>OY282558.1:45850388-48300388 GCA_958295665.1 Tipula vernalis | reverse complement strand
ATTCAAATTCTGTGGACTGTTCAAATTCTACGTACACCCGATTATTTAAGTAGCCTCGTAAGAATGAATCTTTTGAATTTAAAAGAAAGGGTTCCTCAAGCACTTTCAAATAACTGGTATTAATTAAACTTTCTCATACTATACCATCCCTACAACCCCTTTCGCTAATAAAGCAAACCATTCTGTTTCATTTTTGGGGGTGTAAAGGAGATTCGTCAAGATCTCTACGGTTTTCTTTACTCCAATATTTTTGGATCTGCTTTTTCACGTAACTCATTACAGAGGCGGCTGGTCTATAAAAGTAATAAATGAATTGCATGCGTGCAGAAATTCTAATTAATTGCACTATCAACTTTTTCAGCGAAACATTATCTAATCGGTAATAAGAGCTTTGTATTATTTCCTTACACAAAATTGGATATAATCGTCTCATCCTTTACGTGTCAAATTATATTACAACCAACTAGTTTAGGCAACTTAAATTTTTCGTTTTATTTTAATTCAACGAACAACTTATATTCGCTGCTTAAATAGAGAAAAAAGCACTTTCAAGTTTGAGCATGTAAGTAAGAATAAAATTAAATAGCAAAATATTGTTTGTGTCTTTTCGACCAAAATCTTGTTGTAGCAATATTTTAGCTCTCTTTTGCGCCGATTGCTTGTTTAAATGACCAATTGTTAAAAAAACAAATTATTTTTAAAATTTTTGTTCCAATAACAATTTTATTTTCCTGTCTTATTTTTATGGAGATGGTGGAATCTAGAATCGATCAACACAATTTTAGAACTCTTTCACATTTAAAAGAAACATTCTTTTGAAGAAACAACATCAAACAGATTAACAAAAAAAAAATGCCCAGAGAACAATAAATTGGACTGTTAAATTATTTATTTCTGTGTAACCGAGTAATTTGCAATATTGTCAAAAAAACTAGAGCCATCTGTGAAATTTGCAATAACTCGAAGAATTATCGAACATCTTCAATATTATCAAATAATCTGTAACGTCATCCAAATAACACCACCTAAACCCGAAATCTCAAAAAATTCGAATAATTTTGAATTATAATCCCGAAAAAGTAAAAATTTCAAATATTCCTGAAAAACTCCAATAATCTGGAAATTTCGAATTTTCTAAAAATCTTTAAAATAGGCATCTCAATACTAAGCAATTTAAAAGCAACAATTGCATCTTTTTCGAAAAATAACTTAAGGCTGTCGAGTAATTTCGAACATTTGATAAAATCCAATGCCAAGCAACTACCCACTATTGACGATTGGAACCGTGATTTTAGACAAAATATTTGTCGGCTTCACGACTTCAAAAAATTTCCACTATACCATATTTCAGTCGTTCTGCGAGGGCTCATGCTAATTTTTGGTCGGTGTTACAGCTTTATTTTATTCCGATAGGTAGTACTTTCTCTCTATTTTCAATCGTCAATTTTCGTTTAATTCCATTCAAACTAAACTCGAATAATATCGAATATCTTGAATAACCTCGAGAAATCACATAAAATATCAGCTCAAAATTTCGGAAACTCTCGACACCCAAAGGTAACCCCAGTAGGTGAAATTAAAATTTGGATAGCAGATTACAATAATTACCAATTTCTGTGAAATTCAAGACAAGAGGATTGTGAATTTTTTGTTGATTCTGTTCTCTTTATCTGCTTCGTCTCGGCCTTTAACTCTATACGCCAAAATTGTGAATTTGGGTTCAAGTATTTACATTCGTTGTATTCTCTTTCGTTGATAGGAGTTTTAGTTTCGACACCATTTTGTTTGAACCTTAATTATTTTGTGAAATATTTTTTTTTCATCAATCATGCCACTTTTCATCGTACGTGCTGCCTCCTCGTGGCAACCATTGGTAACTGAGGCTATTTGTTACATTTTTGGCCATTTGGCACAGGCTAAAGTACGGTACTAAAGGAGAAACCCTTGACAAAAAACCCTAATCTAATGGCTGAAGCACGAGATGCAGTGCGAAATGGCTGAACGCCCACATAACCCTTCAATAGTAATAATAATAAACCACAGTCTGTCTAGGGTATAAGACTCTTATATCCTAGGGTTTAGGAAGTTGTTATAATTGTTTTTGGATAGAGGAACCTGCGACTGTCAGTTTATGGTAAAACATGTATCGACTTGATTATGATCTTTCGGCCAGATTGAGAAATTTTTAAACTTTGATTTTGTTAAATTGTTTCTTTGGACAATTTAAATTACATAGTTAACGTAAAAATTCATAATAACGAGAGATTTATTATTCTTACTAAACATTCACAGGAAAATCAATTTTTAGGACAAACTTCACACCTTCATTCCATATTTTTCCGGAGTTGTTGTTGGAGTGTTAATGATGTTGATAAGTAACAATATGGTAACGTAGGTTACTTATGTAGGTTTAACAAATTCTTATTTTCAATTAGAATTCCAAAAATTACTTAATACGAACCCTTTCATTCAATATTTATTCAAACCATTTCGCCGGTAAAAAGAGTACCAACCTTGAAATGTGTATGTAAAATGAAATTAACATTATGAGAAAATTTATTCAAACATAAAAAAAATGGGTTTTATGACTAATTGAGCAAAACACATTAATTCTAACCTAAAAAAAAAAGATTCAAGGTTGATAAAGGTTCAATCTATTTTAAATGCTGGAAAACTGCAAAAATACGATACAAAATTTTACGTATGCAAAATTAAAATTTTGGTTTTTTGGTTGATAAATTCTGAAGTGAAGAGTGTGAATCGAACACTTAAATCTCTTCAGTACCTCAATTATCTGAATAGTAATCGCGGTGTGAACTTTTTAACGCATATTTTTAATACAATTAATGTGTAAGGAACAAGACCCTACCACATGGAATTTAAAGAGGAGACAGTATTTTATAATTTAGGGTTGAACTCTGATGAACAGTTTTCAAATATTAACAAAACCATCGAATTTGTGGAAATATATGTTTATACACTTTGCAAAATAACACCAATCTCAGACATTGGTTCGCATAAATTGAATGTGGCAACTATCTGACGATATGTTCCAGTTTCCAATGGAAATAAATTTGGGAACAAACATAAATCCGGCAGTATTAATTTACTCCAAGTTGGGTTGAGATCCCGCTAATAATTTAACACGATATAGTAAATTGTTATATTATTTAGTATATTTTCATAAACATCTATTCGTGGACTCAATAATAGAATACCACGCATAGATTTAAAAAGCCTCATACCTCTCTTCCGGATCATACAGGTTTCTATACGACTCAATCTCTCTCCAAGATTCCTTATCGTGGCGGAGTGGTTCGCCTAGTAAAGAATTTTGGTCTTGCAACTCTTGAGTTATCTGACAAATCATGATCACGTTATTATTAAACTCGGATTATAATTTCGTACCCGTTCTTATTTTTTATAATCTCATGCTTCCTTCTCAATTTGTTTATTTAATATTTTTTATTAGATCGGATTTTCCAAATTTTCACTATTTACACGGTTTTCCCATTGGAATGTCTTCATTTTTCAATTTAAATATGTACTTTACGTCTATTGTGATATGAATATTCAGCAAAGGTTTAAACACCATGATGTTCGTTTCCATTCTGTTTCGTTCACTTTTTATCTGTTCGCCTCCGCTGGTTGGCCAATACGAAAATTTGTCTTTGAACCTTAATCTTTAACATTTCATTACGGAAAGAGACACAGTTCAAGAGTTGTCCACTTGAAAACTTGTCATCAGAGCCCTAAACATTGGGATAATATGGACAGATTTGGAAAACCTATTGTTTCATTCTATACGGCGTCTATGTGCGAGCCAATCTCTGAGATTCGTGTTTTTAAACACAGGGTAGAATCTTGCTCCCACATTCAGTAATTTTTTCTTCAATTACAATGTTAAATGTATACTCGCCCAAAATGTGGTAAAAAATAATAAAATGAGCATGTGGTGTTTATTATACGGATTTCCACCGGTCGAATTTATAATTGACGAAAAAAATTAACCGTCAGATATTATCGTTCAGGTTTCATGAAAGCACCCCTGAATGAAAAATAATAATGCGGCTGCTCAATAAGAAAATCTCGTTTTGTTTTTTTATCAACTGCTAAATAAATAAAAACTAGGTTAAATCATGATCTGATATCATTATGGATTAGAAAATTATTTTTCTTTTAAATGGTAGATACTAAATTTGATCGAAGTCGAAGCAATACAAAATGAAGTGCACCATTATTTATCTCATAAAGAACGTCGCTTATAGTTGCTGATTTTTTCACTAAGAAAGAAGCCTTAGTGCAATAATGTTTGGCTATGATGTTTGTCAATGATAAAATTAATGAATTCATTTATTTTCAAAGCAATTGTGAAGACATCACAATCAATTTACAAAGCTGTATACCCTTAAAGACCTTGAACCTTCCGCCAGACAGTAACAACAAACATAATTTTCTTCTTTTCACGGTTTTTCTTGACTTTTCAAATTACTCGAGGCTCCACCAATCAGTTGGCTCGGGTATCTTGCAACCGCCGCACCCTTTTGTGATAGGCCCAAATATAGAGAGGGTTTTGTCAGCAAAAAAATAGAGAGAGGTTAATCCTGTAACTTTTATGGATTCCAGAATATCGTGTCGTGAATTTTTCAAGAGCATGCAAAAAAAAAAAAAAATGCTCTGTTTACTCTTCGGCCTATACTTCATGCCAAAACGGAAGAAATGTTCTTAACCAGTTAGGGAAAATCTCAATTTGTGTAACGAGTGGAACGCGAGGCGGTTGCGCAAAATCACACAAGTTACACTAGATGACATTTCCTAACGTGTTGCATGCGAAATTTTGCTTTGTAAATAGGCTAAATTGGTGTTGAAATGAATATTTCGTCACTTTTGAAATATTCTTCATTTCATAACTAGGTAGTTATGAAAAATATGCCGTTTCGCAACCTACTACGATTTTGAAAAGTCCTATTTTTTAACAAAATTAGAAAACAGTTTTGATAAATTCTCGAGAATTTCCGAGATAGTCGAAAAAAAAATGAAAACTCTCCAATTCGCAAGAAATGAAATTCGTCGGGAAACAAATTTCTCTGGGTTTCTCGAGACATAAATTTCGCGGAAAATCGCAATCTCTAGTTCCATCACTATGTGTAATTTTATGCGAAATATCTTCGGTCTAAAAAGACCAAAGTATTGAAATCCTGTCAAAAATGACAAAAAATTTGGTAAGGCCAAAACCACTTTGCTCAACGTTTTCAAACCCCCTAAGTCCGAAAAAACAATAAAAAAAAATCTCCGTCCGTCTGCCTGTATGTCTGGATGTCTGTACCCATAGTATCTCGAGAACAGCTTGTCCGATTTGGAATTACTTTTCGCCAATCTGTTTCTATTATCAAGGCAGAGGTTTGAAAAACTTTTAGAAACTGTACGTCAACAGGGTGGGGTACCTGTCATACGAATTGACCTAAAACACCCGGTTTTATAAATATTTACGAACTTTTTATATATGTGTGTATTTTGGTTGGATTATTGAATTAGGCACTGAGTTAATGGCTGATTTGAAGGTTAAGTTAGGGGTCAATTGGCTGTTTGAGTTGAAGTTGAGTTGGATTTGCGGGTTATAGGATATGGTGAGCAGTTGACCAATATTTTATATATATTGGTTTGAGAATTGAGTTAGGCGTAGATTGTGTGGTTCTCCTTGAGATCATCAGGTCCAAATTTACTATGGAGGAATTTCTAAAACTTCAACTTTGATGACGGTATGATGGTTTGATGCGTAATGGTATGATAGTTTGTAATGTTGTGATGGTGGTTTATGATGGTATGATGCTGATGGTATGATGGTACAATGGTATGATGTTACGATGATATGCTTGATGCTAAGATATACGTGATGGTGTGATGGTTCGACGTTACTACGACGGTATGATTGTATGATGGTTTATTGATGTTGTGTCATGATGGTATGATGAAGTAATGGTAAGAAGGAATGATTGTTTAAGGTTATGGTATGCCGGTATGATTGTACGCTGCTATAATGGTATGATGGTGAATAGGGTTTGAGTTGAAATTGAGTTGGATTTAAGTGAGAACTTCGGTAGGGATTAATTTGGAGTCGAGTTTAGGGTTTAGTGGGAGTTTAGGGTTTAGTGGGAGTTAGGTTAAGTATTGATTTGAAAGTTGATTTGGTGACTAGGTTAGGGGTTGGATTAGCGGTTAATTTGGTGATTGCGTTTAGGATTGTGTTGCGATTGAGATAGAGGTTGACCTGTAAATTGAGTTGGAGGTTGGGCTGAAGATTGACTTAAGAGGTTCATTTTCGGATTGATTTGGTTGTTAAATTATTCAAAACCAAAGTTCTGATCACCTCATGAGGTTTCAGCCCTTTATATTTTGAATTTAAAATGTTTTCAATCAGGTCCAAAGATTGTACCCAAGTGGCCACATATTTTTATGGTTAGATAGGAATCTTCTCTAATCAAAAAATATAACATCTTCCAAAAATGTAGACGATAAGTGACTTAGGATGTGTTCCATCCCTACATGTAGTTTATATGAAATTTTCAATTAAAAAATTTGTCAATTTGGCCCAAAGATCGTACCGAAGTAAACACGTACTTTTATGAGTTTTCGAAGACCCACTCTAACTAAAAAATATAAGAACTTCCAAATATCTGGAAGATAAGTGACCTAGGCTAGAGGCATGTTTATTGTTTAATATAAAATTTCGTGTGAACTATTACATATAGGGACGCAACACATCTTGTCCGAAAGTAACTTATCTTCAAGATATTGGAAAGTCGTTATATTTTTTAGATAGAGGATCGTCGACTACCCTTTAAAATATATGTCCACTAGGGTACGACATTTGAACCAGATTGAGAAATTTTTGAATACCAATTTTATGTGAACTAACACAAAGGGACGTAATATGCCCTAATAAATACCCTAGACAAACTACGATTTAATAAAATCGATTTAGTGAATTTTTCGAGATTAGCCGCAGTGTGTCAACCTCGATTTTAGCTAATCCCTTTATTTTTATATAGAATACTAAAAACTAGTTTAGCTAAATCGGATTTATTAAACCACAGTCTGTCTAGGGTATAAGACTCTTATATCCTAGGTTTTGGGAAGTTGTTATAATTGCTTTTGGATAGAGGAACCTGCGACTGTCAGTTTATGGTAAAACATGTATCCACTTGATTATGATCTTTCGGCCAGATTGAGAAATTTTTATGTATCAAATTTCGAATGAACTTTGATTTTGTTAAATTGTTTCTTTCGACAATTTAAATTACATAGGTAACGTAAAAATTCATAATAATGAGAGATTTATTATTCTTACTAAACATTCTCAGGAAAATCAATTTTTAGAACAAACTTCACACCTTCATTCCATATTTTTCCGGAGTTCCGGAGTTGTTGTTGGAGTGTTAATGATGTTAATAAGTAACAATATAGTAGGTTACTTATGTAGGTTTAACAAATTCTTATTTTCAATTAGAATTCCAAAAATTACTTAATACGAACCCTTTCATTCAATATTTATTCAAATCATTTCGGCGGTAAAAAGAGTACCAACCTTGAAATGTATATGTAAAATGAAATTAACGTTATGAGAAAATTTATTCAAACATAAAAAAATGGGTTTTCTGACTAATTGAGCAAAACACATTAATTCTAACCTAAAAACGCAATCAATCGTGTATCAACATCATCAAAAAAAACAAAAAACTGTCAGCTGGAAACCGCACTCAAAAAATATACACCATCTCATAACAAGGTTGCATTGGTTTGAATTCGACAGCAAAAAAATAGTTTGATGCAATGATAAAATAGTTTTCGTAAATCGCGGAAATTATTGGTGCATACATTCCCGCGCGATTATTTACCACAAATAGATAAATTTAATTAAATTTTGTGGAATTTAAATATTTTTTCTTTTTAAAGTAATTAGGAAAATTGCACGATGATTGATGATGAAATTGGTTTATATACGAATTTATGGATATGCTGTATAAAAGTATACCTGTGGAAAATAGAAATGTAGTGAAACTATAGATAATTAAAATTTAATTAACTTTTCGTTTTTTTTTTAATGCCATATATTAGGCTTTATTATGTGATTTGAAATTGCAGGTGCATTAGTTAGAAGCGATGCATTTAGTTTCGTTTATGATTCAATTAAAATATTTTAAAACATAATTTCTCCTAAAGCCCTTTTACACTTTTGATTTTGAACTGAACCTATAAAATTTAAAAGCGGAGATAAAACGTCATTTTGTTATATTGGTCTGTGCGGTCGAGAACTCTAACTTGTTTTGTAGGGGGAAAGTTTCCATTAATGAATAAATCTTAAATGTACAAAAAACTTAAGACAAACAAATATTACATTGAACGCAATCTAAGAAGAAAGAAATTTTCATTGATCGAAAGAACCTGTTCGGTAAAAGTTTTATTTATTTTTAATGTAACGTCTCTCTCTCTCTCTTTCTCTCTCTTTCTCTCACTCTGTATAAGTAAAATTGCGTTGAACTGGTTGCTTCTCGCATTAATTTTGGACTGATTTATGTATACGGTTTAATGTTATTGCAATTCTCCGTATTAACATCATATTTCAAAATGGAATTTTAGAAATTTCATATTTTTATGATGCGAATTTTCTCGAATCATTAATCATTCAAACACGACTATTACAAAATTTGAACTAAATATTTTGTTATAGTTTAATATGAATGTACGGTGAATTACACCCCCGATACAAAATTGTGTGGTCCACATAGCAAACAGCATCAAATCCGCAAGTGATGTGTTTTGCTTTAAATAATTTCACTTTTACTCAAGGAATGTGTGTAATTACGATCGCAACAACCGCGCGATTTACATTTTTTTTCTATTTTACAAAAGAAATTTCACTTTTCATTTGAATCATATTTAACTTCAAGATAAACGTGTCGTTGTCGTAACTGGTTCAATAACACGTTACGCGCGCGGTATACGTTTTAAATGATTCATAAAATAAATTTTAACAATAAAAAAAAAAAAATAATCGGCATATAAATGACAAAATATAAGATGAAGAGAGTGACACGTCGTCATCGTGGAGAGTGTGAGGAAGTAAAAACTGACACTAAATTTATATCCGGCTTGAACATCTCGTATGAGTTATGCTTGTTTTTCAATTGGAATTTGGAATGTTGTATAATCGAGCATGTGTGTCAAAGTCAAGTGCGTTGTGTTGTCGAAATTTGTTTAGTATTCAAGACGACTTCGAACTCTCCAATTTTCATTCAAAAGTCATTAAACCTACACGTTTTAATATTCCCTGCAATTTGCATATTACTTCATTGCATTGCAGGAAAACGATTTTATTGTGTAAAGTCATAAATTAAATCGATCGTCGTTGTCGGTCGTATACAATGTCTTAATAAAAGTGATAGTTGCTTTTTATGCGGGATTTTAACAATTAAACTAAAATGTTTTGACGTTATTTGCCAATTTCCGGAATTTGATGCTAAAGTACATTTTTGTTTTCAACGTATGACTTGGAATTAATGTGAGATTTTTTTTTGTATGTATCTCGAAAGCCAACTGAACGACATTATTTTCTCGCAGAACAGAAAGAACTGTAATCTGCATTTATACTAACTACGTTTCTCTGATTTAGCTGCGATTTCAGTGAATATTGTAGAAAACGATGTTTGACGACATTTCTTGATATAAATATTTACAGAGGTATGTTCCAACCAATCGACCAGTCGCCATGTTTCCTTTTTGTGACGTCATTTCTAGTTATATATTTCATAACGTTGACTCCGTTTGGTTGAGATTTGTATTTTGTGTATCGTGTACAGTCGTTGAAACTTATTTTCATTTCCAAAACCTAAAAATATTCTGATAAACCAAAATCAATAACCATTACCTCTTCAAATTTATATCATGATTAAATTTAGTAAAACGTCTTTTTAAAATTCGTAACTACAACATTATATAAGTGAAGAATTCCTTTGAATAATAGACAAGTTCGGCGTTAATTTGAAATAAATTCAACCTTCAAAAATCAAAACCACCTTCCCCAAAAACTCAATCCCTAACTGAAGCCCTTAATCTCACACTCAATCCTAACGCAATCCCCAACACAACTGTCAACTTAATCAGCAATTCAACCCCTACTCCACTCTAACTCAACCTCTACTCAACTCCAACTCAACTTTCAATTCGAACCCCAACTGAATCCCCCAATCAATCCCAACTCAACCTTCTGTACGATCACCACTCGACTCTCAACTCTACCGTAAACCCAATGATTTAACTCAATCCTCAAATCAACACAATCCAAAAACTACATGCGTACATGAGCTAAACTCAAAACAAATCAAGCTAACTTCCAACTCAAATTTCAACTCAACCCCCAATTTAATCCTCAACTGAATGGCTAAATCAACCCAACTCAGCCTCAATCCAAAAATCAACATGGTCCGAAAAAATTCATGCCCCTACTGAAATCTTACCCAACAGCAACTCAAACCTAACTCGACCCAATTCAACAAAACACACATGGTAATACGATGTGTTAATAACCACGTGCTTTTTGGTCAATTCGTATGACAGGTACCCGATCCTCTTGACGTACAGGTTCTGAAAGCTTTCAAATTCTTCGCCATGACCATAGAAACAGATAGGCGAACGAAAATACAGACAAGCTGTTTTCGAGATACCGTGCTACCTACATTCAGACAGATGGACGGACATTTTTTTTTTTTCATTTTCAAACTTACGGATCTTTTAAACGTCATGTATAGTGATTTTGAACACAAAAATTGTTTGGTTATTTTTGGCAGGGTTTCACAACTTTGGTCCTAGCGGACCGAAGTTAATGAAGATCAATTGTTAGAATGGTTTCCGTCATTACACTGCAATCACCAGTTTGATAGGGAAGTAAAGCAACAAAAAGTATGCATTATTATTATTATTGAAGGACCATGTGGGCGATAAGCCACCTCGCACTGCGACCTAAAAGATCTATTGTGCTGGACCCTGCTTAATTACTCGTCCAGTCAATATTCAGGCTCTTAATGAACCCGATAATACTGCCAGCCGGTACGTGACACATACTATCTGGGCTTATTGCTCTCCCTCCTAGATGTTTACTACAGCATGTAGTTCCGCTAGAAAGACGGTAGCATTGGAACCCAAGGACTTCGAGAGGGCTCTTCCACTCCCGTATATTCCTACTCCTGCGCCGTCTTCCGTTTGATTTTCCTCTTACGAGTTGCTAGGAATTACAAATCGCCTGTAGGTCACCCAGCTTTACTACAGGAAGGCTAAATTAAACTGGAGGGTGCCTGGTATCCAGAGTCCGCATATTTTGGATTGATTAACCTATCAGCCATTCATCCATCAGCCCATGCTGTTCCACCTTAGATTAGGGTTTTTCGTCAAGGTTTTCTCCTTTAGCGCCGTACTTTAGCCTGTGGCAAATGGCCAAAAATGTGCCAAATGGCGTTAGTTACCAGTGGTTGCCACGTACACTTGCGAATTGTGAACAGGTTACCCCTTACACAATTGTAACAATCACGCAGCTGCCTAATACATGACCAGAACAGCTCACGTGATGCGCACCCTACTGGAAGGTTACGGAGCTGGTAGATTAATCTACTCAATTCTGGTCCCCCTCCTCCCCCCTCCAATAGACGCCAAACCACCAACAAAAATTATGTAGGCAGATCCATGTCATCCCATCCATATGACCATATATGGATATTGCGATAAAGTGAGGGAGAACGAACCAAAAGGCGTGCGTGTCAATTGGGATTTTTTTTGTTTTTTTTTTTGTTTAATTTAAAATAAATTTTTTTATTTATTTATTTTATGTAATTACAATCTAGTCTCCTGGACTAATTAGCAATTTGTTTCTGACTTAATTTACTAACTTAAATTAATCTATGGCTTCTTCCCATTGGCATTCCATAGTGTTTGGTAAATTGAAGTAAACCACATCTTTGTTGTGGATTTTAGATCAGCATAATGCTGCTTAAACTGACAATCACACCAGCTCAAAAGGTTTGGTTCTTTTAAGTCTGCGAACTAAATTCGTGATGCTTAGGAGCTGAGTTGCCTCAATGTTCACATGTTGGCGGAGCCTTTCTTCATGTCTCCGTGCTTTTTCGTGGATTTCATTTAAGATGAGGTTCATTTTAAGGTCCCTATGAAGGTCATTGTTCCTAACATACCAAGGTGCATCAACGATGTTCCTTAATACCATATTCTGAAATCTTTGGATGATATTTACGTTGCTCTGTTTGGTACAACCCCAAAGCTGAATACCATAAGTCCAAATCGGTTTCAATATTTGCTTATAAAGTAGAAGCTTGTTGTATGTTGATAAAGAAGAGTTCCTTCCCATCAGCCAATACATTTTTCTGTATTTAAGTCTTAATTCTTCACTTTTCTTCTTGACGTGTGCTTTCCATCGTAGTTTAGCATCCAGTGTCATGCTGAGATACTTAGCTGTGTTCGCATGCGGTATTATTTCCCGATTTATGGTAATCGGAATATGTTCGATTCGTCTGTTTGTAAAGTTGATGTGAACTGATTTGCGTCACTAATTTGCGTCGAATTTTGAAGTCTAATTTGAAAATGTAAATATATGCACTATTATCTCAATGGCGGTGTGAATAACCAAAAAAGTCGTAACTGCGGAACCGAAACCCTCGAATTTTTCGATAAGAAAAATGACTGCCTGGTGTGGGATTTGCTTGGAACGAATCATTGCACCGTACTTCTTTCAAGGCAAGAATGACAGGGCTGTTACAGTCAATGATGATCATCATGAATTCCTTGGTGAATGGCTTTTACTTTGAGCATGATGGTATCACATGCCACAAAAACATCAAATGTTTCGTAGATCTTATAACCACCAAGGTCGCCCGATTTGATATCATCAGACACGTTTTTGTGGGGCTGTCTGAAAAGCAAGGTATACTTCAATCGTTCACAGTCTCTCACCGATCTGAAAACCAAGTGCTCCAATGGAAAGTGCTTCAAAAACTGTGTTTGAAAACGGCTTAAAGTTGGAACCAATCACTGATGAAAATAAAACTAACCAAACATATCGTGAACTGATTGGTACTCTAATGTACTCGTACCTTATGTTAGGGTCAAGACTAGATACCTATTATGTGATTATGCTACTTTAGCATACATCAAGGCAGAGCAGGTCTGAACATTGGTCACACTTCAAAAGAGTTTTGAGATAGTTAAAGGGAATCGTTAACTTAGACTTCTTTATCATCGTCAAAATTCAACACCTTTACAAGACTATGTCGGTTCCGATTGGACAAATTATTCGGATAAAATGTCGACCAATCGTATAAATTTATGAAAATATACTTTTATGGATAAGAAAAAAATCAACCAATTGTTGCAATACCAACAACTGATGTCGAGATTTTTTTCTAAATTATGTTTTTCCAGATTTTTTATTTTCGAGATTTTGCCATATTCGAGATTTTTAAAAACGATTTTGAAGATTTTGTCCAATCCAGGTTTTGTTCTTTCTAGAAAACGTGGTGATCTCGATAAGGCTCCAAAGTCTATTTTTTCTTCGATGTGCATTTAGATTAGGTTAGGTTTGGGTGGCGGTCCACTCATTGGAACCATTTTTAGCTGTTAACAAAACACTGGACACTCCTGACGTCCATCCTACAGAGGTCCGTCAGATCTTTGAAGACGGGTGCCCCTATAAACTTTAGTCTGTTTCGTGCCAGACGAGGGCAGGTGCAAAGAAGATGAAGTACTGTCTCTTCCTACTCTTCGTCCTCGCAACTACGACAGTAGTCATGTGAGAAGACACCAAGTCTACTCGCATGCCTCTCTATGAGACAGTGCCCCGTAATCACTCCAACAACCACATTGATCTGACTTCGCTGAAGTGAGATCAGCTGTTTGGATCTCGCCAAGTCCAACTTTGGCCAGACCGGCCGAGTTATTACGCAAGAAATGATACTTGACAATCTGTCATTGATCAGCTTGCTAGCTTCTTCCTGAAGCAGCAGTTTGCATACCGCAAGAGGCATTTCAATATCCTTTCTGCTTTCTGAGAAGTGGTCCGTTGTACCATGTCGAGCCAGTTCATCGGCGTTTATATTCCCTGTACTTATGAAATATCCTGGCACCCATAAAATGTGGATGTTGAACTGATCTGTCATCTCGTTAAGAGATGAGAGACAGTTCTGGACTACTTTCGACGTGAGGAGGTGTGATTGAAGCACTTTAATGGCAGCATGACTGTCCGTATATATGCGAATATCACAAACTGAAATTACATTATATCTCAACCAGTCTACGATTTCCTTTATGGCAGTTACTTCAGCTTGAAAAATGCTACAGTAGTCGGGGAGACGGAAGAAGAGATTTAACAGAAGTTCCTCGCAGAACACTCCAGCCCCGACTTTTCCGTCCCGTTTTGAACCATCAGTGAAGAAGTATATTTAAGGGCAATGTAATCTGTGGCAAAGTCGGTAACTTCAGATGACAACCGTTCGTCACAAGTCGAAATTTTTTCCTGAAGTAGAATACGGCAATTGATCACCGTCAAATGGAGAATAATCGCGCTTATAGTCTAAGGATCTTCTTTAAACTATTTGACCCTGGAAAGTTCAATATTTCTTCTTACTTTTCAAAAGATGAATAAATTCATCTCTCTCTTTTCACATTTTTCAGACAATTTCAACACCGTTCAAAGGACACCTTGAAGCTAATCAATTTGCAGCATTTTTAGATTAATCGTAAACCGATTTAATGGTCGAAATTAATTCATTTTCAATATGAATTAAATTCACGACATACATTTTTTTTAAAATGAATTAATTTCGAGCGGATTTAATTCATGTTGAAATTTATCGGCGAGACGAAAAACAACCAAAAACTTATTGGATTACAAAAGCGGTGTATTTAATTCATAATTAAAAGTGAAATAATTTTGTGGCGAAAATACCGCGAAATTAATTAATTTCTTTCTGCGGAATTAATTCATGCGAAAATAATTCAATGGCCATCTGAAATGAGATGGAGGACTGCATTATACATTTCTTTATCAATTTTGATATCTGTATGATATAATAATCGATGATCGCCGAAGATCGCTGATCTTGTCCACCAAACTGTCAACATCTACACCTTGAACAAGCTTTTGACTCCCTGTCAATGAATGGTTGCCTCTTCCTGAATAGATATTACCTCAACTATCAGCACTTCAGCATAGAGCGTCTCCATTCATTATTATTGTATATTGCAGCATTTAGGGCCTTTCTTCTTATGGTGTCTTATGGAAATTGAATATCTTTGTCTTTGTTATCCTTTTTTCAACTTTCGTACTCAAATGCTCTTTTAAATTATACCAATCGTACATGCCTGCAGCTAAGCGCAAACTGACTTTGGTCGTACCCTTCAAAAGCCTCTTTTCATAAATTGTTTTTCTTGTATACGTTAGTTCTAGATACCTTCTCGAAATCTTCTATCCATGATGAGCCTGTTTGAACTATAATAACATTTTCTCAAATCATTCTCACTTAAATCTGAACCATTGGTATTTTTATTACGACCCACTGTACAAAATATGGTATCCGAAAATTATTTCCTCTAAAACAAAATACAATTTTCAAAATCCTACTTTTGTAGTGCTCAAATGTTAAAATCCCAATCTCAAGCAAAACATAACTGTAACGTTTGAAAGCGAGCTAATGACCAACTAGCTATAAGAAAAATGCATCTAAATCATCCGGTAGTTTTTGAAAATCAATAAAATTTAAAAAGCTGTGTTCCCATTTTCCCAAAAATTGATGGATTTTGAAAATTTGGGCAGCTGAAGTTCTGGTACCAATATATGCCCTTTTCAGCTACTCAAAACGCCTAGGTTAACTGCACCACACCAACTTTCATTGCGAAGAGTGTAGCCCAACATATGGAACGCTTCATGAAAGAGCAACGCATTATTATTATTAAAACCTTTCATTAGGACAGTTATCGGAATATTCTACAGAAGTTTTTTTTGCATCAATTGGAATTTATGAACGTGGTTCCAACAAGAAAGTGCCACCAGGAATGCGGATCTATCCGTTTTTGTAACAGATCATACCATTATAGATGTGCAGAAGTCAGACGTCATTTAACGTCACGCTGAACTGTGCCCACGTAATGTGTTTGTACCACATTCTAATTATAGCAGGATTTGGTGATATGCAGATTGAGAATGATGCTAATAGTTTTATTGTAAGAAAATAGAAACTGCGGTTAAGGCCGTTCTTGATAGCAGTGCGAAGCCGAAATAACCCCAAATAGAACGCCCAACAAGTGGAATGCTGAAAGCGATTAATGATTTTCATAATGTAACAACCACCACCCAACCGCTCTGCAACACTGCTACTAGATTATCAGCAATTAAGTCTCAAAGTATTGATTTATCTTATGCAATAACTATCAAACAGGATAACATTTGCCTTAGCCAATCCCTGGGAATGCTGGGATAATATCCGAGGCTGTTCCCCTGCCTAAGGCCCGGAATAAACAAGCAGTACAAGATTCTAATATATCGCCAGATGTTATCATTAAAACTGTCCCACTCAAATTATGTCTTCATCTGTCCAGACTGAACCCTCTAACTACTGAGGATGATATTTTAGCTCTGACTAACAAGTGTTTGGGAGCCAGCTTTTATCTTGGTTGGTAAATTGGTCCCCAATGCGAAAATAACTCAGGATCTGGAATAAAATCAATCAGAGCCCGGCCCCTATGCTCCAGACAATCCACAATATCCTTTGTTTATTACCAAAATGCATCTAGTATTCGAGGAAAATCTAAATTTATTCTGCTGGGCATTCTCGACAATGATTATGATGCCATAGTTAGTTGTGAAACATGGGTTACAAAAGATTTCAACTCTAAACAATATTTTGTTGATCGCCTTGAAGAATTCACTTTCTAGTGAGGTAATAGCGTATTATGCGGTATATGGCTGTAAGTAAATCAAATTTAGTGACTTTTTAAAATCTGTAATGTCTTCAATACTCATATTGATGAACAACTCATGAATGATCATTGTTGATTTCAATCTTCCAGACATTATTTGGTTTAACGTTGATGGTGTTCTCACGTCGTTTACTTTGCTACTATTGTAGCAACGAAGCAATTGAACCAGATAAGCAACAGTCGAGGAAAATGATTGGATTTGCTGTTTTCATATGATGTTATGTATTCGGATATTTCTTCATGTGATAATTTTACTGGATGTGTGAGCGCATATCATACTCCAATAATGATAATTGAAATGATGAATTTTTCTTTTAATAATTATTTTCATCTTAATTTTAGGCATGCTGACTAAATTTCTTAAAACGAATTTCATGTCAACTCTGATTAGGAATTCCTTAAAGGCGTGGAAAAAATTTGAACGAATCCGTTTCGATGTTTAACGTACTACTCAAGACTGATGTTGAAAGGTAAGTTAATTAAAAAGGAACCTCGGTTTTTAGAGCCATGTTACAATATGAAACTGTTGCGCCTGGAAAAACGGCGTAACAAATTTCATTTATTACGTAGGGTACATGGTACTGAGTTTAATGCTAGATTCGAAACAGCTCGAAAGGAATTTAAAATTTAAAATTGGCTCCTTTATAATAACTACGTTTTGCAGATTAAGGTTGGTTTAACGTCCAATCTAAGAAAATTCTGGAATTTCCAAAACGGTAAAAGGAAAGTAGTTGGGTCAACTTCACCGATGATTTTTCAGAATTCATTGGCGAGTCAACTCTCTGATATCTGCAATCTGTTTGCCAAATATTTTGAGCCCATTCACGAACCATCCGCGACGTTAGTTTCATCTAATCACAAGTCTCCAATTTCTGATAATCATTAATCAATTTCTGGTACTGAAACGAAGGTTTACGGTTGCTTGTCTCTTCTTGATGTAAATAAAGTGTCTGGTAATGATGACATTCCACCCTTTCTTATTAAGAATTATGCCGAGAGTTTAGCTCTTCCCCTAACTCACATCTTTAATGAAAGCATTCGGAATTACTATTCTTTCCGCCAGAGTGCAGAGATTCTTGTTTTTCATATCAAATCGTTTGTTTTGCCTCCTAAACACGAATTTTATCCGGGTAGATCTACAATTACCTATTTGGCCTCTTTCTGTAGTCATTTATAAAGTCGGATTGAGGGCCAGCAATAAATGGATGTAGTTTGCACTGACTTTTCAAAACCTTTTTAGCTAAGATTAATGATTTTGCGTCTCATTTATTTCGTGTAACTTCTGGTTGTTTTAATTGATTTCGTGTAACATTGGCCCACTTCTGTTCTCGTTATTTATTAATGATGCTGTGGAGTGTTTTGAATTTGCATATCGCCTTCTTTACGCATTTGATATGAAAATATTTGGTCGTTTAATAATGTAGCCAAATATACGGTTTCTTTCGCAAGCGTTTACCTAATCTTCACCAGTTTTTTCTTGAGCTGGGTATAATCTTCTCATCTGATCTTTCCTTTACAAAACATATTGATTATATTATTGCTAAAGAATACATTACGTTAGGCTTCATTAAGCGTAATTGTAAAGACTTTAGTGACCTTTTGATGGTCACCATTTTATCAGTGTCATTCCGATAAAATTAAAAACGTCCAAAAGTTTGTGCTCTACGTCCTTCGTTGCCTACCGCCTCAGCGAGTGAATAACTATGTAAAGATGTTATAAAGATCGCTCTAATTTATTAAAATTACAAAGATTAGATCACTGAAGACACCATTGGTATCTTTGTGCGCGATGTTTTGACCTCATGTATTGATTGTGATGAAATACTTACTGTTTCTACAAACAACATACTTTCTGAACCAGTCTTGAAACTGTCGCGAATTTTTAACTTTGTTTAATTCGTTTAGAAATGAGTTCTAATGACAAGTTCACGTCTAAAACCAATTTTTCATTTGACGAGTTTGACGTAAAATAACGTGATAAATACGTCAACTGCCATTTCTTATTACCCTGTTAAGTTTATCTTATTTTCGGTAATATTTTTTAAGGCCCGGGATTATTCAAAAACGTTCCTATAAATTATAGGTCATAGATAACACTCCGAATTCAGTTCTCAAGTTTAACAAGAAGAAGAATGTATCCAGATTGACTTGTTGTTAACGTCGAGAATAATCTGTCAACACATTCTTTCACACGATCATTATTGTTTGCTTACACATTATAGACATTAGACATTAGATGTACTTTCTTTCCATAAATACAATGTCCCTTAACTATAACCGATTTACAATTTGTAAATCAAAATAAATGTAAGTCCATAAAAGAAAGTAAAAAAAAAAAACATTGATAATACCTAGCGCAAATAGAAACTTCCAAATCAAACACAAAATGACATTAGAGACATCTAAATATTCATACGAACGATTAGCAAATAAATATCAATATCAAAATACAAATGCTGTTTGTTAATATTATCAACAAAAACTACCATTCAACCGGATTCACGTTATTAATCATCCACCGTCACTCACACACATACCACACCGCATGATCTTGAAAGCAAAAGCATGACCTTTGCTTACAGACCTACATTTTGTCAAGTGTTTGCGGACATTTTATTTTATTTCTGTTTTATGGAAAGGAGAAATTTTTTTGTCGTATCCATATATTTGAGCAACATCAATTGTAGATGGACTCCTTATCAATACGAAACAAAATGAAAGTAAAATCATTTTTTGGGTGTGTTGTGTTATGTACTTAAACAAAATTTTAAGATGAAATCAGAGTAAGTAAAAGTAATTGGTCATCATGATTTTTATGATTAGGTATGTGAATTTCACTTACAATTAAATAAAATCTTAAAATTTTTATGTGATACAGATTTGTTGTTCGAATCAATTTTTGATCTTGAAAGTGAACTGATTTTTTTTTCTTTTCTTTTCTTTTTTTTTTGGTAGTTTTATGAAAGGGAAAGGAAATTTACCTCGCGTAAATAATTCTCGTACGGGTGTTAAAACGTTTTTAACAAAACATTAATACATTAATTATCTTGTCAAATAGTTAACACAATTTTATTATTAAATTTATAAAAGTGCTACTTTCGTTCCTTCGTTGTAAAGACACACAGCAAAAACAATTTGTCATATGTTAATAGATTGTAACAAATTAGTGAAGATGGATAAATACATTCAGCTAAGGCGATTTTGCCAAGGCGGATAAATGTGCGAATAAAATGTACAAAATTAACGATTTGACGATTATAAATCATTGTAATAAAAAGGATTTTAAAAAAATTCGCCCTTTTCCAGACGACATATAAGCCGGAATCGTTAAAAGTAATTCTTTCCATTTTTATTCACACATTCGCCGACCTTTGCCCTATGATTACTCCTTTACTAGGATGATCAGACGTTGGCTATTACTAAAGATACATGTTAAACCGAAAGTGGTCTAACTGAAAACGTCCGAGATAAATTCAACATGTACACGGCAGCTTGACTGAAAGCAAAGATTATTAACAAGAAGATCTTCTGTTAATAATCTTTGCTTTCAGTCAAGCCGCCGTTTACATGTTGAATTTATCTCGGACATTTTCAGTCAGACCACTTTCGGTTTACCATGTATCTTTAGTATATGACTACGTTGCGCTAACCATGTTACCGGAATCTAGTATCCTGGACTAATGAGTAATGTGTTTGTGACTTAATTTACTAACTTAAATTAATCTATGGCTTCTTCCCATTGGCGTTCCTTAGTGTCTGGTAAATTGAAGTAAACCACTTCTTTGTAGTGGATTTTAGATCAGCATAATGCTGTTTAAGCTAACAATAACACCAGCTCAAAAGGTTTGATTCTTTGCTTAAATCTGCTTACTAAATTCGTGTTGCTTAGGAGCTGAGTTGCCTCAATGTTCATATGTTGCCGGAACCTTTCTTCATATATCCGCGCTTTTTCTTGATTTCAATTAAGATGAGGTTCACTTTATGGTCCCTATATGGAGGTCATTCTTCCTGATATACCAAGGTCCATCAGCGATGTTCCTTAATAACATCTTTCAAGTAAGATTCCAGTATTTTAGCAAATTGCATTGGCAGAAGATTTCTTAACTTTTGGTTAAGTCCTTCATGCCACACTCTAAAAAACGCTTGTGCAACTTCTAGAAATATGGTTGAACAGACTAATTTCTCCTCTTTCTCAATTATACTGATTTTTCTGTGTAATTGATCAATTGTTGAGTGTTGGCTACGAAAACCGAACTGGTGATTTGGGATCAAGTTTTTACTCTCGATTGTCGGATTTAACCTTTTTACCAGTAGCTTCCCAAAGCGAAATTGGCCTATAAGATGAGGTTATGTGTGGTGGTTTGCCTAGTTTTGAAATCATAGTTACTTCTGCAATTTTCCACAAGCTTGGTACGGATTTGATTCTAAATGCTACATTTATAAGATTGGTGAGCTTCACCAGAGCTTTCCTTGGGAGTTCAAATTAGTTTTTTCTTGGGGGGCCTTTGTTTGTTCCCATATTCTTCTCACTCTTCTTTTTTCTGCTAGGAAATCCCTAATTTCCATAGAGTAGTTGTTTCCCTTGATTTTCTTTTTTTTTTCAGGGGTATTTTCGCATGCTGATTGCCGTATATCATTTACAAATTTGTGAATTCCTTTGTCTAATTGCCTCTAGGTCTTCTTGCGATAGTCTATAGCATTCCCAATTAGTGTGATTATTTACTAGAAATGGGTTTCTTTTTTTATGAATGTTTTTTTTCACTTAACGTTAGAAGTATCGGTGAATGATCAGAAATTAAGTCCTGGGTTTCATCTACTTGTACATAATTTACAGATATGTACCTCATTTCATAGAACAGTTGTTCATAATTGATATGTATTCAACTTATTTTTGAAGCACCATCAAATAGAAAAATTGGATAACTCATCTATAAAATTGAGATAATCAAAAGGCTTCATGAACAAAAGGAGGGTTTGTCATTTGATAGTTCATGGATGTGGCTATGCTAAATTCGAAAATCATAAACCTCGTCACCATGTGGTCAGGTCGGCATGTAGTGAGTTGCGGAGCTCTGCCGTGCGATATATGCCAAAATAAGTACAACACATTGTTGCATTTTGGAATTTTGTTAAAAATTTCAAAACCTGTCGCTTTACATCCCTTATAGGTTGTAATGGTACGATGGAGGCGCAAAAAAAATGAACAAAATAAATTTATAATAATGGCCACACAATACGCAATTAAAATATGCGGCCACAAATTTATTTAAGGTAATTCACAAAATGTGGATAAAGTCCACCACCACTAAGCGCGATACTTTTTTAAATTTATATTTATTTAATTATGTATAAAAATGTTGTACACGTTATCTATTTGTTGTTTTTCACCACCACCATTTTGTGTCATTATTTATTTTACTTGTTTGATGAGCGCGCGTGCGCTCACAATGAAATCCGTGATGAGACTGTTTTTGTTGTGGGTTGTATTTTGTTTCGTTTATCTGTTTTTGTAATTCTGTTTTTGTAATTCTGTTTTGTTTTGTGTCGCTTGGTTGGTATGCCTGCATGAAGACGACAGACAGTGCGCGTTGTCTTTGGCTTGTGGCGGTGAACGCATGTATAAATGCGTGACCGCCACACCCTCCTTCCCATACAGTCCATAAAAAAGATTCCCAACCGGATTCAGTACCCTCGCCTTCGTGTAGTATTGCCTACCACAGTCATATGGGTTGAATCTGGCACGGTACAGACAGCGATTCGCAGTCGAACTTTGTAACGCATCGTTTTTCAACAAGATTTATGTAGTATCGATAGCATTACGATTTCGAAAATATCCCGTTTGTTTTTCGGAAGACATAATAAAAATGTATTGCCAGATTTGGATGAAAAAAACAAATCGTGATTTCCGAAGAATCTGATGGCGATGTACAAAAAAAGATAAACTTAAATATTTTCGATTGATAACCGTAACATACGGCACCTCATCGGCATCATATTTAGCCATTCGTTTCCTTGAACAACTCACTGAGGATGAAGGCTGGCATTGCCTTTGGCGTCAGAAGTTCTCAAGCGAGACTACTACGTTGACGATGTCCTCACATGAGCTGAAAGGAATTGTGGGAAGGACAAAATTTGGCGAAGTTGTTATCTAAGGGTGAACTTGAATTACGCAAATTAGAGACCAGATTTTAGGAAACCAATTTACCATAGTATAGACTTTTGCTCCTTGAATCTGAATTTTAAGAAAGAACAAGTAGACTTGAGGAAGATTAGCGTTCCTCGATACATTTTGTCCAAGTCAGCATTAAGAGTAGAATTACACGGATTTGGAGATGCGAGTAACAATCCCTCGGTTAGAAATATGTGCCTCTCTCTTGTTAGCTTAAGTAACGGATAAAATTAAAATCCTCAATATGGTTACATTGCTTCGCATAAAAAATTCTCCAAATAAATTTGTGATATTTGTTGCCAATAGAGTCAGCCAAATACAAGAGTTGTCTGATCTGATTTCGAGAGGCAGTATTCCGCGGGTTTTTGTTAGTTTAAGTACATGGTTTAATGGACCTGATTTTCTTTATTGGGATACAAAATAGCCAATTTCTGAAGGTTGTCCTGTTGACGAGGGAGAATTGGAACTTAAGAAAAGCGAAGTGTGTCTAGTTTGCGAAGTAGATTGGGTAATTTTTGAAAGGTATTCTTCTTTCACCAAACTGTTTTGTAAAGTTGAAAAAGGTTTTCAAAAATTTATTCAAGGAGTAATTGGAGTATCGGAGTTAACGACATCAACCATGTTTTTAGTGAAGCATATTCGATCAAACTGGTTTAGTCAAAACATTCGGAACCTGATAAAAAAAATCAATGTGTAAATTTCGGGATTCAGCCGAGTTGAGGGTAGATTAAAATATGGCAATATCCGGTATAAATAAAAGCAGCCTTCTCACGCATTTTGTAAACTTTTGGTTCATGATGAACCCCAGCGGTTATTGCATTGCGGACCTCAAACATTGTTACATGGGTTGAGAACTCGGTATTAGGTACTCCAGGGAAGAAGGTTATGTCGAAATATGGTACATAATTGTGTTCTCTATTTCAGAGTGAAACCGAGTACAAGTCCTCAATAAACATAAACATTTTGGTGGCGGTCATAAGCATGCACTTTTATTATCGGCCATATCTCTTGTGCGAAAACTTTTAAACAACCAAAAACACGATTCCCAACAAAGAAACAAAAGTAGAGCTATGCTGGTTTGTTGGAATTATTATGATTTAGGTCACGTAAGAGAAGTTAAAAGAAATGTTCATCCCGAAAAGGCTTTTTTCAAAATGTATGTGTGTCTCGGCTAAAATTTAAGGGAATTTTCATTCCATCCAGAAAAAATATTCAAAATTCTTAACACGGCGCAAGAAATTTCGAAATTGGCCGTGTTTCATTGTAAGTATTATGTTTCATAATATATTTATGTTGCGGTTCATTTTCACCCTTAAGCTCCATGATATCTTAATGAGGGTGTTGAGAAATCGGATAATATACGTCATTTCAGGGGGACATCTCTAAGATCGGCGCAAGATATTTAGAAATTGAAATTTTACCGCTTACAAATATTTAGTTTACTATAATTTTGTCAAATCTTAATCAATTTCTTTACAATTATTTTTCGAGATCAATACCATTTGGTTAGCGGTTTTGAATATTTTTTTTCTGGATGGAATGAAAATTTCCTTAAATTTTAGCCTCGATACACATTTTGAAAAAAGCCTTTTCGGATTTCGGTTTATGTTTCGGATGTGGACGGCCGGATATTATGAAGCGAAACTGTTTCAAATTGAACAACCGAGACGTCTCCGCAAAATCTATAGATGAAACGTTTATTACTGAAGTGATAACCGATCTTACATAGATGTATTAATCGACAGATTTCAATATCGTGGGTTCATGGATAGTGTGGTGCCTTCATTACAGCGTTTGGTAGTTCAAAGCCAATCCAAAGTACAAAATCCGAAATTTTCCGTCGTTAATTAAAACAGCTAGTGGTCAGCAAGCGCGAATATTAAGATATGTTTTAGTAACGGTCAGTTTCCCATACAACAGCCCACACGCATTTACCTAATACCTGCGGTTTAAAACAAAAGCTATATTTAGGTATAAACTATTAAACGTTATTCAGGGGTTCCATTCAATCACGAAACAGGCATTGGACAAACTGTACTATTATGTCACTAAATCGATGTTGGAAATGCAGTTCCAGTCAGGCAAAGGTACTATCCTGTCTCTCCTCCGAAAGAAGCCGAATCTACACCGAAATTGATAGAATTTTATCATTTGGGAGTGATCGAGGAATCAAAAAGTTCTTCGAGTTCCCCTGTGACATTGGTCCGAAAAGTGAATGACAAAGTGACACTTTGTCTTGATAGCCGAATCGACAGACACCTTAGCCGTATGGATCAAACCAGATTTATCTCTACCATCGATTTAAAGGATGCCTCCTGGCAGATCTCTTTAGCACCGGATTCCCGAGATAAAACAGCATTTACCGTTCCTGGCCGATCACTTTATCAGTTTAAATTATGTCGTTCGGGCTTTGCAACCAATATACATTTCGGGGATAACAACGTCGTCGCAAATACTCTTTCACGTATTGAACAAGTTCACATTGGAAGCACAATCGATTACGCATCAATCGGATGATTTAGAGCTCGTGGACCTCACGGTGCTCTGGAGTCGGCTTAAAAAAAAAAGTGCGGTGTCTCCGAAATTCTTTCGCCCAACGTTTGGACACCTAAAAAGGAATACTTTCAGCCGTTACAGAAAAAAATCGGCTCGGCGCTTTTTTTTCTAGGACGAAAATACAAAAAATAATATGCCTGGAGAAGATAACGCCCTTTCATGTGTGATGATGATTCTGGATATATATACAGGGTGTCATATAAATTCGCATTGGTTCATACACATATATAATGATAGATATAGGGTTTCCGAGAAGGGTTTGGCAATGGATGTGATTCCTAAAAGAGTAAAAACACAACAAAAATAAGAAAGATTTAGAGACGTTCGTAAGACCCGTTCAAACGTTGTGGTAAATGTTTGGGATTTTTGGCCAGAGGAATTAATCACGTGTGCAATAGCACGAACTTGTTAAATAACATGCAAAAATTAGGGCTCAATTCGAAACAAAAAGAGCATATATCAACTCGCTTATTGAAAGATAAGATAGCTACAAATTCGTGTGGAGGAGAAGGCTAACACTCGCGTGACGAAGGGTTAATATCACTCTCGCAGCATCACGGGAAACCATTGACCGTGAATATTGTTGGAGGAACAAGGAATTCGCAGGTACCATCGATTTCGGCAAATTCCCTGCGGCAAATGCAAACTGATATGGATTTAAGTACCAGAAAAGTGTTGAGAATTGCTGCTTTCATCCGTGCAGAAACCAACACAACAGGAATAATAGAACCCAATTATCAAAAAAAAATATCAGAAACTAATCATCGGTTTGACGAGTATTTTGAGCCACTAGTATTTGCATTTGTCACAACTAAAGGTGAAAAATCTGTCAATTCTCCAGAGTTTGTCGTCATTTGCAAGAATCTGCGAAGTATTCAAGATGTAATAAAAATTCGGAAAAAAAATCGGAATCAAATTCGGAATTGACGGTGGGGGTGGTTTTCTAAAATTTTCTGTTTCCATCCAGTCATCGAACGATGAACCGCCCATGTCACCTCAAGGAAAGCTTCCAAGTACAAGATACGCTGAAAATTCCACGAATATGAGGTGAAACGATTATTTATTCTTTATTTAGCCCCTAACACTCAGGAAAATTACCATAATGTCTCGCTTATATGGTCAGCATTAGATATAAATTCCTTTCTTGGAACAGTTGCAACGGATTTGAAGCTGGCCAATATTATTTCGGGTCTTATGAGTAACTCAAGTGCACATCCACAAACTTAATCAACTCGGGCAATTACAGAACGATCAATGATTGTCGCGCCAAATGCGAAAAGTGGCGTTCAGAAGGAGGACTTAGAAAGTCAGCCAAGTTATTTGATAATTGCATACATCCACCTCTCTTCAATGCAGAAGAAAATAAGCGGATCATCGACATAATCCCACTTCCAGAATTGCATTTACTGTTGGGAGCAGTAAATACCCTCTTCCACCATATGATTTTGGAGAACGAAGAAGTCAGCCTAAAATGGGCCTGGGAGTGCCACGTGGACCGGCAGTGTACCTATGGTAGTCCAACATTTGAAGGAAATGCGTGTAAGGTCTTGCTCGATAAGGTGGATATTTTAGATGCCATGAAATGCGTTGGCTGTGTCAAGTATGTGGTTTTTTGTTTCTTTCTTGTCTAGACAAGGCCCTCGAGGGGGCCGTAAACAGATCTTAAAAACCTCTCTAAATTTTCATTTTTTCTGTTGTGTTTTTATGCTTTTAATAATAATAATAAATAATGCTTTTACGAGTGACAACACTTGCCGTACACTTCTTGAACACCCTATATCTACCATTATACTGTGTATGAACCAATGCGAATTTATATGACACCCTGTATATATATCCAGAATCATCATCACACATGAAAGGGCGTTATCTTCTCCAGGCATATTATTTTTCGTATTTTCATCCTAGAAAAAAAAGCGCCGAGCCGATTTTTTTTCTGTAACGGCTGAAAGTATTCCTTTTTAGGTGTCCAAACGTTGGGCGAAAGAATTTCGGAGACACCGCACTTTTTTTTTTAAACCGACTCCAGAGCACCGTGAATGGAAACAAACGCGTCTTTAAAATTCAAAAAATTCCCAGTTTTGGAACCGCAATAAAGAAATTTTATGTGAAGTTTCAACGGGTACACAACGTCCTTTTATTCCTAAGTTCTATTCCGTTCCACAATGTCTCTCGTCGGGTATCCATGACACAGCGAAAAAAAATGAGTAAAACATTCGTGGGGCAAACAGTGTGTACGCTGCCAAAAATATAAAATAACGAAGCACATCAAAAGTAAGGATTGACGTTACGAATGGACCAGCAAACGACTCTACGAACTTCACATCGATAGCTACACACGTTGGCTTTTCGTGTTTAAAGATTTATCAACATGTGAATTAATTTTGATAAGGACAGACGCGGTGAAACCATTCCCGGTAATCACACGCAACGAAAAATATTTCACGCTGCTGATCAATGATATCGAATCGACGGTTTTAATAAATCGGCTGTTTCATTGAAGCACCGCAGACTGATCAACTTTCAAATACATCGAACAAAATGTCAACCAAACCGAATTCTTCACAGGACCCAACATATTTACCCCTGCACGACCCGTTCACTGCATTCACTGGGGGGGGGGGGGGGGGGGTAGGATAGTGCGACGGCACCTCAATTTCATCACGTTCACCACAATAAACAATTCCAAGTTAAAAATTGGATTCACAGTAGTTGTCAGCAAAAAAATGATGTATTACCTTTTTCGGTTCACTGGGTTCATTCATTCATTTATTCCCAAACCACAAAAATAAACAACTGAACGCAACCAAAGAAAAAAACCAATACACTCACTCCAATTTTTGCAGGCTTCACACATGGGACGTTCTATATTGAATGTTCTTCTAATATTTATTTTCCGGAATCCACAAATAAAATGATGCAACTTACATCTTAATGGTAATGGTACCCACCATTTTGAACAGTACATATATGAACCTCTGTACCTAATCTCCCACTACAAGAATGATGTGGTGGATTTAGTCATAGTCTAAAATAAACCAAAAAAAACGAATTTCTGAAATTTACATACATACATGCTTGCTTTTTTAAGAAATGGTCCATTTTTAATGGTTCGTTAATTTCTTCGACTAATGTAGAAAACCTTAAACAGAATTAATGAATGAATTTTGTAATAAATTACAATGAAATATGTTTTATTGTATGCATGATGAATTGAGGTGTAAATAAGTTACATAAGCCGGTACTCTAATAGGATGTTCGCAAAGAGAGATACATTGATTGTCTAGACTCTAGATATACCTTTCAAATTGCTACGATATCAATATAATAAGATCGATATGCGAGAACTTTCTAATTTAGTTCGGTCGAAATCTAATTTTTTTATTTATCTCAATCAATCGTTTTTTGATTGGAAAACATAACTAAAGTATGTTTCGCTGTTTATAATACAATATGATTGAACAGTTGAGTTCGATTGTGGCGTGTACTGCTAAGAATGGGAACTTAACTTTGAATTTCTTCATAACATCCATCCCATTTCAACCGACAATTTTTTTTTTTTTACAGCATGTCTCAAATCAATTTTGAGCGCAATTAGGAGGTTTGAAACTTTACTTAATTTTACAGTATAATTTTTGCTATTTATGCCAAGGTTCAGCTATTCAAAATACGAGTGCGCTAGTGGTGCTATGTAGGAAAATAAAATCAATAAGCGGTATTTTGAGCAATTTTTCAAATAGTACATCGGTAGAAAAATAGATGATGCTAAAATCAAAATTTTTGATAGATTATCGCCACGATCATTTGCTATATTTTTTGTTTACAATTTTAAATGTCAAAACAGCAACGTGATTGTTAAACATTTTACAAGTTTATTTACAATAATTTAATATTTTTGAATTAAACCAATTAGAAAATAAATAGTTATCGTACTTTTGTAAATGGTAAGTCTTGAATTTTTTATTTGAAACAATTTTTGGGTGTTAACAAATATTTTTTACAGCAATGGACACACCAAGCGAACTATTTAACATAAAACTCCCACCAAATTTCTGTTCGATTCCGTTTGGTTTACATCTCATTGGTAACATGCCAGAAAAGTTCATACTGATCACATGGAACCACAATACTGTGGTCACGTATAAATTTCGTGATGTATCCATCGAGTTCCTAACCAAAAGCCTCGACAATTTTAACATACTCGAACCGAATGAAGTGCACGAAATAAAAAATTTTCTCGAACCAAACGAAACCATCGAAAATGTATTCGACACCCTGGTTAACACATTCCTGCTGACCAGTTTCGGCCGTTTATTTGTCTTTGTCTCGACAAAAAACATTCACAAACTAAATTTGTCCACAACTAATAAAATTGTCGTCAAAAATTTGGGATACACAACCAACGGGATATATTTGATCGAAAATCGGAATTCCAAAGAATTGTTCATCAAATTTTATGCGAACGAGATGATCCAGAGTGAAAATTGTAATGACGCGTACGTCGTACCGGTCGAATATAATTTAAATATCGAAGATAATCTAAAATTCAATATCAGTCGACTGGATGAGGCGAGTTGCGTCAACGTTTTTAAATTTGATGAAAATTTGCGTAATATTCTGGAGGGATTGATTGGAGCGAAAATAGACGACTCGATTGCTTATTCCGATGCGGTTTTATTTTCGATCGAATCGAATTTATTTTGGCTGAACACGTACAGCGAGGACAACTTAATACAGCCGTTGAACGTTTCTTCCTCAAAAATAACGAATTTTACCTACTCTAAAGCGCAGAACTTCATAATTTGCCTGCTCCAATCGGGGGTGGTGGAAATTTTATATTTCATCACAAAATTTAGGATGATAAATAAATATTATCACACACTGGGCGCACAACCGAGTTGCTTCAAATTCACCGGCTCAAATAATTTAATCTACTCGAATGATCGCAGCCTAGTCCAATTATCGTTTTACAATGACAAAAAAGATTGCGATGGGATTGATGTCGAAACAAAGACGATAAACGTATTCGGTACTCAGGCGATTGCGTACAATGAGCTTCTTCAACAAATTTTTGTTATCACAAATAATTTCCAGCTATTCAACATAAATTACAACACAAATTATTTCCAGCTGACTCAAAATACAAATACCAATACGAATTTTAATTTGTATGAAATTAAAAATTATTCTAAAATTCTGTTCCGCAAAAGTGAGATGATCAAAAATTTGGAAGCACTTAAAACATCTGAAATTGATAAAATTCGACTTCTCGATGTAATAAAATTATTGAGATCGGATAAAATTCGAATGGGCGATTCAAATACGTGTCGAATTAATTTAATTTATCGTCAACACTTGGTGTTGCAATTCGTGTGCACATTTAATGTTCATTTAAAAATTGTTGAACATGCGAAACACTTTAAAATTTTAATCGAATTACAGAAATTTGATCGGAATGCGGTACACACGTTTGATGTGGAGAACAAAATAACGTTTAAAAAAACAATTGAATGTGAAATTGATGGCCGAAATTCGAATTTAATTTTACCAAAATTTAAAATTTATTTGGTCACGCGACTTTCTATGGCCGCCGATTCTATAGCGTACGAATTTCCGATGCGACTTCTCAATAATTATTGTGATGATATAAATCAAAATTATTTCTATTTGAATTATAATCGAACGGCATTGTGTCCGAAAAACTTACCAATCACTTATAAGTTTCGTATCAAAAACGCTGGCTGGGATTTACAAAAATTACTGAAACTTTTGGAATTTCAATGTGAAGAAGGTTATTATGAATATTTATTTCTGAATCAATATAAATTTAAGTTTAATTACGTTGAGGACTTGGTAACAATTGAAACGGAATGTCCACAAACTTTATATTGTGTCAAGTATTATATACTGAAGCAACTAAAACCGAGTGTGGAGTTTAAGCCGGGGGTGACGGATTCTGTACAAAAGGTGAGAGCTTAATTTTTTAAAATGATTTGATTTACTACATATTTGGTTTGTTTTCAATTTCAGTTTAAATATGCCCTCCCCGAAGACGATCAAATCAGCATCGAATCTCAACCAGAACTTCAAGCCATTTTACAAAATCTTCGCAACGAATTCGTCCCAATATTCAAAATGACGGAGCAGGAAACATAAAATTGTGGTGAATAAAAAAAAAAGTACAAAAATTATCCAACCCTATTACAAGATACACTGTTAAATTATGCAGTAGCTCAATGTTTTGACAATCAGCTGTTTCGAAAATTGGGCGTTTACTTCGTCAATTTTTTTTTTTTTTTATAATTTTCGCGTTCGTCTTCGTCGTGTTTTCATTTTTCATTTCACTACCGTGTACGGAGTTGTTTTGTGTTGTGTTTTGTGTAAGTTGTGTCAAAAAAAAAAAAAAAAAAAACAATTTTTAAACAAAACTACTTAGTTTACATAATTAATTTAATGTTTTGTCCAAATTAACGATTAATCGAACGACGAGCCATCAAAAGTGTATGGCAAAATGTTGGTGTAAAGTGTTTTGAGATTCTCACGGAAAACTGTTGTTTTTAGTTTTCCATTATTAATTTTTCCCGTGTCTAATTTAACAAAATAATAATAAAAACTGTGTTAAATATTATTTAATATAAAAATAATTGTGCTAATTATGTAGAATCAGAGTGATGTTATGTAGTTATATGGTGTAACAAAAATTGTGTGATTATTAAACAAAATAAAAATAATTAATTAATTTAGGCTAGAATTTAATTAATCTGGAAAGTAGCTTACGGTTAATTTTTGTGTTGTGATTTTTTTTTTTTTTTTTTTTTTTAATATAAATATGCCTCCATTAAAGAGTAGCTCACCTATGCAGCAACATGATGGTGGAAATCCTGTTTACTCAGGAAATTTAAACATAAATGGAAATATCCTAACCAACACCACCACCACCACCAACAACAACACAAATGCTAATTTAGAAAAACGTTCCTACGCTAATTCACAGTATGCACAAAAATTGTTAGCCAATCTAAATAAATTGCGTGAAGATGCAAGTTTTTGTGATGTGGATATAATAGCGGGTGATCAAGTTTTGTGCGCTCATCGTGCCGTCCTCAGTGCGAGTAGTGCATATTTTGAGGCAATGTTCCGTCCAGATTTGGGCTTAAGTGAACGAACCCAAAAATCTGTTACCATACATTCAATCACACCAGAAATATTAAAAAATTTAATCGAATTTATTTATACGGGACGAATGGATATAACTCAGGTAAGAATAAGCTTTACACCTTTTAGGGACCTAAATACCTACATACCTATATACTTATTTTATAACTCTTTAATTTCACATGAGTCTTGAATCTCGGAAGACAAAAAGAAAAAGTAAAATAGCACAAAAAAAATTTTTTGATGTTTTCAGGTATTTCTAGAATTTTTATTGTTTTGCTTACGTAAACATCACAATTTATTGTTCTGTCTGTTTGTTTATTGTACTCGTAACATGAACGATGGTAATATATTGAATTATGTAATTAATTATACCGACATTGTTGCTGTTTACCAACTGTACTCATTTTTTTTTTGTGCTAGAGATAGTCAGAATCCGTTAGTCCAGATCAAGAAATTTCTTTAGGTCAATTTTATTAATTTTGGATATATTACTCGCAAAAGTCAGCGCTACCCAACTTTCTAGCTATAAAATCGCGGACTTATTTTAACTTACACAAATTATAAACAACAGAAATCATGAAAATTTTGCAACTCGAGGTTTAATCGGAAATGGTTATTTTTAAAAGTATAGAGGGTTCAAAATTGACCATTTCTCGAAAATGTCTGTCTGGACGTGTGTTTCTCTAACTCAAAAACTAACACCTCTAGAATTATGAAATTTTGGATTTAGATGTTATATTATGTGGAAATGTGCAAGTCCTATTTTGGATGCGATCAACTAATGTGAGAAATGTATTTTCCTGTATATGAAGTCGTGTGTTGGCATCACCTGTGGCTTAATTTTATCTTACTTTACTTTATGAAAGTACATATGTACATTTTTCAAATTTTTTAAAATTTGGGTTGTAGAAGTTTTAACCGTATATCGAAAATATTCTCTGCTTGAATTAAAACAAATTTCTTTGTTATCGTACACACCACTATATGAGTGAGAAACATGGATTAAGAAATACTTTGTGTTAGTCCTCCGTCGTGCGATTCTCGGTATAGTAGAGTGTTTGACTGTAAAAATAGGTTATTACTTCATAATTCTTTCAGACTAAACCGATTTGAAATTTGGAAAATAAGTAGGGAATAGCTCAAGGAACAAAACTTATATACCTGGGGTGGATGTCACACTTCTCGGGGGCGGAAATCATTACACTCAAAATTACTGCAAAAATCGATAGAGGAATGAATTCTAAGCAAAAATGATGAAGTTTTTTCGATGAATCAACATTTTTCGAGTTATTCGCGATTGAAATGTTGATTTCTGAAATGTTGTGATCGATAATCGGGGATTACGATCTGCTTTTTAAGGAATAAAACAATAAATCACTATCGTTAAAGAGTTTACACCAATAGAATATATGTAATGTAATTTTTATGCTAACGACTTTTACTGCTCATTTTAAAGGACTTTTCAAGTACTTTAAAAAGGGCTGCCAAGTTTTCCTCCGAAAATTCGTCATTTAACGTTGAAAGTTTCGATTTCAGTTTTCGACGAACAAACAGTCACCTTCAACGAGCCACAACTCGGTTCGTATTGAATTTCAGAAATAAAACAATCGATTTGTTATTTTATAAGCTTTATGGTTGCTCCTCATGATTTTTTGATAAAACATAAGGGTTTCGAGTTTTTTTTTTTTTTTTTTTTAATCTATGGAATCTGTTTTGGGGCTTAAGGCACCTCCAGCTCTTTCGCAGTTTACTTTTACCGTCCTACTTTACGCATTAGTAGCCAAATCGAGGACGTACGGCTATAAACCCGTTTTGTATAAACCACCTGCACATTGCATTGCTTCATGCCAACCTATAGTGCTGACATGAAAAGTGGGTCGGCCCATGGATTATGCACTCTCAACAGGGGGTCATAGATGTGTTCATCTTCATCACCGATCGGATCGTAATCAGATGATGAAAAATCCCTTTTGCATCCCGCCCCTATCGGGATTCGAACTCGGTATCACCCGATCTAACCGCCGCAGCTTTAACCACTGCGCCGTTTGGTCGGTAGGTTTCGAGTTATTCGTGAAAAATCGTTCTAAAACATGCATTTTCTAGATGAAAAATCAAAATTTTCAATCGCGAATAACTAGAAAAATATTAATTTAAGTATCGAAAAAACTTCATAAAACAATTTTTGCTTAGTTTTTATCCCTCTATCGATTTCTGCGGTTATTTTGAGTGTATTAATTTCCGCTCCCGAGAAGGAGTGCATCCACCCATTCCCTACTTACTGTCCAAATTTTACATCAATCGGTTTTGTCCGAAATAATTCTGAGCGGAAAATCGTCAAACACTGGACTAGTAACAAGTCCGAAATGTTTAACAAAAGAAAGACTTTCGTTTTTTTTTCTTAAATAAATTTTTATATTTATTTGTTATTTATTTAGTTACCAACTTTAAAAAAAAAAATCTGGTTATAATTTAAAATATTCTACATTACATTACACAAAAAAAAAAAAAAAACTTTACCAAAAATTAGAAAGAAAATCTGACATCAGAACCTTAAATGCATCTCTTGACAAATTAAAATCAAAAATCGACCGTACTTTATTAAAAGCAACCGAGACATTATAAACAGGTTCATTCATAGCTAACTAACTCCTCCGTATTGGTAATTTAAGAACAAACTCCCCACTCGATCGTAACACACGTGTTGGAATGTAAATAGAAAATAAATCCACCCACACCCAATCTAAATAGAAAATAAATCGAGAATCTCATTACAATCAATTCTACAAACGAGGAGATCACGGACAAAAGTGGCACACGTCGCAGTTCTACGAATAGAGAGAGGTTCCAACTTTAATAGTTTACATCGTCCCCTATAAGGGAAAGAATATAATTGGGAAGATTATTGTCCCTAGGTAATCTACGCAAGGCATATTTTAAGAACTGTTTTTGAACCCTTTCTATAAGATCAGAAGAATCCTGATAAAATGGGTCCCAAATAACTACGCCATAATCTAATTGCGAGCGCACCAACGTAATATACAAGATTCTAATCACATAAGGATCCCAGAAGTCTTTGGAGAATCTTTTAATAAACCCTAACATGGAAAACGCCTTAGAAACAATGCCCTGTATATGAATTTGGAAGGATAAATTAGAAGCGAATGAATGTGATACCCAAATCTTTGAAAGTGTTCACTTTCTCAATTCTATGGTCTTTGAGAAAAAATTCATAGTCCAAGTTCAAAACATTCCTTCTACGGGAAAATCGCATTGTTTTACACTTCTTAGTATTCAATAATAAATTTTGGTAAGTACACCAATTCGTAAAATCCGATAAATCCGACTGTAGCTCCTCTGCATCCCGAATATTCGAAATAGTTTTAAAAATTTTCATATCGTTAGCATATATAAGAATCTCAGAATATTTAATACAGTTAATCACATCATTAATAAAAAGAATGAATAAAAGGGGACCCAAATGGCTTCCCTGGTGAACCCCTGACGTAACATGAATCCGTCTAGACATGTAATTCCCTATCTTAACGATTTGAGTTCTGCCATCTAAGTACGACTTGATCCACCTAATAGGTAAACTATTACAATCCAAAGACTCCAATTTAAGGAATAGTAGTTTATGATCAATTTTATCAAAGGCCTGTACATCCATCCCCAATTCAAAAGCCGTTGAAATATAATTGGTCAGCAAAAACAAATTCGAGACAGTTGATCTGCCAGGAAGGAATCCATGTTGCTTAGAAGAAATAAACCTACGAGTATAAAAAAAAATAAAATCTTTGACTAATTTTTCAAAAAGCTTCGGCAAAACGGATAAAATAATGATAGCTCGATAGTTAGTAATATCACTTCTGGAACCTGACTTAAATATTGGTTTAATTAAAGAGCATTTCCAAAAGTTCTGGAAGTATCCTTGTCGAAGGCTTTTGTAAAAAAGAACTGTGATTGGAAAAGCGACAGCATGTGCTGTCATTCTAAGAACCAAGGGGGGGATGGAATCGAACCCTGCACTTTGATTGATATCAAGCGAGAGTAGACCGTTCAAAACAGTATCAAGTTCCAATTACAAGGAACAATTTATATTAGCCACTGAACAATAGCTCGATATCGAATCTGTCGTTAACGGTTTCTTTACCAAAACAAACATTCCTTATATAGTAGTTTTCACTTGATCCATAAAATCATCTATACGTGTTGTGATTAAATCTTCCAAGCTAATCTCCAATACCTGCCCAACCACCTCAATTTCACTCAAAGTAGCTCCATCGTGATGAGCTAATGCACCACTCAGGTCTATGCTATTGCCCAGTGTGGTATCACCATACTCCATATTTAAACATTTTGTCTGATTATCATTCAGATTTGCATTAATGGGTTTAATTCAAATTCGCAAGCCGAAATATTCGAAGCAGATGGCATGTTTGCGTTCTATATTTTTTCTTTCGCACTTTTCCACAAATAAAAATAAATGTTGGTCTTCTGATGATTTAGCATTAGTATATTTCTCAATGGCGATTTTTGGCAAAAATTGTTCTAAATCTTTGTAGAATTGATTATAATTAATCACCAACTTGCCGTAGTTTACTGCTTTCGAATCAAAAGGAAGCAAACCAGTTGTTCTGAAGCCACTTTGAATTGTAGTTGGATTGGCAGCAGTGTATAAGACACTGGACAACAAGGGATCAAACTTTACCTTTTTCAATTTTTGTGGATAATTATTTATTCTCCAATTGTGTACAGGTATTTCCATGCTTGTTTTAATGGCGGAAGCACCGCAATATTACGTGTACCGAATGAAATTTGTGATTTGTAAATGAAGAATTAAAAATAAACGGCAATAGATAATCATTAATATTCTTTTATTGTTTTGTTGTAAATATTGTATACTTTTTAATTAAAAATAGCCATTCGGAGTTTTTGTTCATTTTACGGCGAAAATTCACTTTTCCCGAATGGAAGCCGTTTGCTTCTGGATGATATCTTCAGTGACTCTGGCAGATGCCCTTTTCCATCTGTAAATTTGTCAACAGCTATGGTAGTAACTGATTCGTCCAGTTCTCCATCTTTCTTTCTGATGTGATATTGGGGACTTGGAAGTGTCGAGAAATGCATATTGATGTAGGTCTTGTCGTCCATTACGATACAAGAATATTTCCGTTCGTTCAACCATTTTTTAAGATTCTTTGCTCGATCTATTCCTCTATTAAATTGTTCAACACTTCTTTTTGGGATTTTGACTTCTTATCTGTTCGTAGATTATTTGTGGGTTTAGCTTGTTCCACCATCGATTTGGTTGTTTTGGTGTTTCTGGCTAAATCCCGCACAGATATCGAAGGATGTTTGGTAATGACGCTTACAATTTTCTGATCCAACATTTTATTCCGAGCACCTTTCTTTGCGCCGGATCTGGGCTTAGGTGATACAGAAAGATTGAAATGAAATTTATTTTTTACATTTGTTACCGTATTATTGGAAACATCGGCAAATTTAGAATATTTTTTATTAGTATACTCCGGACGATCATTGCACTAATTATTAAGTCACGTTTTTCTTCTTCTGATTCGTCCATTTCGAAATAAATAAAAAATTGCACAATTTGACGTTTATTCGTTTTTTTCAATTGTTTTTCTACAAAATAACGGTACTATTTTTTTCCTTTGCGCAGTACTTAACCCATGAGATAATATAAATTTGGGAATCATAAATTTCATTCGGTACACATAATATCAAGTGGCTGAATTAGGTGAGTTGGATTGGGGAAAAGAGCAATCAAAATAATTTCATTCTCTCTGGAAAACTCGCTAGGGCTAAGCGTCAAATGCGAGCAATAGCCATCAACGATCAAAGCAACTGGGAAAGTTACATTGTTCTGTTTTAGCAACGGTAGGAAAACATTTGCTACGTATTCAAACAATTCTTCGCCAGTCATTCAATCTGATTCCGATTTTCCAATTCCGCACTCGTTGGCCATGGTCCTGACTAAGTTCAATGGTATTCTTTTGTAATTAAACACAATCTTTGATGGTAGAAAAGGTCCTGGACATCCCCCCTTTGGGGATCAATATGTATTATCCAATTTTTTATTGTTCTTTCTCATATGGTGTTTTATTGTTCTTTCTCATATGGCCGATGTGTGAAACTACCGAATAAGTACCATTCCGTCTCCTCATTAAAGTTGTTTTAGGAATTTTGTATTTTTGAACAGTATACCACGTCTGGTTCAAGATCAGTGTATTATCTTTTATATAAACGCACGAATACGCTTCTAGACGTGCCCAGCGGTTTACCGTTGGCCAAATATTACGCTTTAAGGCGGGCCCTGTGGGTTTAGTGTTAAGCGCACAATCTTTATCTTCTCCTCTTTTCGTCACTAATTTGTTTTGCTCGTTATGCGAGGTGCTCGTTAAGCGAGGTGTCACTGTATTAAGTAGATCTAGTATGGAAGGAAGACCTCTTGAAGAATTGGGATAATGTGTAGGACGATCAGGGTAATATACGCTAATATTATTATTTGATTTGCTCTGGTACATCCCAACGCTCGATGTCGGGCATTTAAATCACCACATATAAAAAGCTACCAAGAATTCTAGTTGACTTTCTTAAATCATTCTTAAAACGATTTAATTTGCTTTGGGTGATTTTGGTACCAGAAAAGTAAACTGTACAAATTATAAAATTAATGGAATTCGTGCGAACTTTAACCAATAAAGATTCAATAAAATACAAACAACAAACAAATATAACAACTCTACCTCCAACTCGACCAGCTCTATCTAACCTCTAACCTTTTCATTATTGTTTAAAAAAGTTTCACACACTATAGCCAAATCAATATTATTATTAAGTAAATAAACTTAGAATTCACTAATCTTATTACGAATGCCTTTAGCGTTCCAGAATAAAACTTTAAACATGTTTCATTGAAGCATACGAATATTTTCGGCAATTAAATATTTTGCTGACGATTTCACGTATGATTTGTTTTATATCATCATAACTGAAGAGATTATCATAATCGATCGGTTTACTGGTACCAGTATTTCCTCTTTGAGAAGCACCGAATTGCTTAAAATATGATTTATTTTTATTAGGCTTCATCGCAGGAAAGTTTGTTGGTAACTTTAGTTTCAATTTACTCCTTCAACGAATTGTATTCTGCTCTTTTTGGGCAATTTGAGTATGATGCTAAATGTTTGCCAGCACAATTGATGTATTTAGTTTGTCCTTTAGCTGAATGCCGCATAATTTACACTTAGCGATCATAAAGAAACTATGCACACCATGTCCAAACATTTAACATTTCATACACTGTGTTGGGGGTTTGAAATTTAGTGTACGGGTCCCATTTCACGATTGTATTTTCAACGGATTTAAATTTTCTCATATCTTGTAGGCTGGTAGTACCGTTTTTGAAGTAAATTAGGTAAACTGTATGATCTGTATAACTAATATTTTTAATATTTGATGATATCACAAGTGTTTTAATACCTTCGAACTGCACTAGAGCTTTTAGATCATCAATTGGTATTTTATATAGACCAGAGAGCACAACTTTTGTTAGTTTTTTATGTTCAGCACCGTTGGGAATAATAACATTTACTCCCGCGCAGATTGAATTTTTATTTTATAATTCGTTATATTCAATTCATATAATAACTGTTTAACAGCAACTTGTTCTAATTCACTTACAACAATTAGAGATGGTCTGCGTTTTATGGTGGTATTATTTATCAACAATTGTTCGTCAACTACGGTACTAAAGTTGTTTATTCCAGCGAACTGTTTACTGGTTGTTACATTATTAAGTTGCCGAGGCCATCGTATTGGACGAAAAAACTGAGTGCGATGGATTACAGTTATTTTGTAAATCGTCTATTCGCTGTTCGCTGCCAAGTTCGCTAACATAGAGTCTGCACTATGCAAATCTACTGATATTTTCTATCATGATATAAATCTTATCAATGTAGGTGTCTGCATATTATACGCATTTTGCTAATATTAGCAAATTATCAGGAGGCTATTTCAATTAATTTTATTAGTAAATTATTATAAAATGTCATGAAAAATTAATGTTTGAGGTTATGTTTTGCCATTTGAAAAATTGTTCTCTCAAGTTGAAACATCGCGATATAACAAAAAATCATAACCTAAACCCAATTTTTCTTCATAATTGTTCGTATTATTAACGATTGAAAAATGTCTTTTAATAACGAAAGTAAAATGCGATTAATCAATCGACTTGTACCGCAAAAATGAAGTTTTATGATAGATATCCCATAAAAATTACAGACGGGTCGACATAAAAAATTCTGTTTTACAACAAATAGCGAACGAAATAAACGTAATTGTTGAAAATGTAAAGGAAAAATAGAGAATCTACGAAATAAATACACTGTATCAAAAAATTGTCCTTACAGCACTCGGCTAAGAAAACATTGATAAAAAAACAATTACAAATCAAATAAAAATTCAATTTTTATTTTTTTTAAAACTCAAATTACATTTTAGAACCTAAAAAAAATAATAATCATGATATAAATTCATTTACATCATTCAAACCGCCTAAAACGATGTCAAATAATTGTCCGTACACACAAAAGAAATTGAGGGAATTTGGTAAAAAAGTTAGGTCTAATATTTGGTGTTGTAACCTATTCATGCAATGACACTTTGCAACTTTCTTTTCATTGAGAAAGCCAACTTTCGAGTTACTTCGGGGCGAATTTTTGGTCCATTCCTCCACAATGAACCGTTTTAATTGTTCCTTACTGCTAATTTCGTGTTCACGGATCTTTCGCTCCAAATAATGGCATAAATTGAGGATGAGGAAGTGTTGACTTTACATTGTATAATAACCATTCCTTGATCAGCTTTGACGAATGCTTCGGGTCATTGTCATGGACGGAGCGCGAAAATCTTGCCCATGTCCCATTTTCTCAACACATATTAACAAATTATCCTTCAAAATATCCAAATAATTAAACCGGTTCATTATGGTTTCAATGAAGGTCAAATGTTCTACACCGCTTTAGGTAAAAGCTCCCCAAACCATAATTCTTCCGCAACCATGTTTTACTCAAGTTCAGTGTTGGGTTTCTGCCACACCATAACTCGTCCATCTGGACCAAAAATGTTTAATTTAATTTCGTTCGAGGCAATAACCTTTTCCCAGAACTCTTCGGGCTCACGCACATATCCCAATGCATATTATTATTATTATTGGAGGGCCATGCGGGCGATCAGCCACCTCGCACTGCGACCTTAAAGATCTATTGTGCTGGACCTTGCTTAATTATCCATCCAGTCAATATTCAGGTTCTTAATGAACCTGACAATACTACCTCCCGGTACGTGATACTTACTATCTGGGCTTATTGCTCTCCCTCCTAGATGTTTACTACAGCATGTAGTTCCGTTAGAAAGACGGTAGCATTGAAGCCCAAGGGCTTCGAGATTTTACTGTAGGTTACCCAGCTTTACTACAGGAAGGCTAAATGAAACTGGAGGGTGCCTGGTATCCAGAGCCCGCATTTTTTGGACTGACTAACCTATCAGCCATTCATCCATCGGCATATGCTGTTTCACCTTAGATTAGGGTTTTTTTGTCAAGGTTTTCTCCTTTAGCGCCGTACTTTAGCCTGTGCCAAATGGCCTTAGTTACCAGTGGTTGCCACGAGGAGGCAGCACGTACACTTGCGAATTGTGAACAGGTTACCCCTTACACAAATGTACCCATCACGCAGCTGCCTAATGACATGACCAGAACGTCATGTTATAAGACGCCAATTCACCTCCCATGCAAATTCCAAGCGCTTTTAATATTTTTTTTTGTCGGCAAATCCATTTCTTGTGTGTTTTACCGCTTTTTTTCCGCGTTGATAAACTTTGGCAACGATCGTTGGAGCACTATGCTTTCTATTCTCTTTTATTTCCTTCTCTATTAGATGTATTTGACGTTTGTTGAGCTTTCGGTTACGACCACGCCCAGCAACCATCTCTAGCGTTTTGTTTTTTTTGGAGTTCTGGATGATATATTGAATCGAAGATCGCGGGCGATTAGTTATTTTCGAAATTTCCTATAAACTTTATCTCGACAACTTTTACCTTCACTCTCCAATTTAATGGCCAATTTTTTAATTTCTACACTATTTTTGGTACGCGAATCACAATTAACTGGACAATATTTCATTCGCCATGAAAAAAGTTCAACTAATTAACTTTTATGCTTAACTAATTTACCGTTAGTTGAAAATAGGAGTACAACAAATAATAAATTGTTAATGTGCTAGTGTTAATTTTCACAAAAGTGCAAGTATACGGACAATTATTTGAGATCATTTTGGGAGGTTTACATAGTAAACCATATCAAACGAAAAAGTAAATTAATTTACAAAAGTAAATTAATTTAAAAATAAAAACTGAATTTTATTTAATTTTAACAATGTTTCTTTAACCGAGGGGTGTACGGTCAATTTTTTGAGACAGTGTATGTACAACATAAAAAATTAAAACAAAGTAGAAAAAAATCTGGAAGCACTGTTGTTAACGATAAAAAACGGGTTGGGTATGTAATCTCGCATTTCAATATCTCGCCTTTCAAAATCTCGCATTTCAAAATCTCCCATTTCAAAATCTCGCATTTCAAAATCTCGCATTACAAAATCTCGCATTACAAAATCTCGCATAACAATTTCCAATCGCGCGCGCGATTACATAAATGTACGGGAAATTGTTATGCGAGATTAAACGTATGAGAAATTGCTAAGCAAGGTTAACTATATGGAAAATGTATGATAATTAAGCAGGCTGATAAATAACAAATAAATAAATATATACACGTATGTATGTCAACATACATAATTAAAAAACGAAAAGAAAATCATTAACATATATTTAGTTTGAATTAATTCCAGAATAATTAAATATAAATTAAATAATAAATACATATTTTATGTAGGTTATTATGAATATTTCCATTACCACGTCTAACAAAGGAGGAAAAAGTTAGTTGTCGACGGCTATTGCTACCATCTAAGCCGAAAAACCGAAAAAACGTACAATTGGGTTTCCAGCAACCAAAACAGTCAGTTATGTAAAGGGCGCGTGGTAACTCGTGTCGAAGGAGAAGAACATGTGATATTAACAAGCAAACGCAGATGTCAAACAATCTGCTAGAAGAAATACGGAAACAATACCATCTCATATATTGAGAGAATCAATCATAAATACACCAAGCCACGCACGTGTGTATCTTCCTACAAAAATGGCACAAAAAATTAAAATTCAACGAGTTCGTGCTAATAAACCTAAAGAACCTGAAACTCTTGAAAATATAATAATTCCGGAAAATCTTCGTTACATTGAAGGAGAATTATTTATATTAAATGAAGATTATTTTGACGGTTATTTTGATGGGGACTATTTCTTCCTTAAAACTCCTTGGTGAATCAAGTTGTTGGATTATGGATGGAACTTTCGATGTAGTTCCATCTATAATGCTACAACTTTTTTCAATACATGGACGTATTGAGGGAAAAATAGTTCCGTTGATTTTTTGTTTAATGAGTAAAAAATCTAAAAAAGTCTACGATCAGTTATTTTTTAACTTAAGAAAAATATGCTTAGAATATGAAATCAGTGTCAATCCGGAACGAATTATTTGCGATTTTGAAAAGACAATTGTATCGCCGGCCAAAGTTTTTTTCCCAAACGCATCGTTTAAAGGATGCCTCTTTCACTTTGGCCAAATAATATGGCGCAAAATCCAAAAAGAACGACTAGTGGCAAAATATGGAAATGACGAAAATTTTTCAATACAAATCAGGATGGTTAAAAGTATAGCCTTTGTTCCACCAAACGAAGTCGATAATTATTACCAGAGCTTGTCTAGGAAATTTAATGACGAGGACGTAAAAAACATTGGAGTTTGATTTAAAAAAAAATATATTGGAGAAGGCAGTCAACGGGTCAGATATAAACCTGAATTTTGGGCTATCGGCGACAACGATAATGGATCGAAGACCTTCCCGCGAACTCAAAATAGCGTAGAAGCTTGACACCGCCGTCTCAAGGTAATAGTGGGGAAACGTCACGCCGGTATATACAAAATATTGGAAGATTTGGGAAAGGAAAGCATTTTAGCAAAGGCGCAGGTCGAGAAAGTGCAATGTGGTGAAAATATACCAAAAAACAAAAAACTTATAAAAAAAAAATTAAAATATATAAAAATAATTATTATGAAAAGGCAGCGTATTGCGCGTAATATTTTATTGGGATAGTTTTATTAATAAATTGTGTTTTAAATAAAATTTTTGAATTAAATTATTGTATGAAAAAATTAAATAGATTGTTTTTAAAACCATTAACAAGACTTGATCTTGCTATGCAAGATTTTTGAAAAATAATATGCAAAATTTTAGAAATGCGAGATTTTGTAAATGCGAGATTTTGCAATGAGAGATTTTATAATGCGGGATTTCGTATCGCTCTCTAAAAAAACTTGGTTTTGGTACGACGAAATGAAGTTTTTGGACGAGATGGTGGTTCTCCATATTGTACAATATTTTGAATAATTTTTTTTAACCAAACCACACAAGTAAATATTATTATGATAGTGAAATGCCCAGCTATGATATTTTTTGGACAAATATTTGTCAATACATTGAAAAAAAAAACCTATACAAACATAAAATTGCTGACAGAAAATATCAGTGAATTTGCATAGTGTAGACGGCGTGTAAACGAAAGGCATAACCTTGGCTTATGATTTCTTTAAATCCCGCCTTCTTTCTGTGCATTGGAAAAATTATTAATGGCTTACATTCAGGCGAATTTGATTAATAAATTTTTTGGTTTGTATTGATAGTTTATCGGAGCAGTAGTCATAATTCAAATACAATAGACACGAATAAATATTTTTTGGGGGCTCACCAATTGCGTAACCACCTAAATCTTCCAAAATGAGTATTACGAATGATGTCTACATTCTGGCCTTCATTATAAAATAAATAGCGGTTTTCTGTTGATATCAACACCCGATTTTCTTATTCAAGAGTTTCCAGATTCTTAAGTTTAGGGTGTGTGCCTAATCAGCCTCCTAGGTTTAATATAAAGGTATCGACTTGTTTAGCAATGGTCGAGTAAAATTTTTATGATTCCCAAGAAAGTTTGAGAAAGTAAAAATGGCCACCACACTACTTTTTACTTCTGGTATAAAGAAAGTATATGGATGTAAATTTTACATTTTGGCTACGATCGGACAAAGAAATTTTGCGGTTCTTGTACTAACTTTTTTTAAATTGACGTCACACCTATTAGACCAAACTTAAGAATCTGGAAACTCTTTTATAAAGAAAGTCGGCTGTTGGCATCAACAGAAAACCGATATTTTTTTTTCTAAATTTTTAGCGGCATCATAAATCGCCTAAATGAATTATTTATTCGTTAATTTTACTCTAATCGTAATCTCAAAGGAGGGAAAACAAACGGTAATGGTGGCTAGCAAGTGAAAAATGTGAAAATGTATACTATAAATTATTATTATTGTGTTTGCTTGAGTCTACATAAAAACATCAGTTTTTATGTTGCCTCCTGGTTCATTATGTAATTATGCAAATTTATAAGTATATACATATAGATGTTGTGTTGATGATGTCGTCGTCGTCTAATAATATATCATTTTGCAGTATTTTTTCGCGTAAAATACCAATAATTTATATACGTAAGTATACAAACAAAAAAATAGTCATCGTTGAGAATTGAAAGGCATTATACTAGAGACTGGTATAAGTGGATTAGTATTTCATGTGTATGGTATTGTGAGTTATGTTGTGTTGATGGCATTTACTTAACACCACATATTTTAATGGGATAAAATAATTTATTTTTGCATCAACGCTATAATAATGTAAGAGTATGTTACACATACTATAGTACATAATTGAAAAAATGTGTTAATCTTTTCTTTAGGAAAATTGTAACGAACACAAATCAAATTTGGTGGGGGGAGGGGGAACAAATTTTTCTTTTGTGTATAAGATGTTGTTGAGCGTACATGATCCTTTTAAAAAGAGGTTAACATATTTCCTGTGTTGTTTGTAATAAAAAGTTGTGTTGACCTTTGGTTACGTATTCCATTTTCACCTTTTAATGTGGGTTGAAACCTTCTAATCAATTTTTAAGGTTGCGTCAAGCTGTATATACTCGTAATTAAACCAAAAGGTGTGTACTTGTGTATATAAGCCTGGGTTGGCTTATTTTCTTTAATCCGTGTCCATGATAATAAAATTGTCAATAATATCAGAACAGTTTGTAACGCTCGGTTTATTAAATTAATTTTAATGTTTATACCAGTATATTTGTATCTATTTATATTTTGTTCAAAAACGTGAATGGAAAAATGAATTTTCCAATCAACGATATCATTTAATTAGCTTGTAGCTCTGGGCGGTTTGTTTTGTAACAAAATTATCTGGCCCCATTCTTGTTATAGATACGAGTACGAATTATAAATGCTATTCATAAGATTTCTACATTGTAAAAATATGTTTTCATTTTCTAAGAATTTTGTCTTATGCTTGTTTATTCATTGACCAGATTTTCATTATCCTCTATGGCAACCATTCTAAATTATTTTTGTTTGGTTTTTATTTTAGACAAATTTGATGAATTTTGGCATTTTCAATTTGAAACGTTTTTGTTCTGTGTAAAATCATGACTATAAATGTAGCATAGCGCTGAGGGAGCGAGCTATCTATGGTATTAGTGAAATAAATAAAAATATTCTTAGAAAACATATTTTGAATAAGTTTGGGATTTTTATTATATTTGGACTATATTTTCAATTCTAAAAGTTTTTCTCAAGAAGTAAGAAGTCAAACGAAGTTTTTAAATGTCTTATTAAAATTATACAAAATTTCAATTGAAGCTGAAAATTTTGGTGATTTCGAAGCAGGAAAAAAACTGCCTTCAGAAGCATCGGTTTAGCGATTTATGCGGTTTTGAGTAATGCGCAATGTTGGGTAGAATTTTCTCATCAATTGGCATCAAATTATTTTGATGTTTTTACGTAAACAAATAAATTGTATCTCTTAATTATATTAGACCGTCGGCTTAATGATATTAGACGGTCTACTGGAGCTGTTCCAGACTTATTCCAGAAATTATTCTGTTTTTATCTCCACTCGTAGACTTTCTAAGCACAGTACATTTCGAAGCGTTTTATCTTCCACGTGGCATTGACAATTGAGGACACAGTACCAGCCAGTATCAACCACAAGTAGGCACAGCGAATGAAAGCAGCCGGTTCTCGTATATGGGCCCCATAAATTTGACAAGTTATGGAAATATGTACAATAGCGTAAATGTTGAAATCATGTTTGGCCTATTAGTAACAGCCAAAAAATTTTGTGTAGATCACAAAAATTAATTGGTTTGTTGAGGATCGTCGTCTAACAAATTTAGCCTATACTCTATAGAGAAGTGCAAAATAGTTTTACAATCGTACGAGAAAACAAAAGTGTTCTTGTATGGAGAACCGCTAAGCAAATTTAAAAAAACACAAATGCCCAGTTAATTTAATATTTTCAGACGAACGATTCTTTATACAATAATAAATCTCCATGTACCCCAAAAATCTCAAGGTCGAAAGTTAACATAAACATCTATTTATTAAGTCTTATTTTTTAATTTTGTAAACCTTATACTTTTTGAGATAAGTATTTGCAAAATAAATTGGTAAAGGGAATGGCCACTTCCGGTTGATCGATTTGCACTAAAATTCATTGGAACCTCCCAATTTATGAAAAAAAACATAGATATGAAGATTCAGTTCGATTGGGTAAACTATCTTCGCTGTAGAGAGGACACAGACAGACAAACAAACTGACAGACTGACTGACAGACATCATTACGAAACCCACTTTTTTTTATCTCAGGGGACCTCAAAACAGATAAATCTCCAAAAATTTCAAGGTCTCAATTTTTCATGATTACTATACTTTATTTGACTTACCTAAAAGAAAGTAAAAGAGAAGCTAATTCATGAATAATGCTAATACACGTTGATAAACTAATTTAGTAAATAACTCACCTATAACTAATACCATCTCAAATAAGAGAAACAAAAAGCCTTTTTTGTGTTACAAGCCAACATAACTCATAAAATGTTGCTAATAGTTCAATAAAAAAACATCTCCGGAAAAGCTGTTTGTTTATTTTGGGATTGGGTTAATATTTGGGTCTTCTCCTGTGTGTATTCTTGATGTTTTACCAATCGTGTGACTTGTGAAACCATGTTCTCGTAAAAAAGCGAGCCACGAAATCAAAAAAGGCGGTTACAGTGTACAACCAGTCAGTTAGTGGAAGAAAACAAATCCAAAGCCAACCCGATAAACGCAACCCAGCGGAAGCAACCGTATTGCCTAGGGCCCGTTTGATTCCTATTCCAGGAGAGGGTCATAGGCCAATACCACCTAATAGCCCGGAGGTACTCCTTATATCGTCTGGGCCATCGGGGGCAATCGGGGTGTAAGATCCCGATGTCGAGTGTCTTTACCGTTTTGGAACTGTCTGTTGTGCATCTAGTCTAATATTTTTATCTGTTCTTTCCCTGTGCCACTTACGTACTAGATCGGTCCGTTATTTACCGGACACCCAATCGAGTAAGAACCTGATCTCGCAAGAGGGTTATCGTCCGAGTGATGGAGCAGATAAAATCATTGAGTCTTATCCAGGATCCTGATTGAGTTTCGGTGGCCCTTCATGCGTTGTAGTCATTATTCGCGTCGGATTTCAAAAATATTTGAATACCACATTTTTCGGATTTTCTTCAAATATTTGGTGGGATGAAAATCATCAACGAGAAAGCACCAGCTGCTCATCGATGTCAAATATATCCTCTTGGTAAACTGTAAAATGTACGGTTGTCTCTGCTATAAATTTTACCCAAATTTTTACGAAGACCGTCGTACATCAGTAACCCTGTGTTAAAATGCTGTAGTGCTCAAGAGCCTTTTGGTTCCTCTCAGGGGCAATAACTTCTACCAATGGCGCCAAAAAAATGTTTAGGATTTTATTTTGCGAGATGGCATAAGTTCGTATAGCTTTCCTTACGTGTCTAGAAATAACGCAATTTTTACTAGTTTTACAAACAATATATGCGGAAAAATGTTGAGTCAACCTAATCTCTGTTAACCGTTTTAGGGCTAAAAAATTACAGGTCATAATAAATACCCTAAACCCAAACGCTTTTGATCCTGTTTTTATTTTAAACTTTTGAAAACATTCAAGAGCAAGCATTCCTGAAATACCAGCCTCATACATTGGCCTAAAAGTTTTAATTTAACTTGAAAAACGCCTGGGGTTTGTATTAGGAAACCATTTTGGTACGCCAATCCTTTAAATCAGTTATTTTTGAAAAACTTCGCTTCATTTCGCTCCCAACTTTTTCACCGGAATCGTACACGTGTGCTTGTGTACATTTTCTTATTCGACTTGATTAATTATTGACTTGTAGTGTAAAGCTTCATTGGTAATAATTGTAGTGCGTTTTAACAAAGAATATAATAACCAGGCGAACACTGGGGATGGTCTGCCGGTTCGAATCCCCTAAACTAAACACAGGCCACAAGAAAGACTGATAACGCACTTTAAAACTGTATCGCTTTTTTAAAAATGGGTAGGCGCTGTGTTCAGGACACGGCCGCAATGTTTTAGGTAAATACTTCTTTAAGCACAAAAAAGCATTGTAGTCCTAAATGAGGTTATAAGTTGATGAAATACAAGGCAAATACAAAAATTCTTACATGTCTTCAACAATTCCGATTTTATCACATTTGCTTGTACCTAATTCTGATTTTATTTTTACCATGTGTGACGCTTCACATTTTATACGCAACGCTTCATGAGAGAGGAGGATTTCCAGGATTTTTTACGGTGTGTTACGAATGGGAAGGGGTGTTTTTAAAAATATTACGTAACAGAAAAATGTCAAACACAATTACTCGTATGTCGAATTTTATTATGAAAATCAAAACAAACATTATAACGTTTTTAATGCAATTTGAAGGCAATTGCTTTCTTATTTCCTGAATTATGTGCATTTCTGAAGAATCACAAGATGTACGTGATACACAAAAAACTTATTTTTGAGGGTTCCGTGATATGTTCTGAGTGAAAACGCCAAAAAAGCGTTACATTATATGTGAATAGGCCCTTATATACTGATTATATTCACTGAATATGTACTCATCATTCAGTTAAAGTGTATGAAGTAGTTTATAAGCTCCATCGTCCAATCTGTTCTTCTTCCGCGCACTTCGAACGTAGAAAGAATTTCCGAAACTGTCAATACTGGTGAACCTCAGTACTAAATTAAATTGGTGAACTGGGTGCCGAATAGATCGAGAAGATCCGGAACAAACTCTAAGGTTCACGTACCACGGAGATACTTGTAGAACACACATAGGGCCCATATATTCTGTGTGAAAAAGGGGTGAGGTGAGATTAAAGTACGGACTCAATCGTCTTGCTCGCGATTGACTCGATCGTGTGCAGCCAAATGGGTGTTCTTTAAATATTTAAAGAAGTCTGACCAAGGGGGACACCGACATAGCGACCTGCATTTTTTCGTCTTCCATTACACGGGACAAAATTAACACAAAAGAAAGTAAGGACATCAGGCCAAACTGGCTGGATCAAATGCTTTAGAAATGTTGAAACATAACTCGGGTCTCTTCTTGGTTCTTTTCTCATAAAAAGCTTGAAGCAGATAACACTGCAAAATACGTATAAAGAAATGGCTAAACAAGCTCGTGAAATGGCAATTTACACATTCCGTAAACTTAATATTTTAACGCAAGCAAAAGGGAAAAGCTAAAATCTATGATTAGTGAGTACCTTGATATTCGATGGTCCTAATCGTAGGCTTCATTTTGAGTGTACTTTTTTCAAATTCTGCTGAATTTTGAATTTTTTGACATTTTTATTGAACGAGTCAAGGAGAAAGGTTAGATATTTGCTAAACTTTAATTTGAATAAAGCAATTATTGTCTATTCATGGTCAGTCATAAAAGAATCTAAGTCAGACGTGCTACAAAGAAGGTTTATAATATTTTAACTCAACATTTGCACTCCAAGATGTATTATTGAAGTTACCCGTATAGGTTTTTTGTATGCACATATTGGCAAATTCTCTCGACCTAATTGTGGTTTACTATTTTTGTAAATATACGTTATCAAAACCACAGGAATTTGCATTGGGTGACTTAAAATTTTAAATTAACACTATTCAATAAGTAATACAACCACACCCGGATGAGTTTTCTGTTCCGAACTTAGACCAAACATATGGTGACCACTGTCTAATAAACATTTTTGCCATTCAGCGTTCTGTTGCAGACTTCATGTCAACTTCGTTTTTTGAGTAAAAACAATAATAAATTTTTAAGACCAAATATTTACTTAAAATGTAATGTAATATGTAATTGCAAAATTTTTTTTTTTGTTATTTTAGGCATTTACAATGCGTTTCATAAAAGATTGGTTAGCAAATAACATAGGCTGGAATTCATTTGTTAGCCTCTTTTGCATATTTCCTCGAGTGGTTGACGGACCCTGTTAAACATTGTCTAGAAAAAGTAGTGCTATAAAAAAGTAAGAGACTAGGACATAAACAGTGAGAACGAAAAGAGAACCCATCATCTGCATAAAGATACTTTGATTTACCTTTATGTGTCCGAAATACAATGGCGTAACTACAAACTTATCTCCCCCTCCCATAATTTTTTTTTTTCTTGAAGCGCTAAAAATGCTTCTTGTAGCTATGTAAATGCTTTTGTTTCGTATACAAATTTGTTTTACATCCTTTTTTAATTAAAAACTTATTTCTTCCTTGATTTAGCCTCCAGCCTCGTATTAATTAGAATTATCTGATTTCGAAAGTAGGATTTAAGAAATTGCGCAAATTTTAATCTTTCGAAGTTTATATTTCTTGTGACTTTTGACGGCGTTAAAAAACATTCAATTTCCAAAAACCGAATATCCAAACGCCTAAAGATAGACACTGCCGACTAAACTGTTAGTGAAAGTTAGTTTCTTTCCCAATCAACGTTACCAAATAAACTTGAAAATCTCGAATAATCCTAAAATTGTAGGGCAATTTTAGAAATTTAGAAAAAACTGCGGAATAATTTCCGGGGGACTACCCCGCAGAAAAATTCAAATAATCTCTGTATTAATAGTATTAGATATTACTGAATAATTTCGGAAAACCTCTTACAAAACCCACGAACATTTCGAAAAAATGCGGAATCGAATTATTTGTCAAACAACTTAATGTTACTAATACTGCTACGACTAAGTAAAATTCTAATAAGCAAGTTATAAGTATTCTAATAAGTAAGCTCAACAAAATTCGAATAAGGTTGAAAGTTCGAACCCTCAAATAGTATCGGATAATTTCTTAAATATCGAACAACCATAATAGGCTCCAAGATTCTCGAGTCACGTCGAACAGTTGGGATCGGTACGTAATTCTGTTTTAAAAAATTCTTTTTTTTCGAAATTTTTGTTTCTCGAAAAATTCTGCTATGAAAAATTCCGTTTTACAAAATTCTGTATTTTTAAACATATTAGTGGTCACTAACTTATTCATCAATTATCTACTCAGATAAAATATTTACTGTTCGGTGCTGTGTCCATTGTTATAGAATATTTTGCATAATGATGGGCTTAGCTTTCGCATAAGTGAGGAAGCAAAAGTTGGGGGCGTTGCGGTTAAGTTGGTTGCCAAATTTAAGGCCGAAGCAGAAAATATTTGTAACGAGGTCATAGACTTTATCCAACAGGGGTTATATAAGATAGGACTGATGTTAGCCGAACATTAGACGGAAGTAGTATTAATCTCGAGCAGGAAAAGGCGGAAAACCATTGCCATCCAAGTGGATAATTCTAAGATCAGGTTTAAGAGAAATGTAGGTGTAGCATACCGACGGTGTGCGCTAAGATTGATCCGTATATTTCGCTCGGTACCGGATGATGCGGCATATGTAGTAGTGGGAATGTGAACAATTGATCTATTGGCAAGGAAGCGACACAAGCTACTCCTTAACGGATCCCAAACAACGGCTAGGGCGATCCGTAATATGAATGGCAATAACATTAGAACGAACGAGATAAGGGATGATGGACATTTCACCTCATACCAATGATAGATATGTACTTGGTTAACCCGCCAACAAGGTGAAGTTGACTTTTATCTGAAATCTGACCCAGCTGCTGATCGGGCATGGATATTTCCGTACACATCTGTATTGGTTCAGATACGATGATATGTCCGAGTGCCCGGCGTGTAAGGGAGACAATCAGAAGACTTTTTTTTTCTTTCGCCTGACTTCGGAGAATATCAACTTACGTATGGTGGGCTCAAATGATTACTGGTCGTCTATTTGCAGCTTCGCAGCAGAAACTTTGGTTAAGTTACAGTGCCTTGAGCGCGAGAGGAAAACCAATAGTGGTTCATAACATAAACATCATAACGGTGGTTCATAACGTAAAAATCCGGCACTATTAATTACACGGCCAGACTTGTGTATTTCGAAGATTTTCACCCACCTACAGGTAAAAAGACACACACACACATAAATAAACCTTCAAAAACCGTCTTACACACACACAAACTTACAGTCACACATAGCCACACACCTATAAATATATGCACACACTCACACATAAACATATACACATATACATACAAACACATGCATAAACAGATACACTCGTACAGTTACACACATACGCAATGCGTATGTCACACGTGTCTGTCAGGCGTATCGTCATGCGTGTTTCACAAAATTGTGTTTCACATAATTCTGCAAGAAATTAATTCTGCAATTAATTTTTATGCCGCAAACAAATTAATTGCAGAATTATGTGAAACATAATTTTGTAAAACAGAATTTCGTACCCAACCCCGAACAATTAAATACATTCGACAATCTCAAGCAGACTCGATTAATCTCGAAAAGCTCGAATAACTTGACTGTGTCGAAACACCGAATCACCAATTAAGTACAATCCCAATAATCTCGAGAAATTTTAAAAAGTGATCAAAAGATATGAAATCGGGAAGCGACGAGAATTTCCAAAATCAGGAGAATCTCATCAAGAACTAAAAAAAGAAAAAAACACCATCCAAAAATTGTTTTCAGCCGTGGTTAGGTATTTGTCTATAGAAAAAATTTTCAATAATTTCTTCTTGATTTTTATGAACATCACAATAAACAGATTCAGCCTTTTTCAAATCAAATTCAACCTTTTCTAATCAAAACTTGATTTAAAAAAGGTGAGACATTCACCTTCAGCAATGGAGAAAAAATTGTTGGGTCTGTCTAAAGAAAAGGCCTAACAACGACAAGAACAATTTCTTCTTTTTATTAGACCATCGGCCTTACCTTAAAATTTTCCTAGAAATGTCCTATTTTGCTAATTAAAAAGGTGGTCTAATTTAAACTTAATCTGAACTAACATCTATCTAATCTTCATTTTTAATTAATATTCGAACGCTTGATAAATATTGTGGACCCCAAGTATCCACTTACGCCACTATAGAAATATGCGGAAACATTTAATGTATGGATATTTGCAGCACCAATTAGCCCCATTCGACGTTTTCTTCGTTCGATTTTCTAAATTAAAAAAATTGAGGTGTGGCCAACACACGACTTTCTTTTACGAATAGAGAATTTTGAGAAATTTTATTTTTTTCTTAATTTTTTTTTTTTATTTGTTTTTAATTTTTGGAAACATTTTGGATAAAAGAGTTTTTTGCAAACCTTATACTTTTTAAGATATTTGCAAAACAAATTTTCTGGACCAAGGGAGTGGCCACTTCCGGTTAGCCGATTTGGAGTAAAATTCACTGGGACCTCCCAATTTATCAAAAAAGCTTAAATCTGAAGTTTCAGTTCGATTGATTAAACCATATGGGCTGTAGAGAGGACACAGACAGGCTGACAGACAGACAGACAGACACCATTTCGAAACCCACTTTTTCGGACTCAAGGGCCCTCAAAACAAATAAATCTCTAAAAATCACAAGGTCCAAAATTTTCATGATTACTATACTTTATTTTACTAGAGTAAAAGAAAATAAAAAACCCTAGTCCATACGAATCGTTCGTTTAGTAAAAGTTCTGCAAAATTATTTTTTGGAAATCGCACTAAACTCCCAAGGGCCAATATCGGCCATTGCCAACAATGATGACCAAGGTTTCGCTAGCACATAGAATAGGTCCCTCAAATACCTAGTTAAAAAACCCTAATCCATACGAATCGTTCGTTTAGTAAGAGTTCTGTAAAATTATATTTTGGAAATCGCACTCAACCCCAAGGGCCAATATCGGCCATTGCCAACATTAATGACAAAAGTTTGTCTAGCACATAGAATAGATCCCTCAAATACCTAGTTAGAAAACCCTAATCCATACGAATCGTTCAGTTAGTAAAAGTTCTGCAAAATTTTTTTTTTTTGAAAATCGCACTCAACTCCCAAGGGCCAATATCGGCCATTGCCAACAATGATGACAAAGGTTTCGCTAGCACATAGAATAGGTCCCTCAAATACCTAGTTAAAAAACCCTAATCCATACGAATCGTTCGTTTAATAAAAGTTCTACGAAATTATTTTTTGGAAATCGCACTCAACAATGATGACAAAGGTTTCGCTAGCACATGGAATAGGTCCCTTAATTATCTAGTTAGAAAACACTAATCCATACAGAACGTTCGTTTAGTAAAACTTCTGCAAAATTATTTTTTGGAAATCGCACTCAACTCTGAAGGGCCAACATCGGCCATTGCCAACAATGATGACAAAGGTTTCGCTAGCACATGGAATAGGTCCCTTAATGACCTAGTTAGAAAACCCTAATCCATACGAATCGTTCGTTTAGTAAAAGTTCTGCAAAATTATTTTTTGGAATTCGCACTCAACTCCCAAGTGCCAATATCAGCCATTGCCAACAATGATGACAAAGGTTTCGCTAGCACATACAATAGGTCCCTTAATTACCTAGTTAGAAAACCCTAATCCACACGAATCGTTCGTTTAGTAAGGTTTCTGCAAAATTATATTTAAGAAATCGCACTCAACCCCAAGGGCCAATATCGGCCATTGCCAACATTGATGACAAAGGTGTGTCTAGCACATAGAATAGATCCCTCAAATACCTAGTTAGAAAACCCTAATCCATACGAATCGTTCAGTTAGTAAAAGTTCTGCAAAATTATTTTTTTTGGAAATCGCACTCAACTCCGAAGGGCCAATATCGGCCATTGCCAACAATGATGACAGGTTTGGCTAGCACATAGAATAGATCCCTCAATTACCTAGTTAGAAAACACTAATCCATACGGATCATTTGTTTAGTAAAAGTTCTACGAAATTATTTTTTGGAAATCGCACTCAAATCCTAAGGGCCAATATCGGCCATTGCCAACAATGATGATAAAGGTTTTGCTAGCACATGAAATAGGTTTCATAATTACCTAGTTAGAAAACCCTAATCCATACGAATCGTTCTTTTAATAAAAGTTCTACGAAATTATTTTTTGGAGATCGCACTCAACAATGATGACAAAGGTTTCGCTAGCACATGGAATAGGTCCCTTAATTATCTAGTTAGAAAACACTAATCCATACGGAACGTTCGTTTAGTAAAACTTCTGCAAAATTATTTTTTGGAAATCGCACTCAACTCTGAAGGGCCAACATCGGCCATTGCCAACAATGATGACAAAGGTTTCGCTAGCACATGAAATAGGTCCCTTAATGACCTAGTTAGAAAACCCTAATCCATACGAATCGTTCGTTTAGTAAAAATTCTGCAAAATTATTTTTTGGAATTCGCACTCAACTCCCAAGGGCCAATATCAGCCATTGCCAACAATGATGACAAAGGTTTCGCTAGCACATACAATAGGCCCCTTAATTACCTAGTTAGAAAACCCTAATCCACACGAATCGTTCGTTTAGTAAGGGTTCTGCAAAATTATATTTTGGAAATCGCACTCAACCCCAAGGGCCAACATCGGCCATTGCCAACAATGATGACAAAGGTTTCGCTAGCACATGAAATAGGTCGCTTAATGACCTAGTTAGAAAACCCTAATCCATACGAATCGTTCGTTTAGTAAAAGTTCTGCAAAATTATTTTTTGGAATTCGCACTCAACTCCCAAGGGCCAATATCAGCCATTGCCAAAAATGATGACAAAGGTTTCGCTAGCACATACAATAGGTCCCTTAATTACCTAGTTAGAAAACCCTAATCCACACGAATCGTTCGTTTAGTAAGGGTTCTGCAAAATTATATTTTGGAAATCGCATTCAACTCTCAAGGGCCAATATCGGCCATTGCCAACAATGATGACAAAGGTTTCGCTAGCACATGGAATAGGTCCCTAAATTACCTAGTTAAAATTGAGGTGTGGCCAACACACAACTTTCTTTTACGAACAGAGAATTTTGAGAAATTTTATTTTTTTCTTAATTTTTTTTTTAATTTTTTATTTTTATTTGTTTTTAATTTTTGGAAACATTTTGGATAAAAGAGTTTTTTGCAAACCTTATACTTTTTAGATATTTGCAAAACAAATTTTCTGGACCAAGGGAGTGGTCACTTCCGGTTAGCCGATTTGGAGTAAAGTTCACTGGGACCTCCCAATTTATCAAAAAAGCTTAAATCTGAAGTTTCAGTTCGATTGATTAAACCATATGGGCTGTAGAGAAGACACAGACAGACTGACAGACTGACAGACAGACACCATTTCGAAACCCACTTTTTCGGACTCAGGGGACCTCAAAACAAATAAATCTCTAAAAATCTCAAGGTCCAAAATTTTCATGATTACTATACTTTATTTTACTAGAGTAAAAGAAAGTAATATTAAAGAAGTCAATATTCACTCATTTTTATGAATAATTTGTTTACACTTTTTTCTCTATGAAATAATCGTTTCAATGTGGCAAAGAAACCTTACTTAGGTATTCTTACTAAACTTATGGTAATACACGAGAAACCAGTGGCCTCTTCCAGTCACCGATGGTTGAATTAGAATAGGAGAAAAATATCGTTTACACATCCTGGTCTAAGCAACTATGATTAATTGCTTAGTATACATAAGTACAACTTAGTACCATTAGAGAGTAAGTCAGCAAAAGCTGAATCTCAGAACAATTGTCATAAAGACTCTCAAAAAAAACGTGAGCCTAACTACGCAATCCGATTCTATTTGCGATTGCTATCGTTTTAACACAAAACGAACTTACTTCCGAAGAAGGCAGCTATAGGAAGAAATAGGAAAATAATAGGAGTTTTTCCTTTTTCCTCTTGCAATAGTTACGCCGCAGGGTTGGAACTCGAAGCAACACGTATAGAGCAATACTCTAAAAATCATTCAAAGTTTCCTATAAAAAATTTGATGGATTTCAGCAAAATGAAAAAAAAATTTTGCAACTTAAAAAACGCCATGTTTTCAAGATGAACAAAAAAATGGAACCTCGTTCCCAAGTCGAGAAATATCTGCTTAAAATTAAAATTTGTCCCGGATCTGTTTTTAGATTTTTTTTAAATTATCTACTACTGCTCACAATTTTTGTAAACTGGTTTTGGAATTTTAAAGATCTACTACGATTCTAAGACGTTTAGAGTGGACCTGCTGAAGAATGTCCGAGTTTGAGTTGCTGACCCCTTCGCACAGATGTTTACGTCGAGATAGGTTTTATTGTCATTTTTTTAAGCATTAGTCAGTAGTTTAATAGTTTATTGAGGTATATTCAGATTATTCATTTTTATTGAAAGATTTGTGCTTCTTCGCAATGGAAATGTTATACATGATTATATCTGACTTTATTAACTTTAATTGACCATTTTCCATCCATCCGTTGACCGTGGTGCACCAGATTAAATTAGAAAGATATATTTGCACTGTAATACCATATACATTAAGAATTTAATTTGTCTGTCTCTAATCAATGATTTTTTCGGCTTTTTTATAGACAAATATATTAATTGTTCATGGCTGGCAATCCCAATATTTTCGATTTGGTAAATCATAAAAATAAAGAGGCCAAACCCTCATAACATATCTACTGAAAAAAAGTAGAAATATCATTCCCCCCTCCGCGTAATTTTTGCCCAAGGGCCAAGAGTTACTCAATTACAATAAGTATCAGGCCAGAACGTACTAACATAGCGAATTATTATTCACTACATCAAATATGAAAAACCCATGGAGAAACATCATTTGTGTGTGTAATTATGATTATTTTTCTGATTTACCAAATCGAAAATATTGGGATTGCCATGAATAATTAATATATTTGTCTATAAAAAAGCCGAAAAAATCAATTGTAATACCATTAGTAGCAGATTTGATTCGTCCAACTTGTCAGGCTTCATTCGGCTTCCCAAAGAGCTGATATTCATATCTTTTAAACTCGGGGTATTTCCAGAATTTTACGACATTCTAGTAACGTCATCGTCGTTCAAAAACTCGAAGCAGGACCATTGGCCATCAAGGGATTAAAAGATGACAACAGTACCTCAGTAAATACTATTAATTCTAACTCAAACACATTTAATTCTAACAATTTTAATTCTGTTCCACACTCTTCTAGCAACAACATCAATAGTCCTACCAATTTCAGTAATGGCCCGTGTATTTTTTCATCTTCATAATTTCTATCTTGGCAAATTAGAATCCAATTATGACACAATGGTTCTAATCGAAACATGGTTGACGGCGATTTTCGTCGCGACCGGTATGATTTTAGTAGGACTGTCAGGAGGTGGATTGCTTATTGATGTTCGGAAAAAATTCTGTTTCAAGTTTTTGCTTTCCGATTCAATTTTGGAGGAGGAATTCCCCCTTTATTCTGATACATCCTCGATAGCTGCTGTTATGATCTATTGCTAGGTATGAACAATAATAATTGCGATTTTATTATTTTCGGCGATTTCAACTTTCCGAACTTCACTTAAATGTACAATATCTTCATTCCAGCTAATACGAATTTATTTGCTTTATTTTGCAACTTTATGGTAAATACGAGCCGGTTCCTGTACAACAATTATATTATTGACATAGAAGATGACATACGATATAATCCAAAGAAGTTCTGAATTTTGTGAAATTTTAGAATCAAGCCTACTCTCATTTATGGAATTTAAAGGCCGTAAGTCTAATGACCTGGAAATAATCCGCGTCCTAGTCATGATGGTTTGCCAGTATTCCTTCTGAAGGTCGTGTGCTGTTGGGTTTGCCATTGATGTAACTAACTATCATGGGGTTGAAATTTTGTCTTGTATACCTAAGCTGTTCGAGTCTGTCGCTAACGATGTGATCTACAATACTTCAACATGAATTCTTTTCGAATCATTTGACAGCCACCAATTTAGCAGTGTCGAGAATAGCAATCAATTCAGCTATCTCGAAAGTTTAGATTGTTGTAGTTTATACCGATTTTGCAAAATCATTAGTACAAGTTAGTTAACTTGACTGTGACATTATTCTGATTAACTGATAATTTTGTGGTTAACCTGGGTCCACTGTTGTTTATACTATTTATTAACGTCGTCGGACCTATTTCAACGCGACTGAATTAAGTTTTGTGACTGGTGTGATACAAATCCTATGTTTTTAAAAGTGGATAAATATCAAGTGATCACTTATTGTGGTAAACGGTTTAGGTGTTATTTTTAACTCCGATTTAACGTTTAACCACCACATTGACACTGTTATTAGCAAAGCATATTTAATGTTAGGTTTTATTAAACGCAATTCTAAAGATTTCCAGGATACGTTAATTTGTACGTCACGAATTGAGAGCTTTCAAAAATATAAATATATTTTGGGTCGCCAGGCTCTACCCTCTCTAAACATGCTGTTTGGTAAATAAATAAATACACGTGTGGCGTTGAATAAGTAAATTACAAATCGTTTACCATTATCTCCATTTTAGGATTTAACTCTCTCTAAAACTGTTTTTACTTCTAAGATAGAAAATTTCGCAATTGATGCAAGATCCATTTCCAACTTTGCTTGTTGCTCTCTTCATTTTTTGATTGAGCAGCAATTCTTTTAACATGTCGGCTTTGTTTAGCATACGTTCATCGTTTAAATTTTCTGGCCTTATATCACAAGAGGTTCCATCGTTAGTTTTTTTCTTAATATTGGTTGTTTCTATGTATTCCTACCTTTGTTCCCAAAATGATTAAGATAGTCAAATAGTCTGGAATCTTCCTCCTGGCATAAATAAGAAAAATAAAACCGTTGAGTGACCAAGAAACAAGAAGAATGGTTGCCGGAACGAAGATTCCTCTGGAATACACTATGGAGTTTACGAACGGATCTAACGCATGGGACTTATTCTATATAGGACAAACAGGTAAAACATGTGCAATTCACTTTAAGCCAACCGATAAAAAGTTATAGATAACAACCTACGGCTATTTGTAATTAAACAATGTGGTAAATCAGCTCCCATCTCTCGGCATATTAAATAGGTTACTATTTTGGTATACGATTTTGATTAATTTAATTAAAATCAGAGATCGCATTCAGTTACGAATTAATCCTAAAACTTTATATGGTGTCTTCCAGTTTTGTTTTTGTTGGATATTATGATTTTGCGCATTTTATCGAATAAATTTGCAATTAAAAATTTTGTCTAGTTAATTTTTCAAATTAGTTGGTATACCCAAACAAACCCATTAATAAAACAAATTTATAAATTGTTTTTTTATTGGGATTAATTAACTTAATTAAAATGTAAAAATCTAAACCGCAATAAAAATTTATTGTGTCAATTCCAAATCGATATTCCATTTCGAATTCGACAAAATCCTAAATCTAAAGCACATTACATATCGAAATCATTTCAATTCGTTATTCTTTAACCAACATTATTGAGTTGAACAGAAGCATCTCTCATAAGCAATTTAATATTAAATTCGAATTCAAATGAAATTTGTAATGAATTTTTTATATTTAAATTTGGTTGCTGTTTGCGTTGTGTACGCCCACAATTAATTTGATTATAATCTACTTACTTATGCGTTTACAGGACTACCTCGTATGATGCTAAATATAAAAGTACGTAACAAAAAAAAAAAAAAAAATTTAAACATTTTTGGCTTTGGTTTGTTATTTATTTAGTTAATATAAAAATAAATGTTAGAACGTGTGAACAACGTTAAATGGACTCCATCTGTGCAATAATCCCAAAGAACATTACTAAATAAAATTAATTCAAAGAAATTATGAATTTTTTATGTGTACACATACGAATGAACGAGAACCACACATAGGATTATATAGGGAATTTAAATTTATGCATTTTTATGTTGATTTTGGTTCGTTATGTTGATACACAAAAAAAACCTAATGGCTAACACATTGTGTCTACGCGGGATTGGGTGTCGCATTGTATAATTTCAAGATAAAATTGATTTGGCTATATCGCATCGGAAAATTGATTTTTGTTATTTTTTTATGATTTCTTTAGATTCAGAATTTTTTATTTTTTTTTTTTCTCAAAATAGAACACCAAACTCTCTTGTCTTGTAAATCTGCGTGTATGATTTTTTTTTTCGTTTTTTTTTTGCTTGTTTATTTATAATTTGACGACCGTGAATTGAAACAAATCCTTGATTTTGGCTATTTATTGTTAAACGATTATGGCGGAGAATATTTATTGTTATGCTAAAACCAAGCAAATATCTGTTGCTTTATCTTCAACACAGGTAAAAATTTTTTGTTCGTTAGTTTAGTGATCCTTAAAAAAATAAACATAAACCATCCATATTTAACCTCGAATTCTTCGTAATTGTAAATCATTTATCGTTGACAATTGTTAGAATAAGATTAGCATAAGGGATTCCATTCAATTGGTACAATCGCGTCTAATTTTATAATCATACCCAAAACGGCTTATCTTGGGAAATTTGCATAAAGAGACGAATTTTGTTACCTACCTAGGGCACAGATTTATTGTCCGATTTTTATTATGATCTGGTAGACGCTGGAGTTATAAATGTAACAAAATTGTAATTATTCTTTGTTTATATTCAAAATTAGTGGATGACAGTATGTCGTATACGACAGTATGTTTAAGACATAAATATTAATTAATTATGTTTATGTCTGTTTATATGAAATAAATAATGAAACAAAGACAAAACATAATACCAGGCTAATACAAGTCTTATTCAATTTGTGTGTGAAAATATGTAATTTTTTAAAACTTCGGAATTCCGTAGAATGTTTGAAATATTTGTTCATTCTCATAATTCTCCTAGCAAGACGCTTGACCTCGAACTTGTTTTATTCTAAATGAATTTTATAGAGTTCAAATTCTAAATGTTACAAAAAAAATTTCTAGCTCTCAATATTCAAGAAGGCAAAAGGTGGAACAATTTTGAAATTTCCTTCATTTTACTTGATATTATTCGGTTAGGGTTCAATTCAAGAACACTGTCAGTGCGGACCACGCATTGAGCAATAGGGTATCGGTATCATAAAAATTCCACACTGGCATCGGTTGATGGTCCTTCGAGCCGGATATTCTGGAAAAAATCTGCATCGTGTTAGAAAAAGTGTACTAATTCGCCATTTTGACAAACAAAATAGTAAAGTATTTAAACATTTTGTCAGCTTGTGGTTACCTTCGGCATCAATATCTGTTAGTTGCGGTTAAAACAAAAACATTATCCGCTATAATTATCAAAGTGTTGCAGATAAAAAGAAAGAAAAAATAACTTTCCACGGTTATATACATGCGTTAGTGATTTATAAGTGACTGCGTCTAGTCATCGTTGTATTCAATTCAACAATTGGTGCATTATCATATGCAGTTAGTCGTTGCCGTTACTAAAACGTTCGGTAACAGTTTCTGTACTGTCTGTCTGAGTCATAACGCATATTAATGAACAGTATAGTGAACCGTTAAAGAAGTCGAATGCTATAGATAGTGATAATCGGATAAGTATTTAGTTAGTTGCTGTTCTATTCATTATTAATAATTACACCACGAATGGACAATCGTAACAAATACTTACACATGCAAAAACAAAGTGAATCAATTTAATAACAAAGTGCAAACCAATCTGTGACTAAATCATTTCAAATCAATATTGTGATAATAGTGCCTCGCATCAAAATATGTCGCAAGAAATGGCGGGCCTTAAGAAACAGCGTTCATCAAACAAAGGTAAGCTGACACAAATTGTCAACTTTATAAATCAGGAGCATGACGGCACTCATATAAAAGAATTTCGAACTCGTCTGATGCGTGTCGAGAAACTAATGGCTGAATTCACAGAGATCGAAGGTAAAATCTTTCGCATCAACCTAGAAGAGGAAACCGACAGCCAATACGAAGAATATTATTATAAGGCTGTTACCGGCTTAAATACTTTGATTTGATGCAAATCAGCAACAGTAGGATCAGGCATTAATTTTGCCACAACGTTAAATGGCCCTCACACAGAAGGTGGGCACGCACTAAGATTGCCCAAAATTAACATTAGTAAGGAACGTCAACAAATATTACCGAATTTTGTGTCAGAAGAAAATCTCTTGTCCCCAACAAACATATTTTCCGAAGTGGGCCAGTTACCACAATGGCCAAACGAAAACCATTAGCCGGTTAGATATTATCACAAGATAATGCAACACAAATTTTGGTTACAAGCCCTAGTCAAATGTATGGAAAGAAGAAGAAGCCAAAGGAGCGATGGGCACAAAGAACACAATTTGAGCTGGATACTTTAAATCCGAGGAATACTGTAGATAATACAACCAATAATGTTTCATCGGACTGCAACAGTTCCAGATCTAGAGATGTTTACAGCAATATTCAATATCCGAGTGAGAATAGTTCAATCGAAAGTGGAAAGGAGAATCGTCGGGACTTATTCCTGTCAGTTAGAGGGTTTGTTAAAGCGGGAGAGCAAATGAGTTTAAACGGTCCTAATTCAGAATCAAATACAGAACACGATACTGATGTTGAAGATATATCAGACGGTGAACGCACTAATTCAGAACATGGTGTTTTATTTTATCCTACCGTCTCTCTCGGTACTCCAACTGAATTCAAAGTAAACGAAATGAACGAAACACTACTACGTAAATCTATCAGGAAGCAAAAATTAGAAAAACAAGGTTTATCACTTGCTGTAACACCGTCAACATTGTCAACAGCAACCGGAATTAGTACTTTGTATAATAATAGTGATGGGAGTAAATTCCTTCCAACCATATCGAAATCTTTTACCAGGACATCAATGTGTAGTCAAAGTATATTCGACCTAAGTTATGCTGCAAATATGGAATTAATCTATCGGGGAAGTAGTCGAATCGTTCGAAAAGGAAACCAAGCAAATAGCTGTATCTCTGCACATGATGTTGATAACTTATCTATTAGGCGTGCTTGTTCGCTTAGTGATTTGACTATGGGAAAAGATTTTAAAACATCATCCATATTAACAAGTCATAAGCAAACTTTAAATAATAACAATATTCGATCGTTTGTCCCAAATCGTGCGACAAATAAAATAATGACTGGTGGACCCAAATTATCCGTAAGTGATATGGGAATAAGAAGCGATGTTGGAATGTTAGATCAAGCTTGCGATTCGGAACCGGAGCCGAGTAGTTCGCGAGGTGGAATTTTACGATCAACTATTTTCTTTACAAAATAAGACATCTAATAGCAGTTGTGTAGCTCCAAGTACGTCACACAGTAATATAAAAAATTCAGCTGATATTATTAATCGGCGAATGGGTTTACAGAATGTACCTAGTAGTGTAAATCTATCGTCAATGGATCAGGATAATTCCAGTGCAGGAGAGGCACCATCTGCTCCACCAACTAAACCAATAATTCCTCCAAGGCCTAGAAATATATCAGTAGACAAACGAATCGGGAATGCTTTCCTTCTAATAGGAATAGTATCATGCTAAAAGAATTAGAAAATGCAGTTATTATGACACAAAATATGCGAACAAAGATTACTCATGAGAATTCCAATGACATATCTCTTTTTATTTCCAGGCATAATATTACCTGGCATTTTAGACCACCTAGGGCACCTAATTTCGGAGAAATCCTGGAAACGACAATCAAGTCTACAAATTCCGCTTGAAGCGAGTGATAGGAGACTCAATTCTAGCAATGGAAGAAATGATGACACTACTTGCCGAGGTCGAGAGTATCCTCAACTCACATCCGCTATGTGTACTATCGTCAGATGACAATGGACGCGCTCGCCCCGTCACACTCCAAGAAAAACACAAATGGCAAAATAAAAATCGTTCAAATATCGACATCAACGACATCGTCGTCGTAAAAGATGACAATTTACCATCAAATCAATGGCTATTGGCAAGGGTTATCAAAACTCATCTCGGATCTGACGGAATAGTCAGGGTTGTTACTTTGAAATCAAAGTTCGGCGAAATGAAACGACCGGTAAGCAAATTATGCATCCTGCCAGTCGCCAACGATTCATCAAGTCAGGCTAAAGAAGCTCCATCAAGCGGTCCGATTAGTTCAAGAGCGGCGGTATGTTCGGTACTAAAATAATGTCAAAGCTGAAAACATAAAATTGTATTATCATTTTTATATATTCTGTATTTGTAAAATTTGTTATAAAGACCAATAATTAATTGTAATCAAAATAATTATCTGTAAAATTCCATTTGACCATTTTGCATATAATTTAGTGTTCAATTATATTTTCTATTGTCCATCTATTTTCGCTAGATGACAGTACGCCACACAAAAGATATTTTTTGCGCTAACCCTATAATGTCGTGGTGAGCTAATGCCAATTTATATAAGTAAACAATTAATTTATATAAATTGAATGAGTGAGCCGCTACAGGACACCCCCGCAAGTGAGTTCCCCTTCTTAAGGAAGTTCAGTGTTAGGCTGAAAACGAACTGATTTATGTTATCGAGAAACTGATTTCGCATCAGTGGAACATAGTATGCCGTAAGCCGGTTTGAGCCAGTCAATTGAAATAGTTTGGTTTTTTCCATTAATTGACACGGTAAATTGCTTCCGAAGGCGTCGAATAACTTTAAACGGCCCTTCATAAGGCAAGTGATTTGGGAAAAAAACGTCATCTTTTTTTGTTTGCCGAGTTAATTTTGGGATAAGGTTTTGCATTGTTTATCGGAGTTGGTCGATGACTGTGTCGCTAGTTGGTAAAGGTAAAAGAGGATTTTTGACGAAGAACTCGCCTGGTAGCTTGATAGTTTGTCCATAAACCATTTCAGCTGGTGAGCACTTTAGATCTTCTTTTACTGTTGCTCGGATTCTCAGTAATACGATGGGTATTTCCGAACTCCAATTGATCGTGTTTCCTCTGGCCATTAACGCAGCTTTGAGTTGCCGGTGGAAGCGTTGTACGTTGGCAGGATAAACAGGACTGAGCCCAATGGGTTACGTCTTTGTTCATACTAGGCCAAAAATATCGAGCAATAATCAACTTACGAGTAGCACGGACACCAGAATGCGAAATGTTATGTAAAGTGTCGAAGATGATTTCAGTTCCGTTGATGAACCGGAGCGACATTCGGAACCAGAAAATAAATTATGAAATTCTAGGTCAGCTTTTTGTGCAATTGCGATTTTGTTTAAGTCGAATTGTGTTTCAACTGCGGCCGTTTCCTTGTCTGTTGTGCGAGAGAGTGTATCTGCAACAACATTGTCATGTCCGTGAACATGCTGAATGTCCGTGGTAAATTGACTAATATAATCCAAATGGCGAGCTTGCCTCGGATTACGTTCAGTTTTAGACTGAATTACTCTAGTCAGAGGTTTATGGTCGGTAAAAATGGTGAAGTCCCGACCTTCGACAAAATATCTGAAGTGTTTCACTGCCAGATATATTGCGAGTAATTCCCGATCGAATGCAGAATATTTCTTCTCAGCATCCGAAAGTTTATTTGAGAAAAATTCCAATGGCTCCCAACATTCGTTGTTGTACTGTTGCAGTACTGCCCCAATGGCAGTATTAGATGCGTCAGTAGTTAAACTTAAGTTTCGAATCGCTCAATGGGTGTACCAGCAGTGTTAATTTCGTAAGTTCAGCCTTAAGTAACGTGAATGCTTGTTGACATTCGTCAGTTTTATTTTGGGTTTACGTAGAAGTACGACCAAATGGCTGTGACCTAGTGTGAGTATCTCAGCGAGCTTTGGTATAAATGGGTGGTAGTAGTTTACCATACCGATGAACCGCTTAATGTGCTTAATTGAGCTTGGAGCTGGAAATTCCCTAATGGCGTTAATTCGTTCTTCAGACGGCAGAATACCGTTAGGGGTTATTTGTGGCTGAGGAAATCAAGAGTGGATGCACCAAAAATGTGAACGTCAAACTCAGTTAACCTTTTGAAGAGTTGTTCCAGGTAGAGTTTGTGCTGTTCCTCAGTTTGCGATGCCACAAGAATATCGTCAATGTATAGACGAAAACAAAATCTTAAGTTTCGAACGACTTCGTTCATAAAACGCTGAAACGTTTGGGCGGCATTGCGTAGACCGAATGGCATTCGAGTGAATTCGAAGAGGCCAAAGGAGGTCGTTATTGCCATTTTGAAAACGTCTTCAGGCGAAACTGGAATCAAATGATACGCTCTGACAAGATCGATCTTCGAGAAAATTTTGCATCCATGTAAGTGCATGGAGAAATTGTGAATGTGGGGAATCGGATAACGATCCGGTACAGTCACCGTGTTTAACCGTCGATAATCCCCACATGGCCTCCAATCCATCTCATGCACATCCCTAATTCCACCATATGCTGAAATTCCGTAAATGCGGCTTTATGGCAGACTTGATCTAGTCTTCTTGGTCTTGATACAGGCAGATGTCCTGCTGTGACAATGTGATGGACCACATTGTGTCGGACTGGAAATTTATAATTCGGCTCTGCTGTAAGTTGAGGAAACTTTTTGAGCAAAGTGCCGCAGCTGTCATTACGTTGGTGATTGAATAATGGATCGGGGTCGGTGGTTCGACGTGAACCATGTTGGCATTGATTGACAGCTTTGTCGCTGAATCAACCAGCCGTTTATAAGTTGCTGTGAGCCGCTACAAAACTTAGAAGAATTCACACCAAAGACTTGTATGAATTAGAAGAAAATCAAGCGCATGAAGTCGATAAAAACTCTGATGTCGATGATCAATTATAATCATGGTTTTTACGATGACGGTAGGCAAACGAAATGGTTGCGAACGAGATGATTAAAGTACAAGCACTGGGATTGAACAAGTCACTCAATGCCAATGGACACGAATTTTTGGTATCTGGTGAGAAACTTTCCTGTAATGTTGATAAAGTGATGAAGAAAAGTGTAACCATTTTGCGTAAATGCACAGGGACGCATAAACTCGATATTATGATAATTGGAAAAGCCAAAAATCCACGAGGTTTTAAAGATGACGAAATACCGCTGTATTTCAAGTCATCTAAAAATGCTTGGCAAACTTCTGCGCTCTTCAAGGGCTGGTACAACGAACTTTTCATCCCTCAAGTTTCTCGTCACTTGGAAGCTAAAGGATTACAGTAAAAGCGATATTATTGGTGGGTAATGCCATCTGTCATGGCACAGCAAACACTTTATACAACATTGAAATCTTCAAGGTTATCTTTTTTACGCCTAACGATACCCCTTATTGTAGCTTCTTAAACAGCGGTATCGAAAGCATCTTTTAGCAACCCTGACGGCCCTAAGTGGCAGACGTGGTGTTTTTCATTGTTGAAGGCTGGAATGAAATCCCGCAGTCAGTTGTCAAAAGTTAATTTAAAAATGTTTTCATCGATTGAGGTTTTTAGATCGTTATTATCTTTAAGTCGTAAATCTGATCTCTAATTAAATATATATTTATGTGGAATTGGATCGGAGCCCTTTGTGGCGAGTGATGGATGGCTTATGAAATGTAAAGAACGACATTTTTATAAAAAATATTTTGGAAAATGGTTTTTACCCAAAACAAATTTATAATTGTGATGAAACCGGTCTCGTATACAAAGGCTTGTATTAAAAATTTAATGTTTCGAATTTCGAAAAAACTGCTGCGGGAGGGGAGCAACGAGTTATGCCTTGTATAAATGTTACAGGCCCATATAAACAAAAGTTAATGATGACTCTATTACAAATATACTAGAAATATGTGGCAGCCAAGTGTACTTAACGGAATGGTACAAACAAGTATTCGTTCCAGAAGTAACTTAGTACATAGAGCCCAACAAATTACCATTTAAAGCAATTTTATTAGTGGGTAATGCGACTTGCCGTGTACACTGAAAGTTTGTTCAACGTGAATGAAGATGAGAGATAAAAAAGAAAAGCATGAAGGTGATGTTTTTGCCATCAAATACCACTCCTCTACTGTAGTCACTGGATCAAATCACTCAAACAGCGCTACAGAAAACACCTCCTTACTAGAGCAATCGACTGTCCGATTAGTGAAATTTGACTTGTGCGGTGGAAATATGGGACCCTACAATTATTTTTAGATAAAGTTCTTCAATATGGCCGGTTAGGACAGAGCTAGGATATTCCTTAACTAATTATGATGAAAATCAACATACACTACGGAAATGAGATTCTAAAATGATTTTTCTAACTCCGCGACTCTACACTACCATTAGATGTTTCACCAAATGCGGCGAGTGCTGTAACCCACTTTTTCTTATTTTCCTTTGATTGTGATTAAATTTCCCGGCAGATGTATAATAAATCGTATCGCTTGTCACACCAAATAATATGAGTAGTCAGGTTATCATATTCATTCTACAAACTTTGTCCGGCTGCTATGAAAACATCACGTTGCACTGATTTTTTACGTTTGAAATCATTTTAATTGACTTTCCTTATCATGATACTTTCAAGTGATGAGAAGCTATGGTAGAATATGAAAACTTCACTTTTTTAGAAAATTGGTTCAGTCGAGTTGCTTATGTGGAGCGTTTAACTGTATTTGGGGGATATCTGCATTTTTTAACGTTTTGAGTAATTCAAACTTTTAGGTTATAGCAATATAGAGGTAAGTGTTTCACACTAAACAATTTTTGTTGTAATTGAATATTTGCAGTGTAAATACGGCTCAACTGGCCTAGCATAAGATAGAATATGCGCTTTGAATATGCGCTTTGGAATTCCTAGACACAAATATCTCATTTTCCGAAAAATATAGATACCCCCTTTGGGCTTAGTAGGGCAGTAATAGAGTTTATAAAAACGTTTAAATTAAACGTTTTTTTTTTTTGCTAAGACAGATTTTTGCTTTAAATTAACAACGATATTATAATTTTTTAACCCGCACCCATAATAGATTGCGACAAAAACATTTTAGGATTTATTTGGAAAATTCAGGCGAAAACCAATTTTGTCTCAAATTCAAAATTAATTCTTCAGATTTATAAGTACATACCTACTCATTTCTCAGTAACTTCTAATTCTGCCTATTTTCAATGAAATTCTAAACCAGGTTCTCGGAAAAGTTATAATTAAATTTCAAATCATATTCAAATATTGTTGAAATTTGACTTCATGCTCAATTCTCTAGAGGCAGGTTACAAAAATTAGAAACGAGGCGGATAATTCAAAAATAATGATTCTATGATATCATTTAGACGTGATTTGATTTTATTGTAAAATAATCTCGCTACTGAAAATGTAATCGAGTCTGTTGTAATAAAAAAATGTGTATGGCTTAGAAGCCGAAATTGACCCTTAACGCATCTTCACTGAGATGTTTCGAACCAAACCTGGTACATAGCCTAACGAACGGGGATGGAAATGGAATTCTGATCTTTATTTGGCGACCGAAGTATTTATAAACATGTTCTAATACCACTCCCGGTTTACAATATCTTCGAAATTCAGTTGACGATAAGTGGTACATATAAGAATGTAGAGACTACGTACTTTGCAAGGGTTTACGAAAAAACAAAAATGATATCCCGGATATTGAACCAATTAAGTTGATGCATATAAACCTTTCCAATCTAAACATATTGAAGAAGAAGCATCGCAGAACACGCAGAGATATTCCTCACAGAGATGGGGGACACATTTGGACTTTTATAAACATTTTACCTACTGTTCAAAACATCAATTGGCAAATAACTAATCACAACATAAACTCTACTATTAAGACCATCAAGGTACTCTTAGAATTAATAGATACTGCTTTTAGCTTACTTTGAACCATTAAGTTTACGAAATATGTAAATTAGCAGTTCACGAGAAATTTGTTGGACTGCGCCTGAAACATGTTGATTATATTTAGATCATTTTACATATTTTGCAAATTGTTCTATGCTTCAAGCTTTCTTTGAGAAACAGAACCAAGAGGTGACACAAGTCGTGTCTCGATATTTCTAAAGCATTTTAATTTAACTCCCGTGTAATGAATGACACCAAAATTCCAGTCGGTATTTCGATGACTTAATCTTCTTTGATAACGGCGAGAAATATCAGTTCGACTGGTCAAATAACGATTGACATTAGCTCAATAGTAAATTCGCTATCATTTTCTCTTTTAGGCCTCGAAGCCAATTTTTCTAAATATCTACAGAACGAAAGACACACGAATTGTGTCTAATAAAATGGTGGGGATCTATCCACGTTAGACAGCCACATTATCAATAGAGGGGTGGGGCACTAGACACTAGCCAGCCCGAATTTGAGTCCTTTAGTACATAAATGGCACGTATTTATCCGAACATTAAGCTTGGTATAGCGGTCGAAACCATGAGGCACGAAATGATAGTAGTTCTGAAACTGACGGACCGGAGCTTAAGCACGTCTCGGATCAGAAATGCCCTCGACTACAGGAAAGCTGCACAACTCGATCCTGTGAAGCATGGAGAGTCCACTAAGATGGTCCCTTGGTGGAATGGCCGCTGGAAAAACTAATAAAAAATCCAGAAAATTGTTTAACAAGGCAAAAAGCACCAATGAATGGAATCACAAGTTGTTCTTAACAGAATATAATCTCAAACTAGGAAAATCCAAGACAGAGGGCAGATGGAAGTTTCACTGAGAACCGGAAAGAAACAATTGTTGTTTTTTGAGAGACCCACTTTCCGGACTCAATAGTGAGCTTACTTACTTACCACACAATATAAATGTCCAGAATATGACATTTTTCCAGCCTTACTGCAGAAAGGTATTGACAAAATTTTCCCCAGCTTTTTGCGGATTTTTCGGGCAAGCTTTGCCTTTAACTACATCTCAAAACATTGGAGGAGAATAATTGTAGTCTTTATATCAAATGGAGGGGTCGTCCAGACAGTCAACCCAAGGCACATCGCGCAATTACCCTCATATCGTTTCTGCTGAAAATGATGGAGAAAGTTTTGGATCACTAAATAAGAAGTGCGGTCTTATAGTAAACGCGGTGGTAAATCTACAGTGACGAAAATTCAAAAGGCGAAAGAGGCTTTTGACATTACCTTCTGTGGGTTAATTTAACCGACAGCAATGAAAAAAGGGGTTAGACGTCCCTTAATCAAGAGGATCCGTTCCATGCTGAAACATACAAGCATCACAGTTAAATTAGGCAGTGAACCAAGGGAGTAAAGAAATTTCGCAAAGGAGGCGTATTGTCTGCGGATGATTTGCCTCTCATAGTCAGAGATCTCATGCAGTAAACAAAACTATTATTGTGCCTTTTACGCCTATTGTGCCAATATCGCCTTCCCTTAGAACTTTTCGCCAAGTGAGGCATATCTGAAGGCCTTATTAACTCAGTTAAACAACTGCGGCAACCGCATATAAGGTAAGACTTGTGTAGGTGCCAGGTCACACTGGAATCAAGGGGAATGAGGCTGCTGATGGCATTGCTCGCGTGGGTTCTGCCTCTTCATTCATTAAGCCAGAACACTTGCGAGGTCACTAACGGGCACCTTAAACCTCCTATAGTGCAGAATTCTTCGTCAACCAGCATTAAAGAGCTTCTCGTGCTTAGGCTGCTTACTAAGTGGCTTTCTCACAGGTCATGCGCCCTTAAGATGTCACCTTAGGAACATGGCCCTAAGTATGACAGACAGATACCGCTTCTGCAACAAAGAAATGGAATCACCAAAACATGTACAGTAAAAACACAGATGCGGATTAGGGTGCCTCAGCATATTATAGATAGACGGTTTGCTGTAGGTCCACATTCACTTGTTGTTAAGATGTCGTTCGAGCGCACTGACATAAAAGGACGCAGTTTTCCGCCACTTATGGTAGAGTTATGTAACTTTTTCCGGAGTTTATAATTGCAGAAAAGCTCACACGGCTCGTCTGAACGCGGCTCAACCCAAAAGTGCTTGCACTTCTGTTTTTTTTATGACATCATGTTCCCTAAGGTCTAACAAATAAGATAAAAGTTTTTTTGAAATCATCCACCGACCAGTTTACATTTTCGCGCCAAAATTTGAAAATTGGAACCAAAAAAACGGTTTTTTGGTCTGAAAAAGTGAAATATCTTATGTTTTATGAAAAGTCTCAGGAAGAGAATGCAGTAGGCAGGTTACAAGAAAAGCAGAAAACTTTTCTTCCTCGATCAGTTCATTTCAATTTTCCATAATGTCGAAAATTTTTAATCCTCCAAAAGTTGCCCGCGCACTTTCACACGAAGAGAACCGGAGTAAAATTTGTTTGTTGTGCTTAAAAAAGAATATTGTCATGTTCAAGATAGCAGCCTCGCTGCAATCGAATCTAGAAAAATTACTGAAACATCGTGTGGACAATATCTTGTGTGAAGAAAGACTGCCGAATGTTCTTTGTGCCGGATGCAAACGGAACGTCTACCGACAACTTCCCAGTGCCGATCCAGGAATCGTTCCCTCCAAGACTGTCGAGCTACCTGATTATTCTAAGTTTTTGAGTGTAAGTTTAACTACGAGATCTAGGACTCAAAATCCCGTTCAGTGCTATTTGTGCCAGATTGCTCGAAGTAATGTGATATCCATGCAACTTCTTAACAAAAAAAATCGGCTGACGGGAAATGCATCAAACGTTGTTCCAAATGTTTTATCGATCCCAAACGAGGAACACCTCATAAATGCACCAAAACTGCCCAAGTTGATAATGTATGCAATTATATAAATACAATGGGGGAGAAAGGAATGGAACAAGTGGCGTCAACATTAATCAGTAAAATTACAATTCAACAACATGACATTGATGACAAAGTAAACAAAAAAGATTCGACGGTCTCCCTTACTCAGGCAAGTGGAGGAAACTCCATGAAATTATTCATAAATCCCCACGAGAAAAATGAAGAGGAACCAGCTTCGAATATATCCATAGCCGATTTCTTGAAAATCAAAACAAAATTTAATCTTAGTATAAAGACTACTCTTGATATAGCGACCGCTTTGAGAGTTGCTACCAAAAAGCGGGCGATAATTGAGCCAGGATTGAAAAAAAGCCTGGAACAGAAGAATGGCGAGGTAAAAAGTTTCTTTTGTGCTAAGACAATAGATTTTGTAACCATCAAAGCTCGAATGAGCACACCAATCCAATGTCACATAGTTTACTGCAATACTCTTGAAGATTTTCTTTCTCATATCGAGAAACAGCGGGATATTAGAAATGGTGGCGGTGGTTTTTTGAAGGTGTGCCTGTCTGTTCAAGATGATTCAACTGAAATTTGTCAACTGGAGAAAAAACGTCAAAAGTATGATGATGGCGTGTTTGCTAAAGCTTTTGCTGACTCAGGCGTTAAGAAAATCTTTATTCTTGCTATTGTGAAATCGGCTCAAGAGAATTATGAAAACGTGTCAGCAATATGGAAAATATTGAAAATTGAGGATTTTTCTGGTACGATAGCGACTGATCTCAAATTAGCCAATATTCTCACAGGGAGTATGTCTCATTCATCGATGTACCCTTGTACATGGTGCCTTTGTGAAAGCACAAATTTGGAGCACGTCGGACATCGGCGAACTATGGGAAACTCAACCTCATATTTTGAAGCTTGGAGAAACGCTGGTGGATCGATAATGAAAAATGCGAAAAATTTCAAAAGCTGTATCAATCCTCCAGTTTTTTCAGCCTGAAAACCACCCAGATTATAATGATAAATTAATGAGAGCTGTAATTGAATGTAATACGAGTAGTTACCACATATAATTAATTGAATCAAACTTGAATTAATGTTACTGAAATAAAGGTTTTTGTTCTGAAATAATTCATTATATCCCCACGTATGTAGTTAGAAGACATCTGTCGGCAAAGAGAGAAATAATTCGCAAATTAGCAACCTTTTGACCTGTACTTTTCTGCATTCTCTTCCTGAGACTTTCCTCTTTCGATCTTTGTATGCTGGAATCCTCCGGAAGGGCATACAAAATAAGATATTTCACTTTTTCAGACCAAAAAACCGTTTTTTTGGTTCCAATTTTCAAATTTTGGCGCGAAAATGTAAACTGGTCGGTGGATGATTTCAAAAAAACTTTTATCTTATTTGTTAGACCTTAGGGAATATGATGCCATAAAAAAAACAGAAGTGCAAGCACTTTTGGGTTGAGCCGCGATAAAAAAAAACTTTTCTGGTAAGTATTTACTGCTTAACTGACTTTGGAAATTTGCGTAATTAAAGAAAAATTAACGCAATGGCTAAACAATACCTCAAAGTCATAAAGATAATGTAGTACTGCAGTTAGATAATCGAACCTGAGTTGGGGAATCTTCTACAGATTATTTATTTATTTATTTGATACCTACAGTGACTACAATCGGTACAAACAATTACTACTAGCTATAATTATTAAAAAACTTAAATAAAATATTTTTGAACAAATCTCTCGACAAGTGAAAATCAAAAATTTCAAAAACTGAATTGAACACCCGTGATATTCTCAGGATCGGTTCCGAAAGACCATAGTTTGTTGGCACCAGGTCAATGAGTAAAACCCCATCACGTTGACGCATTCGGCATTCGGGAGCATAGAGTTTAAGACGTGCGAGTAGCTCGGTACAATCGATACGGGAATTAATGATATCGCGCACATACAGCGCGGAAGCTACGTCCCGGCGATAGTCTAGACGTTGCAGTTTCAAAAGATTACATCGATCTTGATAAGGTGGTAGGACATATTCCACAGCACGCATGGACGGCAAACATCGGAGAGCGAACAGAACAAATTGCTTCTGAACACTCTCAATCCTCCCGGAATGACAGTGGTAGGATGGACAAACGAGACATACAGTGATGTCAAAGTTATCGGGTCCCTAAAATCCCTGCAGTTTCGTTTAATAAAGCCCAACATAATAAACGATTTTGAAATAATGGTGTTAACATGTCTGGTAAATGTAGCGTCAACTGCAAAAATCACACTAAGATCGGAAATGAACTCGACTCGGTCAACGTCTTCATTGTACAGCTGATATTATAATCGTCTTACATTTGATCACGTTCAGAGCCAGTCTATTGTTAATTGACCAACTAGAAAATCTGTTTAAGTCCTCCTGCAACTTTACACAATCAGACAAATTAGGAACCCGGGCAAAGCATTGCACTACATCGTTGATAAACAATGAAAACAACAATGGTCCAATGTGACTACCTTGAGGCACGCCAGATTGCACATGAAATAATTGGGAGTAAGAATCCAAGATCCTAACGGAATGCCAACGATCAGTGAGGTAGGAACGGAACAATTTAATAGGAATGAACTGAAAATTTAGATTCTCTAACTTACTAAGAAGAACAGAGTGGTCAATCATATCAAAAGCCTTGGCAAAATCTGTATAAACAACAACATAATTTGGGCTAGCGTCATGTCGATTGACTTCTGATTTTAGCCTCACCTTTTCTCTTGATTCTCTTTCATACAGAAGGCATATAACGTATGGCCTCAACATGTATTGTGCAGGTGCTTCACTATGGTATGTATTTGAAAATATGTACGTTCTCTTGCCGGCAATCAGTTCATCGGTTTAATTGAGGGCTGAGGTCTTGCCAGTTCTGATAGGTTAAAAAATCCTTCCATCCTTCGAAGCGCGTGAATAAAGGGCAGGTTGGACTTGAAGATTGGTCTCCCTTAACCCCAGTGCTTCTCTATTTTCACGTTCCTTATTAAATTCCCTCTGCTTTGGAAAATTAATTGTAGTTAATGCCGATTAGCAAGTCAGCAATACTTGATAATGCTGAGTACTCCATTTATGGAACCAAATATTACCTGCCAGTAATTCGTTGCTACTTTTGGTAGTTTTATCATTTTAGGAAATTAGAATATTAAGTTCCTCTAAATACATTTCCAGTTCACATCTGTGTAATTTCAACTTATCTAGAGTCATACAACACGGTAGGTCTAGGTACATGGGTAATATAAAATCAAATTAAAAACTCAACTCAATAAAATTTTTTACGATTATTTACAAATTTCAATTAAACGTTAGTACAAAATTTTATATCGTATCGCATAGTAAACAAAATTCAAATTAAATGATTTAGTAAATAAAAATTTTGTTTTTAATACACATTTGAGATTTAAAACTTCATCTCTTGGGCTGGTGTGGCACAAGCTACAATATAACATCGTTTAATAATTATGTGTATATGAAAAAAAAAATGACCAAAAAATTTCCATAAATTTCACTTACAACGATCTCGAGAATATACATAATAATTTTTATGTTGGATTAACATATTTATGATATTTAGTATAAGTATACATTTAACACCAAACAAAACAACATAAATATGAAATTTAACAATTATCACGCTAAACCCCAAATCTCATCGCCAATCCGAAGGAAGAACGGCGAAAATACGAAAAAGGATATCTCATCAACTGCTTAATTCAGATTAAATAAACAGATACAATTTATGGTATACGTGCTGTGTTAAGAATCTGGAATGGAGGCAGCAACAAAACAATGTTTTCGTAATTTTCGTGTGGTGCCTTGCTATATACCTACATACAGCAAACAAATAATTGGAAATTCTCTGAAGAATAAATTATTAAAAGTAAAACATTTTTTTATACAGCTAATCCTTAAAGACGCATTATCCAGCCAGACCCGCAGTACATAAGTATAGATATGCCAAACGTAGGTGTGCAACAAAAAATACTGAAATTCTCTAAATAAATCAAAAAAATTCAATTATGATCAATCTGCATAGACTAACAACGTAATATATTTTTAGCAACACTGTTAAGGATATTTGATTCATTTTAGACTTCTTTAGAGGGTTAGGCGGATGTTATTTATTTTAATATATACCATTAGGAGTTGAATTTTGTGTATGATAAATTGGTGAAACATGAACTTTTTAAGTTTAAACGAACACGAATGACAATAACAACCCACTGAAATAGAAAAAATAATTTTTCGGTTAACGACCTTTCCTCAAGGATTACATGTTCATAACATAACACATGTATGTAAGTATGTTAAGATTGAATAAGGAATGAAAGGCGATTTTATTGTTATGTATTTCGAATGTTATTTATGCATGATTTACAAAATTTTAGTTTTTTTTATAACCAACTAAACTTCGTCTGTATTTTTTGAATCATTTGTACCTACCACAAACTACGTCATAAATATATTATGTGTAATTTTGGAAATGGTGGTTTCGTTGTTTTGGAAAACCCGCTCAAATTCGTTTTCCGAATATGTATTAGTAAGAATGATTACAATTAGAAATCGTAGTACAGTATTCCAACCACGAATGTAGGAAGGTCTATCCACAAGTAAAAATGTAACCATAAGTGATGGATTGTCTTATCGCTTATAATTTTAGGCGTATTGAGAATCACACCAGCTTAAAATTTCTCAAGAGCCAAAGTTTTTTTTATACAAAGTTGCATTGTGTTCAAGCAGAGCCTACTCTATAAATAAGAGCCTCCACATTGACTGTATTTTGTACTAAGCTTAAAATAAAGTACATAACATTTTTTCTTTACTATAAAACTATATGGGAAAACCATTGTTTTCATTTACATTTTTAGTCTATAAGAATTATGAGCTTTTACATTATTTTTATACGAAAATGTTCATAAAACATGTAATTTTAAATGTTTATTTCTTAGTGAAAATCCTCTTGGAATATAAACTATTGCTAAACTTTTATGGAATGTTGTTGTTGTAAAATACGTCATAACATAAAATTTATAAACAATTATAACCATCTCTTTTTAGTCTCCTTCTAAAAGCGTTGCCACATGACAAAAATCTGCCCGAATAAAGATTCCGTTCATGTGGCAATGCTTTATTAACGACTTTTGTTTAAACCATTGATGTCGCCTACAGTTAAAAACATATAAAAAAAATCAAATAGGTGATCGAACCGGTTGCATTCTAAAATCGGTCTGATTTTTGATTCGGTTAAACATATTTTTGGTGGCTTCCCTCTACAGTAATAACTAAATTGTAATAATAATTAATTTAATATAATTTTTTTTATAAATTTACTAAAATTAAACCATTGTATGAAAGAAATTATTACCGTATTTCCTTGACAAATTTACAACAACAATTGCATAGGATAAATCCCCGCAAGAATAACATTAACCCAAAAAAAAATTGGGTTTATTTAAACATAATTCAAATTCTTGATTATGATACCTGCCACCAGAGTCATAATACATATTAAATTTATATTTTATTTGGAAAGGTTGGCTTTTGCCAATTAAATCAAATTGGCTATTTTCTTAGAAAACAAATAAACCCAAAATAATTCGAATTCAATTTTGGTCAATAAAATACGCTTTATGTTAATTTTACGTAAAAAGTTTTCTTTCAAATCATTTACTCAGCCCGAATCCCTGTTGTTTTTATTTGTGTGTTAAGTGACATCTAGGAATGGGAATAATAAGTAGGAGCTATTTTATTTTATACACCGCTCTCAAATGTTATGACAATTCAAATATTCTAAACAAAAACTTATTTTGAATGGGTCACTAATTTTTTGGGAATAAAAATCGATGCCAATTATTAATCATGTTGTATTTATTTTCAGCTTTGACTTAATTTAAATAATATTTCTAATACTTGAGAAATAAATAAGGCATTTATATTACAGTTGATATTTGTTGGTTATGTCGTTTGTTTGTGATGCATAACAATCTGGGTTGATTTGGTTTTTTTTTGATTTCTTCTCGCTCAATGCATATTATTATAATTTTTTCTCTTTGACTCTCTTTGAATTATTTTAATTTTGGCTGTTCAACGTATTGTCTTTTTTTTACCATTGATTTTAGTTGTGAATAGGTGATGACGTCATTAAATAGAATATTCTCTTTTTAATACATATTGTTGTTGTTGTAGAACGTTTTTTAATTTAATTCTCTTATTTTCTTTTGATTATATCTGGAAAATGGGGAAGCTTGAGAATCCGTGCTTTAAAAGAGTTAGTCATTGAGTTGTTTATTAGCGATTTCAGAAAAAATTATTTATCTAGGTTTAATTTTTAATTCATATTTTTTCGTCAATCGAAATCGCGTTTTTTCATACAAACTCTATGAAAATAAATTATTTTTTAGTGTTTTTATGTCCTTAATTTTAAGTTCATTTTTTACATGCCGGCTCTATTCATATCAAGATGGTTCTGGTTCAAGTATCCTAATATGTACTAAGTGTCTCGTTGTTTTGGTTTATGCAACATAACCATTTTCTTGTCGAATATATCGAACAAAGACAAAATATTTTAAGAACATTTGAAGAAAAGTAAAAAAACATTTAAGAAAGTACAATAACTAAGAAGAATTATAGCCGCATTTCTTGACGTTTGATCTGATCCAGATCAAATCATGTCTCATGAAACGACAAAAAAATGCGTAAAACAAACAAACACCAACATTCAATTTTTTTGTCTCGTTTCGTTTTGAATCTGCTTCTTCATACTTGTACTGTATTCATTATATTCTTTTTCGCTTTACAAAATATTGTTCAACTATTTTTAGATCACCATTTGTGATCCAAAACGAATGATGGATCAAATGTTGTTGTTGCTTCACATGTAAATTTTGATCTGATCCGGATCACTATGCGTCAAGAAATGCAGCTACACTACAGGCCAAAAGTATTTGGTCGATATGGTTTTTATAACTAAAACAATTTTTTATATAGTTTTAACAAATATATTAATTTATTTCAATTAATTTAATTAATTACCAGTTCATATCAGCTAATTTATTACAAAAAACAAAGTGTAATATTTAAATTGCACACTCATCGATGTCTTTAATTATTGCGCGACATAGCCATGGCATTCTATCCAATAATTTATTTAATTGTTCGGATGAAATCTTGTTCCAGGCATCTTGCAACTTTTTGTAGCAAATCTCTCGCCGATGTTGGGCATGTTTCCCGAAGCTCCCGATCTAACTGATCCCATAAGAGCTCTGTCGGGTTAAGATCGGACGATTGTGGGGGCCAAATCATTAAATTCAGCTGTCGGTAGCAAAATTGCTGCTGTAAATAATCCTTACAAACATTAGATGTATGCTTGGGATCATTGTCGTGCTGATAAGTGAACCCTCGTCCTATTAGTTTTAGTCCAGATGGGATAGCATGTTTCTCCAAGATCGCAAGATAGCCAAAGCGATCCATTCGACCCGTAATTTCGGCCAAATCTCTAACTTTGTTGTTACCAAAACAACCCCATATCATCACAGAACCACCCTCGTGTTTAATTGTAGGAATCATACAGTCTTGGAGCATTTTCTCACCGGGACGACATCGAACGTAAACTCTCCTTTTGGATCCAAATATTTCTAATTTTGATTCATCTGACCAAAGAACTTTTCCCCATTGTGACATTTGGCAATTCTGGTGGTACTTTGCCCAATTAAGTCTTTTTTTAAGGTTTGTAATCGAAAGAGGCGGTTTCTTAACAGCAATTCTGCCATTTAACCCCTGATCTGTTAGGCGCCTTTTTATCGTAGTCAACGACAATTTATTTTCCCGAGCGTTGTTCACTTGCGCTAACATTTGAGGTGCCGTCAACTTCCTATTACGCTTGGATAACATTCCTATATATTCATCCTCCTTCGCAGTGGTGACCCGAGTTCGCCCCTGCCGATATTGGGGTGAGTTCTGTCCAGTTTGTTTAAAACGCTTCAATGTGTATTGCACGGTAGACTACGGAATTTGAAGTTTTCGGCCAATTTCGGCATGCGAATGCCCCTCTCTGTGTGGTGTGACAACGGCTGTTCTTAATTCGATCGCCAGTTCGCACTTTCTGACCATTTTTTTATACCTTTGAAAGGTTTTTTTTATTAAATCAATATAATAATAAATTTATTAACATTTAATACAAGAATTAATTTTAAAAAAAATTGTAAATTTAATTTAAATACTCACAATTCACAGCAAAAGGTAAACAAATTATTTACTTTAATATTCACTCACATTTAATAATTAAAATAAATAAGTTTTTTATGCAACAAAATATATCGATTTTCAATATGTTCTCGAATAATAAACGTTGAAACATAACAAAATATGCATAGATATAAATGCATTTTGATAGGGTGTGTAAGAAAAATATTCATCGAAAATAGCATTGCAAGTCCTGTGTTTTAATTGAAAAAGACTCATCGACCAAAAACTTTTGGCCTGTAGTGAATTGGCCTCTAGAACCATGTAGAATACATGGTTCTATGTCAAATGAGAATGAGAAATGCCTTGATTTTTTATTTTGATTACCACCTAGTCGAGTGCATTTTTATTTAGAGCAGGCGAGCACAAATTTTTTCGATAAATGATGATAGACCTCTTTCAGTCTGCATTTTCTTGATAAATTGAAGGAACTGGTGAAACAAAGGCGAATATAGTCAAAAACAAATAAGTTATAAATTCTCTCTCTCCCATTAACAAGCCCATGCTTTGGACCGCCTCAGTTCATCTATGGACCGGAGAGCGCACATTCGCTTAAAATATTCATCCAAACTCTTCTATAATTGAGAGCTAACTGACTCAAATAGATAATAAAAGAAATAAATTATCGTTCATCTTTTTTGTTTAAATTCACTCCAATGATTGCAAAAAGACGAGTACATATTTCAAAATTCCAGACGATGCTCTATGTCTCACATTATCCATTTTATAAATTTCGACTTCATGCAGAAATACTGTACCCACTTTAAGTAGGACCCTGTATACTTGGCATAATTAACATATTTTTCATTATTTTGTATGAACTTCAAATCAAAACAATGTGAAATGCCACTCGACGAGGAGAGAATGTTAGGTTTGTGGAAAAAGGCATTCTTTGTAAAAATAGTTTTTCCCTTTCGCTGCAAAATGTCCATTTACTGGTCTGGTGCTTGGAGTGACTTGGAACAATGTATACACCTATTATAATGGTGTCCTTACTTTCAAAACCAATAAGAATAAGGTGGGGAGTGAATTTACTCCCTTTTTAGGGAGTGACTCCTGCTTAAATTCTCATAATATCATAATGATGAACCCAAGTTTTATCTACATGGTTACCACAAAGTTCCAAAAGATCCTTTCAACAGTGAACAAGATTTTATTTTTTTTTTTGATCCAGTGTGAGCTTTCTTAGTACCCACCTTGCACTGACTTTTGCCATACCGAGATGATTACATGTCGGATACCTTCTTAAACATTGTGGAAATTTCTTTTAATTTTATTCGAGCATTTTCGTTCACGCCATTATCGATTTTTATGATCATTTCACGTGAGTACTTGGCCTTCCAGGGCGTTCGCCATCTTTCAAAGACTCTCTACCTTCTCTAAATAATAGTTCCAACTTATAAATCAATGTTTTTTGCAGGGCAGTTGACACCATAAACTTCTTCCATTTCAATTAAAACACATTTCAACACATTTTCCTTGTTTTGTAAGGAATTTAATACATGCACGAAATTCAATGTTTGACATTTTTGAAAATGACTCTCAAATGCAACAGATTGATAAACATATAAACATGAAAATTTTTGTTTATGTCTAAAAATGAAAAGGACAAAAAAACATTAAAATAATTAAATCAAATATATCCGTCTCTTTCTGCTTCATTGTGCGAACTTAAAATTCACCCATTGTATTTTTTATGAAACAAAATTTTATGCTTCGAATCATATTTCATAAGAGCTCTTTTTAGGTGGCCACCAACTCTCCTTTAGAAATCAACCCTGAAATATCATTTCAGCAGAATCTTTTGTTGCTACAATTGTCAACATTATAACCAAATGCTCGGCCTTTGTTACGGAAGTTAAAGAAAAATAGAAGGAATAGAATCCACAGCTCTAGATAGAATATTTTGATCAATGTGAATGTCAAAGGACAGACAAATACTAATAGATTTAAAGCATGAAACATACCGAGCAGTGGCAGTGAACATCAGGATTGAATAGATGTCAAGGCAGTTATTTGATGTAGACATTTACAAAGCTTCGAAATCATGTTTGAGCCCACCATCACATCGTCTGTAGAGAAATTTTGGTCCAGAACTCTTGCTCTCACGGACAATTTCTGGATTTCATCTTCCCGCCAAGCGATTTAATTTCGATAGCCAGATACGACCCAACAGATCTAAGTCATCTTACGTTATTTTAGAATCCTGATCAAGTCGTTCTGGTTTACTTTGTACAGGATGAGTTGTTATTTCTTGCTAGGTGATTCAATTCTAATTTGACGATACATTTTTTGTAAGTCAAAGGAATAGATTTCCTAAAATTTCTTGAAAAAATCATTGAAATTGTCATCCAAATTATCTTCATTGGCGGCTTTCGAACTAGCGCTTGAAAAACCGAGAATTTTTTTTTTTTTTTTTTATACGGGGTGAGCTATACTAGCCCTGTGCACCGCGACCATTGAGGTATATTGTGCATCCCCAGAAGGTTTCACGTAATGTGGAGGTTCAAGTCCTTGATAAACGGCACCAGCTCATGCATATTTAAAGTGCCGGCGTTAGGCCACTGTATTGTGTATGCATGGGGAATTTAAGTCTTTTATGGATTATAGCATCACACATGAATAGTAGATGTTCGGATGTTTTCCTTTCCAGGTTGCAGAATCTACAACGGTCTGTAGGGGACTTTCCCATTTTCTCCAGATGTCCATTAAAAGGGCCATGTCCTGTTAAGTACCAGATGAGGGATTTTAGAGACTGTCTATCCTTCTTGATTGCTTGATCTAAACGTCTAATATCATAGCTTAATAGTTTTTTGGTCTGTCTCATCCCAATGGAGGACTCCCAGAATATTTTCGTATGTTTTTGTTCCCAATTCCTTATGCCATTTGCCAGATGGCTCTTGGAGTAACCAATACTAGGCTCGGGGCCAAGGAAAGAGCTCTCCGCTGCCTCTTTTGCACAGCGGTCTGCCGCCTCGTTTCCCTATATATCGGAATAGCCGGGGAACCACGTAATTGGAGTAAGTGGAAAAACTTTAATTTTTGGTATTGTTGTTTTTCAAAATATTATCGTAGTGTATTGGGTGTTAGGCGGTAATTATAAGAATACTTTTAATGTTGGTTTTAATTGTTTATTTCCACCACGGTTATTTTTTTCCAAAGGACGAACTTATCTGTCAATAACGCCATTGACATAAGCAAACTAATCACAAGTAATTTTATCTACTCGCAACTACTCTCACTAAATCGATGGTGTAGTTGTTTTGTAGTTGTTTCTTCTAGTGTTTTGGGTATCTACTCACAAGTACTTGCAAGTAGCAAATTTGTCCCATTGGAATACAGCTAATGACAAAAGGTAGAGAAACAATGCAATAAAAAGTATGGCGGTGTTTGGAAGAAATGGTAGACAGTATACTTTCAGCCTTTCAGCATCGAATCAAAATGGTAGACATTATACTTTTAGGCCTGGGATTGTCACTCTGAATATTTTGATAGACGTAGCAGGATGTCGAAAATCACTCCGCGTCGTTTATCCTTTTTTAGTTGGAATAACAAATGTCAGTAGGTGCCAAGACCAAAAGGTAGATGGCCAACCGAATCCTTTAATATGTTTTCTGTTTTGAGAGTTTGTTTGTAACTAACAAAAAGGGTCCCAAAATAAAATGTCAACATTTGAATCGGGATTTCCAGAGCTTTTCAAAATTCGGAAAATATTTCTTAATTTTCAGGATCGTTTTGACGATGAATTTTGAAGACTGTAAGAATTTATCCAGCATATACATATAATATCCCTAAAATCTTAATTTTTAACATTTTCATCCTTGATTTTAATTAATTGGCCAGTTATTTGCCCCTTTACTTTGCCAAAGAAGTAAACGGTCCACATCTTTTGTTTTGATTCCCTAAAAAAACGACTTAAATTAAGTTTTAGAATCAATTAAATGAATTATTCCATAAAGCTACCCGACTCAATGTACAAATTAAAAGAAATTGAAATCTTATATCAAAGGTTTCTTGTGCTTTCCGTTCTAGACCTGATTTTGTGTGATATATCAATTTCAATTTGTCAATAAATTTTTGTACATCGGCGGTATTCATTATCGTATTTACAATAGCAGTAAAAAATTCTGGCATTCGATGCAGCTCCGAGATCCGCTTCTTTCTCGCTAATAAAATAACCAGCAGAAAGCGTATACATTTCAAATGAATAAAAAAATTCTCTTGAAACGTTAGTCTATCACATTTTCACATCAACGAAAGACAAAAAGAGATTAATGCAAATAATAAAGTGTTTCACTAATGGTAGCATTTCTGCATGCTAGAATAATCAGATGATCAAAAAATCAACGTCGCTAGCAAGCAGGTCATTTATATTGATTTAAAAAAAAATATTCAATTTCGTTTTTGTAAAAAAATGTAGGAAAATCGTTTTTTTTTTTGGCGGGGTCACCATTATCACGTCGGGGTCACCACTACCACTTTTTTTTTTAATTTAATTAAATAGTTTTAGTTACATTAGAATGGTCGAATATGAACATTTTATTTTTTGATTTGACGTTGCGAATAGGTAACGCTTTCGCCATGTGAACGAGGTATATTAACCCATCCGCGTGGAATGCCGTACACGTGTACTTCATGCGTAAAATCATCTTTACTGCGGAGAGCCGTACACGTGTACGTCATTACAAAATACGAACTTTAACAAGACACCGTGAATTGTTTTAGGTGCTATTTGTATAAAGTACATTTAAAAGTTTTCGTTTAATTTCCTCCTCCCGCAACTCACATAGTAATTGAAACTTTTCACTCCCACACGGAAGGGTTTATCGAAATATTTGAATTGATATTATGGTTTATCCTTTCCAAAAAGTTGAAAAATTCCAAGCAATGAATTAAAATACTTGGTTGCCATTATAATCTAGATTTGCTGTCCTTGATCTTTCAAGCCACGTCAAAGTTAGGTAAGTAAATGGAGCCCCTTTTTGGAGGTGATGAACTGTAATAGTATGTCGTTGGAGGAACTCCACTGTTCTTATTCTCCATGGAACGTTGTTAATTCTTTTTGGTAGTAATTTCCTCGAAAGTAGTCAGAAATTTCTTTTGGCTCGCCGTAAAAGGTTTGCCATTGCTGGACTAGAAAAACATAAATGATCGTTTGGGAATTATGATGTATCCTCGAATACAGTCTGTTTGTAAAGAATAAATTTCAACATCACATGAAAATTGTTTTTATCCTGCATAAACGAGTAGCATAACTTGTATGTTGCTAAATAAATATAAAAGCGTGCGATTATAATGAAAATTCCTGCACCATTGTAGATAACGAGATTACTGTGGCACGACACGAGAGATAAACCAACAAAAATTGTGTTAAAAAATTAATAAAAATCAACCTTTAGCAATTTACAAAAAAAAAAAAAAATTTGTTTTTGTTATACCAATGGCAAACGGAAAATTAATTCTGTTGTTTTGGAAAGGTGAAAAATGTATTTTGTTTTATAATTTGTTCGCTCGATTAAATTATTTCAAAAAAAAAAAAAAACATTTGAAAAGATAACATTTTTAATTGTTTTTTGTTTTCCTTTTTTTTTCATTTTTCATTTTCCACAGTCAAACGTCCAAGAACTTCTAGCCGCAGCTGATATGCTCCAATTGCCGGAGGTAGTAGACGGTTGTTGTGAATTTTTATGCCGTGAATTACACGTAACAAATGCATTAGGAATATTACGTTTTGCTGAAACGCATCACTGTGAAAATTTAGCCGAAAGTTCATCAAATTTTGTATACTCACATTTTCCACAAGTCGCGGTCGAAGATGAACTTCTCGACATCCCATTAACATTATTAGCCCGCCTCTTGACGTCCGAATCGTTGCGCGTTGACAGCGAATCACAAGTATTTACAGCCGCCCTCCGTTGGATCAATCATGATGTATTGCAGCGACGGCAACATGTTTTCGATGTATTGTCCCATGTTCGATTGGCTATTGTACCGCTACGTCTTATCGATCAGGCGATTAATGAGTGTCGCGATATGTCACTTAAGGTTGCGTTGCGTTCAGTAAAAAAAGATTTAACATCGAAACGAGGTCAATTGGTGCCGTTGCGTGCATGTCCGCGTATTTGTGCGAGGAAGAGTATTTATATTATTGGTGGTTCGCGCAAAGAAATTTCAAGCGGATGGAATCCGGATGATTGTATATTTGAGACGGTCGCCCAATTTGATATATTTAGAAGGTAAGTTTCAAAAATGAAATTTTTTTTATTATAATCTTTTAACGTTTTAAAATTTTAAAGCGAGTGGATGGAAACCGCACCCATGGAAATTGGTCGTATACTACCGGGGGTCGCAACACTAGCAGGAAAAATATTTGTGGTTGGCGGTGAACGTGGTAGTCAAATATTAGCAAATGGTGAAGTTTATGATCCTCAGGTTAGTAAAATATTTTTTATTTTATGTTGAGTCATCAGCTTTTTATTGAAATTATTTACCAAGGTCCTTTGTTTTGGGTGAATGGATGTGGTGTGACGTGATTCCGTTCAATGCTGTTGCTTTTTTTTTTGCTTGCTTTTTCTTAGTTTAATAATAGAATCACGTACACAAACTGTTATTTCCAATAAGTAAATGAATTCTTATATTTTTTGCGGTCTTAATTAAAAATCAATTAGAATATGTATGCAATATTAGGTTGGTGTAAAAATTATAACGATTTTTTTTTTCTGAATCAGAATAATAGTTGGAGTGCTGTGGCACCGATGATTGTCCCTCGATGTGAATTTGGACTATGTGCACTAGGTGGAACACTCTGGGCAATTGGTGGATGGGTGGGGGAGGATATTGGCGGTTCTATGGAATGCTACGATCCAGTAAAGGATACATGGCGTATGATTGGTGATTTGCCGGAGCCTCGATTTAGTATGGGCGTAGTTAGTTTTGAGGGATTAATTTATATTGTTGGTGGATGTACCACATCCAGTCGACATTTACCTGATTTAGTTAGTTATAATCCAGTAACAGGTGAATGGACACCATTAGCTAGAATGCAAACGGCACGCTGTCAAATGGGTGTTGCAATTTTAGATCGATATTTGTATGTCGTAGGCGGGAATAGTAGTCATCAGGAGGTATTAACGACCGTGGAACGATACAGTTTTGATGAGGATAAATGGAGTATTGTTGCACCGATGTCGGTTAGCCGGGCTAGCCCAGCGGTTGCAGCGGCCGATGGACTTTTATATGTCGCGGGCGGGGATCAAACATGCGAAGTGAATTTCTATCGTGCACAAATCACAATCAGTTCGGTCGAGTGTTACGATCCATCGGGGAATACATGGCGAAATTGTCCGGACCTGCCGATGAGTCGATCCGAAGCTGGCGCAGTTGTTGTTTGAGACATATCATTCAACTTCTTTTTTTTTATGTATTTTATGATTATTGTTATTATTTTTGTATGATGGCACAAGGTGCTCCCAAGTATTTACATTTGATGATTGTTAATCTCTTTGAAGTATTAAACAAATTTATATTTTTACTCAAGTTTTTATTTTTCTTTTTTTTTTTTTTTTTATAAAAATCTATTAAATTTTATGTTTTATTCCAAAGATAGATGTTTTCCGCCAAAGATAAACAAAAACGTATGAATGATCTGTAACGTGTTTAATTGTAAAAAAAATAAAAATAAATCGTATAATTGAATATTATTATTAATAATTGATATTGAAATAATTTGTTCTGTTGTTTTATTATTGATTGCGGCAATATAACCTGGACTTTCCATAAGCATGTAGCAGCGCTCATCTTAAGAGAAGTATTTAGCATAAAAATTTTCTTCAAAATCTTTATTCATCAACAAACACAAAAAATGTTTTGTACATCTAGAAAATCGCGTTCGAATGATATCCGATTTTTGTAGCTGTTGGGATTTAGTTGGAATTCATTTGGCCTGATAAAAATCACACATCAATCAAATTTTTATTATCGTTTGTTTTTCTTTTTCATCTTTTCGCAATATCCCAAATTCATCGTAAATTCGTAAATAACAAAATTGGAAAATTGTTTATCAATTTATCTGAAAAATTTCATGGTTAATCTAAAATCTTTCATTTCTGAATGTCTGTTTAAAATTTTTCTCCGTCTGTGGGTTTGCCTTGTTTGGTAATTTATAATTGTGCCCAACATTTCATTAAAATGATTAATTTTACCAAAAAAAAAAAAATCGCTGTCCCTAACCACCTTCGACTTTCAAGTTGTATTCGTTTATTGATTGACGTTCAGAGAAAATATTTTCTTTTTCTGGTTTAGTCTATTCATGTCTAAATGTAATCTAATAATTGTATAAATAGATTTGTTTTTTTTTTTTTTAATATTATTTAAGACAATGAACCATGGAACTAATTTTTCGCACGAATGGTGTCTATAATTTACCTATTAAGTTGCGTAGAATTTTCAATCAATACACCATAGCAAATAATCTTAGTTTATTGCATCTTTACGCAAATGTGAAGAAAGATAATTTGATGATTTACACTTGTGATTTATGACCTAAATTAAATCGCTTCATTAAGAGTTTGGATTTTGTGGCTTAGAACGTGCACAACAAATCTTTTTGTGCATGAATGAGTTAAAACTAAATAACAATAACAGACAAGGCAGTTGACTCAGCCAACGAAGAACGAAAAATACAAAAAATGGGGAGAGGGAGGGCATTTTCTATCTTCTCCATTAGTTAGGTTGATATTTTCCCCGATAATAAGGTTTGCAAAGAAAACAATTTTTTCTATATATAGATTCCAACTAATTTCTAAATGTTTCACAATCCTAAGGGATAATTATGTTATGTTAAGAGCACTAAAGGATCGAATAGAAGTGACGTGCAAATTGTTTTTCGAAAATAATTTTCTGCCACAACAATAAACTAATTTTAAATTGTATATGCATGTACATAGTACAGTTTATTGTTATTCGTTATTGTGATGCGGATAAATCCACTTTAAAGGAGAAAATTGGATGCTCTGGTTTATGCAACGGGGCATACCATTATGGTTGTGCAGAAGTGAATTGAACGTCATTTAACGTCACGCTGAAATGCGCCAACATAATGTGGTTTTGGAATAATTTTAGATACATAATTAAGAATAAAATGTTTTCACCAAACTCTAATTTGGACGTTCCCAATCATAAGCAAATTAATATTGCACAGCAGGATATCGTAAAATGCTTGCAGAAGGGTATTGAGATGAACAAGGAGAATTTTATTTTAATATTAAAAAAATTAGAAACTGAAAATAGGGTCGTTTTTGACAGCAGTATGAAGCCGACATATCGCAAAAAAAACATATAACAAGGGGCGCAGTGACCTTTGCGGCACTATGAGTCCAGCAGAATCAACAGTTAACCACCCAAATATTGATTCATCAGAGAGATCAACTAGCAAAACGGATAACATTTGCCATAGAAACTCCCCGAATTGCCTCCCCAGTTGCCTCAAGAGTAATTAATGCTGCTTATGCTCAAGGTGCTGCAAACTACAATATCCTCTATTTATTATAATGTATCCAGTATTCGAGGGAAATCTAAATTCTTTATATTGGGCGTTCTCGACAACGATTATGATGTCATAGTTATTTGTGAAACATGGCTTACAAAAAATTTCAATTATAAAGAATACTTTCCATCAGATTACGTGGTCCAAAGAAAAGACAAACTTGATTTTGAAACCAGCGTTAAAGGAGGGGGTGTGTCGATCTCCGTGATGAATTCACTTTCCAGTGAGGTGTTAGCGTGTCATATGTATTAAAGCCGATATTTCTTTTATCTTCATGGTCGTTGTATGTATATGTACACTGTGAATTCACTTTAGAAGTTTATCTTGTCTTCAGTTCATGTTGATGAACAACCCAAGATCATTTCAATCTTCGAGACACTGTTTGATTTGACGGTGATGGTGTTCTCACGCCCTCTTCTAACGATAAAAAAGCATTGACCGTCACCGTTTACTTTGCTAGTATTGACGATTGGAACCGTGATTTTAGACAAAATATTTAATGGCATTACAACTTTAAAAAATTTCCACTATACCATATTTCAGTCGTTCTGCGAGCGCTGATGCTAATTTTTGTATGGTGTTACAGCTTTATTTTCTTCCGATAGGTAGTGCTTTCTCTCTATTTCCAATCGTCAATAGCACCCAAGCAATTTTTGAACCATTTGTGGAAAAACTTTGAACGAAGCTGTTTCGTTGTTCAACGAACTACTCAAGACTGGTGTTGAAAGGTATGTCCCTTTAATTAAAAATGAACGTGTAATTCATGATACCGAGTGATTTTGTTAACCTGATACACTCAAATATCTCGGAAAATAAGCACTCTACGAGAAAAAATGGTAAAGATCAAAATTTAATTATTCCGCGGGGGAAATAAATCAGTGTTAAAATTAGTAACCCCTCCTCCTCCTTGTAGGTGGGGCGGGGGGTAACTTTGAAACTAAAATATGAACCCCCTATTTTTTATTGCAGATTCGGATTCTACGGATAAAAATACGTAGGATTTGAATGAAACATTTTTTTCGATTCATGATAGACGATATTCTTTTTCGATTGAAAGATGATGAGGCGATGGGGGACTCATGTAAATCAAGCATCCTTTTCCCAGTTATTCGAAATTTACAAAATGAATAAATTTTTTGACGACCAATTTCGAGTATTTACAATGAAACCGTGGTATTTTTACTGCAGAATCGTTTGCGTAGATTCTCAGTAGGAGAAATCGAAAAAGAATATCGTCAATTACAGCGCCATCTATCATGAATCGAAAAAAATGTTTCATTCAAATCCTACGTATTTTTAGCTGTAGAATCTGAATCTGCCATAAGAAATAGGGGTTCATATTTTAGTTTCAAAGCTACCACCCGCCCAACCTACAAGAAGGAGGGGAGAGGAGGTTCTAATTTTAACACTAATGTATTTCCCCTACGGAATAATTAAATTTTGATCTTTACCATTTTTTTCGTAGAGTGTATCATTGAAGTTAATTTAACGTCCGATTCAAGAAAATTCGGTAACTTCCTAAATGGTAAAAGGAAAGCAGTTAGGATTTCGTTTTCCGATGATTTAACATAATTCATTGGCGGGTAAGCTCTCTGATATCTGCAATCTGTTCGCCAAATATTTTAAGTCCGTCACAGAACATGTCTCCAATTGCTTGAAATCGTACTACTGATTATAATTTATTTATATTAACTGAAGCGGAGGTATAAGATTGCTTGTCTCTTCGAGATTTAAATAAGGGGACTGGTCATGATGGCATTCCACCCAACATTTGACGTTTAACCCTTCCACTGACTTACATCTTTAGTGACAGCATTCGGAATCTGATAAAAGATGTTTAAATTAGCAATTATCGAGGTATTGCTATTCTTTCTGCCTTACCCAAACAGCACAACATGGGTTTTATCCGGGAAGATCTACAATTACCAATCTGGCCTCGTTCTGTGAACATTTATAAAGCAGATATGATAGCAGCTTTTATTTTAATTCTTATCTATACATAAGCTAGAGAAATTAAATCTTAAGTTCATCCCTATCAAATAGTTGCAATATTAATAATCTTTTTGACTGGTCACAATACGTTAAGATTAATGACTCTGCTTCTCATAAATTTCGTGTTTCTTCTGGAGTACCGCAAGGTAGTCACATTGGTCCACTTCTGTTCTCATTAGTCTTCTTTACGCAGATGGATGATTACGATTTGAATACATTTTGCAGTTGGTCATTTAACAACAAATTGTTGTTGAATGTATTTGACTAGGTACTTTGTAAGGTTATCTCTTTATTTAAAATGTGATCACCTATTCTTCAGCAGTATTTCTTTATAATATGGCGGTTGACAGAGTTGAGTTCATCTTCCTTTAAGAAATATATTAATTCTGTTATATTGCTAAGGCTTACATTATATTAGGCATTACAGTACCTGGATGATTATGTATGACGTTAATTACGGCCACAGCATTGCATTTTTTGACATCAGTCGAATAATATTCCCGATTTTAATGCGTAATTGTTGTTGATGAAAAATGTTGATATTAAGAATTGATAATCTTCATTTATGGTTTCTTCTATTGCAATTCGAAATAAACATTCTCTGAAGGTTCAGTCTCGAAATCCCATGTCAACATTGTTTGGTGCAATACCTGGCATTGCTTCTGCTAAAACCATCCTATCATGTGGTTCCAACTGTACTTCGACAACATCGACATTCTCTTCGGCAGCTGCCAAGTGCTAAAAACTTTGCTGAAAACTCGCGAACATATTCAATCAATGAAATAGTGATTGACGTAACAAACAGCATAAGCAGCAACTAATTTATTTGCAGTTCATTGTTCTTCATCCTGGTTTCTTGTTGTTACAGGAACATATTCTTGGGTCGAAATAAGCAGCTTAACAAACGATTTAGTTGCATGGTAAAGCCATTCGCCAAGTAATAACTTCACAGGCCGATACATCTTTAAAGTTTTCTGAACTGGGTTTGCTCTTTGAAGCATACTTTGTGATATATGTGAGGATAGCATGCGCTGAGGCAATTATTTGACAATCTGAATTCGCTCGACATAGTTATGAAATTATTCGATTGTAAGGGTTGAGTAGTAGATCGTCTTTGTTTCGGGGTGAATACTTAATTTCCTTTCAAGTCTCTACCTAAAGATGAAATCATCATGTAAGGCTTTGGAAAAGCAGGTCTGCACTTCAAATTATTATCAGGACGGCAGTAGGAACCGGATTCCATGCACTCATCAGAAATCCAATCATAGAAATCTTTACCATTGTTTAATTCTTGAGCAAGAAGTTTGAATATAGAAATATCCAGAGAGTACCAATATGGTCTTGTACCCGTTATGTGAAGTAGTCGTTTCATTATCGCTGGATTTCGATTTACTGCACGTAAAAGTTCATCTACGATGCCTGACAATGTTTCTGTTTATTGTTCGGTTTTGCAATGCATCATTGCTTTTTATTGTATTTATGCGTTAGCTAAATTGTTGTAGCAAGTGAAGCGCACACTCTCTGAATGTCATTTTATCAGATCGTGTATAGTCGTAGAAATCAGCTTTACCAGAAGGAAATACCATGAGGAAAAGCTTTAACTAGGATTTGGATGCCTGGTTTCGAGTTACCAGCATATATTCCATTCTGAGCTACTTGATCTTCTTCTATAACTTCAGCGGATACTGAACCTTCTTCTAAATACCTCAAATGATTTGCTATTTTTCCATCAACGGGTATCAAAGCGACTGCGGTCTTGTTAATAGTTATGTCAGAATAGAATAGATTATTTCACTTTAGCCAAATTAAAGCTCTTCGTACTCAGAAATCTGTACAACTTTCCATGTCTGCACGTCACACTAAAATAATTGCAAGTTTTTCTAGCAATAAAGGTAATGATGTTGCGATGGTTTGAATATCTGTTTCAATGTTCAGTATATTTCCCGAAACTACTACATATTTAGTATCTATAATTCACGTCAAATTAATTTTTTAATTAATTAAAATTCATAGAGTTGTCAAACAACAGAATTAAAATCGATTAAGAATTCGCAAAGTACTGATTGTCGTAACAAATCCCCTAGAAATGACGTCACGGGAGCTTCACTCCCTTCGTTCACTTCCGATGTCTTGAACCATTCTTTGAGGTAGGTGAATTTTGGTGTTCTCTAAATACCTCTTGTACGACCTGAAAGACCTGCAGTAAATGGGATGGAGCCGGATAAGTAATTGATCCCGGTTTTGTTTAATGACCTGGAGCCGAATAAGTAATTGATCTATCTAAACGATAACAGTTATTTGAGGTGGCGAAATGCCTGAACTTGCTTATCAAACATGCTGAACTTTTGCTTTGTTTGGCTGGTTCACTTTAATTTGGTCATTTTTGCCTCTTTGGCTTTCTTAAGATTTGAAAATATTTTCTCGATATTATCGCTCTATATAGACACAGTGCAGGTTTTTCAATGAAGTCTTTTAATACGTCATATATCATCCTCTGGAAGATTGCGGGAGCATTTGATCTGGTGAACAATTGCATATGTGTTAGATATGTCCGGAATTGGATAAGCGTTCTGACGTTGTTACAGCACTCAATTTCTTAAAATCGATGACCGTTATGTATGTCTTTGTGCTTGGTTGTTTGGAAAACCTAATGATTCCATCCATTAAGAGTTGAGCAATTTGCTACCCCGCCCCTCATACTGACTGAGTACGGATAGTGGTTTTGGTTTCGAGAGAATTACTTGAATTTTCTATATTGGTTCTGGAGAAAGGTGACTTTCTCGAATTTCCGTATTATCCGCTTGAGACGATGGTTTCTCCCGGAGAAACCATGCTTGGTGCTTGTGTCAAAATGTTGTTTTAAAGATCGATTATTGATTCAAGTTTTTTTTAGTGGTTTGCTTTAATCGCAATACTTTTGAAAAACTGTCCGCAAATTTTTCTGTTGATGTCGATATCTACTCCCTGATCTTATTTTAAATTGGACTTTGCTGGGAAACCACTTTTCCATCAAATTCTGGTTTAACGAAATTCTTGATTAGGAATTTTGTGATAGTATGTTAGAGAGGCACTACAACATCCGTATAGAAGGGCGGTTAGAAAATGTTCAGTTGACATAAGGAAAGCAACATCCAATAGTTCTACCCCTTATAAGGCCCAACCCGATAAGTTAATTTTGGATTGGGCCAACCGGAATCATTACAGATATCAACGGCATTTCTTGCCTGAAAGGGAACATAGCCTCAATCCAAGATGAGCTGCGACCACCGCACGGAGTGATCGAGATGGACTCCGAAAATGATGAGTTCACTTGCGCCGCAACTATTGAGAACCCCAAAATGAAGAGACCAATCGGCAAGTTGTCGCCTATACTAAAACGAAATCAATGCCAGACAAGGGTAAGAATGAAATGGATGTGCCTCCATCATAGCATTGAAGATAATAGCCGAGGCGGCAAGCAAAGCAACTGAGGGTTCACCACGTCAAAACAAGATCCTAGAATAGTACAAGTGCTCTTCGAGCCGTTGCCGGCAGCTATTTTTCCAACTCCGGAACAAACTGTTCACTTATAATTTAACCGGATATTGGGAAGACACCCGTGCTTTACAGCACTACGTTAATAATTTAGATGATCACTGTCAAAGGTGTTGAAGAAGCAGATAATACAGTGAAATTTTGTGATGTCACTATATAACAAATGATGAATTAAGTTTCTGATAGCAACAGACAAAGAGCATGTCCCAAAGAGACTCCTCTCTTATAGAACTACCGCTCGAAAAAGCAAAAATCAGCTAAGAATATTTATTGGAACTCATCAAAAATCAGACATCGATCATAGATGCAACCCCTAACAGATTCAAATACGAAAGAGATTAAAACGTCAACCATTTCCGAGCTGTTGCCAAACGGTTCTTGGATCTCGACAAAAGAGTCAGCAAATTAGCCTCAGATAGTGATCTTAGTGTTTCTAAAGAAATCTTTATCTATTTGGCGCTTAATCGTTGATGTTTGCTAACCACCTACTAATTGTGCACTATAGTATGTTAACAGTCTACTTCAGAGGAACGTTCATGGACCTATATTTGAGTGTATGGTTACAAAAACTGAACTGATGATTTAACCGGATTTAACGTTTTTACCAATATACGAGTAGTTGCTCAAAGAGATTAATCATAACTGGTAATAGCGAAATTGCCGTATAAGTCGAAGTTTCGAATGGTGGTTTACCATAAGTGTTGGATTCATAATTATTTCTGCAATGTTCCACAAATTTAATTCTAAAGACTGTTTTTGTAAGATTAGTGAGCTTTACTAGATTACAGTAATAAGGTCGTAACCAGGAATTTTTTTTTTCGATTGTCTTGTGATTGGAATAATTTTTCGACGCGATTTTTTCGAGAGTAGTTTTCCTTCGATTTTCTTTATAATTTTAAGATTGTTTCCCATGCTGATTGCTGTGCATGCTGATTCCCATGTATCAAATCATGAAACCTACCTAAGCAGGTTTTCAATGAACCAATTCATCCCCGTCACACCAGCACCGCATCAGTTTTGGTCACATAACCAAAGGCAATTTGTAGTTTCGCATTTAATTAACTTAACGCCAACTTCAAATTTACCTTTGACTGGTATTTTTATATCATCATCATAAGTCCTAAGACTTGTTGAATCCGGGTTCTAAATCAGGATGATATTTTATTCGTATCCAGCATTATACCCTCTATGGAAATTGTTACATGTTTCTATTTAAAAAAAAAAAACTTAAAAGGTTTCTGCGATTAATCTCCATCGTCACTATAATTTTCTTATACAATCACTTTTCAAAGTCGATGCCATATTTAGATAATTGGATCGATGTACCTATTTTTATCACTTCAGGACTTTCTATATTGCTTTTAACTATCGCTGACTGGTTTCTTGAATTATCTCGATTTTCGAATGTTGAATAATTAAATACTAGATTATTTATAGTTAAATTAACCTATAAAACTAACCCCTAGTGTACATAATCCTTATTTGCTAATTTTTGTATAAAACAATTCGAGGAAAACAAAAATTTTAATTTGATGTAGGTAGACAAGTACAGACCAAACGAATATATATTTACTCATCATAGCCATACCCAAGCTTCCTTTTTCTGGTTGTTATAAAACATTTAAGATTAACATTAAGGATTATTAAAAACAACAAAATTTAAATTAATTTATTAATACATAATAAAAAGGGAAACATAAATAATTTTACTACTTGCATTAAAAAAAAAAAATGATTTCGTTCTGAGTTATGTGGATGATTAAAAATTTTAAGCGTGTAGGTTGTGTGTATTGGAATTTTTTAATAATGAAAATGGATTTTTTTGAATTGTATTCCTCGAAATTTTGTAAATTTTGTGTATGACGCTGTTACCTACAAAGAAACGGAAAATTCTGCATCTCTCTACATGGTTTATGTACATCCGCATATTCGCATTGCGATTATAATTGGGTCAATATTAATGACAATACATCGTCTAAGTTTCTATTTCTTGTATGTTGTTACAATTCTATAGAACGGATATTTTTATCTTGTTCTGATAGAAAAGCTCTAAGCAATTGAGATATGTATGTATGTACCATATTCGAGAAGAATATTTGAAAAGGATCAAAACAAGAAAAATCTTCTTTTACGTTGTTATTATACAACAATCGTTTATTTTTAGACTATATCTGTATTGTACGAGTTCCTTAGGGATTGAATTGATTAGATTGGAAAATAATAATCTCGAAAAATCAAGTGGGATATAGGGATCTACCCCGAGAAATTTGTTTTTTTTCCAGACGGGTAACCTTGAAATACAGCTTTGTAGTCAAGGAAAGAAAGTTGGTTTATTTTACTATTTCCCTTTCTGAAAGCTTAGAATGTTAAAACTCAAATAATAAAGTTGTAGAGCAGGTTGACGAATTATATCAAAGCAACCTCGATTATACAAAGCCATAGTCTAAAAAACACAGCTTTTATAAAGGATTTAGAAACGAAGAAAAACCAAACTTTTCATAGTAAAACACACAAAACATATGGGAAATCACTTTTTTTCCTGACAATTTTATAAATGAAAACGCTACAAATTCTTAATTATGATTTCTGAAATACTTTCACAAATGTTTGAATTTCAACATATATGAATGTCGTTTAAGTAAATCGTTTTCATTTTCTTGTAATAATTGATTTATTTAAACCAAAATATTAAAAAATTCATCATCACATCATCGTCATAACATCAGCATTTTGGTCAAATTAAAATGAAAGCTTACTACAATTCGTCTGGTCATTAAGTCAATATACATTATATAGATGGCAGTGATCGCCGTAAAAATTTGGTAAAATCGTACCAAAAATTACCACCTGGGGGAAATTCCCAGTTCAAAAATTGTAGGAAAAGCAAAACAAATTCACAAAATATTAAAAACGTATGACAATTTTGTGATTAAATAATTTTTTGTCGTATTTTTCTGTAAACATTTTAGACATCTTACGTACACTAGTAAAACTAAAGATAAATTTAGCAAGTATTATTTTAATTCGTCAGAGCCAACTTTGATGTATTTTTAAAAATGAAAGTTCGAATCATTTATCTCAGACATTGTTCACGCATTACTCAGAATGAATTTTAATAAGGTGCATAACCCATACGATATTTAATTTTATGTATATGTACTTGTAATTAACTTGTATATGTAATTTTATATACTTCGTAAAGCAGTATTATGTACATAGTACATAGATCGCTATACAGTAAAAACCGGATTAGGTTTGTTGAATTGTATTGTTTGGGTTTGGTATAACGACAAAGCAGAACTATCCTTCATTTTGGTCCTTCGAGCCGGATGGCAACAAATTCATCGAAAATTAGAGTGTACATCTAATTTTACTAGCAGTGAAATCAATTACAGTTGATCAATTTAACTTGCCATGTACAATATGCAAATTTAGTCATGCATGTAATTGAAAGTGGCAGTGTTACGAATAGTGCCAAGAGATTACATACTCATATTAGTAGTTCGGGTACGTTGGTGCGAGAGAGTTAAGTGATTGGTTATAAGAAACACAAATTATTACGTTACATCATTCACGTAAAAACGATACCGACATTATACAATTCACAAGTATTGAATTGGAGTAAATGAACGACAAATTAGCTAGATATTCCGTCCGTAATTTACGCAAAGACCACAATATCCGCTTCATTATCATCCAAGAACGTGGTTATCGTCTGATTTCGTGGTAATTCAAGGTCATTGCGCTCGAGGTGTATTGAAATCAGTCAACCTTCAACGGCATAGTCATTGTTAACGTTAATTGTCAAAAAAAAATCGTCGATCATTTATCATACGGCAATCTATAGTTGGTGGATCATCGCATCAAATTTAAAATCGACTAAATTAATCTGGTCGTACATTACATTCATCATCATTTTGATATTTTGACTATAATACACATTCATTATTGGCATCATTCAGACAAGTTCGCTGAATACAACGCGATCAAGCTGTGACGTCAAATCATCGACTGCATTGGTCAGTTATCAACATTATCTTCATATTAAGGTGATAAAATTAAATCAATTTGTAAGTTATTAAAATTATGTTAAATTTAAACTATCAAATTGATTTTTCAAAATATTTCTCATAATATATTCGCACAATTTTGGGGTGTCGTTGTGTTGTTGGAATAGTGATTTTTGTGATTGATTAATTAATCGTGCGTGAATCGCTTATTTAACAGTCGAGTGTTCAAGAAAGTTTATTTAAACAACATGACAGATGAAACTGCAAAAAGACAACGTAGTGCCTTTAAAGGTCAACTAACTCAATTTAAAAATAAACTGGGGTGCTTGTCAAGTATTGCTGCAATCGAATCTAACGTTCGCAGGTTACAATTATTATACGATAAATACCATCAAATACAATTGAAAATCGAGCTGCAGGATGAAACCGCTTCAACTGATCGTATTTTATTTGAAGAAGTATATGACGAGCTAGAAAGCGCACTGTTGGATAAGCTTCATGAGCAAAAGAAACTCGAAAACGTGCATAAAGAACCCGTTAATTTTGATTCGTCAGCTAACATTACAGCGTTAGAACAAAGCATTCCTTCTATGGTTATAAAACTTCCTAAGGTTAAATTTCCGACGTTCAGTGGGGCTGAAGACCAATGGTTAGCATTCCGGGATGTCCTTTTGGATCTTATTCACAGCAAACCTAACATAGATGCAACGGTCAAATTTGTTTATTTGAAATCACCTATTAGGGCTGGTAAGGCATTTGGTCTAATTAAACATCTTCCTTTAACATCGACTAATTATGAGACGGCCTGGAAAACTTTATGTGAACGCTATGACAATGCAATTCTAATTCAAAAGGCACATATGAAACAAATCTACAATGTAAAATCACCAATTGAAAATTCTTCAAATTCACTTCCGGATTTCATTGATCAAATTGTTAAAAATTATAATGTACATATGTATTGAAATCTTTCCATGTGCAAATCGAGACATGGGATTTAATGTTAATCCACCATTTGACCGAGAGGCTTGACAACTCATCGAAAATACATATTATAAAAAATACTGAAGTGAACAAACTACTAAATTTTGATAAATTCGTAGTTCTTCTCAGAAATCGTGTTCGAGTTCTGGAAGCTATTAAGGGTACAACTACAGTTTCAAAATCATCAGTTGATACCAAAAAATTTAATTACCGGACAGGAAAATCCACTTCGTTAGTTTCTAGTAGCAGCAAATGCTCTTATTGTGGTGGAGCACATTTGTTATCTAGTTGCTCAGCATTTTCGGATATCAAGATTACTCCATACATGCGATTTCAGTTTGTTCGGAGTAAACACTTGTGTACGAATTGCTTATAATTAGTACACACAATGTTAGCAGTTGCGATAAACCGCCTTGTGACGTATGTTCACTGAAGCATAATACCCTTCTTCACTTTGAAACAGCTTCAAACTACAAGGGTTCAAGATATAATTCGAATAATTCAACTCGTAGTTTAAATAAACGAAGAATTGATTCATCAGTTCAAAGTAATCAGACAGAATCAAGTAATGTTCAAACTGTCGGTATCTCATCGAGCAATTTGAAACATATGAAAATGAGCCAAACTCCGTGTTCAAAAGAAAGAGAACAGCTTTTAATCGGAACCGCGTTAATCAATGCCACTTCTAAATTCAATAATCGATTTCTGTGTAGAGCTTTATTGGATAGCGGGTCGCATTTAAATTTCGTAACAGAAAATTTCGTAAATTTATTAAAGATAAGAAAAGAGCCGACAAACAAAACCGTATCGGGATCGGCGGATAAGAAAGTACAGTTAAAAAAAAAGTTTCTTTAACTATATCGTCTAGAGTAACAGACTTTTCAGCAAAATTCCCACCATTACCAATTATCTACCAGTAAGTCCAATTAATGTAAATTTAAGTTCAATGCCAAAAGATATTGAATTGGCAGACCCATATTTCCATATACCAGATAGCTTTGATATATTACTTGGAGCTGAAATCTACACTCAATTATTTACTGGTACCCATCGATAACAGGTTTCAAAAATCTTCCACCATTTTATCCAAGCGTTTTTGGTTATGTAGTAAGTGGTAGAGTAATATCTTCTTACACAGTTCAAGAGTGTACATCCACCGCATTATGCACTATGGAAACGCTAAATAACAATATTAAACAATTTTGGGAGTTAGAAACAATTGCTGTTAAAACCAATTATTCATTAGAGGAAAAATTTTGTGAGGAACACTACTTAAAAACTCACAAACGTCTCAGTTCGGGTCGTTATTCAGTATCTCTTCCGATAAATGACAATTTTAATCAGTTGGGTCTATCAAATTATACTTCACTTATGCAGTTCTATGCCGTTGAAAGAAGATTAATACGTCAACCGGATACTTATAAGCAGTATCGGGATTTCATGAAAGAGTATCTGTCTTTAGATCATTTGACATTAGTTCAAGACCCAAATATCATTGATAATTCGGATAACAAGGTATGTTACTTGCCACATCATTTTGTGCTTAAAGATAGTAGTACTACCACTCAATTGAGAGTAGTCGTCAATGGGTCAGCTAAATCTTCGTCACAATTGTCTTTAAATGATTGCCTTTTTAAAGATCCTACTGTGCAGCAGGATCTATTGCCGATAATATTAAGATTCAGGAAACACATCGTCGCCGTCACAGCCGATATTGCCAAAATGTACAGGCAAATTGTAATCGATGAGACACAACAGGATTTACAACGAATCTGGTGGAGAGATAATCCATCAGAGAACGTTAAATGTTTCAAATTACGTACCATAACCTGTGGAACTAAAAGTGCTCCTTATTTGGCTACCCGAACGCTACAGCAACTGGCTATGGATGAACTCATTTCATTTCCATTAGCATCTCAAATATTAACGCAGGATTTTTATGTTGATGACGTCCTAACAGGAGCTGATACGACTGAAAATGCATTAAGAATCAAATCAGATTTACTTCAAGTATTAGAAAGGGGTAAATTTCAATTGAGAAAATTTTCGTCAAATGTCCATGAAATTTCTTCACATTTGGAGTCTTCATCTAACGTTTCGTTAGTATTAGATACATTTGTAATGAATTTTTCCAAATTTTCGGTAGAAACTCCATGTACAAAACGAAATGTCTTGTCAGAGATATGTCAGTTGTTTGACCCTCTGGGGTTGTGTTCTCCGATGATTTTAATAGCCAAAATCATAATGCAATCAATATGGACACTTCACAATATCGATTGGGATGATTACATAACACCACAGCTTCAGGATCAATGGATCGAATTCAAATCACAATTGGTCAAATTAAATCAAATAACAGTTCATCGGTGTATTTTAATTCTAAATAATAAATTAATTGAGGTCCATGCTTTTTCAGACGCTTCTGAAAAAGGTTTTGGGTGTGTTATTTATCTAAGAAACATGGATAGTAACAATAAAAGCTATGTTAGGCTGATTTATTGTTAGGCTCCTCTTAAAAAACAGACCATTCCTCGCCTTGAACTTTGTGCTGCTTTGATGCTGGCGCAAACAATGAATAAACTAATTGAAAGTCTGAATATGCAAATAGATCATATTTATCTCTGGTCAGATCCCGAAGTTACGCTTTTCCGTATTAAATCTGAACCAGCTAGATTTGCGTCATTTGTGGCTAATCGAATTACCCAAATCCAAGAACTTACATCAATACACAGCTGGTGCTATGTACCAACTTCACAAAATCCCGCTGATTTCGTTTCTCGAGGTATAATGCCAACTGAATTTCGAAATCAAGATTTATGGTGGTCAGGTCCTTCGTTTCTTCAAGAAAACCATTCAAACTGGCCTAAAAATCCGAATTTAAAATTAAGCTCAGAGTTGCTAAATTTAGATAGTCGCAAAATTTCTTCAGTTTCAGTTTGCCATTTGGCCTCCGATTTAAGCTTATTTGACCGATACCAGAGCTTTCTAGAGTGTAGAGCCATAATCTTAATGACGTATTTTTTAGAAGCTTTTTTAGTGGTATAACTTTTCACTGATTTCCATAGGAATCCATAGTAAATATGGTGTTTTTTAGCTTCAAGTTTTTCAATGAAAAAAGCAAAAATATTATAAAATGTTTATATAAAAGTTGTCTACATATCTTTAAGAACAATTTACAAGAAGGCCATATTGGTATTAAGTAAATATTAATTGCAGAAATATTAAAATTAAATTATTTCTAAAATATATTTTTTCGAACTTTCATTTTGAAAAATACATCAAAGTTGGCTCTGGAAAATTAAAATAATACTTGCTAAATTTATCTTTAGTTTTACTAGTGTACGTAAGATGTCTAAAATGGTAAAAGATAAATACGAAAAAAAATGATTTAATCGCAAAATTATCACACGTTCCTATATTTTGTGAATTTGTTTTGCTTTTCCTACAATTTTTGAACTTGAAATTTCCCCAGGTGGTAATTTTTGGCACGATTTTTCCAAATTTTTACGGCCATCACTGCCATCTATGTAATGTGTATTGACTTAAATGACCAAACGAATCGTAGTAAGCTTTTATTTTAATTTGACCAGAATGCTGTTGTTATGAATTTTTTTAATATTTTGGTTTAAATAAATCAATTATTACAAGAAAATGAAAATTTACTTAAACGATATTCATATACAGGGTGTCCGGGTTTGGGATGCTGATCCGTCAAGGGGTGATTCCTTGGTTCATTCTGAGAAACAAATCGTATGTGGAGGGGGGATCCATTTTTGATATCCTTTGAGATACAGGGTGTTTAAAAAATTTGGTTCAGAAAAAAAGTACTCCCAAATATTAAACTGTAACTTCCAAAATCTTCATCGGAGAGCAACCAACTTAGTCTTATTTGGTTGGTAATCGTATAGGCTATTATTAAGGTTTAAGTGGTTATCTTGTATCTGCATCCGTTTGAGAGCTATGGTGATTTAAAGTAAAAAAAAAAATATTTGTTTTTTATAAAATCGAGTTTTTCTCAAAAAAACCGTTATAATTTTTTCTTTTGTTTATTTAATTTTAATTTGTCATGATCTCCTCTACAATCCCTCAATACAAAGTTTGGGTCGAGGAGTTATAAAAGGTGCTCAAAATGTCCTCCTTGTGATTGAATACATGCTAATATTCGTTTAAGTATGCCTTTGGTTATTTCAATTCTTGGTAATTCTTCCCTTATCTGTTGTGCTGCTGTGTGTATTCGTTGTATAAGTTCTCCTTTTGGGGGATCTTGCAGGCCAATGAATTGGACCATTTCTTCCAATCCAATTATTTGGATAATTTTCGTTAAAAAAATTCCTAACATTATTATGGTAGTGACAACATCAAAAAGGAGTGGCAAATCGTTTTGTAAAAATTGCAAATAACGTTCACCATTTAATCTAGGTGGTAATATGAATGGTCCAATTAATTTATCGTCAATTACACCAGCCCATACGTTTACACTGAATCGGTGCTGAAATGATATTTGTTTTTTCGAATGAGGATTTTCAGCAGCCCACGTGTGTAGATTGTGAAAGTTTGTTATGCCATCTCTTGTGAATTGAGATTCATCCGTCCATAGGATACGTTTCACAAAACTTGCATTGTCCAAATTCCTTTCCATCAACAAATTACAAAACTCCAATCTTGTAGTGCGGTCTATCGGTAATAGTTGTTGAACGGGTGTTGTATGGTATGGATGAAGATTCTCCTTGTGCAATACTTGATGAATTCGATAGCGAGAGACGTTTAATTGTAAAGCGAGCCTCCTTATGCTAATAGAAGGATTTGCTGTTACATTACGGATTATACCTTCGTCGACATCCAAATGGTTTGGTGAGACTGAATGGGGCTCCGCCCGGGTATTCGATCTTGTTACGATATTTGGCAGTCTCCTATGAATATTTATAAATACTCTTGCGTCAGGAATGCGACGTGTTGGAAATCTGAGTTGATATTCATTGCGAGCTCGTGCTGCATTACCATCGCAAAATCCGTAAACAAAATGGATATCAATGTACTCCTCACCTGAGAACTGTGCCATTATTAATTTTATTAAATTAATTCAAATTTTGATTCACAACACTGATACAACACTAGATATTATCTCGAAACTAATGACTGAATCTGAAAATATTTAGTTTTTGTTTTTTCAACATTTAAACAAATGAGTTGATAATCATCGACTACTGTTTTACAGATCAAAATAAAATTGGTAAAATATTAACACTATAACATCTCTTAATTAGATTGAGAATAAACGGAATACAAAGAAAACTATGGCACGTGGGTACAAGTAATGTATTGGGGGATTGTAGAGGAGATCATGACAAATTAAAAAAGAAAAAATTATAACGGTTTTTTTGAGAAAAACTCGATTTTATAAAAAACAAATATTTTTTTTTTACTTTAAATCACCATAGCTCTCAAACGGATGCAGATACAAGATAATCACTTAAACCTTAATAATAGCCTATACGATTACCAACCAAATAAGACTAAGTTGGTTGCTCTCCGATAAATATTTTGGAAGTTACAGTTTAATATTTTAGTGTACCTTTTTTCTGAACCAAATTTTTTAAACACCCTGTATTTCAAAGGATATCAAAAATGGATCCCCCCCCCCCCCCCTCCACATACGATTTGTTTCTCAGAATGAACCAAGGAATCACCCCATGACGGATCAGCATCCCAAACTCGGACACCCTGTATGTTGAAATTCAAACATTTATGAAAGTATTTCAGAAATCATAATTAAGAATTTGTAACGTTTTCATTTAAAAATTTGTCTTAGGAAAAAAAGTGATTTCCCATATGTTTTGTGTGTTTTACTATGAAAAGTTTCGTTTTTTCCTCGTTTCTAATTCCCTTAAAAAAGCTCAGATTTTTTGATTATGGCTCTATAAAATACAGGGTGCTCTGCCGATACTCATCGTTTACAAAACTTATCCGAGTTACAGCTTATTTACTTCGTTTTATGAATAATCTTCAACCCAAGCAACACGTTAAAAGTATCGATAAGCTGACTGCCAATGAACTGAAGCTGTCAGTGACGAGTCTTGTAAAACTTCTTCAGAGAACGGAATATGGCACTGAAACTCAAACAATCAAAAACCATTCATCAGTACAAAACTCCAGCAATTTAAAATTGTTGTCTCCATTTCCAAATTCAATTTAATTTTATTATTTCTGCAATTAATATTTATTTAATAACAATATAGCTTTCTTGTATATTGTTGTTAAAGAAATGTAGAAAACTTTTATATAAATATTTTATAATATTTTTGCTTTTTTCATTGAAAAACTTGAAGCTAAAAAACACCATTTTTACTATGGAAATCAGTGAAAAGTTATACCACTAAAAAAGCTTCTAAAAAATACGTCATTATGATTATGGCTCTATACTCTAGAAGGCGCTGATTATATAAATCTTTAAGAGTAATCCGTTTCTTTGCATGTTTGCTAGTGTTTGGTGGTGATGATTCGGTCAGCTGACGTGTCGCCAAATTTTTGAAGTTAACCAAACTTTATAGTTATTTCAGGTACCAATGCCACTACATAACTAGTCGATCAACTTCTATTTCTTCAGTACATATGTTTGTTAACCGTCTTGGTTGGCTGGTTATGTGAAGGAATTAGCCTTCGAGTTTACAAAAAAAGTGAAATTCGACATTTCGTACCAAGGCAACTAACCGATTCTGCCGCTGGTGAATACGTTGGCTGTGATGGGGGGGATCGGGTTTCGAAACGCCCATTTTTCGGCGGCATTTTTCAATGGCGTATTAAGAAAAATACGAGATCTAGATAAGCTTTTGTGTTCAGACCCAACCCAAAATAATTTGCTTTCGTTTCCGGAAGCAATTTCGTTTACCTACAAAAGGCGTGAAAAGTAGGCTTTTTAAAATATCTGTTTTCCGTATTGCTGACTGTTTGGTCGCACGCGGTCTCGATCAACAGCAACAGTTTTGTTTTTCCTGGTATTAAATTAATAAAAACGTACCGATTGCACAATTGAACAACAATTCGGTTATAGAACATAATTTTTTTGTGTTATAAGACCATAAAGAGGAATTTTACGAAAACAGCCCTTTTTTGATAAATATGTTAAGTAATCGTACAAGAAATAATACGGAGAACCCAGAGCCTTCTAGATATAGACCCATTATCAGACATCATAATTTTTTAGCAAGCTAGCTTTCCAGACAAACATTAAAATTAAATTATGTCTAAAATATACTTCTTAAACTTTCATTTTGAAAAACACAACAAACTTAGCTATGGTGAAAAAAAGTACTGACATCTTTTTCTCTATTTTGTCATTTACCATATTGAATCGTGATGTAATGCTTCAGGTAAAACATGATTTTATTCACGTTTTTAATAACATGAAAGTTGGTTTTTTGTTCTCTAAGTTTAAGATACTCCAAAAATGACGTTAAGATTACTTGAAAATTCGTATGCTATATGCTCAAGATAGTAAATAGTAGCAAAATACACTTCAGATGTCTATAGTTGTTTAAAAAAAAATACGAAAAAACTGTTAGGTTGAAGTTGTGTAATATTTTCAAAAATTTTACTGGAAATTATGGTTTTCTAAAATCAAGGTTGCTTTGGTAAACACGTCCGGAAAGGACTTTGTCTGCATTTAGGGCTACATTCTCGTACGTCTAGCAAGACAAACTGTTGCTATTAGCAAAAATGGCGGAATTGCTAGTGACAATTTTGGAAATAAGAAATTACATTCTCAATACGTCTAGCAAATCCGCCATATTATTTTTATTCAGCGCGATGCTGAATTAAATTTTGACATTAGAGTTTTGCACAACTACTTAACGACACAAAAATGGATAGCTCGAAAAAACGAAAAGCGAACTTCACAGATGAGGATATTAAAAAGCGACAACTAATAAACTGTAAGTGCCATTTTATATTCCTTGTTAGTATATAACAAATATACGGTTAAGAATAAACAAATGCATTCACTAGTTTTTGAATATTTCACTATTCTAAATTTTTAGATGATTCTGATTTGTTTGGAGAGGCCCTTAAAAACGCATTGAGCGAAGTAAGTGTGGAGTATTCGGCAAATACTTTGTTGAGTAGGACTGGCGAAGAGCTGCGATTAAAGTATACCGACTTGAAAAGCCGCACAAAAAGGAAATTATCAGAAATAAACGCGCCTTATAAGAAAACTGGTGGTGGTGGTCCTCCACCAAAACTTAAACATTATGAAGAATTTTTAATTTGCATTGCTGGGGAAAATGCCATGAAAGGCTTTGGATCTTATCGTGATACATTTTAGGTAATATTAGAAAATAAAGAACATCAGTTTATAAGTGTTTATTAAATTGATATTGATTCTAGTTGGCTAGATCGAGCCGAGAAAATCTGGCAAAAATTATCGATACGGCAAATGAGCCACCAATTTTAGAGGTGAACACTTCATCGTTAGTGCCACCAAAAACTCTAGCTATTGATTCAGTTCCAGTTACATCCCAACGAGCCCGCACCACTGCTATTCGAACAAAAAACCAAACCCGGAAAACGAGAGTTGAAAAACGGTTCAACAATACGAATGATACGAATGATATTTTTGTTCAAATTATGAAAAAAAAATTAGCGGTATGTAACGCGCAGCACTCAAAACTGAAAACTTTCGACCGAAAAATAACAAAACTCAAAAATTAAAGGTTTTAAACCCATTAGATCAAACAATTTTTATTAGCGCAACTTTGAAGTTGATTAATCATACAAAAACTCTTTTTTTTCTTTTTCTATTTTTCTGTTTTTATAATCACGGTTGACCTCCACTGATGCTTGACTGTGTTTGGGATGGATGTTCCTCGTGATTGGCTTGTGAATGATCACCTTCGCCTCGATATAACTGTATATTTGCTTCAGCGGCTATTCAGCACTATCCTGTATACCAAAATTGCGTGTCTGGCAAGTGGCAATCGTCCGCATACGCGCTCATACGCAGAGATACATACGTAAATATCGGTATAAAATCGTTCCACTATTTATGTACCGTATATCTATTTCTATTTAAATATCCACAGCACAAGAAATAGCTGAGTGGTTAACACCACCGTTTAGTACTTTGCCCCGTCTACTCTGATAACACTCGGGATCAAACCACCAATTTATTATTGCTTTTCTTCTGATTTACCTATCACCAACACACTTCTGTCCGGGACTTCCCCTTCGATTACTATACACCGTAATTGTGCGAACTACTTATTTGCTGAAACGAACAGCTTATCAAATTTTTCTTCACACTAAAAATTTGATTATCAACTGTATACATATACAACAACATGTAACACAACCACAAAACCTAAACGGTAAGCTATTTGGATTTCTTCCTTTTTTTTATTGTTTATTTAATTGTAATCTTACGAAACATGTCTAACCATGCCATAACCTTTTGCTTGAACACATTTCACCAATTTGCATGTGACGAATTTATTGGCTTACACAATTACTTATTATTTAATTAATTAATCATTTATTAAATAACTACACTTGTTTTTTTTTATATACACTTATATTCTCGACTTTTCACAAATTCGTGCCGCTTGGCAAAAAAAACAACCGTTATACTTAATTATACATCGACTGATCCGGCGCAACAAAACAAACACATGCACACCGAATCCACTACTATTATGCTCCGTTGCAATGATTACAGCACAAATCTATTATGAGATTGATCGTTATAACACCACTTATTCCCTTTTTTATTTCGTACTATTATTAATCACCAAAATATTAAAATCACATTCAAAACTTTTTTTTATTATTATCTTTTTATTTTTGATCTCACGATCATCACTTTATAATTTTCAAAACTCTTCTCCCCTTTATGTTCGACGCGCGCACCTTATATTAGCTACCCTCGTCCTAGTATGGGTGCTTTTTCCATTTTTTTATTTGTGTTATTTTTTTTTTTATTTAAAAAAAAAACAAACCTGTATCTCCCACGCGATTAGTTACGTATTGGTATTTTAACACTCGGCGCGCCATGCATAATTAATTTGTCTACCTGATAGCCGACGAGGATAGGATATGGAAATACACGAGGTTTAGGAAAAATTAATTTTTGTTTTATAGCTAAGAACGGTGGAGTGGAACAGCTGGCATTTATTTTCCTCCACAATCCGCCGGTTGCACTACCTGCCTGAGCTTCCAAAAACAGTATGGAAAAAAGCAACACCCAAAATTGGAATTCTCGCCCATCACCACCGGGAAAATCACTTTATCTCAAACCCCGTTACAGGTATCAGAAGAAAAACTAAAAGAAATGAAACGAACGAATTCAATCCTAGAGGATATTCTACAAAATTGGGCTGCGCCGGTGAAAATCAAAATACACCTTACCAGGAATATTTAGAGGAATATTTAGATGCGTAAAATATAGAAATGTTGTTGTTTTTATAAAAATGTGAATTTATTTTTAAATACCATAATTTTATTTTATTTTATATTTTTATATACATATGTATTTACAGACGATTTTATTCGACAATGAAAACAAGACTGAATTTACGAGTAATAAAAAATTATTTATGTGAAATTGTTGTCTAATTTCGTCTATTTTGAAAATTATAATTCAAAAGCATATTCCTATTTAAGGTACCTCTAATATGAGATGGTGTATCTCTATTTTGCATATTATTTTCAATGGTATTAAGTTCGCCTTTTGAAGCTGAGGATTCATCATCGGTTATATTTGGCTCATTTTTCAAATGTGCAATGTTATGCAAAATAAAGCAGCAGGTAATTATATCAACGGATTTTTCTAAATTATACCAAAGAAATCCACCACATTTACAAATGATCCTAAATTTACTTTTAAGGACCCCAAATGATTGTTCGATAATTTTACGGGTTTTCTTATGGTAGTCATTATATCTCGTTTCCTGCGGATTTGATGGATTTAGGATCGGTATCATGACGCAATGTTGTAATTGATATCCACTATCGCCTAAAAGCCACGTATTATCAGGGAAATCTTGCGAATGTAGAAACGTATAAAGTCCCGAATTTTTAAAAATATGCGTGTCATGTGTAGACCCTGGCCACCTCACAACAACGTCCGTAAATATATAATTAGAGTCACAAACCTAAAATAAATTCACATAATTTTAATAATTCCGTTTTTGATGTATCATTCAAATAATCTACCGCTTGAACATTTATCGAAAAATATCCTTTTCTATTAAAAAAATAGTAAGCGTCGTCTACCTTGGGTTTTTTTATTGCAATATGGGTCCCATCGATGCACCCAACAACATTTGGAAACCCATATTTTTTATAAAAATCTCTCTTGACTAGATCCAAATTTTCGAGTGAAATGGGAAATTTTATAAACTCCTTTGTTCTGGAATTCATCGCACTTAAAAATTGTTGCAACAGTTTACTTACTGTTGGTTGCTGGAGGTTGTGAAAGTTCAGTTCTCCAGAAACAAATTGAAAATTTCCACAGCCCAAAATGTTCAAACTTATAAGCACCTGCAAACAAAAGTAGCATTTTTATCACGCCGAAACGTTAAAGTTAATATTATATCATATAAAGTTTGATTATACCGTCAAAAAAGGTGGAATAGTCTTGCTTCGTAAAGTTGCTCGTTTCAGTTCTGCTGAAAGAAGTTCAATAATAAATTTGGCGGCATCTTTAGTAAACCTGTACCGTTTAAAAAAAATTGCATCTTCACATTCAAAGGGATTCTCCCTATCACGAAACACTTTTCGTTGAATATTGAAGCGATACCTTTGACGTATTAGTAACCACTTCATTTTTAATTCTAAACAAATATTTTAAGTTTTAACAAATCAGTTTTACAACCGAATTTTTGAAACAGATGGTTAATTTGTGATGTGAAAACATGTTTAGCGGGGGTAAGTCAAAAATTTCATGTAAAAAAAGGAACGGAAAATCCGGTACGAACGAAATTGCAAATTAACGAACACAAAATGAACCGAACTTGCATAATACGAATTACAATTTCCGTCGGATTAAAATGGAAAGGCGAAAAAGTTATGCATGTGTAGTGCAAGTGTTTCAAAATAGTGAAATGGAAGTACATTAGAAACAATAGTACATTGTGTCATTAGGATTAAAAGTGATACTTTGTTTGACGAGCAATTATATTTGCATGCGAGGCGAAGCGCAGCGTAGCCGAGCAAAAGCAAATATTTGCGAGTCAAACAAAGTCACTTTTAATCCGAATAACACATACTATTTTTTCTTCAACGAAGAAATGCTTATTATAAACTAATTATACAAGTAAGTACAAATTATGTAATTAAAATTTCAAAATTGAAAGTAATTTTGTTGAAATATTTTGTGAAACTAAGGAGATCATGACTTTTGTTTGGTTTGACTATTGTAAGTGTCAAACTGCCAAGCTATAATTATAATATTTTTCTTGCGAACAAAATTATTTGTTCTCTAGCGTAGAAAATTTATTGCGTACACTAATTATAAGTACAAAACACAGGCCTTTAAAATTTTAAGATTGAACATTTTATTGAAATATTTTGTCTAGCTAAGGAGGCCTTGACTTTTTTTTTTGTTTGTGTATCGTATGAAGTTATGACGTCTCAATTACTTTTAATATTGAAAACAGTGTTAAAAGAACATTTACACCTAGGATTAAAAGTTCAGCCTAGCAACACTCACATTTTTTTAATCGTAACAAAAAGGCCAACTTTAATGCCCAATAATAGTATTAAAACAAGCTACTTTTAAGACGTTTGGAGAAAAACAGAATTATACGCATACTTTAAGTATTAAATATTAAACATCTCAGTGCAAAAATAGATGGTTTTGCTCAGTGAGCTGTGAAAATAACACTTATACAATGATAAATAATAAAATAATAATTTTAAAATTGTTTTATCGGTATGCTATGTTTACTTTAGTATTGCTCTTGCTGTTGCTGAGTTTGGTTATGCGAGGAGCATAGGAAATAAAATCTATAGAAGTATTAAACAGAATTGAATAACATTCTCCAAAGATGCACGCAAGGCAGAAGCCGAAAGAAGACATGCTACCGTCGTTCCAGCTGCTATGATTTTACAGTCAAAATAGCGATCATGTCTAATATAACCGCCCAATACTACACTTTGCTTTGTTCTCCGCGTTTGCTGTGACCATTCACAAAAATCTAAATATGGAATCTGAACAAGATTGCCGTGTATGAGTAAAGCTGTTTTTAAAAGCGTATAAGGATTAGATGATTAACTTAACAGAACTGAACTTTGCTCCAGCGCACCGAGACAAGGCGGTACTGAAATTTAGTCGTTTGTACTTTTCTTACAAACATTTAATGTCGCTAAGGTTCGTTCTCCAAACACAATATAGAATAACTTATTGACATTTTAAACCAAAATTGTAATGCAATTTAAATAATGAGTGAACGGCAGCCATCTATTTGCATTGGTTTCTCAGGCCCATCGAAGTCAAGCATCTTCAAAGATTCAATGGATAGTTAATTCTTATAGATATATGTTTTCACATAATACTTTTGCGAGTTGTGCGTGAACTCGCCCGTTGTTTTTTAGAAATGTCACTCAACCTAACCTATTATTATTATTATTATTATTATTGATTGAAGGGCCATGTGGGCGATAAGCCACCTCGTACCGCGACCTAAAAGATCTATTGTGCTGGACCCTACTTAATTATCCGTCCAGTCAATATTCAGGCTCTTAATGAATCTGATAATACTACTGGCCGGAACAAGATACATACTATCCGGGCTCATTGTTCTCCCTCCTAGATGTTGCAGTCTTTGCTGGAAAATGGCTGGGCAATGGCACAGGACATGTTCCGCTGATTCCGCTTCCAGATAGCAGAAGCGGCATCCATCTGTCGTGCGTAGGCCCATCTTCTTAAGGTGATACCTTAAGGGGACATGACCTGTGAGGAAGCCAGTAAGCAGCCTCAACTCAGGTTTCCTAAGTTCAAGACACTTCTTAACCCTGACCCTAAGGTGATATAAATTTCTTCGCCTTTCGTAAACCTGGAATTCTGCGCCAGTAGGAGGACTTTTAAACATCCTCCCAGCATTTTACCGCTGCTCTAAGGCGTCCCTTAGTGACGCCGCAGAAGGGTTCTGGTCCAATAAATGGAGAGGCAGAACCCTCACGGGCAAGGCCATCAGCTGCCTCGTTTCCTTCGATTCCAGTATGACCTGGCACCCACATAAGTATTACCTTATTTGAGCCTGCCAGATGTTTAATAACCTTCAGACAATCCCATACCAGCATTGACTCAACGGTACAAGACCTAAGAGCTTTTAAGGCTGATTGGCTGTCTGATACAATATAAATCTTTGCATCGTTTAGGCCTTTTGCTATGCCTATCCTAGCGCAAAGTTCTATAGCATGTACTTCTGCTTGAAAAACGGTAGCATTGGTACCCAAGGACTTCGAGAAGGTAGTGCCACTCTCGTGTATTCCTATCCCCGCCCCATCTTCCGTTTTTCATCCATCTGTAAACCATACCATGGATCCTCGCTCAAAGGATGGTCCACCTGCACTCCACACATCCCGGTCAGGTAACCTAACACAGAATGGTTTGTGGAAACCTAACCTAAAATTACATTAATGTTTGATTTAACATCTCAAAAACTCGATAGCAAGATTGTGTGCTATTTTGATTGCTAATAGCTAGCAAAACTTGTTGAGAATGTGAAAACTCGATTTCAGCTAGCAAAATTGCTAATTTGCTTGCAATGTGCTATCGAGAATGTAGCCCTTAATGTTCGGTTTTTTTTTTTGGTTTTTTTTGAGTGGAACTCTCTTATTTGCTTATAGCTTGCCTTGAGTACTGGCAGATTGGTACTGACTGATTGGTTGTTTGTGATTAGCTCATTATAGATATATCATGATGCTTATTCAAGATGCGATAAGAACCCTTGCTACTAGCCCCAGTACTGCTGCTCACTTGCTGTAATCTTCTTTCCGAGTTCAGCTAACTCATTTAATAATAAACAGTTTTTTCTCAGCATGAATCAAGGCGGTCAGCCTTTTACTCAACGTAATATTCAACGTTCAAAATTAATAACAAATGCAACGAGTTTTATTGGAATATAACAAAATTAAGTAAATACACTAAAATTAAAAAAGAATGACAAAGAAAGGAAAGGTTTCTGCGCTAATTCATAATTGATTCAAAATATTCCGTCTCTTATCTGGTTGACTCGTTATACCATCGCCATCAATGCCTTAAATTGTACTGTGTGTCTCTCATATAAATATCTCGTAGATTGATTTTTACTTGACTAGAGTAAAGCCCAGCTGGCCGTTGGAGTATTTTAATTTTTTTTTTTATTGCTAATGCCATTAAAATATAATTTGTATCTTAAGCCTTAGCCTATTTTAATACGTGTCTTTAGTTTAGGTTATTATTATTCTTTTTTAATTAATTTAATAATTCAAGTTTGTGTTAGCTTAAGCCTAGTTAAAAATTAAATTTATAAAGATCTAAAGCGAGTACTGCGAAGTATTTTTGTTTCCTTGGGTTTTGATGTTCTTCTAATCAGCCAGTACAGACGAGTATTTTAGTTTTATTGATTGATTTCTCCAGGTCAGTCTTCTATTAAGATGTAAACCCAAAATTTGATGCGTGATTGTTGAGGAAGAGCTACATTATATAACCTGGCCGCTGAACATGTACGTTTATTTAATGTAAATATTATATGCTTCATTTTCATTCACATTCTTAGCTAATTCTCAATTTTATTTAAGTGATTTTGTAATTCTCTTAGATCGGTTGTGTTCAGCAGGTATAATACAGATCACAAGACACTGTGATGACAACTGGAAGGTTTTTTAACAGAAATGTTTTAATTTTGTAATTTGTAAGAAAAATGCGCAACAGTTTTTCTTTTTTCTAAGCCAATTTAATTCTATTTACAATTCTGTGCTTCACGCATGTTTCTAAACTCTGATGGTCTGGTACAATGTGTCTTTCGGCTATTTTGGTTTTAATTTTTGTAACACCATCTTTTCCAAAAGTTTCAAATTTGTCGAGATTAGACTTATTGGTCTGTGCGAAGTGACTCGCATTTCATTTTTGCCGGATTTCGGAATCATACGGTAGTTTGAGATATTTTCCATTTTTGAGGGAAACACCTTTGTGGTTTAACCAGATGATATTTTTTACGCTCTTCCATTTAAAATTTGCAGGATCTGGTTTCGAATCATCCTCGATATAGTCTGGTTGTAAGTTGTTCTTCGTTTGTTCATTTGGCGTAAATACTGCTTTTAACTGCGGCAGCCTTTTCGATGTCACTTCTGGCCCAATATCCATCTATTTGCCGTATTTGTGGCCTCGTTAATGATGGCCGTTTTAATTTTCTTTTTGCTTTCCATAATAAAAATCTGCATTTTCAGTCCTCTCATTTAGTTAGTTTATTTGTTGGCGGGTTCTGCTTTTAAGGCTTGGTTACTCAGTGTTACGTGCTATTCCTCTTGTTACAGACGAATCTTTTGTCTAGCAAGGTTAAATTACTGCAGAAATTGTCCTGCATTTTTATTTTGCAGTTCAAGAAGTTTGAATGTAAAGTTGCAGCCAGGGAAAGCTTTGTGAAAATAACGTAAAATATTGCCCCAATTTCTGACAAATTTTTAATATATCTTATGTCTACTACCTAAGACATAATTGTCCTGCAATGCCATTTTCTTAAGTTTCACTTAAATGTTCGCATATTTGACATGCTTGAACTGACCAAAATGACTGCCAGCAAATAGCAAGAAATAATAAATTTTATTTCTTTGAGCTTTAAGATAAAGGGGAAAAATTATAAATGAACCTTGAGAAAATGACGCAAGCAATAAGGTGTCTCCTGTTAGGCTATTAGTGCAAATGTGTTTATAATGTAAACATGTAGACAACATTAGTTACACAAATATAAAAAAAAAATAAAAATTGATTGGACTGCTTAAAAGCTATCTCGATAGGCATACGTGCAATTTTTTACTTGAAACTAAAAAAAGTTTTGTTTTATGTAAAAGCTTAAAGCTTTTTATTTTTTTTGGTTTATTATTTTATTAAAATTCTAAGCATAAAGATGCGTGAGATGTACGTGTGTTTTGAAAATTGCGGACATCCGTTTTTATGTTTGAGTTTCATCATGCCAAATCCAGGCACACACTCACACACCGTTAAAATAATATTTAGTATAGAAATAATCTCTTTGGAGGTGGTTTTTGGTAAATCCACATTATACAATTAAAATATAAAAAAAAGAAAAAACAAATTTTATGCTCATCCTTTTGTAATACACATCAAATCACGTCTCATCATCGTTATGTTTACTACAGGCGGCATCCTCGATTGAATGAAGCTTACGTGAACGTACAAATTTCGATGAAGAATTTTTATGTAAATTGCCTAATGGGGATATTGGTGTCATCACCGGTGACGTCTGTGGTAATGGTGTAGTAAATATTGTTGATGACGATGACGAAGACGATGAATCGTTTATATCATAAAAATTTATAGATTTGGTGGTGGTTGGTTTTGGTTGAATTGATGATGCTAAGTTTTTATTTGTTGCCAACTTTTTTAATTGATTGTTTTTTTCCTCGTCCTCTTCGGTTAGAGAATCTCGACGTTCGGCTTCCTAAATTAAATATAGGTGTATATAAAGAATGTTAGTAATTAAAAAGGTATTTCGACACCCAATCACATAACTAAACAATAGTAATAATTGACCGCAAACAGTGTTTGTTTGTTTGTGTGTACAACAGCAATAACAACAACGAAAACAAATACAAGGTGTATATGATTGAGTTGCATGAAAATTGTGAAGATAAGCACAGAATTTAAAAAGGAAATGAAAAAAAAAAATTGGAAAAATTCTCGAACAACATACTGTTCGTTCATGCAGTATTTCATTTTCCTCTCATTTATCATCACCGTCGCATGCCATATCACATAATATATTTTAGAAAAGTTATATAATACAAACCGTTTCAGGAGGAAACTCATCATTGCCCATCGTCGCCTCGGTGTCGAGTGCATACAATTTATCGCTTTCGTGCGACGGTATTGATGCTAAATAGGTACCACTTTTGAATTGTATTCTCTTTTCGATGGTTAACGATAATTCCGGTGTCTTTTATGTGGGGGAAAAAATTTTGATTTTGTTATACATTATGCCATTTAATAAAAAATTTACTCACCTCATCGACAGCAACACTCAAAGCTGGATGTGATATATTCTTCGAGTGATTTAATTTTGGTGCACTATCGGCGCGCGAACGATCCAATGACGGATTTGAATTTTTACCCAAACGATTGAGCACTGAATTATTTGAACTACGATGATTTATTTCTAAAGCTGATTTTAATAAGTCCACCTGCAAGCATAATACAATTTATAGAAATTTAGCACAGCAGACAGCACCAACCAAATACTACTATAACCATATTTTTATGTAAATTTTGTATTTTAATGTCAAGGTACATTGTTCGTTTTGGAATTTTTTTTTCTGTTCGTTTTGTTCTGTGTGCGCTCCAAAATAAAATATATGCGGTATTCGCTTATATGGTTGGGGTACATTTAAGGCAATCGATGAGAATTAAATCGATCTTAGGTTGAGAAAGTATATGATATATGAACATATTCGAATTAATAAAGCAACACCCACCACACGCAAGAATTCCTAAACTCTAACATCTAATATTATACTGTCGAACAACGACGAAGTCGAAGCGTTGCTACTTTTCACAACACAACTTTAAATTCTGAAAGTTTCCTTGATAATTTTATCAAACTTTGAATCACATTTTGCCAATGGACCAAATTGAAACCTAAGAAATTCTATTAAGATTGTAATTTTCTGGGTACCTCTAACACTTGTCATAGTTTAAAAGTTCTAATATAACTTTCGATAGCCCAATTGAATTATATTACAGAATTCGAATTTTACGTGATTCTAAGATTTTCATCTTCAGGGTGGTAGAATTCAAAGAAGGACAAAACCTGAATGATTATAAAATGAAAATTCTCTACAAAAGTATAAATTTTGAAAGCTTCTTCTCTAAATTCTGAAATTCTGAAAAAATTGCACCAAACGAAATTTGAGATTAGTTACTGGTGTCGGGAGTCAAAAGTTTTAAATTTTCTCAAATCTGTTTTGTAATTGTTAATGCGACTTAAACCACTTTTTAAAATTACCTCCAATTTTGATTTAGGTTGTTGGATTAAATTTAATTCTTACTAAAGACTTATTTCTATACTTACTTTCGACGCACTTCCGCCACCTTTTGACGGTTTGACGAATTCAATTTGGTAGCTGCTTCGCCTCCTCAATGAATCATTTATATCGCCCTGTACGAAAGATAATAAAATTTTAGATTGGAATTTTTGTAAGTCAATTATTGACTTTGTGACAAATTAATTCGTCATACGTGTAACATGACAATGTACAAATCTGATAAGACACCTTTGTTGTAGTTATCTTTATCACATCTATTTTGAAAGCTCTAAATAAATTTGAAATATTTTTTTCACTTTATACATACTTTTGAGCCTCTCGGCAACGATGTCAGACTACCAATTTGATTGTACTTGATCATCAATGATAATCGCTCTTGTGACATGGATGTGCCTTGATCCTTAGTTTTTGGTTCATTTGTTAATTTTTCCACCTCACCGTATTCAGACAAATCATTTTCATGATCATGATCATAAACATGATCAAATTTACGCAACCATAGTGCATGCAACAGGCCATAACAAATTCCACCGCATACCGCTAACAAGCCCATATATCGGAATGCTTCTCGTGTCCCAACTTCACCGATTAGTAAACCACCACAAAATGATCCGCTACCACGTCCCAAACTAAAATGTCCCATACCGAGTACACCGATTAATGTGGCTAAAAGATTTTTCGGGGCTAATATAGTGCAGTATGTAGCGGCTGCCACCCACATGAGATGACACGAAAGTGCTTCCATCGCTTCGAATGGGAAACACCACCATGCACTCCTAAAAATTTCGCGCTTATTATTAGAAATCATCTAATCGGACCACGTAATCAAAACATCTCTAATATACTCACTCGATAAATGAGTACCCAACCAATCGGCAGGCATGCGAGAAAAATGCCACAATAATTAAATTGACATGGCCGAATACTTTAGTGATTTGTTCGGCGCCATATAAAAACGGTATACTACTTACGGTCCCCACTGTAATCGTTATGCCAAGTAAATAATTTGGTGCCCCCAATTCTTTTAAATACAGAAAGAGAAAACTCTCGATGAATCCCCAGAAATTACCCAAAATGAAGAGGAAAAATATAAAAACTATGACGTGAGGTAATTTAAGTAAATTCCATAGATCTCGGAATACATTGTCGGCTGGTAATTTTTCTCCGATCGGCATTAGTAGTACGGTAATGGTTGAAATTAAAAGTAAAATGTCGTAAGTGTAGAAAGCAGCTGAGTAGTCAGTGTAGCCGAGCCCAATTGACGTATAATCGATGAGAAATCCGGTTATTGGAGAGAACACGGCCATTCCTATACTCGAAAATAGTCGTTCTCTTCCAAAGTCACCACCATATTTTTCGATCATGGTTAGTGCAATCGGATCCATAATTGTTACGCCGGCCGATAACATAGTCGTGGCTAAAAACCGCAGCAGAAAATATATCCAAAATATATTGTCGTCACTCTCTTTATAGTCGGGCGGACAAATTTCTGGTCCACCTCGCCTGAATCGGCATTTCTGCACCATACAATCTTCGGCCAGCCGACTTAAATGTTCATTCACATTACCCGACATATTTGTTTGAATCGATAGACCGCCACACCGTAAATCTTCCTCCTCGAGTTGGGTCACATTAACGCCCGACTCCCAAAGTCGTTCTTCACCAAATCTTTTTTTAAAATCTGTTACCGTATCATTATCATCTTGTTCGATTTCAATGCCGAGCTGTTCGATTGGTTCCCCCAAATCGGGATGCATGTCGAGCACAAAATAAGCCGATTCATTATCATCTGCCACCCAACTTTCCCCACTATCGTCTAGGAAGTAGTCTTCGAGCGGATCGAGTACAAAATCCGAATCAATAACCGGTGATTTTGTATAATTCAGCAGCCGGGGTGGATTCGTTGTATGATCTGAAATTAGAAACAAAAAAGACAGCAACATTTAGTAGCCTGAATTAATGAGACCGCGTCTAAAATTACACACTAAATAATTTTATCGGTTGCATTCCATTCCCATGCGATTTATTACCGTTCGCATCTTTCTCCTTCGGTTTTCGTTTACTCAAATGCATATTTAAGTCTTCGACGCCTGGTATATTGGCCGGCAGATGGATCGGTGTTTTTGTTGGTGGTGGAACAATTTCAATTTTTGGATTTTGCTCCAACAGCAAACAATGATCTAGGCATTGGTCGACTACAATATCGATTTCTTCTTCTTCGGGGCACTCTCGACTCGGACATGGTGACCACCAAACTTCAACCATTCCAGTATTTGGATGGCGTAGCACATAGGCCGATGGAACTTGGCCAGGAATTTCTTGTTGCGGAATAAACAATAACGAGTGATGGAATAAAGCGTTTAACAGCAGACTCATTACAACAACAGGTTTGTATTTTCCAAATTTGTCGACTAGAAAACCTGAAAATAATACAAAAACGAAAAAATGAAAAATTGATAAGACGCTTATCTCTCACTCCATTTACAGTTGTGGTATTGTATGCGGGATGTGATTGATGGATGCAAATCTTTTTTGTAAATACAGAACGTTGTTTTTTGTTTACGGATTTTTTTTTTTTTTTTTTACCAACATAGAAAATCGAGATAAATTGCGTTTTACGGATTTGGAATTTTTTTTTGCTTGCTTATTAGGATGAGCCTAATTTTCTGGAGAAGTACGATCAAATTTTTTTTTTTTTTTTTAACTAATTACTACTTCCTGTGTTCTCATTTTGTAAATAAATATTGCTGTAATCTAAACGATATTGAACTTGAATATTTTTATTTTAATCGTTCGTGTGCTTAATAAAAAAAAAAACTTTGTAATTTAATATTTAAATTACGGGAATGAGTCTAGGGAAATCGATGTACATCTCGTTACTCGCATATAAATTACAAGTAATTAAATTTGTTATAGTTTTTGATTATTCAGCGGTTTATGATGAGTTTCGTAAGAGATGAGCGGAAGATGTAATTAGTTTTTTCGCTGTTTGAAATTGCGTTAATTCATTTCATATGTGTGGAATGAGTGGACAGTTTAGTTAATTTTCGACATTGAATATATTATAATTGGATTGTAAATTTGAAAATTGATGATTGGGGTTTTGATATTGCTCCCATTTTTACGGACCAAGATTATATTTCAGTATCTTGTGGTTTCAGTGAGCGTAACCTTATTTCTTATATTTGTGATCAGTTGACGAATGAGGCAAAACTTCTAAATCCACTCGCTTGTATACTTTTCGTCAATGCACAGGGTGAACTTCAGCATATCTCGAGATCAAGATTCAAACATGTGTTGTAGGTTCAATGGTAAGTCTGAGACTGCTTTATTGGCGTTTATGTTTGATAGCGGTAAGTATGTATTGGTAAGTAGTAGTTATAAGTTCATATTCACATGACAGGTTTGATTTTTCTGCCATAGCGGCTGACTTTGACTGGCGCTTCCCTGTCTGATGTTTGACCCGTGTCAGTTGAAGTATTTCCCGTTGTTGATAATTCCATTGATGGTATTTAAACCGGTGGTGTTTCGGCCGTTTGGTTGTTTGTTACTTCGAATTCTATCGATGGTGAAATAGGTAACGGTATCTTCGCTTTTGTTGTGTGAAGGTGAATGTTGTTTCTTCGATATTTTCTACCATCCGGCGTATCGACTATCACCGATCTTGGATTTTCAGTGATTTCGACTACCTTCGCTGGTTTGTTTGCATTCTGACATTTTCGCCCCTTTTAAATGATAATCGAAGTGTTGCTATACGATCCGCATAACGTTTTTGATTCGTCCTCAATTCTCGAAGTTCTTCAGTGACACCGTTGATGATTTTTGGCTTTAAGTTTATCATATTTGTCGTCAAAATTATTCGCGTTTGACGGCTGAATAATCGCAGAACCGATGATCCCAATGTTTCGTTGCGTGGAGTATTGCGAAGTAATAGCATTGCTAAGTATGGATCGGTTCCGTCTTTCCAGCAGCGCCTTAATATTACAGTTTGAACGCCCTAAATAGTTTGCTCGTATATTGTGGTCCACCGTCCGATTCCAATATTTCGGGTATTCCATGGACTGAGAACCACTGACTTAGTAGTAATATTACCTCTGCCGACGTTGATGATTTTAATTTTCTGAAATCAGAAAATCTGGAGTAGTGGTCCGCCAAGAGTATGTACTCGTCCCCCTTGAACTTGAATATGTCCGTAGATACCAGTTGGAATGGTTATTCAGGTATCTCTCGCAATAGTAATGGCTCCTTTGTATTCGCCCTTTGGGTCTGTTGACAAATTGCACATCGCTCTACGTAGTTTTTTGCATCAACGCTTAGTCCGTTCCAAAACAATGTTTGTCGTAATCTGCGCAATGTTGTAGAAATGCCGCTGTGGCCCGCATGTGCCTCAGTCATTATTAATTGAATCATCGTAGGTCTTCACCAATTGCGTCACGTAGGTCTTCACCAATTGCGTGAATTAAATTTACAGCGCAAGTCTCATCACTTTCGTACTCGTCGATCTCACAGTCCCGGCTTAATGCATCTGCTATTGGTATCGACGTTCCTTTGATATACCTTATCTTTGGCGAATATTGTAATATGTCGAATAGTATATACATAGTACGTTGCAATCTCAATGGTGCGTTTTGTATGGGAGTTAAGAAGATCGTCTCCAAAGGTTTGTGATCCGTTTCAACGCTTAATTCTTTTCCATATACGTACTCATGGAATTTTTGACATCCGAAACGAATAGCCAACGCTTCTTTTACTATTTGTGGTTGGTTTTGCTGTGAAGTTGTAAATGCTCTTGTGGCATATGCTACGGGTTTTCCCCCCTGCATTAAACAAGCGCCCATAGACTTACTGCTCGCGTCTACAGATAGCTTTACCGGCTCATTTATGTGCTCTGTTTCCCAACACCAAGCTGCTTCTTTATGTAGCAATTTCTGCAATGGTTCTGTTAATTCTGACAGGTTGCTGATAAATTTGCCAAGGTAATTTACCATGCCCAATATTCTCTGCAATTCTTTAACACATGTCGGCGTTTTTAATTGGTTGATTGCCCTAACTTTATCTTTATCCGCTTCATACTAAGACCAGACCTAAGAATTTTACTGACGATCTTTCGTACTCACACTTTTCTTTATTTAGTATGAATCCCGCTTCTATTAATCGTCCAGTGACCGTTTTTGTGGTTTCACGCAACTCCTTTAATGTTGGCGCGTGAATGAAAATGTCATCCATTACCACTTCACATCTATCTGTTTCCTCTAGAGTTCGGTTCATAACTTCAGCGAATACTTCTGGTGCTGGTGATATACCGAATGGCATACGTAGATATTTAAATCTGCCCCATGGCGTTGAAAATGTTAGATATTTCGAAGTGCGTTCTGTCACTTTTATTTGCCAGAATCCCTTTTCACAGTCCAATTTTGTGAAAAATTTGCTGCCACTTCTTCGACTGTTTTCATTGGATATATACGCCTCTTACTATTTTTTTGTTTAATTCCGTTGGGTCCATGCCTACACGAATTTTACTCCTGTTTACGACCAATTTAGGGCTTACTGCCGGTGTTGGCTCGCTGACGCTTTCGATGACACCAAGTTTTAACATATTTTGTATCTCTTGTCTCACCATTTCTTCAATTGCGTAAGGTATTTTTCTTGCCGGTATTATTTTGAACTTTGGGTTATTTATGAAATCCATATCATACTCAAAATTTTTACAGCACCCAATCTGATTTACTCTTTTCACAAATCCCAAATTTTCGCAGTCTTCGCCGAGTTTGTCCGATCACTTTTATTAGGCCGCCGTCATACGATTTGCTCTCGCCGTTTTATTTGAAATTAAATTGCAAAATGCGCCAGTGTCTAGTCTTATTTTAAGCTCGTATTTACCGACACGCACTTTTTCTGTCCACTTTTCTTCACTTATTGAATTTATTGTGGTGATCATTCCAATGAATTTAAAGCCCATCTCGTCACCCGTTGATTCTGTTTCATTGTCACTACTATCACCTTCGATGACGTTAACTTTTTTATTCTTTTGACTTCTGTTCTTTTCGTGAGATTTTTTATAATTCGACTCACTTTTTGAATCACTTTCTTTTCTATTATTATGTGATCTATACACGATACTAAAATGTCCTGTGCCACCGCACTTTAAGCACTTCTTTTTATATGCCGGGCAACTTTTAGGTCCGTGCTTCGTATTGCACCGTCTGCACTTGAATTCTTTGTTGATTTTATTCACCCTTCCCGAGGAGTCCGCTTCATTTATATCATTCATTTGCTTATTTGCTCTTTTGGCCGCGCGACAAATTTTAATTGCTTTTTCTATTGTTAATTCGTCTTCGATCCATAACTTCTGCTGTGTATTTTCACATCGGATTCCTAACGCGATTTGGTCGGTGGTAAATTCGTCGATATTATTGAATTCGCATTTCTGCACCTGTTAACGTATTTTTTGTAAAAAATCGTCAAATGCTTCACTTTCCTGTTGACGGATCCTGTGAAATTTGCATCTTTCGTATGTTTTATTACGCATTGGTACAAAATGTTCTTGTAATTTTTTCTTTATTTCGTCTAAATCTTTTTTTTTCTCATCTGTTAATCCCAAATTATTTATTAATCTTATTGCTTCACCGTATAGCGGCTAATTCAGTGTTCACCTTCGCGGCTATGCTATATCACTCGTATGCGTCTATCCATTCACTCCACTCACGTGCCATATCTATGTAACTATTTATTAATAATGGCTTTGGCGGCTTAAGTGATCCCATTTTGCTGTTTATTATAGTTATTTACTAGAACTGAATGTATTATTTCCGAATTATTCACTTCAGGACCAAAAACCCACAATTTTCAGGAAAATTTTCTCCGACACGTGGGAGTGTGTATTGTAGATATTTTTTTTTTTTTTTTATCGTACATCATCCACTACATCACTATGTATTTTTTGTTCCCAGTTTCACTTATGTATTCTATTTTTTGTCCTCTATGCGTATTTATGTTTATTTTCTATAGATTTCTATTCCTTTTAGTATATATTTTAAATTTCGCATAGTCACTTGTGAGCGGCTTCTTTTTTTATATCTTTGCTCTTTCTCACTTACTTAAATCTGATCATTTTTTTTTTTATTATATCAAAGGATTTCAAGGTTGGCTCAATCAAATAGATTCATTGCTTAATTCTTCCAAACACCAGCAAGACCTAAGCGAGATTGGCATTCGTGTATTAGTTTTAACATAGATTTTCGAACGAAAAATAAATCAATTTCAAAATTATTGTCGCCTAAGTTATAGAATTTAGATTTTTCAAAATGAAACCTAACCAGGAAGTGGTACAGCTCAATTCTTAGTTTTTAATAAGCTTTCCAATGAGCCATATAAATCAGATCTCAAAATTAACTTTTCGATCATTTGCGCTATCCAATTCGGGCTTCAAAATTGACATACAAATTAAATTCCATAATTCGTTCAAAATATACAGATTATTATTGAGCTTCCAGTAGTAAACATTGAGCTTTCAATGAGTCTAGCCCAGAGCCTTCTAGAGTATAGAGCCATAATCTTAATGACGTATTTTTTAGAAGCTTTTTTAGTGGTATAACTTTTCACTGATTTCCATAGGAATCCATAGTAAAAATGGTGTTTTTTAGCTTCAAGTTTTTCAATGAAAAAAGCAAAAATATTATAAAATGTTTATATAAAAGTTTTCACATATCTTTAAGAATAATATACAAGAAGGCCATATTGGTATTAAGTAAATATTAATTGCAGAAATATTAAAATTAAATTATTTCTAAAATATATTTTTTCGAACTTTCATTTGGAAAAATACATCAAAGTTGGCTCTGACAAATTAATATAATACTTGCTAAATTTATCTTTAGTTTTACTAGTGTACGTAAGATGTCTAAATGGTTACAGAAAAATACGAAAAAAAGTTATTTAATCCCAAAATTAACAAACGTTCCTATATTTTGTGAATTTGTTTTGCTTTTCCTACAATTTTTGAACTTGAAATTTCCCCAGGAGGTAATTTTTGGTACGATTTTTCCAAATTTTTACGACCGTCACTGCCATCTATGTAATGTAAATTGACTTAATGACCAAACGAATCGTAGTAAGCTTTTATTTCAATTTGACCAGAATGCTGTTGTTAAGAATTTTTTTTAATATTTTGATTTAAATAAATTAATTATTACAAGAAAATGAAAACGATTTACTTAAACGATATTCATATATGTTGTAATTCAAACATTTATGAAAGTATTTCAGAAATCATAATTAAGAATTTGTAACGTTTTCATTTAAAAATTTGTCTTAGGAAAAAAAGTGATTTCCCATAAGTTTTTTGTGTTTTACTATGAAAAGTTTCGTTTCTTCCTCGTTTCTAATTCTCTTATAAAAACTCAGATTTTTTGATTATGGCTCTATAAAATACAGGGTGCTCTGGTCTAGCCGCTTTCTTTTCTGAAACATTGGTCAAAATTCAAATCATTTGTTAATTTTATGATAAGCTTTCAAAAGTTGTTTATAGCACTTTATAATATTATTCATTCCAGTTCGTGCTTTCGAAAATGGAAACACCGTGTGTTCTATAAATATTTGTATGGCAAGTGTTCGGCGTACATTAAGACGAACAGTTCACAGGTACAACCTTGAACTAAAATTTTCAAAAACTAATAAGTTCCAAAATTCTTTTTTCCTTCGGAGTATGGGTTTGTGCGATGGACAGGACGACGAGACTTTCTAGATGTCTTACAATTTATTAAAATGCAAGCTCAATATCATAAAATAGAATGATGATTGTTTCCTCGCCTTTGGTAATGCTGTGTGTCGTCACCTAAGCGCGCGGAGGAATACTACGAGTAAGTAAAAAATTTCCAAGCATTATACAATTAAAAGAAAAATCTACGCTTCCAAATGGTAAAAAAATTGGATCGATTTCTGTGAGTTGCCGCGAGCAATCCTACTAAAAATTCTCAAATCAATCTAGAAGAAATTAAGTAATTCCTGATCTTTTGATTAGTTTTCGAATCACATTTAAATTCCAGCCATACAAAACAAACTTAAAAATCCATCCGCCTTCTAATTTATGTTAATCAACTTGAGCTTTCGTAGACAAGGTGAAAAGTTTCCTCTTACGCTGGTAGTCTGATCAAAAATCGTCACTCAATTCAATGCGCAAACACTTCGGAAATCACGTGTTATAGTGTTTCAGTTAGCTTTTGGCAGTCAAGTTCATAATCCGTTTCCCTTAACTTTTAGATTTTCCAATTTGAGATTTTAGTGAGGTCACACGATTTTCTCAAATTTTACCAAATCTTCAGGAGGTACTCCAATTTCTAGTTTTGTTCTAGATTTAACCTTCGAAACCCGATTTTCCCATTTTAAGATTAAAGTGCGATGAGTTTTCTGTTACACTTGCTATTAAGCTTATAACCATCAAATATGAAATTACTAATTTCCATGTTTTATATTTCTGTTACTGATTTAGTTTAAAGCTTTCGGACAAGATTTATTTAGAGTGTCTCTTTTGAATTATCGATTTATGATTTTAAAACACAACACGGTTTTTTACCGTACTTTAATGAGTCATTTAAACCCTATTTCTTTGTGCTTGGCTTCTACAACAAAACCAAAAAATTCGGTACGAAGAATGTCAATCATAAATAAAAGTTTTAATTTTACACCATTTTAAGAGCTTATATAAGACAAGAAAAATGGTTTTTGGTTTGATTCGTATACAGAATTAAATCAAAAACTCTAATCATAAATGTTTCATGTAAATTTATACAAATTCAAATCATGCAATTGAAAGCGTTCGTCATACCAATAAATTAAAATTCACTTATAAATTACTACAATAATTTCTTACAATGGATTAATCATCGGTAGTTTATGTGTTATTATGATATGCTATGTGCGTCCGGCATTGATTTGTTGGCAACAAAAAAAAAATATCTTACCTGTAATCGGTGGACTTAAGAATGTCGTAAATGGTAATGCTAAATAAATTATGGCAATTTCTTCCACCGTCAAACCTATACTTTGCATATGAATTGTTAGATACGGTAGCAGCGATGATGTTGCTAAAATTAAACGAAACAAAATAAAATTAATTAAATTTAATTAAAATATCATTAATTAGAATTAGATTTAGAAAATCTCCTTCCCCCTCTCGTCTCGCATCAAGTGACATTCTAATCAATTTTAAAATTTAAATAGAGATCGTATGATGATTCTGTGACTGTGATCATCATCATCATTCTCTCTTTTTATCGTGTGTACTCGAATACACTCGACTATATAGAGATGATGACAGTAAGGTTGATTGTAATGAATTTATAAAAGCTGCTATGTAGAACAACTTATTTGTGTTTTATTTTTATTATATTGTTCCATTGTAGTAAGTAGATCTTCGTTTTATTCTTCTAAATCTCGCATATACCATATATATTCAACGTAGTCTTCGAAATAATATTTTCATCTCTATACTTAAGTTTAGACATTTTTATTTTTAAGTGAAATAGATTGCAACAAATCATTATACATACATATTTAGAATACATTATGTTCTGTGACACAGGGTCGACGTATAACATCGAACTTTCCCAACCTCCTCCAAAAAAAAAAAAATAAAATAAAAATTGTTTTAAGTCAATGACTTTTTAACATTGAAAATCGTTTCGAATTTTCTTTAAGCCATCAAATTTTATAAAAATTAATTTTTTTAATTCATTTGGTTGGTGAATGATAAATTAAAATTTATGGTGACATGTTTTATTGTTAACAAATTTGAGGTTTTGTGTGTGTGGTTTTTGAAATATTCGATTAAATTAAACCATTTTTGACGAACATTTTATCGTTGGTTGTAAGTAATAATGAAATTTGGGGACATTTTATCGGGATTGGCACAGAGGGATGGAGGAATGGGGAGGAGCAAATCCGAAACACCCATATTTTGCTAAGTTTTTCAAACATTGGAAGTCAGATTAAACTTTCCTATGAATTTTTTTTCAAACTTTTAGAGGTTGCAAAAAGTGCAAAAGAAACGCCAACTCATGGCACGGCAAGTAATATTGGCTACCTAGGTAAAATATCATCGCTAGGTTTCCACGTAATACCAAAATAAATGTCAAGATACTTTAAGTTTTGCTAAATTGCTAAGAACCTAATCGTCGTTGGATGTCCCATAATAAGCTAGTAGTAGAATTCGATACGATTTTAAAATGAAAATTGAAACGTATTGACCAAACCAAAATGGCGGCCAAATGTCGTAATATCATAGATTTTTATGATAGCTTGCGCATCTAGTTTGGAGTTTGGAAAACCAAATTTTTATTTTAAAATCTTAAAATTATCAAGAATATTGAGTGAATTTCGATGTGAGAATACTTGATTTTTAAACTGTAATTGTTGCCCAAATGGCATCGAGTATAGGCTCCGAAAGTAAAAGTTATTGTATTAGAATTTAAGGGAGTTACGAATTGAGCTTTCTAAGATTTTACTTTTGATGAAGAGAAAGGCTTTCTCATCTAGTTCATTCTATAACGGAGCGGTTTGAATAAAAAACCCTCAGATCGGAAGGTATATTTACTCATAGGTACCTTTGAACAATTTTTAGAATAGACGTTTACAATTAATTCCTACGCTGCGATATTCAGACGTTGGCGAGATATCGTTACGCCTACGACCAAATGCAGCTAGGTGAGTCTTATTGGTTACATATGTTATTTATATTTTTAGGAGTTTATAACCCTTTCAATATTCGAAGCACTTGTTTCTGGTGATTATTAAACCTTCCTTAATTGTAAAAGATGGAGAGCAGATGACTATAAAATCGTAACTGCGCTCCATCTTTTACAATTGTACAGATAAAATATTGGCTGCCCCAATTGGAAAATAGCAACCTTAAAATTTCGAGACAGAACAGATCCATAAAGGGGCACCAGCTTTTAATGTTTGAGAGGCGCGTGTCGCACCAACGATGGATTTTTCGATGTAGAAGGCACATCTTGAAGCGAATTGGTTCTCCTGAGCAGAAGAAAAATCATCACCATTTTTCTTACGTGGTAAAATTGAAAAAGTCTCTGCGGTGCTTGGTGACTCTAAAACAGCGGCGGAACTTCAAATTCTGGGCCACTCGCAATAAGTAAATTTTGCATAAGTGCTCTTTAACAATCAAATCTGATGGAATCTTGTTTTATGTGATATTAATCACATCAATCAAATGATGGTCGTTCACAAAATTTACTGGAACATTATGATTAACTCAACTTATTCTCGAATAAACTCTTTACGGAAAATTCTGTTAAACAAAATAAAACTTTATTTAAAAAAAAAAAACTACTAAAGCCTCTAACCCAGAACATCCGTGATTTTCTTCTACGTATACTAATTAATTAAATGAACCACAACAAAACTAACCAATGTTTGAATATAAAATTTGAATTTGGAACAAACTTTTTGAAATCACGAAATATACACTGGGTAGCATGCGGCTTAATTTGACTCAATACGGGAAAACTTTCCAGGTTCAAGTCCAGGTAACGTAGCAAGGATTTTCCTCCTTCTTAAAAATGTTGGTACACTTCATTTGCGGCTTTTTGTGAGAATTATCGGAAATTGTAAAACTTGTCAATCCTCAATGTAATCAAAACCAAGGAAGTTTTAGTTTTAGTTAACCCTTGAAAATGCCGACTACCTTTCCCAAAATCCTCAATTTAAAAACACTTAGCTATTTCGAACCTAAATTTTCCTTAAGCGCAATGCAAATGATATTGTCTTTACCAATTCATGTTTTTTACAATTTCTCCACTCTTAGAAGTAAATTTTCAACTAACGTCGAAGAAAATACGTTTTCACAACATAATATCGAACTATAGATACCTACCGAAATAAAAGAATTCTTCACCTTTAAACTATATCAATATATGTTTGTGTGATAGACTGAGCGGCGTTATGGTAATTTGTTGATAGTGTGTTTAAAATGAAAATTATTGATTGGAAGCCATTGCTTTTCGTATTTTATGGCCAAGAAAACCAATCCATAAATTTTATTACGAATATTTTCGTTTATACAAACATCGAAAATTAGAACAAATTCAATGGTATTCAGTTCATTCAGCCACCCACATTCAACAAAAAGTTTGGTAGCTTTTCTTTTCTTTTTGTTCTTTTAGGAAATGCAACAAAAAAAAAACTTCAAAACTAATAGTTCCAAGCGTTTTCCAAGAAAAATGTTGTACAAGGCACCCAAAAAAAACCAATTTTCCGTGGTGCGAGAATGCTAAATATTTAACGTGTATTAAAACAAAAAAAAGGTGTTAATACTAAAATCCTTAATGTACCCTGAAGGTTTGAAAAAATTTATAAACGAGTACAGTACAGTTTGTTTAATTACAAATAAACAAAAAGTTTATGATTAGGCATAGGGTGTCACTTACCGCCATACATCACGAACAGCGTTATCTTTAACATAATCAAGTTCGGATTTATGCCATGGCGATAGCAGTACTTGCTAAATTTAGTCCCATTCAGTTTTTCATCGTTTACGTCCGTAATATTTTCTTCACCCATTTTCCGTTTTAAAAAAGAAAAATTGTTTTTAAACTTTTATTTAATTTTAATCTTGGTTAATTATTTGGTCTATTTTCGGTGCACACACATTAATATTAAACACACATTTTATTTCATTTTTTTTTTTAAATATTTGTGGGTTTTAAACTTTTTTTTCTTTTTTAACGTTTCATAGGATGTTCAAACAAACTTGAAATTATTATTAAAGTAATTTATCAATAAAAATTCATTTAAAGTGGCAGAACTAACAACAACAACACAAACACTATTAATAATGATTAAACATTTATATCACACGAGTTGGAACAATTCAATTTCCAGAGAAAATGTTATCCAAAAATAGGGAAATATTATTAAATCACTTTGAAAACTGTTGTACTTGTACTTTTACAGATTGTCGCGAATGATCCGGAATTAGCAAAAAAAAAAAAAAATGAAAGATGAAGATGATTTCAAAAATTTGTTTGAGTTCGACTTATGAGTCGGAGATATGTGCGCGCGCTGAGATGATAATTTTCGTATTAAAAGATAAGAGAAGATATACTTCTTATAACTGTTTTTTAAGTAAGTAAACTACGCGTACAGAGTGATGTACAATTGTAATTTATTATTGTTATTATTGTATATTTATATTCTTTAGTCTTTTTGTTATTATGATAATCATTTTTTATCAATTTTCTTGAAAGATTAACTATTGAAGATGCGCGAGGTGTAGACTAAAAAATGAAGTACAGATCTGGATTAGAGGCAGCTTTATGATTACAAATTATTGTAAGTATGGTTACGAATTGTAAACTATAGATTGTGCTGCTTTGTTGATCACATATTGTTGATGGTAGTCTGAAGAGCCGGACCTAAAAATAATGTTTTAAACTTCTCGCCTAGAAATAAAAGTATTATAAAATAGCAGACAATGAGAAATATGTTAATACACACATAACTAAATAATAAAATTCGTAAAATTTCTTCCATAAATTCTGAATTTGTTTCCCGATCAAATAAAAGACATTTCATGTTGATTGAAATCCTAAAATATAAAGAACTTCTGTCCTGAAAATTAACTCAATTTCTAAATCAATTCATAACCAAACATCTTTACTTAATCTTCAGCTCCCTCCAACTCAATTATCAACTCAACCTCCAACTCAATCACCAATTCAAACAATTTTCAAATCTACCCTTAACCTTACCCCAACCTCAACCCTAACAATCATGAAACTACCCTCAAATAATTCACTGACCGGGCACCTCATTCAACCCTAACGCAAGCTAATGAACCCTGTACAGTCCTAACTCGACCTCAACTCAACCCTCAACCCAACCCCCAACACGGACAACCCCACGCCCCAAATCAACACGGTCCGACAACTACATGCGTACCTGAACTCAACTTAATCTTTTCTCCACATCAACCCCAATTCAACACCCTGCTCGACAACCACTCAACCCTCAAAATACCCCCCCCCCCCCAACTCAATCCTCAAATCAACACGGTCCGAAAAACTACATGTTTACTCAACTCAGAATACGAGTAAGTCAAGCTAACTACCAACTCAACTGAACGGTTGAATGAACTTACTCAACACCAACCTAACCCTAATCCACTGTCTACAGTGAAAAATGCCGGCTTCAGCCTGTCTATTGATATTTTTGATGAGCGGTTATTTAGTTGGATTAAGTTGGATAATCGGACGGACTGAATCTTTCCTAACAACAACGTGGGTGCATTGATAAATATTCTTGTGAAGAAACATGTCATTTTTGGCATGATTCGATGTGCTTCTTGGCTTCAGAGCACATATGGTTTCGCGAAAATTGCTGATAAATTCCGATTGATGAACTGCTTTCTTATCGTCTTCGAAAAATTGTCCAGGAAGTCGTAGCGTTTGCCCGTAAAGCATCTCTGCTGGTGTGGATTTAATGTCCGGCTTGTATGTCGATCTCAATCCAAGTAATATTATTAATGGTAAAACTTTTCACCAACTGGATGTCTGGTCGATGTCTGGTAACCCGTTAGATTGTGAATGATAGCTTGTGGTTTTAAGGTGATTAGAGAGTGCTTTTTCCCGGATTTTTTTTGTTCCCGGGAAACGGGAAATTTGAAACCAATTTTCCCGGGATTCCCGAGAAATTAAAAAAAAAGAAATAATACATTAAATTTATTTCAAAATATAAAAATAAAATAAAATCATAAATTACGAATACACTGTGTACTATACTAAACACATATCAACACAACATAAAATGTATATAAAACTACTTCTACGATGTTCGCTTCTTTGAGCCAAAATTAGACGAGGCTCAAAATACCCTTTTACTTTCATTAGAAGTAGGTTGGATGGTTATTACAGCTTCCAGCAACTGCATGTTCAACACTTGTGCAGATTTGTTGTAATGTTTCCCGTATTTCCGTATATTTGACGAACGGCACAAGATCTTGGTTTCTTCGTTCTTTAATGCGACGTGATAAAACTTCCAATAATTCTGTTGAAATATTATCTTCATTTGCACGTAATGATTCAAACAAAAACTTTAAAATAGCATAAGCTGTAACCAAATTTGCATCACATCTTCCCAAAGCTTTCACAGCTAATTTAAATGGCTGAAGCGAATTGAAAATACTCAACAATATTGGGATATAATTGTCATTCAGTAATATCAGGAATCTCAAATCATTTAATGCCTTTCGAACTGAGTCAACAATTTTTATAAATCTTTCAATCATGATCACAATGCTATTCCATCTGGTCTTACAATCCAAAATAAAAGTTAATTCCATTCCGTAATTTTGCTTCACATACTCTTGAAGAATTGAATTTCTTTTCGGTGACATTTTAAAAAATTTTACAATTTTTTTTACCATTTGCAATGCACCATTAATATCGTCGCGTTCACATCTCCGGACTATATCATCGTTTGATTGATCATCATTATCAGATGATTCAGAATATTATTTTCTTCGGTACTGGAGCTATATTTATTTTCATCATTATTTTAACATAATTGGTGAGTATATTCAGGCAATGCTCCAAATTTTACCATAACGGCAGCACCATCTGTGGTTGATGCGACTACATCTGTTGAATTTATACCAAAATCAAATAGTTTTAAATTGACCAGTTCAATTGTTTTATCAGCTGTACAAGCTCCTTCAAATTTTACTAATCCTAAGTTATATATTGTTGTAAAAATGGATATTTATATTTAAGTGGCGCCGATTCCGTAAACTCGTCCATTCATCTAATGTCAGGCTGAATTTACCATATTTGTCTTCACGAAATTTAATTTTTGTTACAATATCAGATTTCGCAATTACATAGAATTCGTGAATCAGTTTCATTATATTAGTTTTTCCTTTTGATAATCTATATTGCCTATCATGTAGTGATTGGCGAATAAATTCGTTTTTCTTTATGCCATGGATTGAAATTCCATCAAGTGGCGCAAGTCTTGCCACTATTTCTGCCAAAGATTGCATTTTAGTAAAAAATGAAATTATAGTTTGTTTCGTAGAATTTGATGAAACTTTTCCTATGTTGCTTGGGCCAGCCTCTTGATCGTGTGTGTGTCAATTGATTAAAATATAGAGAATAGACAAAAAATCCCGGGAATTTTTAGTTGTTTTCCCGGGAAACGGGAAACAAAAAATTAGGAAATTTCCCGGGAATTCCCGCCCGAGTATTCCCGGGAAGAACCCTCTAAAGGTGATGGATATTTAAAAGCTTCGACAACTCATGAAATAAGTGTGATTCAAATTGTCGACCCTGATCAGTTGTAGTCCTCTTCGGAATACAACTAACAAGCAAAATAGCATTTTTAGTAGAGGTCTTAATTTGTACAATAACTTGCCGGACAATATTAAAAACACTGAGCGAATTTTTAGCCTTAAAAATTACTTAAGAATTCATCTATTTAACCACTTCCACTCTGGATTTTCATTTTTTAATTTGTAAGTATATCATATACGAGCATTGATGCACTGACTAAATCATTTCGTTGTGTACAATAATAAGTCGTGGATAAGCAGATGGAAGAAGATGTTGAAAATTGAGTTTCAGAATACACTTATGTGCTATGGAGTTTTTTATATCTCTCCCAATCTTATATCTTATATTTTTTATGTTCAACAGGTAGTGGACCGATCAAGTCGATATTCTTGTGGTCGAATAGCTGATTTGGCGGCACGGTTGTTAGCACTTCTGATTTATTATGTCTTGTGGTTTTAGAACGCTGACAAACCAGTTTTTTACGAATATCTGTCAGTCTTTCCGCATCCCTTTCCAAACTTATCTCTCTTGGACCATGTGATGGGTTCCTCTCACACCAAGGTGTGAAAGATTGTGGAGACTTTTATTTTTATTATTATATGGTATATATTACAAAACTGTGATCAACTGGAACCTGAAATAGTAATTGCTTTTAGGCCTAATGTATAATTACCATTATTAAATAGTGACTCCAGTTCGCTGCACGCCTGTTGATCCATTGCCAAATCGTTGTACTCCATCGTGGCTTTATTTTGTATCCCACTGATACGCGATTGGAAATCTGCTGATTTATTTGATGATCCCGAAATATAATGGATATCGGTTGAAAACTGAGACACGAAATCGAGATGTCGAATTTGCCCTGGAGAAGCTTTGTTTAATTTTTGCCGAAATGCAAAAATTAAAGATTTATTATCGTTGTAAATACGACACTGTCTACCCTCAATCATATACCTGTAATACTTTAAGCCTAAATACCTACATTGCCAGCAACTCACGGTCGTACGTACTGTATTTTTGGTGTGTGTTATCTAGTTTCTTTGAAAAGAAACCTAGAGGTTGAGGTTGCTGATTTACTATTTGAAGCAATACGGCTCCCACTACATTGTCTGATGCATCAACTAATAATGCTAATTGTGCGTCAGGTGTTGGATAAGAAAGTAAGGTTGATGTCGACAAGTCATCTTTGTCATCTGATGTTATCCCAGATGAGCGGTATTCTGTTGTTTTTCCCAATGCCCTTGATCATTTTCTGTAGTATTATTTGATAATTGACGGCCTGTGGGATAAATTTTCTGTAGAAATTTATCATTGTCAAAAATTGTTAAAGTTCCTTTACAATCGTTGGAAACTTAAACTGCCGATTGGCTTCAACCTTTTCTGGTAATGGTTGGTTACCAGCTGATGAAATTCGATGTCCTAGCAAATTTATTATCGACTCGTTTAAACACCCGCGGACGTTGAAATACTTGACGCAGATGGACATAGTGCTCTTGAACATAGCAAGATGCAATTAGGATATCGTCAAAACAAAGTCCAAACCACGTAGAACTTCAGGAATTCAAATAACCCGAACAGTGTTATGATGTCTGTCTTACGCACATCCGCTGAATCGAGGGGGCTTAATGGAGCCTTCTGTAGATCGATTTTTGAAAAAATTGTTTTTCCTTTGGTAATGTCTTTCAATGCCCTATGGATTGAAAACCGTGTGGAGCGGTGAGGACTAATTGCACTTCGATGGTTTGCAAATACCTTGACACATTAATTCTTCGAATTCAGATCTAGCTGCTTTAAGTTTTCCGGAGAAAGATGTCTCGGTTTTGAACTGATTGGATGACCTGTTGTCTCGATTTGGTGGGTAATACTCTTGTTTGGTATACTGATCTCGCTTTTAAATCTTGTTACATTTATAGCACAAAATTCATGTAAAAGAGCCGCAAACTATCGATATTAATTGAAACCCCACGCGTTTCACATGACGTCATGTTGTCAATTAATCGCGAACGTCCATGGAAGTGATCTTCTTGAAGGGAAGTGATTCAGAAATGTCGACAACGGGGTAGCTGAACGTACCGCGTAATATCGTGGAAGCACCAAAACATCTACCCCGTTGTCGATTAAAAAATTGATTTTGCTCGTGTTGTCGTCAATGCAGAGTTGATTCACATTAACTACGTCCCGTAATAATGTTGATAATGCTGATGAATCATAAGTTACCAAAAATGTTGTTGTTGTTTGGCAAAACAATGCTTGATGTGATTTGTTTGTGGACTTGTGAGTTATGCTTGCTGAGTATTTGATTGCACTAGTGGTGCAAAATTACATGGTTTAACGGATTTTTTTGTGCTGACACCCCTAATTACCGATGATACCAGCATCTAGTTGATCGATTTGATGGCGTTCTATCTCGTTTATCATATTGATTGTGGTCCCATGATTTTGATCTTGAACGATTTAGGTAAGGCGGAGAATGCGCAACAGAAAGCTGTTGCACTCTAGATGAAAATAATCTCCAGCTGAACTGCTCACTCAACTACCCCAGGGCCTCTATTCGCCAATTCCACAACCATTTTCCACATGTGGACATCTGTTAAAATCTATGTAATTATTGACGTTTTCATATATGGGGAATTTTTTTCACCTGCTTATACCCATTCGGAAATATTCCCTTAGTTCCGAAAAAATTCCATAGCGAATTGAAGAATACAGGAATTTTACAGAGCAATGCAAACCTTTTGACTTTTTACTTACAGATTTGTATGAATTTCCAACTATTATCGTCTTTATTATCGTTGTAAATACGACACTGTCTACCCTCAATCATAAACCTGTAATACTTTAAGCCTAAGTACATTGTCAGCAACTCACGGTCGTACGTACTGTATTTTTGGTGTGTGTTATCTAGTTTCTTTGAAAAGAAACCTAGAGGTTGAGGTTGCTGATTTACTATTTGAAGCAATACAGCTCCCACTTCATTGTCTGATGCATCAACTAATAATGCTAATAGTGCGTCAGGTGTTGGATAACAAAGTAAGGTTTATGTCGACAAGTCATCTTTGTAATGGTTAACTGCCGACATAGTGATGTTATGCCAGATGAGCGGTATTCTGTTGTTTTCCCCAATGCCCTTGATCATTTTCTGCAGTATTATTTGCAGTATTACGTCATACCAGACGCCTCGCCTCAAAATTTTTAGATACCACAAATGCGAAGCCGAGACCCTTTCATACTGGTGGCGTTGGCTCCCTTGCTATCAAATATTTTATTTAGGTCTATTTTACACATGAATTATAGCAAGAACTGAGATATTCTGTATTTTTAACATACATATGAGCTAGATTTTTCGGTAAATATAAAAGGATGGTAGAGTGGATATTACAATGAAGTTATCTATAAAGCCAAGGCAATGCGTTCCACACTCGACTGCAACATTTTAAAGTAGTACAAAGCGAAGTGTTTTGTCAACATAACCTACAAATAACATTTTTGGCAAAATTGTTTTATATTTACCGAAAAATCTATCTCATAAGTACGTTACAAATTCAGAATATCTCAGTTCTTGCTATAACTCATGTGTAAAATAGACCTAAATAAAATATTTGATGGCAACCGAATGTTCAAAGCCAACGCCACCGGTATGAAAGGATCTCAGCTTCACATTTTTGGTACCTAAAAATTTTGAGGCGAGGCGTCTGCCATCTGGTATGAAAAGTACTTAAAATGTTGCAGTCGAGTGTGGAATGCATTACCTTGGCGTTATAGATAACTTCATTACAATATATTTTGATTTTTTTCATAAATTATTTTTCAAGAAATTGAATTTATTTCTTTAAAATTATACGTTGTCAATCAAATAAAACTAATTTGCATAGTTCAAAAATGAAATTAAGAATTTTTATTTTTGAAGCTCAAAGCCGCGCCTGGTATGAAAAGTACGTAATTCTTTTTTGGAATAACCAGAAAAATTCAGCTACTATTAGACATCAATTAAGTCAATGAAAATAGTAACTCTCAAGTCTCATATTATCACCATAATCCGTGCTCAGGGCATGCAAAGTAGTAACCAAGGAACCTTAAATTTTTTGGTAATTAATTTGTTATCATATTACAATAATTGTTAATTTTTGACCAATTTTTATGATTACGCTTTTTAATAACCAAATTTCTGAATTTTCCTAAACAAGAAAAGAAATCCTTAGGTAATCTTCAATTAGCTCTACTGATTAGATTTTAAACTTCTAAAATTTGAACAAACTAAATTATAAAATTACACAATTTACAAGGCCAATTTTGAAGGGTCACATGAAGAAATCCCACAAATTTAAAACAGGTACTGAGATTCTCAAAATAAATAAAACAATTTCTAATTGAAATTGTAAAATTTCAAGGATGTTGAAGTGTGTTGTAACAAATTCTGAATTTTTTGAAAATCAAAAAGTCGCAATTGGTATCTGATAACAGCAACATAGATGTTGTTTTCCTAAAAAAATGTTCGATAATGTTAAATTCTAAAACAAATGCCTCCAAATTTTGAAAATTGAATTTGGCTATCTAGACTTTGAACTAAATTGAGAAAACGTTTGCTCAACCACGTGAAAGAATATTAAAGATAAACAATTTGAATTCAAACATAAGTAAAACTCAACAGAATATAGCTTTTACTTACTCAATTTTAGCTTGTCCAACCTTTCCAAATTTAGAAAATCTTACAACGTGCAGCGCGTACGTCATATCCACCCACATCTTAAACCTTACCATTCCATTTCCAGTGAGAAACATGTTCGTTCTTGTCACGTTTTGGTTCTGACATTTTTAACGCCAACCGAAAAGTTGAAAATCGATTTTAATGTTACCTAACTTCATGTTAATTGAAATTGTACTAGGCTATTTCCCGTAAAATCAAACTTCAAAATTTATAATTCCAAATTTATTTAAATAAAGAATTGTTTAATGATTTCAATATATTTGTTACATTATTACTGTAACAAATAAATCAATAATTTCGTTAAAATACCGTATTAAATCAAATTTAGTGTGAATTTCATCAAATAAAATTTCAAAATAATACAGCGACAACACTAAATTTGCTCAAAATGAAAAAATAAAAAAAAAAATATTGCCCATTCATATTTTTGCCAAATCGTCACAAACTTCACACTCGACCAATCAAAATCAATATGGCCGTCAAATTTTATTTTCTATAAGTTTTTTTCACTGTGTGTATTTTGATGATTGCGTTTTAGGTGACAAATCACCTTAAAATATAAATAAAAAAAAGCATAAATTAATAAAAAACTAGATAAATTAACTAATCATATACAGTATAATTATTTAAAATTGCTATAAAATTAATTAAATCGTGTTTAATCTAAAATATTGTTATAAATTACGTTTTTTTTTTTTTTGTGATTTTTTTGCTCGCTCGTCTCCATACTTCGTAACATCATCTCACTCACTCGATAAAATATAATACACCCCAGTATTTTGTATCTGTGTGCGTGTGTGTATATTTATGTGAAAATCTTTTTTGATAGTTTATGGATCGTGTGGACTCGATATATAACAACTAGCAAAAAAATATCTAATAGAAAATGTTATTTTATACATTAAAAAAATATTAATTAATAATTTAAGTTTTTTTTTTTATTTAATTTAATTTATTATTATTTATCTGTTTCGGTGATTTGTTTATTTTGTTTGTGGTTTCGAGCAAAAATCGTGTACAGAAATCGGAAGTGGTACCCCCTATAAAAAGAGCAACACACAAAAGATTTTTTTTTTAATTTTTTTATTCCAAAACAAATCACCCAATTATAGTTTTATATACAAAAGAAGGATCTATACAGTTTGTGTTTTTATAAAAAAGCTTAATTTAATTAATTTATTGTAAAATATTGTGTAAAATAAAATAAATTTGTGAAGACGACAAAAAAAATAAAAAAAAGTTGGTAGTGAAAAAAAGATGGCCGACAATATAAATACATCATCTGCAACAACAACAACAATGTCATCTTCAACAGGAGCCCCAACGTCAGTCGCGGTCGGAGGTGCAGGTGGGGGCTCAAAATTTAATAACAATAATCATAATAAAAATCATAATAATACGAGTAGTGATGTGTTAAAATCGGGTAGTAATAAACATGGTAACGTTATACATAGGACCACTAGTGAAAGTTTACGGTTAGGTGGTGACAACAACATGAATATGAATTCGGGTAGTTCCGCAAAAAATGCAAAAACACCGAAAACATCATCGTTTCAAATAACATCGGTGACGGTTGGCACAAGTCGTGCTAGTGGCGGTGATAATGGCGATGATTCGGCAGACGATTTGGATACAGATGATAATAGTCGGATTACAGATCTAGAGAATGAGACTCCAAGCTTTTCGGAGGACACATCATTTTCCAAAGAGGATGTATTCTTTTCGAACAATCCAATTGGTACGGCCCCCGTAATACCGACAAGTTCACAATATGGTTTGGCCATTGTTACACCACCCGATGATGGTCATATGCTGAATCATAATCACAATTTATTGAATGATATTGGTGTGACCGATGGTGGAAGTATCGTGAATCTAAATGCTAATCTGGCGGTGGGCAAGAATGCAAGCGAAGTTGATCTAAAGGAATTGAGTCATCGGAATGAACGGTTTAAAGTTGTTAAAATCGAAAGTACTGAACCGTTTAAACGAGGTAGATGGGTTTGTATGGATTACTTAGATCATACAACTCTTCAGCAATCGAAACAACAAGAAGGTGACGGTGTTGACAGTGCACCGCAATCACACGCCTCTCAGCCTGATATACACCCAAATAATGCAGCGGTCACTCGTGACAGTGGCGTTGTTGTTACTGAAAACAACATTGACATTGAATCTATGCCAAATTCAGCAACTCATATTCAAAATGATATGTCAACATCATCGCCCGGATCGAGTGCTAATAATCAGCCGCAGCAACATCATAACCAAAATAATCATCAGAATATGGAAGTTGGTAGTCTAGATAGTGGAATATTGAATAATGGTACACTAAGTTCTGGTAGCAGTGGTGAACATGTTTCCAAACAAAATCATCATGCCCATAGTATGATAAATATCCCATTATCGTCGACATCATCAAATGTATCGTCGAATGTGCCAATGCATCAGCAGCAGCAGCAACATCATCCACAAACATTGTCACAATTTAATTTGCAAAAAGTTATAACGACACAACAAAATGATATGCCACAAACACCACCGCCCCAGCAGCAACAGCAACAGCTTCACCCGTCCACCACGGGAACACCATTGCTAACGTCACCAGCCGGCGCGGTATTGACAAATCATGCTCAAGGTGCTACGCTTCCAAGCAATTTAGTTCATAATATTGGCACAACGCCAACTGCACTGCAACAACATCAAATCCAATCACAACAAAACCCAAACAATCCTCATCATAATCATCACCATCAAAATCATCAAGCTATGAGCATGGTTAATATAAGCCTTCACGAAAATTCACTGCAATCGCATCAGTCTTCCGGCTCAATTGGTGCTGGTGCTGCTGCTGCTAATCAAAATCAAATTGAGCAGCAACAGCAATCGCAATCAAATAGCAACACTCCAAATAATAATAATAATAATATTAACAACAACAACAACATTTCCCATACGCCAGATGGAGGAACACCACAACAGTATAATCAACCGCCAACATCATTATCATCCCAAACAAGTATGAGTATATCATCACCCAGTAATCAACAAGCAACAAGTTTACCGGCAACAATGACAAGTGGATTTGGAACTCCAAATAATAATAATAATAATAATAATACTGTATTAAATCAAGAGGGTCAAGTAGTGTCGGCTAATCCGAATAATACAACCACGCAAAGCCAACCGAATACAATTCTAAATAATAATTTAGTGAACGAAATAAACGAAATTGCTGCTTCAACTATATTCAAAACTATAGATGATGGACAATTACAGCAACAAATTAGTACTACATTACCAGGAGGAGTTTCAGCAGCAGCCACGGAGGAATCAACACAACCAACTGAGGATGGTGAAAGGTACGTTTACTTAGTGGCTCATAAATATAAGCTCATTTGAATTTTTTCATATAAATATGTACATTGCATTTCTCTTTTACTTTTGCTATTTGGTTCAATTAACTTTCCCCAAGGATGAGTACATTTTTTTTTGTTTTACTACATAACTATTCTTCGTTCATTGTTGTTCAATGGAATGTGATGTAGGTCATACATGTAGGTATATATACTTACTTAAAATACACGGTATATATAGATTAGATTTTTTTGTTTTTTTCTTTATCGACTTAAGTCATAAATATTTTGACTTCGGCATAGATTGGGTCTATAATTTGGTCTTAATTCTGGGGAAATATTTATGCCACACAAGAATCTAAAAATTGATAAGACATTTTTTGGTTGGAATTTGTAATGCTCGATACTTTTATAAATGATGTGTGATTTACTTTATGGTTCAAATCATATTTGATTTAATTTCACTTAGGTTTATCTTAACTTACTTCTAAGGTAAACAATGAAATTCGTTAGATTTCCTAAATATATTTTTAGGTTTTTGAAAAATATCCTAACAAATTTCAAATTACGATTTATTTAAAAATAAATTTTAATAGGAATTTCCCATTTTCTAAATATTTTCTACTTTGTGATTCACATGCAAATTATTTACGCTACAAAATTTTGTCTATCTTTAGCTTGATGTTAATTAGCAAGAACTATATACTTATTATTATTTTGTTGTAAAATATAGTCTCTGGATTAAGAAGGCAAGCATGGTAATAAATGTATATTTCTTCGATAACTACGTAATTTTATTGTTTATCGATATTATTTTGCGATGAGGATTTTTCGTTTTAGTTTTCCTCTACCCATCCCATCAAAACAACAACAAATTGTTCATGTACTAAATCTTCTTGTCGTAATAATTAGGGCGAAGCTGGTTTTTTGTTTTTGTAAAAAGGTAAAGGTTGTAAAATAATAGAAAATTATTATAGATCTTTGGAACGGAATGTTTATAAGATCGGTGATAAACGAAAGAAATTTAATTCTATTAAAACAATAATTAAGGAATTGCTCATTTTTGTTGCTTTTATTCTCTTAATATGTATCATATAAATAGAAACAACAAATCAAATTTCGTTGAAATTCATTCAGTTTCAAACTCTTTTCGACTGGTTTAGAATGTGACATGAATGTTACTCTAGGTTAGACACGTTTTCATCCCTAAATGAATTTTATGCAAATTTTATTTACCTCAAATATCTATAAATTAAGGCTGTATATTTGAACGAAATCCTCCTGAACATTCTTGAGAACAACGAACACACAAGTGCCGCGTATTTGACAAAATTTTTTTTAAAAGTACAAATAATTTTCTAAATCACTCCAAACAAATAATTTTGAATTAATTTATTTTTTCTTTCTTTTTATTTTTAGGTAAGTTGAAATAAAAAAAAAATTTAATCTCTTCTATCCATATAGAGTTAGCTACACAACATCATCATCATCATCCATCCATAATGACATTAGAGTCGAAAAACTAGCAACCAAAATGTGAGAAAGATCTAAATGGGAATAATTTAATTGATAGATTTTCCTGAATCTCATTAATTCGGTGATGTTTGTATGCGCATGAATATATACATAATAACAAATCATTTTCCTTAATTTTATTTATTTTTCAAAAAATTAATTTTATTTTAATTTTTATTTGTTTTTTTTTTTTTTTTTAGGTAACACAAAATTTCTTTTGTATATAAATAAGAATGCGAAAAATAGCGATTAATTGATTGATTAAATGTATTAAACAAAAAAAAAAAATATTTCGAATGGAAAAGTCATATCACAAAATAGAAAACGAACGATATGAACGAACGCAAAAATATCAAAATTATTTTAGGTTAAAGATAATTTTTGTTTATCAAGAAAAGAATCGCACAAAATACAAATATACAACAATTAATCACTAAAAGCGAGAAATATTTCCGCATGTGTATCGTAATAAATTTTGATGAATTACTTCGTGTAACAGTATGATGGATTACGCGCGCGACTCTATAAAGTATATGGTTCGGCAAGTAAATTTTATGTTTTTTTTTTATATTTTGATATTTTTTACTCTCTCTATATATTTTAGGTTATAGTATCGCGATAGTTGTGGAATTTCGCGTATTTTCGTAAGATTTTTGATCATTTTTTATCTATCTATCCAATGATGATGATAAAAAATAAAAATAAATAATTTTGTCTGGCATTTTATAAAACGAATTTATTTATAATTTGAACATATTACATATAAATTTCTTGAACTCAAGTGCACATGAGTCAAAATCGCATTGATAATATTGTTGTCGTCTTGTGGTAAGGCAGTCTTCAACTGTAATATATTCGTATACAATAATTTCGATAAAAATTCTTACGAAATTAATCACATCATATTTTTTTTTATTATTAACTTGAATTTGTAGAAAAATATTTAGTTTGATTGAATGGAGACGATTGGTGGCGGCTTTTGTATTTTAATAACTAGTACAATATGGATATGACACAGTTGATTGCCCTTAAATTGTTTAGCATGTTTTTTAGATATGTCAAAATCGATATTCGTGAAATAAAATTGACGCAATTAATAATTTAATTCTATACATGTAAGCCTCGCCTCGTTTATTGCGATACTACATAATTTCGTTTAAAAATGGACTTTATCATCAAATGTGAAATATAATCGAACAATTTTGAGACAAATGCTTTCTTTCCATTTTTCATGGTTAGTTTCTACTCATTTTTGAATGAACTTGGCCGTTTTTAGGTTTACATTAAATTGAGGTAAACCTGTTTTCAGAATATAATATGTAATTATAAGCCGGCAATGTCGAAGTTTTTGTTTTTGTTTGCACAAAAGTTTAAACACTCTGGGACATATGTGAGAGATCCGTAAAACTAAAGTTGTATTCAGAAAGCACTAATTGGCATAAAATCGGACAGTTAGTTCAATATCAGATTTATTTCTTACAATATCAAAAGTAATAACTTCACTGTTCGATTGTATTTCGAACACATGACAAAACCCCTGACATCAAATTTACCATTACCATTTTGAAAGTTGGTAGTTTTTCTTCAGTTTTTAAGGTGTACGTGCAAATTGACCAAATTAATTTGACGATTTCAGAGATTACTATTTTCAGTGCAAGGGACATTTTTCTTATATGCTATTGAAAAAAAAAATGTATGTTGATAAGCGAAAAATGATAAGTGTTTGGTGTATTATGCACCTGTATCTGTAAACACTCTATGTTATCAGTTATTTTCGCAACTAGGTGCTCTCTCAATCGAAAAGTTGTGTCTATAATTTCAAAATCGACAGAATAGATAACTGCTTAGATGAACCCCATCAAGTTCATAGAAGTCTATGTCCGTAAACTGTAAAAACTTAAAAGTTAAAATTTTAAATTACCCCATCAAGTTCATAGAAGTCTATGTCCGTAAACTGTAAAAACTTAAAAGTTAAAATTTTAAATTGTCTCTTGATTAGCTAAAATCGTTTGTTAAACTACTATTTCATATTTTAAAACAAATTTCATCAAACCGCATTAACCATTTTCCTAATCTTTTCAATTGAATTATGGAATTATTATATGTTCAAAATTGAATAATTTTCTTACTGTGGTAAGGTTTCAACTTTTTGTTTAATTGTTTGTTAAGCCCAACGATAAAGAGTCGATTTCTTTTTATGACTTCGTTGTTTGTCGAAATTTAGGTTGGAAATAAAGTTGATGTCAATTGCCCTTATCTATGTAGATGTATTCTCCCAGAGCCACTTTCATTGCAATTTTCCAAACTACATTACAAATTCATTGGTGCCGAAACTAACTGTAGTGGTGGACCTCATCTTTACAGCTATTTTGTGTGCCGGCTAAAACACTAAGGTCGAAGTGAATTTCTTCTCCAATATGATTTGCGAGCTAAATTGTTGGACATGCTTTCATAATATGTCTATGGTACGGGAGGCAGTATTGACAGGTTCATTAAGAACCTGAATATTGACTGGACGGATAATTAAGCAGGGTCCAGCACAATAGATCTTTTAGGTCGGCATACCATAATAACACAGGTACATACCATAATAATAATTATGGTATGTACCTGTGTGTCTAATTTCTACTGGCGAACATTAACCTCAAACAAAATTGTCCCTATGTTTTCCATTATCATGTTCACATGTGGGTCTAGTGTGGTGTCACTGTTTTCAAAAACCACCAAGAAAATACCGATAAAACTACAAATATAGTGTAGTGCATAGTTTTTCAATAATGTTTCTGTTTTATCAGATTGGTGTGGGCCAATATTATTTCGGTTTTTTGTTTCAAAATGCGATCATCTTATCACTTCTTCTCCTCTCCCTCTTGCTATTTCACAAATTCACATCAAGGAGGTTTCTTTAACATCTGTTATTGTGTATGATTGCTGATAGTCTGGTACGTATTCAACTTCTAGGAGTTTCTGTGAAGCAATTTTCGATATTGTTCAAGAAGCTCTCAAAGTAATTGACGAATGGTGTAATACTCATCGTTTAAAAGTAAACCCTACGAAAACAGATGTTGTTTTGCTTGGGAATAAGAGAACACAAATTTGTGCCAAACACCTGCAAATTTTTTACGAGAACGTAAGGTTTAATGATCAGGTGAAATATATTGATATATCTTATCTAAAAAAACACATCTACCTACTTTCATTTCGATTTCACTCGACTGTTATTCTTTACTGATGCATCTATCTGCGAAGGTGGTGCTGGGCATATTTTATGTATGCTTTGAAATCTTAAAACATGGTATCACACAGAAGGCAGTGTATATCTTTTCAGGTTTATGCTTGCGTGAGAAATATTAAAAAGCTCATTGTTATGTGAGTAACTGCTCATGCTGGTGTCCACGGGGAAGATATATGTTTTGAATTGGTTAAGAAGGCTTTTCGTAGGACCAAAATCTGCAATTGCTATTTCACAAATCGGTTTAAAAGTGCAATTTAGAAATGGTCTTCTATGAAATAAGCATTATTGGCAAAACCATAATGATAGCAAATCTACCAAAGTTTTAGCTCACATGCAAGATGTTTCACAATATCCGGTCTACTGCGACTGTAAAATAGATTTAAAATTTTTTATGGACATTCTAACTGGTCCATTGTAAATTACCAATTAAAATAGTTAGCATCTCGTTTTGTGAATACATATTGCTCTCAATTGTATGAGAAAATATCAGAATATGTTTGATGGGAGTGCCCGCCATTTGTTTGAATCAGAAAGCAGTTGTTATGTATTAAAATAATCGTCCGCGGCTCTGTAAGGGATTTTCCTATGTCTAGTATGATTAGGTTCGTAAATAAAATAAATCAGCAAGATTTTTTTTCTTTTTCTTTTGTTTTGTTTTCTTTCTTTTCTTTTCTTCTTTTTTTTTTACATATCTATGAGCCCGGCACACTCACTTTCCGTGTCAATATGTCAGTATTATAGGCTGGCAAGGAGCTGTATAATGTACTGGTGGTCTACGTAAAACTTTCTAGCCGTACACCAGAGATTTGGTCTAAAGTAGATCGTTTAAATCAAACTACTAAAGAGTTGAGCTGCCTTCAGCCACAGAAAACATTGCTTAGGCAAAAACAAACGCATATACACAGAAAAACTTATAAAAAATCACGAAGTGTTATCGTCTAATTACCTAATTTATTCCAAAAATTTACCTGCAGCTAAATGTGCCCTTTGCAATTGAATTTATCGATCAAATATCTTCTGAATTTCCTTCTACCTCGACACAAAAAAAAAACGAAAAAACCGGTTAAGAAATACCCTATTTTCTAACTTTTTGAAATAAGTCGTCTGCCCGCTTCTCATTTAGTATGTCTGTACTTGGGTTTAACTTGGCGTCTTCTTCTTCCTTCTTCCGCTTGCGCTACATTCCATGAAGAGATTTGGCCGCCTCAACAATGTTCCTTTAAATAGTTCGATCCACCACAAGAGAGCGCCAGACACGGTCACCTAGTGTGTTTAGATAGACTCCAAGGCTTGTTTAGTGGTCCGATTTTGTGAACAAGGTACGTGGCCAAGCCATCTTAGCTAACGTCGACTTTATCGAGATCGTTTTTGATCTCGTGATTGATTCGCATTCTGTATGTGGCTCCCACTTTAATGGGCCCGGGAATTATTCTGATGATCTTTGTGGTTTTTTGTGCTGTCAATGTCCAAGACTCGTAACCAAAGGTGCTGGTATTGTGAGCGCTTTGGAGATGTCTAGTTTTATTTTGCTCGAAATATGAGGAGACTTAGATATTTTGATGTTGGCGTGAAATGCTCGATAGACTCCTGTGACCTTCTATGGAATGTTCACAGAAATGGAGTTTTCTTAGTTATCAGATTAAGCTGGCTTGAACCTAGGTAATCTTTCACTAATAACGGAGCCGAGTTATCTTGTAGTTGCTAATTCCAGTCGACCTAAACAAATTGTAGACTAACTTGCGAGTTTACGTAAATATTCTGCTGATAAATGTTTAGCAGGATCGCATGCAATTTAAAAATATTTTATTCGGAAGAGGAAATTTGTTTACCAAACAGACTACGTCGATTGGTTCCCTGCTGAAAAATTTTCAGAAGGATATGTACGTAAACTCGCACTCAATTAACTCTAAAAATGCATTACAAAAGGAGTTGAGTCGAAAAACAACTGGAACTGTTACTGTCCGTAACTTTTATTGTAAGTTCGCAAATGAATGTTCGAATTGTGGGTATATTGCCCTCAATAATGATACGAGATTCGATTAATTTTTTTTTTTTTAATGTTGCCAATGGCTTTATTCTTGAATCTTTCTACATAAGAAACTCACAAGAAGTAATCAAATCTTAAGCTAAAAATTATTAGATATTTTAAGTCTTAACCAATGTTAGTACTTATTGTTAGTGCTCACAATTTAACTAATTTAGATTATACTTATAAGTATAAGATAATCATTTAGTAAATTCACAGGTTCATCAGTCCGAGTGGATCTGTTCTTCTCAGTCGCCTAAATCGCGGCTGTTTTAGTATCTCCCTGGCTAATTCGTTGGGATGTGCTTCTAGTTTTGAATAATATTTCGAACTGAATTCTTTAATAGTTTCTTTAACGGTTTTAATCCCAAGATCGTGATGTATATTACTATTTCGAATGTACCAAGGAGCATTGGTAATACTGATTCGATTAATGATTTATTTTATAATTTATTGAATCTTCTATTTATTTATTTATTTATTTTGTAAAGATGTTGAATATTTATGAATTTTATTGTTCGTAAAATTTTTACACGCAGGATCGTTAAGGTGTGTTTCGCGGATAATTGAACGAGAGTGATTATTTTATTTTCGCAATATTGTTTTTTTGCGTTGATCTGGCGACGAAGGACCACTAAACGACGAAAACCTGCTATTTTTCGGTTTAAGTTCTGACGATTAGAGGGTGGTAGGCCGCGCGGAAAAGAGGAAAAATAGCAAAACTTAAATAACATATTATTTAATTTATTAATTAAAACCGTCAAAAATGCTTTGACAATTATATTGTGGTAGACGATGCAATAAGGTGGAGCACCACAGAATACCCGAGTTATGAGTTATTTCTAAAAACATTACTACAACTCCCTAAAAGGGCTGAAACACTTTCTCAACCCTTCCCCCGTTCGGCCAATTCAACATCGATTAAAAAAAACTTGAAAATTGTGTGTTTTGATTTCTTTTATAAGGCCGATTTTTGCCTAATTAAGCTGGAGCTGGATTATCTCTTTTTAGTCGAATTTCTTTATTTGAAAAATGAATTAAATAAACAACTACGTTTGTATATCGATGGAAAAATTCCCGTAGAACAACTTTGCTGTTTAATATTTTTGCCTAAAATGCAAAATAACCGAGTTATTTGCGTAAAAACAGGACCTCTAAAAGGGGTGAACCTTTTTTCGACCCTTTCCCCACTCTTCCGACCTCAGGACTCATCGGATTCTTAATCTACATGGACAAATACGTTAATTTTAAAATAGAGCTTTCTACCAATTTATTTCCTTTATAAACCCTAATTGTAATGTATATACATATACACACATTTGTGCTTTATATTTAAATAAGGCAGTTGATTTTGAAATTGTTTGGGATAAAATATGTAGTAAAATTTAAAGAATTCATTTCTAATGTAAAACACGGTTTTGATCCTGGTTTAACTGTACTCTAAGTCGACTTTGCAGTAGAAACCGTGCATAAAAAATGTTGACTTCAATAAATGTTTTATTTTCTCTGAATTTTAGAGGTGCATGAAAGGTTTTGTTGACCATACACAAAACCTTTCATACACCGAACTCCTTAATAGAGTAACGTTCAAATCAATAGTGTTTTCCCTTTGGATTGCTCGAAGGGACAAGGAAGGACGGAGAGCCATGTAGTATTTTGTTTTTCAAAAACATGGACACACTAGACAAAATATAAACAAAGCTGTATTTCTTGACGTTTGATCTGACCCGATGTTTCATGAAATGCCAATGCTGCCTACCTACTCGGAACAAAATGTGGATCCAAAAACAAAAATTTGTTCAATAGACCTTTTCCTTACTTGTCAAAAAAATTGGGGTTATGTTAGTCAAAAATATCTGTAGGCCAACGTAATATTACATTTTCTGAAAGGAGTTTCAATAAAACAAAATAAAAGTGATTAATAAAACTAACATAAATTGAAGTGATTGCAAATAATTGCATCACTACGTCGTGTCGAATTATTTCATCTAGAAGTTGTACTAGTATTAAAAATGTTTTAAATCCTGATTGGGTTCTGCTACTTAAATTCGGTTAAACAAAACTGGAACTTGACCAACATTCACATTAAAATATTACAGATCGATTCGAAGGGCATTAATGAAGGAGCTTTTTAAAAGTTGTTCACAATTAAAGGATCTTTTAAAAAAGGCAGGTTCGTAACCACGTCATTTAAAAATGATAAATCTCAACTGTCAAAATAATTAATTTAATTTAAATTACAAAATTCTAGTGTAAGAATGGACGTTTAGCGAGTAATCGGAGTCCTGAGGCAGAAGTATTTAATAATGGCGAACCGTCAACGAACTAAAGACAATTTCTAAAAGAAGTAACGAAAACATATACTTCCACTTTATGGTCAAAATATCGTGTGCAGTGTATAATTCGAACCCATCCATATTAGAAATTCGTGAATAAAAATTTACTTTATATTATGCAAGTTTTTCTTCATAATTCGATATATTATACACATCTATGTTTCTATAGCTAAAACGTAATAATCAAATTGCATTAAAAATTCGTAATTGTTTGTCTCACAAAATATTTCAAGTTTTTGCATGACAGTACCATCCAATTTGCCTTAACATCAGTAAACGATTCCTAAAAAGTAAACATGTTTATTAAAGTATTAATGAGAATAGTTAACAAAGTCTTAGAGCAAACAAAACAGCACCAAACCTGCAAGGCAGGTGCAATGTGATTTTATGATGATGTCATTATCATTGTGAACTTGTGGTAGATCCACACGCGCAAGGATGGTAAATTCTAAGCCTAAGAATGCAGCACCTATTGAGAATGCAGCTTTAATCGTTTTCAAATATAAACCAAATTTCCTATAAAATTAAATAGTTTACCAAATACGATGAATCCGTTTAAAGGCTTTTTGCCGACTGAATACTGAACCCAGCCGTTTTGGTAAAACTTATAAGCTTCTAATAATTTGATATCTGTGCATATTTTGACGACAAGACATTGTTAACACACCCAAATTGCAATACAAAAATATCTAAAACCATGATGTAAGAAAAATGTGGTACAAGTTTTAGTTTTAATCATTAAATAATTAAATTCTCGAACGAATCTGAATGGTCGATGTTTATTTGTATGGGGTTAATGTGCCTCATAACCTAGACAGACTGTGGTTTAATAAATCCGATTTAGCTAAACTAGTTTAAGTTTTCTATGGAAAAACAAAGGGATTAGCTAAAATCGAGGTTGACACACTGCGACTAATCTCGAAAAATTTACTAAATCGGAAGGATAGTATTGGAACGGTTTTGCTTAGTTTTCGAATAGAGGATCGAGTTACTATTTTGGATTAACAAAAATATTCTTTGTTGATTTTCGGGCCGATTTCAGTCCCGTCTTTATTTAATTTTAACCAATCTTAACCATTCTAAATAAAAATAATAAGTGATAATTTATTTTAAGATCGGAATTTAATCATTTTCAGTTATCTTATGTATTAAATAATATCACATTGTTACAGTGTATATTTCATGTACTATTTACTGTGGTAATTTTTAACCACACTTTGAAATATGTAATTAAATTACAGATGTTGTATCTTTTTAGTGTTAGATTTGTTATTTAGTTTTTTTTGTATTTTTCGAGTTCTTCAGCCTGGGGAAACTATGCAAGTCGACGTCTATTTTCGACAGCTACAGTTTTGTATTAGAACGTACGGAAGAGTATAAAAATTAACAATATTTTACTTTAATTTTAATTAATTAATTAATTCGTGTAATTTCATATATGCAACCGATCCTAAGATCATTTTAATGTGTTTGGCTGTATTAGTATAATTCGCTAATACAACCTGCACAGTACATTCTGTATTGACGATTGTACAAGTAGGTAAACCGCTTCTTGCGAGAAATAGAAAACATATACCTACTATGCACAAATTGCGTCGTAACCATAGTAAATGTGTTATCAGTGCTCTGCGGAAAATAGAAAAATGAGGTAGCTACATAAAAATCGAGACCCTCCAATCGTCAATAAATAGAATGCAAATTGTTGTACAATCAGTTCAGTTACCGCATCCATTTTTTCAAAATCATTCAAAACTGGATTAAATTCTCTTACAATTTTCGGAAATATTAAATTCAAATAAATTAGAAAGCGGAAAACATTAGTATATTTGTAATATTATTTTCCTTTTTCTCCCTGTACTTTCTAATACAAAACGCCGTCGAATTGCTGTTAAAATCTGTTGTCTTTTTTAGTTATGCCTTTGATATGTTCTATAAATTTTAAGTACACATTTCTACTTGTTTGGTCGATATAGAAATTTGAGCAAACGCCATGTGGTAGTTTGTATATTATATGCCTGAATCAATGTTTTGGATGTTTCAACAAAGTAACCATTAAAACACAACGAGAAAGATTTCTTTCCTTGGTAAATTAAAACATTTTGTTGTTTAATTTAAAGGGAGTCACATTTTAAGTGTTAGGATCAAACCTTTACATATATGTATTGCATAACTATTGTTTATTTTATTTAAAAATTACAGTAGTTTAGTTTTTGCTTAGTAACTACATAATTAATTTTTAAATTTTGTATGAAGAATGTTTATTTGATTATACATAATGTGAATCCGCGTTTGAATCAATGTTGCAAAAATGATGCTGTTCCATTTGGTACAAATCATATTCAAACATAATAATTTTACTAGCTACAATAAAAGTGGAATTTTGAAACCTTTGGTTTGAACGAAGTTTAAACAAAAATAAATTGGTCCGAACTGGGTCAAATGAATCAAAATAATCTATTACTGAACCGAATAACAGAATTATTTTTCATTTTGCGAGAAATGTGAAAATCCATAGAGAAAAGTATAAATTTAGTATTTTGCAACATATGTCTGATGCTAATACGATTTTGTCAGAAAATATATCGATTGAAGTAGATTTTTCAGACAGCTTTTCATAATATACCTAGTCAATAAGAAGATACCAAGCGGTTTTCGGCGACGAGATAACACCATCACCATCAACGATCTCTGTATCTAAACAGAAACGACGAAAAACTGAAATACACAAATACAGTTGTCGAGAACTATACTTTATGACATAATTCAATTTTAAATTACAATAATAAATAATAAATTAAGGAAAAATCTACTGAAAAGGTTAAATAGATAATTTAACTAACTGAATTAAATGAGTGTACGAATTTATCTTATTGTTTGTGTGCGCTTGTATAGCGGCAATATTCAATTGTTGCCTATATTCATTTTATAGTAGTTGGTGTGGTGAACTTCTGTTTATCATTGAAACTAATCATAAACAATAAAAGTAAGAGGCTCTATAAATATATCTAATTATTTTGTTGTGATCTGTTTCTGTTTATAGTGGTCGAGATAAGTGGCTCGGAATTAATTTTGCATATAAGAATTCATACTACCGCCCCTATTTATACATAATAAATCGTTGATGGACAAACTGTAAAGTTAACTTCTAGAATACACGCGATCAACAATATAGGTCAGTTTCAGATGATTTTTATTAAAAAAAATCAGTAACATATTTTCTTACTCGGTGAATGGAGGCGACCTATTTTTTTTTAATAATTTCGTTCGTAATGTATTTATTTATCTTAGCTAGTCTCTTATTTATTTGCACTAGAGTATTATTGTTTAAAAAATTCACAAAAAAAATGTAGGTTAGTTTTTGTGTTTGTGTTAATTTAATAATTTCATTTTTGTTTTCATTATTAATTTAATTGATTTAACGCGCGAAAGTAAAGTGGTTGTTGTGTGAAGTTGAGAGGTTTGAATTGAAAATGATGGAAAATCAAGAAAATGTAAAGATGTTTAAATAAATAAATTGATTTAATTTTTGTTTCCGGCTTTTTGTTTTGGTTGGTTTTTCATTTTTTTTTTTTTTTGTTTAAAATTGATTTTATCTTAAAACTGACAAATAAAGATGGATGAAAAGCGGAAAACAAATCGAAGAAAATTGTAAGCAACAACTTGTTAATTAATTGATTGTTTATTAGTTGTACGATTTTGATTGATTTAGTTATTTGGTTTATTGGATATGTAGGTTAGATTGTACGGCTTAACTAAAAATTAAACTAAATTATAAATATTTTCTTTTCGGTACGTATTTGGCTCAAGATAGCTTTTCACGCCTAATGATGGTTACGTCTTCGGAATTTCTCCAAAAGTTATCAAATTAATATAATTGGCCTAATTCTAGAAAATTTTGCTTAACGGAAATCAAAATTCAACATTCAATTTCTGTTTATTCAATAAACATTTAATAACCGAAATCTTTGAATTTCAGCCAATTTATTGATTTGCTTCTCAGATTAATAATTAATTATTTAAATTCCTTATTCAAGGGAAATCGACTTCCGTTGAAAAATTTTACTTTTCTATCTAACTGAACTATAATTTAGATATTCCGGAAATGTGCTGCATTTTTAATGTGTCTTAGCAAATTTCAAATTTGCGAAGATTCATAAATAATTGTAAATTTCAACTGAGTTTAACCTTCAAAATACAACCTAAAATCTTCACAACAATTTTTAAATTCATTTTAATGTCACTTAAAATGATTGGGGATGATTGAAAAAATAATGAAGGAAGTAACAACGGAAGGGTTTTGGAAGTAATGATGTTATTGGTAATGACATTAATATCGATCGTGTAAAGAGTTACGCATTTTTAGAGAACATAACAAAATTATTTAGAGAAGTTGAATATTTTGATAAATTTCATAAAACTTAATTTTACTAAATGGGCTAAAAATTTTCATGTATTGACACATAGGTATATAATCTTTGAATAGTTTGCATTTCACAACCAAGAAAATTCCAAGAAGGAAATGAATCTAACTTTAGGCGAGTCTACACCATCCTGTGAAACCGTCCGTTTTTGGTTCGGTGGAGTTAAACGTGGTGCGACTATTTTCTGTTTCCAAAATTAAAAAGATGGTCGCAGGGAAACAGATATGCGTCGAATGATGTGTTGAAATGTTGGAAAATTGTTGAATGAAGTGTATTGAGTATTGAGTTAAAAGGAGAATGTAGCTGTGTTTTTTATTTGCTCCCGATAGTTGCTATCGAGAGCCGTAATTTTTCCATACCTAAATTTAAATTTAACGCGCTATTTATTTATTGGTAAACTAAATTTATTTAATATCAAACTATCATTTTTAATTCAATTGTTTAGCGAAAATTTGATTTAAAAAATATTTGGCTCTACCTATTTATACGGAGCGCTATCTGGAGCCTCTTTTTATATGGCGGCTCTCATAAATAAAACACACATTTTGGGATGAAAAGTCAAAATTGTTTATTGATAATGAAAGGGGGTTCTATGCCATTTATGTATGAAAAATAATATCGTTCATATGCCCACCATGGCTTCGTCTATTTTGATGACTTTTTCCAATAAAAGCGGATCAATGACCTCAATTTCAGCTCGAAGGTTTTTTTAAGTTGTGAAATCGTTTGTGGATGATTAGCATAAACCGTACCTTTCAAATAACCCCATAAAAAATAATCAAGTGGTGTTAAATCCGGGATTCTTGCTGGCCAAGGAACTTCACAATTTCTTGAAATTATGCGATCAGCAAATTTTGTTAAATGGATTGTTGCTCGATTTGCGGGGCATGTCGCTCATACAAAGAAAATCCTTCATTTCGTTGAAACATCCAATTAACAAAACGACGACGATTTAAATGGTCTGGTGGCCTCAAATTTTGAGTTAGTTGAATTTTGTATGAATGTTAATGAAGATCAACATGCAAAATGCGTCGTAATGTGGTTCGTTTAGTTCTTGTGAACGATGCCTGGTTGATGTGCTTGGTTCATTACGAACACTTTCACTAACAGCTGCCACTGCATCAGAAGTACGAACTGGATGAACATTTTGATACGGTCTACGACCTTCCACTGAACCAGTTTCTTTAAAACGATCAATAATTTTGCCAATTGCACGCTCAGTAGGACGTCCATGTCGACCAAAACTCTCACGTAATTTACGAAATGTTGTTGTTTTTGAATGATTATTTTCATAATAAATTTGGACAGTCAAAAATGCGTTGTTGTGTTTTTAGCGACTCCATGATATTTTTGCCTTTTCATATGTCAAAGAATTTTTTAGAACAGATAACATTAATAACTACAATTCATTGATTGAAAAAAAAAAAAAAAACCAACAGATGGCCCACCCTGTAGTTCCAAAAGTTCGAATTTCTCCTTGCTGTGATGTTTCAATGTTTCATGTGACAAGGAGCGAGAAGAAGAAAGTTGTGAAACTTTTGAAGTTTTGTTAACATTTTATATTTTTTAATTGGAAAAATAAATTTGTCTGAAAATAGATTATTCGAGATTTTCGAAATTATCCAAGTTTTGCATGGAGTTGAGTTGGGTAGTGTTAGAAAATTCGGTGTGTTTCGAGATTTTCGAAATTCTATAATTTCGACATCAGGTTATTCGACATCTATTGAACTTACCTAGTTCATTTGATTGTTCAATTTTAATCTAAAATCTTCGAGGCTATCCAGAAGATATTCGATATTTTAAAATTTTTCGAAATCATTGAAGTTTCCAAAAACATTCAGTGCGAGTTTACGACCATTTTCTGATGAAACATTTTCAACAGGCAACCAATCGACGTAGTCTATTTCGTAAACAAATTTCCCCTTCCGAACATAATTCTTTTGTTTTCCATATAAAATATATTGAATCTGCTGAAAATTTTTCATCAGAAAATGGTCGTGAACTCGCACTGAAGTTTTGAATTTTCCGAAGTGACGCTTAGCGTTAAGTTGCTTGATCTTTCTTTCATATTTGACAAACAATTAGATAATTTCACGGATTTTCGAGATTTATATGTTATCTCACAATTTTTCGAAATTTTTGCGTTTTTTTTAGATTAAGATTAATTAAGAGTTTATTTGAAATTATCCAAAGGTTTATCCAAAGGTTTTAGATTTTCGAGTTGAGCTGCATTTGTTTACATGATGTTACATTTGATTCGATGATTTCGAATCTTTTGATTTTATTCGTAGGATTGTTAATACTCCAGATGGTTTAAGATTTTTAAGCGAAATGTAAAGGGTTTTCCAATAAGAGGTTTCATTTTGATATTAAAAAAAAAACGAGTATTTTTTAAGAGAAATCGACAGAGAGTATGCCATTAACATTTGATAACTATATCAGCCAAATGGCCGCCACGGCTACGCTTGCAGCACCATATCCTTTTCATGAAATTTTCCATGACCAATTCGCACATTTGCGGCTGTATGTCCTCGATAACTTCACGAATTCCACCTTTAAGGTTTTGAATCGATTGTGGAGCATTGGCATAGACCCTTCCTTTCACGTGGCCCCAAAGAAAAAAGTCTAAAGATCACAAGATCTCGGTAGCCAATTATGAGCACCTCTTCGAGAAATAACACGGTCAGGAAACTTTTCTTGAAAATTGCGATTGTTTCGTTGCTTGTGTGGCACGTAGCGCCGTCTTGCTGAAAATAAATGTCGTCCACATCAATATCTTCCAATTCCGGCCATAAAAAATCATTAATCATAGCTCGGTAGCGCAATCCATTCACCGTTGCAGTAGCACCAACCTCATTTTCGAAAAAGTAAGGTCCAATCACACCGACAGCCCAAAAACCGCACCAAACAGTGACACGTTGAGGATGGAGAGGCTTTTCAACAATCATTCTTGGATTTTCTCAGCCCCAAATGCGACAATTCTGCTTATTAACATAGCCTCCGAGGTGAAAATGGGCCTCATCACTGAAGATGATTTTTCGATGAAAATCCGGATCATTTTGATGAATTTGAAGGACCCAATCAGCGAAGATACGACGTTTATGGTGATCGACCGGCTTGAGTTCTTGTGTTAACTGAACTTTAAGAGCCTTAAGACCTAAGTCTTTATGCAAAATACGGTGTAATGTCGTTTGGGGAATGTCTAATTCCAAAGATCGACAAGGAATCGACAAACCTGAGTTTTCTTCAACACTACGGACTACAGCAGTAATATGCTCAGTTGTTCTTGAGCGACGCACACGGTTTCGATTCTTCACATCACTAACTTGTCCCAACAGCTCAAATTTTTCCACCAGTTTCACTATTGCCTGCCGAGAAGGTGCTTCACGACGACCAAAAAGTACTTTAGTTTTGCGAACTGTGACTGCAAAATTTTCACCATTTTTGTAGTGAATTTTAATAATTTCAATGCGTTGTTGAAGCGTGTATGAGGCTATTTGTGAATTCGATTCGAATGTATTCGACTCTTCGTAGTATAAGATTCGTAGTTGATTTAAATAAGAATTGAACGAATCTGATTCAATTCAAATAAGAATCCAATATTTCGAAGAATCGAATATGTACGTTCGAATCAAATTCACAAATAGCCCTCCTGATACCGTATAATACTTGGAGCAAATATTCGGGTATCCTTATAATCCGGATAGTTACATGAAACAGAATAACGATTAAAATAAATTTCTAAAATAATTAAAATTTTATTATCATGGCTAAAATAAAATTTTAGAAATAAAAATGCATTTAAACTTTGAAAAACTAAACCGTAAGAACCATTGACTGATAATTCTGGTATCAAGGCAAATCTGAGTAAGAAGTCATACTGAATTATTTATTGCTGTATGCTTTAGTTATTTTATGTTCCTAATCTAAAATAATTTCTTTTCTAAATTTCAATATTATTTCTAATTGAGTTGTCCTTCTCATGTCTTTTATTGCTTTTATTGCTGCAAAGGTATATTATTTATTGAATCGATGTTAACATGTTAACTTGGCTTAACAAGGAGTTAATTTTAGTTTACCTAACTTTTGTATTTATTGTTCATGGTGATTTAGATCTAATGTTCAAACGAATTTAAACATTTTTATTAAAACAATTTGAATGAGGGTTTACTTATTTAGGTAGAACATAAGTTTGAATTCATTTAAAAAACCATTTGCTGCTCTATAACAAAATTTGTCTAGATTTCAGAGGAGTCAGAGTCAAGTTGTTAACTAATCCGTCCACTAGAATCGGAAGCAAGGTGACTAATCTGTGATCCAATGTGTTATGCGTTTTCACCTATAATTGTTGTATTCCATCCAGGTGGGTATTGAGACAGACGCAGGCAATGCAAGTCAGCACGTGTTAAGTTAAAGCTGGAATTAAATAGTCTGACATATTTTATTTCGAGGGTGTTTTGGGTTTCTTCATTCACGTTTTATGGCAGAGCCCTTTGATTTCAAACCGCAACGAGTTTCTGAAGTAGAATTAAAAATAAAGATGTTAATAAATGATACATTAAAAATAATCTTTTAATTTTAGAATATTAGCAGTCCCCATTCCAGAACCTATACAATTCATTAACTCGAGTTCAGAAATCGAAAGAACTGAGTGGGCAGTTCCTTTTGTTCCGTAATTCTGTCATCCTTTGATTACATCCCGCTGCCGGTGGTTCCAGGCTAATTTACCACTTAAAATGTAATGAAAACCCGCTTAGTGCGACTATTTTTACAATTTTTATTTAATTTAACATGCTTGATTGTCTTTCTGTTTGTTTGCACTTCGATTTGCATTATAAAATTTAAATTTGCACCAAATGTGTTTTGCGATATACTTAAATGGTAAAGAATGAGTAATGAACCTAGTTCCTTCATCATTATTATCGATAGTTTTATTTGGCGCCATTATTACCTACTTATTAATTATAATCTTTTATAAAAATTTCTAAATTCTTTTATTCTAATCTTTGTTCAGAACATTCAAATCTGTATTCTTTCTTCATTTGGCTAAACGCATTAAAAATTAAAAAAAAAATTCTATGAATCGGGTTGTACTTGTAAGTGGGGAAATTAGGCGAAGTGATTTTATAATCAATATATTAGGCATCAAGTAAGTTGAACAGGGATCTCAGACGTTCCGCAATTCGCAATGTTATAGCTATTTTTGAGCTTTTGCTACTGATTATTTTATCAAAAATTTAAATTTTTCACGTTTCTTTTATTCGACCTCAACATAATGTAGAACGAAATTTTAAATATATTAATAATTAAAACTTTTAATTAATGAATTTGAGTTCGAATTTTACTTATTTAAAAGCCTAATTTTACTTTGGTGTATTCTTTTGAAATATCGAAATATGAAAACTTTGGAAATATTAAAACAAAATTGAGAATTATAATTTATTTTTACAAAATTCAGAGTTGTCGAAAGTTTTTTTTTTGGATTTTTATCAACTACCAATTTTCGATGTAAACAACCAATTTGAAAGTTATCTCTACAAATTTTATAATATATTCAAAATTTGAAAAATTAGTTTATTATTTAAACATTGAATCGCTTTGAAATATCCATTCTTGGTTTGAATTCCATGGTTAATACTTGGAACAAAATGTTGGAATATGGGCTATTTGTGAATTCTATTCGAACAAATTCGAGTCTTCGAAGAATTGGATTTTTATTTGAATTAAATAAGATTCGTTCGTTTCTAAACAAATACGAATCTTACATTCCGAAGAGTCGAACACCTTCGAATCGAATTCACAAATAGCCACCTCAGCACACATTACAAAAATTCAGCCTCATGACGATGATACACTTTTACATTTTGAGATTTTAATCATAATTTGTTTTATTATGGACTAGAAATACTGATAAATTTCAAAATATAGAATCACTAATTGAAAGAAACACCTTTTGCGCCTCCCCCTGTCTTGATTCGAACTCAGTATCTTCTGATCATAGTAGAATACTATGATATTCATATTAGGTTTCAGGCAAACTTGCAACACAAAAAGAAAAACAAATCAGGGAAATTTCATACATGTACACATCTTCAAACAGCAATAACAATCGGTGACATTCGGTTGACGTTCGAAAAGTTCCAATTTAGAAAAAAGAAAAGTGAGGCACAGCTTGTCTGATTGAACTTATTGCCATCTATGAATTTAGTCACAAAAATCTACATGAGGCACCATGAGAGAGTTTTATTTGATTGTTGGTGTTAATAAACTGTGTTTATTGAATTTGAAATATACGGTCAATTGGCAGCTCATGCTGAATTCAGCTAATAATGGCGATTAGCGAAGTTGACAGAAAATGATGTTCAATGGCAGCTCAAGCTCCACTCACCAGAATTCACACAAAATGGCCAATAGCGATGTTGAGAAAAATAATGGACCACTGGGAGTTTAAGCTCCGGTCGCAGCTTAAGCTCCAGTCACAAGATGTGGAAGTCAACAAGATGTTGGCGTGCCAACGGCGGAAGTCAACTATTATTATTTTTTTACAAATGGAGTCAATTTTCCAAAAAGTTCAGTGTTTTCTCCATGATAGCAGGGTAATGTTGCCCTTTAACGAGTCAATTGATGTTGGTTTATTTACGTGCACTAGTGCTTTAAAATACCTCCATAGAAAAAAAATACAGCGGTGTTACTCATGAACAAGGTTTCAAGTTCACAGATCCATCTTTCGAAATGGGTGTATCAATTTTTGGTTTCGTTGGCAGTATGATACGTATCGTCATCCTGTTTAAATTACATCAGGTTGATATTAATTATATGCCAATTTGGATACAAATAATAATTTTTCAATCTCATTCATGTGGAACGAATTAAATTTACCATGACAAGCACTCTCGCCTCAAACCAGTTTTTTTAACCAAGACAACTGAGTGATGAAATATGCTACGCTTCCAAACGATAAATAACGGAATTCGAATTTTAATATTAAATTGAATTATTTGTCAACTTTGTTCGAATGTGTAGCGGCGCTCCATGATGAAATGGTTTATCAATCTAAGGCTGCTACGATAATTCAAAGTTATATTGTTCTTATTGGAAAACACTTTATAAACGCTTCAGTTATTAATATGGCTTGATAAAGAAAATTTATAAACGACGTAAACATAAACAACTTCAACGAAACTGATGTCAATTCCACCTTTTTAATCCAGTTAAAATGAAATGCGAAAAGGCAAAAATTCTTTCAGACTTAAAATTTTCCATGCGTATTCATTAAGGTTCTAGAAGCTATAGAATTCTCTAGTTGTATTAATTAGACGTCTCTCAATTGATTATCTAATAACAAGCGTCTGTTCAATTTTATATTGTTGGTATTAGTCACAAAAATTATCCCTTGAAGGCAAAACAACATTAAATTATATATAAGACATCCAATCGTAACCCGACAATTTTTATTTTTTACCACTAAATATCGATAACAAGCTACTTACTCATTAGACATTGTCATCGAGGGCGAACAAAAATTCGATTAATTTGATCAAATTTTTAAAAAAAATAGACCAGCTAATGAATAATGTTGGTTTTCTGATCATTTAATGTTTACGGATTGTTTGAATACAACTACATATATAATTAATGCTTTATTGAACCCAATGCTGTTGTGTCGTATGACCTTGGTGGCCAATTAACCTCCCAAACCGAGAATTTACACGATGTAGAAACTTATCTTCAATAATTTGATTGGTGCGTGCCGAAAAAGAAAAAAACACGTAGTCATCTTTCGCAGTCGTCTTGTTTTCTGAAGGCAGTTGCCCTGTACTTATTACAGGTTTGGCGTCTATTGTTTTTCATACGGTCTTACATCGTCCGCTTCGGCTTTGAATTGCGATGTAATTGTTGTTTTCTGTATAGATAGACCGTAAATCTGTGCCCAATTCATTAGACAATGCTTTGACCATTTGTAAACTTGTCAGGGATTGTAAAAAACTTCAACAATCTTCTTTGTTCGAATGACAGATTTGCGATAAGAGGGTAATGAAATCGCCAATTTTTCAGCCAAAGCCGAGAATCGGTTGAAGTACATTTTTGTGAATTGCGATTGAAGCCCGGTATGCTCCATGTGCCCTTTGAGCAGTGAGTGCGGAACCTTGGTGGGTTCAAACCAATTTTAATAAATAAAATAACATCGCCGTCAATTTGTGTGGCAACGGCCAACATCCGCTTTAAATTTTCTTTGAAAAGTTTCTTTGTATTTTTAGTAGTTTCGGAGCTATCTTCAAAACACCATTTTGTCCCATCTTCCTCGCTCCACAGAAAGAAGACCACTCGACCTAGGTCGGTAGATTTTTTAGAATTTTTTTCCTTTTCACCATCCCGTTTCGATCGCTTTTTACTGGGCTAAACTAATTTTCAAAATAAATAAATAAAAAGAAAACGTTTTGGAAATAATTAGGACCTCATAGTGATAAAATTTTGCGTCTATTCGCATCGAACTTGCACAACTTATCTAAGTTTGATAGCTAATAACAAAATATTAAAAGAACGTTTAGGGAAAAAACAAACTTAGCACGAGCTTTATACATTATCTATTAAAAATAAAAAAACTCTAGGAGAAAAAAAAATAAAAAATTTTTAATTCGTCTATAATTAAAAGAATTTGAATTTTCTAGGATTGGTACTTTTTGAAGCTAATTAGTATTTTGGCACTTTTTAGGAGTTCTTCGACTTTTTAGGATAAGAAAATTTCGACTTGTTGTTATAAAATAATCTGTCATCGAATGTAGACTGATAAAAAGATTGTAGTTATTTAATTACAGCACGTTTCGACCACCTTCAACTTTCACCAATAGGTACGGTTTGAAAGGTATGAGTAGAGATTCTGTGTCGGTTGAGTTCGGTCCCTTAATTTGAAAAAAGAAATTTGGATTTCAAATTTTTCTTAGTTACTTAATATAAATTTTGCCAACTTGAAAACATTTCAAGTAGATTCTTTCACCACAGACATTGAATAAAGGCGATTGTTTAATGTCATCGTTACTAGGATAGTCAATTTTGTATTTGCTTTGGCTTTATAATGTCATTTTATCTCATTTATTTAAATGTAACTTTTTGCATCGGAATTTGTTTAAAATACTACACTTGGGTGCAATAAATTCGCACATTGATAAATTTTCACCAAAATTTCAAAAATATCAAAAAATCCAATGTTTGTTTAATTTTTCTTGAATGCATATTCAAAGTCTATTTCAACACCTATCCAGTGGTACATGGAAAAAACATGGAAATCAGCAAAAAAACCTTTTTAATAATAAGAAATATTCCCTCCCTTAGCCCGAATGACAGCTTCCATTCGATGTTTCATCGATTTCACCAAAGTTTTCACCAAATCTTGAGGTATCGCCTCCCATTCCTCTGCGATCGCCTGTTGCAGCTCCTGGAGACTCGTTGAAACAACATCTCTGGCTCGAACCCTTTTTTTCAGCTCGTCCCATAAATGTTCGATGGGATTGAGGTCCGGGCTTCAAACTGGCCACTCCATAACAGGCACATCCACCTCTTGAAGGTACTGGTAAACTATACCAGCCGTATGTGGTCTCGCATTATCCTGCATTAACACGAAGTTTTCACCAATAAAACCGGCAAAAGGTACGACGTAGTCCTCGAGTACTTCCTCAATGTACCGTTGAGAAGTAAATCCCCTTGATCGACGGCCAGTATAAGTCCGGAGATGAACACAAGATCTGATCTGTATTCGCCTCTAATGACATGCCTCCCCAGAACGTGCATGATCCAACGCCATATGAGACTCGTTCTCCAATGCAACATTGTGCAAATCGCTCTCCTGGTCTTCTATACACTCTTCCTCGCCCATCGTTGCCATGTAAACACATCCTGCACTCGTCAGAGAACATGACTGTTCTTCATTGTTCTTCTGTCCAATGAGACATGTCATTGGAGGGGAAGTTAAAATAAAAATAATAAGGTTTTATTAAGAAAACTAATTTTTTACTGAAGAAATGTTTTGAGCGCTGGAAACTTCCGAAAAAGTAGCCAATCAAACAGAATCACACATATCCTTTGAAATGTTTAATATGGCTTATTGTATTAGATTGGGACTTTTAGTGATCTTTCGAAAAAGTTTTGACAACTTTCATAGTGATATTAATATTTTCGCTTGTCGTTAACAATAATTCCAAAAAAGTTAATCGAAAAATGTTTTAAGAGAAGTTGGTAATCTTTTTGGTACCGAAATTGAAATCCAATTCCTAATACCTCTTTGGATTTCTTGCATCTAATGTGTCACAATTATAAATTTTCCATTGTTGTATGGAAATTCGGTTAGAAAATTTCTAATTTCAAATAATAACCACAGAAATATCTAGCAAGAATCTATTCTCAAAATATGTTGTACACATAAGGATTATTGGAAAAGAGTTTCAGTGAGAAATTTGATATTGTGTTTTTGAGAGAACAACACGTGTCGAGATCATAAAATTCCCATTTCAGCATTTTTATTCGGTCGTAAAAATCCCATTCTGTAACATTTGTTATTCAAACTTCCAACTTACAACAATTGCTAGTCAAATAAATCATTGTTGATTCTGCAATAAACTCAACAAAAATCATTAAATCGACATGATACATTAAAATAAATAAATATCTTGTAAAACGTATTACGTAGTAATTAAACATGTAGCATTTCTCTATACCTACTTCCTAGTTCAAACATAAACACTAAAATTATCCAAATTTTCGCGTACATGAAAATAATATGTTGGACTTGAGCCAATAGAAAAAACATGAATTTTCATCATTTCAGCCAAATTAAAATTATTCATTACAGTTGTAATAAATTTCAAAATGTTATTTTAGTCTCTATTTACATTTATAAATTTGATTGTTACAAAATGCAACCAGAATACATCAAAAACACAATTTTGATGTGTTGCCGACGAGACAAAACACCGACATAGACATAACAATTTCCGGCATTTACCTAATGAATGTAACATTTACATTACAATCCCAAAATCGGAAGTCTCGAATTAATAAAAAAAAAAATTATTAGCAACATTAAAGTACCATATAGCATTAAGTAATGATCATTTTACCCTTGAAACTATTTACAAACTATAATTACAAATGTACATATATCGCGTCTCCATTAGGTCTGTTGAACTATTTATGTTACGCTAGTTGACGTAGGGAATACATAACATATTTATTGTATTTGTTTAAACCAGATGCATACAGCGTGACATAAACTAATTTTGGTTATAATAAGTTCAAATAAATGTTTACAGAAAATGATAATAAAAAAAGCAGCAAGAGCGCCAGTCATCAAGATCATTAATCGATCAATCGCTTATAAATAATATATGCAATTGTATCAAACATCAATTTATTATGATTGGAAATATTTTTGTTTAAATTGGGTTTAATTGAAAATAATTAAATTGGGATATTTATAGAAAACAAAACCGGTGGAATATTTTATGCTGGAAAGATCTGGAATACATTTTAAAATGTATTTTAAAGAAAGATGTGACACTTTGATTTTTTCAATTCATGGATTCGATTAAATTGATGAACTTGAAAAATGTTTCCAAGAAATTTTTTGTTATGACGGAAGTACGAAAAATTTTGTAAAGACACATTTATTTCAATTAATCTACCATAAATTTTACCTAAAGTTGAAAGAAATTTTAACCAAGGTTTATCGTTCTACGAGGGCCCTTGGAAATAAAAATTAGTTTAGAAATTGTTTTGACGACGGAAATAGTTTAATCGGGTGTTATATAATAGTTTTATTTTAATGTGTGACCAGCTGCAAAATTATTATGCTTAGTTTAGATTTTTAAATCGGAAAATATTTTATGATTTAAATAAAATTCGACTAATTTAATTTAAAGTGAAAACGTGTCGTTAAAATATTAAAATCGTAAATTATAAAGTAAAACAATCTACTAGTCCAACACCAAGATATATTTGAAATCATGCTATAAAGTAGGTCATCAACTTTTGGTTTCGATTGGAGCCGTAAAAAGAGTATCAGATCAATGTTGAAATCAATTCAACGCATTCAGTTTAAAATTACCCTAATCAGCCCTAAAAATAATTTCGAAGCCCCTTGGAAAAATCTAAGCATTTTTAAGTGACTCCTTTTATTATAAAATTGTTTGATCGAGTTTACTCGACTAAAAAGGCGTAGATTTGTAAGATTGAAACTTTTAGTGTGATAAATAGATAGATCGCCTACGGACCACTGCTGTGATCAAAGATAATTATTTTAAAAGGATGAGATCGTTAATTTTCGAACGCCGTAGATATTTTTAAATCGGCCTAGATATTTTTGTACAACTCTAATTTTAGATAAGCGTAAGGGGTCCATTTTACAATTTTACAATCGTATTACAATGTTATCGGCTGGTCCAGTGGTGGGCGAAAAAAATTATTGTTTTATAGTATTATTAATGAAGCATTAAAACTCCGATTAGAATGAAAAGTCAACTGGGCAACGCGGTAATTATTTATGAATCCAGAGTCACAGTGTATATCACTCGGAAATGAATGTGAGGACCACCGCAATAGTTATTCCATCTTGCGCCATGCGACCCACGGGCTTTTAATGCTTTATTTATTTTCAAAATTTGTTAAAATACTAATTTTGTTCGCTCACCACTGGGCTAGTCCAAAGCCGAAATATTTTTAACTAATTTTATAATAAAATAATAAAAGATCACGTATTATGTGTATCATCATTTTGAAAATTGTGTACTTCGTTGAGACTGCTTGGCACCAACAAAATGTATTCTTAAAAATGTTTCTTCTTCATGACGCACACGAATTGTAATATTCTAGGAATTTCTTTTAATTAAATGTATTAAAAATAAAATATGTTTTTTGTTTGTTAATTTTTTGACGTTTCAAAATTCACATTAAGAAACTGTTCACAAAGATTAAAGCGAACGATATGGACTCGATGCCAATATGTTAAATTTGTCAATCTATATTGATGATTGGATTTTAATAAACAACTACGTTTGCCAAATTTTATTAACTTTAATTTTTAATTAATTTTCAAACAATATAATTAAAAGTAAATTTGTTGAATTTTGCTCTATATTGTTTATACTTTATATATAGTATTATGATACACGATGAATTCATTCACGGTGGTTGAATTAAATTAATTATTCTTCTTTGCTGGGCCAGATGTATATGATTTTTGCGGTTTTCTTTTTTTATTCTCTTGTACAAACTTTGTGAAGGTTGATTATTTAAATTACATTTTTTTATTATTTCTATTTAGTGCAATTTTATTAATCTTTAAGACAGATTTTATTGTTGTTTTGTTTAAGAAAAAGTTCGAATGAAGTATTTATTAAATATTTTGAGTGCTTTATTTTCTTTTTGTCTGTTGAATTTTTATGTTTTTTTTTTAATTTCCACGAATTTTTGAAAGACGTTTTTAAGAAAAATTCTTTAGGCTATCTTTTGTCAAAATATACATTTGTTAAATTTATGTTCTATTCTCTCGTTATGTGTTGTCAGTGTTATTGTTAATAAAAAAGCAAAATATTTTTTGTTTTGATTCGGGAATCCAATTTTAACATAAAACGAAATTTTTTTTCTTTGAGCGGTGAGGTAATTTGTTTTGATCGTTGAAAATTAATTATTTTCTCGTTTCGAGAGAATTTATCGCTAAAGGTGGTTGGTGCCTCAAGGCCGTCTAATTTTAGAGATATTTTGCGAAATTATAGCGACTACTTTATTATATTTGGGTAATTATGGCTCATTTTGGCTGACTTAAATTTTTGTGAGTAGACATTTCATTTAAAAATAAATTGAAATAAATTTAATTAGTTTCCAAGTATCCGAATTTCAGTCAGTTTTTTTACAGATTTTTTTTTTTGTAAATTGCAAATAGGTTAGGTAAATAAATTTAATTTGTTTCGAAAGGAATTTTTCTCTGTTAATTTTTTAAAAATCGATTAAAATTTGTTGTAATTACAAATTGAATTAATTTAATTCGGGTTAGTTGAGTCTTAAATAAGGTTAACGAATTTAAAAATATCTCCCATTCTAATAATTGAATTGAATTTTGAGTTTTCACAAACAAATCCTAAATTATCATATTTTGAGATCCAGTCAGTTATAAAAGACCGATTAACTGGCAATTTCTAGTTTCGATATAGATTTTTGAATTTTACTAACCGGCTTTTCTGGATTTCAATATCCTGTAATTAAAATACGAAATACGAATATTGAAAATATAATATTAATCCTCTCACTGTTCAGCATTAAATTTTGAATTTAAACATGGTTTCAGATGCAATCCTGAATATTCTATTTAAATTAATTTTATAATTACCAAATTTTACACCCGGTTCGTGCCTGATTGAATAATTTGCAAACCCGCTTCTCTGGATTTCACTATCCAATTTTGGCGTTATTTTTGAAAATAGAATATTAAAGTTCTCATTTCTGGGTGTGAGAATTTTTGATGCAGATTATGGGATTTCGATTTAAATTTAAATGGAATTTTAAATGTAAAATTCTAAATATAAAATTTCCGTAGAGATTTTCTAATTTTTCTGAGACTTTTCCATTTTAATTTTCGAATTTTGAAAGTTCCTGGTTTTCTAAAAATTACTATTTTAAAATTCGGAATTCTGAATGTCAAAATTCAATTTTTCGTTTGGAGATTTATTTATTTGGCATGATTAAATTTTTAATATCAATTCTTGATTTACTTTTATACTTGTCCTATTTTTAATTTCGAAGTTTGCATTTTAATTCCGCCATTTTGAAGTTTTCGAATTCAGATTTCACATTTTTGGAAAATCACAATCACATTTTATATAGTTTAGAACGAGTAAGAACCCGATTGTATATTTTAGATATATGTATGTGTAATTTTGCGATTTTTCCCGCTGGAATGAAAACCATAACACAACCAAAATCATAACATTAATATACAAAGTATTTGGAATGTATTTCCTAAATTAATATATGCGAGGTGGCAATATACGATACTTTTTTTGGTTTAACACCCTCCCGGGTTTAGCTCCTAACCCGTAGCATTCGTTTCTCTTCTGGTTGAGATCTTCGTTTGGTATGTTTCAATATTGCGACGAAAAATCTTAATAAGAAAATTCGAAAACTAATCTTAACTTTAATCAGGTTTTGTGAAAAGTTCCTAGCCTATAAAAAGAAAAACTGTTTTTTTGGTATGAAATATATTTTATTATTCAATATAGTCTCCTAACATATAGAACATATAGAAGTTACTGGGAGCCGAATCTGGCGAATCCGGTGGATGTTCAAACAATTCGTACTTTAATTCGTTGAATTTGGTCGTTGTGAAATCATTTGGGTAAATACGTGTATTGCCTTGATAGGGGCGCACGTACGCGGCACCACTTTTCCAAAAAGTTTTTTCATACATAATTCTTCACGTAAAACATGTCTTCCTCCTCCATCTGAGATCCCTGTGGCATCAGCTATTTCACACGTAACAATAATATATATTTGCTCCATGATTTCTGATGTTGATGCAGTTTTTGGACGTCCACTACGTGCATCGTTTTCAATGCTTGTATAACCATGTTTAAATTCAGCAAACCAATTTTTTACTGCAGCATACCAAGGAGCACGTACACGTTAACCATTTCGGTATGAATTACTTGTTGGGGTAAACATTTTTTTAAAACCTCGTAACGCTGAAACAGAAAAAAAGTAAAAAATTGATGTAATTAAATCGGCTTGATTGGACAAAGGAACAAGAAAGACATTGCTATGTATCTGTAAATATAGGTACAACATACAAGGATGCAGGAAGTTCCTTTTATTTATTAACGTGCTACTAACGGCCTAGAATTGGTTTTGATCATGTCAAACGAGCCATTTTAAGGAATAACAATTAAATTAGTTTTTATTGTAACCGAGTTACCTCGGTTTGAATAAAGTTAAGGCTAACAAAAAAAAAAAAAATAGCAGACGAGCTTCTGTGGTTCTGGGTCTTGTATTTCCCAGGAGTTTTTTGGTTGATAAAAATAGTTATAGCTAGCCTTGTTGTCGTTAAGCGCTTTCGAGTCCCGATCTTGGCTTTGAAAGTTTATTGATGGCAAAAGTGACATTCGATCCATCACATTGGGCGCTTTCAGGTCCATCAACCTTTGGCAACATGTTGAGTAAAATAATCATGTTATTTTCTGAATGCAACCGATTTATCGAAAATTCCCTTGGATGGATTGAATGTCAGTTTTGCATCAGTAAACTTTCTACACTGAACTTCTTTCAGTAAACTGAAAGCGCCCAATGCCATGTAATTTTCGATAAATCGGAGCCATTCAGAAAACAACATGTTTATTTTACTCAAAATGTTGCCAACACTTGGTGGGCCTGAAAGTGCCCATTGATTGGGTCTCTGATGTATTGTGGCAATTCATTGAAGCCGCCCTTATCTCTAATTTTATTTGTTAGGCAATCGGTTCGCCAACGTCGCTTTAGTTTTTCCCATAACTGCAATTTTTGCATATTCAGTGAGTCTTTTTTAGTTTCGCTAGCTACAGTGGTGTTCAATAAAATAGGACATACGGCACTTTTTAATGAAATAATAATATAAATAGAAAATTACATGTCAATTTTCAATTTTTTTTTTTTTTATTTAGATAATATTTTTGAATACATACGTATAAATAAATTCTAAGACTCCATTTAAATTCAGTACAAAAAAAATTAAATAAAAATCATCAAACTTTTATTTCAAAAAAAGTCTGTTCAAAAAAATAGGACAGTTCATTTCAATACGTAAATATGGCCTCAATTCAGTCTTGCATGTGGATATTTTTATAGTAGACTAAATACATTAATTATAATATTTAGTTGTATGACCCTTTTTGTTCAGCACTTCTTTGCAGCGGCGGTCCATAGACTCTACTAAATTTTGGCAAGTCTTAACCGGAATTTGTTCCCAGGCGGACCTTATTGCATCCCATAATTCGTTCTTATTTTTGTACTTTTTTGTACTAATGGTTTTCTTCACAATACTCCATAAGTTCTCGATCGGGTTTAGATCGGGTGATTGAGCTGGCCAATCCATAACCTCTACATTGTGTTGCCTAAACCACGCTTTCGCCTTTCTCGAGGTATGCTTAGGGTCATTATCTTGCTGAAAACACCAACCTGAGGGCATTGTATTTTCAGCAAACTCTAGCATTACGTTATTTAGTATGTCAACGTAAACATCCGCATTCATCGTTTCCTTTATCCAATATATTGGCCCTGGACCATACCACGAAAAACCACCCCATACCATAATTGAACCACCGCCGTGCTTTATGGTTTTTTTTTGTGTATTTTGACAACAAACTTGTATTCGGTGGCCGTCGTACATAATGTCGGCCATCGGACCCAAAGAGATTTACCTTGGATTCATCAGTCCATAACACTTTCTTCCACTTTCCTGGATCTGTGTTTGCCAGTTGTTTTTTTGCAAAGCTAACCCTGTGTTTGATGTTCTTTTTTGACAAAAGTGGGACTTTCTGGGCGGCGCAACCTCTTAATTTGTTCTCTAGCCATCTTCTTCTTACCGTTACATCTGAAACATTTAAGTTTAGATCCTTTTTGATTTCGCTGGATGTCATAAATGGTTCTTTTTTTGCCGTCCGCACGATTAAAGCGTCTTCTTTTTTTGTGGTTTTTCGAATGCGTCCACGTTTTTCCACAAGATTTTTTATTTTAAGGGCATTTAATACCATATTGCGCGATCTGGACAAAATTCGAGAAATTTCAGAAATGGATTTTCCTTCCGATTTTAGTTTTAGTGCAATTTTCTTTTCATCATTGCTACAATGTTTTGCACGGCCCATTTCTGAATTTCTGAATAATTATTTTTACATTTTTTTTTAAATAATATTTAATTTTTGAATGGCACTTACCTAATTTGTAAAAATTTTAATTAATTATTTTACGTGTATCGAGCGAAGTTCAAATTAATACTGATGTCCTATTTTTTTGAACGCAGAAATAATATTTTTATAATTGTTTGCGGTGATTTCCCGAAATTTACAAAAAATATTTGTTTACTCGATCTACATTTTTTAGTAGATTGTATTGAGACTTCACCCGGCCAACTATTATTAGATATGTTTGTAGGAAATTTTTGAAATTTTAAATTGAATAAAAAAATGATGTACTGTCCTATTTTATTGAACACCACTGTACCTCGGTAATGAAAGTTGAATTGCGAATAAGCCCAACGGAAGTATGAGATGATTTGAATAATTTCACCTGTTTTTGTTGTTGGTCGCCTCGGTGATTATATGAAGATTCTTCAGAGGTCTTTGGGACATTGGTTTACTAAGCCAAACTTTAGATTTCTAAATCTAAAAAGCTAGTTTTTTAATAATCCACTTATAATTACTCAATTTTAAACTTATTAATCGATGTCTGAAGTTAGTGGACTCAAGCCATATCATCTCTAAATAAAATAGCAAACAAATTTTATCAAATTATGCCACTCGATCGAGGCCAAATTTGATTTACAATCATGACATAATGTAAAACCGCATTCTCAGATGGACGAAATTAATATTCATACGTTACCCGATTACAATTTTATCCGTCTACTCACGCATACAATAGAATATTTTTGTTTTACCTTCTATGTGTGTGCGGTTTTTGTGAAAGCTGATGTTGCGGCTGACAAAAAGACTTTGCAGTGACCACTAATAATAATATTGGAATTTTATTTTTTCGATGTCATCCAACGTCTCTTAAAGTTATAAACTTTATTACATTGTAATTCACAGTGTGATCGTAAGAAAGTAAACATGCACGTTAAATTTAGGTTAGTGTTAGTATGTAATGTACGTACATATTTTCAAATCAATCAGCGCAAAATTTAATTACGAAATTTAGCATTTGAAAAATTAAAAATGTAATTACCTACTAAAGCGCGAATTTATAAAGATGATTTGCAAAAAAAACGACTGGTATTTGTTGTGCATTCGATTATGTAATATGTATAATTTTTATGTTTAAAAGCGACGCACTGTATCCATCGAATTGCACAACAAATAATTGAGTTTGAGACTTTTGAGAGTGCTAAAAGCCCGCGAAATAAATATATTTTTATTATTAGCACCGTATCGAATAGGAATAGTTTATCGTTGTTTTACAGACATGCACCATGCATGCATTTATTCATGTTGTTATGGTTGAGTAAATTTGTTTATGTTTTGAGGGGAAAACCACGATGCAATTTTCGGAGTACAACCGTTTTTTTTTTATTTGTTTTAACAATATATTTTCATTTTTCATCACGATTTACATTTATAAATTCTATATTGCATTTCCCTTTTTTTTATTACCATTATTAACGATTGTTCTTTGTTGTTGTTTGCATTATTTTGATTCAGTTCGAAACTATCGTTGTTTTAAATAATAGTTGTTGGAGCACAATTAAAAATGGTGGTTGTCTAGTAGTTTGTTTTTGTCTTTGTAAAGCTAAATTTTTGATACATAAGTTTGCTAATTGATTTATATTTGTTATTTCTACTAATTTTAACACGGTGGCAGAACATCAGGAGAGGTATATTATAGTTGTAGTTTTTTTTTGTTTAGTCTGATAATTGGTATTTTATTTTTGTTATATGAGTCGACATAATTTGAAATATGGATTTTATCGATCGGGTGTAGTAGTTATGTTAGTTGTATATTTTTGGATGACTAATGTCGTTTCGGAAATAATTCGTAATTCGGGAAAATTTTATAGTTTATTCCAAGTGAATGACACCAAATCTGATTCTGCTGTGTAATCTGAATGAAAATCTAAAATTAAATTTATTTCATCGAATCGGTCTAATCTAGAATTTCGTTAAATTGTGAAACGGGTATAAAACATGTAAATAAATTGTTCAGTCTCGCGTTTTTCTAAATAAAATATGTAAGGTTTTATCCTCAATTCTTCTTGTTAGGTTTCCCTCTCAATTTTCTAACTTTTGGTTTTTCTTCGAAATTTCTATTCAAAAAACAACACGTTTATTTTACTCAACATTTGGCGGGCCTGAAAGTGCCCAATGTATGGTATGGTAGTTCAAGGTCAAAATCAAATTCTGAACTCTGAATAGGGCTTGTTTAACATTTAAGGACAGATTGATTAAAATATTGATATGTGTTGCTAAAACCAATTTAATAATTTTCTTAGTCTCTCCCGTTCAATAATTGTTGGTCAATATAATTTGGCTAATTCCTATTAAACTTTTCAATTTATAGCCCAATTCATTTAAATCGTTCTCCAATTTTTCAATTTAAACACCTATAAAATTATCTTCCTATAGCCAACTATTGGCTAAAATAGTATTTCTAAATCTAGAGAGGTGTAAAATTTAGATTGATATAATCATTATTTTACTCATTAAATTGTTATTGAAGTGCTTGCCAAATAATCTGGCAGGACAGATTTATCAAACATAGTGAAACTCTACTTTTTCTTGTTCTTAATTCGTTGCAGTTTTATTTGTTTACAATTTAATTTTATTTAGCATATGGGATAAAAATTACCGTTGGATCTACAAGTCCAGTGGAAACAATTTTTATTCCAAAAATTCCATTGCCAAAATAAATCCAGTCTTCTTGCCAAAATAAATTCAGAATTAGAAAAATAGAAAATCAATTTGAAACCAAATTAGACATTTTTGTTGAAATAAAAACTTTCGATTTAAATTGGAAACAAAATATTATGCAAGTAAATAAGTTGTGGTCTATATTTTCTTAATTAATTAATCAGATATATCCGATTACATGCAAATATATTATTATAGATTGACATGCTCTCATCATTGCGTCTATTTAACATATCCGTTCTAAATAATAAACAACAAATTAAAAATTGGGCTAACATAATTCGACAATTCAGGTCGTAATGTCCTAGGTCTAGTATTTTTTTAGTTTTTGATATTACGAGTGAGGGTAGCGCCGTTACCATTTCCACAAAAATTATTGATTATACCTAAAAACAATCATTAAAATGTAATTCTTTTTTAAAACATTTATTTGTGCAAAAATCTATAGACACACAATATCAACCCAAATAAAATCATTAATGCTGTGCACGATTTATAAATAAATTTATTTTATAGAAAATCCGAAATAAAATAAAAAATATATCGCTAAGAAAACATGTTTTCGAGACGTATCTGTGTCATGCCATGCAAATATTTCAAGGGCATACAATATCTTATGTGAATATGTGTACTTACTTTCCGAAATCATTGAAGATACATTAAACTCGTCGTTGTTTGATTAAAGATTTTTTTTTTCGGATTCGTTTTATTTTATGCTGTATTATTTAACAATATATTTTATTATAATACAATTTAATATGAGGAAATAAAAATGTAAATTAATTATGTAATTTTAACCCAGTTAAGTTAATTACAACTTTCTAAAGAACATACATATATTTCGATTTCAATTTTGTTGTAATTAATCATCTAACTACAAAACTAAAGGAGGAGTAATGAGCGCGCGCGCGGAATGAATCGGAAATTATGTAATATATAATACGGTGACTTCCATGACTGTACATTCAATAGAAATGTTGCATGCAACATACGAATTCTTAATAATTTTGTTTTTTTTTTCTTTCAATCAATATTATTCTTTGAAAATCGGAATAAATTTTCTTTGGTTTCGGTATCTACTTATGTACATATTCTTATTCTTAGTAAAAATGTGGTATGGAATTAAATTATGGTTTTGTTATGTACGAGTATGTAGCTATTGTGCACACTCAATATCTTTGTACTTTAGACATCTTACTTTGTTCAAAAGAATGAATAAAATTGATTTTGTTTTGTGTTAACTTTAATTAGTTTAATTGGATGTTCTGGGTTTTTTTATGATTATGTTGAATCATTTACATACATAGCTAGAAGAGTTGTCAATTTTTTTTAACTACGCACATACGGTAATTTGATAAGGTCTCCAAACTAACTGGAAGCTAGAAAAAACGATAATTATTTGGAAGCTAAGATTCGGCATAAACTCTGCTAGCTCGAATAATTTGATTGCTTTAGGTTCTTTGTGTTATGGTTACTGGTGCTCTAAAATATTTTGAAGATTTCGATTCTTAGAATATTATAGTCCTCAAGGACTGTCTGATCAAAAGTCGCTATTTACTTCTTACTTTTTGATACTTACTTTTGATCACTTTTTTGTAGTAAATGCTTGTTTTGACCAAAATCAAGAATTTTAGGGATATTTTTCAAAGAGAAATTTGCAATTTTTGATACATTCTGAAAATAGCCATTTTTGGTCTTTCATTTAAAAAATTCTGCCCTGATAGAAAAAATAATTACATTTTGGAAAATGTAGACACTCACATGGTTATTTGAACTGTTTAGATTTGTAGATTCCCTGGATTCTTTAGAAATTATTTTGTATTTCTTCTGTTTCCTTGAATTTTCTTAATTTTTCCGATGGTACCTTGAATTGCTCGATCGACTGAATTCATGGCTTTTCAGGATTTATATTCTTTAGATTTTTCGTCTTTGAAGATTAGGTGATTGAAAGTTCAGTCCTTGTTTCGTGGACATTACACCCCACACCATCACCTTCAATCACTTCATCACAAGTTTGAACAGAGTGTCCTATATTTTCTTAAATGAATTTAATGTGGTTCAAGAGGTATTCACATTTAAAATTTCGTCAAAATGTCTATCGCATTTGAAAAACTGTGTCGCGTTTGTACATAACAGATGTCAGCTGTACCAATTCTTTTCGGTAAAAAGGAAAACAAACCGATGCAGGCTCAATTTTTTAATATTATTGACTAACGACTAGAGTAGCATGTACGCTACGCTCTTAGGTAAACAACTCAACAATCGCCGTAAATTATTTTTTCAAAAAATAATGCAGATTGTGGTTATGTCATGTTCAATGGTGTTAAGCGCGCCTGTCAAAATTATCTGAAGGTGTATGTTTTATTAACTTTTAGTTCAGGCCGGAATAATCAGCTTGAAAAAAGCCTCCAAATCAAAATTCTTAAATAGAAAATTCGTAAAGTATAATTTTATTATGTAAATTTTCTGGCAATCAGTGAAATTGGTAAGACCGAATTATAGTAACGGGATCTTGTTATTTTCAAACAAAAAATAGGAAAGAACGTGTCCATGTTTGTGAAAATCATTACAAACTAATTTTGGAATATGGAATCTGAGGTGACGCTGTTTACTGATATGACAGAGGTCGACTTGGGGTTCAAATTCGGTGAATTTCCAGGCAATCCAGTGTGGGAATCGTCTTAAATATAAGATTAGCTAATGAAAGAAAATGATGCTTACCGATTTCGCCCGATGACAAGGGGCGGAATCATCCTGAAATATCACAGTATCTGCACCCAAAAAATTCACATATGACTTTTGTATTTACAGTTCCTTTAAAAAAGGTCATTTATTTCAATACCATGATACGAAAATCATCCCCAAATCAATTGGGCGGCTAGATGCTTACTGTTTTTTTTCAGGCACTGATCGCTCACATGTTCGCTGCATTTGCGCCTGACCTACTGGATTCCATCCGATCCAAAAAGATTAAATTTACTCTCGTCGAGCCCATTCTAAACGTTTTTATTTCAGTTTTACTCTTAAGAAACGGATTTTTTCCCGAGGGAACTGATCATGTAACGTTGTTCCCGGAGCCGGTTACGAATCGTATGGATCCCGATTTCTTTGACAACTCAGTCAGAATATCCACAGCAGTTTTAAAGCGATTAGCAGTTGAAATTCTGATTATTTTTAAATTTTCAGTAGTCTTCCTTTTTTAAAAACGACTCACACTCTAGTAATTGCATCCAATCTCAACAGCAATCTGATTCGAGGACATTTTAGGCGCCCCAGAATATGTCACAATTCGATTTTTCTGACCGATTCATCAATTGCGTGTATTTTGTCATTTTCAACAAATTTAAATTTTAGTAACTTTTAGATTTTAGAAAAAAAAAAATAATGTGAAAAACGATTGGATTTATACCTAAAAAAAATCAGCCTAGTACGAAAAGGATAAGGGCAATTAGCACAACTTCACTTGAAAAATGTTGGTGTTGTACTTTCCATTCTCGTTACTGTATGTGGCGATCGTATCAAAAACCGTGATGTCATATTTGAAGAAAATAATCATATACAGTAGCAAATTGTTCACTTATTCTTACATTTGAAATTTTATTTTCTGTGAAAATATTATATGTGTCCGAGAGACTCTTTGCTTGTTTTAACGTAAATAAAATTACCATACTAAAATCCGAATCCTTGAATTGAATAATTCCTAAATGCCAAAAATTGTATTTTATATTTCGACTTCTACTTTATTCTGTAATTTACCAGGACATCGATTTTGGTCGCAGAATGAGAATGAGTATAGAGAATTTTGTATATGTACACGACGTATAATAGACATTTTGCTATTGTGTGGTCACCTTGAGTTATTTTTCTCTTCTAACATGATATTTCGCGACCTTAGATTAAAATGGTTATAACTTAGTGTTCATTCTGAGATAGATATTGACTTGCAAAGTTTTAAGATCAAATTTTTTGTATTTCATTTGTTATTATAATTTCAAAATTAAGCATGTGGTTGGTTACTTGAGACACTATTAATAAAATGAAAGTAAAATTTTTAAAATTAATTACGTACTTTCCAGAAGGCTTAAGAAATTAAATTTCAGATAGAATCTTTTTGAAAGTTGAAATCATTAAAAATAATTTAATAAGGTTTTAACTAGACACATAGAACTAGGTTTTATAACTTTTAATGAATTACAAAAAAGTATGGTTTTAACCAAGTACGTCTGGATCGAGTAGAGATTTGTCGTTGTCCTATATTTTAAAGCCTTTTTCGTCGATCAGTCATTTTCGATTTTGTAGCAAAAACCCTTGTCGACTGTTTCAACAGTGAACATTTCTAAAATATTCTTCGTTGAGGCAATACGGTTATGGTTATGTGGGCTCCAGCTGATTTTGATATTATTGGTAGATTGCAGATTATTTAACTAGTAGACTAAAGTAGGTTCCAAACCCAATAACAAACTCAGAGTGTGAACCACCCGAAAAGATTTATAACTAGCAACAAAACCTGTTATTTTTCTTAGTGGATTTTAAAAACCTACTTGTGTATTGGTATCCTTATAAAACGTTTCAAAAAGCTGTTCAATCTCAGGAACATTTTCTTGCCTTTGGAAGTGTTATTAGCGTCAAAACCCAAATAAATATTACACAAACTACGAAAACAACAAACTACGTAAACCCGAAACAAAATCAAATTTAGGAATCATAAATCATGTAGGTTAAAGTGGTTGCAAGTCCTTAGTTTTTTGTACGAATAAAGTTCTAAGAGCAATATTTTTCTTAAATATTGAGTAACTAAGTTCTAACTGATATTTTTTATGTAGATAAAACTCGATGACTTACAACTTGGCTCTGTAGACATTTCATAAACGAAAAGAGATAGAGTAATTTAATTGTGCCTAATGGAAAGAAAAGGATTTATTTAGTGGGGACAGCATTAAAATTTAATTTTTTTATTTTTTGTTCGTTACAACTTTCTTAATCTAGGGTCGCGTTATGATATATTTTTGTATCTATTGCGGTTGTAACCGAAAACATTGATTTGGTTTGGTCAATAAAAAAACAAAAACAAAATTTCTCGTGATTATCGTCATCATCGTCGATAAATTATCTCTCTTATTTACATCGTGTTAAATGAAAAACTAAAAAAAAGCACATTCGAACATAGATTTATTACTATTCCGGTAATTCTCAAATCAATCCTCATTTTGCGACCAAAATCCAGGTGGAGTTGACTTGACCCATCTAAATAACTCAAAAATTAAACATTATATCAAGAAGTGTTCCAAGACAAATATAGTCTTGACACGTCTTTCTACATCTTTATATTTTTTTTTGATGACCTTGAAATTACGTATCAAGGTCATTTTTTTAAATATAAATTTCATGTTTTGGCTTTTCAACTTCTGTCTGAAACAGTTGTTTGTGCGCCCTTTCTTTTTCCAAGATTTTTCATACTTTCTACAATAGGGTCAACTTAACTTTACATCGCCGACAGTAAAATTGGGCAACACAAACAAACCGCCGACGAGAAGGTTCGCCAACACAATCATATTAGTGGCGGATTTACCGTAGTCATGTATACATTTAATTTTGAAACAAACAAATAGTGGCATACTTACTGGGAAAGGAGAAATTAATTTTGGAAAACTCTGAACGCGTTTATATTTATATTTATATTTATTTGCTTACAAAAAAAATTTGAATCAAACACCAACTCCATACTTAACACAATCTATTTTGAGCTAGATGCTCATTCGTAACAAATTGTGAAAAGATAAGGTGTGGATTTACATAAAAATAAATTTTTAACAAAAGGTTCACATTCTGGCCCTTCAAACCTATCCTGTAAAGCGGTAAGTCTGCTGCTTCGAATTTTTATTTTATTTTGTAGGGTGGCTGAATTATCGATGTATTACATCCTTAGCAGAAACCAGTTTTAACCATTTCCTTATTCTTGAATCGTTTCAATTGACCTGATCATGAGTATTTGTTTCCGCTGGATCGAATGTCATAATATCGATATTGGGAACCATTATTAGGAAACATGTTACAAATCCTTCCCCAAGTTTTAACATGTTCAAAGCTACCTCACTAAGAGGATTTTATGCGGTTTTCTGCATTATATGCTAACACAATTTAAAATTACAAAAAAAAAAAAAAAAGTAAAATAAATATTTTTGTAAGAAAAAATAATTACGTTCGGCTGACTCGAAAGTCAAAGCAAATCAAATATTCCTTTTTCCAGAATATTCATCACAACGTGATCTGAATTTGTGGTTTTCGACGATGTAGTTGTGTTGACCGCCTATCTTGCCGGCGATCTGGTTGTGCCGGCGTTTTATCTTATCGGCGGTACGTTGCCGTTCAGCAGAATGGTTATACGTGACCCACGCTTTCATAATAAGCTCTGTAACTAGTCGATCAATTTGGGTGCTCGCTACCGAACATTTGTGAATAACATATTAAACAATGCTTTACGCAAGTCATTTACCTCGAGCCACAATTCTATAAATCTTTTCATTTTAATCTTTAAGTATTGCATAAATTAATAAGCTAAACTAAAAAAAAGTTGACAAACATTTTTATGATGGCATCACAATAAAAAAAAACAAATAACACAATTACTTCATAAAAGTAAATTTTATTATTTTTGTATAATTAGAATATTGTTATTTCGAAATTTACAATAAGTAACATACTCGTACTTGCCATTTTATTACAGCTTTTATCAGAAATGAAAATGTAAATAAAATGTGTATGTACACGTACATGTACATTAAAAAAAACTATTTTCGTTTTTAATTTGCTATAAAAGTCAAAAACTTCTTAAAGACACATTTTCATTATTTTAAACTCAGAGTGAGTAATCACGAAGCGGCACCGGTACGACATTTTAATTGAATTAAACATTTTGATTTACATTTTGGTTTTAGGAGATAAGATATATCCGTACAGCCATATCTATTACTGCTATCGTATCTCTATAAAGAAATTGTCGTAAATTTAATTGTCAGTCGTTTAAAATTATAAGAAAATGACAATTATAAAAACTTCTGTATCATTTCTAAACTAACAATTTAGTTTTTTTATACATAGCTAGTAATTATTAGTTTTATAATTAATACCGAAACAAATATTTATAAAGTAGGTTAAAAACTTGCCTTTATCGCTTCTTATTCTATTATTATCATTAATATTGTGCAACATATGATAACCATGTAAATGATAATACTTATGTTGAAATGAAATGGAATGAGCAGACCCAAATCCATTTGTGGTTTATTGAACTATAATTGGTTTACATATTTATACACATAAGATACCAGATAATTTTTCTTCGATACCAGACGTATACATATTATGTTTCAATTTAAAATATTTTTACTATGATTATACGAAAAACGAGATACGAAACTATCCGTCATTGTAAAAAGCGAAATTTTGAAATTTTGAACACGTATACAAAATTTATAGACAGGGAAAGGATTGGTTTGATTTTCGAAATATTTAAATCAAGTCAAACTCAATTATGTTACCACCTGTTGAATTCGAAATTTACGTTTTAATTTTTTGTTTTGTTGTCGTACTCGAATCGAGTCGACTATAAGTATATACATCATGCGATAGTTGAATGTAAATAAATGTTTACGTAGTGTCTACAATATCAAAAAAAAAAAAAGGCTTTTATTGATTGATTTTGGTGTTTTTGTTTATTTGTATGCTTAAGCATATCGATAAGAAAGCATTTTATGTACATATATGAGTATAGATATAGAAAGGTGTGCACTATGTGAAAACAAATTTATCATATTTGTTTATGAAATGATAAAAATTGGAATTTATTACGTTTCCGTAAATTACATAAAAAATACAAATTGTTAAATTTCGAGTAGCAGATTTAATTTTCAAAGGCTCTTCTTCAAATTCTAATTTTAAGACTAGATTTTAATTTCTAGACTTCAGAAACACCAAAGGAACCTTAGAGGTTGTTGTTCCTTCCGTGCTGCAAATTATTATTATTTCACATCTTTCAAATTTTTTCGCTCATATTTTTAAAAATTTTCAAAATCTGTACCTTTTCTAAATCTGATAATTTGTAAAATTTTACGCAAATTCGAATTAAACTTTAAAGTACTGCGCATACTAATATCACGCGACCATCATACTGTTACAACTACATAATAAATTCGTGTACAAAATGTATAAAAAATTTGAAATTTTGTAGTTTGAAAATGGGTGACAATTTTGTTTTGAACGCTTTGTAAATTTAAAAAAAAAAAAACAATTGCTTTTTTTATGTTAGCACCTCACAAATTAGACAATTAGGCATCGGTCCATTTCATTTTGTCGTATTCAAACCTTTTTCTTTTATGAGAATTTTCCAGTTAATTAATTTTTGGGTTATACTCACATAAATGGAAATATTCAGAAATTGATTGATTACCTTTTTTTTTGATTGTGTAAAAAGTATAAACACGCTTCGAGTTGAATGTCCTTTTTTGTTGAATCGAATGCGACCTATTTTTTTCCATAATATACATTTCTTTTATGTAATCGAAAATTAATAAGGTTTTCTATTTGAGCTATAACAAAACAGTAACAAGTTAAACTAAATAAAGTTTTCCTTGACCCAGGTCGTTCAACTATAAATAGTAAAGCGACGATACACGCGTTGGAAAATTCAATATGTATAATTTGTACAATAATATTATGGTTGAATACTTATTCAAATATCCTTTGTTCCATTTTCGTTTTGGGAAATTTATTAATTAAATTTGTTCTAGAAATGTCGAATCATTTTTTTTTCTTATTATTTTTGTTATTAACCAGGTGCTGGCTAAATTACTCGATATTTACTAGAAGAATTATGCTGGTAAATTGGCCACGCCGATCAAAATTTTTAATATACATTTTAATATTAAGTCCTTTAAAAAATATTTTTTTTTTTATAATAAAATTGAATTGCTTTTCTAAATTAGTTTATCCGAATTGGCATTGGCACTGTCATCAACCAATACGCAATCGAATTATGGTAACGATGTGAAAGGTGTTGATAATAATAGTAAAATGCAAGGTGATGGTGGTGATGCATCCCAACAGTCGAGCCAAGATCAACAATCACCACATCAACACCATCATCATCACCATCATCATCATCATCGACATGGTGGGCCTCATCATTCGAAAACACCAGAACCGATTACTACTACTCCAGATTCGAATAAAACAATTTTTACTAGCATAGCTCTTGGAAATTGTATAAAAAATTTAATGAATACCGCTGCTAATCCGAAAAATATCAATGTGGTGGATACGATTATAAAAGGAAGTGATTTTCCAAATAAATCGATTCAAAATTTTATAAAAGCGGAGATACATAATATCCCTATTCGAAATACGAGTAAAGTTGAAGGTGGCAGTGAACAAACGAGTTCATCAAAAATGTTAATGAATGTGGGTGGTGGTACCTACCCAGCTGCAGCACAAACCTCTATTGGTGGTGCAGGAAAAGTAGTAGTTGTCGGTGGAAGTGGATCAGCTAGTCGTTCTACATCACCTCAACCAGTTTTCTCAGCTGCTGGTGGTAATTGCTCCTCGAGTGGCGGCAATTGCGAAACTGCCAGGTTGGCATTTTATTGGATTTTGTGTTGTTTTTTTTTGTTATTTTCTTTTTGACCCAGACTTTTTGACCAATCTTTTAAGATTTTTGTTTTGGTTTTGTTTTAACTAACAACAATTTTTTGAGTGTTGCTTGTTTTTTTTATTCTTTTTTTATTTCAATGTTTTCTTATTTTTAACTAATATCTAAATGTCGAATGCATTTTTTTTTTTTAAATTTTAATTTACATCTTCTGCTGTTTCAAGCTTTAAAAAATGTTTTTCAAAATTATCTTTGCTTTAAAGCAAAAATGTTAACACATAAAAAGAAGAGTAAACAATTGAAGAAACTAGCAGGTAATGTGTTGTTGACTCTAGCAGGTAATGTGTTGTGAATAAACTAAACCATTCCCAATATTAATATTCTAAATTATAGGGAAACTTACACGCAAAATGATAAATTTTTCGCTCCCAAATTCAGTGTGTTCAAAATTCTAGATTCAACACTCTTAGAATTTCAGGAATTATCTGCCGGAATTGGATCGAATGGCCGAATGTTGAACGACCGTGAAAATTATTTTTTTTCCTCCAGTAAATTAAAACAGGCAACAAAAATTGTTTTAAAAATACAATTTTGGCGAAGGAAAATTCTCTTAAGCTATTTTTAGTTTCTATCTGTTGCAATATGTTACGATTAATGTGACGAACTCCTCCTTCCTAATTGTTGACCAATCTGTAGAATTTAGAATTGTAGGGGTTAAATGTGACTTCTTAGAAGAGTAGTAAATAAATTAGGAATTACAGATAACTAGAATTACAGATTGAGCTTTTTGACATGCGGCTCTTTGACACATTTGGTACCTTTACATTGAACCTTTTAACATTTTGCCCTTTGACATTCAGCTCTTCAACATTAAACAAATTTGCCACTTGTAAATCACATAACACAATTCATATACAATTCAATTTATATTTCTAAAAATTAACTGGGTTTTGGGTCCTAGTTCTAACTGACATACTGTGGTGGCCAAAAAATTAGGGACAGCGGAAAAAAAACATGAAAAACAATATTTTAATATATTTTATAATACTATATTTAATTTCATGTACTATTTTGATTAGTACTTTTGCAGTTTGTTATAAAAAATAAATAAGGTCCTTTTTCTAACCCACTGGTTTCTATTTTTATTTCATAAATGTAATAAAGGGCTGATCACAAAATTAGGGACAGTTCAATAATGTTAAAAAAATATAAATTCTATGTGCTATTTATAAGAAAATTCATAAGTAAATCTTTAGTACTTAGTAGCCTGCCCTTTATTTTCAATGACTGCCTGGCATCTACGTGGCATAGAGTCGATTAAGGCCCGACATCTTTGAATTGGTATCGCCTTCCAGGCTTCTTTAACTGCCAACCATAATTCGCGCTGATTTTTGTTTTTTTTGGAGGCCACAGCAACTTTGAGGTCTTTCCATAGATGCTCAATAGGATTGAGATCGGGTGACTGCGCTGGCCAAGTCATGACGTTGATTTTTTTGTCCACAAAAAACTGTTTAGCCTTCCTCGAGGTATGTTTTGGGTCGTTATCTTGCATATACACCCACCGTAGAGGCGTTTTATATTCAGCATATGGGTACATTACATTTTGTAGGATATTATCAACGTAGATGTGCTGGTCCATGATCCCCTTAATCCAATAAATAGGCCCAACACCATAATATGAAAAGCATCCCCATAATTTAATGTTGCCTCCACCATGCTTCACCGTTTTCTTTGTATATTGCGGGCAAAATTCTTTACTTTTTGGTCTTCGGACGTATTGTTTGCCATCAGAACCAAAAAGATTTATTTTCGTTTCATCGCTTCACAATATGTTTTGCCATTTTTGTACGCCATGGTCACCTTTCCAATCTGTATGATTTTTTGCAACACTAATTCGATCTCTCACGTTCTTTTTACTTAACAGAGGTACTCGCCGAGCTGATCTGCCGTGAAGATTGTCCTCTACGAGTCTTCTACGAATTGTTCGTGCACTAATTTCCAGATTCAGCTCTTTCCTAATGGTCACAGATGTCAAAAAAGGGTCTTTCTTGACGATTTTTGAAATACGACGATCGGTTTGAGGCGTTGTTTTTCGCTTTACGCCCCGTTTATTCTGAGATTTTTTTTCCTTTATTGCGTAAGCGACCATATTTTTCGAACAGTGCATTGTTGATGCAATTTCGCGGGATCGGTATATAATTCTGTTTTACAAAATTCTGTTTTGACAAAATTCTGTTTTTTCCAAATTTTATTTTTTTCAAAAATTCTGTTTTACAGAATTCTGTTTTTACAAAATTCTGTTTTGAAAAAATTCTGTTTTTTTTAAATTCTGTTTTATAAAATCAACATACACATTCCCACAGGCACAGCATTATACTCGCCCACATACCTTCATACTCATACAAATACGCACACATATAAACATACAGACACAAACCTAGGCATACACACAAAATCCACATCAACACATACACGGGCAGTGATAAATAGCCAACAAATAAATTTAATATTTTTTATTTAATTCAATTTTAACAAAATTATCAATTTAAAAATTTTAAGCAATTTTATATAGTAATTTTTTGGGTTTATAAGGATAAACTTATTGCCATCCTTTTAAGAAAATCAAGTTTCCCCATCATCCGACGTTTTTTTATAATTTTTTCAATTTTTTTGTTCTTTTGTATGATCGATATTTTCTTTCTAATGTGATTCCCCGATTTTATTTTTTCCACCTGCATTTTAGACATTATCATTTCCTTTGATAAATCTCCTATCAATTTATAAAGCCCCGCATGGCGTTTCCCGACTACCACTTTCAAACGTCGGTGCCACGCTTCAACGCTATTTTGCGTTCTTGGGAAATACTCCGTTCCGGGTTTGTTTTGGTTCACTGTCCAAAATACTGGAGAATATAAAGACTGATTTCTTGTCATTAAATAATTTTTTTCAAACCAGTTTCCAAATTTTTTAGATTCCCTGTGCTCAAAGTTTTCTTTTAGTTCCAAGTAATATGAATTTACTTCATCTTCCGGAACAAAGGCTAGGCTCTTTATCATCCTAATTTCCAACGAGAATGATACGGAATTTCCATAAAGTTTCTTCATACCTTCCTTTTGGATTTTACGCCATAAAATTTGGCCGAAGTGGAACAAGCATCCCTTCACATTTGTGTTTGGAAAAAAAAATTTAGTCGATGAGATAATGACTTTTTCAAAATCACACACGATTCTTTGTGGATTTGCTTTAATTTCAAATTTTAAAAATAATTTTTTTAATTCAAAAAAGAAGTGGTCGTATAATTTTAAAGTTTTTCTGCTCATTAAACAAAAAATTAATGGAATATTTTCACCTTCAATGTTGCCGTGTATGGAAAATAATTGCCGCATTATGGACGGTACCACTTCAAATGTACCATCCATTATCCAGCATGTTGACTCTGCTAAGAGTTTTAGAGATGATTTGGTACCCATTATGATAATCTTTTCACTGTCGACCTCAGACTCACACAAGACAAACAATTCCTCTTCTAATTGCCGTAATTCTTCAGGGATGTCAATAAGGGCCAGATTTTGTGGCTCAGTAATTATATCTTTTCTTACCCGATGTATCTTCATTTTTTGGGCTTCCTTTGTTGGTAAATAAACTCTAACATCCGCAGGACATTGAACAACTGAATTCCTTATAATTTGGGATCGTTTATTTTCTGATATTGTGGCTAAAGTTTTAATATTGTTATTTGCAATGCAAACTTCCAGATCACTGGCCACTGGTGGATGCGTATGCTTTTCACATTGTTCTTTTACAACTTTGTGTATGCCATTTTCTATTACAGTGGTAACTCTGCTCTTACAGTGCAAGGGAATTCTTTTAGCACAAGCCCAGCTAAAAGTTCCTTTTTTGTGCTTCCTTTCACAATAATAAAAAAAACCGTTAACGTTAAGTTTTTCTTGGCCTTTATTACTTTTGATGATGTTAACGTTCATTTTGAATTAATTTTTTACTTTTGTTTTACATGTATAATATGTACAAAGAAAATAATTAATCTTTTATTTTTTCAACAAAGACAAAATCAGCAAAGATACTGCGTTAATACAATATTCCATACAGTATATACCTATGTACGAGTATATAAACACTTTGTATTTATATAAGAATTGTATACATTTCATATAATTCTGCTAAAAATTAATTTTGCAATTAATTTTTTTGCGACAAAAAAATTAATTGCAAAATTAATTTTTAGCAGAATTATATGAAACAGAATTTTGTGAACCAGAATTTTATGAAACAGAATTATGTGAAACAGAATTTAGAAAAAACAGAATTTTGTAAAAACAGAATTATATCAAACAGAATTTTGTAAAACAGAATTTTGAAAAGCAGAATTATAACAAGAAAAATTTCGTACCCAACCCCAATTTCGCGGTACGATTTTCCTTCCTTACGCAAGTTTAAAATTAATCGTTTCTCTTCAGGTGAACAATCAACACCTCGTCCCATTTTTATAAAATAAAAATAGTTTATTGATAAATTTCAATAAATGCGGTGTTATCTATTTAATAAATGCGAATTTTGTATTTTAAACAAAAAAAATTTAAGAAAATTTGAAGAAATACAACGTGTCCCTAATTATTTGTCCACTGTTATTTTGACGTTTATAACTATTTAGGGGAATTACATAAATATGTGATTAATGAAGTTCCTTACAATGATACTTTTTAATGCTAGGGCTAAGTATAACTAGTAAACAATAGATGTCAGTTTAATAAAATGAAGGGCATCTTTAAGTAGAGGGTTATAAATATATTAAAGTCGTTGTCCCTAATTTTCTGGCCACCACAGTATATTCTCGATGTGAATTGTCAAACCTTAATACCTTTCTATTGAAATTAAATTTCTTTTCCTGAGATTAAATATTGAGTTTTCCCACATTTCAACACTGCAATTAAAAAAAAAGTTAGGAATGAATTTTAAATTTTAGTTAAAAAGATATTTGTTTTGTAAATTTTTTAAAATTCTAGAAATAAAATTTTCAAAATTGTCCAAATTTCACATTCTTGTAAATAAATTTGATTAGAAAATTTTAAAATTACTAAATTTTGAGAATGATCATTTAACATTTAAAGTTAATTCATAAAATTCTAAAGGGAAGTATCTAAAAATGTCCCTTTATTATTGTTGTACAATAGTCGTCGAATTTAAATGTTAAACGATTGTTCTCAAAATTTTGTAATTTTAAAATTTTCTAATCACATTAATTTATCAGAATGTTTTTTGTTAATTTTAAAATTATGAACAATCTTTCAAAATTCTAACTTTCGAAATTTTAGATTTAAAATTTTTTAAACTTCCTACTTACAGCAAATACCTAATAAATTTTAGGAATGATCATTAACCTATAATATTTTATATAAAGTTGATAGTTTTTTGATAAATTTTTAAAAATTTATAATTTGTATTTCCCTATTCTAAAAGCGTTGTCAGAAATACAGAGTTATATTCTGATCATTCTCAAGATTTTGTAATTTTAAAATTAAATTAAATTTAAGAATTTTTTTAGTTAAAATTAAGTTAAATTGACTATTAAAATTCTAACTTCCAAATTCTAAAATTATAGACTTTAAAAACATATAATTTTTAAATTTTTAAAAAATTCACTGAATAATTTGAAAATCTAATATCTATCGAAATTTAAAGATTTCACATGCATATTAAATTTCCAATATTTTCCAAATTTTAAAATGTTTTTAAGAATTGTAAAATGACTAAATTTTTAAAATGATAATGTGGGCAAAATTGTAGACTAGACGTCAAAATTCTAACTTCCACATTCCAAAATTCTAAAGCAAAATTTATGTTATTTTAACAAAATTCTAACTATCAAATTCTAAAATCTTTGAATAGAAATTCACAAATTTCAGTATCAGAAGTTCAGAAATAATTCTCTCAATTCTGAATTATTTACAATGTATTATTTAACTTTCAAAATTTAATGTTCATGATAAAATTTCTTAAATTCTCTAGATTTCACATTCTCAATTGAAAAAATATTAAGAACAAATATTATATTGTAGCTACCTAAATAAAATTTAATTATAAAATTTGTACGTTTAAAATTGGGGTATAACATTTTAAAGTAAAAGATTCTTTTAAGTCTGAGATTCTTTTAAGTCTGAAAGTCTAAAATCTTAGACTAATCGTTAAAAGTTTGTACATTCTCATTTTTAACAAACCATTTTGTCAACGCTAATAATGTACGTGTATATTTCCGGATTCCACTGCAATAACAATATTTCGATGACGAGTTTTGTTTGATTGAAATATTATCCCCGGCCTAATTGAATTATATTAGATTAGACATACACACGTTTATCATAAGAAATTTTGTTTGCGCCATAATTATTTATTCAAATATAATATTTGTGAATATTTATAAATGGGTATACATATTGTTTGATTAAAGTAAATAAAAAACAACTCTTAGCTCTTTATATCGTTGTTGTACTTCTAATAAATTGTACAATAATATTTATTTTTGCAAATACACTGTACCCATATATACACACAACTATAAGTGTCAATAAAAAAACAATATGCTCGTGTTAAATAAATAATACAAGAGCTCTCATCTCTCTGGCTGTTCCAATACCTAGTTAAGCGTTCAAAAAATTCCCAAAAAATTCAACATTACGCACTTTCAATAAAAATAGACATATAATTAGATAATCGGTTTGATTTATTGGTGTATTAATATACGGCAAAATATGTTTTTATATAGTGATACTTAACGGTTTTGCTTAATAAATTATGAACGTGAATTTATGTCTATTTCAAAAAATTTAGCTAAATTACTCACAAAAATTAATTAAAAATAAGAAAATATAAATATTTGTCTATAGTTATGATTTAACGTCTCGTCAAGTTGTGTGTTTTGAAGATGAAATATGAGCTTAACATTTTATTTAGATTCATATTCGAAGAAACCTGAGATTTTTTTTTATTTATTCAAAATTTGAATTTCAGTTAAGGCACATATTTGTTTTAATGTTAACATAAATAGAATTTTAATTTATGATTTAAGATGTTGTGTGTTATCGTATTGTTGATAAGCACCACCCACGCCACATCAGTGATTCTAAATAATTTCTATTGCTAATAACGGTATGGTAATTGTGGGTACGTAACAAATAATGTTTTTTGTTGAGAGCTTTTTTTATATATTGATTGATTTCTTGTTATATTTAGAAACGGAGCAAATATTTCCCAACATTTTCATAAATGTTGGCAGTGAAATGAGTTTAAACGCTGTCACAAAATTCTAAAGAATCAACGATTGGCAACTTCTCTTTATTTGTGCTGTCGACCATTTTAATAATTAAGGCCAAAAAAATTTGATCTTTCCAATGTATTGTTACAATTTTAATTTGTGACGTCGGATTTGGTGGAAATACTGTTAATTTGGCAGTAAAATTATTAAACAGTTTAAATCACCGAGTTCTTTGAATTAAATTTCTTTGGCTAAAATAACAATGAGTTTAATAAATACATAGGTTTAATTGCGAGAATTTTTTGAAGGACTTGAAATTGTTAAAATTTTGTGTCAACACAATCATTGTTCATCATTATTTCTTCGCAGTAATTTAAACGGAATATTTGCTCAAAAAGACGATGTCCGTTATTGATTTGGTTTTTTTACCCAACAAATTTTTTCAATAAATATGCCCAAATAAGAAGCACTGGCTGGAATTATGGAACACTTATTTAGTTAAAATCCATAATTTTAATTGTGAATGTAATTCTGTGAAACTTTCTAAAAGTTTTAGGTAATTTAGGGTCCCCTAATCAGACTCTAGGCCACTACTTACGAATAAAGTTCCGCAAAGGACCAATAAATTACGACTTTTTGAACCAATAAAGCGACAAAGGGTGTTTTCGAAACCGAATTCAACGCCGTCTTAAATAGAGAAATCTTAAAAGAGGACCTAAATAATTTCAATTTTTTACTTCAGCCAAAAGCAAATTTTAATTTTGTGTATGTCAGACTACGTTAGATAAATTTACATATCGATGGCTTAATTGCAAAAGGGCCTAACCCACATTTTTTTAAAAAATTACTTTTTCATACTATGTAGTGTAACCCAATATAATGCGTGTTTTTATTCAATTGTTTTAATTTTAATCATAATACAGCACGATCCAAATTTAATTTTATTTAACCAATTTACATTGAATTAATGGGTTGAACGATTTTCGTTTTGCGTTTTTCCACAAATTTTACAAATGTGGGTTAGGTCCTTTTGTAGTTAAGCCATCGATATGCAAAGTCACAAGCAATTTAGACTTTTTTTTTGCAAGAAAGAGATACAAAATAAGTCACCTCTTCAGGATACTTATTTGAATAAGTTAGATTCCACAAATAAGTGTTCGTTTCGAAAACATCCAAAGGATACTTTTGTTTTACAAACAATCATTGCTTCAATTTAAATTCCGAAGAAATACAAGTTGCTTTGACGGACAAAAAATGAATTTAAATTTTCGAATTAGGTTCCACAAAGGTTATTAAAGCACAAATGAGAACTTTCAAATAACCGCGAAAAAATGTACACCACGAAGTAAGCTACACGAGTTGAATTATTTCCAACTAGAACAAAAAAGTTGACCATGATTACCAATAATACCAATAATTATAATATTTTGCTAACTTCGTGGTGTACATTTTTCACCAGAAATGCTGCATGTACACAGTTTGCTGAACATAAAATTAAATTCCATAAACAGATTATATTAAATCCCACCTTACAAATACTAATGACTAATTGCAAGTTTTTACACACTTTACAAAATCTTATTTTCGAGAGAATCGTGGGTTGCATCACATTAGCAATAAATAAGTTGATGTGCTTTAATCTTAATACAAAAATTACAAAGCACACTAAATTCACAAATAGATACATTCCACATATTAAATTCCACATCTTTAATTTCAATAATTTAGACTGCTAAACAATACAAAATATAATAAAGTTAACAATTTTGCTCTTGTTATCTTCTAAATAAAAAAATTCTAAACTTTGCGACATTTAATAAAATGTCTGTTTAAAAAACAACATATTCTAATTTAACGTGATATTCGTTAGACCCTAAGGATATTTTATTTATTTAGTTTTTTCTAACGAAATTTCTAAAATTATATTCGAATCACACCATCTTACCTTGAGTTTAATTACTAGGTGCCCTAATGCGTACCTTCAAATAGAAAACATTTAATAATTTACTTATACATAATTGTGTAATTGTGTTTTGTGAATTTTTTGTTTGTTTTTTAATTAATTTCCTCAAGCCACAAAGTTCATATTTTAGATTTAAATATTTAGAATGGTGCGGGGTATTATTTTCTCCGCACATGCTAGACCGTGCGGCTTTTTATTTTGTAATTCCTACTTATTCATTTTTTTTTTTTTTTAAATTAATTTATTCAAGTGTACAAAGTTTGTAAATTGTTGTTACGATGTCAGGCTAAAGTAATTTCAAGGCTTAATTGCATTCTATACAATGTACTCTCTGTAATATCTTTACGCAGCTGCATTCGAAATATTTTGTAATTCACATATTTTAGTGTATGTACTTTGTATTTTTTTGTATATTAAACTCGAATCGGAAAATTTTCCCGGAATATAATTACACCATACATATATACCACACATTAGTACAATGTTTATACATTTTTACAGGGCCAAGTTATTTTGAAAAACAACTCGATAATAATTTCATGTGATTTCATAATCAAAATGTTTAAGATAAAATATTTAAAAAAAATTATTTTTACAATTTTTCGATATACAAAAAAAACAATCTTTGAAGGTCAGTCTTAGTATTTTGTTTTTTGTAAAATTTTCCCACAAAAGTGTGTGGTATTCTATATATTGATATCTAGTAAAAAATAATTTGCAAAACCAATATTGACATGCTGATCTCTTAGCAACATTTTATCAGAGTACAAAGGAACACTGCCTGACCTTTACTGAGCCGCAAATTCCAAATTTTGAAAGTTTAGCTTCTAGCATTTAAGCACAGTTTTCATATGCGTCTGTTGGTTTTTTCACAAGCTAATAATTAAGTACATATATTATGTACGTACATCAAACCAAACTAATAATCGAAATACATAAATATAAATTGTAATGTAAGCTAACAACATAAGCCTCTTTATCATGTGTTTATGTTTGTTTTTCCGATATGTAGTTTTATTTTTTTATTTTATTTTATTCTGTATATTATGTTTTATGTATATATATAGGCTAAAAGTAGTGAAATTAGAATGATTTTTTTTATAGTTATTTCAAAAACCTTATACATACATACATACATCATATTAATTATGTTTTGTGGTTAAATTTGAATTAAATTTTCTTTTTTTTTTTCTTTTCAGGTATGTTAACTTGTTTAGTCCATTAGCACGATGTCGAAGTGATTTTAATGATTATTGTAAATTTGGTGTGGTGAGAAGGTAAGATAGTTTACTTAAATAAAATTTCGTCGACTGGCCCCATCTATCTAATAAAGCAAATAAATAAGGTCATATAAAATTATGTGCTACGCTCGTTCGTAAATCGTTCATTAGAACTCATTTAATTGCTGCTGTCACATTCTTTGTACAATAAAATAAAATTCTTAGTAATAAATACGACATGTGTACAACATTTTCTTAGTATTGTAAAAAAGGCGGCTATTAGTCTAGCAATGATCTACTTTTCATATGGTTTCACTAAAATTAGAAATTAAATGATTGATGACCAGAATTTTGACACTAACGTCATACAATAGGTTTTTGTGCGAGAAAATGTTTTAACATTACACATCAATCGTCTTTATGTCATCGAGTAGATTATTATGTGAGTGTGCACGTGGATCACACTAATTATAATTTTTGTCAGCTGTTAGATTAGTGTAAAGGCTCAGTTTATATTTATCTATTACCATGTTTAATCGATTAAATTAATATTTAAATGAGATATTTACGTTAAAATTGAAGATAGCTAAATGTGTGAATGAATTTTCTGTTGGAATCATTTTAAACATGTACCAGCAGAATGGTTTCGTATAAATTAATATTAGTTGTAGGAATGCGTTACACGTAGCATTCCTGTTTGTATCATAATAATTAAGCAATTCTTGCTCGTAATAGAGCATTTATATTTATTGATAAAATTAATACTGAACTTTATAATTACACTTGTTGTTCGAAATATTGTATGTTTACGTAACATACTAAACGATTATAAACTCTGTACAAATACAATACAAAACAGAGATTAGGTTTGTTCGAGATTTCTCGATATGTCGATCAGATAATAGAGTAAGCGCGCTAAACAAACCTTTTACTGTATCACATTAAAATTAACCTCAATAGATTTATATTTTTTAAAGTAATTGTTGAAAAACAAGTTGCTCGACATAGAAAAATTGATTGTGCGATTCACTTTTTTGAGATTTTTTTTTGTGTTAAATTATTAACTCCACGTACTTCGATTATGTTGTACGTATGTACATATCTCGAAATTATTTCCTTTCCCCATTTAATTGGTGTAATTTTGTTGCTAATTATGCTTAACTATGTGACAGTGATATTTATGTACGGATGTTAGTGACATAACCCGTTACAAATCGATTTGTTAATTATCTGTATGTTCTTAGGCATTTAAAAATTAAAGAAAACGCGCTCGATTCATTGAATGATGGTATCACACAACCAACAAAATTTAAACATTTCTCCTATTTATTCAATAAACAATTCTTTTTTGCGGATTTCTTGATTTAATTGGAGAAAGTCTTGTGTGAATGCAATATTTGAATATCTCGTGATGACATCATTGTAAGAGGCCCGACATTTTGGGTTTAATGAATTTTGAATGGTGGAGCGATTTTTTAATTAATCTAAAAATTATAAATATAAAGGGTATCACAAAATTTGACCAATACGTATTAACATTTTTATGCCAACTGAAACATAGCGATCTTCATATAATTGCTTTGCAGTCAGATACACCAGCACCTTAGTAGTTCTTTAAATACTCATATGTTGGTTTATTACAAACGATGAAACGTTTTTAACCGCGTTGAATGATCAGAACAATATTAATGCTAATGTTTACGAATATTTGACTCACCGATGAACTAACTACTTACTACTAAATCACAACCACCGCGTTTTTATTTTAATAATCTTCAAATTATCAAATATTTACTTTAATTCATCACACACAAAAATACAAAACAATAGGTTGAGGATGTCCCACGTCAAAAAGACACACAATCGATCATATGGTACACGGTCAATACAATGTCATTAGGCGTAGGAAACTTAAATAAATAAACGCCAAAAACGATTGAAATGAAATTCTGCGAAATGTGAGCAACACAATCGTATCTCGTACAAAAATAGGTATACGTATAGTAGTAGAACAGTAGACCAATGACTCGATTTAAGCGCAAATACGAAATTCGAAATAGATTTACGTATTAAGTGTACCTCTTTTTTTAATTGTTTAACAAACATTTCAGAGAAACAATTTTAATTAAAATAAATTAAACTGAATCTGTTTTCCGGTACGACTCGATAAACACCAGAAAATAGACGCGCGCGAGAATATGTTTCATGTTCGCGAATATTGTATGTAAACACAATATAATTACAATCAAATTTAGAGGAACTCTTCGATTTTTTTTTTTTTTTTCGTCGAATTTTTTACCATTATACCTCCCATTGTGAATATAAATAATGTACACTCGTACGTATGTATATAAGAATACATATAAAAGTAAATAAATAAGATATTTTTAGAATAGACTTTTTTTTTTTGTTTTATTTTACATCTCCCAAAAACAATTTTAAATTTTAAATGTACATATACACATTTTGATTGTAATTTACTGCCAACTGATCAACAAAGACTTCATTCAACATTATCGCTAAACTTAGTCGCGACATGACAAATATTTGATAGATTTATGCAATCAAAATAAAAATTTTGTGTCGACTTTAATTCTCTATTCTTTGGTATACCGCATACTATAAAACTGTTCACTTTAAATGACAAATTTATATTTGAGGTTTTTAGATTGATTTTGTCTATAAATTGCGCCGTAAGAAAGAATATTTACACAAATAATAAATTAAGAAATAAACATTTTTATTATAATTTGGATTGTTATGTGTTGTAAATTGTTAAAAAAATAAAATAAATAAAAAATTGGTTGGAGACCATTCTATTCTTGGAACAAAACACAAAAAGATTATTTTCCTGAAAATTTTCATCAAGAGCATAATTTTTATTTTATGACTGAAAATAGTTTATTTACAAGAACAAAATAAATAATTGTGTGACCCATTTGTGCTAAAATAATTTATGGGATTTTTGATAAGGCCCAAAATATTGTGCTTAGTCATAAAATATTAACACACAGATAGAGAGAGACTCCTAAAAATAAACATTCATATTGTTGCATTTGCTTTGCCCAGTAATTAAATGGATATAAAACCGATTTCTTAAATTAACAAAAAACTGTAAAACAAATTTGTTAGATAGATGCATGGTGAAATGATGTTATGGCAGATTAAGAGTTTTTTTTTGTTTTTGGTAAAGAATGCGATCTTTGAACCTATCAGACAGGCAGACATTCATTTGGTTTTTTTTTTTTTGAAAGTTTCTATTACATTTTAGCGTTTAACATTAAATACGATGAATGAATTTTTAACGAGGCAGAGTACAGCTGTTTTAAACCTTGAGCGTCGATAGAATAGAAATCATTTTAGTGTAGAAAGAATATGTTGCTGCTACTCAATTAGGCGATTTTTTTATGCAGCAAATTGCCAAATTGAAATTTTATACCTGAACGTAGATGTTTGACCCAGAATAAAATAGCCAAATTTATTTTAAAATTAAATTACTCTGCCACACATTTCTAAAGTGCCAGTTAATTTACCCGTGGTACACTAAATGGAAACTAATGAAATTGTTCATTTTTGAAAATATCTTAGTACAGCGTGTATTACTAGGACTAGGGTAATCATGTACCCAAATAACGTTCCAGCTTGTGTACCGTGTACCAGTTCTGATTTCTGAAGCTCGACTTAATTGGTTATCTGAACTACCTTTTCATTCATCCTATTAAAAATTGAAGTGGTGTTGAGGCAATCGGTCATCACGTTCAATTTTGTTATGATAAAATCAATGATATTTGATGGGTAGGTGGGGATATATGGCGAAATTTGATAGATGGGGATAAGAACGGTCGAGCATGATGGCATAATGGGTACTGATAATTACAGTTTGACTAAATAATAATGTATTTTCTGTAATTCACACGATTAGGAAGTCCTCTACGTTAACATAACACTCGGAGTTATTTCTAATTGAAATGGCACTGCTGATGAGTAAGATGTAGAGGTAAGAAAACTTGGAAATAAGGACATCACGCCAGATTTCACCAAATGCTGTGCATGTTATTAGTGTATTGTACGTTCAATTTGATATCGTTATGCCAAGTGATAGTTGTTGCACTCCAATGGTGAATATTTTTGTCGAATTGGAACAAGTTTGTTTGTAAAGTCTTGATTTCAGAAGTAAGATTACCTACTCTAAAAAAAAATATGGGCACTATTCAAATTTGAGTGTTGACCTTGGCGTTGCCTCCCGTTGTCACAAAATTATTATCACTAAAAATATTTTTATCAAAATCGTAATCTTTTCGTGTGTTTTTCACCGTTTCGAAAGTTTTTGAACAATCATTCAGAAATTGTTTAAATTCCTAAATTTCTTGATTAAACTAAATTTTAAAACTAAACAACTAAACAAAAATACAACTAAAAATTCAAATTCTAACCGCAAATTCCGAATTTAAAATTATGCTGTTTGAGGATTGCGGCTGGATTTTTGACTGCACGCTTCATTTTTTCAATTTTGATTTTTAAAGAATTTCAAATTTCAATATTGAATTTCAAAATTTTTGCGGCCTAACAAAACTAAATCAAAATATGTACGTATAGTAAAAGGTGAATTCCTCGAATTATAAAGGGAGACATTTTTGTTCGGAAAGTCCTAATTTTTTGCCGTTCAAATTAGTACTTTTACCGGAGCTTTTCAAGGACATACCTATCTCAAAGTCAAATTTTGTAAGCAACATTTTAACCGAAAACTCTGGGGTTATACTATAGTGAGGTATTTCACCGTTTCGAAATTTTTCGGACACGTAATCAAAATTTTCAGAATTACATAAATTTCTGATTTCGAAAATTCAAATATTTACAAATTCTTAAATTGTAAAAAGTTTAAAATAAAATTCTAATTTAGTTTGTATTTAAAATCCAAATTAGAGTAACCCTGCTTCACCGGCTTACAACCCTTTATTAGCTCGATTTCATGTTCGTGCATGGTGGTCTTCCCAAGGCCTTCTTTAGCAGATGACGAGAAAAGGATTATAATCCTGTTCGAGTGTTGCTGATCCTGTCCTTGAAGAGAATGTGAATTGTCCTGTTTTTTTATGTCGTCATATAAAATTTCACTGCCCGAAATTGTAGGCATTAGTTTGAACTTCGTCCAAAAATCAACGCCCAAATACAATGATGATTGTAGTGAAGGAATAACAAAAAATCTGATGTTCATTTTTATCGCCGAATGTCACTAGTAGCCATATGGAACCCTCTATTTTGTTAGACGACCCATCAGCGGTTTTAATATGTGACTTCAATTTATGAATCTGCAAATTTTCTGAGCTTAAAAACACGAGTGAATCATTTTTGAGACTAATCATTTTTCTAGACTTAATCGAAACTTCGACATGTGGACGAGGATCATTCTTTTTATACATTAAATAAGTGTAGCAATTCGCACTACAATTCGTTTTTTCCGGTTTTATGTTTGGCGAATGCAACAAATTGTTCTTAAAATTTGGTATTAATTTATTTTCGGTCGTGATTGTATCTGATGTAGGAAGATCTATTTTGAGGGTGAAAATTCGCGATGTCCTTAGAATCGATCATCTGATCGTGGTTTGTTCCGAAGCGCAAACCCCTCACCAAATTCGCACTCGGCGGCAAGTTTCCTATGTTGAAGTTGTAAATAATTCTGACAATTGCGTTTGCGTATGTTTGCGGCTTCACATCCAAAACAAAAAATATTTAGGAAGGCCTCCTGGCAATCGTGGTACCGATGACCAATGTCGTGGCAATTCCAACAAACACAATAGTTATCATTTCCAAATGCATTGGTTGTCAAGGCTGGGCAAATTACATTACATTGAGTAATTAAAATACTTTTCCGAGTTACAGCAAACTCAGTAATTAAAATACAAATTACAATTACTTTCGAGTGGAGTAATCCTTCGTTTAGTAAAAGTTCTACAAAATTATATTTATGAAATCGCACTCAACCCTTAAGGGCCAATATCGGCCATTGCCAACAATGATGATAAAGGTTTGGCTAGCACATGGAACAGGCCCTTCAATTACCCAGTCAAAAACCCTAATCCATACGAATCGTTCGTTTAATAAAACTTCTACAAAATTTTATTTTTGAAATCGCACTCAACCCTTAAGGGCCAATATCGACCATTGCCAACAATGATAACAAAGGTTTGGCTAGCACATGGAATAGGACCCTTAATTACCTAATCAAAAAATCCTAATCCATACGGATCGTTCGTTTAGTAAAAGTTATACAAAATTATATTTTTGAAATCGCACTCAATCCTCAAGGGCTAATACCGGCCATTGCCAACAATGATGACAAAGGTTTTGCACTTGGAATAGGCCCTTTAATTACCACAAGTCAAAGCACTTGGAATATGCCCTTTAATTACCTAGTCAAAACCCCTAATCCATATGAATCGTTCGTTTAGTAAAAGTTATACAAAATTAACTTTTTGAAATCGCACTCAACACTTAAGGGCCAATATCGGTAATTGCCAACAATGATGACAAAGGTTTGGCTAGCACTTGGAATAGGACCTTTAATTACCTAATTAAAAAACCCTAATTTATACGAATCGTTCATTTGGTAAAAGTTCTACAAAATTATATTTATGAAATCGCACTTGACCTTTAAGGACCAATATCGGCCATTGCCAACAATAATGACAAAGGTTTGGTTAGCACATGGAATAGGCCCTTTAATTACCTAGTCAAAAATCCTAATCCATACGAATCGTTCGTTTAGTAAAAGTTCTACAAAATTACGTTTTTTTTAGCACTCAACCCTCAAGGGCCAATATCGGCAATTGCCAACAATGATGACACAGGTTTGGCTAGTACATGAAATAGGCCCTTTAATTATCTAGTCAAAACCCCTAATCCATACGAATCGTTGTTTAGTAAAAGTTCTACAAAAATATAATTTTGAAATCGCACTCAACCTTTAAGGGCCAATATCGGCCATTGTCAACAGTGATGATAAAGGTATGGCTAGCACTTGGAATAGCACCCTTAATTACCTAATTAAAAAACCCTAATTTATAAGAATCGTTTATTTAGTAAAAGTTCTACAAAATTATATTTTTGAAATCGCACTCAATTCTCAAGGGCTAATACCGGCCATTGCCAACAATGATGACAAAGGTTTTGCACTTGGAATAGGCATTTTAATTACCACAAGTCAAAGCACTTGGAATAGGCCCTTTAATTACCTAGTCAAAAATCCTAATCCATACGAATCGTTCGTTTAGTAAAAGTTCTACAAAATTATATTTTTGAAATCGCACTCAACCCTTAAATGCCTATATCGGCCATTGCCAACAATGATGACAAAGGTTTAACTAGCACTTGGAATAGGACCCATAATTACCTAATTAAAAAACCCTAATTTATAAGAATCGTTCATTTAGTAAAAGTTCTACAAAATTATATTTTTGAAATCGCACTCAATTCTCAAGGGCTAATACCGGCCATTGCCAGCAATGATGACAAAGGTTTGGCTAGCACTTGGAATAGGCCCATTAATAACCACAAGTCATAGCACTTGGAATAGGCCCTTTAATTGCCTAGTCAAAAACCCTAATCCATACGAATCGTTCGTTTAGTTAAAGTTCTACAAAATTATATTTTTGAAATCGCACTCAACCCTTAAGGGCCTATATCGGCCATTGCCAACAATGATGACAAAGGTTTGGCTAGCACTTGGAATAGAACCCTTAATTACCTAATTAAAAAACCCTAATTTATACGAATCGTTCATTTAGTAAAAGTTCTACAAAATTATCTTTTTGAAATCGCACTCAACCCTTAAGGGCCAATATCGGCAATTGCCAACAATGATGACACAGGTTTGGCTAGTACATGAAATAGGCCCTTTAATTACCACAAGTCGAAGCACTTGGAATGGGCCCTTTTATTACCTAGTCAAAAACCCTAATCCATACGAATCGTTCGTTTAGTAAAAGTTATACAAAATTATCTTTTTGAAATCGCACTCAACTGTTAAGGGCCAATATCGCCCATTGCCAACAATGATGACAATTACCTAATTACAATGCTGGGCAAATTACATTACACTGAGTAATTAAAATACTTTTCCTAGTCACAGCAAACCCAGTAATTAAAATACAAATTACAAATACTTTACATTTGTAAATTGATAAATTTGATTTGACAAAATTCATTTAGTGAAAAAACGTATCATTAGAAAAAGATTATTAAGATTAGGTTTTATGCTGATGACTCTGGAACCAAATTTTAATAAGCCTTGAAAAATGTAAATAAGAAATTTCAAAAACTGGGGTAATTAAAATACAAATTACAATTACTTAGAATTTAAGTAATTAAAATACAAGATACTGTTACTTGGAGAATGAGTAATTAAAATACAAATTACAAATTGTAATTTGTATTTTAATTACGTAATTCAAATACATGTAATTCGTTACTGCCCAGCCTTGTTGGTTGTCCCTCCTTTGGAATGTTTCTAAAATTGGTTAGTCGGAACTCTCAGATTTGTGTGTATTACAGTAAGTATTATGTGTACCGAATGAAATTTGTGATTGGTAAATGAAGAATTAAAACTAAACGGCAATTTATAATCATTATTTTTCTTTAATTGTTCTATTGCACATATCGTACAGTTTTTAAATAATAGTATTCATTCAAACTTTTTGTTCATTTGACGGCGAACATTCACTTTTTCCCGTATGGAAGCCATTAGGTTCTGGGTGGTGTCTTCGGTGACTCTGGCGGATGCTCGTTTCCATCTGTACTGGAATTCTTGGTTATTTTTCGCAGCTTTAGGCTCTTTTTTCATTTCCTTATTCACTAAAGCCCAATATTTTTCGATTGGACGGTCTTCCGGCACGGCAGGCGGATTGCAATCCTTTGAAACAATTTCGAAATAATAGTAGGGCTATTGTGTTTTTTTAGAATCGGCAACAAACGTTTCTGAAGGCATTCCTTGATGTAGATTTCGCCATTCATAATCCCATTTATTATGTATGGACGTGATTTTAAGCCGCATTGGCAAATTGCTTGCCAAACTATACTTTTTTGCCAAATTTTTTAACAGCTATGGTAGTAATTGCTTCTTCCAGTTATTCACCTTTCTTTTCGATGTAATATTGGGGACCTGGAAGTGTCGAGAAATCCATTTTGACGTAGGTCTCGTCATCCATTATGATACAAGAATCTTTTCTTTCGTTCAACCATTTGTTAAGATTCTTTGCTCGATCGATCCCTCTATTAAATTGTTCAACACTTCTTTTGTGGATTTTTAACTTCTTGTATTAGTAGTAGTAGATTGTTTCTAGTGTTAGCTCGTTCCGCCATCGATTTGGTTGTTTTGGTTTTTCTGGCCAAATCCCCCACAGACATCGAGGGATGTTTGGAAATGACTCTTACAATTTTCTGATCCAACATTTTATTTCGAGCACCTTTTTTTGCTCCGGATGCGTGATATAGAAAGATTGGTTTGACAATTTTTTTTTTACATTTGTTACCGTATTATTGGAAACACCGGCCAATTTAGCCATTTTTTTGTTGGTATACTCTGGATGATCATTGCACACTCGAATTATTAGATCACGTTTTTCTCCTTCTGATGCGTCCATTTCGTAATAAATGAAACAAGTGCCCAATTTGACGTTTATTCGTTTTTTAAAATTGTTTTTCTACAAAATAACGGTACCAGTTTTTTTCTTTTGCGTAGTAACCTATGAGGTAATATAAATTGGGGGATCGCAAATTTCATTCGGTACACAAAATAGTTGCTAGGCGATTTGATTAACACTTACATTTTGGGATTCCATATTTAATTCGTTCATGAGTGGTCATCGTCTCACTTGTATATCACCAAAATGTCTTAGATCACATCCCGATTATTCCTCTAGTTTTTCAGAGTTTGAGCATAAAAGAGGTAGCTCTTCGACTGTACGTATTGAACTGTGACAAAGGATACATATTTTGGAACAATCTAAAAATCGTGAGTTTATCTTGGGATCTCCCTTGGTTTCTTAGGATTTGATGAACATATTGTGTAACGTAACCGCGAGATTTCTAGGGGTTTCCTTACTTTTTCCACACCCTGCATAGTTCGAGTGAATTTTTGAAATTTGAGAATATCAGAGTTTTGATAAATTTCTTACTCCTTATATTTAGGATTCGTAAATATGTAAAACAATTATGAATGAGTGTCAAGCGAAGATAAAATTCCAACAATTTGGCAAAAGATGTATACGACTCAAAAATTATAAAAAACACTTTTAGTATATCAAAAATGTGTAATGGTCGGTTTTGAATCTAGAAATAAATAATTTTGTATACGAACCAAAATGGCGCAAAAATGAAAAATATTTCACTAAAGAATGAAAACATAAAAAAAATGTTTTAACTTTAATTACTTTGTTTGTACCGTGTGCCTTTTATAAAATTTGGGTTCAACTTTAAAATTTTTACTATAGATGCAATGCGTCAAAATATAAGAACTCCGAATTCTGTGTTTGTATGGGTGTGTGTCTGTGTGTGTGTGTGTGTTGTACCGAGAAACAAAACAAACAAAAATCCCAAAGTTTAATGATCGATAATCACACATAACGTGCGCGTGCATTGATTTAGAGTATGCGAATACAGTATATGGTAGAAGTTTAATTATTTTTTAAACAAACAATTTTTTAATATTCCAGTTTTTCTTGTTAGTTTATGCTATGGTTGGTGAGTGTCATTAAATATTTTATGAATTTATTCAGTTTTGTTGTTGTCATGTTTGTTTTGATTTTTATGTTTGGTATATAATAAGGTTTACTGTTTAGAATAAAAAAAAAAAAAAAAAATATTTTCCTTATTTATGTATGTACTTGTTACTGGGCTTTTGTGCTCTCTCGCTCATGAAAATTACAAATGCGCGAGGTTCCTTAAAAAATATATACAAATATGGAAAATATAAAGTAAAATTTCATTTTCATTTTCACTATTTCCTCTGTGTGTACTTTACGTACAAACCATGACTGTGTATATCTGTTCTCGTTTCTTCGTTATTTGTTATGTTTTTCTATGTGCCTCTTGTCCTCTGAGTGTGTACAATGGAAGCGCAAGCGCCCTTGTACTAATCAATATTCCGCGATTTATATACTAAACACAATTTTTTTTTGTTGTTGTCTTTCCACAAAAAATTTGGAGAGTCGAAAAAATTTTCTCGATATATTTTCAGTTTTATTTTTTATCGCTTATAATTTTTTTTTTGTATTTTCTGTTAACAAAAAAATACCAAAAAAAAAAAATATATTTTTTTTTGAATTGTTAACAATTTTCTATTTTTTTTACAACGAAAAAGAAAAAGTAAAATTATTTGTTTGGTGATAAAGTTGTTTTTAATAATTTAAGTTTTTCACAAAAAACAATAAATTTTCTTAAATTTTTTTTTATTTTTAATTTAAGTTAAAATATAATAAAATTGTATGTTTAAGAAGTTATAAGTGAAAATCGTGATTTATGTAAAAAAATTCTTTTTTTTTATATACTTAACGAAAAGTTTTAATAATAGGTAGTGTGCTTTTTTGAAAACTTTTGTGGAATGGTTTTAATATTCTTTTGGTCGATAAATGGCCACAATTTGCTCATACCTAGTTAGCATCTCCATTTTGAGATGCTTTTTCTAAACCAGCCATTTTGGTATAACCTCGCCCGTTTTGTAATTTGGTGTTTTGTGTGTTTTAAAATTAAAACGCTTGCCACAATTGGCAAAGTATATTTTTTTGTGTGTAAATTCACCCTGGAGCATTATTTTTTGCATAAAGTTGTTTCCAACGCAATACGCACATTTTATATTTATACTTTATGCTGGTGTCCTTCACCAGTCTTGTGTTTTGTATATAGTATACCATAAATGTATTTAAGTGAATAGATTTTATAATCAAATATACATTTTAGAATTAATAACTTATATGTAAATACAATTGCAATTAAATTCGCGTATTTCAAACAATCGCCAAATTTGAATAACCCTGACCTGTTTATTTTTTATATTCTTTGCGAATTTTAATTCATTCATCATATTCATCGTTTATTAGTTTTTGGTGCATAGTTGTAAAAAACGATTTAATTTTAGTTATTTTTGGTTGAGGTTTAAATTAGATTTTAATTAAGCGATAAGCATAAAAAAGTTTATATTATGGCTTTGTGTCGATATTTTGCAATTTTAAAGTTTTAAATAGAGTTGATCACTTCAGCTTGGGAGTGGTGTATCGTACGATGATTTTTCTACATGTTGTACTTGACACAAAGGAATTTTATTTGCGTGCCGATTAAGTTTAGCACCTTGACGCGCGGCTCTTTATAATTATGCTATTTGATGTGTTGTCGTTTGGGAGTGGTGCATTATGTTTTTCGTTTTCGAAATCAATAATTTTATTTTGTGTCATGTGTTTCATGTTTTTGTACCGAAATTTAGTATACAATAAAAATCTGCAGTTCATATAATAATTTATTTAAAAAACAATAACAAAATACTTATGTTGAATCATCAAATTTAAAAGGTGTATTGACATCTTGACTACGCCAAATTTAATAATACTCAAGTTTCGTGCGTGCGCGGTTTTTTTTTTCAAACAAATTATCATGCCATATTTCGTTTTTTTACTGGATACGCGTATTTGGTTAGGTGCACTTATTCTAATATCACGTCTGGTGAAGAAATATCTACCTACCGAATTGCTTTTAAATTTTGAAATTTTCAGTTAATGTTAAAATTCGATTATAAATATTGCAATTTAACCATGTCCAAATAGTTTGTGAGTCCTAAGTAGTATAAACCTGTCAAAAAAAAATCATATTGAAGATATGCACTTTCTTAAGCAAATCCAATTTACCATACTATCCCGAATAATGTATTATAACGAATAAGTAATTTTAATTTTTATTTCTTTTTCATAAAATTTTGGCAAGATCCCAATAATATACCACTGGTACACTGTTAAAAATAAACAAGAAAAGATAATAATAATTAATTCTTCATTTTCAAGCTTCTAAAAGTGTAAAATTGGAATAATGTACCGATGATATATTATTCGGAATAGTACGATATGCCTCTTTATAAATATCGAAATTTAAGCACGTGAATCCATTAGCTTTCCAAATGGTTTATGATTTGAAGTCCTAGTACAGGCTTATCAAAAAATCTTAGTGCGAATGGTGATCAATTTATCAATATCAATAATCTTCAATTCAATTAACCAAGTGAACCCCAATTAGTCCTACCCCTATCAAAAAACCAAAGTGGGATTAGTGATCTATGACCAACTGTTGTACTCTTATTAATAACCCTAATCATCATAGGTTGAGTCTCGTAAACTCTTTTTAATTTTTAGCTAAAAAATAACCGGAAAGTAATTTTGTTCTATTATTTACAATTGTTCCCAAATAAAGTTAGTTTTTGCTCTAATTTTCTAATTTTCACCATAATTTTTTAATAGAAGAGTTAACAGAAAATTTGCAAACAAATATCATATCATAATTTCAAATTTTTGTCAATTCAGTTCACACTTTTTTCGAGAAAAGAAATTTTCGATTAATTGATTAATGGTTTCCAATTAATCGATCAATTTTAAACGGTCGATTAATCTAATCACGCCATATAATAACATCGTGCTTGATCATTTTATACTTGGACGAGAAAAGTCCAGCATTTTAGTGCTATAATTGCTGCTAGAATGGAAATTCAATGTAAAGGTTTATTTCTATCATCTTACGAATTTTGGTTACACACTCCAATATTCCAAATGAAAATTGTGATCGGATGCGAATATTTACGATTTGACTGTTCAGAAGACTGATCAGTCAGAAGTAGTCAAGGAATTCTCATACTATTGATCATGTGCGATGTAACAATTTCGTGAAAGATTTCTTTCCAACACTATTAGGTACATAGTATCTAAACTTGACGAAATGGAATGAACATTTAGTAGATTTGCAATTGTTTCAAAGTTAGTTCAACACGATAGTTCAACAATTCGAGGAATTTCTAATTTTGCAAATAATCGGCCGGATAGTTCTGAATATAGAATTTCAATTGTTTTAGTAAATTTCGACAAATTATTGAGGTCTATAGAGTTCAATTTCCAGGTGTGGAAGCCTAACGAATGAATTGTTTTTGGTTCTGAACTTTGCTCAAGAACAAAATCGAGTCGTAATTATATATCATCAATGCTCCAAGACACCAATATAGATTTTGAAAACCACAATAAATTAAGGATGGTTGCTTTCCATAATCCGTGACACGTATTTTCTTAAAAAAACGAAAACGAACCAATAACGCTTGACTGTGAATTGTAACGCTACAGTAAGCCAATTAGCAAAACGTTAAATGGCGATTAGAAAAATATTTCTTGAAAATTTAGAAAAGATCTTGGTTGTATCAAACAGAAATAGACGAAGGTCTCTCAGTTCTACATGTTTATCTCACTAAAAAAGAGAGTAATGCAACAACTTACAGAAGGCACCTTACTGGGTCTGTGTATATGTTGACCAACTCCGGCAGTAAATTTAGTAGAAATATTATGTGACGATTATTTGGCCTTTAACATATAGCAGGTTTAAGCAATGTAGTTTTTCTTCAGCACTTGGTTCATCAGCTAAATAACTGCTAAATGGAATTTTATTTTAGGTATTGAAAGTGACCCGTGCTAAATCAGTAATTTTAAATAGTGTGGCATTTCGACCCCCCGTCCCAAAACAAATCTTACTGAGTTTAGAAACTTTATTTAAAAATTCTCAAAACACGAATAAATGTTAAGTTCCTTTAATTTTTCTAATTCTAGTCCAATTTGATGAATATGTATTTCATTCACATTTAATGATAAAACTTCTACTCTATTTATCCATTTGAATAATTGTGTAACGTAAGTACATAAATAATTTTCCAATCAAAGTACAAAATTTAATATTTACCTACTAAAAAGTTTGAATAAATTTCTGGGCATTTTTACAAATTTTCCTTAAATTCTGAACAAAATTCTTAATTTTCCTCACAAGTCAATTATATAATTTAAAAACAAACGAATTTAAATTATTAAGCTTTAGATTTGTTTTTTTTGCCAATTTCGAAATGTATATAAAATATAATTGTTAAATTTCGTTTTTCAGTCAATACTTACAGATTTTAATTAAGCAATAATTAAACATTTTTTTTTTTCTGAATTTTATGATAAAATTTATTACCTGACTGTTTTCTAAAAATTCGTTTTGTTTATAGAAGTTTTTTATTACCGAAACGTATCAATCAAGATGCATTGCTCAAGATTACCGAAAATCAACCCATTTTAAGAAAGTGATCAATCTGCGCGACGACACAATTATTAATTTAACCATTTAAGCTGTAGTAATACGTTCCAAAAATAGAGGATTCAATAAAAAATTAGCACTAAAATTATTTAAAAGAATTTATATATTTGGAAAATCTAAAAATATCGCGCCGCCGCCGCCGCGCTGCCTTTCACACAGACAAATACAAGAAATAGGATAATAAAATGTTTAAAATTGGGCGCGAATCAGTAAACAGCAAGATCACCGTAAAAAGACAAAAATGTTGAAACGAAAATTCTATAAATAAAACCGGGTAAATTAAAAACACAAAAAAAAAAAAAAAAATTGTGCATGTTCATTTCCCAAGCGTCTGCTCTGCTGCTGCTCCGCGGTTATTTCCAATTTTGACAAAATATTTTTTTCGTACGTATCTGCGCGGATAAATAAATAATTTTCTTTTTTCCGTTTCATTTCCAATATTTATTTGAATGCTTATTTCGAAATTGTAGAAAATTGAAATTTAGGTCAATTATTACTAATAATAAATATGTAATATCGCCCTTTTATTTTCCATGCCTTAAATTTTCTGAGATTTTTCTCGATGTTATGTTTTGTAAAACACAAAACAGCGCAAAGTAAATTGAAATCTATTTTTGATTAGAAAATATATTTGTTATTTTTAGCGCAAATATGATTTGATGTTTATTAACGATACCCCAGAATTTTAATTTTTGAGAGAGAAGAGGTGCGTAAATGCGTATTGCTTACGTTAATTAATTTATTCATCACCATCTTAAAATTTTATTAACATCAGTATTTAATCCTAACGACTCTTCTTAAAATTATTAGATCCGTATGAATCTTTATTACATATTCGAAAATAATTTAATTTAGAATTTAGAAGGTATTTATGCTATAGGGATACGTTATTAAAGAGAGAATTGATTCATATACATAATTAATTTATTTACATGCGGATGATGTTTGTTATCTAATGGGGACATATAGAATGGTTGGATGACGGTTTTATTAGACTACTGTGATGAGACACAGTTTTTTTTTTTAAATACAATTCTCAAGATTATATAAGAAGAAACCGACGATAACCAGAATATTGTTTGTGGATGATTGTGAGTGTAAGACGTTCAAGTTTATTTTTACTGTATAGTATTTTCGCAAATTTGGGACATTACAAATGATTTTATTTTAGCAAATCGCGGATAAAAATAAATCCGATTAATCATAACACGCGAGAATATAAATAAAATGAAAAATTTTCGAATGACATATGAAAATGTGAGAGAGTTAAGTTTTTTTTTTTTTTGTACATACATATATGTTTTTTGGGGCCAGGTGAAGCTGTTATTTGTGTATATGGAAATTTTTGTGCTAATAAGAAATACGGTGGGGTGGAGCTTTAGTAAAATTTTAAATATTATCCAAGTCATTTTGTTTGGATTCAGAATGTAAATATTTTGATCCGAGTGTGCCAACTACACGTCAAGTTGAATCATATTAGACATAATAAAATAAGATTCATAATAAGCCGCCGGTAAACAAAAAGTCGATTGACCTGAATTTAGCACACAGCAAAAACATTGTTGCAAACCAGAATATTTATTTTTTTCCCCCTAAATTGTCTGATAATTTTTCGATATAATCACCACTCAATATTCAATTTTCTTGTGCTTGATTATACATATTTCATGGCATCGCATCGGTAATAATATGCTTGGTGTTTTACATCTACATATATATTTATCCTTGACATTCAAGAAAATAAACTGGCTTTTATAAAATACAAAAAGTTTAATTTACTATATGTATGTAGTGTATACTCATATATGAAACATCTTAAATTATATTCTTCATCTGTCAAGAAATGAAATATTACAAAAAAAAAATGGTTTTTTGTATTTTTTGGGGGATCTTCTAAGTATATTGTATCATACATATACAATATATTTATACAGTGGATTAAGATAAATCGAGTGTTTTGTTGATGAGATGTTTTGAAATTTAAGTTGAAAAGGTTATGTGGGTGAGGTCTGATATAGAGTTTTTATAAATGTTGCGACGGAATTGAAATTCTTGGTGGTTTTGTGTTATCATTTTGTTCATCATTGCGTGCCATTTTACGTTAAAGAGCTAATTTCCTATGTGCTTTACATTCATTATAGTATTTATTTTTATATGGCCTTCAACCAAATTTTGTAAATGATGTCGTTGCTATTTTTTGATTTTTTTGGAATTTGTAGTCAAATTGGTAAAATTAGGGTGTTTCAGCTCACCACATCATGTTTGTTGAACATATTATTTTTTCCAATGACCTAATCTCATTTGAGAAATCGATTTGCCATACTAGGCTAAGATTTATTTTTAATAATTTATTTGTTTATTTAGTAAGCTTATTTATTTTTATTTTTAGTGTCAAAATTTAAAAAACTGCTTTGTAATTTGAATTTTCAAAATTTGGATTAATAAAAAAAAATAAGCGATAATTTTGTAAACAAATAAATATATAAATTTAACAAATTTTAATAAGCCTAAATTGAATAGGGACAAGTTTCAGAATTACAAATTCGTACTTACATTCGGAAAACGAAAATAAAAATTTCTTTATTCAATTTTAATATTTCACAAGGCCCAACAATTTCTAGCTAAACTATTTAAACTTCACATTTTACATCGTTTTCAAATCTTCAATTTGAATGTTTGCTTTCTATTTGGGTTTTAGCTGCAGTTTCTCTACTGGGAAAAACCATTAAATCTGCATGTTTTAAAGGGTAGAGTTGGGCATCTAATCCCGCATTCCAAAATTTCGTATTCCAGAATCCCTTATTGCTAAATCCCATAATTCAAAATGCCGATTTCCAAAAACTCCTATATCAAAATCCCGTATTTCACAATCCGGTATTTCAAAATCGCAGTCTATCTTGATACATTGGAATCAATACTTGCCTGAAAATAGCCAGAAATTTTAAAATTCGGAATAATTGAAAAGTTATAATCTTCCAAAGAAATGTGGAAATCAATAAATAATTCCAGAAAATATATTTTGTTTAAATTAAATGCATAAAATTCGATTTTAAAGGCATTTTTAGAACTTTGTCACCTCTTGAAACATTTGTGGTCATCTATCAGTAAAAGCGACATGAGCGATATAATTCAAACTCGCAACATTTTTAAATATAACAAATTTTTAAATATTATTTTAATTCGTTTTTACCTTAGAGAATGGGAACTGTCACCCAAAACCCCCACTTTGACGATTATTTTAATTACTAACATTCATAGAAATTGGCACATTTTTGAAAAATTTGAGTTTTTTTTTTAATAATTATTGACATACTAAAACAGAGAACTCCTCAAAGTCGCTTAGCAATAGACCGTCTGCCCAAGGATGACAGGAAAAGGTTCGAAAAATTTCAAAAATATTTACATTTATAATAATATTTACGCTTGTATCGTATTTCAAATACTAAAATAAAAACTCTCCAAAGCCGCTTAGCAATGCAGCTTTTCTGCGCAAGGATGACATGAAATTATGTAGGTTCCTTTTGTTTTTTTTTGTAGTTAACAAAAATTTGGGAATATGATGGTATTCCTTCTAATTTTTAGTTAATTCCATAAAAAATATAAACTGCTGGTGGACTGGTTCTTTTATTCTGTCACATTATCTAAAGCTTTGAAATCTTCTAATCAAATGTAACAACACGCAAACTACTCAACGCTAAAACATTTTCTAAAAATTTCGAAATCTACAAAATATTGTACACGAAAATAATGAAAACCGTGAAAAATGTATTTTCCAAATTGGAATTATCTATAAGTTCGAAACATCATCCAGAAAGCTCGAATTATTTCCCTCGAGGAACCTACGAAATTTCGAAATAATCTCAATTATATCGAGACTTGATTCTAATCCATTGCAAAAGTGTGGAAAATATCGATAAGATAACGCAAAAATCCCGAAAATTTGCTACATCAAGCTATTTACTGCTAAGTACAACAAAACGATTTGGAAAACTGGAATAATGTTACAAAACTCATGACTGTTTGTCTCGAACAATTTCAATAATTTCGAAAAATCTGGAAAATTGTTGAATTTCAAAATCTCCAATAATCGCAATTTCTGAAGATAAATCTATTTTGCCAAATATTTACAAGCATTAAAAAGTTTAAAATTTTACGATTTTTTAAATTTCAAAATTTATCAATTTTATAGAATAGTAAAATTTTAAATTTTGAATCCTTGTCCATTCAAATTTTGATCATTTGAAAAATCAATTTGTAAAATTTAATTGCAATTTTTAAAAGGTTCTTCAATATTTTTAATTCGATTTGAAATTTAAGATTAATTTAGAACGTTTCACTTATAATTGCATTTAGACCATATTGAATTTCGTTCGGAGGATGGTGCAGAAGTTTGTAGATTTTTCAAATTATGAACTGTAAAGTACGTAGCGTACGTAGACGTCTTACTTTTAGAAAACTACGAATTTAAGAGATGCACATCACGCATTAGGGATTACCAAATTTGAATTTGGGAATTTACTTTAGATGTTTTCAGTTAAAGAACTTTGGCAGTTTATAGATTTGAAGGTTCAAAATGTAGGAATTGCAGAATTCCGAAATTGATGTGTGGAACGGGCTACGAGTAGCAAATATAGAACTGACAAAATACGTTGTTATTCAATTTTTCTTTATTAGCGACCGACTTCAAATATTTAAAGAAGCCAAAATCATTACGATCATTTGTACTCGTAAGTAACAATACTTCCATACTAATCCGATGGATCTTTACTTCAGTGGTACCGTTGCACAGTATATAGCAACGATGTTCATGGGATGAACTTTTATGGACATAACCAATTAAATTTAATTGAATTTCTTTATTCAGTTATTCACATTTGTCTGGTCATAGTAAGTCCCTGTATAATTCTAACTTCAAAAATGTTTATACGTACCATTCGTTCCAACTCCTAAAACTGTTTTCGTCAAATTTCAAAATATTAGCAAATGTTTGCTGTATTACAACTAACCAATTAACTATTTAAATTGTATGTTTTAATTTAATTTCTCCGTTTAAAATCATAAACTGGATTATTGAATTAAATAAAATTCAATTAATCTCTCGTATTATCAATTCTAATTTTAAAATTAAATTTAAGCTGATCTCAAAATTTGCTGATTTTTGAAACGTTTTCGAGGACCTTCAAAGTTTAACATTTAACAATATTTTTAAATGGAAGAATGAATGATTTTAAAAATTCGACATTTCGCAATTTTATAACTTTTAGTTCTTTTCCGAATTTTATAATCCTAGGTGTTTGTTATCTGTATAAACTGTCATCTGACTCAAGCACTGTCAACTATTTCGCTTTAAGCTTCCAACTTTATGTAGTTGCCGAGTCAAGAAATAGCCACAACAAACCAGCTTGTTTGTACTGAAGGGGTGGTCCAGTTCAAGGATTCTGCGTTCGAACAGAGGATCGTAGATATATTCATCGCCATCCTCGATTGTAATTTGGTGATAAAAAACCTCTCTAAAACTTGTGTAGAAATAGGAGGACTTCAGCGGAGCAGCACGAATAGCAGCAATTTTCTTACTAAGCGGTATAAGCTCTATCAATCAGCTTTTAAGGCTTAATTTCCTTGAATTTAATCAAAATTTATATTTGCAAATTCTTCTTACCGCGGATTACTACCATAATTTTAAGATTTAAATTGATATTGAAAAATATTAATTAAAATTTACGAATTTGATTAACTTTAGAGCAATATTGGCTCACACTCTTTTAAATAGCAAATTATGCGGCTTATTTATTAATTTTGTTTCGACAAATTTGAAATTCGCCTACCAATTTTATATCTAAATTATTAAATTTTGTTTTTGTTGATAATTTCGATTTGAAGTAATCACTCTTACTAGACCTAGACAGTTTAACGAAACTAAAATTTTTGAAACCCAATTTTACTTTGGCATTCGAAATTTCAAGTTTAATTTAATTAAATAGACACACTGTGATTTAATAAATCCGATTTAGTAAATTTTTCGAGATTAGTCGCAGTGTGTCAACCTCGATTTTAGCTAATCGCTTTGTTTTACTCGCTAAAACTAGTTTAGCTAAATCGGATTTATCGCTTTGTAACTAGTTTAGCTAAATCGGATTTATTAAATCACAGTCTGTCTAGGGTATAAGGGTCTAAATTTATTTTCTAAATTTCTGCAAGATTTTGAATTCAGTCTCAATTTAGAATTTGGATTTTTTAATACAGAATTATTTCAAAATTTGAAACTATAATTTGCAATTGATTTTTTGTTTTAGATTCATAGATTCGAAATGTCGATTCCCAATTTTTGAACGTTTTAATTCAAATTTTGTTGTGATAACCAAATAAGTTGTTATCAAAATAAGTTTTAAAATTGGTTAATAACTACAACGATAAGCGTTCTTAATTGCCCCAGTATAGGGAGTCACATTTACTGCAAATACCGGCACCGTTACCATTTTTTGTTCTTTTGTAAACTTTTTCTCCGATATCACGACGAATTTCTGATCGATTGTAGAAATGAAAGTTGTTTTGAAATATTGATTAGAAATTCAATTTTTTAGAACAAGTAGTTCAGCAAGATATACGTTTTGGTGTTGCCAGTTTACAAAATGTTTGCAGTCGTAAACACTTAAAAAAACTATCAAACTATGCGGTGTATCTTATTATAGTGAAAGCATTATTTTGCTGATATTCCAAAAATATTCACATGATGTCATTATTAACTGCAAACATTTTATGTAACTTGTTGCAATACAGTACAGGCATAACACATACGTAAATACATATAGTAGTTGCGTAAAATCTAATTATTTTGTATTAGTAAATTAATAAATCATTAAATTCACATCCTGGTAAATTAAAAATGGCGCACCCAATTTGATCAACCGCAGCTAAAAAACAATACACATCGTAATTCCCCAATAAAAAAAAAACTTTTGATATGGATTAATTATCATTTCGCGTGTGTCTTGATTATTTGTTAAAATTATACCTGCGATTATATGAACTCCATTTGGGCGCAAATTTTAAAATGACATCATGATCATTGCGATGCGCATCCATACATAATAAAAAGCAATTTTATATTTTTAATTGCATTTTTAAAAGAAAAAGCCATAATATAAAGTTTTTTTTTTTTTGTAATTTTATAGATATTTTAAAGTCTTCAGTCAAAAAATTAATTATCATTCATTATTCTCCTCACCGCCGTTGTTGTCTTTATGTTTTTTTTTTGTATTGAAATGACGTAATATCCATAAAAAAACAACTTGATACAATATTTTTGAAACTATACAAGAAAAAAAAAATAAACGAAATCAAGTAAGATAAATAAATTTAAAAACACTTTTAATTCGTCTTTTATTACAAAAAGACAAAAAGTTTATAATAAAAACTTAAAGATTATATGTTTTAAGTAAACAAACTTGGAAATTTACTATATAAAAATACGCGAGATAGGCGCGCGAGTTTTTTTTTTTTGTTCATTAAAAACGGTTCATTTCTTAATTTGCGATTGAAGATTAGTATTTGATTTGTTTTTATACACACAAATATTTTGTTTCTTCTTTTTAGTTTTTTGTGTTTTATGTATATTCTACAACTTTTCGTGCAAAATAATAAAAACAACTTATAATAATAATTAAAATAATAATAATAATATAAAAACTATTTAGAATATAAATATTTAATTAATAAATTTCTGTTTTAAATGTCGAATACAACTATATTTTCAATTAAAAATAATAATAAAAATTCATTTTCATCATTACATTTTATAAATTGTAATATAATAATCAAGGATGAAATGACAACACTACCATTTTTGAAACCAGATTTATTTTTAAATGATAGCGGATTTTTTGCCGTGTTGTGCTTTGTGAAAAATTTTATTGGGTAAGTGAAAGTAGTTTATGTGTACATATATAAAAAATATTAAATTTCTTAATACCTCCAAACAAATTTGTTTTGTGACTTTTTGAGTTCAAGTGTCGAATTATTGGCGCGTGTGTATGTTTTTTTTTTTGTTTTAATGAAAAATGAATATTTAAATTGGAATTTGTCAAATATAAATATGTTTGTGTGTGTTCAAGTTTAAACTTTAAACAAAAAATTATGTGTGTATTTTTAATCGAAGACGACACCGTGTAAACGTTGGATTTAAGATGTTAATCGATTAATAATTTAATTTAGACAACCTGCATTTGTTGGTTATTTATTTAGGAGATTATGATTTGAATTAGTTTAATAACCAAGACATAATGAGGTGATAAAGATAACCGTAAATAAATTCAGAAATTTCCTAAGATTCCAAACATTGAATATTGCCCTGAATATTAAGGAGTAATAATACCTTGTGGGAGCGAAATCAAGGGTCAATATCTCCAATTTATTTAAGAAACATGACGCGATATTTTTAAATTCGGGTTTTAATACGTTTTATAAGTCTTGAAGTAAACGAAAATTTTATTTTTAATTATATAAAAACAAAATTGCGGTGCAGTGGCTGGTGAAAGAAAACTCCTCTTTTTTAATTTACATCCGCGGGTGGAAATCTACAGGTCACAATTTTCAATCTAGAACAAAAAACGAAAAAGATTTTAAATGATGCCAAAATCTAGTGGAATACGTAGGATTTTTGAAAAATATTGATTTTTACAAAAATGGCACAAATCGGTCATAAAATCGTTAAATTTTAATTGATGAAAAAAATTCTACATACTTCACTAGATTTTGACATCTTTTTTCAAACGTTGTTTGTCCTAGATTGAAAGTTGTGACCTGTAGATTTCCGCCCATGGCGATCATTAAACAAAATGGGTTTTCTTTCATCAGCCACTGCACCGCTATTTTGTTTTTAAATAAACATATTTCATTTGTTCAACAATTGTTGAAGTACATTTAGATGAACATGTATTAAAAACCAAATTTAAAAATATCGCTTCGTTTTTCTTAAATAAATTGGAGATAATGATGCTTGATTCCGCTTGACACACTGCAGTTCCGCAAAACGAGATTTAGCTAAACTCGAGCAACTAGTCTTTGCAATTTAAACGCGGTTAGCTAAAATTGAGGATGGCATACTACGGCTAAACTCGAAAATTCACAAAATCTGTTTTGCTTTAATCATAGTGTGCCGGGGAGGGGGGTACAACGGTAAAGTCGAATTTTGTTACAATCGCTTTTATTAATTCGACCACAATCAGTAGTTCGGATACTTAAGAAATGAAAGTAACATTTCCACAAGTATCATTTGTTCCAAGGATTAACAATTGATGACTACAATCGAAGATTAGAGTTTTGCCAATCATTTTAGAAATGTGTAATAAACAACGACCCAAATTTTGTAAAGAAATTGGTGGTTTCAGATGAAGCAACCTTCTGTAAATGTTCCGTATAATCGCCAAAACTATCGTCATTAGTCGAGAAATCGTCAAAATCGCGTTTGCAGGAAGCACAGACTTTTTGTAAACGGTACCTTAATAGGTTGAAAGTATTTTTTCTTGCTCTCCAAGAAGAAGAATTTCTTTGATATTTCGTTTCTGAAGGACCTCATTAAGAGCTTCGAAACTACTACAAAATAAAACATAAAAATCAGTTTTCGCGATATTTCACGCTAATGGATACTTCTCTGAGTTATTCACAGCTAAGCTGTTGGATAACATGAGTTGAAAAATACGGCACTGATGCCGTCCCATAAGTTACGATCTGCAGCTCGTAAATTTTTAAATCATCACTGGAATTTTCTCTCCAATACATTTTATGATACTTTCTATATAATTTTAGGAATTATTTCGAAGAATCTAAATCAATTTTACGGGATATTAAGCAGTAATTGAACTTATAGTTAGAAATTGTATTGTCTTGCGCTAATTATTTTACAAAAAAAAATATAATAACTAACTAACAACTACTTAGGTGTCCGGAAACGAGTTGATTCTTTGTTGCTAATACACCTTGCCTCAATCCTCGATTTTGTTATTCTTAAAAGGATGTACGGCGAAGCCGGCGTTCTCCGGGAAACTTGCCTTTGGCTTGATTGTACATACTAAATGAATCAATCAATCATCAATACATTTTATGAAACTTTGTATGAGATGGTTCCAATTTAACCATCCTAAACATCTTTTCGATATTACAGCTACGATACATGTTAAAAGGAAATTCTACAATAAATGCACCGTCTGATCCCTTTTCTGAGTATTACACTAAATCGTTGCTCATACGCTTGTCCGAATCTTATTTGTATCACTATAGCTGCACTCTTATATTCCAAAACTTTTCCAACATACTATCTAATCCAGCATCCGTTGTTTTCGATTCTCATGATAAAAAGAAATTTTGATTGCTGGAATTACTCAATAATTTTCCAGCAATTCCCCACCCAAAATTTTTATTATGAAATAATGGGAGTTCCTTTGACAATTCTAAACGACCATCTTTCAAAATGTCGCAAAATATTTCGCTTCCCAATAAAATAACCACTGGTCCAAATTTCTACAATAATTATCAATGCGAAAGTGAATTGAGGTTTCTACTTTATTACAAATATCATTCTACCAATAGTGTTATTACCTTTTTCGGTTTTAATTCCTAATTTTTTGACTAAGTCAAAAGTTGGGTACAATTTCCTGGCACAAATATGTAGAACCATTTTAACCAGAATTAGTAGTTGTATTTTCGGAATTTATTTTATTCTCTGTTGTACCAGTAGGGGCGTTTTGACTTTTTCCATTTGACGTCTTGTAATTTCGACTGCCCATTTTCATGTCAAATAAGGTTTGTTATTTATAACCACAATTTTGACAATTTCTAACTAAATGATTATCGCTTAAACAATTCAAACATCTACGCATGGCCTTTATTTTTCCATACCTCTCGTCAGGACCCAAATTTACAAATTGAGCACAGATTTCTAATGAATGTCTACGACTATACATCGAACAAGCCAATTTTGAATTTACTTCATTGGGCTTTGAAACCGACACGAACATTCTAGAACTTTTGGACATTTATCCTTAATATGTGAAACTTTGATTGGTTTTGCTCCATTTAAAACTACAACGGGTTTGTAAAAATCCAGAAAGTTCTTTCCAAGTAGAAATCCTTTTTTTATTAAGTTCGGAATCTAGGGTTTTCGAATATCATCATTTAACCTAAAAGTAACAATATGAACTACCGTCGTATCACATTAATCTATTGTACATTTTGTTTCAATTTCTGTAAAGTCTGTCAATTTCTGTTATTTTAGTTACCAAAATCTATTGAAATCGTTTAATCAAACGATAAATGTCTAAGAATCCAAAATACCTGTTTTAAATTCCAACTATCTCTCCCACGTTGACTTTTTTCTTCCAAACCAAAAGAAAATCGCCAATTTTACCAAATTACTTCCATAAATATCCGGCTCGAAGGACCATGAATTTTCTTTACTTCGATAATTCTTTTAAGGGACTGTATTTCCACTACATTTCTCATAAAATTCTTCTTTGTTTTTTCTTTTAATAAAAATCGTCTAGTTCTGTCAAATATTCAAACAGAACTCCCTTTATTTCCTTTTTGTAGTATACTGATCAACATACTATATGTACATAATCAAATTGTACAGAGCAAAGTTTATTCACCCTCGCTATTTCAATATTCATAAATTTTTCTAATATGTAATAAACCACTGCTCCACAATAATTGGAGATGTGCCACAAAATACAACATCTAAATTCAAAATTTCATAATTCTACAGTTGCTGGTATTTGAGTTAGAGAATACGAAAACGTCCACACACGCATACATATCTACAGACATCCTCCAGATATGGTCAATTTGGACTCTCCTCTGTACTTAAGATGACCATTTCTTATACTTTCTTTATACTTTACCGAAATTAATCCTTTCTGTCTTAAATTTTCCAAAGTATTCATTGTTTTATTTTTAAAATTAGATAAACATAACTAGATATAAATATCGAATTTTAGATTACCTTATTAAATTTGAAAAAGTCTTAACGAAGTTCTAATAAAAATTGGATAAATATAATTTGTTGTTATTGTCTGAAATATCTTTAAAATTTAAATTTAGAAATTTTTGATTTTGTAAGTTAGTATCCTGAAAATTAGTAACACGGTTTCGTAATTTGTTTTCCTAATTTCCAAAATGTGGCACACTTGCTAAATTGCTAAAAATTTCGTCGTAAATTGTCAGCTCTATCTTTAAGATTTATATCTCAACTCATTGTAAAATGTGTGGTTTTACCGTTGAGCTCACTAATTTAAGTACTGAGTGTACCACAGATTTTTTGCGGCATTTTTTTATTTTTTAACATAAAAATTTGGTATCGTACGAGATCGAAGATCAATTCTGCTTTTTATAAATCAGTGCTAAGAAGATTTCTACCAGATAGATTGTAACTGCTATTGGTCTCTAGGGGATTTTTCATTTGAATCAAATCTGAAATTTTTAAATATGAAACCGTATTTCTGTGGCCACAAGGCATAACGGCTTAAGTCGAGTTATTCCATTTTACGTTTTATTTCAAATTTGAAATCTGTGTAATCGATTTCATATCATATACATTTTTTTGTAATATTCCGGCAACTACAAATAACCGTAATTTTACTCGTTTACAAAACCAGAATTTTAAAAACTCATACGATTTTGAGAACTCTTAATTTTAAAAACGTTTTCCTGAAAAATGCGAATTTTAGACTTATGCCGTTTGGCCTTTTTGCCACAGATTTGTAACCAATACTTTCCATTTTCAATAAATAGTGGAATAACTATAGTAGGATTTGAAATGGTTAATGACCTGTCAGAATTTTTAATAAATTTACTTAAGAAACCTGAATTCAATAAATTGTTTAAAATTTGCTATATCAAAAGCCGTGTTGTACATTTTATACACAAACAACCAATGGGACAATCAAAAATCAAAACAAACAGATTATTTTGAAATTTAAAAATAAAAAATTCAATGATTAGTACATTGGAATTGGACGGAAGAGGAAATAAAGTATAAACAGAAAAGCAGTCATATCCAGAATTATAGTAAACTAATAAAGATAAAATTTGTTTACGCAATTATAAAAAAAAAAAAATATTTTGTCGTGTTGTTAATATTATACGCACAATTCAAAAGAAGCAAAAGATAGTAAATATGAATTTTGTTTTTGTATTCTTTGCTTCACACGGTTTTTACATATACGGTCTTTGGGTTCTAGGTTTCTATCTGTATACATTACTTAGCTATTTAATCTGTGGTTGTGGTTTAGAAAATAATTTTGTTTTAGTTGTGCTTCTAATAGTAAAGAGTCGCGAAGCATTCAGTTTCCCTAATCGTAAATATTACACCTTCAGTTTATTATAAAAACAATTTTTATAGCGAACTAAAAGTTGTTTTCTAGAGCATAAAATAAAATTTCCCTTCCGCCACAAAATTTTTCATATAACTCTCGTTTCTATAATGAATTGATTGATGTTGAAAATAAATCTAATACGTATCGTTAAAAAATGAAATAAAATTCACATAATATGAAACGGTTTTACCACGATATCCAAAAAACCAAATCTGGAAAACTAATTTCTCGATAATAAAATCCTGAGACACAAAATTTTCAAACCAAAATCTCGAAAGGTCATAATTTTGAGTTTTTGGGATAAATGTTGCAATCCGTTTGTTCAAACCAATGCTTCAATCAAATCCGTCTTACTTATCTTTTGGCAGAGAGAAGCCCAACAAAAAACATAATACAGAGTAAATTACTGCAGTTCAGAATGCTAAGATTAAAGTAGGAATAACGAAGAAATTTTATCGGGACTGTGTTAAGAAGGAAGAAAACGGTAGTGATGATACTAACAGATAGTTAAAATTAAGAAAGCTTAGCACCTTTTAAGCATAAAATATTTTGTTATTATTAAATCATGGAGAAAAGTTATTTTATTATTTTAAGAAATGCGATTTTTTATCACAAGCCTAACATCTTTACTCCAGTTTTATGTACTATAAAATGTCTTGTAATACTGTGAAATAGTAACATTTTCTAAAAACTCGAAACCATTATGTGAAGATTTGTTCTAGATTGCATCTTTAGAGTTTTTTTTTCGAGATTATTTCTAATTTGAGATTTTATCCAACCAAGATCTTTATAAACAACAACGTTTGACAAAATCTTCAAATTTTGCCCAATCCGCGGATCTTTCTGGAAAACGTGGTGATCCCTTGGTGATAAACGGGACAATTTCTCCAAATACGTCTTTCTGAATCTGCCTAATAGAAGAAATTTCGCGTAGTTAATAGTTTTTGTAAAATATATGTATTATTTTGCAAAAAACATTAACTAGATATTAACCGCCAATCGCTTATTTGATTTTTATTTTGGTGAATTAAGCTAGAATTATTTAACCTAATCCAGATAAGATATTTACTAGGAAGGCTTGATTTTTAAATCGTTGGTTTAGTTTGTTTATAAATTTGTTCAAATTTTAAAAGTAATGAAGACTGAATATTGTCCACCAAGGCTACCAAATTAAAATCCCACCCTATGGTACAAAAAAGTGATCCGTAAGCGCAAAAGTTATCTACACTTTATGCCATATTTCGTAAACAAAAGGACGAAAATAAAGCGAACATTGTATTTTATTCTAATAATGGTCACCCTGTTGAACGAGTGCGCGCTCCATGTGCGGTCATTGATCAATCACGGTGATCGCTCTCTTTTATCTTACCGTGATCATTACTTTACACCAAACTTCGTTCGTGGGCAGTTTTATTTCAAAAAAAATTCCGATGAAAGCCGAAAGAGATGAAAACCCCAGTTGTACTTCAACAGTAATGCTCACTATGAGCGAGCAGTCGAGAAATTTTACGCAACAAATGAACGCATTTTCGATCTTTTTTACGAACTGACGAGTAATCACCTTGATTGTTCAATGATCCCTCGTGGAGCGCTCAGCCGTACAGCACTATATAAATGAATCGACGATTGGCGAGCCTAGCAAGCACGTGTCGCCGGTAGTTGCTCAGCGGAGCGAATAGGGGAGGAGCACTCTAGTTGTATTAATTATAGGTTTATAGGGACAGAATCTGAAAATTGGTACAACTTGATAAAAAAGAAACTGAAAATTTTCAAAATATTTCAAAAATTTAAATTTTTTGGATTATTGAAAAAAATTCAAAATTTAAAAAAAAAACGTTTGAAAAATTTCAGAAGATTTGAAAACATTAAAAAATTCAAATTTGAAATTTTCTAAAAAATGGAATAAAATTCTGGTCGGAATAAAAAGCAGCCACCTGTTCATAACACCAATACATAATTTAATTTCAAAAATTCGAAATTTTTAAAAAATTTTAAAACTTAAAAAATTAAAAATTTAAAAAAAATTTAATTCTTTGAAAAATGAATTTCGAAACATTTAAAATATTTAAAAAATTCGAAATTTTAAAAAAAATGGAATAAAATTCTAGCTCTTCCCCAGAATTCGATTTTTATCGAATTTGAATTTTTTGACTGTTTTCAAATTTCTAAAATACTTTGATTTTTTTTTTTTAAATTTTGAATTTGTTAAAAGTTTTCAAATGTTTTAAAAATTTCGAAATTTTGAAATACTTTGAATGTTTTCGAATATTTTCAAATTTTTTTCCGAATTTTTTGAATACATACATTCGAATTTTATGTAAATTTTGGAATTTTTGAAATTATACTCAAATCCGCCCAAAGTCTTACAAATGATGGTTGTCCTATTGTACTTGAGGAAACAGTTACGTTTTACAAACCTTTTACTGTTCTAGGGGCAGACAATGCCATTAATATGCCTCTTTTAGTAGCATAATTGAATAATTATTTGGCAGTCAAATAACCCGACAAATAACATATTTGTCTATATTCGGTCAATAAGCACCGCCCTAAGCGTAACAACTTAAAGATACACTGTCAACTCCCTTAAAAATCGTAATTAATCGTGGAAATTTAAGTAAAAGTGCCTTAAAATAGAGACTTGACCAAATTTATGTTGTTTGGTTCCAGGCAAGGGTTTACTTTAATTTTAGTTTTCTATAAGAATTGAATATTTTCCAAAATCGTCTAGATTCCGATTCGTCTAAAATTCCGTTTTGTTTGCACCCCGTATCTCGATAAAATATACATTTACAAAACAAAATTAAAAATACTAAAATGTACATTTCAATTCCAGAATGTTAAAATTCGTTTCATTTCTTGGATACCAACCAGGAAAGAGCCAGAAGGAAGGCTTGATTTTTAAATCGTTGGTTTAGTTTGTTTATAAATTTGTTAAAATTTTGAAAGTCATGAAGACTGAATATTGTGTCCGTGAAGGGGGGTAGCCTAAGAAAATTAGAATAACTAATTTGAAATTTCTTAAAACATAATAATTTGAAACATCTTGGAATTTTGAACTGTATAAAAGCGGGAAACTAGAAACTGGAATTCAGAAGATGAAAACGTACTGTCGAGTCGCTTCGCTCGTTAATTAGTTTGAATTATATCCCTCAGTTAAGAAATTATAACTCTATAAGGGAGCGATAAATCCTTAGTGCAGACTGCCGCTTCGCCCCGTAGTTAAAAATAAAAGCCTAACTTTATAGGATCCCGTCGCTTTAGGAATTGCATCGCATGTACCACTTATTTTTCCTAAATTACTGTTATTTATTTTACCTCATGCTTTTTTTAACAAATTTCATGCCAAATTTTTTAAATGGAAAAATCAAAATTAAGGAAATACAGCGTAAAAATATCATATAAAATAATTAGGTAGATCAAACTTCCTTTTGAAGTTAGGCCGTTTCTGCAACTGCACCATAAGCCTATTGTAGCTTTTAATGCGGAATCTCTATGGGTTCTGGCTATTTTAATAAGGTCCGAATTTCCCTAAATTTAAAAATAACTTAAGCGTTTGTAAGTTGCTGGTTCTAAAGCTATACTTAAATAAACCATAGGGAAGCCATATTTGAATTCGATTAGCAACTGTAAATTTGATTTTGATTTCCCGTGGCCGACCCTCTTATAACCATTAAAATTGTAGCTCAATAATAATATTTCATTATTTGTTCTTTTTAGTATTCTACATATTTTAACCAATATTTTAATTCTTAAATTTTGTTTTTAGAATTATAGATATTTTTAATAAAATGTTGAACTTTTTATGTTAATATTTTATCATCTTTTATTACTAGTGTAAATAGCACAGATCATTACCACATATTGTTTACCGTTAGAACTAATACGGTAGAAGTCACACGGATACGGTTAGAGGTACAATTCAAAGCGAAATTTTGTTAATCGGATTTTATTCTTGTAAGTGTCAACATTAGTGATATCCGAAACTGGTTAATTTTTTGTTGATCTTTTCGCTTTGGGTTATTTTATTTTAACCTTATCTTTTAACCTGTTCTTTTTTTTCAAATCCCATCTATATGCTCACCACTCAAAAAACAACCAAACTATATTGAATGAACAAGAACAAAACATACATGAGAAATAGAAAAAATCTGGTTAACAATAACTAAAAATCTTAAAATGAAAACATATTTTTTCCTAATTAAATCGTACCGGAGGGGGTTAAAGGTTTAATTGTACATTTCTAACTATAGATGTAAAATCAGAACATCTACTATATCTTCCTGTTAAAGTGTTGAAAACTTTATTTAAACATATTATGTCCATATTTGAGCCCTTCATCTTCAAATAATAAATAAATCATTCGATCAAAACTGAAAACGCACTACAAATAAATCAAAACACAACAATATCACATAACAATGCGGATGAAGCACAAGAAGTCAGGTAGGCACATATCGTGGTAGGCAGCAGATGGACGTATATTGAAGCTAAAACTAAAAAAAAAAATAATAATTTCTATTCAAAAATCAAAACAACTAAATTTTTATTTTTTATATTTAGCCAATATTTTCTGCGTTTCCAGAATTTTAAATAAACAATTTTTTTGTGTTTTTGACTTCTCTCTTAGTTTATATTTTTTTTTTGTTTTGTTTCTAATGCTGTTATATGTTGAATATCAATTAGATTTTTTTTTTGTTTAAGTTTATAAAATATACAAACATTTTATTTGGCAGAGCTATAAAAAATAAATTGTGTAATTTGAAATACATAATTGAAATTTATATATTAGTAGCGTAATGAGTGATGCCAAAATCAATAAAAATTTGTCTTTTTTTACTATACAACAAAATGAACACATGAAACGCGATGATTTGTGCGCGATGTTTAAATAAAAAATTAAATCAAATGGAACACGAATAAAATATTTGTGTTTGACGTTAAAAGATTAACTTAATGAATTATTAGATTAAAGGAAATAATTTTTGATGTTTATTGCCTCGTAAAATTATTATTAATGAAGTCGCATATTTGGTTAGGATGAATAATGAATTGAGAGCGCGCGTCTCATACGAAGAGGAGGATGAGATCTAGGTAATATTATTTTTTAGACTAGACAATAATTTTAAATCCAAATAATTTGTCATTTTACGATTGTTTATTTCGTGGTTTAATGATATTTAATTTTTTTAATTTTATTATTTCAAGGAGCGTTGTTCGTAAACCAAACAAATATATCGAAACACTAATCTTTTACATTTCTCCAGTGCTTCAAAACTGGGTTATATTCGACTACTTATGTTTTTTATTAGACTAACTATGGAAAGCTCACTCAATCACCATTTGCGATTAAAATAAATTCGACTTAAAATATAAGCGTGCCTAACTACCTAACTAAAAGTTGCTCATATACTTTTAGGAACTTCCTTAATAAAAATTTTTCTCTCAAAAGACTAGAGTTACAAAGGTGGTAACTCAAATGTTTATTTAATTATGGTTTCACGAGATTATAAGACTTTAGATACTTTGGAGAGGAAATGATTCGCTTAATTTTATTTTTTAAATTACACATTTCATGCTCAAGGTCGTAAATGGTTCGCAACAAATTGGAAAATATTTGCACGAAAATAGTGGACTTTGTTTTCAAATTGTACTCATTGTTTATACAACTAAACATATTTTAATTATGTTGTTTGTTTTTTATCTTTCCAGGTAAGTGCCAATGTACAAGCACTTCAAGATATAAATATCTAGGTATACAAATTTGGTTTAAAAAGACCACTTGATTATTATACAACCCGTTCGTTTCTCATAAAGTTATGCACTATTTACTATGTTATCAATGTAAACAAACTGTGATGTGTTATCAGAGTTTGAGAAATAAAGCTGTGGCTTATTTGTTTTGAATGGTAAAATCAACAATTATATAAATTAAAAACAAAAATCGAAGTGATACGTAAATTAGATTGACCTTAAAAGCTAGTCTCGAAACGATTTTGTTTATTGAATTCTTTATAACAAATAATCAAAATCTTCAAAATTATGACGAATTAAAAACTTAATTTTGTATTATTTACTTTATAGTATAAAAGTGTATGTGAACATATATACAACAAATAGTAAAACGCGATAAAATGCCATCTAAAAAACGTGTTAATAGATTAGAAAAATATTTACACTTTGTGTGTTGGTCGTTTTTACAAAAATACAAAACACATCAATTGTGTACAAAAAACGCTTATATATAAAAAAAAAATGAGAGATGATAACATAAGGAATTTTTTTTTTTTTTGTTTTATTAAAACGTTTTGATAACACACTTTTTTTTTTTATTTTGAATATGTTATGTTTTAGTTTCAAATTCCTTATCAAACCTATACAACTTTTACTCTACATACATGAAATAATAGAAAAATACTTATATGTATAATTAAAATTTGCGGCTTTTAGATGATAAGGGAGTATATTATACCGCAAGGCCTAAAATGTATTTGTTCAGTTTGTTTACACAAAATTTTGGATTCTGAATCACAAGGCTAAATTTGGAATATAGATAGAGTAGGTTTATAGAGTAGATATACGCGAATTCGAGTTAATTGTGATTTGTAACCGCACTTTTTCATTTAATATTAGCTGGGTTACGTGGAATTGTATCGCGTGTGTATATTTGTTAGGAATGCAACGATTTTATGGGAAACATTTGTTTTTTGCTATCTAACTTAGTTTGGTAATCAATTCGGATTGGTTGACGGGTTTTGATTTGTTGACACATATTTTAGATATTTTTGGATGCATTAGTAATTTTGCTTACTGGAAATGTCATAGTTTAAATACTTGCTTGGAAATCTATTTTTGGATATGCATTTTGTTTTAAGAAAGGTATAAGGTTTACCTTGAATGTATGACTTAGTTTTATGGGAAATTCAATTCTAATCAGATTAGTTTACGATTCAATTTAAGACATAATTTTCGACAAAACGACAAAACGGTTCAATTTAAGAAATAATTTTCATTATCTAAATATAATTAGATTAAATTTAACCAAAATAAATATTACAGAATTTTTTACTCAGAACTTACAATTAGCAGCGAACTATATTGTTTTCATGACAAATTAGCAGGATATTGTTAATTTTGATATAAATGAGAAAAATCTTTGCTCTAAAGTATTTTCCCGATAAACTTGTAAAATTAAAATTATAAAATTTTAAGAAGAACATTTTCAACAAAATTTTAAGCAAAACTTAATTTTAATTTGTCTTCATTTTAAGCAAAATCATTTGTTCATTTTAAGCAAAACTTAAATTTAATTTGTCGTTTAAAAATGCCCAAAATGTCTTACGGACGGAGTCTTACAGGTGTTCAGACATATTTAAATTATATTATAAACACGTTTTTCCAAAAGCTTTCCCAAATTTCAGCTTTTTTCTGGTTCTGAGTGAGTCCATTAAGAAAATATTTCTTTACATATCACATATTTATAAACCTTTTCATTCTACTAGATACGAATAAATTCGTAACAGAGCCATAGGCCATATATTTTATAACCTTTTCTTTAATTAACAACTCACTATAGTCGGGTTAATTGACTTAAATCCAAATTAATTTTCACTAAAGTTTTGTCAAGTTCTTTACTGTTAAGAAACGATAGTTTCTCAAATATTTCGGATTCAGCAGTTATTCAACAAACGGACTAATTAAAAGCCAAAGAAAAAAAAAACTCTAAAGTTGTTTGTACAGTTAACTTAGATTTGCTAAAGAATGAAACATAGAGAAACTAAATTTGGTTGTGAAGGGGTATAGCGGTTTAACAAATATAGCTTACTTTAGTTTTTCGAATGCACCTTCATGTAATGAATGCATCTTAACACTGACTGAATTACATTCTGATAATGACGAGTTTTAACATCGAAAAACAAAAAAAAACTGAACAAAATACGATTGATTTCTAATTTTCGTATTTCGTTAGACACGAAACATTCATAATTCCAATAACCTAGAAAACCTCAGATATTCTAAAATGCTAAAATGCGCAGAGAAATCTTGAAAATTATTTTCAACCTAGAACAAGTAACCTATACAGTCGATGTAATTGAAACGCTATGCAAATTTGGATTAATTTTGAAAATTTTTAATACCAACAACGTCGAAAATTTCGAATAAAACATTAACAACACGTTCGCCAATTCGAAAAATTGTTACAAACTTCGAATAATTTGAAAGCTTCATTAATTTCAAAATATAATCTGCATGCTAATCACCGCCATGTAAAACTTACTAACGGGTTATTCAAATTTTATATGGCGATAATTAACGAAGGTGGCGGCAATTAGGATTTTCTCGAATAATTTCGAATGAGCCAGATAATATCGAATTAACTTCAAACAATCTTGAAAATCTACTAAATTCATAGTTCGGGTGTGTATCTGTGTCTGTAGATCACGCAACATAAAGCTAAACATTTTGAATAACCTCGGTTACCCCAGAAAACCTCGAACAATTTTAGTAATGTTACAAAAAAACGTGAATTTATCGAACTATTTTATAAAAGTCAGGAACATAAAGTAAGTTAACACTTTCGCGGACAAAACCAAATTGTTTACGCAGCGACGGTTCATGCTCGAAACTAGAAGATGAAGTATGTCTTACAAGTATTCAATAAGGCCAGAGCGGTTCTAAATACTCCCTCATGATACCAGCAGCGTGCGGTCTTCAGAAGGCAAATTGTTGCTCATATAAGGAGCAAACGGTATCACATATATTATAGTTCTAAGATATCCGTAATGAACCATGAACTGTTTAAAAAGCCACCAGTTACTATTTGAAGCTCCGTGTGGGGCCAACACTGAAATGCCAGCCCCCGTACCATTATAGATCCGCATCAAGTAACGTCGTTCCACGAATATTGCACTACGCTCATTTGGCCGTCGCACAGTGCAACGAAATTCCTCTCAGACGTTAGAAATTCAAGGTGGCGGAATCCTATATGGCGGACAAAAATTGATTAACATCGAAGAATTGATTAACTTCGAAGTTGATCAAATTAATGAGCAAATATGTAATCTACGTCCCACAAAAATTAATTTACGCGGTCGACATATTAATGTGAATTACACGGAGAAAAGCAACTGTGTGAAGAAAATAAGAATACGATTAATAATTAAATACGTAATAAAGTAGTAGTTAGGGGAAACACTAATGGTGGCAACACCGCAAGGAGATTTTTTCAAAACTATGAACTAATTGCCAAAATCAAAAATCTAGACGAAGACTTTATAAAGAATCTGTATATAATACTGCAGGTCCTTAGCATCAAAAGAATTAACAAATACAGATAAATTTAGGCAATTCTGAAAAACTATAAATTGTATCGCATATGCCTTCACCCTGTCATATGATTTTGATACATGGACAGTTGTCTGAAGAAGCTCAAAAAGCGTTGAATAAAGTATTTCGAAAATGCCTCGATATTTACACAAGAAAAAATACTTCTACAAATACTAACATATATATTATTCATTATTTATTGATAAGAAACCACCTTGAAATAAAGTCTACTGCAAGCCAATCAATTAAAATTTTCAAAAATGCTTAATCAAGAGTGAATTGTGTTTGAAATCCAACGCAACGATCGGCTTTTGTTCCATTGCATATCAATTATTTGTAAATGCAGTACCCCATTAGTTCTTGTAAATGTGTTCTAAAGCAAACACCTAAAATAAGACCCATTGTAATATGGCACCCGTTCGTGAGCTGGAGGCGGTTAAAGTGGTCATATTGTATCAGGAAGATTATACTCAAGTACAAATCGCACGAATATTAGGAGTGAACCAGTCTCCGGTTTCACGAATACTTAAGCGATATCGTGAAACCGGAGAGTATAAAAGAAAGCCCGGACAAGGACGTAAAAGGTGCATAACCGAGCATGACGACCGATTTTTAAAAATTCATTCGTTACGTGATCGAAAGCGTACTTCTACTAAACTAATAAATGAGTTACTTAGTGCGCACCAAGAGAATGTTAGTGCCAGAACTATTAGACGAAGATTAAAAAAAGCGAACCTAACTCCAAAACGGCCCGTAAAAGTTCCACGGCTTCTTCTCCGCCACAAATCTAACCGTTTAGAATTTGCTCATTCTCATGCAAATTGGGGAACTGATCAATGGGTCACTGTTCTCTTTTCAGATGAGACCAGAATCCAATTATGGAAACCAGATGGACGTAATCTTGTATACAGAAGACCTGGAGAACGCTACCCACCGTGTTACGTATTACAAACTGTAAGCTTTGGTGGAGGTTCAATAATGTTTTGGGGTGGAATCAGTTGGGAGGGCCGTACGGAGCTGGTGGAGATTGGTTTGCGGATCAATGCAGACTGGTATGTTCGGAACATTCTTGACGATCACGTTTTGCCATATGTGGGATTCATAGGTTATGACAGTTTTGTGTTAATGCATGATAACGCTCCAGTCCACGTAGCTGCAACGGTACGACAATATCTCCAAGATATCGGCATTTGTGCACTTGTGTGGTCACCAATGAGTCCCGATCTTAATCGAGGTTGACACACAGCGGCTAATCTCGACAAATTTACTAAATCGGTTTTATTAAATCGCAGTGTGTCTAGGGTATAAGGGTTAAATAACAGTCTTAGACTTGTAGCCTTTTTGCTTTAATGACTGGGACTTACGATTTAATGCTTGCAGCATGTGTGCATCCACACTAAACGGTAATTAAAAATCAGGATACTGATATTACTAAATTCATAATAAACATAAGTTATAATAATAGGATTTCTGATTTATTGGGATTCGATAATCAGGTTAACGGCTTTCGGAAAATCAAAAGTTGAAAGATTTTTACTTCCTGCGTTTTGAAAAACACGGCTTGTAATAATACATTTAATAGATTTTTGGGATTAGGGCTTATAAAATTGAGCTTCGCGGGTTCTGAAGTTTAGAACTATCATATAATATATTAAATGTTTAAAAAATAGCATTAAATTCATAAGGTGTAAATGATCTGGCTTATTCCTAATCTGGATTCGACAATCACGAAATACCACTATAGACTGATTTCGAAAAAAAATAAATTTTCTTTAATTATATCTGGTAGCGAATTCATAATCAGCGACCTCGAAAATCCCCACCAACCGTTTTTCACAAATTTTGCAATTTAAAAATAAGTTGTCTGCCATATTGGACCCGCCCTCTTGAGTCAGCGACCTCAAGAGCCCTTGTATATAAGATTTCCATTTGTATTTTACCGCAAGAAAAATATAAAGGTATATTAAAAGTGTTTTTTTGAGGTTACTTCTACGAAGAAAAAAGGTTCTAATAGCGTTCAAACTCGAGCCGGAAAGTTGATTTAAAAAAAAAAACACTTTTCCGCCACTGTCCCTTGGAAGACTCTTGGACGTCGATCTGAAGAATACACGAGAGTGCAATTCATATATCTCTAATGAATTTCAAGGCTATTCGATAGACTACTGTTAGTGCTGGGCTTGTTACAAGTATACTAGGATCGAAATTATCCGAGAAGTTATTTGAGATTTGCATGTCTAGCGTTAAATCCCTTGATGGTGCGATGTTACTGGAACTGTTCGAAGTTATTCGATTTTTTGAGGATGTTCAAGTTTATCCGAAATTTGCTAATTTTTTCGACGTTTTCGAGGTTTTTCGAGTTTTTCGAAATGATTTGAATTTTACCAGGCGCTTTGACCTTTGAGTTGAGTAATCTTGAATAAATTTAGTAGATTTTTCGATATTTCGAGTTTGTGATGTTACAGACTTACAGATCATTTTTTTGGTTTTCTAGAATTTTCGAGATGATTTGAGAATTTTTGAGTAATTTGAAATTATTGTAGATATGTTTAGATGTAGATATGTTTAAGCAATTACCAGCATGAAGATATGTATTAGAGTAACTGTCTATATTTAACAGATAGATATCTCTCTATATGCGGCAAACAGTTCTGCTAAAAACAACACGCGTGTTCAATACCCAAGTAAGGCTTGAATTAGGTTTTGTCAAGGTCACATTCAGACGTATTATATGGATAATAGCGCGGTTTTGGACACCTGGCGAATCCATCTTTTTGGTAAATAAACCTCTGCTCTCTTATTACCATCATGCAGAGATTATACCTTTTTTAAACCCGTCAGGTAACAATTTATCAACCAATCCATTTATGTTATTCATCCCTACAGTGTTAGCTCTTAACCTAAATATTGAGCGTAATTAGCCGAACATAATTACGACAGGATATGGTGGGATTTGAATTATAATATTTAATTTCCAATAAACGCTCATGTTTTTTTATTACCGTGCACTACTAATTAAAGTTCAAATACCTTACCTCAGAATAACGTTTTAAATGGCAACATTTTTGTTTATAAAAAAAAATGTAAATTTGTGGATATTTTCAATGAATCTTATTAATTATCGCTTCGTTTCACGTCTTTAAGTCCAAATAGAACTAAATAATAATCTTATTAAGCAATGACGCCTTGAATAATGATTTGCACACATCTCTTCAATTGTTTTTAACTTATCTCTATTTTTAGACAATTTAGCCTATAACTTGTTTACGAAATCTAGTTATATGACCTTTGTTCGAACCGCAAAAAATTTATTTTCTCATCCACAGGATGCGGCTGACATATAAATCTGAACCATTTAAACAACAAAAATTAAAATAAACATTTGGTATATCGAATTTTTTAATTGATGAATTTCGCGGTTAATTGAAATTTAAGATTGTTGATCGTCCATTAATTTTGTGTTGTTTATTGATTTAAAGAATTCTGTAACACTTTTATAATCGTATATCCGGAGCAATAAAAACCTCTACTCTATTTACATACATGTATAGTTTTATTCCGGGAATTGTGTGTGTTTTTATTTATTTTTACAAATCTTCCTGCATTGGCTTATCACAATATAATCGCTTGTTTACGATATACATTTTGGTTAAGACTTATGTAAATTTTGATATTTCACAAACCAAATCAAGTTTTAAATTTTGTTTGTTTTTTTGTGCGTTTTTTGTTATGTTAACTTTCTATAGATACAAGAGACACAGCAAAACAAGAAAATTTTAACTTTCAAAATGCGAAAAAAATTAAATTTTTTATTTTTTTACGTTTTTTGCGTAATTATTAAAAACACCAACCGATTTTTTTAATATTCTTTTTAATCTCGAGACGTGAACCGAGCAGTCGAGCACACAAAAATACAACATTCAATCAATCAATTCTGTGATATAATTGAATCCCACTCTCCCGCATTAGTTGGCTCATATTATACGTATAATATATAATTGACATAAATTACGCGAGAAATTTAAATTGGGCAGTATGAAATGTTTATGTAAATTTGCATTACTTTAAAATCACACAAACAGACAAACAATGATGACGACGATGAGAGAGTTCGTACCCAAAAATTCACCTAACATATTTTGGTTTATTTTAACGCAAAGTCGTCTTATGTTGCTATTTAAAAAAAAAATACAAAATTGTGTGGTTTTGAACATCTTAAATATATATGTATATATTTTAAGTTCATTTCTTTGAGTTTAAGATATTTTTGTAGATTTTTTTGCAGTCGTCTCTTCAAACGCAAAACTGGATTTTTTTTTGTTTTTTATTATTAAAGTCTTGTTTGGTATTTAGGCAAAAATCATTCAAAACAGAACCACTACATAACACTTTAAATATACCAACAACAAAAAAAAATATATACTTGCGTTTTATTTACAGTGTTGCAATGTTATATGGTTTCTTTAAGATACGTGGTTCGCGCGGGGCCAATCAACGTTAAAACACAATGTTGCCCCAAATCCATTACAATCTATCGAATTACCAAACAAAACAGTTTCTTCTTATTAAATACCCCTCCTGTATGCACGAGTTTGTATACCACCTTATATGTCTGACTGACTCTTCCCGCTCGCGTATCTTTTTCGGTTTTAATTTTAACCAAATTAAGTAAAACCGCGAACATTTTTATATAAAAACAGTAGTAAATCAACTATATAAAAAAAAAATATGTACATCAAAAAAATAACAACAAGAATAATGATGATGTCAGACTCGAATCGAAAAATAAAAAAAATAAAAATACTATTTTTAGAGAGTATAAACAAAACAAAATTCAAAACTTACTACACGCATAAACTTAATTCAATTTTTTATTATTTGTTTATATGATTTTTACGCGACATGAAACACACCATTATCTGACTTTTAATTTATTCGCGTTTTGTAGTTTTATCGGCGGTAAGAATGATATTGTTTAAATCGCTATCATGTAATAACACTTGTTTTTGTGGTAACTTGTTTAATTTGGAGATCTCTGCACTTTGCACAAACCGGTAATTATTTCCAAGTTATTTCTTTTTGTCAAAAAAATGTTGAACAGTTTGTATGTAAATTAGATTTGTTTAGCTGCTATTTGACCATTAATTAATAGTATGGGTTTTTTTTTTCGTTGCATGACACATATATCAAATTATCAAAGTCAAGATTTAAAAAAAAGCCAAATATATTAGGAATTTAGTCAAAATTCTTAGAATTGGTGTGAAGTTTATGCGAAATTAACTAAAAGCAAATGTGAAATTAATGATGTGTTTACCATTATTTGCAAATAATACTTAACATGAATTTTCCTAGCTTGTGGTAATTTCGCGACCATTCGTTCCTAATTTTGTTGTACACAACGTTTCAAAACTTAGATCGAAAGGTGCAGATGCGAAAAGGTTCGGTTTTGGCCTCTAAACCCATACATTGTTTGTGACCTTGAATGACCTTGGTTTCTTAGTTAACGAAAATCCTTATCTTTTTTAAAGGAAAGGTTAGTTTTCTCAGTCAATTTTTGTTTCTGTCCCTCCATTTAGTAGCATAGAGATCTACAAGAGCAGACAATCCTACTCTATTTGGTCTATTACGAACCATTCTGTCAATGTTTTCCCCCAAGTCGTTTCGCTTCAGCTAACACTTCTCGTTTTCTTCTTCTAATAGGTCTTCCCACTTTTATCTCCTCCTAAATTTTGGTATTATGGTTCTCGCCGTGAGTGAGAGTAATGTCAAAATTGCTCACCTAATATTTCTCGGTGACTAGTGCGATTTTTTGTAAAGAATAAAGAAATAATGGAATAAAAAATTGTACAGTTTTTATATAGGCAAAATACATATTTTAATTAATATTTCCTAATTAAATATTGAATAAAAATCAATTTTTTTTTTTTTTAACGTATTTTAAAATATTTTTATTGTACATGTTAACAACAAAATGCGTATGTAAGTTGTCAAACATTTTTGTTTCCTCCAGTTTTATTCGCCACAGAACAATAAATCCACATTGTATTTTGCTATTTGCACTATTTATTAACAATTTTAACCGATAAAATATCTAATTAAATCTCATAAAATTACAAAATTAATCACAATAAATGTAAATGTGTACAAAAAACTACTAAACTATACGTGAAAAAATATAAAACTACTGTGTTAGCAAACTTCAAAACGCGCACAACTCTCGCCAAAATAAATGTGAGAACCATAATACCAAAATTGAACTCACACGACTTTTCGAGTCACGGCAACTCGTCAGTGAGGTGAGAACCATAATAGGGGTAACTGTGATAGTCTTGGTTAATTAGGTAATTTTCTGATATCTTTGAATATTCAAAGTTAGGAGCAGGCCATACACTCATTTAAACCATTTACCATCAGATTACCATCAGAATATTGCGAGTGTGAATTGATGACACCTTCTATTTTGACCATCACCATTTGAAATTCCACCAACTGTAGTGAGTGATTCGCCATAAAATTCCTTAGACTTATCTTGAATAGCTTTACTGATGCTTCCCATAAGCAACCATTGTGAGGAGATCCTGGTGGGATCAATATTCACACTAGCGAAAGCATGGCTGAAATTTACTCTAGCTCTCGGTAAATTGTCCATTAGTTGATGCTCTTAGTAAAGAAACGATTAATACCAGCATACCCGTATCACAAGTAGTAGTCAAATATAATCATTTTTGTGAGACATGAACCATTCGATCCACTATCGGACGTTTTACATTGAAACTGGATGAATATTCTTGGATGCGTCCACCCATACGAATTAACCCATCACTGGACAGAAATGGATTCAACGTGCGTAGACTACTTCGTTTAAACACCAACTGACCCTTAAGTAATGTGTTGTCCTCATATTTAAACGTAATCTGTTGATCGTATCTGCATAATAGATATACTTGAAGCCGTAAGGATTTCACTCATATATTTATTTTGTATGAGACGAAAGCCAATACAACAACATAGGCAACGTTGGTGCGCTCGATGTTCAAAATTGCATTAAATTACTAAGGACACATGCTGCTTGTATTTCCAGACGAGTATAATAGGAGCAACATTTATCTTAACTAATGTTGACGAATGTTGTTGAACCGTTTGATACTATAGCGTAAATTGCAGCTGCAAATGCGTTCGAGGAGGAGGATTAAGTGCACCCCAACCATCTGGAAACTTCTACTTTGTTGATTTGTACCAGGCTAACTCGGATATATAACCATTGGGGCAGTACCCTGTTAGGTAAAGCATCATCCCAGGTTATTAGATCGGACCACAATTCTTGGAATAAAATTTTGAATTTTATAGTGACAGGTGACAGCAAGCCAAGTGGATCAAAAATCTTACTAGATTCTGACAGCAATATTCTTTTAGTTTGTACTAAACCAAGAATTTTTCCTTGAATCCTCAACAATAGATTTTGATTCTGAATCTGATGTATTGGATTTCTTCTGTATTCGACTGCATCTTACGAAGGCTAAATCCACGCTGATTTTAATTATGTTGAATAATATTCTTTACTTCAATTACAATACTTGCTCAATAGTAGATGGTCATTAGATCATCTATATGTCTTGTTGTAGTATTCTCGGCTCTTTGGGATGTTGTTCTTTAATTGAATGTCCGATTACCGTAATACACCTAGTAGCAAGAAAATGAGGCAGGCCCAAAGCCGTAAGTCACAATGTTCAGTTGAAACGCCTTTAGTGGCTTACTCGGAATCAAATCGCCTCAAAATCATTTGTTGTTTCGCATCTTCTTTGTGTACCCACACACACCAAGCGATACATTTTCTCTGTCACCGATTACCACGTATTTATGCTGACGAAAACAAACCAATATTTCCAATAGAGAAGCTTGACCAATTAGACCAACCATTAATGGCAATGCACTGCGAAATTGGGCCATCACTACTCGAAATTTTTAAATATGTAAGTCCTTTTGTTTTTCCAGTAGAAGCTTCACCGAGACCCTTTATTGAAATTTCGTTTGCTATTCGTTTGATGTCTAATCTTCTGAGACCATCTGCAGATGAGAAATTATCTTCAGAGACAGAATCTAATTGTGGTCTTGAATATTTGTAGTTTCCATTCCACTGTTCCCAATATTGAAATCCTTTGACATGATATTGTGTTTAGCGTTACTGCAGTAAGGGATGATTGCTCGGAGCTATTGAAATGAGAAGTTATGAGACTTCATTAACTAACGGTTCTACAGTATCATTGTGCAGCAACGTATGATGCTTACGATAGCATGTTCAACATTTTGATTTTGATCTGATATTATAAACATTATGATTTAAATTAAGACAATTAAAACACCTTCCGTTCTGTTTTAAATATTTGATTCGTTCATCATAATCAGATTTCTTAAAAGTAGGACATTCGTATAGCCTATGAGCAAGGCTGGGCAGTAACGAATTACATGTATTTGAATTACGTAATTAAAATACAAATTACAATTTATAATTTGTATTTTAGTTACTCATTCTCCAAGTAACTGTATCTTGTATTTTAATTACCTCAGTTTTTGACATTTTTTATTTAAATTTTTACAAGGCTTATTAAAATTGATGTATCGTAATATTCTCTTCGCTGCTTTCCAATGCTCTTCAGTTGGACATGATTGAAATTGACTGAAGTAATTCACTGCCGCTGATAAGTCTGGACGAGTCGTACAAGCCGCGTACATCAAGCATCCGATTAATTCTCGGTATGGTTTAGTCGTCAGTTTAGATTCAGTCTTCCTTTCTAATTTTGGTTGGCATGCCATTGGAGTCGTACTCGGTTTACAATCGGCCTTTCCAAAACGTTGCAAAACGTCTTCTAGATAGCCGCGTTGGTTAATTCTCAAAATTCCACGGCTCCGGTCATATTCGATGTTGATTCCGAGAAAACTCTTCGTTTCGCCCATGTCACGCATTTCGAATTCATTTGACACCAGCTGTTTGATCTTGATGATTTCCTCGATGTTTTTGCTCAATATAATCAGATCGTCTACTTATAACAGCAGGTATACCATTTCGTCTTCATTGTTACGAGAATATAATCAATGATCATATTATGAGCGAACAAAACCATTTCCGAGCATGAAACTATGGAATCGTTCTTTCCACACATGTGACGCTTGTTAAATCCCTAGAGTGACTTATTTAATTTACAAACAAAATCACCTTCCACGAATCCATCCGGCTGTTCCATATAAATGTCCTCTTCAAGTTTTCCGTTGAGGAATGCCGTTTTCACATCCATTTGATGTATTTCCATGTCACGCTTGATAGCAAGAGCCAGCATAACTCTTATTGTAATAATCCTTGCCACCGGAGAGTAGGTTTCTTGAAAATCAAATCCCTGACGCTGGGTAAATCCACGGGCTACCAGTCGCGCTTTGTACGACGCCAACTTACCCACATCGTTTCGCTTTCGGGAAAACACCCACTTGCAGGTAACAACTGATTGATGCGGCGGACGTTCAACCAAAGTCCAAGTTTTATTTCGCTTGAGTGAATTAATTTCACAATGAACTGCTTCCATCCATTGAGCTGCATCATCTCGTTTTGCTATTTCATCAAATAACTGAGGAACATTGTCAACGTACGTCACGGCACCAAGTGCGATGTCCAATGTGCTAGAATTCAATGCAAACGCCGAAAAGTACTCCTCCCCGTTGTCCTCATGCATTTTGAGCTTTGTCGGATCGACAAAATCTTCATACCGCTTCGGTTGTTGATGCTTTCGCTGCGGTCGCGATACCACGTTGAACGGTTGATCGTTGATTGAATCTGCATCAGTAGATCGAGCATCATCTCGTTTGACATTCATCGTATCACTGCCCGCTGAACTCTCTGAATGACTCTGTCTCGAAGAAAACTGAAGAAAAATTCGGTTGCGACTCATTAAACACAACTTCTCGTCGTGTAACAATCTCGTTCTTCGATGGGTCCCACAGGCGGTAACCATTCACAGCATAGCAGACCATTACCATTTTCGATGATTTCATATCCAATTTTTTTGCGTAATTGGTCTGGTACATGTGCATATGCAGGCGATCCAAAAATACGAAGCCTTGACAGATTGGGTTTCTTGCCTGTCCAAAGCTCAACTGGTGTCACAACCAAAATCATCGCACGTTACGGACTGCGATTCGCTATGTATGCCGCACAATACACGGCCTCGACCCAAAAATCCTTGCTCATTTTTGAATCAGCGACCATAGAACGTGCCTTCTCAAGCAATGTCCTGTTCAGTCACTCGGCGACGCCATTATGTTGAGGTGTGTACGGTTCGCTGTATTGGATCTGAATCCCGGCTTCATCACAAATGGCCCTGAATTTATTAAAAATATATTCGCCACCATTGTCGCATCGGATTCTTGAAATTTTCTTTAAAGTGTGCGTCTCCTCCATCGATTTGTTCCTCTGAAACATATCAAGAACGTTAGACTTGTTCTTTATCAGATATGCAACAGTGAAATGAGTGTAATCGTCGATGAATGTCACCAAGAAACGCTGATCATCCCACGTGACTGGCGTAACAGGCCCACACACATCACTGTGCACAAGCTCCAATAGACGACTCGATCGTGCTCCGCCTGAACCGTTGAATGATTTTCGTGATTGTTTTCCGAAAACACACGGCTTGCAAACAGCTTCAGCATTGTGGTTCATGGCACCCATTCCATCGACCAAAGTCGACAAACGCTTAACGTCAGAGTAGTTCAAATGTACCAACCGACGATGACACAGACGAATGCTTTGTTTCACTTGCGTAGATTCCATTCCATTCGACGCTTTGGCAGCAATGCCTTCGTTTGATGATGTTGAAATATTTGCTACTTCATGTCGCACACCCTTCAACTCAAACACATACAGATTTCCATTGCGCCTGCCTACGGCCATATCCAAATTATCCTTTGTAATACGGGCCAAACCATCGTCGAAAATTACTTGTCATCCAGCGCTCTCCAAACGACTCACAGATAGCCAATTGTATTTTAAATTTTCGATCAACAAAACATTCGTGAGCGTGCACTGACGCTCTGTGCCATTGACGATGATAGTTCCCAGAATTGTACCACATTTTGTTGCTGTGATCGACACACCATTCTTTGCAATACGAATTACGACCGGATTGGTCAAATTCCTCAGCTCGCTAAACATTGACTTATCATTCGCCATGTGCTCTGAAGCACCCGAGTCAATAATGAAACATATTGTCGTCTGCATTCCACACTGTAGCGCAAAATCACCAGCATTAGCTACAAATACCACTCCATTCGCATCTGTATTCGACGCGCAATTCGCATTTGGCTTTTGATAATGCTGCTGATTGGGTTTTCCCTTAAAATTGCTGTTCGATGATCCACTAGTAGGGTTCCGTTGATTCAATTTCGGACATGCGTCCCTTCGATGACCAGGCTTTTTGCAGAAATAGCACTTAATTTACTTCGAAGCATTATTGCCATACATGGCGACGTTGTCTGAATCACCATTCAGACGACCATTCGAAGTTTTGCTTTCCTCGTCCAACAGGCGCGAGCGCACCAATTCCATCGCCAATTTAGATGGTTCGATCGTCTCCAATGCTGTCACGACCATGTCATATTACTTCGGTAGCGTAATCATGAGCGATACAACCAGCATTCGATCATTTGTCTCAGCGCCACACGCCTTTAATTCACGTAACAATTTGTCTAATGTAAGAAAATGTGAAGTTAGGCTGTCAGAATCTGAGCATCGCATCGTCAACATACGCTTTCTGACACCAATTTCGGTCGCCACACTTGCACGTTCGAAAATTGCTTTCAATGAATTTATCATCGCAAACGCTGTCGGCCGGTCCTTCAGATATTTCAAATGTGAATCTGCAACACGTCGAGTTATATGCACCTTGCACATGCGATCCTCCTTCTTGATTTTTTCGAAGTCGGCACCGACTGCAATTTTTGCTTCGGCAGCATCTTCTTCCAGCCATTTTTCGACACCCTTTTCCTCCAAAGTAATTTTCAGGCGGAAAAACCAGTTGTCGAACTCACGTCCTTCGAATTGTTTGAATGACTTCAACAGCCATCTCAAATCTTATACACAAATATATTCCAATTAAAAATTGCTTGAATTGGCCCAACTAAATGTTTGTTTCGCACCAATTTACACGCGATAGCCCATAACCTCTAGAATAATTCGCAGTAGCAGCAAAAGAAAAACTAAAGTTAAAATAAACGTGTATATTCGATTAATTAAAAACAGAACTGAAATTAACGTTATTTCAATTTATATAAAAGGGCTGCCACCTCTCGCTACATAAAAAGTCATTATGGCTGGTTTACATTTCCAACACCAGAGTCATCAGCATAAAACCTAATCTTAATAATCTTTTTTCTAATGATACGTTTTTTCACTAAATAAATTTTGTCAAATCAAATTTATCAATTTACAAATGTAAAGTAATTGTAATTTGTATTTTAATTACAAATGACAATTCAAAGCAATTGTAACTTGTATTTTAATTACTTCACTCGAAAGTAATTGTAATTTGTATTTTAATTACTCAGTTTGCTGTAATTCGGAAAAGAATTTTAATTACTCAGTGTAATGTAATTTGCCCAGCCTTGCCTATGAGCAGATTCACTTTTGCAATGTGTACAACCACCGCCATTATATTTTGTTATGAACGATCTTGAACCGCTAGACTGGCATGGTTGATTAGCCTAGAAATCTAATAATTCTTGGAAAGTAGGCAAATCGCAAAGGATCGCGCGTTTTAGCTTCTGTTCCAAGACTTTTCAATCCACGAATAACTTTATATGCACTATCATGTAACGCTGTTCAGCATACCGTTCATTATGTGAGTTTGTTATTCTGATATTAGGACTAGTCAGTGATGCTAGACTTAGGGAAATGATCCAAAAAGATTTTTGTAATTTCAAAATAATGTCCTACCACCTTGCTTTGTGTATAGATAAAGTTTGGATTTTTTTTTTCTATTTCAGACATCACTGGGCCTAGCATTTTATCCTACATCGCGGTCGATGTTTGTGTTTGCCTTTTTATATTACTGTTTCTTGTGGTATTTGTTACTGTAAAAATATGGCCGCTTTGAAAGATTTACTTCTCTACCTTCGGGGATTCGCACCTCATTCCATTTTTGTAGTTCTTTTGATGTTCGATGTTCCCACACGCGGTCATGTATTTTTTTTTAATTCTAACAGATATTACTTGACTTTGTGTTTGCTCATCGATTTTGATCGTATTCAGTGTGCGAATTTGCTTTAGGTTATTGAATGTTGTTTCATCCAGCCAGAACTGGCCTTTAAAGAAGTTGGGTTCTTCTGCCTACTTGTTTTGAACCCACAGGCAAAGTTAGCTACTATGGAAATTTGGCGGCTGAATGCAGCTTTCCATTATAATGTCTGAATAAAATATTTATCACACTATATCATTGGTTAGTTTTTCGTAACCTGAATACAAAATACGAGTGTTTTTGGAATATCAAATGGCTCAGAGACGGAAATATACTTAAGATCGAATCGACAATTTTCATGTTAGGTGTTTTTCTCCTACCTACCTTATGAGTGGAGGAAAAAAAGTTCGCAAAAGAATAGGACAAACAAACAAGAACAAGAGAAAAATTGCACAATTCAACTGCTCTGATATAATCAACTCCTCTGGTAGGCCTTAAATTTCGTAATCTTTTTGAGGGTATTTTTAACTAACTCTTCGGTTTATAAATGAAAAAAAATTAATTCGAATTCTATAATTTTCTGAAATTTAAGAACGTAACTCAGAATCCCTGCTTTAAGGAAACAAATAAAACCTGAAATAATAAATTCAAGAGATCACTACATCAACCAAAATCCGAATTATTTTAAAGGAAAATTACCAAAAATAAAAGGTGTTCAACCTTTGGTGAGGATTTATATAAAACACATTATGAAGTGAGGCAGTTTATTACTGACAATTTGAGGCAAATGTCAGAATTTAATATTTTCGTAAATTAACACATTCATTAGTTTGTGATTGTAATAAAACAAACAATAATAATCGATTAACCATAAATTATCCCAATCAACATCGAAACACAATTTGTTGACCAAATTTTATCCATAACTACTGAAATTTCTAGACCAAACTCTTTCCTTCGCATCAGTAATAACAAAATCAATACCTCTAGACGCTCGTTTAAATTGAACTTAAGCGTAATTACTGCACCCAAATTTTAATGAACGGCACGAGAAAATTCAAAAAAAAAAAAAAAAAATTAATTCTAATCAATTTTTTCCTTCACTTCCATCAAACCGCTAATAAAATTTTATTGTTTTTCAAATAATAACTATACAATGCGGGTCGATAAATTAATAAAAACAATTTCTATTTAAAACCGAAAATTCTATTTTTTTACTATTCTAATATACAGAAATTATAAAATATCTTTACCCACCACGCCAACCAAGTTACTTAAATGTTGCAATATAGTCAAGCTAATTTATCGCTGGATTAGATACATTGATAAAAAATGAATATATAATAATATATTACTTCGCTACTGGTAAACATGCGTGTATCACGTTTAAATGCCAAACTGATTGATTCAAGTTGCGTGCTTCATGTATTCCCGGGTGTAATTTAAGGCTATGATTCAATTGTTGACATTGGCAAAGAAAATGTATGCAAATTAATTAAATTTAAATTTAAAACAAACAAGGAGCAAAATAACTCGATATGAGTGAGTGTAAGTAAGCAAAGTGAATTATAGGCTGCGACCGATGGTAATGTGAATATCATCTTGAACAACAATGAGACTTATAAATTTGAAAATAAATGTAAATTCATTGTTTTGTTTACACTTACAAATTACAATAAAATTTGTTTTGAAAATATTTTTTGTTACAATATAAATGCTTCATTGAGCGTAGTGAATAGCTCTGTAAGAATACACTTCATTGGAAATCAAAATTTCAAGATCCCTACAAAGCTAGGTACATACTTCACAAAACCTTGACATTAAAAGTTATCACTTTAGCATAACGTCATAAAAACCATACCAACAAATTAAAGCGATTATAACAAATATTTTAATTAATAATATTTATGTGCGTCACGACATATTATTTGTGTTAAATTGTTTGGAAGATTATGATTAAGACACAAGTTTTTAAGAAATCAATTATCTGTGTGCTATGTTTTGATGAACAAACGAGTACATGTGTATATTGGAGATTGTGTATATGATCTCGTCTCTTTAGGTCATAGAAAACAACCAATTTCACTTGGGGAATGCGCGATAAATTTTATTTACATACAATTACAGAGTTATATTCGTATACAGAGATTGTCTGCTGAAATTGGTCTTGTTTTCGAACTTAAAAAATCGCAAGTCACTAAAAAAAAGTTGTCCAATAACGTCAAGATTGTTGTTTTGGTTTTATAATTTCGTTTTGAGTGACCCGTGCCATTGACTTCGAATTCAATTTTGAAATTAGACGTGAAATTTAGTGTGGGTTCACAAACGAAAATTCGTCAACAAATTTTGTCTGTATGTATTATACCCACTTCTGCTAGTAAAAAGTAATCAAGCCACATAATTTGTAGTATGCGTTGGTACGTCCGTACGGAAGGACATTTGGTTTGTGGATCCACAGTTAGAGAAAGCAGAAAAGACATCAGTTGGTATTATAAAATTTTGTACAGTTATAGTCCTCTATCGGGAATAGAAAAAAAAAAATTCCGAAACATAAAATCTTGAAAAACAAAATATGAAACCGCGGAATTCCGAAAAATCTCGAAAAATTACTGAAACATACGAACGTTTCAACACGAACCAAAGTGCTGCCCCTGACCTCCGTTTTTCCAGAAGTTCAACAAATTCCTGTATTTCTCGAAATGCTAAAATTTTTCAAATATTTGTGTTTAGTAATTTATACTAAAATATAGCCCGTAAGAGCGTTAAATCGCATAAACGAGGCGGCCAAATATCTGGTGCATTTCTGGAGACAACGTGTTCAGATAGCTTCGGTTTCAATAAATCGTGGTTTGACCAGCTGTGTGGCATGTGGTGTCGTCGTGCTGAAATCACATCTCGGCCAAGTTCAATTCTTCCAATTTATCCCACAAAAAACCAGTCAGCATATCACTTTAGCGGTTTCCGTTAACCGTAATTTGGCCAACCGTAACAAACTATTAATATGGACCAATGACGCTTCCAGAATGAAATCCACACCAAACAGTCAATTTTTTGAATGTTAAATTGCGTTTCCTGGGCGACATACACAGAAAGAAATGAACTTACTTAGAATAGAAAATCCCATTTTTTAATTCAAGAAATTTATAAAATTTAAAAATAAATTAGTTTTTGCTCAATATAAACTAAAAATATTTGATTTAACTATATTTATCTTAAAATAAGAATCTAAAATAATTATAGAATCAAGAATTTAATATTTAAATTAAGAAATGTAATAATTGATTATCATTAACAAAACCTGACTTAATACAAGAAAGCGGTTTAATCAAGTTTACAATTTAAATTAAGAAATGTAATAATTGATTATCATTAAATTAACCTTACTTAATACAAGAAAGCGACTTAATTGGCAGTACAATATTAAACAAAATAGTGGTTAAAATTAGCATGCGTTTTGTATTTCTAATCAGAAAGATTTTGCTTAAATCAGATCACTATTTTTAATATGGTATTAAAAATATAACTTGTATTTTTTTTAGACTTTTTTTTTTAAATAATGAAGCAAAACTTAAATTCAACATAATTATTCAGTTACATGCAAAATTTGTGCATATTCATATGCATACAGAAAAAAATAGATTTCGTTATCTATTCTATAAAACAAATCCCATATTTACTAGTTTATACCCTTTGATTTTCAGCTAATCAAGCCCCTTTATTAAATGGAGTGTTGGATCGAATAGGGTATTACATTTTCGTGTTTCATTCAATAGAAAATATCAATTCTTAAATCTACAATTATTATCCTAAATGTATCATTTAACGCTATTGCAGCTTTCCATATTAAGGTACGCTAATTTGTAGTTTTTTAGCAGTCCACTGATGATGACCGAAAAATCGAAATATATGGACCAAATAATACATTTTTTTTAAAAAAATTTGAACTTAATTTTGTAAGAATCAATTTTTTGCAATTTTTAAGCACCACTTCAACTTCCCTTCCTTTCTTCGACTTAGACTACAAGCTAATTACCTCAACATTGTTAAAAATTATATATAAGTTTGAATCATAAATCTGTGTACCTAGTCGAAATTTTGTGATGTAAAATTTCTTTTTGTAAACATGATTGTAAACGATCACTATTTGCGATGTTCGATAGTGTTCAAGTCTCACTTTTCAAGAATAAAAATGTACACCATTGCATTTTTGATGATTACTTTATTGCTTCATGGTATACAATGTTATCCTTGAAAAGAGAGACCAAATTTAGCCAAATTGAATTTTTTTTTTTTTTTTTCATCTGTTAGTTTGTGTATGGTACTACAACTACTGTACTGTGATTCCTCTTAATGTAAATTTTTTCTGGTTATGTGGCTCGCGGTTCAATGTTACATATACTTAATGTGAAATTACGGCATAACGATTATACGTGTTTTACGACATATCGATTATGTGCGGTAAACGGAAATAGAAATTTCAGCAATGAATAATCAAATAAAATTAGCCATTTATTTCATTTAGTTGGTTATGATAATTTTTTTAACTTTAATTTCGTTTGACTTTAAAAGACAGATATTTGATATTGATGAACTCAGAACCCGCTAAAACTATTTAATTTATTCTACAGCTGTCTTAGATTTGTTAATTCGTTATATCCAAAAATCTGTCATTCTAGTATAAACCTACTTGATTAACATGCTGGTGGTAGCACTAGCCGGTTTTAGACAATTTAACGTATGTTGTTTATCCAAAATTTCATCCTTTGTTGCTCGCGTTTTTCCATTTCACTGTATGACTACTATAATAATTGCATAAATATAATAAATACAAATGCAAGGTTGAGCTTATCAGTAATTGTCATAAGTTTAATCAGATATTTGATAGTTCATTAGAAAAATTTCCATTAAAAGAAAATGTTAATTTTTTAAAATGAAAATTTTCCTAGTAAAATTATAAAATTGGTTTTGTAAAAAAATCCTTATATTTATGCTCAAACTATCGTTTATATTCAAGGCAAGCCACAGCCGCTTGCTGTGATATGTATGTCCTTAAGTTGCTTCAAATAAGCATTGCTTAGTTAAATTAAAAGAAAACATAATAAAATATAAAAACATATTTTAATAAACGAGAAGGGCCTAGTAAATTCTAGCAAAACTTTCTTAACTAATAACATATTTTAAATACAGTTGCTAATATTTAGCAAGCTCTATTTAAAATTATTTATTAATTTAGCAACATTTCTAAATTACAGCAACCATTTTTTGCAATAAACACACACTCGCTTAGTTCTATAACGTAATGCTTTTAATAAGCAAGTCTTGCTAAACTTACGCATGCGCATCAATATTTTAACATTTATTTATGATTTCAGACCTTCTTGTTCTGTTGAGTTGAGAACGTCCTAAGTGCTAGTTTGATTTTTGTGTTTTAATACATTTTTAAAGTTTCTTATTGTGGAAAAAGTGAGAATACATTTATGTAAGTATTAATTGTGTAATAAATTGTGCGTCTAAAATCTCTTTAGAATTCTCGGCGTTTCTGTTTTTTTATCCAACCGGATTATTTTTAACGTAAATCTGCAACATCAATTATGTTGTAGAAAAACGCCGTGTGCATCACCATCTTTGTGCCCTTCTTTTTGTTGAGTAGGGCGTAATTTTTTTGTTGTGTATAAGTGGAAATAGTGGGGGTTTCCGAAATGCAATTTTAAGTGCACATTTTGTAGAATACGAATTTTTGTGATAAATTACGTTTCATTAAAATCATAAAAATATTTAAATTCGGACCATTCAAACAATACGTATTAAAAATGCACGCAAGAACTACGTCGCATGCAGCTTTCAAATGTCACTTCGCTAAATGTGCATTTTGCATTTCGGACGCATCCAGTGTCTATTTAATTTATAGTTTTATTTGTTAAAATTGTAATGATTCAAATATAAATATTTAATTATTTCAATACGTAGTTTAAAGTGTGATGTTTCATATTTGATTAATTTGGAAAAGCTTCGTCATTTTAATGACTTAAAATTGCAAAAATTTTGTAATAAACTAGTGACACTAAAAGCATAACTATTTTTAATATATTAACATTTAGCTAACACTGAAAAACACTGCAAAAGGGCGCCTCAAAGAATTCAAAGATTCATCAAATCCGTTAAAGGCAAACGAGATAATTAATAGGTGACCTCTTTTGAAATCAGCGAATGGCAGTAGATTAGTAAGTCATTTAAAACTAAAACGAAATTTATTTATTACAATAATTACAATTATTACATATTTTCAGATCGATATTGACTTCCAAATTTTGTATCCGGGCTCAAATTTTTTCCTATTTAAAAAATGGGAAAATTTTAGTAAAAAAGCTTCCCTTACCCTTACCTAAGAAAATTAAATTTAAGGGAGTGTTTGAAGAGCTGAAGTCTCTCCCTTTCAGTCTCCGTTGGACACCGTTGAAATAAAATGGAACAACACTGCAAAAGGACGCCTTAAATAATTTAAAGATTCATCAAAAAATACATTTAAATCAAACGAGATGATTCATTTAACAGCTGACATCTTTTGAAATTTATTTATTACTTAAACACAATTATTATAAATTTTCAGATCGATATTGGTTTTCAAATTTTGTAACCGGACTCAAAATTTTTGCTTTTTCAAAAATGGAAAAATTTAAGTGAAAAATTCCTTTAATCTTACTTAAAAAAGTAAAATAAGGGAGTGTTTGAAGTAGTTTACTTAAATAACTTAATATTTTATATTATATTTCTCTATGTTTCTAAGTCAAACTATATTTTAAGCTCCTAATTAATCTAATTAATTAACATTAATTCTCTCCCTATTTCCAGACTACAAAAATATCAAACTTACTACATTTAACCACTACATTTGAAAGCCTGGTAGAAGAATAACCAGCAAGAAAACATCATTTTTTAACTTTTTTTTTAACTTAATGCGCCACCTTACAGTTTCGGGATTATTGCTAACGGTAATCAAATTTCTGTATTAGTTTTAATAAATTCATTTAAAATTTTCAATTTGGTGAATTTTGAAATTATTTATAGTCTTTATTATAATGCCATTATATTATAAGTATTATTGCCTTTATGTCTTTACTAGACTAACATTGTACATGATATATTATATATATGTATATATATATATATATATATATATATATATATATATATATATATATATATATATACATATGTGTGTATATATATATATATATATATATATATATATATATATATATATATATATATATATATATATATATATATATATATATATATATACATATGTGTGTATATATATATATATATATATATATATATATATATATATATATATATATATATATATATATATATATATATATATATATATACATATATATATACATTGAGTTTCCTATTATCTAATTAACATATTTTCTCTCTCTATTTTTAGACTACTTCAAAATTAAAGCCTGTTATAAAAATAAATAACAAATTCAATATTTGGAAACCGTAATACACAATTCAGCAACATTGTAATCATGTTGAATTGTTTCATGTTTTCAATCATTTCAAACAACCAATATTTATGTATGACATTTAAAATATACGCATTTTATAAAGACTTCTGATGAATATACATGTCAATCTAGTTGTCCATCAGTGTTTTAAAATATATCATCATTTAAGGGACATTTAATCAAGAACCACGAGAATGAAAATAATACCTTTCCGACAAATTCAACAGTACCATTGATGTCTGAATCCAAAAATAATTGTGAGCTTACTGAGGTGCACAACCTTAATAATTCCAGAAAGGTTTTACAAGAAAATACTATTAACATAGAGCAATTTAAAAAAAAGTAAAAGACTCAGTGTTGGCTTTTGTTACAAAAATGTCTAGTAATAGTAATTTTACAAAAACGCTACTTGAAACTATACTAAACCATCTGACAAAAGACGTATTTAAAGTGATATTTACCGGATGGCACAAAGTGTAAACAACCAGCGCTCATTTAAAAAAAACTTTATTATAATTGAGGCTTTATAACTATAATACAATATTACTATAACTATTATTATAATTAGATTAATTTTATATTTATATTATTATAACATTTTATATTACCAAATATTTTATTATTATTAATATTATAGTTATGTCTATTGATTTTATATTAATTATTATTTTATATAAATTGAATTTGAATTAAAAACGAAATATACTGTTTTAAAAATTATATTATGCATTTTTATTACTACATAATTCTCATACTACAAAATACTCTTTTCCCAAAAATAAATATTTTCTTAGTACATATTTGACATATAAAGCTGCAGTTAAAATAAATTTTGGTAAAATTTAAAGCGTCTTAGTTCACATCCCAATTTCTATGCAATAATTGAAAATTTTTATCAAAAGCTAATTATGATATTTCTTAATTCAATTATAATTGAATTAAGAAAAAGTTTGCTTTTGATAATAATTTGCTATTAAATTTAAATCGGAATATTTGCTTTATTTGAGAAAGTGTAAGATTAATTTAATACACCTTCATCTAAAATCTAATTTTAATTTTACTTGAATTAAGAAATAATTTGCTTTTGATAAGGATTCCTATTAAATTTAAATCAAAATACTTGTTTTATTTGAGAAAGGGCAAGACTAATTTAATATCATTTTTGCTTGAATATAGATAACCCATATTCTATATTCAAGCAAGAATGATATCGAATTAATCTTACCCTTTCTCAAATAAAGCTAGTATTCCGATGTAAATTTAATAGAAAATTCTTATAAAAAGCAAATTATTTCTTAATTCCAGTAAAATTAAAATTTTATTTTAGATGAGGACGTATTAAATTTAATCGAAATTGTACTTCGCTTAAGCAAGAGCCACATTCTTGGCATAAATAATAACCATTTAAAAATAAATGATAAATTTAGCAAAATAATTCTAGATTTAAGAAATTATATCTTCCATTGAATTTAAAATGAGTTTCTTAAAAGAAGAAAAACGAAAATTTATTATATTATTCGACCCATTTTTCCATTTAATCAAGGGGCTTGATTAGCTGAAAATCAAGGGGTAAAAATTATTAAATATAGCAAGTTTTGTTTAATAATAGCAATCTTTTTTTTCTGTGTAGTCTTATAGGGATATAGGCTCAAGTCATTGTACAAAATTCGCCATAGTGTCGTTTGGGTGATGTCCAATTCCTGCGAACGGCACGGAATTGATTGATTTGGGTTCTCATTCACACTCTCGCGTATAGCCCCAATATTATGAAGTAAACGGCAATATTATAAAGTAACATGTTGATTCGAATTTTGGTTCGTTTAGTTGGACGACTATAACGACCGAAATAGTTCAGTACTATTTCAGATTTTTTGAAAATTCCGAAAAATTTTAAATTTTAAGTTTTAATTTCAGATTTGTTAGTTTTTTGAATTGAACAAAAAGTATGAAAATTTTGGGGTTACCAAAATTTTTAATTGTTAAAACTTAAAAATTGACAATTCATTCATTTGTGAAATCAGTTTAAGATTTTGGTTGCCACAAACAAACCTGAAACGGAAATAAAAAATTTTTTTTATTGAATTTTGAATTAAAGAAACCAAATTTCAAATACGATCAATATTCTGACTTTTTCAAAATTTGAAATTTTGCCAATAAAAAAAAAGAAATTTCGAGTTTAGGAATATTGACATTTTCGAAATCCAACTAGGTTTTGGCGCTGAAATTCCGACAGGCTTATTATTTGAAAAATTTTCAGTTTCAAAATTTTAGAGCCCTGCTTCGAAACACCCAGTTTATTTATTTCTTACTCTTCTTTCCATGCATACATAAATCTTTTAATCTTATAATTTCCATTACCAAAATTCTTAATCAAGTTTAAACATAAAAAACGTTTTATCTGTTTATTGAGTTCCGTGACGGCTAATTTAAAAATTAAAATCGTTTAAAGCTTTCAACACTTTCACCATGATTTTCAACGCTTATCATTTATTTGATTATGTCTTAAATAAAGATAATTACATGAAAAATAAAAAATTAGATATGTTCTAATTTAATTTAATTTGTTAATGCGCACGGTAAACCATTTAAGCAAGTACGCGTACAAAAAATAAATAAATTGAGGTGTGACCCGTTATCGCAAATCTAATTGAAATTAAAGAGTTTCCGTGTATTTAAACCGAAAGGGTTAACATTTAAATACATTTATAAGATTGTACACGACAAAAAAATGTATCCGAGTCATCGTCACGTTGTAATTGTTGGCTTCAGATCATTTCACACAAAATTTTCCGCGACTACACTTGCAGCTTTCCGACAAATTTTATTGTGTATCTGAATATATGGCCTCCAATTCAATTGAAAATATTTATTTGTTTACAGATACTTGTTTAGGAATATCGCATTTTGTATGTAATTGAATAATAATAAAAAGATTCATATATGAACTCCCAATTCTAAAATTAGTTTACTTGTAAATTTTGTGTTAGAAGCTAGGATTTTTTTTTTTTTTGCTATTTTCGATTTTTAAACGAAAAATTAATTTTTGCTGTATTATATTGCATTATGGGTTTATCGAAACGTGAATTGCAGCTAAATGAAATTAATGAATTCATTGCTAATCGGTGTAATCGATTATATTCAAAACGTGATTTAAAATGTATACTACAAACGAATGTTAATAATATGATGTGCAGGTGAGAAAAACTCACCACTGCAAAATTGTTTTAAATAGTTTCCGGATCCTGGTTTTTTATCGTACTAATTTTGTTTATTATATTTGTTTATTTTCAGGTGAGTGTTGTTTGTGGAATGGATGTGGATTGTTGTGGAATTTTATTTTCATAAAATTACAGATAAGTGTTTAAATTTATTTAAATTGTAAAAACGAAAATATTCGCTTCAAATTTGACTTATTGAAAGTCACAAAATCTAAAAATAAATAATTTTATTCACAAAAAATTACAACAAAAGGTAAAGGTGTTAGATAATCCCTTGTTGTTTTTTTTATATGTTTTATTTAGATTATGTAGAGTAAAAGTCTTAAAATACCACACCTCTTTTGTAAATAAATTCAATGTGCTTGCATTAAATGTGACTTAGCAAGCATTTTTAAGCCGTGTGTTTGTGTATTCACTATTATAATTCAGGTCACATGTAATTTGACGCGAATTTTCTAAATTAATCAGAGTACGTTTACCGCAAAGTACTGCATCTCCATAATTTTGTGCTTGTATGTATTTGTGTATCACGTGACACATTTGAACGGATAATTAATTAAATGACACTTTTTGGATGGGTGGTTGTCTGAAAACAAAACAATCTAAATATTGAAAAGAAATCAACACCAAATCATCATTTACTATAAAATTTATTACTATTCGAGAATATTCAATTGTTTACTGATTTTGAAACCTTGCCAAAATCGAAATTGTAATTTAGTATTAATTTTAAATGTAGCAATTTTTCTAGAAAATTTTATAAAGTATAATTTACAATTATATTTATTCGACTAATTAAATTTATTAGTGGAATTTTAAAAATCAAATTATTATTCAATACTTTTAAATTCTATCTACAATTGTTCTAAATAAATCGTAGTACAAAATCCTGAGGGTACATAATCCCGAGGGTACAAAATCCCGTAATCCCGAAGACCGCCCCTTCTGGTGAAAGAAAATTTTAGTTAAAATATAAATCAAAACCGGGATTTTTATTTTTGGGGAACCGGGGTTTTTAAAGCAGGACTATACAAAAATGGAATTTAAAAAGCGGGGTTTTTTTTGGGCGATTTTAACTAAGCGGGATTTTAAAATGAGGGACATTTCGTCTGTATACATCTTTTTTGCACTAATTGTGCAAGATTTTGGAATTTAGAAAGGCTTTACCCTGCGGATTTTGTATCTTCGGGATTAAGTATCCTCGGGACTTTGTATCCTCGTCTGCTAGTTTGGTTGGTGATAACAAAATGAAATGAAAATTATTCATTTTGAATTTTTGTGTTCTCAGAATATTCTCATAACGATTTCGTTAAATTTGATCGATTGATTGCAATATATGGCCAAGCCTTTAGCAAGCCTCCGGAGGGTCGCCTGGCCCACTTTGATCCGTTTTTACACATAACATCGCGAAAGGAAAAAAGAGGTAGTATGTTAGAATTATGGACTTGACCCAGTTACAGATGCAAGAGTATAATAGTTAGTATTGTGTTATTAGTGTTTCACACACTATTCCAAAACATTAAATGAACAAAAAAGGTTTTCAATTTTTCTAGTGCTTTTTGAAGAGCTGCATCTTTGTAGAAAATGGGCGTGTGAGATTTTCGAGATTTTTTGGAAGAAAATTTTTGTGAGCTCCGGTTGTCATAAGAAATAACATATATGTACATATAAATAAAATCATAAGAAATAGCGCGAGACAAAAATGTTTCAAATTTGTTTTTAAGGATCCATGGCTCGTTTTCAGTTAAATTAATGCATCAGTCAGTTAGTTTTGTTTAATCAGTCCTTGTTGAGTCAATTTATTTAAATTAAAATTAAAAACTAAAATTTAAAAGTTGTTAATACAAAGTTTGGGAAACGAGATTAAACATTTTTAATAAAACCCAATCAGAGTTCGTCTCCCAAAAATCACAACCGCCAAAATCCCATCACACAATGTGGATACTTGTGCCACTTACACACACAATAGAACCAACAATTATACCAAATTCCATGTATGAACAGGAAATTAACTGCATATGGCTTTTACAAATTACAATACATAAGAAATTACATTTTTACAAATTTTATATTCACCCAATTTACGTATAAACAGCACAAATAATTACATTTCATACATTACCCACTACAACATTTAAACAACATAAAATTGAGAAATCTTGATTCCCTTTGCTATGACACAACATTGCCTGCCAAAAGTTTATCCAGATGGATACGAATCGATACTTTTGAAAACGACCAAAGTGGCACTTTTACAAATGCGACTTTGGTCATTTTCGAATTAATCGATTCAATTTTAAATATTTCACTAACACAAAACTTAGAATTAAAAAACTAAAGAAATTTAAGAAATAAATAAGAACTAGGCTGTAAGAATTAAATTAAAATAAAATTTGTAAAACTTCGATTAACGTAGAAAGACAAAATAACGTCTTTTTCGTTTGAGCGCTTATCACGCACTGCCAAAACGATTTCGTTATATTATGCTGCAAATCCAAAAAGTGTCGAAATTTAAATCTCATATTTAACGAAACAATAAGTTTTTGGCCGCTGTAGTTGGGCAATAATCACATGGCCTTTCAAAGCAAGAAGATCCAACATGTCAGGTTTCAACCAAGAAAATCTGAAAAAAATAGGTAACAACAATTCCAATTCTGTTGTGAAATTCAATTACTGGTATAACGAAGTGCATCCTGTTTGGCAGGTTCTGAAACCTTCGGTGGTATAAGAAAATATAGCTCATCGAGAGGCGCAAATGCAAAGTGCATTAAGGTTTTCCGATTAATCGGTTTTAAATTACTTAGAGAATTTGTCCGATCTTTAATATCAAAAAATAGTTCAAATTTGTTTAACCAACAATTTGTCTTAAATTTTTCAGAGACGTTCGTTTTGAAAAATGTCTCTCAAGCTGCAAAGTTTTCTACTATTATTCGGATTCCTTTCGAAATTAAAATACAACTACATTTTTCTGTTGAATATCTTTCCATCCTTTAGGCCGCATCCAAACGATTGTTATAACAGTTAGCCTATATAGCTATAATTTAATGTTCCATCTAGATTTACTTTTGCAATTTTCGATATGTTATCTCGTGATGTTTGATTGTTTTTAGTAGATTATCACCGTCCATTGTCGTGGTGCATATTATCTTTAAAACTCTCAATTATATAATTGGCTCCAGTCTGATTTTGGAGCTTGTAGCGGATAGTTTCTTCCATTACAAGAAACACCGCACAATAAAATCAACAGCGGACAATCCTCTGCAAGCTCTAATTTTAATTCCATACCGTTTGCTTGAGGATGATAGGCAGTCGTTCGTATTCGATGTGAGCCTAATAATTGCATAAGCTCAGTGAATAATTTTGATTCGAACTGGGTGCCTTGATCGGTTGTGATGTTGATCGGTACGCCGAATCTAGAAATGTAGTTTTCGACTAGCGTTTTTGCGATTGTTGATGCGGAGATGTCTTTTATGCAGTAGGCTTCTGGCCATCGCGTAAAACGATCAACGCATGTCAGAATGTAGGTGTATCCATTAGATGGTGGAAGTGGGCCTACAATGTCTATATGAATGTGTTCAAATCTACCTGGGGGAATCTCGAAATTACCATGAGGTGATTTTGTGTGTCGTTGCACTTTGCATTTCTGGCAGGATAAACATGATTTTGCCCAATGGGTTATGTCTTTGTTCATGCTAGGCCAGAAGTATCTAGTAGTGACGAGTTTGCGGGTTGCGCGTACCCCTGAGTGTGAAATATTGTGGATTGTGTCGAAGACAGTTCGACGTAAAGACTCGGGAATGTACGGGCGATTGTTGCTTGTGGATACTTCGCAATAAATCGTCACATCGGCTAAGAGAAATTTTTCTAGTTTCCATTTGGATGGACGCCGAGTAGTAGAATTAGACAGTAATTCTGTTAGTTCGGAATGGCCAGCTTGTGCTTTCGCGATTATAGCAATGTCAAATCGGGTTGTGGCAGAGGCAATTTCGTGATCGGAAGTCCAAGATAATGTGTCGGCGACCACGTTGTCTTTGCCTTTTATGTGTTGTATGTCTATCGTAAATTGAGAGACAAAGTCCAAGTGGCGTGCTTGCCTTGGATTGCGTTCTGCTTTAGAGTGAATTGCATTAGTAAGCGAATTCCCGACCTTCGACAAAGTATCGAAAGTGTTTAATTGCTTGGAAAATTGCAAGCAATTCTCGATCGAATGCGGAATATTTTCTTTCCGTGTCCGTTAATTTCTTGGAGAAGAATCCAAGAGGCTCCCAGGTCTCTTTATTGAGTTGTTGTAAGACCGCGCCTATTGCAGTGTTTGATGCATCAGTGGTGATGCTATATTTGGTATTGTTTAGCGGATGTGCCAAGAGTGCAATATTTTCTAAGCTTTTCTTGTTTAAGCAGACCAGCCAGATGCGTGTGGATTGGCGCAATTATTTCCGCTAGTTTTGGTATGAATCGGTGGTAATAATTTACCATGCCGATGAATTGTTGGATTTGTTTTACATTTTGTGGTGCTGGCATGTCTCTAATTGCATTAATTCGTCCTTCGGACGGCAGAATGCCATTAGGAGTAATCTTGTGACTAAGGAAGTCAAGATTATTTGTTCCAAACACACATTTTGCCGTGTTGATATTGACACCATAGTTTGATAACTTTTGGAAAAGATGTTCCAAATGTTGTCTACGAGAATGTTGTCAATACAAACGAAATCGAGGTCGTGCAAGATTTCGTTGATGAAACGCTGAAATGTTTGTGCAGCATTTCTGAGACCAAATGGCATTCGCGTGAATTCGAATAAGCCAAATGGTGTGGTAATCGCAGTTTTGTGAATGTCGTCAGGAGCAACTGGAATTAAATGGTATGCTCTGGCGAGATCGATCTTTGAGAAAATCGAACAACCATGTAATTGCATGGAAAAATTTTGTATGTGGGGAATAGGATAACGGTCAGGAATAGTGACTGCGTTTAGCCTCCTGTAGTCCCCACATGATCTCCAGTCGTTATCCTTCTTCTTCACCATGTGTAATGCACATGATACTGCTGATGAAGATGGTCGGCAGATTCCTAGTTCCACCAGAGGTTGGAAGTCGAGGAAAGCTGCTTTGTGGCGAATTGGATCAAGTCTGCGTGGTCTTGAAAATGGTAAATGACCCGTAGTCACGATGTGTGGTGTAATTTGGTGGAGCTGTTAAAGAGGGAAATTTCTTCAATAATGTTCCATAACCATTGTTAATCGTGTACAGCAATGGTGATAAGGTGTCAACTAGTGCTGATACCGCGTTGACTGAGAGATTGGTGGATGGATCGATCAGTCTGTGATTTTTCAAATCCACCAATAGACCGAATTTCGTTAGGAAATCCGCGCCAATTATGGGGCGATTGACATTGGCGAGAATGAAGGCGTGTTTGAACGAACGCCTTAATCCAATGTCAACGTCTATTAGCTTTGTGCCATAAGTATTTATTATGGTGCCGTTTGCTGCTGCCAGAACTAAATCGGGGTTCCGATTTGTTCCCCAACAGTAGTATCTATGATACGGGAGTACGCTTAGATCAGCGCCGGTATCAATCAAAAATGTGATTTGATTTTTTACATCCCGTAGAAATAGGCGGCTATGCGTAGGTGGTCTTAGGTTTGCCGCTGCAACCATACGACTTACTCGTTTGGGGGAATGGTGTTTGTTGATCCCCTTTGTTGTTTGGTGAAAGTGCATGGTGGTGTACATTTTGATGCTGCGTTGCCAAATTTGGCGTGATACCAACACCTGTTGTGTGGTGGTTGGTGTTTGTTGTTGTATGGGTCGAAATGGACTTTCCTGGGTTGTGTGCAAACGTATATTTGTGGGTGGAGAGAAAGGTTGTCTCCATGGCGATTGTGAACGAGTGGGTTGTCGACGTGTGTGTGTGTGTTGTTTTCTAGCTTAGTTAGCCTGTTGCTAATTTGTTTAAGCATTGTCTCGAGACGGTTAGTGCTAGAAGTTGGCATTAGTGTCTCTGAGCTTTGCGCACGTGCATTGCGGTTAATTGAACCTAAACTCTGAGTCCTATTGCCAATGATATCGTGGAGTTTGTCTACTATATCGGCGAGAACCTCCACCGGTTTATCTTGCTGTGGGATTAACGCCGTTTGCATGTAATCAGGGAGTTGCCTGATCCATAGTTTGGTGATTACGTTGACTGTAAAAATTTTTCCAGCCAACGACTTGATCTTGTGTAACAGATCAGATGGTTTTTGGTCACCGATGTCTATTTTGGCTGGAGGGTCTTGTAGAATGTACTCGACCTTCTCCGCCTGTTCTGCCGAAAGAGACATCACTGTGTGCGCACATTTTTGTTTGTCGCTGGTGATCTTGTTCGCGTCGAACATGATTTCTGCTGATATGAACCAACTCCTTGGGTTCGTATCCCAGAATGCCGGTAGCCGTGTTAAATGTTTTGCCGTGGCTACCTCTTGCTGTGGTTGTTGATCGTCGTTGGTTTCCACGTGTTTATTGTCACCGTTTAGGGCCATCGTAAAATTGTACGATGATTACACACACACTTGTTCACACAAAAAAATAATAAAATATTTTATATATATGTTGCACGCGCGTTGCACTGTACTTCGGTCACGTGTTGTGAGCGAGCGAAAAAAAATGTATAAATTCGCAGTAAATTTGATTGTTAGAAATGGTGGTTTATTTCTAACAAACGACCAAGGGATTGTGACTATTTGTGAATACAATGCGCTTACCACTGGTGGGGGCTGGCCACTATATCATAAAACTAGTCGGTTAAATTATGTAGTTTTATAAAAAAAAAATAAAACACCATGCACTTTTATAGTTAAACTTTTATTTCACTCACAAAAGGAAAAAAAAATTTGTACTTACGCGGTAAAAACCGACGTCGGGGTTACCAATATAATGTTTATTCCCAATAAATGTTGATTCCAGAAATGTGGTTAGTTTATAATTTTTATTTTCATTTCATCTAAGAGTTGATAAACCACATTTCTGGAATTAACATTTATTGGGAATAAACATTATAAGCTTTATTTAGCCTGTATTTGCTCGATTGACTTGGAAATGTAAGTAACTTGTGTTCTTTGGAAGGTTGAGAACGGGTTTCATCAGAGTGTTGTTCATTTAATGGCTTTTGAAATTATTGGACTATGAAGAAAATGGATAACTTTTAGTAAAAGTTTGTACTAAAAGGATGAATTTAGGCGATCTTAATTCTAATTTTGGTAATGTTGATTAGCTTTTGTATAATTGTGCAATGTATTTCATTGAAGTATGCTTAAATATACAGCAAAACCAGTGGAAATTAATCTCGATTAATCGGTTAATTTAAAGAAAATTCATCAAATAAAAGATGATTAGTTGCCCGATCTATGCACAACCGCTTTTTACAATCGTAGGGAAAGTTTTGAACGTTCAACCCAGAAATGAGCACTATTTACGTAATTTCTTTCAGGAATTAGAAGATTGCACCATACAAATGGACATCTTCCGTTTTCTTTTAAAGGTGAACGTGTGTCACAGACTGAGGATGAAGCACCTCAAATACAGATTGCGGAGATGAGATTGAAGAAAAACCGTTCACCTCGGAGTTTATTGCGTTAATTCGGAGCTTTTGATATTCGGAGGGGAAATTGTGTAGAACTATCTTTTCGCCTGACGAATGGAAAATGACCGCGATATCCTCTATCTTTACGAAGGCGTCACTCAAAGTGTAAGAACTGTCGCGGTGTTGCTCTTCCTTGCACAGCATACAAATTATTGTCTTACGTAGTGTTGGAAAGAACCACTCCGAATTCACTTATTATTCACTCATCGTTGATTACTCATTCAATTTGTATTCATAATTCACCCATGTTCAGGCATTATTCACGGGCTGGGCACTCTTAATTCTCTCATTAATGGTGGGTCTACTCTTTATTCACTGAATATCCAATGATAAGTAATGAGTGTTGACGTCGTAAGCGTTTTGGGTAGGATTATTGAACTTTTTTTCATTATTATTCTTATTGTTCCGTCATTACAGTTTATCACAATTATTCGTAAGGACAGATCTAGGGTAGGCGAATTAAACAACACCTCAAAGTATGCGCAATACAGAACTTTTTGAAACGGTGCATCTTATTTAAATTATTAGTAGAAAATTTCAACCTACAGCTATCTAAATCACTTGTAACCTATGCTAGAAAAGAAGAATGTCGCAAAGCATTTTGCGCGAATTGTTTAATAAACATCTAAAATTCCACCAGTTTTTAAAAATTTATCGGTTTGCGAGCCTACCCAGTAATATTTTAAAATTTGCAGAATTTAAGGTAGTATTTGAAAACTTAGAAAATTGTTTTGAAATTTCAGGTTTAGGTAATTTAATTAGATTTAAATTTTAGAATATTCCGATTTAAGTTTTAGAAAATGTTATTAAAGGTCAAATTGTTATCTCGGCTTAACAAACTTTTAAAAATTATGGCATTTAAGATTATCTCTTAAATGTATTGATGCAGTGCACACTGTACGCAAAAAAAACAGACATCAAGCAGTTTATAATCACATATGGCGTTAAAAAAAATGAATAACCCTGAAAATTGAAATTAATCCGCGCGCGCGCGAAACTATTAAGCTAGATGATTAATTAGTGCACAAACAATATTTAAATATCTATACAATAATCATAAATGTCTTAAATAAATAATGTTAATTAAACAATTTTGCGTCTTAAAAATTTTAAAAGTTGATTACTCTTTCGCCCTCTTAATGACAATGTCAAAACGCAGAAGAATACCGAAAAACTGGTTAATTCTTTAAAATTTGCGAGGCGCACACAAAAAATGAATGAATACCAAGATATAAAAATTAAGAATAATAAAAAAATAATTTTGGTGATTACGTCATGAAATTTTAGAATCGCTGTATTATTAAAGTTTTGAATACAATTTGATTTATTTTCTATTTAATTTTTTTTTTTAATTTGTTTTGATGTTCAATTAAAAATAACAGCAAGCAAAAAAAGTTTCAATTTGAAAGTTAAATTTTTCGTGTTTTTGGCAAAAATGTTTTTAAAAAATGGGTAAAGTTTAAGTTGTGCCTTGAGGCGATAATTTAGAAATCTGTTTTTTTTTTTTTTTTTTTTTTTGCGTAATTTATGCGAATTGGGAATATTAGTGAATTTTTTGACCATATTTGGTATACGAATTATTTTAAGGCTTAATTAAAAATTTAAAACAAAAAAATTATTTTTAATTTAGATAATTATGTTTACGACGACCTACCCTTAACTAATTTCTCAGATCGATTATGCAACAAAACTTTCGAAATACTGCGCATTTTCTTGGATAAAATAAGAAAAAAATCGCGTGCCACGCATCTCAAGTGTGAACACAATGTGCTCGATAGCAGAAAAAACTATTTTTAGCTTCAAAATCCACACACTGATTGTGTATAATTACATAACAATATCTTCTAAAGTGATTTCATTTTTCTCTATACACTGCTTCTTTTCTGTGTTTACAGTTAACGTATATATTTTCTAATTTAATTTCAATAAATTCTAATGTCTGTGCTATTCTGTCTATAATCCTATCAATTACGAAATAGCATCGCGTAAATAAGAAACATACAACACTAACTAATAAGACTAGACATGAAATATGGTCGTCGTTCGTCTTTTATAATTACATTAAAATAGAAAAACTATGTTAAATTGAAAAATAAGTGAAACTTAAGATTACACTACATTAAATAGGTTTGCCTATATATATATATATATATATATATATATATATATATATATATATATATATATATATATATATATATATATATATATATATATATACATATATATAAGTACGAATATATAGATTGGAAAATGTTGCGCGAGTATTAATCGGCACACATAAGAGGAACTAGTAATTAGCATATATAAAATTTATTATGAGCACTCTAACCGCTATAACATTGTATAAATATAAAAATGCAAAATATAAATTTTTATGGTATACTTCATTGGTTCGACTGTACAATAACATTGGTGGTTTTCTCGAGAGTGGAGAATGTATTTTAAATGAAGAAAACATTCAACATATAAGATTGTGCAAGACTGAAATAACAGCAGTATGGATTTAGAAAAAGACTGATATAGGTATTCCAATTTTGTATAAGAAAAAGAAACTCATTTGGTTCGACTGTGTGTGTTTGTGTTTATACTGTATATAATGAAGCATATATAAAATTAAAAAACAACTCTCAACTGTTGAGAATCGTGAAATTGCGAAAAATATCGCGAACAAAATGCTAAAACTGTATAATATATGTATGTACACAATATAAGGTCGGTCGTATTATTGTTTTTGTTATGTTTATGGTTTAATAATTTACAAGCCCAACCAAAATATCTGTACACGTCGAGCCTCACGTGATGTAAACGTTTTAGTTTGATTACGAATTGTTTTATTTTTATAGTCTCAAGTCATAATAGAAATGGATGTGGCAAAGGTTATGTTGTTGTGTATAGTATATATAAATGTATGTACATATAGGAAATTGGTGGTGGTATTTTTTTTTTTTGGTCAAAGTTGATGGAGATGAATGGTATGTTGATTGTTAGTCGTGCCCATTTTGGATATTTTTATGACGCTTTAGTTTATTTACGTATTCTTTTTTTCGAAATACCCTAAAAATTTTGAAACTTTTGAAATTTCTGAAACTAAATAATTTGTCAAAATTTGAATTTTAATCTCGATTACACAAAATGGCTTTTAAATGTTAAAAACAGTTGTGTATACAATAAAACATCTGTGCTTGTAAAATGTAAACAAACAACCTATTAACATCACTCGACGGGGTCTACAAGTGTGTTTATAATGTACTTTTGTTAGTAATTTGTACTAATACAATACGTAATGTGATTTGTGACCCTCCAGTTTAGTTCTTAAACAAGATTTTAAATTCAAAATTGTCTTCAAGTTAAATACTTTTTCCAATTGCTTATAAGAAAACTGTACGGTTTGATTAGAATGTAACTTGAGTTAATTGAATTTTTTTTTTTTTTTTTTCTTAAAAATTTCTTGTAATTTAATATTAAAATGCTTGAACTTATGAGGTTTTTTGAATTTTATTTGTATACACACACTAATTCGTTGTTGTTATTCAAACTGTTTACGTTTTTATTCAACTACTGTTAAATTTACAGTTACTTTCTTTCTGCGTTGAATGTCTTCGGTTTATTCCATGAGAAACTCTGTGAAAAATTCGCACTTAAATATTGTCTAGGGTGACCAGATTTTCAAAACTTAAAGAGAAAAAATACATCCTTGTAATTCACCAGCATTTTATTTTTTATGTAATAAACGCAATCGCGTTTACCTTCGCAATTTAGCTTCAAAACGCCCATGTGAAACTAAATAAACGAACCTCTATATGAGCGGAGCGATTATTACTTTGAAAATTTACTTGGCTTCTCTAAATCATTTATATGTATATGTAATAGGGAGAAAAATTGTTATATTATCACACCTGGTTTACTATAACGAGCCATTTTAACAAATCTAACGAGTTTTTGTTGATCTACTGAAGACAACAAGCACTTATGCGTAAATCTCGTAAGCTTTTGTGAAAAAATGTATATTAAGAATAAGAAATTTACGGATAAGGTAGCGTGTTGAGCTGAAATTAAATATTTCATAAAAAAGTAGTGGCTCCCGGATTATATTTCATTATGGAATACGACACTTAAGTTTCAGGATTTTTATTAAGTGAAGGATAACTCTATGATGACAAAAATCATTTTAGAATCCCCATTTCCATATTGTACTATATCCCGTACTGAAACCAGCTGTATTGTACCATATGTCTTACTAAAACATGCTGTAGTGCTGTAGTAAATCTTATGCTGTCGTAATTAGGGCGTTCATTTTTTTGTCCAAAAAATAATTCCAGAATTTTCGAATTTGAATGTACTCAATGCCGGAATTGATTTTTTTAAAATAATCCATGATTAAAAATTACAAATCAAAATTTTACAAAAAACAACAAATTTCTTTTATTTGGTTTCAAATGTTAGATATTTTTATAATTAATGCTCATATGTTCACATATGAACGATACTAAATCGCAGTTACGATTAAGATACACACAATTTTTAGAATTAAAAAATTTTATAGAAATAAATTAGTTTTTTAAATTCTGTAATTTCTATAAATCCTATAAATTTGATAAATTTGATAAATTTTATAAATCCCATAAATTCTATAAATTTTATAACTTTTAACTCTATAAATTTTATGAATAACATAAATTCATTAAATCTTGTTGATCCTTTGAGTTCTACTAATTGTTTCAAGTGTGTCTGTTTTATAAATTCTACAAATTCAAATTTTACTTTTTTATAAATAGAAAAAGTTCAAAAAATTCTATAAACTTTAACAATTCTATGAATTCAATAATTTCTATAAATTTAATAAATTCTATACATAACTCTATAAATTCTATAGATAAAGTTTTAAAATTCTGTAAGTTCTTTAAGTCAGAGATCACATTTAAATACTGTACAGAATGTATTAACAATCTTTACATTCAAAAATGAACGAATATTCGTATAACGAAATTGAAAAAACACAAAATACAAAAAATTTTGTATTATGAATATACAGTTGTGTTCATAAAAATAGTAGTGAAGTTAATTGCATTGGATACAACAACATTACTTTGCTGCTATTAATTTTTTAATTATTTTAGTTTTGCAAACTTAATGCTAGTTTATCACTTTACGTAATAATGAGAGACATTTTAAAAAAATTCATTCGTTTTATTTCAAATCACATTTAAATCACATTTAATTCCACAAATCCCTGTTCACAAAAATAGTAGTGTGAAAAATTAAAAAAAATAAATAAATAAATTAATATAAAATAATTCATTTTAAGTTGTTTAAGCTAAGAAAATAAAATTAATATTTGGGTGTAAAGCCTTTATTTTTCAATACGTGGCTACATCGGCGCTGCATTGAGTCGACTAGCCTTTGACATCGCTCCACTGGGATTTCTTTCCAAGAACTTTTTACCACTTTCCACAAGTTCCTATTGGAAGTTGGTTTTGCTGCTGCAACTGCCCTCTTTACATCTCCCCATAAATTTTCTATTGGGTTGAGGTCGGGAGACTGTGCTGGCCATACCATCAACTCAATATTTTTCGCTCGAAACCATTCTTTAGCACGACGACTGGTATGTTTAGGGTCATTGTCTTGTTGAAAGACCCATTTCAATGGCATTTCTTCTTCAGCGAAAGGCAGCATTACTGTTTCTAATATGTCGACGTATACATGTTGATCCATTATGCCTTTTATCAAATGTATGGGACCTACACCGCAATATGAAAAACATCCCCAAATCATAATGCTTGAGCCGCCATGCTTAATTGTTTTTGATGTGTATTGCGGGTAGTATTCCGTGTTAGGAGGACGCCTGACATATTGCCGAGAGCCAGTATTGCCGAAAAGAATTATCTTACTCTTATCTGTCCATAATATATTACGCCACTTTTCTATTGGCCAGTCGACATGTTCTTTAGCAAATTTCATGCGAGCAGCAAGATGTTTCTTGTTCAACAGAGGAAGGAGAGCAAATAATTTTCTTGCAATTAGTCGGCGCCGTACCGTAACATCACTAATAGGTAACTTTAGTTCGTTTCTTATGGTTTTTGATGAGGCATTAGGATTAGTTTTACAGTATCGAATAATTCGCCTATCATCATAGTTCGAGGTTTTTTTTTTTGGCCCACGTGTTCTCTGGCTTGTTCGTAAATTTGATTCCATTAGCAACCATCATAGCACTACATCCAACAATATTTTGAACTTCAACATAGGTTTTCCCCTCACTTCTCAATTTTAAAATTAGCTCCCGCTTTTCATTTGTGCAGTGTTTGGAACGTCCCACTATTAACATTATTTAAGTAATTAGAAATAATTAAATTTGACAAATAACGAAATAAAAAATTAAAAAATAAATAATTTTCTAAAATTACTTACTATTTAAATTAGATTTTCCAGCACAGTTATTAATATACCAGTCTATTGAGGTCCTTTTATTCAACGCTACTATTATTGTGAACAACAAAATGAAGCATGCACTTTTAATAAGTCTGTGTTAATATAATAGTATGTGTTTATTTACAGTAATTGGCAAATAATATCGTAGTTCTGTTTGCTTACTACACTTCTCATACAATACGAAACTTTGTATTAGTGAAACAAGTACAAACATGTATAAAGTAGCAATGAAAAAATCGCACTACTATTATTATGAACACAGCTGTACGTATTCGCAACGTGACGAATTTGGAATTTCATTATACTGAATGTTCTTATTTGAGCTTCGTGTTTTTACTTTTTTTTAAATACAGTATTTCGTTTTTTCTATTTTTGTATTTCATTTTGCATTATACATGTATTATGAACAAAGACCAAAATTTAAATACTTTACAGAATGAATTAACAATCCACATATTCAAAAAATTTTGTATTATGATTTTACTTATTCGCCACGTGATGAATTTGGAATTTTTCGATTCATGAATTTCAAAATCGTAAATACAGTATTTCAAAGAACGAATATTCAGTATAATAAACGTATGAAGAATGCAATGAAGCTAAAATAAAATTACGAACTCCATCGTTATCTTAGTTATTTATATTTTTATAATATTTAGGTGCGTAAGAACACTTTTTGGGGTAAGGTTGGTTAAATGGCCAAAATATAATTAAATGACTCAGTTTATTTATCTTCGCTCCCAATACCATCTAATGTACAATATTAATTTGTTTTTACTGCCAAAACTTTAAATATGGCCGAGTATGATAAAACTGACCTATTTCTCAACCGACTATGATGAAATTTGACACGTGCGTTGGAAATGGGATTCTTTAATGATTTTTAGATGAAGTGATAATGACCAATTAGGATGGAACTTATCTATTTCTCAACGGATTTCAGTGGAATCTGGCATATGCGATAGAAATGGGATTCTAAAATGATTTTTAGATGATGTTCTTGAATATGGCAAAATATGATGGAACTTGCCTATTACTTCACCGGAATGGTGGAATTTAGTAGAATTTCACATTTGCGATGGAAATGGGATTCTAAAAAGATTTTTAGGTAAAGTTCTGGAATATGGCTAATTAGGGTGGAACTTGAATATTGATGAACTTCGAGATTTGCGATTGAAATGAGATTCTAAAGTGATATTTTTAATCCGAGCCTCTACACTATCGTTAGTAGTTCCAATTCTGCTGGGCGTGTACTCTAACACTATATGTTTTTAAACATTGCAAAATAGACTCTCGGACAGCCAATACTCAGAAAAGATAACCGTAAGTTTACACGAAAGATTGGCGAAAAAGTTCCTAACTTTACTTCAATGTTATAATGCTGATAATCTCGATCGTTTAGCAATTGAAATAGTACGCTTAGGCTGCCTCAAAGAAACCTCAACGGCTGTATAATTTACCGAAACCTCAAAGGACAACATTATAACCTATTACAACATTTTGACCTATTTCTCAGAACCTCATCAAAAACCAATTTTTGGGGGACATTTCCTTGTGTTCGGAAACGTTCAAATTCATCAATATAGGTTAATCGATATAGGTTATATCTTAATTGACCATATTCGAGAATTTCATCTTAAAATCATTTAAGAATACCGTTTCCACAATATTCCAGAGCTTCATATAAAAATCATTTTAGAATTCCATTTCCATGGCGGATGTTAAATTTCACTAAAACAGGATAAGAAATATCCATGTTAAATCCTGTTTGGCCATATTCCAGAACTTCATCTAAAAATGATTTTTTAACCCCATTCCCAACAAACATGTCGAATTTCACGATAATCGGTTAAGGAATAGGCAAATTAAATCTTACTTGGCCATTTTCCAGAACTTCATCTAAAAATCATTTTAGAATCCCATTTTCAAAGCACACGTCGCATTTCATTATAATCGGTTACGGAATAGGCAAGTTCCATCATATTTTGCTATATTCCAGAATTTCATCTAAAAATCAATTTAGAATCCCATTTCTATCGCATATGCCAAATTCCACTGAAATCCGTTGAGAAAAAGATAAGCTCCATCCTAATTGGCCATATTACAGAATTTCATCTAAAGATAATCATAGAATCCCACATTCAGCGTAAAAATCGAATTTCATCATAACCGCTTGATAAAAATGTAAGTTCATACCTGACCCTATTTCAGAACTTCATCTAAAACCATTTTAGAATCCCATTTTCAAAGCACATGTAGCATTTCATCATAATCGGTTCAGGAATAGGGAAGTTCCATGATATTTGGTCATATTCCAGAACTACATCTAAAATCATTTTAGAATCCCATTTCCAACGCACATGTCGCATTTCATCATAATCGGTTAAGGAATAGGCAAGTTCCATCATATTTCGCCATATTCCAGAACTTCATCTAAAATCATTTTAGAGTCCCATTTTCAAAGCACATGTAGCATTTCATCATAATCGGTTCAGGAATAGGGAAGTTCCATCATATTTGGTCATATTCCAGAACTTCATCTAAAATCATTAAAGAATCCCATTTCCAACGCACATGTCGCATTTCATCATAATCGGTTAAGGAATAGGCAAGTGCTATGATATTTTGCCATATTCCAGAACTTCATTTAAAAATCATTTTAGAATCCCATTTCTATCGCATATGCCAAATTCCACTGAAAGCCGTTGAGAAATAGATAAGTTCCATCCTAATTGGCCATCATCACTTCATTTAAAAATCATTAAAGAATCCCATTTTCAACGCACGTGTGCCAAATTTCATCATAGTCGGTTGAGGAATAGGCCAGTTTCATCATACTCGGCCATATTTAAAGTTTTGGCAGTAAAAACAAATTAATATTGTACATTAGATGGTTTTGGGAGCGAAGATAAATAAACTGAGTCATTTAATTATATTTTTGGCCATTTAACCAACCTTACCCCAAAAAGTGTTCTTACGCACCTAAATATTATAAAAATATAAATAACTAAGATAACGATGGAGTTCGTACTTTTATTTTAGCTTCATTGCATTCTTCATACGTTTAATATACTGAATATTCGTTCTTTGAAATACTGTATTTACGATTTTGAAATTCATGAATCGAAAAATTCCAAATTCATCACGTGGCGAATAAGTAAAATCATAATACAAAAATTTTTGAATATGTGGATTGTTAATTCATTCTGTAAAGTATTTAAATTTTGGTCTTTGTTCATAATACATGTATAATGCAAAATGAAATACAAGAATAGAAAAAACGAAATACTGTATTTAAAAAAAAGTAAAAACACGAAGCTCAAATAAGAACATTCAGTATAATGAAATTCAAAAATTATTCCTGAGTATTTGTGATGTTTTTATAAAAAGTAGAATACAATACGCAAAGTTTTAAAGAGAAAAAAAACGAAAATACATTCACGAAGTTGCAACGGAATGTATATTTTTTTTCTCTGCTTTAAGTTATACAAATCTCATAAATCCTTTAATAAATTTGAATAATTTTGGAAATCTTATAAGTCCAATAAATTTTATAAATTCCACAAAGTTTAAAAATTCTAATATGTTTATAAAACCTATAAATTTTATAAATGTTTAGAATTTTATAAATATCATCAATTTTCTTATCAGATTCTATAAATTGTTTCAAGTCTGTCTGTTCTATAAATTCTACAAACCCAAATTTTACTTCTTCTAAAAATTCCTTAAAAAGTTTTCCTTACATTTTTTAAATTCAAAAATTTCGACAAATTCTATGAATTTTAATAATTCTATAAATTTTATAAATTTAATAGATTCTAAGAATAATTCTATAAATTATATGGATAAAGTTTTAAAATTAAGTAAGTTCTTTTTAAATTCTACAAATCTCATAAATTCTTTAGTTCTTATAAATTCTGTAAATTCGATAAATTTTACTAGTTCTAAAAAGACTGTAATTATTATAAATTTTAATATATTTATAAAACCTATAAATTCTATCAATTTTATAAATTATATAAACTCTACAAATTCTGTAAATTTTATAAATTCTGTGGGTTCTATAAATTGTTCGTCTGTCTGTTCTATAAATTCCATAATTACTACAAATTCGATAAATTCTACAAATTTTAGTACTATTTCTAAAAATTCTTTAATTTTTATAAATTGGTTAGGTGCACATAATTTATCCCCTTCGGGGGACCATTTGGAATTACTTAGGTAGCATAGAATATCTCGCACTTTACTGTTTTCGAGATCCTACATTGCCCATGTTGAACTTACCTAAGTATTTATGCCTTCTGCAAGCTAATGCCAGACAAGCTAATGATCGGAATTTCCGATTGCTGCTTGGTAAAAATTCAGTAAGTTTAAAGAATAATTTTGTAAATTTTAATAAGTTTTATGAATTTTTTGAATTCGATAAATCTTACAAATTCTAAAAACTTTATAAATTCGTTAAATTTTGTAGATTCTATAAGTTTTATCTGTTGTTTTAACTGACAGAATTCCATAAATTCTTCTAACTTAAATTGTGTTTCTATTTTTTTTTTTAAATTCTGCAATTTTTATAAATACTACTCTATAAATTTTAGAAATTGTTTGAATTCTGCAAATTTGATAAAATCGTTGAATTCTATAAATTTCATTAATTCTACAAATTCTTTAAACAGTGAAAATTCCATAATTAAAAATAACAAATTTCTTTTATTTCGTTTAAAATATGTATTCGAGATTTTTATAATTAATGCTCATATGTATGAACGATAATGCAGTTATAATTAAATGCTTGTTTAAAAATTTATTTTCCGACTCACTCCTTATAAAATGAATGTGGAAAAAATCAACAACATTTGTAAACATAGATATAGTAGATTTAGTACCATTCATACAGTTTCCTGTTTTTCTGGTTTTTCTCATTAATCCTGAGACATCGAGGCTTGTGTCGCTTAGACTAGAATTTTGGTGGTGATATTTTCCGCTGCTAAATGCGTTCTTTTAGCTTCGAAGAGTACTTCCATTATCCTAAAATTAAACTTCTTTTCGAAACGCAGAGAAAAGCAATCGTTCGTACCGCTGGTGACGAGGGAAATACGGCTTACTAGGTTTTGATATTTTTCAGGAAGCCGGAAAAGCGTGCAAAGCTGTCATAGCAACTAAAAACATAGAAACATTAAAATGAACTTACAAAATTGAATGTTTTTTTCAATTTTGAACGTTTTGCTGTCACAAATTTAATAAAAAAGATTCAATAATCACCTACATAGATTTACCCATTTTTCTGAGTCCCTTGAACAGTGACTTTAGATAATTTTTCCTATATATATTTTTTTTTAGTACAAGAAAGACTATAATTAGTGAAAATATGAATGTGAATTTCTTCCTAAACTTTCCTAAAATCACAAAAACAAGAAATTGTGAGAATGTATGAGTGAAACTACGCATTAACGAATAAATTATACATTACTCAATAAGTAAAGGATATTCAACCTTTTGTATTGATACGTCTAAATATTATGTGTAATATTTTTTCAATATTCCATTATTAATTTCTGTATGATAATTTATGTTGATAAAAATACTAATGTTCAATACCATACGTCGAATTTCCGAACGTTTTCCGATACTTAGAAACACCGGCCCAAAATCCTAAGTGTATTTTTGAGTACCTAACTGTGAATGTAAACTAACAGAAAACATCATCATTTGAAAAGTTATAGAGACTAAGGGTGTTTAGTATAATAAAATCCTATTACGGCTTCCGTATATGTCCTACGTAAATTTCCCAAGCATTTTCCGCAACTTAGAAAAACCGGCCAAAAATACTAAGTATATTTTTGAGTAACTGTGAATGTAAAGTAACAGAAAAACATCATCGTTTGAAAAGTTGTAGAGACTAAGGGTGCTTAGTATAACAAAATCATATTACGGTTTCCGTATATGTCTTACGTAAATTTCCCAAGCATTTTCCGCACCTTAGAAAAACCGGCCAAAAATACTAAGTATATTTTTGAGTAACTGTGATTGTAAACTAACAGAAAAACGACATCGTTTGAAAAGTTGTAGAGACTAAGGGTGTTTAGTATAACAAAATCATATTACGGTTTCCGTATATGTCTTACGTAAATTTCCCAAGCATTTTCCGCAACTTAGAAAAACCGGCCAAAAATACTAAGTATATTTTTGAGTAACTGTGAATGTAAAGTAACAGAAAAACATCATCGTTTGAAAAGTTGTAGAGACTAAGGGTGTTTAGTATAACAAAATCATATTACGGTTTCCGTATATGTCTTACGTAAATTTCCCAAGCATTTTCCGCACCTTAGAAAAACCGGCCAAAAATACTAAGTATATTTTTGAGTAACTGTGAATGTAAACTAACAGAAAAACGACATCGTTTGAAAAGTTGTAGAGACTAAGGGTGTTTAGTATAACAAAATCATATTACGGTTTCCGTATATGTCTTACGTAAATTTCCCAAGCATTTTCCGCAACTTAGAAAAACCGGCCAAAAATACTAAGTATATTTTTGAGTAACTGTGAATGTAAACTAACAGAAAAACATCATCGTTTGAAAAGTTGTAGAGACTAAGGGTGTTTAGTATAACAAAATCATATTACGGTTTCCGTATATGTCTTACGTAAATTTCCCAAGCATTTTCCGCAACTTAGAAAAACCGGCCAAAAATACTAAGTATATTTTTGAGTAACTGTGAATGTTAACTAACAGAAAAACATCATCGTTTGAAAAGTTGTAGAGACTAAGGGTGTTTAGTATAACAAAATCATATTACGGCTTCCGTATATGTCTTACGTAAATTTCCCCAGCATTTTCCGCACCTTAGAAAAACCGGCCAAAAATACTAAGTATATTTTTGAGTAACTGTGAATGTAAACTAACAGAAAAACATCACCGTTTGAAAAGTTGTAGAGACTAAGGGTGTTTAGTATAACAAAATCATATTACGGTTTCCGTATATGTCCTATGTAAATTTCCCAAGCATTTTCCGCAACTTAGAAAAACCGGCCAAAAATACTAAGTATATTTTTGAGTAACTGTGAATGTAAACTAACAGAAAAACATCATCGTTTGAAAAGTTGTAGAGACTAAGGGTGTTTAGTATAACAAAATCATATTACGGTTTCCGTATATGTCTTACGTAAATTTCCCAAGCATTTTCCGCACCTTAGAAAAACCGGCCAAAAATACTAAGTATATTTTTGAGTAACTGTGAATGTAAACTAACAGAAAAACGACATCGTTTGAAAAGTTGTAGAGACTAAGGGTGTTTAGTATAACAAAATCATATTACGGTTTCCGTATATGTCTTACGTAAATTTCCCAAGCATTTTCCGCAACTTAGAAAAACCGGCCAAAAATACTAAGTATATTTTTGAGTAACTGTGAATGTAAACTAACAGAAAAACATCATCGTTTGAAAAGTTGTAGAGACTAAGGGTGTTTAGTATAACAAAATCATATTACGGTTTCCGTATATGTCTTACGTAAATTTCCCAAGCATTTTCCGCACCTTAGAAAAACCGGCCAAAAATACTAAGTATATTTTTGAGTAACTGTGAATGTAAACTAACAGAAAAACGACATCGTTTGAAAAGTTGTAGAGACTAAGGGTGTTTAGTATAACAAAATCATATTACGGTTTCCGTATATGTCTTACGTAAATTTCCCAAGCATTTTCCGCAACTTAGAAAAACCGGCAAAAAATACTAAGTATATTTTTGAGTAACTGTGAATGTAAACTAACAGAAAAACATCACCGTTTGAAAAGTTGTAGAGACTAAGGGTGTTTAGTATAACAAAATCATATTACGGCTTCCGTATATGTCCTATGTAAATTTCCCAAGCATTTTCCGCAACTTAGAAAAACCGGCGAAAAATACTAAGTATATTTTTGAGTAACTGTGAATGTAAAATAACAGAAAAACATCACCGTTTGAAAAGTTGTAGAGACTAAGGGTGTTTAGTATAACAAAATCATATTACGGTTTCCGTATATGTCCTTCGTAAATTTCCCAAGCATTTTCCGCAACTTAGAAAAACCGGCCAAAAATACTAAATATATTTTTGAGTAACTGTGAATGTAAACTAACAGAAAAACATCATCGTTTGAAAAGTTGTAGAGACTAAGGGTGTTTTGTATAACAAAATCATATTACGGCTTCCGTATATGTCTTACGTAAATTTCCCAAGCATTATCTGCAACTTAGAAAAACCGGCCAAAAATACTAAGTATATTTTTGAGTAACTGTGAATGTAAACTAACAGAAAAACATCATCGTTTGAAAAGTTGTAGAGACTAAGGGTGTTTAGTATAACAAAATCATATTACGGCTTCCGTATATGTCTTACGTAAATTCCCCAGCATTTTCCGCAACTTAGAAAAACCGGCCCAAAATATTAAGTATATTTTTGAGTAACTATGAATGTAAACTAACAGAAAAACATCATCGTTTGAAAAGTTGTAGAGACTAAGGGTGTTTAGTATAACAAAATCATATTATGGCTTCCGTATATGTCTTACGTAAATTTCCCAAGCATTTTCCGCAACTTAGAAAAACCGGCCAAAAATACTAAGTATATTTTTGAGTAACTGTGAATGTTAACTAACAGAAAAATATCATCGTTTGAAAAGTTGTAGAGACTAAGGGTGTTTAGTATAACAAAATCATATTACGGCTTCCGTATATGTCTTACGTAAATTTCCACAGCATTTTCCGCAACTTAGAAAAACCGGCCAAAAATATTAAGTATATTTTTAAGTAACTATGAATGTAAACTAACAGAAAAACATCGTTTGAAAAGTTGTAGAGACTAAGGGTGTTTAGTATAACAAAATCATATTACGGCTTCCGTATATGTCTTACGTAAATTTCCCCAGCATTTTCCGCACCTTAGAAAAACCGGCCAAAAATACTAAGTATATTTTTGAGTAACTGTGAATGTAAACTAACAGAAAAACATCATCGTTTGAAAAGTTGTAGAGACTAAGGGTGTTTAGTATAACAAAATCATATTACGGCTTCCGTATATGTCCTATGTAAATTTCCCAAGCATTTTCCGCAACTTAGAAAAACCGGCGAAAAATACTAAGTATATTTTTGAGTAACTGTGAATGTAAAATAACAGAAAAACATCACCGTTTGAAAAGTTGTAGAGACTAAGGGTGTTTAGTATAACAAAATCATATTACGGTTTCCGTATATGTCCTACGTAAATTTCCCAAGCATTTTCCGCAACTTAGAAAAACCGGCCAAAAATACTAAATATATTTTTGAGTAACTGTGAATGTAAACTAACAGAAAAACATCATCGTTTGAAAAGTTGTAGAGACTAAGGGTGTTTAGTATAACAAAATCATATTACGGCTTCCGTATATGTCTTACGTAAATTTCCCCAGCATTTTCCGCACCTTAGAAAAACCGGCCAAAAATACTAAGTATATTTTTGAGTAACTGTGAATGTAAACTAACAGAAAAACATCATCGTTTGAAAAGTTGTAGAGACTAAGGGTGTTTAGTATAACAAAATCATATTACGGTTTCCGTATATGTCTTACGTAAATTTCCCAAGCATTTTCCGCAACTTAGAAAAACCGGCCAAAAATACTAAGTATATTTTTGAGTAACTGTGAATGTAAACTAACAGAAAAACATCATCGTTTGAAAAGTTGTAGAGACTAAGGGTGTTTAGTATAACAAAATCATATTACGGCTTCCGTATATGTCTTACGTAAATTTCCACAGCATTTTCCGCAACTTAGAAAAACCGGCCAAAAATATTAAGTATATTTTTGAGTATATTAAGAAACTTTACTTTTGTGTTTGAAGAGTAAAACATTGGTATAACTCTTAGCCTTGGGCTAAAATGACTGGGAGGGGGGAATGATATTTCTACTTTTTCCAGTAGATATGTTATGAGAGATTGGCATCTTTATTTTTCTGATTTACCAAATCGAAAATATTGGGATTGCCATGAACAATTAATATATTTGTCTATAAAAAAGCCGATAAAATCAAATGATTTACAGACAGACAAATTAAATTCTTAAGAAAAATATGTCCGCCAGGTGGCCACCTAGCATTGATATAAACGCCGGCTCTTTTTTGAGCATTTTTTATGGCGTGTCGGTAGTATTTCGGTCGAAATGTTGGCAATTTGACCCACAAAAAGTGTGGTGGTGTCAAATTGGGCTATGTAGTGTCCATAATATCGTCGAACGTTGATATGACACTTCCACGAAACATTTGTTGCAAAATGGTCATTGTTTGGCCGGATGTGTAGCATGTGCCCGTTGCGGTCCTGCTGAAATTACAGGCCTTCAATACCAAGTTCGTCCACTTCTTGTGCCAAAAAATTCGCGTAGCATTACGTTGTCTCTCTAGCGATTATCATTGACAGTAACAGCCTTCCCTTCGTTAAATACAAAAAAGTATTATTAATATGATTCGTTTCGAGCAAATCTCGCACCAGAATTACTTTTTTGTCGAATTGAGCTTTCTCGTGAATAATTCGAGAATTTTCGGATACCTAATAAAGACTGTTTTGCTTATTTTGCACTGCAATTGAACAATAATGATCGCTCATGATAATTTTCAACCAAAAGTTTGGTTCGATTTAATTGGCGAGAGTAATAGGCATTAAATTGTGTTAATAGAATTTTGTTCAAAATTCGACGCAAAGGGGTGGGATTACATACCAATTGCGATGCACGTTTTCTTGTTGATGTTCCCGCGTTTTCATTGACATCATCACACACAATATCAATATTCTCGCTTTATAAACGTCTTATTCTCTTTTAGGCGTCTTTAGACAACGACATTTTGATCGAAATGCTCTTTGAGAGCAATAAACTGAAAATTTATTTTCATAAAACAGTTTAAACATTTCTGATCGCTGGCCGGTTTTTCTAAGTTACGGAAAATGCTTGATAATAATATGATTCATTATGCATAATATGATTCTGTTATACTAGACACCCTTATACCCTAGACAGACTATGGTTTAATAAATCCGATTTAGCTAAACTAGTTTAAGTTTCTATGCAAAAATAGTCCTCCTGGAGGGATTTTTTATTTTATTTTTTTTATTTAAAATAAATTTTATTTATTTATTTTATGTAATTACATTCTAGTCTCCTGAACTAATGAGCAATTTGTTTCTGACTTAATTTACTAACTTAAATTAAGCTATGGCTTCTTCCCATTAGCGTTCCATAGTGTTTAGTAAATTGAAGTAAACCACATCTTTGTAGTGGATTTTAGATCAGCACAATGCTGTTTAAACTGACAATCACACAAGCCCAAAAGATTAGGTTCTTTAAGGTTCACATGTTGGCGGAGCCTTTCTTCATGTCTCCGTGCTTTTTCCTGAATTTTCTTTATGATGAGGTTCATTTTAAGGTCCCTAGAAGGGAATATCAGTACGAAACCTTTCCCCAAAAGATGGTAATGGAAACAAGTAATCGGTGGTACCGAGGATATCTCTGTTACACTATAAAGATGAGTATCCTGTATTGCTACAGGTCCACATAGAAATGAATTTGATCCTTAATGCCTGAGTGGGTGTATCCTGAGTGCAGGGTGGAAAGGGTGGAAGTTCTCTAAATTTTCATCAGCAACTTTTGGTTAGCCTTACTATTTAAGGCTGGCCACCAAACAACAATCCCATATGAAAGTATGGGCCTTATCATTGAAGCATAGAGCCAGTATAAGATTTGCGGTTGAAGACCACAACGTTTTCCAATAGCACTTTTAAAGGTGTATAGCGTATAATAGCTTTCTTTACCCTTTCTAAAATATTAGGCTTCAAACTAAATTTGCTGTCCAAAACAACACTAGGTATTTCGCTTTATTTTTATTTATTATTCAAATGATGATGTTCTCATTTTAGGAAAGTTTAGGTTTGGGCTCATTTTAGGCCATATTCATTTTATAAACTATGTAATTCAAATTGCGTTTTCTTCTTTATATAATGCTAATTATCGGTTAATTCGAATTAAGTATATTATAATCACGAACACATGCAAAGCTATTAATCTTTAGGAAAAACTTCACACATTTGCGCAAAGACGTGAAGTTTTTCCTAAACGATCCTATTTTTTTTTTTTTTTTAGGATAGTTTAGGATAAACTTCACGCGAATGTGAAAATTATGTTGAAATTACTTAAAATAGTGTGAAAAATAGAAATTCATTAATTCCGGAATTCGTGTTTTCAATTTTGGAATAATCGAAACCAAAATATGGGCCGGTATTCCGCAATACCGAATTCCGGAATTGGATGCCCTAACCGTAATTAAATATACCTTTCTGAAAACTCTTAATATTTTTAGCTAAACTTTTACCTGCATATAAAAGCTCTGTTGTCTAGATTTTTCGTAAAAATTTATGAAATAAGTCAAATCAACCGCAAAAAATGAATTTAAAATCTAAGCAGCATCTAGTTAGTTGCGGCAAAATTTGTCGAAAATGTTCAAAACAATTTTTGAATCCGAAATGTCACACATCAATTGAGGGCTGAGGACCTTAGCGGCCTAACCCACATTTAAAATTTTGACTTTTTACGTTTAATCTGACATAAATGTTAAAATGGTTGGAAATAACTGTTTCTGGAATTGGAGGTTAGATTCCGTTTCCAATGCACTTTTATGGCGATTAATCGGAAAAAAGTGTAAACTTCAAATATGTGGGCTAGGCGAATATGGTTCTGAGCACCTCAATTTAGCTTGTTGATTAAGAGACTGGCGAAAATTCATTCAACTTCAACTAAGCTTAATCAAGCAAATATAGCGGTAGATGCCTGAGAGCCTACCAATTCATTCTGACTGGCTTTTGTTCTTTTTTGTGAAGGTATATTGTGGGGGCCGAATTTTATATAGCGAAATGAATTGGATTAATTCGAGTTTTTTTAAATTTTCATGTCACAGATTTAATTCGCATCAAACATTCGTTTCGCTTGCGAAGGTCACCGAGTGAAAAACACAAAAAATTGCACATATATCTTGCCCCACCTGTTTCACCGACTTGATGGGCTGACACGTTTTCCTGTGGTTATTTATATTGTAATAATTAGACTTCTCTTTAAATTTGCATGCTCAAAAGTTACAAGCATCTAAAATAGTTCATTTTTCACACTCTTGCGTTTTCTCCGCCATATCTTGGGAGTGTTTTGCTCATTTTTAGAGAATGCAAAAGTATGAATTTCGAGACAAAGAAAAATTTGTCAAATTTTTGCTATTATTTTTTGGGAGAAGGTTGTCTACATTTCTTCTCGCACGGAATAATGCACATAGAATGGCCGCCGGATCACTCACTGATTGATACTAACGCCATTTTTCACCAATATTAACGATTTTTTTTTTTTTGCTTATATTCTTATTTATTTGGCGGTACAACTGACAACCTTAATATTGTGTTGGGGGCCTTGATTTTTGATTACTTCTGCAATTCATCCTATTAAATTTTTCACAATTCCGGTTCTCTAAAAATAACTAAATTCGATATATAAAAAATCGCAGTGTTTCAGGGATATTTAAATGTGATTAAATGCAGAGTAAAATAATATGATTTTTAATATGTTCCGAAGATTGTAAGATAATTCAATCCAGTTTCGAACTGATGAGCTTATGATTATGAAAAAATCAATCTTCTCATCAGGTCGCGGCGACTGGACTGATTATACCACAATTTACATTCTATATATACAGAATGTGCTGTGCGTTAAGTACTAGCGAATCATACTAATACAGATGAATTCTCTTACAATTTTTCTTCTTCACAATATTCACACAGCTCTATTTCTGTGTACGATAATTTTTACTTTATTAATTTTTTTTTTTGTTGAATGTTAATTAATTCATGTAATATCTAATATGCTACCAGTGATTAGACCATTTTAAGTGTGTTTCGATTAACACGAGAAGTATATTAGTATTTACGAACAGTAATTCAACGAAACCGACTAATAGACAGAATTCTATTTATTTAATTATATGATTTTTAATATGTTCCGAAGATTGTAAGATAATTCAATCCAGTTTCGAACTAATGAGCTTATGATTATGAAAAAATCAATCTTCTCATCAGGCCGCGGCGACTGGACTGATTATACCACAATTTACATTCTATATATACAGAATGTGCTGTGCATTAAGTACTAGCGAATCATACTAATACAGATGAATTCTCTTACAATTTTTCTTCTTCACAATATTAGTTTTATATTAGTAAAATAATTTGTTGCTGAATAGCGGACACCAATTTAATTTACAACAGCCCGTATTTAGTCAAACTGCGGATACGCACCCTTAGTTCTAATTATTATGTATTCTTACTTTTAATCAATTTAAGATTCAAAAACTATATTATTGTTATAAGGGGCCAAAAAATTCGACCTAATTCCAAAACGCCCTATTATTTTGTATGGAGATAATGAATGAATTGATATTGATTTAATGAATTGCCTTTCTTAACCTAGATTGAATTTGGTAATCTTTTTGTTTAGAAAGAGTTAGTCGCACAGGACAGTGCATATCGTAATTCAAGGTTTGGAAGGCTCGACCATATGGAAATGATATGTTTACTAAGCTACCCCGCAACATTTTTCGGTGTAAAAATAATAAAGTGAATTTGGTAGAAATTTATGAAAATATCATTGCAAAAGGACCCCAGTAGCTTGAAGAAGGGGGCATTGACCAGGCACATTGAAAGAATCCATTATTGGAGCCTTATACCGTTTTGTCATAGCTTTGATCTTACTAAAACTTTAAATTTATACTCCTTGAGTGAGCCCGAATCTCGCACCCCAAAAGTTAAAATTGAAGAATTGTGTCCCCGCTGCCTGCCTTGAATATGATTAAATCTGCATGAATTTTCATCCAAACTGATACAACAATTTAATTTCTTGCCCGCGTTCTTCATGTCTCACCCGCCTGAGACATATTTGTTTTTTAAATTTTTAAACTGTCGTCTACACATAACATCTTTCTTGTTGTATCTGTATAAACAAATATCGATCGAAGTATGGTTCAAAGTATTAGTGAGTTTGCGTAGGTGTATTATTTACATTTAAGGATTATATAGTTTTTGAACCTGCATGTTTGCAAAATGTTCCACTATAAATGCGTACGTATCATAATCTTTAACAAGGTCTGAAAATACTTCATTATTTATGTAATATGTATGCGACATTAAAAAAAATTCTCACAATTTGTGTAAATTTCAATTAACTCGCCAAGGTGACATACGAATTGTTTTCAATTTAATTGCTGTATTTACATTTTGCTTGTTGTTTTTAAATAATATGTAGAATCTAAACGTCATATTTAGGTCATAATAATTTTTTTTTTTTTTTTTTTTGCTCAGAAACAGTTGAAGTGAAATCGCGTTACTACTATTAAAACACGTCTTAAGAAATATTTTAAATAGGTTTCGATTGGCTTCCATTTTATGTTCAGTATTTTGTATGGGAAACTGCCGGTACTGAATTATACGAATTTGGATAGAATGAAGAAATCGCCGATAATCAATATTTTGGAACCGTATAGGTATATATATTTATTATGAATTCCATCATGTTTTCTTTGCAATATAACATAAAGTAGTCAGTCTATCATGATCTTGTGCTTCTTCTTCATAGTTTGGATGGTTTTTTTATTTTTATGTTAAGTGTGTAAACATACGATTTCTTTATGTATTTTATGTTTTCTTTCTGATTATCCAAGTTTGTATGTATATATGTATGTATGTACAAGCAGAAAATCATTAAAATTGTGTCAGAGTATTGAACACGAGCAGACGGTATTATAAAAAAAAAATGTTGCTTATGTACTGTATTCTGTATATAAAGTTCATTAGAAAGAGATAACAAAATAAAACTATATTCGGCTTTGTTTTGTGTCGTTATGCTACCAAAGTACCAATACAAGGGAATATAACGTATATATACGAGATTATCAAACCGAGATGACTATATAACCGAGTCTCATTCGGCGATATATTTATATGTGTGTTAGTAACTACAGTCGTCGCACTTTGTTGCAAAGTTTTTACTGTAGAAAATCTACTCTGACTCTCCGATACGATAGTTGAGTTTTAACTATTGAATGTGAAATATCTGCATTTAATTAATCTGCGGAAATACAACAACAAAATAATAAAAAATAACTAGAATAACTTAAAAAAAATTATAAAATTGGAAATTAATATTTCAAATCTTAAATAAGTACAAATTAACCGTAAAAAGAAAATTTATTTCAAGGAAAATTCAGGAAAAATATTTTTATTTTTATATTTAGAACGAATTAAAAATTCAAAAAAAGAACAAACAACAATTATTTTATAAGAGACTCGTTTTAATTTTTTGTTAAGTTAAAAAAAATTAAGTTTTAAAAAAAAAAAATCGGTGACGTGGATATTTTTTTTTATTTTGTTAAAATTTTTAATTTTTATTTAAATTAAAATTTTACTAAACTACTTATATATAGTTTTTGTATATTGAATTACTCTATTGAGTGTGTGAATACAAGGTTTTGTGTTCTAAATTATTATATAAATTGTGTGATTCTAAAATAAAATAAAAAGTTTTGTTTAAGAAATAAAATAAAAACTGTGATACACATAGCTAAAGTGCAAACAAATTTTTTTTTATTACAAAAATGAAAGCTTTTGTAGGAACAACCGCAACCATATCCATTCATCAGCCGCCATATCAGTTTGTATCATTTGGAAATGAACGCCAAGATATACTGCGGGAGGTTGTTATGAAATATATTGATCATTTTTATCCAAAGTAAGTGTCTGTTCATGTTCCTATAATTTATCTAAGTACTTATACCAAGCTGAAGTGAAAAATCGATAAAAATTAGCCCCAACGGCAAGGTCAAAAATAAATTTGTCTCTCTGTACATTGTAAAATGGAAAAATCAATATATGTACATTTTTAATTCCTTTTAAGTAGCTATGCTTCGGACGAATTAGTAGTCCACCAAACATCATAGTCATCGTGATAAAAAGCCATGATTTTTTTTTTTTTTTTTCATAAAATGGCCGACTTTGCGAAATAATTGTATGTAGAGAGAGCACTTGTGTTGAAAATTTTATTTTTATTCAACGGTATCCTCTTATCATGCATATCAGGTAGTTGAGGAAAATAATAGTTCTTTGTTAAATTACACATAAAAGATTTAAAGATATCGTCAACATACTACTACTTAGTAGATGCATCTCGAAGATGAATATACATCATCATCATTGTCTTCATCTTATGCATTTTAAAAGTAAATTGTGCATTTAATTTACCCATGTAATAAATAAAAGGTTTTGAAATAGTTTCAAGAATTTGTTACGTTTGTGATGACATTGAACTATATCTTATTTGATTTCTAAACCAACTCGTTATAAAGCTACACACAAAAATTTGAGTTGCATACGTAGGATGTTTCACTTGCTTTAATGTTTTTTGTCTTGCGTTATGTAATTCAACATTCAATTTTCTGCCTACAAGCCAAGCCATGTTTTAAAAAAATAAAATAAAAAACCATTTTTTTTTTTGGTGTGGCTGTGTGTGTCGTCGTGTAAGCACCTCCAAAAGCATGAACCATCATTTTTTCGTTTTATGTACGTTACAGAATTTTACTTTTTTTATTCATTATTTTATAGGTATATGCATGAAGTAGTTTCAGCTTCATGTGGCTCGTATTATAATTTTGTCTGTAATTTATGTGTGGGTGCGGCATAAACCAAATTAATGATTTTTCCAAAATGGCCAACTCCATTTCGAGTCGTATGTTATGTAAATCACGTTCAGAGCTTGAAGAGTAACAGATTGTAAGAGAATTATGTAGAATTTTGATTTAAATATATGAGTTAGTTAAACTAAAATTTAATAAGCATTTATTGCTGAATTAAATTTTTTTTTATTTTAGCCGGTAAAAATAACGAACTTTCCTTAAATTTTCAATATCAAATTTTTGACTAAAACTCTCTTAATTCTATCGACCAGAATCCAGTTAGTGAAGGCATTTCTATCGAACCCAGAGGGCAATTTTTGATTTCGAACGTATTCGACTCTTCGAAATATAAGATTCATATTTTGATTTTAAATAAGAAACGAACGAATCTGATTCAATTCAAATAAGAACCCAATTTTTCGAAAACTCAAATATATTCGAATCGAATCCACAAATATCCACCCTGATTTTAAAAATCACGTTTCGAACTTGAATCTGAACACCGGTCCAGTTCAATTTAATTTTTTTTTTATTTTTGGTGAACCTGAATCCGAACACCGAAAAATCAAAGAACAAGGTTTGATGCTCTGACAAAATTAATTCTAAGAGTTTTAATTAAAACTAAGCTTATTTGAATACAGATCAAAATTTAAAATTTCATATCCTTAATTATCAGACCTAATCTCTCCTCTAATGACGTATGCTTTAATCGACTAAACTAACTAATTAAATTAACTAATGCCTTAAATGCATGTGGGTGCCTCAAATGAAACTCACCTAAAATAATGTTAAAAATATTCGAAAACTGCAATAAAACTATAAAAACCTATACAACTGTTTGTTTAATAATTGATATTGGAGCATTTTTCATTCACCAATACAATTTTAAGCTATTTGGAATAATAATCAGAAATGTCGAGCAAAAGAATTTACAACATAAAGTCATTGAAAAGTAAGCCCGTAAATTGACTGCGATTGCCACCTATGAGACAATAGCAAAAGCTTATTTTTTTTTTTTTTAGTTTAGTTAGTTTAGTCGATTAAGGCATAACTATTAACTAAAGATAAGTCAAACAATCTTGTTCCATAGTCTAAAATTTCGATCGGCTGCATGGAGCAAAGAGTATTTGTAGGTGTATTTGCCTCCGATATGCCTACATCTACCGCCCTAGAAAATTTAAAAGTTCGAACGTTTCGAATCAAGCTCCGGCTTAGAGATTTTTTAGCTGGGTCATATCGAACCCCAGAACATTTCAAAATCAGGGTTTCGAACTCAAACCTAACCCGTCCAGTTCAGATTTTTTATTTTTGATAATTTGGTGAACCTCAACCCAAACCAGCTCAAGTATTCGTTACAGGATAAGGTATTCCTATAATGGCAGTAAAACTCTAGCTTTAGAATACTTAAACATTAGGATTTCGAACCAGAACCGAAGAAACAAATTATAAACCCGCACCCGAAATTGTCCAGAGTTCGAGACCTTAAAAAATTAATAGTGTTTTGATAATCCTGCTAATTGGTACTTTTACGCAGATTGCGGTTTAATAAATCTGATTTATTTAGGGTCGATCAGATACTCTATGATGTAAAATGCGCCTAGCAAAATTTACGGTTGACCGAAGCTCGCCTCTTCAAATTACTAACAAGTCTTAGAAGATATAATGTATTGAAAACAAATTAAGAAATCAGATTTTTCCAATTATTGCGAATTAAGAGGCGTATCTTTCTCGAACATTATCTATAAATTGTATTCAAAAATCGTTCTGCATTCCTTTGTCTTCATAATAGTTTTGAATATTTGCCAATGCCTATTAGTGCTTAAAATTTGACAACCGGATGCTAAAAATTTAACTTAAATGATGCATTACTTTGGTTTTTTTTTTACAGTGAATGCATGCCGTCTCATTAACAATAAAAATTAATAATTAATTGAATTTACATCACACCTCCTCCTCGTCTGAAAACAGCTTTCACCTCGCCCGTGCATGAAAATCAATAATAAAAGTCGATTAAAATTGGATCTTAAATTTTGATAGAAATGACCGCAAGGCATTTCAATTGCACACCCTGGGTACCTAACGTGTTTTTGTCTATAATTGATTTGTTTCCAACCCACAAACACATGCACATCATTCATTTTCGAGAAAATTTATATATACATTTATTTGCCAATTTGGCAATTTGAATAAACTTTCCATTGAAGTGTGTACTTGGCATAAAAAATAAACTCTTAATTTACATATTTGTAGAACAAGACAAATTATTTTTTTTTGTACATAACACACGATAATCTCTCAAAGATGTCTGAAATCTGATTACTTTGTGTAATGTATAATTTGCATATATCGATTAAAGTTGTTTATCTTTAACAAAAAAAAAAAAAAAAAAAATGACGGCGACATTTTAATGATGCCGGCTAAATTTCCGCCTTTTTATATTTTGGCTTATAAAACGCGCGCTATTTTACATTTTCTTTATCTATTTCCGCGTGAAATAAAAACAAAAAAACCTTGGCGATATTTTTATGTGACGATCGACGAATAATTAGTCATTTTGAATATTTAAGAGGATTCTAATTAATATTCTTACTGGAAATAAAAATTGAATAACAATAGGCTTGTTTTGTTTACAACTAAAATCAAAAACTAGTTTTTGTTCCAGTTTACAAAATATTTTGTAAGTAAACAAGAATATACATACATGTGTATGTGTATAACAATCTTCAGCTATAAGTCACTAAACTTCTTGTTTGTATTTTACATTTTTTATTATTATACGGCGACGGGGTTCTTTCGGCTATAATAAATTTGTTGACATCTTTTTTGTTTCTTGTATAAGCGCGCTTGGTTTATTTTTAAACAAATTTTTTGCGTTTTATAACAAAAGCGCGATGTACTCCACTCGTTGGAGTATCCCAAATAAACACGATTTGTTGTTTTTTTTTTTGCTTTTTTTATTAAATTTGGTAGAGGTGTAATTTATGTTTAATAATTTTTACGTTGGCGTATTTATATAAAAAGTGAGATGATGCTGACATTTTTTTTTCTGGTCTTGCTCGAGTGGGGACGTTAAACATCGAAAAAAGTTTATGCGCGAGGTTCCTAATACATAATCCTTGGCATATTTAATGACCTAGATTGTATTCTAAATTAATTGACATATTGAGGTTATTTAGAAATGTGTACTAGCAAAATATGGTTGGTTTCGCGTACAGCTTTTTCCTTTTTTTGAGAGAAACTAAAATCATATTTTACACAATCCAATTTTATGAAAGTTCACAATATATAAAATTTATGTTAATAATATTATGAATTTTAAATTTTTTTAATCAAACACAATTATTTCTATGATTTATTTACTATTGTGAATTTCAAACATAAAATAATGGAAGACGAAACCAAACACCGATTGTAATTTAAAATGTTATGTAATTTGTTTTTCTCGAACCAAATCTGGTATTACAAATAATGACAACAATTAGAAAGTGCAGCAAATGACCAACTTTCCGATCTATTTTTATAAAAATTTACAAACATTGTATTCTATTTTATAACAATCTACATATATACAAATGGTTCATCAAACGTGGTTTGAGAATATCGATAAACGGAGCTCGTGCGGTGCGCAGTCATTTTACTTTCACTAATTGTTTTTAAGTTTTTAATTTATTTATTTATAAATACATATATTGATAATTTATAATTTATTTCGAATGCTAATACTTTCTCTTTTGTTTATTTATAGTGCATCTGGAACAAGTGCTGTAGCCATTGATAACAAGATCGAGCAAGCCATGGTAAGTTTTTTTTTTTTATATTTTATAAACCGAAAAAAATAAATAAAAATAGGTTACACTACAAAAAAAAAAAAATAAGTAAGGCCGTAGGTTGTGCACCTTGAAAAATGTTAGATTATGTAAAAAAAAAATCGCGAGATCTTAACACATAAAACAAGAGCCAGCGCAAAATACATTAAACATACATCAAGGTGAAATCGATTCATTAATTTATTTCTTATGTGCTTACACACGAAGTACATAGTTTAAACGTTTTTTTAGTTTGATTTATGTCACACAATCACCTGCAAAGCAATAAAACATAATCTGGATTTATTATTGCAATGATTTGTGTTTCCGCATAATTTTTTGTAATATGTAATTCAATTTGCGACTTGTCAAGGTTAGGCATGTAGTTCACTACACTCGCATCAAAGTAATCTTACGTTAGGTTCATATACAGACAGTAGTGTAGTAGTCTTTGAATTTCCAATCAATATACATCCACCAAAATTTTCAAGTTCAAAAATCAAAATTATTTTCGGAATAGTTTTTGTTATCACCACGCTTGCACCTTTATAATAGTAAGTTTATCAATTTTAGCTATTGTGTGTTGTGATTTATCTCGTAAATTAGAATAACACTAAAAATTTGCGTGTTGTCGCGAAATTTCTCGCTCTCTTTTGCATGCATACATACATATACTACATGTATAAACATTATAATATTCCCATGATTATTATTGGATGGAGAAATTTTTTTTTGTATAAATTGTTAGTTTGTCGACGTTGCAGATAATTTTCATATAACATAAACAAAAATATCAAATGACAGTGAAATTATTTGAATTCTGATCAGATTGAATTACCAATCTGGGTTCGTGTTAACAAAAAAAAAAATCTGTGGGAGAATAGTTTTGCACGTATTCAATGTTTACTATAAATGTTTATTGTTATGCGGAAATGTGGGTCTTAAGTAGTTCCGTAATTTGTATATGGATAAATTATTATTGTGGCTTATGCTTAATAAAGAGGATATAGCAAAGTGTTGGAAATCATATTCCAAAATATTTCACACATAATTTAAACGTAGATTTAGCATTTTTCTAGTATTTTGTTATCATGTGGCACGGTACTCAAATTCTGAATTGAAAACTGTTTACAAACAAAAAATTGAAATAATTAAATTTCTGTAATTCAAGAATTATGCAGAGAAGTTGAGATCTAAATAGTTTCTAAAAGGACAATTATCTTATTTCGGATGTTTATTATTAAATTATATTAAACATTTGATAAGTATTTAAATTGCTTTCAATTTTCATTCAAACCTTACAACTTTATTCAAATTAAAGCCTCGTTCTCATTAGTCAAGTTACTTACTTGAATTCAAGTTTGCTTTCATATATATTCAAGTTAATTTAATCAAGTAGTTGTTTAAAATCTTTTCGAATTTGTTGTTGAGTTGGAAAAGTTAAATTTAAAACTTCATAGTATTTGTAAATTTCCAAAAAGACTATGATTTCTGTACTACTCCACTTTATTTTTGTAGATGTCAAATAATTTAACTTCACTATGTCGATAAAGTAAGATCCTCTACTTTACTTCAAAGTTGAAGTCAAGTAAAATTAACTTTAATTCATGCAAAATAACAGTCAATTAGGTTCCAGTTACTTGACTTCAAGTACTTGAATTCAAGTAGCTTGACTAAACTTCTGTTAAATTTTTTTAAATTGTCCTCAAACTTCTTTTCATAAAAAATTTGATACAAATTTGACTTTGATTTAAAATTCTAAAATTCAAAAAAATATTTAAATTTGGAGTTTTTTGCGTTTAGTGGATGTGGTTCCAGTCGTTGTTAGAAGTAATGTTTTCAAATTAAGCCTTTTATTAATAATATGGTTGCGAAATGTTTTTGATTTTCGTGCCCAAATAAAAAGGGCCATATAAAAATCCTAATTAAAATGTAGATTAGTGGATCCAGTGCTAGTCTATTTGACAATTAGGTAACAAGTTTTTCTAAACCGATCACGGTACTCTAATTCAAGTCAAATTTGGAGTGAAAATTTTGATCAAATTTCGATACACTATTGTGTTTCAAATATTTCATTAAATACTATAATTTATATTTAAATTTGTACTCTTCAATGCTTTTAGTACGCTAAATTACCATCAATGTTGATCAATGTAAATTGAATCTCAACTCGATTAAACCGAAAAAAAAATTGCTAATCTTGCGTTTTCAATCTTTTTGATTGGAATTTGAATACCAATGATTAAGTTTAATTCTCTCCAACTTGTATTAGCTCTGCTTATATTATCATCAATTTTTTATTCAATAATATTTGGAATCTTCCTTTAGAGAGTATTCAAATTTGTATCAAACTAAATTCAAATTGCTTTCAATTTACACTCAAATCTTACAATAATTGTTTAAATCCTTTACATTTTTAGGATTTTCAATTCGTAAATAATATTATGAATTTAACAGATTTCAAACCTTTTCAAATTCCAATATATTTTGATTTTAGGTCAAACTCTTATTTTAAATTGCACAAACTTCTTAAAAAGTTTGTTACGAATTTAACTGTACAAAAAGGAACTTCAAATTTCCATTAAATTCTTAAAAAATAGTTTAAATCAGTATTTTTCAAATTAAATTCAATTTCCATTCAAACCATTTTTAACTTCTAAATTTTTTTTAGAATTTTTCAATTCATTATTAATATTGCGATTGTATTGTTTAGAGGTTTAATATTTTGGAATTTGAATTCCAAATTAAAAATTATTTTCAAATTGCTTTCCAGTTGTAACTTGAAGAGAATTCAAGAGTTTGATAAGGTCTAGTCCGCAGATTAAACCAAGTTTTTTTTAATAAGATGGAATCATAAGAAAATAGTTTAAAGTGAATTTAATTTGTAATTTGTTTGGATTTAATTTGATTATGATTAATCCTGGTCATTTTAGCTTTTTCTTTTTAATTTTGTCTGTATTCAAATTTCTTTCAATTTACATTCAAACTTAGCTATCAGTTTTTGATTTCTTTCGATTTGTTAGAATTAAACTATTCCCTACGTTTTCAATCTGCATTTCAATAGTATGGTTAGTTCACAGCTGTTTTTTGTCTGTTCCAAAAGTTTAAATTCAAACTTTGGTACGATTTGAAAGAATTTTAAAATGAAATCAAGCCTTTTTTTTAAATAATACGGGCGCGAAATGCTTATGATTTTCGTGCCCTAATACAAAAAGGCTATATAAAAATACTAATTAAAATGTAGGTTAGTGGATCAGTGCTAATCTATTTGACAATTAGTTTACAAGTGTGTATTGGGTCGATATGATATTTACATTTAATTATTCTGCTTATGTCACTATTCTATAATAAAACCTGCATTTGATTATAAAAAAAAAAAAAATCAAACTTGTACCATTATACTGTATCTGAACAATAAATATACTCGTATAATAATAAGTTGCATTGTATACAAATTCTAATTAATAACTAATATTTATTATGCACAAACAAGATGAATATTATATAAAAGCGCGCGCGCGTGAAATGTCAAATTATATACTCGTTTTCTTGCATCATTACACCTATAGCTTTGTAGTTGCTGACCACATACAAATGTATTTACATATTATATTCATTTATTAGAATTAAATTAGTTTTTTTTTTAATTAAAAAGTGATATACAATTTAGAAACGTTTAATAAAACGTGACGATAGATATAAATTTACTTGTCATTTATACAAAGTCAAAACATTATTAGATCATGTCAGATTATTTGTTAATATTGAATGATAAGAATGTGAACCATTGGTCGTTAAGACTTTTGCACAATACATGTGTCTAGAAACAATATATACATATTTATCGTATTATCAAAACCAAATTGATTAAAATTGGGCGCCCAGCATGGGGCCATGTGATAGCTGTATTTCTTAATATGTCATCATTTGTAGGTTATGAAAATGCAGTTTTACCAATTCCTCGAATTAATTATAGTTAGCTATGTTACAGAGACATACGTGCTCACTATAATTATATATTATGGCATAATAATTACAACTATTATTATTTGTAACTACTCTGCTACTATACTAGTTGTAATGTGATTTAATAGCATTACTTTCACTTTTTATTTTTTTTAATACCCAATTGGTCTAAATCTGAGCTTTACAACTTGTAATTATTATCTAAATTGTGTATATCTAATATTGTACCTGTGTGTGTAAGTTTAGATGGGAAAATTTTATTTTCATCATTATAAAAATTATTGATTAAAATGCGTCACACAAATCTTATGGTGGTAATAAATGTATTTCACCCCCATGTTTTATATGCTTGTTTATGAATAATAATTATCATGCAGAAAATTTGTATATATATTATGGTATAAAAGGGAAATTTTGGCATAACCTCCACATATGTGTAGATATAACGAATCGATATTTAATCTAAATGACGTTCAAAACGTAATTGGAATTTAACCTTTTTCGTGATATCAGGAAATAATCTCAATTTATTTTGTACATTTAATTTATTTTCAGTGTCATTTGATTTGTTGTAATAGTTTAGTTATCATTTATCAATATTGAATACGAAATATAGATTGGGGTTAATAAAGACGCGGATATTTCGTTATTTAGAGAAAACCGCATCTAATTTATAAAAAAATAAAAAACAACCAAAACATATTATGCAAGTTTCAATTAAACAAATTCTAGAATACTTTGTGATTAGGTGAAAGGAATTTTTTATATATTTTTTTTAACATACAATAATCGAATACCCTTCTAATAAATTTTGCAATTTATACAGTTTTGATATTTTGAATGTGTTGATTATGATTTTATGTTTTTATTATATGTCGAGGAAACGTGATCGCGATTTATTTTGTTGCAGCGGCTAATTACATATTACTCTGCATAAAGTTTAAATGTTATAAAAAAAAAAAAAAAATCGCGCGGAGGTTGTTAGACAGTCAAATTTTTTACAAATCATGATATCTAAAATTTTCGTTGCTTATAAAAAAATACATTTTTGTCATTTATGTCTACACCAAAAATTTCTTATCTTATCAACGCGATTTTTTTTTTTTTGATAACAAAGACTATATTTAGTTTAAAATGGATTCGGTGATGTCATTTTTGCTATGTATAGAATTGATATTATTGGCTAATGACTTTTGAATATATTTATCATGCTACGTTGTTTTTACACCTTAACAAAGAACGAGGAATTAGAGGGCTTCAATTCTTACGTGGATATTGATTTTTTGTTGATGTAAGGGAGGTATATGAATAGTTTGAGGTGTGAATCATGTAATGTGTTGCATAATATGGCAAAATTACAAAAATTTGTACATATTTTTCAATATGGGAAAATCGTAAATTTTTTGAATTTTTAAATTTTATAAACCTAATTTTTTCAAATTTTATTAATTTTAAAATATATGAACATTTGTTTCGTTTGCTAAACTATAATATTTATCTCAATTTAGTCTCGCCTATGGTCTTGAGTTTAAAAAGTATGGCTAGTAGAAACAAAATTTCTTCAAAAATGTCAAGTTCTGGTCAAATTTTGAAATTTTATATTATATTATGTTAAAGACGTTCCTACATATTTAAATTTCTTAATTATTTTTTCAAATTTTTGGGAAAAGAACACTTGTACCCGCGGACCCACCATTTTGTCAAGAAAGTGAAAAGAGCTAATTTTTAAATAACATAATAATTTGAAGAAAAAAAAAATTGTTTATTTCCCTAGAATTTGTAACAAATAAAATTTTAAATAGTAAAATTTTTAAAATTTGGGAAGGAGTATCGAGAGCACCTAAATATTGAGAGTACTGAAAGTAAACCCTCGGCACATTTTTATGAATTTTAAAAGGGAAACCATCCTACCTTTTTTTATTCAGATAATGTTAAAAAATCATAAAACCTACAATAACGTGGCGAAACACAAAAAAAAAAATACTTCTAGTATGGCTTGGGTAAAATATATAAGTAGTAAATATTTAGATTGTGTCTGATGTGCTAACAGCAAACAAAACAATTACAAATAAATAAAAATAAAATATTGTCAATATTAGGATTAGACATTTTCAAATTGTTCAAAAGCTCTTATTTATAAAAGATAACTAATTATGACTCCATATTTGTACATATTGCAAGAATGCAATGGCGTTACTTTAAGTGTTAAAATGGTCAATAAATATTTTCATTGCGATCGAAACCAGTTATGCTCGAATTGTTTCGAAATCTTCGAATATTGTAATCCGTTTTGATAGGAGGCTATATTATAGTATTTGAAATGCAAGTCGATTTCGAAAATCTTCAAAACTTAAAATTTAAATTACCAAATTTTTCCCAGGGCTTGGGTAGCGTTTTTGCATTTTTCGTAGTAAAATTGCAAAATGTAGCGAATTTTTCAGTAATTTCTTCACTCATTTTCGCACGATTTACGAATACAGAACTATCTTCATGAAAATTAAGTATAGACTAAAATGTCACCTGCGCACCTGCTGTATGACACAATCTGATCGGTGCTGCCCGATGTATGACAAACACCCATCTAGTGATAAAAATCTCAATACTTTTTCCCCAACCTAATACTTCAACATTCCCACTTAGATTTGGTTTTCGTTAGTTCCCTATTTATTTTTTTGAACACCAAGAGATTGGACATAGCCACTAGTCGAACGTCGTCTCTTGGTCATCCTTTCTAGAAAATGCGATTGTAGCGCTGGCTATGCCTTTTAAGTATCTCAAAATTCATTTTACTGCATTCCAGTGTGACGACTAACCTTGTTTACCGCTTAACGTTTATCAGGCCGAGAGACTTGAGATGAATACAGTAAAATCCCCACATATGGAATATTTCCATTAGTCTTCTTTGCTTATCAGTTTTTGGACACATACATATGTTCTGTTAGAGTCTGCTGTATATCAAGTGTTATTTTAATAGGTTTCTTTTATATACTGCTTTTGACTAATTGAAATTTTTAGTTCATCAACGTCTTTTATTTTGAATGTCTTCATTAAATCCTGTTTTACCTCATTTTTAACTTGAAAATTATTTGAAAATAAACACACGGGTCGATACGGAACGATTGACTCATGACAATTTTTTTTAGTTGATCACTAAGGTGTTATTCCAGATATGATTGGCTTTTTTTCGACCAAAGTACAATTCATTCGCTCGATTAAACTATTTGTATTATCCGTAAAATTGCATCTAATTGCTTATCGCAATACTCTGTTCCATTATCTGTATAAACAACCAGGTTGGCTACATAATCTCGCTTTTACGAGCTTTTTAAGAGCTGCCTCTCCTTTAAGCGCGGCAGTAGAATTGTCATTGAAATGTAGCACACTTCGTATTTTTTCATATTTATTTATTGGGATTGTCTATTGAATAAAATCATTGCCGAGCCGATTACAGCAGTATCGCCGAATGTTTTATATTTAAATGATGAATGTCAAAATTGAGATTCCGATAAATTTTTTAATATCTGATCGGGTCATTACCTACTGGTTGTTGATGTTAGTTTGATTGACGTATAGAAGTTTGATTGATACAAAATAGAATCAGTAATGGGGAGTTTCCATTTCTTTAATGTGTTGAGAAAGTTTCTCATCCCATTAAATAACAAATCTGAATCTTCTTTCTTTTTAGACCTACACCTGCCATTGATACAATTTTATTATTTTCGTTAGCAAAATCTATTGGCATATTTATGAGGTCAAAAATCATCAATATCAAATAATGATGCGTACTTTTAACGGTATAGTTTTCATCATCTTCTGCAACTACTAATTTATCTTCACTTTCATCCCAAGACTCCATGATTTTTAAAATTTCTTCTTCCGTTAAATAAGCCGATCGAGGTCCTCGCAAAAAATTACTCTCACACCTAGATAAATCCTGTTAAAAATAAATTATCACTGCATAAAAGCACGCTCGCTTTTTAAAATTTTGGAATCCCCCGATTTACACGGTACCTTTTTTACTCGATTTCGCAAACATTGAAATTATTTTTAATAATATTTATTTATATTTTACGTTGAAATAAATGAATTATTAAAAAAACAACCGTAAACTAAGAATTTTCTTTAATTTTGCCATTTACATGATTTTCCATAGAAAATCCGATTTTCCATTTACACGGTTTTCTGCGGAACCAATCTACTGTGTAAATCGGGGGATGGGTGTACTGTTAAAAATGTGAATCGGTATTTCATAAACTACCTAGTGCTAGTACACTATCTCGCCATAAAACAAATTTACGTGTCTGTCAAACAAAACCGTCATAATTCTAATTTTGACAAAAAGTGGTAATTTCCCCTTTCAATATTAAACGAAACGGTTAAGATAATGATAAGCGCATAGTATTGCATAAAGTTGTGTGCGAAATAGTAGTAGTGAATGAATTATTTCGCTATATTATGAAATTTCCAATTCCTGTATGAGATATTTTGCAATCTAGATATGATTAAAAATTATTTGTAGTTTATAGAATCTAACAGTTACTGTGTCGGCTAACATATGTCAGAAGTAGTAAAAATTTTGCACCCCTTATATTTTAAAGGGATTTTTGTAACGTATGATACAAGTAGTCCTTAAAATTTCAGCAAAAAATTCACAAAATTCATTTTATTTGTCTTTCAATGAGAATGGATTCCCCATAAATTCTCAATTGGATTAAGATCAGGTGACTTCATAACCTTAAATTCCTTCGCCTTACGAAGACCAATTTAAACGGCATGTTCTGCATAATGTAGTAGAGATGGTTTTGAGTATTTTAACATATTTATCCGCATATTGGGCCAACTACAACCCACGAAAAACAACCACAAACCATTGTTTCTCGCTGTTAAATCACTTTGTCCCAATCAGCTTTATTCGAAGTTTCTCGCTTTCTTCCTCGTATTTTTGTTTTTTTATACTTAACAGCATTTTATATAACCGTAGGTGAACATCCCAACATTTCTTGGATAGATTTGTAGATTTTTCCTTCTTTGATTAATCTCTTCGCACTTCAGAACAAAGGCCTTGCTTGCCCCATTAATAATTATTTATTTTTTTATCCAATTTTTATAATTTTATTTATTTAATTAAAATATTTCCAAAGCGTATATCGCCCGCTTCGTGGCAATAACTCCTATCTGCAATTTTGGCATAAGTAAGATTTTAATGTAGGAATACGGGAATAGCGCATACGTACCTTTACATGTGAGATGTAACCTAAAGGGGTTGGGTATGTAATGTCGATTTTCAAAATGTCGGTTCCCCAAATGTCGACTACAAAAACACCGACTAGAAAAATGTCGACTTGAACAAAATGTCGCTTTATAAAATGTCGATTCGAAAATGTCGACTTGGAGAAATTGTCGATGTTAAAATAAATTTTGCGCAAAATTTATTTTAACATCGACAATTTCTCCAAGTCGACAAATTTATTTTAGGTTTATAATTTAACTATATATTTAAAAAAGATAAAAATGTATTAAAAGATAATCCTTTTAAGAAATTTATTTTGGTTCTCCTCGGCTTTTTTTCTAAAATCGTTCTTTTATTTTTTCTGCAATTTGAATCCTCTGCAGTTTCCATTTTACATAAATATGTTCTTTGCCTAAAATTTCAATTAATTTATAAACACCTACATGTAGCTTTCCTACGAGGATTATAAGCCTTCGATGCCAACTCTTCACACTATTCTGAGTTTTTGGAAGTTGTTCATTTATAAGGTCGAATATAAACCAAAATTGTGGCGGATAAGGAACAAAACTTTCTTAAAAGTTGTGTTTGATTAGTGTGGTTTCTTATTTTACCATACACATAATTGTTCTCAAACCACTCTTTATTCCTCGTAATATTCCGGAATCTCGTCCTCACCCAAGTATGCCAAATATTTAAGCATTCGCATTTGAATACTAAATCCTTCTTCTTTGCCATATTTTGCTGCCAATCCTTTTTCCTGTATTTTTCGCCATAATATTTGGCCGAAGTGGAATGAACAACCTTTGAAGTGGGTGGTTGGGAAGAAAACTTTTGCAGCACTCATACTTGCCTTTTCAAAATCTGAGATAATAAGTTTTTTAAAATTCCCAAAATAATTATTTTTTCGTTTTTAAACGATTTTTCAGCTAGCACAAAATGTGCCCCTTCAATATTTTTCAATCTATTAGGAATAGCAATTCCTTCTAGGTTGGTCGGTTCTTGTTCTCCAGCAGCAGATCTTACCTTTGAAATTTTGATTTTCTCATGCGAGTGCTCCGTTGGATCCTTCAATATTTTGTATTCTGAATTTTCCAGCTTAGTACTACACGTGCCTTACAAATATTAGTCTATTCACAACGCCAGTGGTAAACTTCATATAAAACTTTTTCTTTTCTATATATAAACCCATCAACTACAAGCTTAACACCTCCTTTGTTGCTAATTACTGTTTTAATATTCATTTTTGTTCATCAACCTATCAAGAGTAACCAAATATTTATATTTTGGTAAAAAGATTTTATTAATATGACAAACTCCTTATATTTCAGGGTGTCCCTGAACCAAGTTTAAATGGGCCAAAAAACTTCTCTCGATTTCCCTTCGGCCATTGAAAGTTTCACCTTCGAGAAGTTCAAAAACGCAAAAATCAGCCAAATCCCTGGAGCCGTTTTCAAAAAAAACAATTTTAAGATTTTTTGCGCCAAAAACGAGAAAATTCGAAAAAAAATTTTTTTTGAATTTTCAATTTTTCTCCATATGGCTCTTTTTTTGCAAGAATGCGAACTTCTAGGAATACAAAAAAAGCACTCAGCTTTGAACTAAATTTCAATAAAAATCAAGTTTTTTTTCGTGATCGATATTGGAATGAATGCCTTGAATTGTTTGTAAAACGCCATCTACTGAAATACTAATAAGTGTTTGCCTTTTGGAAATATTAAAATATCATATGATAAGCTTGTAAAAAATGAATCTTTATTCACAAATCAATCGATCTTCATTATGAAATCTATTACAAAAATGACCATTGAATAGAAAAATATATCGATGGTGAGGAAAGATGTATATCGATATCAAATGACGGAATTTATTTGAAGTTTTTTTGTTTGAAAAAAAATCATTCTTTAAACATGACGGGAGTTATATTCCCGTACAGATCTCAGTAGTTTAGTATTATAATCTGGATGTGTACGATTTACTTTGTAATTCACCCATGTATTTTTGAAGTCGTGATGAACGGACTCCATCGCTTGTTCGCTATAGTAACCGAGTCCACAGTCCGTTTTGCGGCAAAAATGTGGCACGTGAAAAAAAACGGCATGAACTTTCGGAGTGGTTGAGATTCCCAGGTCTAGATAACTTGTTTTGAATTGCGAAACATAAACCTCAAGTCAAGAAAAGTTGAAAAACACGAATTCACGACATTTGAAAAGTCACTAAAACATTTGACATACTTCAAACAATGGATGGTACATTTTGCCCGAAGAATATCTATTCTGTTTAACAAAGTTTTGCAGGCATTTCCAGCAAAAGCGGAAGCCCCATGTACGAAATCTTTGGACACATTGCAGGACTTAGCCCATTATTCGGCATCGTGCTGGAATTCTTTCAGCATGTGGTTATACAGGGTGTTTACAACTCCCAACATCAGATGAAGTTCAGGTGGAGGGATTATTTCGATGATCAAACGTGTCTGGGTTTCCTGTAAATATAGGCTCATGGATGTTACTGTGGAAATTCTTGGAATTAGTTTTTTTACTGCCGGTATTTTTGAAGGCCTCTGCATTTTCACGGCAGGTACCGATGGTTCTGTAATTTCCGCACAAATTTAAATTGTCTTTCGATGCGGTACTGTACACGGAAAATGGCAAGAATGCGCCATAACACCAGTCATGATATTGGCTAGTTTCAGATCCGTAGCAATGATTGTGTTAATGCATTGCAAATTCAGACAAGATCAGAGAGTACGAACATTCATGTGGTTTTCTTGCGTATCAGAAATAATTACAAGAATGATCAATTCCCTCACACCCGAATCCTTAAATTTCCTCGCTTGTTCTCCATCTTGATATTGCTGTCTCGCTTTCTTGGAATCCGAATTACCATTAGCTTCCTCAAATTTGAATTGAATAGAAAAACAAATTTTCAAAAATCCGCATGCTCTTTTTTCTTTAATATAGTCAACCAATCCTAGCACATCATTGCAATACACAAAACATTCAGATCTTTTTATCGGCCGGGAATTTTTTGTATTCACTACTTCGAAAAATCGAGACTCGAAAAAGGAATCAAGACGATGATTTAACAAATACAAGCCCAGCACCAACTCGCAACGCAGCAGTCAGCGAATTTGTTTGTCTTGTCGACAGACCTAAATCTGTACTGATTTTTAAAATATCGGTTGCTGCGAGTGATTGTATTCCCGAACACAACCCGCTGGCAACATTGTTTGTATGCACTAACACTGGTAGTTTTTTCCCTCTTTTCTGTGATAAACACATCTGTCCTTGTTTTGTTGAGTTTTCTGGTGCAACTAAAATGTCTTTAAATATTGACGATGTCAATTGTTCCTTTTCTTTTAACGATAAATTATTTTTAATTAGGTCGGTCAGAGTTGAAACGCATTTTAAAGAAGTGCAGAAATTCTTGGTATCCAGTTTATCCTCCGCATTTCTTACATTTCCTATGAACCACTTTATTTTTCATCATTTTCCCGAGAATCATGTTCCGTGGTCGAGCTCGTACAAGTTTACACAAATTGCACTCACAAAGTATGTTATCCTGAGATCTGGTTGCACATGGAAGTGCCGGGAAATCAGAATAGTCCGGCAAAGACATCGTGGGTTAATCTCCGAAACCTTGTTTACTGGATTTGTAAAGAATGATTTTGCAAGTATGTACTACAAACAGCGGATGGATATCGACTATCGTCAACATTAATATTTACCACATTTTTTATTCTACTCTTCAATATGCCTACAATATTCCACATCTTGTCCTTTTCAACAATTAATGTACACCACACAAAGAATATAGCTCGGACGACACTCCGTACCTGATCTTTATTAGTAAACGATTCGCAGCTAATGTTTTATTTTGAAATTGACTGGTCCACTACTGCCTGACACCCCCTCTAGGTTCCTGTGTATTTTTGAAACCATGATTTGAAAATACACGCTTTACGCACACAGACGCACCCGAAGTCGATATTTTTGCTGATTGTTTGAATTCTAAATCGACATTTTGTCCATCGACTTTATTTTAGTCGATATAAAGGAGGGATCCCAACCTAAAGAAAGGTATAAAACATAAAAATTGATAGATAAAAAAAATTTTCTATAAAGGCAGTCCATACTAATATGAAACAGTTTTTCTCGTTTTCTGAAAAAAGGCAATTTTTTCAGATAGGAGTTATTTATTAGTCGCGTTTTGTTTTCGCTCCGGAAAAGTGGCTCCCGATAGCGCTCCGTATAAATAGGCAGATCCAAATATTTTTTATATGAAGTTTTTGATAAACAATTGAATTAAAAATGATAGTTTGATGTTAAATAAGTTTAGTTTACCAATAAATAGCACGTCAAATTTAAATTTAGGCGTATAAAAATGACGGCTCTCGATAGCAGCTATCTGGAGCGAATAAAAAAACACTACTATTGTCACGAAGCGGGCGATATGCCATTATCAAGTTTATGTTATACATAATTTAAATGTTTCACTGTAATATATTATCGCACATTACGCATGTACTATCAAATTTGCTAACATACCTGACTGATTACGTTATGAATAAATCACGGCGTTTGCACGTTCATCCTCGTTGCACTAACGCTGAGACTGTCAATAAAATTCGGTAAAAATTTACGTTCTTTACTCGTAAGTTAAAATCTGTAGGGCTGTGCAATATTAATTTTTTGAAAGTAAACTTTTAATGAAGAATGTATTTTTCGGTTAGCTGTTTATAATTATTTTGAACATTGCAGATATGCAGTAAAGGGTTATTCTAAACTTTTAGACGTTTACAAATTGTAGATATATTTTGTATTACGCTCTATCCTTGCAATTTTTTGAAATTTTCTTATTTTCTTTCGAATCCACTTGAAGAGTCTATTTTGTTCCGAAAAAAATGTTTTTCCAAGTCCTTTTTAAAAACTGGCAAATTCCAAAAACAATATTGGAAATTCGTCGCCAACGTTTAAATCTCGCATTTATAAAATTCATTATTAAATGTTTTAAAAAACTGACAATCGAATCGCTGTAATTCTTAAAATTTTCCAATTTCCCCATTTTGTTTTGAAAAAATTTACTTTAGTTTTTGCCTAGCGGACAAAATTTTACGGTTCAATAAAAAAAAAAACAATCGATTTTCCACTTTATAATATTAACTATGTCTGTATTATAAAGAACAATCATACGCATACGGTAGGAACACGAGATTGCCATTTCAACCTAATAAATGACTTGGCAATTTATAGTAAACTAACTCAGCACACTGTTGTTTGCTGCTAGTCACATATTCGCGTATCTAATTTTGTGTTACATAACTTTCTATTTTGTATCCAATATAATTAAATATATTTCTGCGAAATCAATCAATCCATTTAAGGCATTTTGAATCAATATCCATGTATCTATCTATCTAGCTATATATAATTATACAGTTTTTCAAATAGTTTTACATATTTTACTACACACAATGGAAAATAATATTCACTTCTGTTGCTGCTGCTACACTCATACTCGTGTCGTGCCAAGTCTTTTAAAAAAATAAAAAAAAATTAAAAATAATCGCGCGATCATAGTAGAATTGATTTTAAATTGTTTTTGTTTTTTTTAGTTTTATACGTCATTAAATTTGTACATATGTATTATAAAACGAATAAATCGCGAATGAAAAATTATCGCGGTCGTTCGCTGAAAAGAGACAACACGTTTGAAAAAATGTATTTTTTGTTAAATAAAATAATAAGTTGGTTAAAGCTAGACGATCAGTCGCCTTTTGCAAGTCTCTTAGTAAATTTGTGATTTATTAGAAATAAAATAAAAACTAAAAAAAAATAATTTTAAATATTAAATTAAAAAAAAGAAAAATATAAATAAATTTTTTTTTTTTTAAGTAAAGAAAATATCAGAAATAAATAAAATTATTGTATCACGAGATTTAAGTGAGAGACACTTATATATGTGAACACGTTATAGTGTTTTGTGAAATTTAATTTTTGTGTATTTTAAATAATGTTGGACACTTTGAATAGTAGTGTAGAAATTATTGCCCAACCGGATAATTGGTTGTATGAAATTAAACAAAAAGGACAACAAAAACCGTGTTACGTGATGGTGCCCAAAGTTAAAGTAGGTTTTCGTACAGTGAGATAGTAAAAAATAAAAAAATTAATTTGCTGCTGACCTTCCCTAATTTTTTATCGAATTTATTAATGAGTTTCCGTGTTTTTATTTTTATTTTTTTTGGGCGACAAGAGCTTTGCCTGACCCCACTTTGATTATTTATTTCCTTCGTGTATTAAATATTTAAATTTGGATTTGGAAAGGGTTTAAAGTGCGTGTGATGAGTGTGTGTCTATATGTAAATAACGCGTATGACTCAAAAATATTTTATTTTATTGAACTTGACTTGTGTGTGTGTGTTTTGGTTGTGTAGTATAAAACCGCAATTTTATTATGAGACAATCGTTGAACTGTTTTTAAATGATGTCATGTTTGTGACGCAACTTTTTTTTTTTTTTTTGCATCATTGCCTCATTGATTTAATAAAAAACGCCGGAAATATGTTCGATATTAGTGTACTAATCTCATTTTTTTTTTTATTTATTTCCAGGATCTTGTCAAATCCCATTTAATGTTTGCTGTAAGAGAAGAAGTAGAAGTTTTAAAAGAAAAAATCGCAGAACTAATGGATCGCATAAATCAATTAGAAATAGAAAATACAATATTAAAAGCAAATGCCACACAAGAAACACTATCACAATTATCAGTAACAGTGGCATCGTCAAAAGTACCACCAGCTAATCCAGCAAATGGTCCTGTTTCGTAAAATCAGTAAAAGATAATAATTTTTGTTTTTTTGATAAAATTTGGGCCTCCGCCAAAACAGTTTCCCCCCATATAAACTCAATCCTTATTGTTGAACAAACAAAAAAAAAAAAAAAAAAAATTTAGTTTTATATTTATTACAAAAACAACTAAATTTAATTTATAATAATATTTTATTTTTTTTTTTTTTTCATTACTTAATTAATTAAATTATGTATCTATATAATTTTTTTTTCTATGCTGCTAAATAAGCTCCATAATACTGTCGCTTACGTCGTCAAACAACACGGTGTAAATAAAAAAATTAAAAAAAAAAACTTTTAAAAAATCGATTATTTGCGTGTGTGTGTAAATAAATTACCAACATAAAAAATAATAATTCTCTTGTCTAATAATAATTAAATTAATATTACTTTTAATATATTAATATTTTTGAATCTCCCTGGAACAAAATAGCGCAAAAAAAAAACTACAAAATCTTTTAAAGCGAGAGAAAAAAAAAAAAAAAAGTTTGGCAAAAATAAACAAGTTTCGTTATTTAATAAAAACCTAATACAACAAATATGCGATTTTTAACCATTTGGACAATACGTAGTACAAAAACTATCATCAAATTTATTATAAATACGGACATATCAAAGTTCAGAATGACACATCTTTAGTATATTTTAATTAATATTTTTGATTTTAAAAAAATATTTTCTTTATTTAAATGATCGGCCGCTATTAAAGTCTAATAGCCTGCGATGCTCAGATTAGTCTTTTTAGCGGCCAATTCAAAATATATTAATATATATATATATATATGTATATATATATTTATATATATACATACCTACATCAAATCATGAAGATGTCGCTAAAAAGAAAATTTCGAAAAGTCGCATAAATTATTTAAAAAGAAAACCAAAGTTACAGTATTTGAAGTATGATATCTCTCTTAATTTAATTAAAATTATATTAAATAAATAACGAAACATGGATCACTCTAATATTATTTTAAAAATTTATTTTTTTATTAATTATTATTATTGTTATTATTAATTATTTTCTATTTTTTAATGGATCAGAATGGCTGTGCTATTTGTTATTGTAAATAAATAAATAAAAAAAAAATCACTTTATAAACAATACAATACAATTTTTTGTTTATTAATTACATATTATTATTATTATTTTTTTATTATTAATTATTACAAGAAAAATATTACATAAATTATATATTATGCAAATACAGTTAAATATTGTGAATAAAGCTGTATTTGAATAAAAATTAATTAAGTATATATAAAAAAGTCATAGTTTTATTTATAACTAATTTTTTTTTTATATAATTATTGTTATTCCAAATCTAAAATATACATACATATATATATATTTTTACTAGATCGCTGAGATATCGCTTATATATATATATATAGAATTATATAAATGAGAAAAGGAGAATGTCCTTTATAAAAATAAAAGATTCAAAACACTTAAAGATCGCCAATTCTTTAAAATAATTAAAATATTTTTTTATTGTAAAATTAAAAATATTAAATTTAGAAGACAAAACAAATATATATTTAATAATCAAATCTATGCATGTAAATATAAATATAATATTATCGATATTATAAATAAAAACCTAATTAGTTGTATTAGATATTTAAACAAAACAAAAAATAATATGTAATAATTAATAAGAAGCGTGTTTTTCCACATCGCAACTCTTCAAATTAAAATTATTCAATTAAATGAAAATTTATCGGCCTTAATAATTATAAATTTTAATCAATAATGTTATATAAATTAATTTATAATATATATCGGAAACCTATTGAGGCTTTACAAAAACACAAATTATATCAAAAAAAAGATAAAAATAAATTAACTAAAAATTATAATCTAGTCAAAAAAAAAAAATAATAATAATTATATCTATTATAAATTAATTTATAAATCGCATCTAATATTTCCGTCCCATTTTGTCTATAATTTCTATATAGTTTTTCTGTCCCTCCCCAAAAATTAAACATCTATTTAACATCATTGTTCGATAAATTTTCATTTATATTTAAAAAAATAAAACGCATTTTAGTCTCGTAAATATAATTAATATATATACCGAAATAAATCAAGAAAATACCTAACAAAAAACAAATAAACTAACTAAAACCTATTACATAAATATATTCAAACACAACACATTATTACACACAAGAAAATGAAAAATATATATATATATAAATATGAAGAAAAACTCATTGTTCCTCTGAATAATAATAATAATATAAATAAAATAAACATTAAATGATAATAAATATAAAGAAAAAAAAAACAAAATGATTATTTAAAAAAATCATAAAAATAAAAATTAATTTAATTACAAAAAATTATAAAACGATATTGGTTTTATTTTGACTTAACGAGGATGGATGGTTAACACACCTATTTTTTGAATCACGGAGAACACTCTGGCTCAATCTGAGACCCTACACACTTTTTGATCGTCTACAATTTTCAATTGGTGAAATGCAATCAGCTTGAAAAAAATTTCAGATGTGATTGAAACATTGATAAATCAATTAATAAATACAATATTATAATTCAAAAGTGCCGGTGGAATTATTAAACATATTAACATATTATTTCGCTAAGGTGATGAAGGTGGTTTTTAAGGTAAAAAAAAATCGAACCTTTTTTATGAAGAAATTAATAGAGCCCTATTATGGTTCTCACCTCACCGAAAAATTGCATACAAATATAATCAGATTTGCATAGTATTTCTCGGTGAGGTGATATAAACATAATAGGGGTATAAATAAAAATTTATTTTTATTACATGCACGTAAATATTCTATCAACAAGAGTTATGTATGTGATAATATGTAATTAACTTATTTATTCACTTCCGGGCGCAATCATTACATAAATAGACATGATGTTCATCGCACATCGGACGCAAACAAAGCGGACATTACATTTTCGTTTTTTTATTCTTCACGTAAGGGCAAACTGAATATCTTGCTCTGTTTTGTAATTGCGGTCGATCATCTTCTGGTATAGGTGGTTTATGATCAAGAATAAGTTGATGCCTCTGCATATTTCAGAACGCAGCGTGGGGTTTTTTTGTTTTTGCAAGTATGGAGTAAGTAGGTGAAAGACAAATGTTCTTCCGCTTCTTAGTTACAAGAATATAAAATTCTTCTGTTTATTCTTTGCACGTTTTTTATTCGTTTCGCTACTTTGCAACTAAAATCTCCAAACGAAACAAAAATTATTTGCTATTGCAAAATCTCTCTCTATTTAAAATGCTTCCCCAATGATACAGGTTGTACACTTCAAATTGAACCTTTGGCAAATTATTTATATGGCCAATTAGGATGGAACTTATCTATTTCTTAACAGATTTTAATGGAATTTGACATATGCTATGGAAATGGGATTCTAACATGATTTTTGGATAAATTTCTAGAATTTGTCCATGTTGTATATAACTTGGTTATTCCTTAACCGATTATGACGAAATTCGAGGTTTGCCATGGAAAATATTCAAAAATGATTTTTCTAATTTCGACCGTTGGTAGTGTATTGTAGTGTACATTTTCATGACTATAGTCACATCACATCAATTTTGCGATTCTCATAGTTGTTTGTTACGACTAAAGTCAGTTTATACGACAGATGTCATTTGATTTTTGCAAGTGACAGGCAATTACCACAAAATAGAAAGACGCAATAATTTTATTTTATATATTTTAAAATATTGTTTTTTGAATAATTTTATGCACTGTTTTTAATATGTTATTGTTCAAAATAATAAGATTGTTGTTATAAAACGATTTTATTAATAATTTACTTGCAAATAAAGTTGCAGTCCACTTGGTTCGCCTACAAGAATAGCAATTTTCAAGTGACGTGATGCGACTATAGTCACATCACATAAAATGACACGACTATGGGAATTGGGGTGTTAAACATGGCCAAACTTACCGCTCTGCCAGCATAGCAACGAAACCCAAAGTTTAAAGCAAAGGTTTGGCGAGAAAACTTTCTAACTCAACAGCTGTATGATTCACAGAAACCTCAACAGAAAACCTCACAACGTCATCCAAAAATAATTTTTGAGTCATATTTCCTTATGTTTGGTGGAATCGTCAAAATTCATCATAATCTGTTACAAATAGCTGTTAGCTAAGTTACATATATCCCAATTGACTATATTCCAGAATCTCATCTCAAAATCATTTTAAATGAACGCAGAAGTCAAACTTCATCATAATCTGTTAAGGAATAGCAAAGTTCCATCCTACTTGACCATATTTCAAAACTTCATCTAAAAATCATTTTAAAATCCTATTTCCATCGCAGATGTCAAATTTCACTAAAATCTATTGAGAAATAGATAAATTCCATTCGCCAACTACATTTCCAACTAAACTCAACCCTAAACCAACTTAACTCCAATTCAACCCCAACGTCCCCAGCATATAAATATCGACGGTGATCAAGAAAACCGGCACATCAGTCACCCTTCCCGCACACGATTAACCACACATGGTGACCTTAAAAAAAAAACAGTTAATAGCTGATTTCCAGTTTTTTGTTTTGTTTGCCGCCTTCTTAAAAACGGAATGAATTTTTCACAATTTAATTCACACTGATTGGAAATCAAATCATGGAAAATTAATTTTGTTTTTCTAGTGGGCGGAACACTGCGTGATATATAGTTAATTGCAACAAATTTTTTTTTTTTTTTTTTTTTGAGGTGTGACGTGGATTCAATGGATGTGGATTCAAAATCACGTGGTTTTTGGTAAATTAGTATGATAGCTGTGATCGTTTTTGACCAAGGGCGTCAATAACGTGTTGCGGAGCAGCTGAATTGAAAATCTGATTAAGGGTTGCACAAATTCTGGTTGTTCAAAATTAATTGCAACTGTGCTTTTCAGGGGAATTCGTAAAAATCTCGGTATTATCTATGGAATTCTAATCGAATAAATGTTAACGATATTTCTTGATCTCTGATTAGTGTAAACGAGTACCCTAACCAATTGGTAAAGCAAAAATTAACCTCGTAATGTAAAAAAACAAATCGATAACGGTAATGAAATGTCGATTTCTATGATGCCGAGAAAATCGAGCTAATTAGATTTGGTGTTATCATACTTTAGTATCGTTAAATCATAAATTTAATTTATTTTGTTGCTGCTAATTAAATTTAATATACTGTCAAAAAAAAAAAATGTTTGATTGAAATGCATTTTTTTGAAACAACATTTATGGTTTTTTAATGATTGGAGTTCTTAAAATAGAAATTTATAACATTTTTGTATCGGCTGATAGGGACGACCTTCACCCAAGTGTTTATTATCAAAATGTGTAATAAAATGCGCGTTTAAAATGTTTCAAAAGTTTAAAATTTGGAATACATCCAAATAATAATTCCACAACGAAGCTATTCGTATACTCGTATAATAGTAAATTGTTCGATTCAATAACATCGTGTAAAACGTCACATTGTATAACACACATAATTTGTGATAAGCGGAATATATAGTTTTAAGCATGCTTATCAACATGTGACTGTAAGCGATATTTAACATACATACGATTTTTATTTTATTTTTTTTGTATAACGCACATACAATTATTTTGTCGTACATTTTCGCTCTGCAATAATCCATAAAACGCTAACCGACGACGTTCTAGCCTTGGTGAAACGATTTATGACCGAAAGTTGATTGTACCGGGGTACAATCTTTCATCCTTGATGTTTCTCGACCCAATGATGTTCGCAATTACTCATTTTCTTTTGTGTTTTTACAAATTGCATTGACTCTTGGTTATATAATGTGCAAATCATACATGTAATTGTACATAAATCACAAAGAGATTTTCCGCGTTTCTTAATATTTCGCGGAATTTTTTTTTTTTATTGTTTTACAGATGCGCTACATTTATATTGTAAATACAATATACGATATATCTAATTTAAATATGAAACGCGCTTTTTATGATTCATTTGTCCGGAAATTTTTAGTTAAAACCTTGGTGAAATTAATCAGAATTTGGGAAATACTCGTTGATTGTGTTTTCAGGCGGAATATTTGTTTAGAAGAAGATATTTGTGCATTGTTGACGCAACATGTTTGAAATTCTTTTCTTTCTCAACAAAAAATAAAATTTTTTGAAAGCTTTAGCCATTGCAGATAATATATCTACACCGGAATCGCCCGTCAGATTTAACAAAGAGAGATCTAAAATGAACCTGAAGTGCGGAGAAAACTATCGCATTTATGATAGTAAAAGAGCTATTTAGCTATTTAGTACTCCAAACTGGCGAAGTAAGTTCAGAATATCCAATTTAGTGTGCAATAGGCTATACACTATCACTGAAGTCAATATAACGCAACCAAAAGGGAGGTGCTTGCCATATTATGGGATTTACGAGGAGACATCACTGTCTTAATACTACCTGCGATAAAAATACCGAGGTTTGTAGAATTTGCACGGTTGAAGTTCATTTCTCAACACAAACAATAAACAAATTATTGCTTGATTCGATAATATTGACGATGTCAATTTATCAAGGATAGTAATGGACCAGGGTACTTTATATCTATACGTTAATGAGCAAATTTCAGAAGATGCTCAATTAGTAGTACCAGAATAATCACGTGACGAGGTAGTACACTAATTTTATAATATGTCAACTACGGGTCAATTGCTGCCAATTTTAGTTTCCTTTGGAATCTGCTAGAGCCGAGCAATGTGTAGAATAATGTTGGATTATTATTGTTATTGTTCTAGGGCCAGGTGGGCGTTCAAGCCACCTCGTACTGCGACCTAAAAGATCTTTTGTGCTTGGACCCTGTTTAATTAGCCGACCAGTCGGTAGTTTTTAAGATTGCCTGTGAAGCTACATATATGAAACCTAGAAAAGCATCAGGATACGAAATGATCATAGGACAAATCGTCAAAACTTCGCCTGAGAAAGGAATACGCAAATTACTACATATAATCAATTCACCATTCCGGTTAAAATATGTGCCACTTCAATCGGAAAGTTGCAGTAGTAATAATGATAGCTAAACCAGACAAACCGCCTAATGACAAAGAATGTTATAGGCCAACTCCTCTATACTGTCAACGATGTCTAAGCTGTTTGAAAAATTGCTACTTAAAAGAATTAAACCGTTAATAGAACACATAAATCTCATTCCATCACATCAATTAAGATTCCGAGAAAAGCACTCCACTATTGAATAACTCTGTATTTATAATCACAAACAAAATTGAAGTCGCACTGGAAAGAAATATAGAGTATGGTGCAACTGATTAGACTACAATTTACAGAGGGACTTACCACAGACACTTTCGTGTAAGGGAGTACCACAACGCAACGTTTTAGGGGCAATTTTGTACCTAATCTATACAATAGGCCTATTCCAATAGTTGCTGATGAGAATCACTAATAATGTTTGTAACCAAATACCGAACAAAACGATGACATATACATCTCAACGAAACGAAATTCATTCACATCAACATCACTAATTGAAAGGTTAACTGGATATACCAATAGAAATTAATACAAAATAGGTTCCGTATTTCAATACAGCCACATGTTTATGTTAGGGCACTAAGTTGAAATGGAAAGAACACGTAAGTTAGTAAAAGGAAGAACTTAACATTAGACTTAGAAAGATGTATTGGCTTATTGGGCGACACTCAAAGTTAACTATCCGCAATAAATTGATCCTTTATCGGCAAATTCTAAAACCTATATAAGTCGTGTTTTCCATGAGAACTGCACTAGAACTCGATAAATTTTAAATTCCTTATATTCTATGGAAACAGAAAAAAAAAAGAAATTCTTAAAGTGCCAATGTGAAGTGCATTTAACACAAATACACATTTTAAGATGTTACAGAAATAAATAATTACGATTATAGCTTATTTTTTAGTTACACTTGATAAACCCATGAATTTATCGAGTGTAGTTGCGTGTAATGACGTTAGTAAGAAATAAGAAAATATTGATGAAATAACTGAAGGGGGAAATTTTTAAACTTAAAATGTGTATTTATGTCAAATACACTACATATTCCCGCTTTATGAATTTAATTTATTTCGACTTACATAGAATAAAAGTAAATTAAAGTTTATCGAGTTCTAGTGCAGTTCTCATGGAAAACACGGCTATAGACGTACATACCATACCATATATGGTATCCTGTTCCGGGGATGTACTAAGAAGACGAATGTCAAAACAATTCAGACATTCCAAAATAACGTTGTACGGAGTATATTTTTGATGCACCTTCTTACGTAAGAAATTCGGATCTTAACCGAGACTTAAGAATGGAATACGCCAGCGAGGAAATTAATAAGCAAGCATTGAAACACTAGACAACCCCATCGCCGAAAGAAGGCTTCAAAGAACCAAGTTAATGAACCTCGTAAACTGGCGTATAAATTAAAATGAGAATATATTGAGACGAGTATATACCTACATCCATGACTTTTTAAATCACTTGTAACTTTTTTTATGGTATAATCCTAAAATCTTTATCACTGAAGAATGAATGGAATCTAAAAATGAATAAATAAAATTTTACCGAAAAAGGTTACTGTCGATATATGCTGCGTTCCATTTAACGTGGCAAAGTACACACAAGTACTTCTGACTGCACGCAACTACTCTTGCTAAATTTTATAAGTAGTTTGCCGAATTTATGGCGACTTCGTTACCAGAATATATAGTACAACTAATCCATATTATTTTAATGCAATAATAATGTTACGTAATTAATTAATTATTTAAAAAATCGATCCTCAGACATTTTTACAAAAGTAAAACACACGCACTCTTTTAAACAAAACCAAATATTTCAGCACTTAGCAGAAACACTGTGTAGTAAATGTAGTACATATGCCCTAACAGAGATGTCACCATATCGACATATTATAGACACATTTGTTTTGATTGCATAAAACAAACAAATGTATATGATCTTGTATATGATGAGATAGCCGAGGTAGTAAGGTGATGGAGTGGAGTGAAGAAGTTCTGTAGGTCGAATCTAACCAAAGCCAACGAAAAAATTTGTTTTTAGATGAAAAATTATGAATTGGAGATAATCCGAGGAGATTATCGGGATAGAGATCGCTACAACTCCTTCATCTTACCACCAAACCACTCATCTGTGTATATTTTCTTCTCATTTTTTCGTTTAAATACTGATAAAAAAAAATGATGAAAAATCGCATAAAAGTTTTTGTTATTTTACCAGGCGACTTCAAGTTATGTGACACTTGAACATACAAAATAAAGTTATATTGCTGACAATTCTACCTTCTTGTAACTTCTGTTCGCCTGTTAAAATGACAAAAAATTTTTACGATTTTTGATGAAAAAAACAAAATTTTTTTTTTAAATTTCTGCTCACCTGGTAAATAAAAATTAACTTTTTTTAATTAAAAAGGCAATCATAACTCAATAGCAACCACCCAAATAGAAAATTTGGAGCTTTTTATTACATAAATGAAATCCTTCAGCCGCGAGGATCGAACTCGATACCTCAATCGCTTTAATCAGCGCTCTTACCATAAATTAAATTCGAGAAAAAAAATAATTTTTCAATGTTTTTGGGCGGCAAAAATCTAAAATGGTCCGATTACGATGGTTGATACCTCTATCAATAGGTTTCGGGACCTGTAATTGCTGTGACAATTTTCATTTTGATTGCTCGATTATTGCTAAACATTTCTTAGAAAATTCAATTTTATTGAAAATCAACTGTGCTATAGCCCACAAGTTTTTGGGCGGCAAAAATCTAAAATGGTCCGATTACGATAGTTGATACCTCTATCAATAGGGTTCGGGACCTGTAATTGCTGTGACAATTTTCATTTTGATTGCTCGATTATTTCTAAACATTTCTAAGAAAATTCAATTTTATTGAAAATCAACTGTGCTATAGCCCACAAGTTTTTGGGCGGCAAAAATCTAAAATGATCCGATTACGATGGTTGATACCTCTATCAATAGGTTTCGGGACCTGTAATTGCTGTGACAATTTTCATTTTGATTGCTCGATTATTGCTAAACATTTCTTAGAAAATTCAATTTTATTGAAAATCAACTGTGCTATAGCCCACAAGTTTTTGGGCGGCAAAAATCTAAAATGGTCCGATTACGATGGTTGATACCTCTATCAATAGGTTTCGGGACCTGTAATTGCTGTGACAATTTTCATTTTGATTGCTCGATTATTTCTAAACATTTCTTAGAAAATTCAATTTTATTGAAAATCAACTGTGCTATAGCCCACAAGTTTTTGGGCGGCAAAAATCTAAAATGGTCCGATTACGATGGTTGATACCTCTATCAATAGGGTTCGGGACCTGTAATTGCTGTGACAATTTTCATTTTGATTGCTCGATTATTTCTAAACATTTCTTAGAAAATTCAATTTTATTGAAAATCAACTGTGCTATAGCCCACAAGTTTTTGGGCGGCAAAAATCTAAAATGGTCCGATTACGATGGTTGATACCTCTATCAATAGGTTTCGGGACCTGTAATTGCTGTGACAATTTTCATTTTGATTGCTCGATTATTTCTAAACATTTCTTAGAAAATTCAATTTTATTGAAAATCAACTGTGCTATAGCCCACAAGTTTTTGGGCGCCAAAAATCTAAAATGGTCCGATTACGATGGTTGATACCTCTATCAATAGGTTTCGGGACCTGTAATTGCTGTGACAATTTTCATTTTGATTGCTCGATTATTTCTAAACATTTCTTAGAATATTCAATTTTATTGAAAATCAACTGTGCTATAGCCCACAAGTTTTTGGGCGGCAAAAATCTAAAATGGTCCGATTACGATGGTTGATACCTCTATCAATAGGTTTCGGGACCTGTAATTGCTGTGACAATTTTCATTTTGATTGCTCGATTATTTCTAAACATTTCTTAGAATATTCAATTTTATTGAAAATCAACTGTGCTATAGCCCACAAGTTTTTGGGCGGCAAAAATCTAAAATGGTCCGATTACGATGGTTGATACCTCTATCAATAGGTTTCGGGACCTGTAATTGCTGTGACAATTTTCATTTTGATTGCTCGATTATTTCTAAACATTTCTTAGAAAATTCAATTTTATTGAAAATCAACTGTGCTATAGCCCACAAGTTTTTGGGCGGCAAAAATCTAAAATGGTCCGATTACGATGGTTGATACCTCTATCAATAGGTTTCGGGACCTGTAATTGCTGTGACAATTTTCATTTTGATTGCTCGATTATTTCTAAACATTTCTTAGAAAATTCAATTTTATTGAAAATCAACTGTGCTATAGCCCACAAGTTTTTGGGCGGCAAAAATCTAAAATGGTCCGATTACGATGGTTGATACCTCTATCAATAGGTTTCGGGACCTGTAATTGCTGTGACAATTTTCATTTTGATTGCTCGATTATTTCTAAACATTTCTTAGAATATTCAATTTTATTGAAAATCAACTGTGCTATAGCCCACAAGTTTTTGGGCGGCAAAAATCTAAAATGGTCCGATTACGATGGTTGATACCTCTATCAATAGGTTTCGGGACCTGTAATTGCTGTGACAATTTTCATTTTGATTGCTCGATTATTTCTAAACATTTCTTAGAATATTCAATTTTATTGAAAATCAACTGTGCTATAGCCCACAAGTTTTTGGGCGGCAAAAATCTAAAATGGTCCGATTACGATGGTTGATACCTCTATCAATAGGTTTCGGGACCTGTAATTGCTGTGACAATTTTCATTTTGATTGCTCGATTATTTCTAAACATTTCTTAGAAAATTCAATTTTATTGAAAATCAACTGTGCTATAGCCCACAAGTTTTTGGGCGGCAAAAATCTAAAATGGTCCGATTACGATGGTTGATACCTCTATCAATAGGTTTCGGGACCTGTAATTGCTGTGACAATTTTCATTTTGATTGCTCGATTATTTCTAAACATTTCTTAGAATATTCAATTTTATTGAAAATCAACTGTGCTATAGCCCACAAGTTTTTGGGCGGCAAAAATCTAAAATGGTCCGATTACGATGGTTGATACCTCTATCAATAGGTTTCGGGACCTGTAATTGCTGTGACAATTTTCATTTTGATTGCTCGATTATTGCTAAACATTTCTTTGAAAATTCAATTTTATTGAAAATCAACTGTGCTATAGCCCACAAGTTTTTGGGCGGCAAAAATCTAAAATGGTCCGATTACGATAGTTGATACCTCTATCAATAGGGTTCGGGACCTGTAATTGCTGTGACAATTTTCATTTTGATTGCTCGATTATTTCTAAACATTTCTAAGAAAATTCAATTTTATTGAAAATCAACTGTGCTATAGCCCACAAGTTTTTGGGCGGCAAAAATCTAAAATGGTCCGATTACGATGGTTGATACCTCTATCAATAGGTTTCGGGACCTGTAATTGCTGTGACAATTTTCATTTTGATTGCTCGATTATTGCTAAACATTTCTTAGAAAATTCAATTTTATTGAAAATCAACTGTGCTATAGCCCACAAGTTTTTGGGCGGCAAAAATCTAAAATGGTCCGATTACGATGGTTGATACCTCTATCAATAGGTTTCGGGACCTGTAATTGCTGTGACAATTTTCATTTTGATTGCTCGATTATTTCTAAACATTTCTTAGAAAATTCAATTTTATTGAAAATCAACTGTGCTATAGCCCACAAGTTTTTGGGCGGCAAAAATCTAAAATGGTCCGATTACGATGGTTGATACCTCTATCAATAGGTTTCGGGACCTGTAATTGCTGTGACAATTTTCATTTTGATTGCTCGATTATTTCTAAACATTTCTTAGAAAATTCAATTTTATTGAAAATCAACTGTGCTATAGCCCACAAGTTTTTGGGCGGCAAAAATCTAAAATGGTCCGATTACGATGGTTGATACCTCTATCAATAGGTTTCGGGACCTGTAATTGCTGTGACAATTTTCATTTTGATTGCTCGATTATTTCTAAACATTTCTTAGAAAATTCAATTTTATTGAAAATCAACTGTGCTATAGCCCACAAGTTTTTGGGCGGCAAAAATCTAAAATGGTCCGATTACGATGGTTGATACCTCTATCAATAGGTTTCGGGACCTGTAATTGCTGTGACAATTTTCATTTTGATTGCTCGATTATTTCTAAACATTTCTTAGAATATTCAATTTTATTGAAAATCAACTGTGCTATAGCCCACAAGTTTTTGGGCGGCAAAAATCTAAAATGGTCCGATTACGATGGTTGATACCTCTATCAATAGGTTTCGGGACCTGTAATTGCTGTGACAATTTTCATTTTGATTGCTCGATTATTTCTAAACATTTCTTAGAATATTCAATTTTATTGAAAATCAACTGTGCTATAGCCCACAAGTTTTTGGGCGGCAAAAATCTAAAATGGTCCGATTACGATGGTTGATACCTCTATCAATAGGTTTCGGGACCTGTAATTGCTGTGACAATTTTCATTTTGATTGCTCGATTATTTCTAAACATTTCTTAGAAAATTCAATTTTATTGAAAATCAACTGTGCTATAGCCCACAAGTTTTTGGGCGGCAAAAATCTAAAATGGTCCGATTACGATGGTTGATACCTCTATCAATAGGTTTCGGGACCTGTAATTGCTGTGACAATTTTCATTTTGATTGCTCGATTATTTCTAAACATTTCTTAGAAAATTCAATTTTATTGAAAATCAACTGTGCTATAGCCCACAAGTTTTTGGGCGCCAAAAATCTAAAATGGTCCGATTACGATGGTTGATACCTCTATCAATAGGTTTCGGGACCTGTAATTGCTGTGACAATTTTCATTTTGATTGCTCGATTATTTCTAAACATTTCTTAGAATATTCAATTTTATTGAAAATCAACTGTGCTATAGCCCACAAGTTTTTGGGCGGCAAAAATCTAAAATGGTCCGATTACGATGGTTGATACCTCTATCAATAGGTTTCGGGACCTGTAATTGCTGTGACAATTTTCATTTTGATTGCTCGATTATTTCTAAACATTTCTTAGAATATTCAATTTTATTGAAAATCAACTGTGCTATAGCCCACAAGTTTTTGGGCGGCAAAAATCTAAAATGGTCCGATTACGATGGTTGATACCTCTATCAATAGGTTTCGGGACCTGTAATTGCTGTGACAATTTTCATTTTGATTGCTCGATTATTTCTAAACATTTCTTAGAAAATTCAATTTTATTGAAAATCAACTGTGCTATAGCCCACAAGTTTTTGGGCGGCAAAAATCTAAAATGGTCCGATTACGATGGTTGATACCTCTATCAATAGGTTTCGGGACCTGTAATTGCTGTGACAATTTTCATTTTGATTGCTCGATTATTTCTAAACATTTCTTAGAATATTCAATTTTATTGAAAATCAACTGTGCTATAGCCCACAAGTTTTTGGGCGGCAAAAATCTAAAATGGTCCGATTACGATGGTTGATACCTCTATCAATAGGTTTCGGGACCTGTAATTGCTGTGACAATTTTCATTTTGATTGCTCGATTATTTCTAAACATTTCTTAGAATATTCAATTTTATTGAAAATCAACTGTGCTATAGCCCACAAGTTTTTGGGCGGCAAAAATCTAAAATGGTCCGATTACGATGGTTGATACCTCTATCAATAGGTTTCGGGACCTGTAATTGCTGTGACAATTTTCATTTTGATTGCTCGATTATTTCTAAACATTTCTTAGAAAATTCAATTTTATTGAAAATCAACTGTGCTATAGCCCACAAGTTTTTGGGCGGCAAAAATCTAAAATGGTCCGATTACGATGGTTGATACCTCTATCAATAGGTTTCGGGACCTGTAATTGCTGTGACAATTTTCATTTTGATTGCTCGATTATTTCTAAACATTTCTTAGAATATTCAATTTTATTGAAAATCAACTGTGCTATAGCCCACAAGTTTTTGGGCGGCAAAAATCTAAAATGGTCCGATTACGATGGTTGATACCTCTATCAATAGGTTTCGGGACCTGTAATTACTGTGACAATTTTCATTTTGATTGCTCGATTATTTCTAAACATTTCTTAGAATATTCAATTTTATTGAAAATCAACTGTGCTATAGCCCACAAGTTTTTGGGCGGCAAAAATCTAAAATGGTCCGATTACGATGGTTGATACCTCTATCAATAGGTTTCGGGACCTGTAATTGCTGTGACAATTTTCCTTTTGATTGCTCGATTATTTCTAAACATTTCTTAGAAAATTCAATTTTATTGAAAATCAACTGTGCTATAGCCCACAAGTTTTTGGGCGGCAAAAATCTAAAATGGTCCGATTACGATGGTTGATACCTCTATCAATAGGGTTCGGGACCTGTAATTCGATATTTTCAATTTTTATTTATTAAAAACAATAATCTGAAGAATTTTGTTAATTTTCATTTTGTTTCTTTCATTTTGATTGCTCGATTATTTCTAAACATTTCTTAGAAAATTCAATTTTACTGAAAATCAACTGTGCTATAGCCCACAAGTTTTTGGGCGGCAAAAATCTAAAATGGTCCGATTACGATGGTTGATACCTCTATCAATAGGTTTCGGGACCTGTAATTGCTGTGACAATTTTCATTTTGATTGCTCGATTATTTCTAAACATTTCTTAGAATATTCAATTTTATTGAAAATCAACTGTGGTATAGCCCACAAGTTTTTGGGCGGCAAAAATCTAAAATGGTCCGATTACGATGGTTGATACCTCTATCAATAGGTTTCGGGACCTGTAATTGCTGTGACAATTTTCATTTTGATTGCTCGATTATTTCTAAACATTTCTTAGAATATTCAATTTTATTGAAAATCAACTGTGCTATAGCCCACAAGTTTTTGGGCGGCAAAAATCTAAAATGGTCCGATTACGATGGTTGATACCTCTATCAATAGGTTTCGGGACCTGTAATTGCTGTGACAATTTTCATTTTGATTGCTCGATTATTTCTAAACATTTCTTAGAAAATTCAATTTTATTGAAAATCAACTGTGCTATAGCCCACAAGTTTTTGGGCGGCAAAAATCTAAAATGGTCCGATTACGATGGTTGATACCTCTATCAATAGGTTTCGGGACCTGAAATTGCTGTGACAATTTTCATTTTGATTGCTCGATTATTTCTAAACATTTCTTAGAAAATTCAATTTTACTGAAAATCAACTGTGCTATAGCCCACAAGTTTTTGGGCGGCAAAAATCTAAAATGGTCCGATTACGATGGTTGATACCTCTATCAATAGGTTTCGGGACCTGTAATTGCTGTGACAATTTTCATTTTGATTGCTCGATTATTTCTAAACATTTCTTAGAATATTCAATTTTATTGAAAATCAACTGTGCTATAGCCCACAAGTTTTTGGGCGGCAAAAATCTAAAATGGTCCGATTACGATGGTTGATACCTCTATCAATAGGGTTCGGGACCTGTAATTGCTGTGAGAATTTTCATTTTGATTGCTCGATTATTTCTAAACATTTCTTAGAAAATTCAATTTTATTGAAAATCAACTGTGCTATAGCCCACAAGTTTTTGGGCGGCAAAAATCTAAAATGGTCCGATTACGATGGTTGATACCTCTATCAATAGGTTTCGGGACCTGTAATTGCTGTGACAATTTTCATTTTGATTGCTCGATTATTTCTAAACATTTCTTAGAATATTCAATTTTATTGAAAATCAACTGTGCTATAGCCCACAAGTTTTTGGGCGGCAAAAATCTAAAATGGTCCGATTACGATGGTTGATACCTCTATCAATAGGTTTCGGGACCTGTAATTGCTGTGACAATTTTCATTTTGATTGCTCGATTATTTCTAAACATTTCTTAGAAAATTCAATTTTATTGAAAATCAACTGTGCTATAGCCCACAAGTTTTTGGGCGGCAAAAATCTAAAATGGTCCGATTACGATGGTTGATACCTCTATCAATAGGTTTCGGGACCTGTAATTGCTGTGACAATTTTCATTTTGATTGCTCGATTATTTCTAAACATTTCTTAGAATATTCAATTTTATTGAAAATCAACTGTGCTATAGCCCACAAGTTTTTGGGCGGCAAAAATCTAAAATGGTCCGATTACGATGGTTGATACCTCTATCAATAGGTTTCGGGACCTGTAATTGCTGTGACAATTTTCATTTTGATTGCTCGATTATTTCTAAACATTTCTTAGAATATTCAATTTTATTGAAAATCAACTGTGCTATAGCCCACAAGTTTTTGGGCGGCAAAAATCTAAAATGGTCCGATTACGATGGTTGATACCTCTATCAATAGGTTTCGGGACCTGTAATTGCTGTGACAATTTTCATTTTGATTGCTCGATTATTTCTAAACATTTCTTAGAAAATTCAATTTTATTGAAAATCAACTGTGCTATAGCCCACAAGTTTTTGGGCGGCAAAAATCTAAAATGGTCCGATTACGATGGTTGATACCTCTATCAATAGGTTTCGGGACCTGTAATTGCTGTGACAATTTTCATTTTGATTGCTCGATTATTTCTAAACATTTCTTAGAATATTCAATTTTATTGAAAATCAACTGTGCTATAGCCCACAAGTTTTTGGGCGGCAAAAATCTAAAATGGTCCGATTACGATGGTTGATACCTCTATCAATAGGTTTCGGGACCTGTAATTGCTGTGACAATTTTCATTTTGATTGCTCGATTATTTCTAAACATTTCTTAGAATATTCAATTTTATTGAAAATCAACTGTGCTATAGCCCACAAGTTTTTGGGCGGCAAAAATCTAAAATGGTCCGATTACGATGGTTGATACCTCTATCAATAGGTTTCGGGACCTGTAATTGCTGTGACAATTTTCATTTTGATTGCTCGATTATTTCTAAACATTTCTTAGAATATTCAATTTTATTGAAAATCAACTGTGCTATAGCCCACAAGTTTTTGGGCGGCAAAAATCTAAAATGGTCCGATTACGATGGTTGATACCTCTATCAATAGGTTTCGGGACCTGTAATTACTGTGACAATTTTCATTTTGATTGCTCGATTATTTCTAAACATTTCTTAGAATATTCAATTTTATTGAAAATCAACTGTGCTATAGCCCACAAGTTTTTGGGCGGCAAAAATCTAAAATGGTCCGATTACGATGGTTGATACCTCTATCAATAGGTTTCGGGACCTGTAATTGCTGTGACAATTTTCCTTTTGATTGCTCGATTATTTCTAAACATTTCTTAGAAAATTCAATTTTATTGAAAATCAACTGTGCTATAGCCCACAAGTTTTTGGGCGGCAAAAATCTAAAATGGTCCGATTACGATGGTTGATACCTCTATCAATAGGTTTCGGGACCTGTAATTGCTGTGACAATTTTCATTTTGATTGCTCGATTATTTCTAAACATTTCTTAGAATATTCAATTTTATTGAAAATCAACTGTGCTATAGCCCACAAGTTTTTGGGCGGCAAAAATCTAAAATGGTCCGATTACGATGGTTGATACCTCTATCAATAGGTTTCGGGACCTGTAATTGCTGTGACAATTTTCATTTTGATTGCTCGATTATTTCTAAACATTTCTTAGAAAATTCAATTTTATTGAAAATCAACTGTGCTATAGCCCACAAGTTTTTGGGCGGCAAAAATCTAAAATGGTCCGATTACGATGGTTGATACCTCTATCAATAGGTTTCGGGACCTGTAATTGCTGTGACAATTTTCCTTTTGATTGCTCGATTATTTCTAAACATTTCTTAGAATATTCAATTTTATTGAAAATCAACTGTGCTATAGCCCACAAGTTTTTGGGCGGCAAAAATCTAAAATGGTCCGATTACGATGGTTGATACCTCTATCAATAGGGTTCGGGACCTGTAATTGCTGTGAGAATTTTCATTTTGATTGCTCGATTATTTCTAAACATTTCTTAGAAAATTCAATTTTACTGAAAATCAACTGTGCTATAGCCCACAAGTTTTTGGGCGGCAAAAATCTAAAATGGTCCGATTACGATGGTTGATACCTCTATCAATAGGTTTCGGGACCTGTAATTGCTGTGACAATTTTCATTTTGATTACTCGATTATTTCTAAACATTTCTTAGAAAATTCAATTTTATTGAAAATCAACTGTGCTATAGCCCACAAGTTTTTGGGCGGCAAAATTCTAAAATGGTCCGATTACGATGGTTGATACCTCTATCAATAGGTTTCGGGACCTGTAATTGCTGTGACAATTTTCATTTTGATTGCTCGATTATTTCTAAACATTTCTTAGAATATTCAATTTTATTGAAAATCAACTGTGCTATAGCCCACAAGTTTTTGGGCGGCAAAAATCTAAGATGGTCCGATTACGATGGTTGATACCTCTATCAATAGGTTTCGGGACCTGTAATTGCTGTGACAATTTTCCTTTTGATTGCTCGATTATTTCTAAACATTTCTTAGAAAATTCAATTTTATTGAAAATCAACTGTGCTATAGCCCACAAGTTTTTGGGCGGCAAAAATCTAAAATGGTCCGATTACGATGGTTGATACCTCTATCAATAGGTTTCGGGACCTGTAATTGCTGTGACAATTTTCATTTTGATTGCTCGATTATTTCTAAACATTTCTTAGAATATTCAATTTTATTGAAAATCAACTGTGCTATAGCCCACAAGTTTTTGGGCGGCAAAAATCTAAAATGGTCCGATTACGATGGTTGATACCTCTATCAATAGGTTTCGGGACCTGTAATTGCTGTGACAATTTTCATTTTGATTGCTCGATTATTTCTAAACATTTCTTAGAAAATTCAATTTTATTGAAAATCAACTGTGCTATAGCCCACAAGTTTTTGGGCGGCAAAAATCTAAAATGGTCCGATTACGATGGTTGATACCTCTATCAATAGGTTTCGGGACCTGTAATTGCTGTGACAATTTTCATTTTGATTGCTCGATTATTTCTAAACATTTCTTAGAATATTCAATTTTATTGAAAATCAACTGTGCTATAGCCCACAAGTTTTTGGGCGGCAAAAATCTAAAATGGTCCGATTACGATGGTTGATACCTCTATCAATAGGTTTCGGGACCTGAAATTGCTGTGACAATTTTCATTTTGATTGCTCGATTATTTCTAAACATTTCTTAGAAAATTCAATTTTACTGAAAATCAACTGTGGTATAGCCCACAAGTTTTTGGGCGGCAAAAATCTAAAATGGTCCGATTACGATGGTTGATACCTCTATCAATAGGTTTCGGGACCTGTAATTGCTGTGACAATTTTCATTTTGATTGCTCGATTATTTCTAAACATTTCTTAGAAAATTCAATTTTATTGAAAATCAACTGTGCTATAGCCCACAAGTTTTTGGGCGGCAAAAATCTAAAATGGTCCGATTACGATGGTTGATACCTCTATCAATAGGTTTCGGGACCTGTAATTGCTGTGACAATTTTCATTTTGATTGCTCGATTATTTCTAAACATTTCTTAGAAAATTCAATTTTATTGAAAATCAACTGTGCTATAGCCCACAAGTTTTTGGGCGGCAAAAATCTAAAATGGTCCGATTACGATGGTTGATACCTCTATCAATAGGTTTCGGGACCTGTAATTGCTGTGACAATTTTCATTTTGATTGCTCGATTATTTCTAAACATTTCTTAGAAAATTCAATTTTATTGAAAATCAACTGTGCTATAGCCCACAAGTTTTTGGGCGGCAAAAATCTAAAATGGTCCGATTACGATGGTTGATACCTCTATCAATAGGGTTCGGGACCTGTAATTGCTGTGAGAATTTTCATTTTGATTGCTCGATTATTTCTAAACATTTCTTAGAAAATTCAATTTTATTGAAAATCAACTGTGCTATAGCCCACAAGTTTTTGGGCGGCAAAAATCTAAAATGGTCCGATTACGATGGTTGATACCTCTATCAATAGGTTTCGGGACCTGTAATTGCTGTGACAATTTTCATTTTGATTGCTCGATTATTTCTAAACATTTCTTAGAAAATTCAATTTTGTTGAAAATCAACTGTGCTATAGCCCACAAGTTTTTGGGCGGCAAAAATCTAAAATGGTCCGATTACGATGGTTGATACCTCTATCAATAGGTTTCGGGACCTGTAATTGCTGTGACAATTTTCATTTTGATTGCTCGATTATTTCTAAACATTTCTTAGAATATTCAATTTTATTGAAAATCAACTGTGCTATAGCCCACAAGTTTTTGGGCGGCAAAAATCTAAAATGGTCCGATTACGATGGTTGATACCTCTATCAATAGGTTTCGGGACCTGTAATTGCTGTGACAATTTTCATTTTGATTGCTCGATTATTTCTAAACATTTCTTAGAATATTCAATTTTATTGAAAATCAACTGTGCTATAGCCCACAAGTTTTTGGGCGGCAAAAATCTAAAATGGTCCGATTACGATGGTTGATACCTCTATCAATAGGTTTCGGGACCTGTAATTGCTGTGACAATTTTCATTTTGATTGCTCGATTATTTCTAAACATTTCTTAAAAAATTCAATTTTATTGAAAATCAACTGTGCTATAGCCCACAAGTTTTTGGGCGGCAAAAATCTAAAATGGTGCGATTACGATGGTTGATACCTCTATCAATAGGTTTCGGGACCTGAAATTGCTGTGACAATTTTCATTTTGATTGCTCGATTATTTCTAAACATTTCTTAGAAAATTCAATTTTACTGAAAATCAACTGTGCTATAGCCCACAAGTTTTTGGGCGGCAAAAATCTAAAATGGTCCGATTACGATGGTTGATACCTCTATCAATAGGTTTCGGGACCTGTAATTGCTGTGACAATTTTCATTTTGATTGCTCGATTATTTCTAAACATTTCTTAGAATATTCAATTTTATTGAAAATCAACTGTGCTATAGCCCACAAGTTTTTGGGCGGCAAAAATCTAAAATGGTCCGATTACGATGGTTGATACCTCTATCAATAGGTTTCGGGACCTGTAATTGCTGTGACAATTTTCATTTTGATTGCTCGATTATTTCTAAACATTTCTTAGAATATTCAATTTTATTGAAAATCAACTGTGCTATAGCCCACAAGTTTTTGGGCGGCAAAAATCTAAAATGGTCCGATTACGATGGTTGATACCTCTATCAATAGGTTTCGGGACCTGTAATTGCTGTGACAATTTTCCTTTTGATTGCTCGATTATTTCTAAACATTTCTTAGAAAATTCAATTTTATTGAAAATCAATGTGCTATAGCCCACAAGTTTTTGGGCGGCAAAAATCTAAAATGGTCCGATTACGATGGTTGATACCTCTATCAATAGGGTTCGGGACCTGTAATTGCTGTGAGAATTTTCATTTTGATTGCTCGATTATTTCTAAACATTTCTTAGAAAATTCAATTTTACTGAAAATCAACTGTGCTATAGCCCACAAGTTTTTGGGCGGCAAAAATCTAAAATGGTCCGATTACGATGGTTGATACCTCTATCAATAGGTTTCGGGACCTGTAATTGCTGTGACAATTTTCATTTTGATTGCTCGATTATTTCTAAACATTTCTTAGAAAATTCAATTTTATTGAAAATCAACTGTGCTATAGCCCACAAGTTTTTGGGCGGCAAAATTCTAAAATGGTCCGATTACGATGGTTGATACCTCTATCAATAGGTTTCGGGACCTGTAATTGCTGTGACAATTTTCATTTTGATTGCTCGATTATTTCTAAACATTTCTTAGAATATTCAATTTTATTGAAAATCAACTGTGCTATAGCCCACAAGTTTTTGGGCGGCAAAAATCTAAGATGGTCCGATTACGATGGTTGATACCTCTATCAATAGGTTTCGGGACCTGTAATTGCTGTGACAATTTTCCTTTTGATTGCTCGATTATTTCTAAACATTTCTTAGAAAATTCAATTTTATTGAAAATCAACTGTGCTATAGCCCACAAGTTTTTGGGCGGCAAAAATCTAAAATGGTCCGATTACGATGGTTGATACCTCTATCAATAGGTTTCGGGACCTGTAATTGCTGTGACAATTTTCATTTTGATTGCTCGATTATTTCTAAACATTTCTTAGAAAATTCAATTTTATTGAAAATCAACTGTGCTATAGCCCACAAGTTTTTGGGCGGCAAAAATCTAAAATGGTCCGATTACGATGGTTGATACCTCTATCAATAGGTTTCGGGACCTGTAATTGCTGTGACAATTTTCATTTTGATTGCTCGATTATTTCTAAACATTTCTTAGAATATTCAATTTTATTGAAAATCAACTGTGCTATAGCCCACAAGTTTTTGGGCGGCAAAAATCTAAAATGGTCCGATTACGATGGTTGATACCTCTATCAATAGGTTTCGGGACCTGAAATTGCTGTGACAATTTTCATTTTGATTGCTCGATTATTTCTAAACATTTCTTAGAAAATTCAATTTTACTGAAAATCAACTGTGCTATAGCCCACAAGTTTTTGGGCGGCAAAAATCTAAAATGGTCCGATTACGATGGTTGATACCTCTATCAATAGGTTTCGGGACCTGTAATTGCTGTGACAATTTTCATTTTGATTGCTCGATTATTTCTAAACATTTCTTAGAATATTCAATTTTATTGAAAATCAACTGTGGTATAGCCCACAAGTTTTTGGGCGGCAAAAATCTAAAATGGTCCGATTACGATGGTTGATACCTCTATCAATAGGTTTCGGGACCTGTAATTGCTGTGACAATTTTCATTTTGATTGCTCGATTATTTCTAAACATTTCTTAGAATATTCAATTTTATTGAAAATCAACTGTGCTATAGCCCACAAGTTTTTGGGCGGCAAAAATCTAAAATGGTCCGATTACGATGGTTGATACCTCTATCAATAGGTTTCGGGACCTGTAATTGCTGTGACAATTTTCATTTTGATTGCTCGATTATTTCTAAACATTTCTTAGAAAATTCAATTTTATTGAAAATCAACTGTGCTATAGCCCACAAGTTTTTGGGCGGCAAAAATCTAAAATGGTCCGATTACGATGGTTGATACCTCTATCAATAGGTTTCGGGACCTGTAATTGCTGTGACAATTTTCATTTTGATTGCTCGATTATTTCTAAACATTTCTTAGAATATTCAATTTTATTGAAAATCAACTGTGCTATAGCCCACAAGTTTTTGGGCGGCAAAAATCTAAAATGGTCCGATTACGATGGTTGATACCTCTATCAATAGGTTTCGGGACCTGAAATTGCTGTGACAATTTTCATTTTGATTGCTCGATTATTTCTAAACATTTCTTAGAATATTCAATTTTATTGAAAATCAACTGTGCTATAGCCCACAAGTTTTTGGGCGGCAAAAATCTAAAATGGTCCGATTACGATGGTTGATACCTCTATCAATAGGTTTCGGGACCTGAAATTGCTGTGACAATTTTCATTTTGATTGCTCGATTATTTCTAAACATTTCTTAGAAAATTCAATTTTACTGAAAATCAACTGTGCTATAGCCCACAAGTTTTTGGGCGGCAAAAATCTAAAATGGTCCGATTACGATGGTTGATACCTCTATCAATAGGTTTCGGGACCTGTAATTGCTGTGACAATTTTCATTTTGATTGCTCGATTATTTCTAAACATTTCTTAGAAAATTCAATTTTATTGAAAATCAACTGTGCTATAGCCCACAAGTTTTTGGGCGGCAAAAATCTAAAATGGTCCGATTACGATGGTTGATACCTCTATCAATAGGGTTCGGGACCTGTAATTGCTGTGAGAATTTTCATTTTGATTGCTCGATTATTTCTAAACATTTCTTAGAAAATTCAATTTTGTTGAAAATCAACTGTGCTATAGCCCACAAGTTTTTGGGCGGCAAAAATCTAAAATGGTCCGATTACGATGGTTGATACCTCTATCAATAGGTTTCGGGACCTGTAATTGCTGTGACAATTTTCATTTTGATTGCTCGATTATTTCTAAACATTTCTTAGAAAATTCAATTTTGTTGAAAATCAACTGTGCTATAGCCCACAAGTTTTTGGGCGGCAAAAATCTAAAATGGTCCGATTACGATGGTTGATACCTCTATCAATAGGTTTCGGGACCTGTAATTGCTGTGACAATTTTCATTTTGATTGCTCGATTATTTCTAAACATTTCTTAGAATATTCAATTTTATTGAAAATCAACTGTGCTATAGCCCACAAGTTTTTGGGCGGCAAAAATCTAAAATGGTCCGATTACGATGGTTGATACCTCTATCAATAGGTTTCGGGACCTGTAATTGCTGTGACAATTTTCATTTTGATTGCTCGATTATTTCTAAACATTTCTTAGAATATTCAATTTTATTGAAAATCAACTGTGCTATAGCCCACAAGTTTTTGGGCGGCAAAAATCTAAAATGGTCCGATTACGATGGTTGATACCTCTATCAATAGGTTTCGGGACCTGTAATTGCTGTGACAATTTTCATTTTGATTGCTCGATTATTTCTAAACATTTCTTAAAAAATTCAATTTTATTGAAAATCAACTGTGCTATAGCCCACAAGTTTTTGGGCGGCAAAAATCTAAAATGGTGCGATTACGATGGTTGATACCTCTATCAATAGGTTTCGGGACCTGAAATTGCTGTGACAATTTTCATTTTGATTGCTCGATTATTTCTAAACATTTCTTAGAAAATTCAATTTTACTGAAAATCAACTGTGCTATAGCCCACAAGTTTTTGGGCGGCAAAAATCTAAAATGGTCCGATTACGATGGTTGATACCTCTATCAATAGGGTTCGGGACCTGTAATTGCTGTGAGAATTTTCATTTTGATTGCTCGATTATTTCTAAACATTTCTTAGAAAATTCAATTTTATTGAAAATCAACTGTGCTATAGCCCACAAGTTTTTGGGCGGCAAAAATCTAAAATGGTGCGATTACGATGGTTGATACCTCTATCAATAGGTTTCGGGACCTGAAATTGCTGTGACAATTTTCATTTTGATTGCTCGATTATTTCTAAACATTTCTTAGAATATTCAATTTTATTGAAAATCAACTGTGCTATAGCCCACAAGTTTTTGGGCGGCAAAAATCTAAAATGGTCCGATTACGATGGTTGATACCTCTATCAATAGGTTTCGGGACCTGTAATTGCTGTGACAATTTTCATTTTGATTGCTCGATTATTTCTAAACATTTCTTAAAAAATTCAATTTTATTGAAAATCAACTGTGCTATAGCCCACAAGTTTTTGGGCGGCAAAAATCTAAAATGGTGCGATTACGATGGTTGATACCTCTATCAATAGGTTTCGGGACCTGAAATTGCTGTGACAATTTTCATTTTGATTGCTCGATTATTTCTAAACATTTCTTAGAAAATTCAATTTTACTGAAAATCAACTGTGCTATAGCCCACAAGTTTTTGGGCGGCAAAAATCTAAAATGGTCCGATTACGATGGTTGATACCTCTATCAATAGGTTTCGGGACCTGTAATTGCTGTGACAATTTTCATTTTGATTGCTCGATTATTTCTAAACATTTCTTAGAAAATTCAATTTTATTGAAAATCAACTGTGCTATAGCCCACAAGTTTTTGGGCGGCAAAAATCTAAAATGGTCCGATTACGATGGTTGATACCTCTATCAATAGGGTTCGGGACCTGTAATTGCTGTGAGAATTTTCATTTTGATTGCTCGATTATTTCTAAACATTTCTTAGAAAATTCAATTTTGTTGAAAATCAACTGTGCTATAGCCCACAAGTTTTTGGGCGGCAAAAATCTAAAATGGTCCGATTACGATGGTTGATACCTCTATCAATAGGTTTCGGGACCTGTAATTGCTGTGACAATTTTCATTTTGATTGCTCGATTATTTCTAAACATTTCTTAGAAAATTCAATTTTGTTGAAAATCAACTGTGCTATAGCCCACAAGTTTTTGGGCGGCAAAAATCTAAAATGGTCCGATTACGATGGTTGATACCTCTATCAATAGGTTTCGGGACCTGTAATTGCTGTGACAATTTTCATTTTGATTGCTCGATTATTTCTAAACATTTCTTAGAATATTCAATTTTATTGAAAATCAACTGTGCTATAGCCCACAAGTTTTTGGGCGGCAAAAATCTAAAATGGTCCGATTACGATGGTTGATACCTCTATCAATAGGTTTCGGGACCTGTAATTGCTGTGACAATTTTCATTTTGATTGCTCGATTATTTCTAAACATTTCTTAGAATATTCAATTTTATTGAAAATCAACTGTGCTATAGCCCACAAGTTTTTGGGCGGCAAAAATCTAAAATGGTCCGATTACGATGGTTGATACCTCTATCAATAGGTTTCGGGACCTGTAATTGCTGTGACAATTTTCATTTTGATTGCTCGATTATTTCTAAACATTTCTTAAAAAATTCAATTTTATTGAAAATCAACTGTGCTATAGCCCACAAGTTTTTGGGCGGCAAAAATCTAAAATGGTGCGATTACGATGGTTGATACCTCTATCAATAGGTTTCGGGACCTGAAATTGCTGTGACAATTTTCATTTTGATTGCTCGATTATTTCTAAACATTTCTTAGAAAATTCAATTTTACTGAAAATCAACTGTGCTATAGCCCACAAGTTTTTGGGCGGCAAAAATCTAAAATGGTCCGATTACGATGGTTGATACCTCTATCAATAGGTTTCGGGACCTGTAATTGCTGTGACAATTTTCATTTTGATTGCTCGATTATTTCTAAACATTTCTTAGAATATTCAATTTTATTGAAAATCAACTGTGCTATAGCCCACAAGTTTTTGGGCGGCAAAAATCTAAAATGGTCCGATTACGATGGTTGATACCTCTATCAATAGGTTTCGGGACCTGTAATTGCTGTGACAATTTTCATTTTGATTGCTCGATTATTTCTAAACATTTCTTAGAATATTCAATTTTATTGAAAATCAACTGTGCTATAGCCCACAAGTTTTTGGGCGGCAAAAATCTAAAATGGTCCGATTACGATGGTTGATACCTCTATCAATAGGTTTCGGGACCTGTAATTGCTGTGACAATTTTCATTTTGATTGCTCGATTATTTCTAAACATTTCTTAGAAAATTCAATTTTATTGAAAATCAACTGTGCTATAGCCCACAAGTTTTTGGGCGGCAAAAATCTAAAATGGTCCGATTACGATGGTTGATACCTCTATCAATAGGTTTCGGGACCTGTAATTGCTGTGACAATTTTCCTTTTGATTGCTCGATTATTTCTAAACATTTCTTAGAATATTCAATTTTATTGAAAATCAACTGTGCTATAGCCCACAAGTTTTTGGGCGGCAAAAATCTAAAATGGTCCGATTACGATGGTTGATACCTCTATCAATAGGTTTCGGGACCTGTAATTGCCGTGACAATTTTCATTTTGATTGCTCGATTATTTCTAAACATTTCTTAGAAAATTCAATTTTATTGAAAATCAACTGTGCTATAGCCCACAAGTTTTTGGGCGGCAAAAATTTAAAATGGTCCGATTACGATGGTTGATACCTCTATCAATAGGGTTCGGGACCTGTAATTGCTGTGACAATTTTCATTTTGATTGCTCGATTATTTCTAAACATTTCTTAGAAAATTCAATTTTACTGAAAATCAACTGTGCTATAGCCCACAAGTTTTTGGGCGGCAAAAATCTAAAATGGTCCGATTACGATGGTTGATACCTCTATCAATAGGTTTCGGGACCTGTAATTGCTGTGACAATTTTCATTTTGATTGCTCGATTATTTCTAAACATTTCTTAGAAAATTCAATTTTATTGAAAATCAACTGTGCTATAGCCCACAAGTTTTTGGGCGGCAAAATTCTAAAATGGTCCGATTACGATGGTTGATACCTCTATCAATAGGTTTCGGGACCTGTAATTGCTGTGACAATTTTCATTTTGATTGCTCGATTATTTCTAAACATTTCTTAGAATATTCAATTTTATTGAAAATCAACTGTGCTATAGCCCACAAGTTTTTGGGCGGCAAAAATCTAAAATGGTCCGATTACGATGGTTGATACCTCTATCAATAGGTTTCGGGACCTGTAATTGCTGTGACAATTTTCATTTTGATTGCTCGATTATTTCTAAACATTTCTTAGAAAATTCAATTTTATTGAAAATCAACTGTGCTATAGCCCACAAGTTTTTGGGCGGCAAAAATCTAAAATGGTCCGATTACGATGGTTGATACCTCTATCAATAGGTTTCGGGACCTGTAATTGCTGTGACAATTTTCATTTTGATTGCTCGATTATTTCTAAACATTTCTTAGAATATTCAATTTTATTGAAAATCAACTGTGCTATAGCCCACAAGTTTTTGGGCGGCAAAAATCTAAAATGGTCCGATTACGATGGTTGATACCTCTATCAATAGGTTTCGGGACCTGTAATTGCTGTGACAATTTTCATTTTGATTGCTCGATTATTTCTAAACATTTCTTAGAAAATTCAATTTTATTGAAAATCAACTGTGCTATAGCCCACAAGTTTTTGGGCGGCAAAAATCTAAAATGGTCCGATTACGATGGTTGATACCTCTATCAATAGGTTTCGGGACCTGTAATTGCTGTGACAATTTTCATTTTGATTGCTCGATTATTTCTAAACATTTCTTAGAATATTCAATTTTATTGAAAATCAACTGTGCTATAGCCCACAAGTTTTTGGGCGGCAAAAATCTAAAATGGTCCGATTACGATGGTTGATACCTCTATCAATAGGTTTCGGGACCTGTAATTGCTGTGACAATTTTCATTTTGATTGCTCGATTATTTCTAAACATTTCTTAGAATATTCAATTTTATTGAAAATCAACTGTGCTATAGCCCACAAGTTTTTGGGCGGCAAAAATCTAAAATGGTCCGATTACGATGGTTGATACCTCTATCAATAGGTTTCGGGACCTGTAATTGCTGTGACAATTTTCATTTTGATTGCTCGATTATTTCTAAACATTTCTTAGAAAATTCAATTTTATTGAAAATCAACTGTGCTATAGCCCACAAGTTTTTGGGCGGCAAAAATCTAAAATGGTCCGATTACGATGGTTGATACCTCTATCAATAGGTTTCGGGACCTGTAATTGCTGTGACAATTTTCCTTTTGATTGCTCGATTATTTCTAAACATTTCTTAGAATATTCAATTTTATTGAAAATCAACTGTGCTATAGCCCACAAGTTTTTGGGCGGCAAAAATCTAAAATGGTCCGATTACGATGGTTGATACCTCTATCAATAGGTTTCGGGACCTGTAATTGCTGTGACAATTTTCATTTTGATTGCTCGATTATTTCTAAACATTTCTTAGAATATTCAATTTTATTGAAAATCAACTGTGCTATAGCCCACAAGTTTTTGGGCGGCAAAAATCTAAAATGGTCCGATTACGATGGTTGATACCTCTATCAATAGGTTTCGGGACCTGTAATTGCTGTGACAATTTTCATTTTGATTGCTCGATTATTTCTAAACATTTCTTAGAAAATTCAATTTTATTGAAAATCAACTGTGCTATAGCCCACAAGTTTTTGGGCGGCAAAAATCTAAAATGGTCCGATTACGATGGTTGATACCTCTATCAATAGGTTTCGGGACCTGTAATTGCTGTGACAATTTTCCTTTTGATTGCTCGATTATTTCTAAACATTTCTTAGAATATTCAATTTTATTGAAAATCAACTGTGCTATAGCCCACAAGTTTTTGGGCGGCAAAAATCTAAAATGGTCCGATTACGATGGTTGATACCTCTATCAATAGGTTTCGGGACCTGTAATTGCCGTGACAATTTTCATTTTGATTGCTCGATTATTTCTAAACATTTCTTAGAAAATTCAATTTTATTGAAAATCAACTGTGCTATAGCCCACAAGTTTTTGGGCGGCAAAAATCTAAAATGGTCCGATTACGATGGTTGATACCTCTATCAATAGGTTTCGGGACCTGTAATTGCTGTGACAATTTTCCTTTTGATTGCTCGATTATTTCTAAACATTTCTTAGGAAATTCAATTTTATTGAAAATCAACTGTGCTATAGCCCACAAGTTTTTGGGCGGCAAAAATCTAAAATGGTCCGATTACGATGGTTGATACCTCTATCAATAGGGTTCGGGACCTGTAATTGCTGTGAGAATTTTCATTTTGATTGCTCGATTATTTCTAAACATTTCTTAGAAAATTCAATTTTACTGAAAATCAACTGTGCTATAGCCCACAAGTTTTTGGGCGGCAAAAATCTAAAATGGTCCGATTACGATGGTTGATACCTCTATCAATAGGTTTCGGGACCTGTAATTGCTGTGACAATTTTCATTTTGATTGCTCGATTATTTCTAAACATTTCTTAGAAAATTCAATTTTATTGAAAATCAACTGTGCTATAGCCCACAAGTTTTTGGGCGGCAAAAATCTAAAATGGTCCGATTACGATGGTTGATACCTCTATCAATAGGTTTCGGGACCTGTAATTGCCGTGACAATTTTCATTTTGATTGCTCGATTATTTCTAAACATTTCTTAGAAAATTCAATTTTATTGAAAATCAACTGTGCTATAGCCCACAAGTTTTTGGGCGGCAAAAATCTAAAATGGTCCGATTACGATGGTTGATACCTCTATCAATAGGTTTCGGGACCTGTAATTGCTGTGACAATTTTCCTTTTGATTGCTCGATTATTTCTAAACATTTCTTAGAAAATTCAATTTTATTGAAAATCAACTGTGCTATAGCCCACAAGTTTTTGGGCGGCAAAAATCTAAAATGGTCCGATTACGATGGTTGATACCTCTATCAATAGGGTTCGGGACCTGTAATTGCTGTGAGAATTTTCATTTTGATTGCTCGATTATTTCTAAACATTTCTTAGAAAATTCAATTTTACTGAAAATCAACTGTGCTATAGCCCACAAGTTTTTGGGCGGCAAAAATCTAAAATGGTCCGATTACGATGGTTGATACCTCTATCAATAGGTTTCGGGACCTGTAATTGCTGTGACAATTTTCATTTTGATTGCTCGATTATTTCTAAACATTTCTTAGAAAATTCAATTTTATTGAAAATCAACTGTGCTATAGCCCACAAGTTTTTGGGCGGCAAAAATCTAAAATGGTCCGATTACGATGGTTGATACCTCTATCAATAGGTTTCGGGACCTGTAATTGCTGTGACAATTTTCCTTTTGATTGCTCGATTATTTCTAAACATTTCTTAGAATATTCAATTTTATTGAAAATCAACTGTGCTATAGCCCAGAAGTTTTTGGGCGGCAAAAATCTAAAATGGTCCGATTACGATGGTTGATACCTCTATCAATAGGTTTCGGGACCTGTAATTGCTGTGACAATTTTCATTTTGATTGCTCGATTATTTCTAAACATTTCTTAGAAAATTCAATTTTATTGAAAATCAACTGTGCTATAGCCCACAAGTTTTTGGGCGGCAAAAATCTAAAATGGTCCGATTACGATGGTTGATACCTCTATCAATAGGTTTCGGGACCTGTAATTGCTGTGACAATTTTCATTTTGATTGCTCGATTATTTCTAAACATTTCTTAGAAAATTCAATTTTATTGAAAATCAACTGTGCTATAGCCCACAAGTTTTTGGGCGGCAAAAATCTAAAATGGTCCGATTACGATGGTTGATACCTCTATCAATAGGTTTCGGGACCTGTAATTGCTGTGACAATTTTCCTTTTGATTGCTCGATTATTTCTAAACATTTCTTAGAATATTCAATTTTATTGAAAATCAACTGTGCTATAGCCCACAAGTTTTTGGGCGGCAAAAATCTAAAATGGTCCGATTACGATGGTTGATACCTCTATCAATAGGTTTCGGGACCTGTAATTGCTGTGACAATTTTCATTTTGATTGCTCGATTATTTCTAAACATTTCTTAGAATATTCAATTTTATTGAAAATCAACTGTGCTATAGCCCACAAGTTTTTGGGCGGCAAAAATCTAAAATGGTCCGATTACGATGGTTGATACCTCTATCAATAGGTTTCGGGACCTGTAATTGCTGTGACAATTTTCATTTTGATTGCTCGATTATTTCTAAACATTTCTTAGAATATTCAATTTTATTGAAAATCAACTGTGCTATAGCCCACAAGTTTTTGGGCGGCAAAAATCTAAAATGGTCCGATTACGATGGTTGATACCTCTATCAATAGGTTTCGGGACCTGTAATTGCTGTGACAATTTTCATTTTGATTGCTCGATTATTTCTAAACATTTCTTAGAATATTCAATTTTATTGAAAATCAACTGTGCTATAGCCCACAAGTTTTTGGGCGGCAAAAATCTAAAATGGTCCGATTACGATGGTTGATACCTCTATCAATAGGTTTCGGGACCTGTAATTGCTGTGACAATTTTCATTTTGATTGCTCGATTATTTCTAAACATTTCTTAGAAAATTCAATTTTATTGAAAATCAACTGTGCTATAGCCCACAAGTTTTTGGGCGGCAAAAATCTAAAATGGTCCGATTACGATGGTTGATACCTCTATCAATAGGTTTCGGGACCTGTAATTGCTGTGACAATTTTCCTTTTGATTGCTCGATTATTTCTAAACATTTCTTAGAATATTCAATTTTATTGAAAATCAACTGTGCTATAGCCCAGAAGTTTTTGGGCGGCAAAAATCTAAAATGGTCCGATTACGATGGTTGATACCTCTATCAATAGGTTTCGGGACCTGTAATTGCTGTGACAATTTTCATTTTGATTGCTCGATTATTTCTAAACATTTCTTAGAAAATTCAATTTTATTGAAAATCAACTGTGCTATAGCCCACAAGTTTTTGGGCGGCAAAAATCTAAAATGGTCCGATTACGATGGTTGATACCTCTATCAATAGGTTTCGGGACCTGTAATTGCTGTGACAATTTTCATTTTGATTGCTCGATTATTTCTAAACATTTCTTAGAAAATTCAATTTTATTGAAAATCAACTGTGCTATAGCCCACAAGTTTTTGGGCGGCAAAAATCTAAAATGGTCCGATTACGATGGTTGATACCTCTATCAATAGGTTTCGGGACCTGTAATTGCTGTGACAATTTTCCTTTTGATTGCTCGATTATTTCTAAACATTTCTTAGAATATTCAATTTTATTGAAAATCAACTGTGCTATAGCCCACAAGTTTTTGGGCGGCAAAAATCTAAAATGGTCCGATTACGATGGTTGATACCTCTATCAATAGGTTTCGGGACCTGTAATTGCTGTGACAATTTTCATTTTGATTGCTCGATTATTTCTAAACATTTCTTAGAATATTCAATTTTATTGAAAATCAACTGTGCTATAGCCCACAAGTTTTTGGGCGGCAAAAATCTAAAATGGTCCGATTACGATGGTTGATACCTCTATCAATAGGTTTCGGGACCTGTAATTGCTGTGACAATTTTCATTTTGATTGCTCGATTATTTCTAAACATTTCTTAGAATATTCAATTTTATTGAAAATCAACTGTGCTATAGCCCACAAGTTTTTGGGCGGCAAAAATCTAAAATGGTCCGATTACGATGGTTGATACCTCTATCAATAGGTTTCGGGACCTGTAATTGCTGTGACAATTTTCATTTTGATTGCTCGATTATTTCTAAACATTTCTTAGAAAATTCAATTTTATTGAAAATCAACTGTGCTATAGCCCACAAGTTTTTGGGCGGCAAAAATCTAAAATGGTCCGATTACGATGGTTGATACCTCTATCAATAGGTTTCGGGACCTGTAATTGCTGTGACAATTTTCCTTTTGATTGCTCGATTATTTCTAAACATTTCTTAGAATATTCAATTTTATTGAAAATCAACTGTGCTATAGCCCACAAGTTTTTGGGCGGCAAAAATCTAAAATGGTCCGATTACGATGGTTGATACCTCTATCAATAGGTTTCGGGACCTGTAATTGCCGTGACAATTTTCATTTTGATTGCTCGATTATTTCTAAACATTTCTTAGAAAATTCAATTTTATTGAAAATCAACTGTGCTATAGCCCACAAGTTTTTGGGCGGCAAAAATCTAAAATGGTCCGATTACGATGGTTGATACCTCTATCAATAGGGTTCGGGACCTGTAATTGCTGTGACAATTTTCATTTTGATTGCTCGATTATTTCTAAACATTTCTTAGAAAATTCAATTTTACTGAAAATCAACTGTGCTATAGCCCACAAGTTTTTGGGCGGCAAAAATCTAAAATGGTCCGATTACGATGGTTGATACCTCTATCAATAGGTTTCGGGACCTGTAATTGCTGTGACAATTTTCATTTTGATTGCTCGATTATTTCTAAACATTTCTTAGAAAATTCAATTTTATTGAAAATCAACTGTGCTATAGCCCACAAGTTTTTGGGCGGCAAAATTCTAAAATGGTCCGATTACGATGGTTGATACCTCTATCAATAGGTTTCGGGACCTGTAATTGCTGTGACAATTTTTCATTTTGATTGCTCGATTATTTCTAAACATTTCTTAGAATATTCAATTTTATTGAAAATCAACTGTGCTATAGCCCACAAGTTTTTGGGCGGCAAAAATCTAAAATGGTCCGATTACGATGGTTGATACCTCTATCAATAGGTTTCGGGACCTGTAATTGCTGTGACAATTTTCATTTTGATTGCTCGATTATTTCTAAACATTTCTTAGAAAATTCAATTTTATTGAAAATCAACTGTGCTATAGCCCACAAGTTTTTGGGCGGCAAAAATCTAAAATGGTCCGATTACGATGGTTGATACTCTATCAATAGGTTTCGGGACCTGTAATTGCCGTGACAATTTTCCTTTTGATTGCTCGATTATTTCTAAACATTTCTTAGAATATTCAATTTTATTGAAAATCAACTGTGCTATAGCCCACAAGTTTTTGGGCGGCAAAAATCTAAAATGGTCCGATTACGATGGTTGATACCTCTATCAATAGGTTTCGGGACCTGTAATTGCCGTGACAATTTTCATTTTGATTGCTCGATTATTTCTAAACATTTTCTTAGAAAATTCAATTTTATTGAAAATCAACTGTGCTATAGCCCACAAGTTTTTTGGGCGCCAAAAATCTAAAATGGTCCGATTACGATGGTTGATACCTCTATCAATAGGGTTCGGGACCTGTAATTGCTGTGACAATTTTCATTTTGATTGCTCGATTATTTCTAAACATTTCTTAGAAAATTCAATTTTACTGAAAATCAACTGTGCTATAGCCCACAAGTTTTTGGGCGGCAAAAATCTAAAATGGTCCGATTACGATGGTTGATACCTCTATCAATAGGTTTCGGGACCTGTAATTGCTGTGACAATTTTCATTTTGATTGCTCGATTATTTCTAAACATTTCTTAGAATATTCAATTTTATTGAAAATCAACTGTGCTATAGCCCACAAGTTTTTGGGCGGCAAAAATCTAAAATGGTCCGATTACGATGGTTGATACCTCTATCAATAGGTTTCGGGACCTGTAATTGCTGTGACAATTTTCATTTTGATTGCTCGATTATTTCTAAACATTTCTTAGAAAATTCAATTTTATTGAAAATCAACTGTGCTATAGCCCACAAGTTTTTGGGCGGCAAAAATCTAAAATGGTCCGATTACGATGGTTGATACCTCTATCAATAGGTTTCGGGACCTGTAATTGCTGTGACAATTTTCATTTTGATTGCTCGATTATTTCTAAACATTTCTTAGAATATTCAATTTTATTGAAATCAACTGTGCTATAGCCCACAAGTTTTTGGGCGGCAAAAATCTAAAATGGTCCGATTACGATGGTTGATACCTCTATCAATAGGTTTCGGGACCTGTAATTGCTGTGACAATTTTCATTTTGATTGCTCGATTATTTCTAAACATTTCTTAGAATATTCAATTTATTGAAAATCAACTGTGCTATAGCCCACAAGTTTTTGGGCGGCAAAAATCTAAAATGGTCCGATTACGATGGTTGATACCTCTATCAATAGGTTTCGGGACCTGTAATTGCTGTGACAATTTTCATTTTGATTGCTCGATTATTTCTAAACATTTCTTAGAAAATTCAATTTTATTGAAAATCAACTGTGCTATAGCCCACAAGTTTTTGGGCGGCAAAAATCTAAAATGGTCCGATTACGATGGTTGATACCTCTATCAATAGGTTTCGGGACCTGTAATTGCTGTGACAATTTTCCTTTTGATTGCTCGATTATTTCTAAACATTTCTTAGAATATTCAATTTTATTGAAAATCAACTGTGCTATAGCCCACAAGTTTTTGGGCGGCAAAATCTAAAATGGTCCGATTACGATGGTTGATACCTCTATCAATAGGTTTCGGGACCTGTAATTGCCGTGACAATTTTCATTTTGATTGCTCGATTATTTCTAAACATTTCTTAGAAAATTCAATTTTATTGAAAATCAACTGTGCTATAGCCCACAAGTTTTTGGGCGGCAAAAATCTAAAATGGTCCGATTACGATGGTTGATACCTCTATCAATAGGGTTCGGGACCTGTAATTGCTGTGACAATTTTCATTTTGATTGCTCGATTATTTCTAAACATTTCTTAGAAAATTCAATTTTACTGAAAATCAACTGTGCTATAGCCCACAAGTTTTTGGGCGGCAAAAATCTAAAATGGTCCGATTACGATGGTTGATACCTCTATCAATAGGTTTCGGGACCTGTAATTGCTGTGACAATTTTCATTTTGATTGCTCGATTATTTCTAAACATTTCTTAGAAAATTCAATTTTATTGAAAATCAACTGTGCTATAGCCCACAAGTTTTTGGGCGGCAAAATTCTAAAATGGTCCGATTACGATGGTTGATACCTCTATCAATAGGTTTCGGGACCTGTAATTGCTGTGACAATTTTCATTTTGATTGCTCGATTATTTCTAAACATTTCTTAGAATATTCAATTTTATTGAAAATCAACTGTGCTATAGCCCACAAGTTTTTGGGCGGCAAAAATCTAAAATGGTCCGATTACGATGGTTGATACCTCTATCAATAGGTTTCGGGACCTGTAATTGCTGTGACAATTTTCATTTTGATTGCTCGATTATTTCTAAACATTTCTTAGAAAATTCAATTTTATTGAAAATCAACTGTGCTATAGCCCACAAGTTTTTGGGCGGCAAAATCTAAAATGGTCCGATTACGATGGTTGATACCTCTATCAATAGGTTTCGGGACCTGTAATTGCTGTGACAATTTTCCTTTTGATTGCTCGATTATTTCTAAACATTTCTTAGAATATTCAATTTTATTGAAAATCAACTGTGCTATAGCCCACAAGTTTTTGGGCGGCAAAAATCTAAAATGGTCCGATTACGATGGTTGATACCTCTATCAATAGGTTTCGGGACCTGTAATTGCCGTGACAATTTTCATTTTGATTGCTCGATTATTTCTAAACATTTCTTAGAAAATTCAATTTTATTGAAAATCAACTGTGCTATAGCCCACAAGTTTTTGGGCGGCAAAAATCTAAAATGGTCCGATTACGATGGTTGATACCTCTATCAATAGGGTTCGGGACCTGTAATTGCTGTGACAATTTTCATTTGATTGCTCGATTATTTCTAAACATTTCTTAGAAAATTCAATTTTACTGAAAATCAACTGTGCTATAGCCCACAAGTTTTTGGGCGGCAAAAATCTAAAATGGTCCGATTACGATGGTTGATACCTCTATCAATAGGTTTTCGGGACCTGTAATTGCTGTGACAATTTTCATTTTGATTGCTCGATTATTTCTAAACATTTCTTAGAAAATTCAATTTTATTGAAAATCAACTGTGCTATAGCCCACAAGTTTTTGGGCGGCAAAATTCTAAAATGGTCCGATTACGATGGTTGATACCTCTATCAATAGGTTTCGGGACCTGTAATTGCTGTGACAATTTTCATTTTGATTGCTCGATTATTTCTAAACATTTCTTAGAATATTCAATTTTATTGAAAATCAACTGTGCTATAGCCCACAAGTTTTTGGGCGGCAAAAATCTAAAATGGTCCGATTACGATGGTTGATACCTCTATCAATAGGTTTCGGGACCTGTAATTGCTGTGACAATTTGCCTTTTGATTGCTCGATTATTTCTAAACATTTCTTAGAATATTCAATTTTATTGAAAATCAACTGTGCTATAGCCCACAAGTTTTTGGGCGGCAAAAATCTAAAATGGTCCGATTACGATGGTTGATACCTCTATCAATAGGTTTCGGGACCTGTAATTGCTGTGACAATTTTCATTTTGATTGCTCGATTATTTCTAAACATTTCTTAGAATATTCAATTTTATTGAAAATCAACTGTGCTATAGCCCACAAGTTTTTGGGCGGCAAAAATCTAAAATGGTCCGATTACGATGGTTGATACCTCTATCAATAGGTTTCGGGACCTGTAATTGCTGTGACAATTTTCATTTTGATTGCTCGATTATTTCTAAACATTTCTTAGAATATTCAATTTTATTGAAAATCAACTGTGCTTTAGCCCACAAGTTTTTGGGCGGCAAAATTCTAAAATGGTCCGATTACGATGGTTGATACCTCTATCAATAGGTTTCGGGACCTGTAATTGCTGTGACAATTTTCCTTTTGATTGCTCGATTATTTTTAAACATTTCTTAGAAAATTCAATTTTATTGAAAATCAACTGTGCTATAGCCCACAAGTTTTTGGGCGGCAAAAATCTAAAATGGTCCGATTACGATGGTTGATACCTCTATCAATAGGTTTCGGGACCTGTAATTGCTGTGACAATTTTCATTTTGATTGCTCGATTATTTCTAAACATTTCTTAGAATATTCAATTTTATTGAAAATCAACTGTGCTATAGCCCACAAGTTTTTGGGCGGCAAAAATCTAAAATGGTCCGATTACGATGGTTGATACCTCTATCAATAGGTTTCGGGACCTGTAATTGCTGTGACAATTTTCATTTTGATTGCTCGATTATTTCTAAACATTTCTTAGAATATTCAATTTTATTGAAAATCAACTGTGCTATAGCCCACAAGTTTTTGGGCGGCAAAAATCTAAAATGGTCCGATTACGATGGTTGATACCTCTATCAATAGGTTTCGGGACCTGTAATTGCTGTGACAATTTTCATTTTGATTGCTCGATTATTTCTAAACATTTCTTAGAAAATTCAATTTTATTGAAAATCAACTGTGCTATAGCCCACAAGTTTTTGGGCGGCAAAAATCTAAAATGGTCCGATTACGATGGTTGATACCTCTATCAATAGGTTTCGGGACCTGTAATTGCTGTGACAATTTTCATTTTGATTGCTCGATTATTTCTAAACATTTCTTAGAAAATTCAATTTTATTGAAAATCAACTGTGCTATAGCCCACAAGTTTTTGGGCGGCAAAATTCTAAAATGGTCCGATTACGATGGTTGATACCTCTATCAATAGGTTTCGGGACCTGTAATTGCTGTGACAATTTTCATTTTGATTGCTCGATTATTTCTAAACATTTCTTAGAATATTCAATTTTATTGAAAATCAACTGTGCTATAGCCCACAAGTTTTTGGGCGGCAAAAATCTAAAATGGTCCGATTACGATGGTTGATACCTCTATCAATAGGTTTCGGGACCTGTAATTGCTGTGACAATTTTCATTTTGATTGCTCGATTATTTCTAAACATTTCTTAGAATATTCAATTTTATTGAAAATCAACTGTGCTATAGCCCACAAGTTTTTGGGCGGCAAAAATCTAAAATGGTCCGATTACGATGGTTGATACCTCTATCAATAGGTTTCGGGACCTGTAATTGCTGTGACAATTTTCATTTTGATTGCTCGATTATTTCTAAACATTTCTTAGAAAATTCAATTTTATTGAAAATCAACTGTGGTATAGCCCACAAGTTTTTGGGCGGCAAAAATCTAAAATGGTCCGATTACGATGGTTGATACCTCTATCAATAGGTTTCGGGACCTGTAATTGCTGTGACAATTTTCATTTTGATTGCTCGATTATTTCTAAACATTTCTTAGAATATTCAATTTTATTGAAAATCAACTGTGCTATAGCCCACAAGTTTTTGGGCGGCAAAAATCTAAAATGGTCCGATTACGATGGTTGATACCTCTATCAATAGGTTTCGGGACCTGAAATTGCTGTGACAATTTTCATTTTGATTGCTCGATTATTTCTAAACATTTCTTAGAAAATTCAATTTTACTGAAAATCAACTGTGCTATAGCCCACAAGTTTTTGGGCGGCAAAAATCTAAAATGGTCCGATTACGATGGTTGATACCTCTATCAATAGGTTTCGGGACCTGTAATTGCTGTGACAATTTTCATTTTGATTGCTCGATTATTTCTAAACATTTCTTAGAATATTCAATTTTACTGAAAATCAACTGTGCTATAGCCCACAAGTTTTTGGGCGGCAAAAATCTAAAATGGTCCGATTACGATGGTTGATACCTCTATCAATAGGTTTCGGGACCTGTAATTGCTGTGACAATTTTCATTTTGATTGCTCGATTATTTCTAAACATTTCTTAGAAAATTCAGTTTTATTGAAAATCAACTGTGCTATAGCCCACAAGTTTTTGGGCGGCAAAAATCTAAAATGGTCCGATTACGATGGTTGATACCTCTATCAATAGGTTTCGGGACCTGTAATTGCTGTGACAATTTTCATTTTGATTGCTCGATTATTTCTAAACATTTCTTAGAAAATTCAATTTTATTGAAAATCAACTGTGCTATAGCCCACAAGTTTTTGGGCGGCAAAAATCTAAAATGGTCCGATTACGATGGTTGATACCTCTATCAATAGGTTTCGGGACCTGTAATTGCTGTGACAATTTTCATTTTGATTGCTCGATTATTTCTAAACATTTCTTAGAATATTCAATTTTATTGAAAATCAACTGTGCTATAGCCCACAAGTTTTTGGGCGGCAAAAATCTAAAATGGTCCGATTACGATGGTTGATACCTCTATCAATAGGTTTCGGGACCTGTAATTGCTGTGACAATTTTCATTTTGATTGCTCGATTATTTCTAAACATTTCTTAGAATATTCAATTTAATTGAAAATCAACTGTGCTATAGCCCACAAGTTTTTGGGCGGCAAAAATCTAAAATGGTCCGATTACGATGGTTGATACCTCTATCAATAGGTTTCGGGACCTGTAATTGCTGTGACAATTTTCATTTTGATTGCTCGATTATTTCTAAACATTTCTTAGAATATTCAATTTTATTGAAAATCAACTGTGCTATAGCCCACAAGTTTTTGGGCGGCAAAAATCTAAAATGGTCCGATTACGATGGTTGATACCTCTATCAATAGGTTTCGGGACCTGAAATTGCTGTGACAATTTTCATTTTGATTGCTCGATTATTTCTAAACATTTCTTAGAAAATTCAATTTTACTGAAAATCAACTGTGCTATAGCCCACAAGTTTTTGGGCGGCAAAAATCTAAAATGGTCCGATTACGATGGTTGATACCTCTATCAATAGGTTTCGGGACCTGTAATTGCTGTGACAATTTTCATTTTGATTGCTCGATTATTTCTAAACATTTCTTAGAATATTCAATTTTATTGAAAATCAACTGTGCTATAGCCCACAAGTTTTTGGGCGGCAAAAATCTAAAATGGTCCGATTACGATGGTTGATACCTCTATCAATAGGTTTCGGGACCTGTAATTGCTGTGACAATTTTCATTTTGATTGCTCGATTATTTCTAAACATTTCTTAGAATATTCAATTTTATTGAAAATCAACTGTGCTATAGCCCACAAGTTTTTGGGCGGCAAAAATCTAAAATGGTCCGATTACGATGGTTGATACCTCTATCAATAGGTTTCGGGACCTGTAATTGCTGTGACAATTTTCATTTTGATTGCTCGATTATTTCTAAACATTTCTTAGAAAATTCAATTTTACTGAAAATCAACTGTGCTATAGCCCACAAGTTTTTGGGCGGCAAAAATCTAAAATGGTCCGATTACGATGGTTGATACCTCTATCAATAGGTTTCGGGACCTGTAATTGCTGTGACAATTTTCATTTTGATTGCTCGATTATTTCTAAACATTTCTTAGAAAATTCAATTTTATTGAAAATCAACTGTGCTATAGCCCACAAGTTTTTGGGCGGCAAAAATCTAAAATGGTCCGATTACGATGGTTGATACCTCTATCAATAGGTTTCGGGACCTGTAATTGCTGTGACAATTTTCATTTTGATTGCTCGATTATTTCTAAACATTTCTTAGAATATTCAATTTTATTGAAAATCAACTGTGCTATAGCCCACAAGTTTTTGGGCGGCAAAAATCTAAAATGGTCCGATTACGATGGTTGATACCTCTATCAATAGGTTTCGGGACCTGTAATTGCTGTGACAATTTTCATTTTGATTGCTCGATTATTTCTAAACATTTCTTAGAATATTCAATTTTATTGAAAATCAACTGTGCTATAGCCCACAAGTTTTTGGGCGGCAAAAATCTAAAATGGTCCGATTACGATGGTTGATACCTCTATCAATAGGTTTCGGGACCTGTAATTGCTGTGACAATTTTCATTTTGATTGCTCGATTATTTCTAAACATTTCTTAGAAAATTCAATTTTATTGAAAATCAACTGTGCTATAGCCCACAAGTTTTTGGGCGGCAAAAATCTAAAATGGTCCGATTACGATGGTTGATACCTCTATCAATAGGTTTCGGGACCTGTAATTGCTGTGACAATTTTCATTTTGATTGCTCGATTATTTCTAAACATTTCTTAGAATATTCAATTTTATTGAAAATCAACTGTGCTATAGCCCACAAGTTTTTGGGCGGCAAAAATCTAAAATGGTCCGATTACGATGGTTGATACCTCTATCAATAGGTTTCGGGACCTGTAATTGCTGTGACAATTTTCATTTTGATTGCTCGATTATTTGTAAACATTTCTTAGAAAATTCAATTTTATTGAAAATCAACTGTGCTATAGCCCACAAGTTTTTGGGCGGCAAAAATCTAAAATGGTCCGATTACGATGGTTGATACCTCTATCAATAGGTTTCGGGACCTGTAATTGCTGTGACAATTTTCATTTTGATTGCTCGATTATTTCTAAACATTTCTTAGAATATTCAATTTTATTGAAAATCAACTGTGCTATAGCCCACAAGTTTTTGGGCGGCAAAAATCTAAAATGGTCCGATTACGATGGTTGATACCTCTATCAATAGGTTTCGGGACCTGTAATTGCTGTGACAATTTTCATTTTGATTGCTCGATTATTTCTAAACATTTCTTAGAATATTCAATTTTATTGAAAATCAACTGTGCTATAGCCCACAAGTTTTTGGGCGGCAAAAATCTAAAATGGTCCGATTACGATGGTTGATACCTCTATCAATAGGTTTCGGGACCTGTAATTGCTGTGACAATTTTCATTTTGATTGCTCGATTATTTCTAAACATTTCTTAGAAAATTCAATTTTATTGAAAATCAACTGTGCTATAGCCCACAAGTTTTTGGGCGGCAAAAATCTAAAATGGTCCGATTACGATGGTTGATACCTCTATCAATAGGTTTCGGGACCTGTAATTGCTGTGACAATTTTCATTTTGATTGCTCGATTATTTCTAAACATTTCTTAGAATATTCAATTTTATTGAAAATCAACTGTGCTATAGCCCACAAGTTTTTGGGCGGCAAAAATCTAAAATGGTCCGATTACGATGGTTGATACCTCTATCAATAGGTTTCGGGACCTGTAATTGCTGTGACAATTTTCATTTTGATTGCTCGATTATTTCTAAACATTTCTTAGAAAATTCAATTTAATGAAAATCAACTGTGCTATAGCCCACAAGTTTTTGGGCGGCAAAAATCTAAAATGGTCCGATTACGATGGTTGATACCTCTATCAATAGGTTTCGGGACCTGTAATTGCTGTGACAATTTTCATTTTGATTGCTCGATTATTTCTAAACATTTCTTAGAATATTCAATTTTATTGAAAATCAACTGTGCTATAGCCCACAAGTTTTTGGGCGGCAAAAATCTAAAATGGTCCGATTACGATGGTTGATACCTCTATCAATAGGTTTCGGGACCTGTAATTGCTGTGACAATTTTCATTTTGATTGCTCGATTATTTCTAAACATTTCTTAGAATATTCAATTTTATTGAAAATCAACTGTGCTATAGCCCACAAGTTTTTGGGCGGCAAAAATCTAAAATGGTCCGATTACGATGGTTGATACCTCTATCAATAGGTTTCGGGACCTGTAATTGCTGTGACAATTTTCATTTTGATTGCTCGATTATTTCTAAACATTTCTTAGAATATTCAATTTTATTGAAAATCAACTGTGCTATAGCCCACAAGTTTTTGGGCGGCAAAAATCTAAAATGGTCCGATTACGATGGTTGATACCTCTATCAATAGGTTTCGGGACCTGTAATTGCTGTGACAATTTTCATTTTGATTGCTCGATTATTTCTAAACATTTCTTAGAATATTCAATTTTATTGAAAATCAACTGTGCTATAGCCCACAAGTTTTTGGGCGGCAAAAATCTAAAATGGTCCGATTACGATGGTTGATACCTCTATCAATAGGTTTCGGGACCTGTAATTGCTGTGACAATTTTCATTTTGATTGCTCGATTATTTCTAAACATTTCTTAGAATATTCAATTTTATTGAAAATCAACTGTGCTATAGCCCACAAGTTTTTGGGCGGCAAAAATCTAAAATGGTCCGATTACGATGGTTGATACCTCTATCAATAGGTTTCGGGACCTGTAATTGCTGTGACAATTTTCATTTTGATTGCTCGATTATTTCTAAACATTTCTTAGAATATTCAATTTTATTGAAAATCAACTGTGCTATAGCCCACAAGTTTTTGGGCGGCAAAAATCTAAAATGGTCCGATTACGATGGTTGATACCTCTATCAATAGGTTTCGGGACCTGTAATTGCTGTGACAATTTTCATTTTGATTGCTCGATTATTTCTAAACATTTCTTAGAATATTCAATTTTATTGAAAATCAACTGTGCTATAGCCCACAAGTTTTTGGGCGGCAAAAATCTAAAATGGTCCGATTACGATGGTTGATACCTCTATCAATAGGTTTCGGGACCTGTAATTGCTGTGACAATTTTCATTTTGATTGCTCGATTATTTCTAAACATTTCTTAGAATATTCAATTTTATTGAAAATCAACTGTGCTATAGCCCACAAGTTTTTGGGCGGCAAAAATCTAAAATGGTCCGATTACGATGGTTGATACCTCTATCAATAGGTTTCGGGACCTGTAATTGCTGTGACAATTTTCATTTTGATTGCTCGATTATTTCTAAACATTTCTTAGAATATTCAATTTTATTGAAAATCAACTGTGCTATAGCCCACAAGTTTTTGGGCGGCAAAAATCTAAAATGGTCCGATTACGATGGTTGATACCTCTATCAATAGGTTTCGGGACCTGTAATTGCTGTGACAATTTTCATTTTGATTGCTCGATTATTTCTAAACATTTCTTAGAATATTCAATTTTATTGAAAATCAACTGTGCTATAGCCCACAAGTTTTTGGGCGGCAAAAATCTAAAATGGTCCGATTACGATGGTTGATACCTCTATCAATAGGTTTCGGGACCTGTAATTGCTGTGACAATTTTCATTTTGATTGCTCGATTATTTCTAAACATTTCTTAGAATATTCAATTTTATTGAAAATCAACTGTGCTATAGCCCACAAGTTTTTGGGCGGCAAAAATCTAAAATGGTCCGATTACGATGGTTGATACCTCTATCAATAGGTTTCGGGACCTGTAATTGCTGTGACAATTTTCATTTTGATTGCTCGATTATTTCTAAACATTTCTTAGAATATTCAATTTTATTGAAAATCAACTGTGCTATAGCCCACAAGTTTTTGGGCGGCAAAAATCTAAAATGGTCCGATTACGATGGTTGATACCTCTATCAATAGGTTTCGGGACCTGTAATTGCTGTGACAATTTTCATTTTGATTGCTCGATTATTTCTAAACATTTCTTAGAATATTCAATTTTATTGAAAATCAACTGTGCTATAGCCCACAAGTTTTTGGGCGGCAAAAATCTAAAATGGTCCGATTACGATGGTTGATACCTCTATCAATAGGTTTCGGGACCTGTAATTGCTGTGACAATTTTCATTTTGATTGCTCGATTATTTCTAAACATTTCTTAGAATATTCAATTTTATTGAAAATCAACTGTGCTATAGCCCACAAGTTTTTGGGCGGCAAAAATCTAAAATGGTCCGATTACGATGGTTGATACCTCTATCAATAGGTTTCGGGACCTGTAATTGCTGTGACAATTTTCATTTTGATTGCTCGATTATTTCTAAACATTTCTTAGAATATTCAATTTTATTGAAAATCAACTGTGCTATAGCCCACAAGTTTTTGGGCGGCAAAAATCTAAAATGGTCCGATTACGATGGTTGATACCTCTATCAATAGGTTTCGGGACCTGTAATTGCTGTGACAATTTTCATTTTGATTGCTCGATTATTTCTAAACATTTCTTAGAATATTCAATTTTATTGAAAATCAACTGTGCTATAGCCCACAAGTTTTTGGGCGGCAAAAATCTAAAATGGTCCGATTACGATGGTTGATACCTCTATCAATAGGTTTCGGGACCTGTAATTGCTGTGACAATTTTCATTTTGATTGCTCGATTATTTCTAAACATTTCTTAGAATATTCAATTTTATTGAAAATCAACTGTGCTATAGCCCACAAGTTTTTGGGCGGCAAAAATCTAAAATGGTCCGATTACGATGGTTGATACCTCTATCAATAGGTTTCGGGACCTGTAATTGCTGTGACAATTTTCATTTTGATTGCTCGATTATTTCTAAACATTTCTTAGAATATTCAATTTTATTGAAAATCAACTGTGCTATAGCCCACAAGTTTTTGGGCGGCAAAAATCTAAAATGGTCCGATTACGATGGTTGATACCTCTATCAATAGGTTTCGGGACCTGTAATTGCTGTGACAATTTTCATTTTGATTGCTCGATTATTTCTAAACATTTCTTAGAATATTCAATTTTATTGAAAATCAACTGTGCTATAGCCCACAAGTTTTTGGGCGGCAAAAATCTAAAATGGTCCGATTACGATGGTTGATACCTCTATCAATAGGTTTCGGGACCTGTAATTGCTGTGACAATTTTCATTTTGATTGCTCGATTATTTCTAAACATTTCTTAGAATATTCAATTTTATTGAAAATCAACTGTGCTATAGCCCACAAGTTTTTGGGCGGCAAAAATCTAAAATGGTCCGATTACGATGGTTGATACCTCTATCAATAGGTTTCGGGACCTGTAATTGCTGTGACAATTTTCATTTTGATTGCTCGATTATTTCTAAACATTTCTTAGAAAATTCAATTTTATTGAAAATCAACTGTGCTATAGCCCACAAGTTTTTGGGCGGCAAAAATCTAAAATGGTCCGATTACGATGGTTGATACCTCTATCAATAGGTTTCGGGACCTGTAATTGCTGTGACAATTTTCATTTTGATTGCTCGATTATTTCTAAACATTTCTTAGAATATTCAATTTTATTGAAAATCAACTGTGCTATAGCCCACAAGTTTTTGGGCGGCAAAAATCTAAAATGGTCCGATTACGATGGTTGATACCTCTATCAATAGGTTTCGGGACCTGTAATTGCTGTGACAATTTTCATTTTGATTGCTCGATTATTTCTAAACATTTCTTAGAATATTCAATTTTATTGAAAATCAACTGTGCCCACAAGTTTTTGGGCGGCAAAAATCTAAAATGGTCCGATTACGATGGTTGATACCTCTATCAATAGGTTTCGGGACCTGTAATTGCTGTGACAATTTTCATTTTGATTGCTCGATTATTTCTAAACATTTCTTAGAATATTCAATTTTATTGAAAATCAACTGTGCTATAGCCCACAAGTTTTTGGGCGGCAAAAATCTAAAATGGTCCGATTACGATGGTTGATACCTCTATCAATAGGTTTCGGGACCTGTAATTGCTGTGACAATTTTCATTTTGATTGCTCGATTATTTCTAAACATTTCTTAGAAAATTCAATTTTATTGAAAATCAACTGTGCTATAGCCCACAAGTTTTTGGGCGGCAAAAATCTAAAATGGTCCGATTACGATGGTTGATACCTCTATCAATAGGTTTCGGGACCTGTAATTGCTGTGACAATTTTCATTTTGATTGCTCGATTATTTCTAAACATTTCTTAGAATATTCAATTTTATTGAAAATCAACTGTGCTATAGCCCACAAGTTTTTGGGCGGCAAAAATCTAAAATGGTCCGATTACGATGGTTGATACCTCTATCAATAGGTTTCGGGACCTGTAATTGCTGTGACAATTTTCATTTTGATTGCTCGATTATTTCTAAACATTTCTTAGAATATTCAATTTTATTGAAAATCAACTGTGCTATAGCCCACAAGTTTTTGGGCGGCAAAAATCTAAAATGGTCCGATTACGATGGTTGATACCTCTATCAATAGGTTTCGGGACCTGTAATTGCTGTGACAATTTTCATTTTGATTGCTCGATTATTTCTAAACATTTCTTAGAAAATTCAATTTTATTGAAAATCAACTGTGCTATAGCCCACAAGTTTTTGGGCGGCAAAAATCTAAAATGGTCCGATTACGATGGTTGATACCTCTATCAATAGGTTTCGGGACCTGTAATTGCTGTGACAATTTTCCTTTTGATTGCTCGATTATTTCTAAACATTTCTTATAAAATTCAATTTTATTGAAAATCAACTGTGCTATAGCCCACAAGTTTTTGGGCGGCAAAAATCTAAAATGGTCCGATTACGATGGTTGATACCTCTATCAATAGGTTTCGGGACCTGTAATTGCTGTGACAATTTTCATTTTGATTGCTCGATTATTTCTAAACATTTCTTAGAAAATTCAATTTTATTGAAAATCAACTGTGCTATAGCCCACAAGTTTTTGGGCGGCAAAAATCTAAAATGGTCCGATTACGATGGTTGATACCTCTATCAATAGGTTTCGGGACCTGTAATTGCTGTGACAATTTTCATTTTGATTGCTCGATTATTTCTAAACATTTCTTAGAATATTCAATTTTATTGAAAATCAACTGTGCTATAGCCCACAAGTTTTTGGGCGGCAAAAATCTAAAATGGTCCGATTACGATGGTTGATACCTCTATCAATAGGTTTCGGGACCTGTAATTGCTGTGACAATTTTCATTTTGATTGCTCGATTATTTCTAAACATTTCTTAGAATATTCAATTTTATTGAAAATCAACTGTGCTATAGCCCACAAGTTTTTGGGCGGCAAAAATCTAAAATGGTCCGATTACGATGGTTGATACCTCTATCAATAGGTTTCGGGACCTGTAATTGCTGTGACAATTTTCATTTTGATTGCTCGATTATTTCTAAACATTTCTTAGAAAATTCAATTTTATTGAAAATCAACTGTGCTATAGCCCACAAGTTTTTGGGCGGCAAAAATCTAAAATGGTCCGATTACGATGGTTGATACCTCTATCAATAGGTTTCGGGACCTGTAATTGCTGTGACAATTTTCATTTTGATTGCTCGATTATTTCTAAACATTTCTTAGAATATTCAATTTTATTGAAAATCAACTGTGCTATAGCCCACAAGTTTTTGGGCGGCAAAAATCTAAAATGGTCCGATTACGATGGTTGATACCTCTATCAATAGGTTTCGGGACCTGTAATTGCTGTGACAATTTTCATTTTGATTGCTCGATTATTTCTAAACATTTCTTAGAATATTCAATTTTATTGAAAATCAACTGTGCTATAGCCCACAAGTTTTTGGGCGGCAAAAATCTAAAATGGTCCGATTACGATGGTTGATACCTCTATCAATAGGTTTCGGGACCTGTAATTGCTGTGACAATTTTCATTTTGATTGCTCGATTATTTCTAAACATTTCTTAGAATATTCAATTTTATTGAAAATCAACTGTGCTATAGCCCACAAGTTTTTGGGCGGCAAAAATCTAAAATGGTCCGATTACGATGGTTGATACCTCTATCAATAGGTTTCGGGACCTGTAATTGCTGTGACAATTTTCATTTTGATTGCTCGATTATTTCTAAACATTTCTTAGAATATTCAATTTAATTGAAAATCAACTGTGCTATAGCCCACAAGTTTTTGGGCGGCAAAAATCTAAAATGGTCCGATTACGATGGTTGATACCTCTATCAATAGGTTTCGGGACCTGAAATTGCTGTGACAATTTTCATTTTGATTGCTCGATTATTTCTAAACATTTCTTAGAAAATTCAATTTTACTGAAAATCAACTGTGCTATAGCCCACAAGTTTTTGGGCGGCAAAAATCTAAAATGGTCCGATTACGATGGTTGATACCTCTATCAATAGGTTTCGGGACCTGTAATTGCTGTGACAATTTTCATTTTGATTGCTCGATTATTTCTAAACATTTCTTAGAATATTCAATTTTATTGAAAATCAACTGTGCTATAGCCCACAAGTTTTTGGGCGGCAAAAATCTAAAATGGTCCGATTACGATGGTTGATACCTCTATCAATAGGTTTCGGGACCTGTAATTGCTGTGACAATTTGCATTTTGATTGCTCGATTATTTGTAAACATTTCTTAGAAAATTCAATTTTATTGAAAATCAACTGTGCTATAGCCCACAAGTTTTTGGGCGGCAAAAATCTAAAATGGTCCGATTACGATGGTTGATACCTCTATCAATAGGTTTCGGGACCTGTAATTGCTGTGACAATTTTCATTTTGATTGCTCGATTATTTCTAAATATTTCTTAGAATATTCAATTTTATTGAAAATCAACTGTGCTATAGCCCACAAGTTTTTGGGCGGCAAAAATCTAAAATGGTCCGATTACGATGGTTGATACCTCTATCAATAGGTTTCGGGACCTGTAATTGCTGTGACAATTTTCATTTTGATTGCTCGATTATTTCTAAACATTTCTTAGAATATTCAATTTTATTGAAAATCAACTGTGCTATAGCCCACAAGTTTTTGGGCGGCAAAAATCTAAAATGGTCCGATTACGATGGTTGATACCTCTATCAATAGGTTTCGGGACCTGTAATTGCTGTGACAATTTTCATTTTGATTGCTCGATTATTTCTAAACATTTCTTAGAAAATTCAATTTTATTGAAAATCAACTGTGCTATAGCCCACAAGTTTTTGGGCGGCAAAAATCTAAAATGGTCCGATTACGATGGTTGATACCTCTATCAATAGGTTTCGGGACCTGTAATTGCTGTGACAATTTTCCTTTTGATTGCTCGATTATTTCTAAACATTTCTTATAAAATTCAATTTTATTGAAAATCAACTGTGCTATAGCCCACAAGTTTTTGGGCGGCAAAAATCTAAAATGGTCCGATTACGATGGTTGATACCTCTATCAATAGGTTTCGGGACCTGTAATTGCTGTGACAATTTTCCTTTTGATTGCTCGATTATTTCTAAACATTTCTTAGAATATTCAATTTTATTGAAAATCAACTGTGCTATAGCCCACAAGTTTTTGGGCGGCAAAAATCTAAAATGGTCCGATTACGATGGTTGATACCTCTATCAATAGATTTCGGGACCTGTAATTGCTGTGACAATTTTCATTTTGATTGCTCGATTATTTCTAAACATTTCTTAGAAAATTCAATTTTATTGAAAATCAACTGTGCTATAGCCCACAAGTTTTTGGGCGGCAAAAATCTAAAATGGTCCGATTACGATGGTTGATACCTCTATCAATAGGTTTCGGGACCTGTAATTGCTGTGACAATTTTCATTTTGATTGCTCGATTATTTCTAAACATTTCTTAGAATATTCAATTTTATTGAAAATCAACTGTGCTATAGCCCACAAGTTTTTGGGCGGCAAAAATCTAAAATGGTCCGATTACGATGGTTGATACCTCTATCAATAGGTTTCGGGACCTGTAATTGCTGTGACAATTTTCATTTTGATTGCTCGATTATTTCTAAACATTTCTTAGAAAATTCAATTTTATTGAAAATCAACTGTGCTATAGCCCACAAGTTTTTGGGCGGCAAAAATCTAAAATGGTCCGATTACGATGGTTGATACCTCTATCAATAGGTTTCGGGACCTGTAATTGCTGTGACAATTTTCATTTTGATTGCTCGATTATTTCTAAACATTTCTTAGAATATTCAATTTTATTGAAAATCAACTGTGCTATAGCCCACAAGTTTTTGGGCGGCAAAAATCTAAAATGGTCCGATTACGATGGTTGATACCTCTATCAATAGGTTTCGGGACCTGTAATTGCTGTGACAATTTTCATTTTGATTGCTCGATTATTTCTAAACATTTCTTAGAATATTCAATTTTATTGAAAATCAACTGTGCTATAGCCCACAAGTTTTTGGGCGGCAAAAATCTAAAATGGTCCGATTACGATGGTTGATACCTCTATCAATAGGTTTCGGGACCTGTAATTGCTGTGACAATTTTCATTTTGATTGCTCGATTATTTCTAAACATTTCTTAGAATATTCAATTTTATTGAAAATCAACTGTGCTATAGCCCACAAGTTTTTGGGCGGCCAAAATCTAAAATGGTCCGATTACGATGGTTGATACCTCTATCAATAGGTTTCGGGACCTGTAATTGCTGTGACAATTTTCCTTTTGATTGCTCGATTATTTCTAAACATTTCTTAGAAAATTCAATTTTATTGAAAATCAACTGTGCTATAGCCCACAAGTTTTTGGGCGGCAAAAATCTAAAATGGTCCGATTACGATGGTTGATACCTCTATCAATAGATTTCGGGACCTGTAATTGCTGTGACAATTTTCATTTTGATTGCTCGATTATTTCTAAACATTTCTTAGAAAATTCAATTTTATTGAAAATCAACTGTGCTATAGCCCACAAGTTTTTGGGCGGCAAAAATCTAAAATGGTCCGATTACGATGGTTGATACCTCTATCAATAGGTTTCGGGACCTGTAATTGCTGTGACAATTTTCATTTTGATTGCTCGATTATTTCTAAACATTTCTTAGAATATTCAATTTTATTGAAAATCAACTGTGCTATAGCCCACAAGTTTTTGGGCGGCCAAAATCTAAAATGGTCCGATTACGATGGTTGATACCTCTATCAATAGGTTTCGGGACCTGTAATTGCTGTGACAATTTTCCTTTTGATTGCTCGATTATTTCTAAACATTTCTTAGAAAATTCAATTTTATTGAAAATCAACTGTGCTATAGCCCACAAGTTTTTGGGCGGCAAAAATCTAAAATGGTCCGATTACGATGGTTGATACCTCTATCAATAGATTTCGGGACCTGTAATTGCTGTGACAATTTTCATTTTGATTGCTCGATTATTTCTAAACATTTCTTAGAAAATTCAATTTTATTGAAAATCAACTGTGCTATAGCCCACAAGTTTTTGGGCGGCAAAAATCTAAAATGGTCCGATTACGATGGTTGATACCTCTATCAATAGGTTTCGGGACCTGTAATTGCTGTGACAATTTTCATTTTGATTGCTCGATTATTTCTAAACATTTCTTAGAATATTCAATTTTATTGAAAATCAACTGTGCTATAGCCCACAAGTTTTTGGGCGGCAAAAATCTAAAATGGTCCGATTACGATGGTTGATACCTCTATCAATAGATTTCGGGACCTGTAATTGCTGTGACAATTTTCATTTTGATTGCTCGATTATTTCTAAACATTTCTTAGAAAATTCAATTTTATTGAAAATCAACTGTGCTATAGCCCACAAGTTTTTGGGCGGCAAAAATCTAAAATGGTCCGATTACGATGGTTGATACCTCTATCAATAGGTTTCGGGACCTGTAATTGCTGTGACAATTTTCATTTTGATTGCTCGATTATTTCTAAACATTTCTTAGAATATTCAATTTTATTGAAAATCAACTGTGCTATAGCCCACAAGTTTTTGGGCGGCCAAAATCTAAAATGGTCCGATTACGATGGTTGATACCTCTATCAATAGGTTTCGGGACCTGTAATTGCTGTGACAATTTTCCTTTTGATTGCTCGATTATTTCTAAACATTTCTTAGAAAATTCAATTTTATTGAAAATCAACTGTGCTATAGCCCACAAGTTTTTGGGCGGCAAAAATCTAAAATGGTCCGATTACGATGGTTGATACCTCTATCAATAGATTTCGGGACCTGTAATTGCTGTGACAATTTTCATTTTGATTGCTCGATTATTTCTAAATATTTCTTAGAATATTCAATTTTATTGAAAATCAACTGTGCTATAGCCCACAAGTTTTTGGGCGGCAAAAATCTAAAATGGTCCGATTACGATGGTTGATACCTCTATCAATAGGTTTCGGGACCTGTAATTGCTGTGACAATTTTCATTTTGATTGCTCGATTATTTCTAAACATTTCTTAGAATATTCAATTTTATTGAAAATCAACTGTGCTATAGCCCACAAGTTTTTGGGCGGCAAAAATCTAAAATGGTCCGATTACGATGGTTGATACCTCTATCAATAGATTTCGGGACCTGTAATTGCTGTGACAATTTTCATTTTGATTGCTCGATTATTTCTAAACATTTCTTAGAAAATTCAATTTTATTGAAAATCAACTGTGCTATAGCCCACAAGTTTTTGGGCGGCAAAAATCTAAAATGGTCCGATTACGATGGTTGATACCTCTATCAATAGGTTTCGGGACCTGTAATTGCTGTGACAATTTTCATTTTGATTGCTCGATTATTTCTAAACATTTCTTAGAATATTCAATTTTATTGAAAATCAACTGTGCTATAGCCCACAAGTTTTTGGGCGGCAAAAATCTAAAATGGTCCGATTACGATGGTTGATACCTCTATCAATAGGTTTCGGGACCTGTAATTGCTGTGACAATTTTCATTTTGATTGCTCGATTATTTCTAAACATTTCTTAGAAAATTCAATTTTATTGAAAATCAACTGTGCTATAGCCCACAAGTTTTTGGGCGGCAAAAATCTAAAATGGTCCGATTACGATGGTTGATACCTCTATCAATAGGTTTCGGGACCTGTAATTGCTGTGACAATTTTCATTTTGATTGCTCGATTATTTCTAAACATTTCTTAGAATATTCAATTTTATTGAAAATCAACTGTGCTATAGCCCACAAGTTTTTGGGCGGCAAAAATCTAAAATGGTCCGATTACGATGGTTGATACCTCTATCAATAGGTTTCGGGACCTGTAATTGCTGTGACAATTTTCATTTTGATTGCTCGATTATTTCTAAACATTTCTTAGAATATTCAATTTTATTGAAAATCAACTGTGCTATAGCCCACAAGTTTTTGGGCGGCAAAAATCTAAAATGGTCCGATTACGATGGTTGATACCTCTATCAATAGGTTTCGGGACCTGTAATTGCTGTGACAATTTTCATTTTGATTGCTCGATTATTTCTAAACATTTCTTAGAATATTCAATTTTATTGAAAATCAACTGTGCTATAGCCCACAAGTTTTTGGGCGGCAAAAATCTAAAATGGTCCGATTACGATGGTTGATACCTCTATCAATAGGTTTCGGGACCTGTAATTGCTGTGACAATTTTCCTTTTGATTGCTCGATTATTTCTAAACATTTCTTAGAAAATTCAATTTTATTGAAAATCAACTGTGCTATAGCCCACAAGTTTTTGGGCGGCAAAAATCTAAAATGGTCCGATTACGATGGTTGATACCTCTATCAATAGATTTCGGGACCTGTAATTGCTGTGACAATTTTCATTTTGATTGCTCGATTATTTCTAAACATTTCTTAGAAAATTCAATTTTATTGAAAATCAACTGTGCTATAGCCCACAAGTTTTTGGGCGGCAAAAATCTAAAATGGTCCGATTACGATGGTTGATACCTCTATCAATAGATTTCGGGACCTGTAATTGCTGTGACAATTTTCATTTTGATTGCTCGATTATTTCTAAACATTTCTTAGAAAATTCAATTTTATTGAAAATCAACTGTGCTATAGCCCACAAGTTTTTGGGCGGCAAAAATCTAAAATGGTCCGATTACGATGGTTGATACCTCTATCAATAGGTTTCGGGACCTGTAATTGCTGTGACAATTTTCATTTTGATTGCTCGATTATTTCTAAACATTTCTTAGAAAATTCAATTTTATTGAAAATCAACTGTGCTATAGCCCACAAGTTTTTGGGCGGCCAAAATCTAAAATGGTCCGATTACGATGGTTGATACCTCTATCAATAGGTTTCGGGACCTGTAATTGCTGTGACAATTTTCCTTTTGATTGCTCGATTATTTCTAAACATTTCTTAGAAAATTCAATTTTATTGAAAATCAACTGTGCTATAGCCCACAAGTTTTTGGGCGGCAAAAATCTAAAATGGTCCGATTACGATGGTTGATACCTCTATCAATAGGTTTCGGGACCTGTAATTGCTGTGACAATTTTCATTTTGATTGCTCGATTATTTCTAAACATTTCTTAGAATATTCAATTTTATTGAAAATCAACTGTGCTATAGCCCACAAGTTTTTGGGCGGCAAAAATCTAAAATGGTCCGATTACGATGGTTGATACCTCTATCAATAGGTTTCGGGACCTGTAATTGCTGTGACAATTTTCATTTTGATTGCTCGATTATTTCTAAACATTTCTTAGAAAATTCAATTTTATTGAAAATCAACTGTGCTATAGCCCACAAGTTTTTGGGCGGCCAAAATCTAAAATGGTCCGATTACGATGGTTGATACCTCTATCAATAGGTTTCGGGACCTGTAATTGCTGTGACAATTTTCCTTTTGATTGCTCGATTATTTCTAAACATTTCTTAGAAAATTCAATTTTATTGAAAATCAACTGTGCTATAGCCCACAAGTTTTTGGGCGGCAAAAATCTAAAATGGTCCGATTACGATGGTTGATACCTCTATCAATAGATTTCGGGACCTGTAATTGCTGTGACAATTTTCATTTTGATTGCTCGATTATTTCTAAACATTTCTTAGAAAATTCAATTTTATTGAAAATCAACTGTGCTATAGCCCACAAGTTTTTGGGCGGCAAAAATCTAAAATGGTCCGATTACGATGGTTGATACCTCTATCAATAGGTTTCGGGACCTGTAATTGCTGTGACAATTTTCATTTTGATTGCTCGATTATTTCTAAACATTTCTTAGAAAATTCAATTTTATTGAAAATCAACTGTGCTATAGCCCACAAGTTTTTGGGCGGCAAAAATCTAAAATGGTCCGATTACGATGGTTGATACCTCTATCAATAGGTTTCGGGACCTGTAATTGCTGTGACAATTTTCATTTTGATTGCTCGATTATTTCTAAACATTTCTTAGAATATTCAATTTTATTGAAAATCAACTGTGCTATAGCCCACAAGTTTTTGGGCGGCAAAAATCTAAAATGATCCGATTACGATGGTTGATACCTCTATCAATAGGTTTCGGGACCTGTAATTGCTGTGACAATTTTCATTTTGATTGCTCGATTATTTCTAAACATTTCTTAGAAAATTCAATTTTATTGAAAATCAACTGTGCTATAGCCCACAAGTTTTTGGGCGGCAAAAATCTAAAATGGTCCGATTACGATGGTTGATACCTCTATCCATAGGTTTCGGGACCTGTAATTGCTGTGACAATTTTCATTTTGATTGCTCGATTATTTCTAAACATTTCTTAGAAAATTCAATTTTATTGAAAATCAACTGTGCTATAGCCCACAAGTTTTTGGGCGGCAAAAATCTAAAATGGTCCGATTACGATGGTTGATACCTCTATCCATAGGTTTCGGGACCTGTAATTGCTGTGAGCATTTTAATTTTGATTGCTCGATTATTTCTAAACATTTCTTAGAAAATTCAATTTTATTGAAAATCAACTGTGCTATAGCCCACAAGTTTTTGGGTGGCAAAAATCTAAAATGCTCCGATTACGATGGTTGATACCTCTATCAATAGGTTTCGGGACCTGTAATTGCTGTGAGCATTTTAGTTTTGATTGCTCGATTATTTCTAAACATTTCTTAGAAAATTCAATTTTATTGAAAATCAACTGTGCTATAGCCCACAAGTTTTGGGCGGCAAAAATCTAAAATGGTCCGATTACGATGGTTGATACCTCTATCCATAGGTTTCGGGACCTGTAATTGCTGTGACAATTTTCATTTTGATTGCTCGATTATTTCTAAACCTTTCTTAGAAAATTCAATTTTATTGAAAATCAACTGTGCTATAGCCCACAAGTTTTTGGGCGGCAAAAATCTAAAATGGTCCGATTACGATGGTTGATACCTCTATCAATAGGTTTCGGGACCTGTAATTGCTGTGACAATTTTCCTTTTGATTGCTCGATTATTTCTAAACATTTCTTATAAAATTCAATTTTATTGAAAATCAACTGTGCTATAGCCCACAAGTTTTTGGGCGGCAAAAATCTAAAATGGTCCGATTACGATGGTTGATACCTCTATCAATAGGTTTCGGGACCTGTAATTGCTGTGACAATTTTCATTTTGATTGCTCGATTATTTCTAAACATTTCTTAGAAAATTCAATTTTATTGAAAATCAACTGTGCTATAGCCCACAAGTTTTTGGGCGGCAAAAATCTAAAATGGTCCGATTACGATGGTTGATACCTCTATCAATAGGTTTCGGGACCTGTAATTGCTGTGACAATTTTCATTTTGATTGCTCGATTATTTCTAAACATTTCTTAGAATATTCAATTTTATTGAAAATCAACTGTGCTATAGCCCACAAGTTTTTGGGCGGCAAAAATCTAAAATGGTCCGATTACGATGGTTGATACCTCTATCAATAGGTTTCGGGACCTGTAATTGCTGTGACAATTTTCATTTTGATTGCTCGATTATTTCTAAACATTTCTTAGAATATTCAATTTTATTGAAAATCAACTGTGCTATAGCCCACAAGTTTTTGGGCGGCAAAAATCTAAAATGGTCCGATTACGATGGTTGATACCTCTATCAATAGGTTTCGGGACCTGTAATTGCTGTGACAATTTTCATTTTGATTGCTCGATTATTTCTAAACATTTCTTAGAATATTCAATTTTATTGAAAATCAACTGTGCTATAGCCCACAAGTTTTTGGGCGGCCAAAATCTAAAATGGTCCGATTACGATGGTTGATACCTCTATCAATAGGTTTCGGGACCTGTAATTGCTGTGACAATTTTCCTTTTGATTGCTCGATTATTTCTAAACATTTCTTAGAAAATTCAATTTTATTGAAAATCAACTGTGCTATAGCCCACAAGTTTTTGGGCGGCAAAAATCTAAAATGGTCCGATTACGATGGTTGATACCTCTATCAATAGATTTCGGGACCTGTAATTGCTGTGACAATTTTCATTTTGATTGCTCGATTATTTCTAAACATTTCTTAGAAAATTCAATTTTATTGAAAATCAACTGTGCTATAGCCCACAAGTTTTTGGGCGGCAAAAATCTAAAATTGTCCGATTACGATGGTTGATACCTCTATCAATAGGTTTCGGGACCTGTAATTGCTGTGACAATTTTCATTTTGATTGCTCGATTATTTCTAAACATTTCTTAGAAAATTCAATTTTATTGAAAATCAACTGTGCTATAGCCCACAAGTTTTTGGGCGGCAAAAATCTAAAATGGTCCGATTACGATGGTTGATACCTCTATCAATAGGTTTCGGGACCTGTAATTGCTGTGACAATTTTCCTTTTGATTGCTCGATTATTTCTAAACATTTCTTAGAAAATTCAATTTTATTGAAAATCAACTGTGCTATAGCCCACAAGTTTTTGGGCGGCAAAAATCTAAAATGGTCCGATTACGATGGTTGATACCTCTATCAATAGGTTTCGGGACCTGTAATTGCTGTGACAATTTTCATTTTGATTGCTCGATTATTTCTAAACATTTCTTAGAAAATTCAATTTTATTGAAAATCAACTGTGCTATAGCCCACAAGTTTTTGGGCGGCAAAAATCTAAAATGGTCCGATTACGATGGTTGATACCTCTATCAATAGGTTTCGGGACCTGTAATTGCTGTGACAATTTTCATTTTGATTGCTCGATTATTTCTAAACATTTCTTAGAAAATTCAATTTTATTGAAAATCAACTGTGCTATAGCCCACAAGTTTTTGGGCGGCAAAAATCTAAAATGGTCCGATTACGATGGTTGATACCTTTATCAATAGGGTTCGGGACCTGTAATTGCTGTGACAATTTTCATTTTGATTGCTCGATTATTTCTAAACATTTCTTAGAAAATTCAATTTTACTGAAAATCAACTGTGCTATAGCCCACAAGTTTTTGGGCGGCAAAAATCTAAAATGGTCCGATTACGATGGTTGATACCTCTATCAATAGGTTTCGGGACCTGTAATTGCTGTGACAATTTTCATTTTGATTGCTCGATTATTTCTAAACATTTCTTAGAAAATTCAATTTTATTGAAAATCAACTGTGCTATAGCCCACAAGTTTTTGGGCGGCAAAAATCTAAAATGGTCCGATTACGATGGTTGATACCTCTATCAATAGGTTTCGGGACCTGTAATTGCTGTGACAATTTTCATTTTGATTGATCGATTATTTCTAAACATTTCTTAGAAAATTCAATTTTACTGAAAATCAACTGTGCTATAGCCCACAAGTTTTTGGGCGGCAAAAATCTAAAATGGTCCGATTACGATGGTTGATACCTCTATCAATAGGTTTCGGGACCTGTAATTGCTGTGACAATTTTCATTTTGATTGCTCGATTATTTCTAAACATTTCTTAGAAAATTCAATTTTACTGAAAATCAACTGTGCTATAGCCCACAAGTTTTTGGGCGGCAAAAATCTAAAATGGTCCGATTACGATGGTTGATACCTCTATCAATAGGTTTCGGGACCTGTAATTGCTGTGACAATTTTCATTTTGATTGCTCGATTATTTCTAAACATTTCTTAGAAAATTCAATTTTACTGAAAATCAACTGTGCTATAGCCCACAAGTTTTTGGGCGGCAAAAATCTAAAATGGTCCGATTACGATGGTTGATACCTCTATCAATAGGTTTCGGGACCTGTAATTGCTGTGACAATTTTCATTTTGATTGCTCGATTATTTCTAAACATTTCTTAGAAAATTCAATTTTATTGAAAATCAACTGTGCTATAGCCCACAAGTTTTTGGGCGGCAAAAATCTAAAATGGTCCGATTACGATGGTTGATACCTTTATCAATAGGGTTCGGGACCTGTAATTGCTGTGACAATTTTCATTTTGATTGCTCGATTATTTCTAAACATTTCTTAGAAAATTCAATTTTACTGAAAATCAACTGTGCTATAGCCCACAAGTTTTTGGGCGGCAAAAATCTAAAATGGTCCGATTACGATGGTTGATACCTCTATCAATAGGTTTCGGGACCTGTAATTGCTGTGACAATTTTCATTTTGATTGCTCGATTATTTCTAAACATTTCTTAGAAAATTCAATTTTATTGAAAATCAACTGTGCTATAGCCCACAAGTTTTGGGCGGCAAAAATCTAAAATGGTCCGATTACGATGGTTGATACCTCTATCCATAGGTTTCGGGACCTGTAATTGCTGTGACAATTTTCATTTTGATTGCTCGATTATTTCTAAACCTTTCTTAGAAAATTCAATTTTATTGAAAATCAACTGTGCTATAGCCCACAAGTTTTTGGGCGGCAAAAATCTAAAATGGTCCGATTACGATGGTTGATACCTCTATCAATAGGTTTCGGGACCTGTAATTGCTGTGACAATTTTCCTTTTGATTGCTCGATTATTTCTAAACATTTCTTATAAAATTCAATTTTATTGAAAATCAACTGTGCTATAGCCCACAAGTTTTTGGGCGGCAAAAATCTAAAATGGTCCGATTACGATGGTTGATACCTCTATCAATAGGTTTCGGGACCTGTAATTGCTGTGACAATTTTCATTTTGATTGCTCGATTATTTCTAAACATTTCTTAGAAAATTCAATTTTATTGAAAATCAACTGTGCTATAGCCCACAAGTTTTTGGGCGGCAAAAATCTAAAATGGTCCGATTACGATGGTTGATACCTCTATCAATAGGTTTCGGGACCTGTAATTGCTGTGACAATTTTCATTTTGATTGCTCGATTATTTCTAAACATTTCTTAGAATATTCAATTTTATTGAAAATCAACTGTGCTATAGCCCACAAGTTTTTGGGCGGCAAAAATCTAAAATGGTCCGATTACGATGGTTGATACCTCTATCAATAGGTTTCGGGACCTGTAATTGCTGTGACAATTTTCATTTTGATTGCTCGATTATTTCTAAACATTTCTTAGAAAATTCAATTTTATTGAAAATCAACTGTGCTATAGCCCACAAGTTTTTGGGCGGCAAAAATCTAAAATGGTCCGATTACGATGGTTGATACCTCTATCAATAGGTTTCGGGACCTGTAATTGCTGTGACAATTTTCATTTTGATTGCTCGATTATTTCTAAACATTTCTTAGAAAATTCAATTTTATTGAAAATCAACTGTGCTATAGCCCACAAGTTTTTGGGCGGCAAAAATCTAAAATGGTCCGATTACGATGGTTGATACCTTTATCAATAGGGTTCGGGACCTGTAATTGCTGTGACAATTTTCATTTTGATTGCTCGATTATTTCTAAACATTTCTTAGAAAATTCAATTTTACTGAAAATCAACTGTGCTATAGCCCACAAGTTTTTGGGCGGCAAAAATCTAAAATGGTCCGATTACGATGGTTGATACCTCTATCAATAGGTTTCGGGACCTGTAATTGCTGTGACAATTTTCATTTTGATTGCTCGATTATTTCTAAACATTTCTTAGAAAATTCAATTTTATTGAAAATCAACTGTGCTATAGCCCACAAGTTTTTGGGCGGCAAAAATCTAAAATGGTCCGATTACGATGGTTGATACCTCTATCAATAGGTTTCGGGACCTGTAATTGCTGTGACAATTTTCATTTTGATTGATCGATTATTTCTAAACATTTCTTAGAAAATTCAATTTTACTGAAAATCAACTGTGCTATAGCCCACAAGTTTTTGGGCGGCAAAAATCTAAAATGGTCCGATTACGATGGTTGATACCTCTATCAATAGGTTTCGGGACCTGTAATTGCTGTGACAATTTTCATTTTGATTGCTCGATTATTTCTAAACATTTCTTAGAAAATTCAATTTTACTGAAAATCAACTGTGCTATAGCCCACAAGTTTTTGGGCGGCAAAAATCTAAAATGGTCCGATTACGATGGTTGATACCTCTATCAATAGGTTTCGGGACCTGTAATTGCTGTGACAATTTTCATTTTGATTGCTCGATTATTTCTAAACATTTCTTAGAAAATTCAATTTTACTGAAAATCAACTGTGCTATAGCCCACAAGTTTTTGGGCGGCAAAAATCTAAAATGGTCCGATTACGATGGTTGATACCTCTATCAATAGGTTTCGGGACCTGTAATTGCTGTGACAATTTTCATTTTGATTGCTCGATTATTTCTAAACATTTCTTAGAAAATTCAATTTTATTGAAAATCAACTGTGCTATAGCCCACAAGTTTTTGGGCGGCAAAAATCTAAAATGGTCCGATTACGATGGTTGATACCTTTATCAATAGGGTTCGGGACCTGTAATTGCTGTGACAATTTTCATTTTGATTGCTCGATTATTTCTAAACATTTCTTAGAAAATTCAATTTTACTGAAAATCAACTGTGCTATAGCCCACAAGTTTTTGGGCGGCAAAAATCTAAAATGGTCCGATTACGATGGTTGATACCTCTATCAATAGGTTTCGGGACCTGTAATTGCTGTGACAATTTTCATTTTGATTGCTCGATTATTTCTAAACATTTCTTAGAAAATTCAATTTTATTGAAAATCAACTGTGCTATAGCCCACAAGTTTTTGGGCGGCAAAAATCTAAAATGGTCCGATTACGATGGTTGATACCTCTATCAATAGGTTTCGGGACCTGTAATTGCTGTGACAATTTTCATTTTGATTGATCGATTATTTCTAAACATTTCTTAGAAAATTCAATTTTATTGAAAATCAACTGTGCTATAGCCCACAAGTTTTTGGGCGGCAAAAATCTAAAATGGTCCGATTACGATGGTTGATACCTTTATCAATAGGGTTCGGGACCTGTAATTGCTGTGACAATTTTCATTTTGATTGCTCGATTATTTCTAAACATTTCTTAGAATATTCAATTTTATTGAAAATCAACTGTGCTATAGCCCACAAGTTTTTGGGCGGCCAAAATCTAAAATGGTCCGATTACGATGGTTGATACCTCTATCAATAGGTTTCGGGACCTGTAATTGCTGTGACAATTTTCATTTTGATTGCTCGATTATTTCTAAACATTTCTTAGAAAATTCAATTTTATTGAAAATCAACTGTGCTATAGCCCACAAGTTTTTGGGCGGCAAAAATCTAAAATGGTCCGATTACGATGGTTGATACCTCTATCAATAGGTTTCGGGACCTGTAATTGCTGTGACAATTTTCATTTTGATTGATCGATTATTTCTAAACATTTCTTAGAAAATTCAATTTTACTGAAAATCAACTGTGCTATAGCCCACAAGTTTTTGGGCGGCAAAAATCTAAAATGGTCCGATTACGATGGTTGATACCTTTATCAATAGGGTTCGGGACCTGTAATTGCTGTGACAATTTTCATTTTGATTGCTCGATTATTTCTAAACATTTCTTAGAATATTCAATTTTATTGAAAATCAACTGTGCTATAGCCCACAAGTTTTTGGGCGGCCAAAATCTAAAATGGTCCGATTACGATGGTTGATACCTCTATCAATAGGTTTCGGGACCTGTAATTGCTGTGACAATTTTCATTTTGATTGCTCGATTATTTCTAAACATTTCTTAGAAAATTCAATTTTATTGAAAATCAACTGTGCTATAGCCCACAAGTTTTTGGGCGGCAAAAATCTAAAATGGTCCGATTACGATGGTTGATACCTCTATCAATAGGTTTCGGGACCTGTAATTGCTGTGACAATTTTCATTTTGATTGATCGATTATTTCTAAACATTTCTTAGAAAATTCAATTTTATTGAAAATCAACTGTGCTATAGCCCACAAGTTTTTGGGCGGCAAAAATCTAAAATGGTCCGATTACGATGGTTGATACCTCTATCAATAGGTTTCGGGACCTGTAATTGCTGTGACAATTTTCATTTTGATTGATCGATTATTTCTAAACATTTCTTAGAAAATTCAATTTTATTGAAAATCAACTGTGCTATAGCCCACAAGTTTTTGGGCGGCAAAAATCTAAAATGGTCCGATTACGATGGTTGATACCTCTATCAATAGGTTTCGGGACCTGTAATTGCTGTGACAATTTTCATTTTGATTGCTCGATTATTTCTAAACATTTCTTAGAATATTCAATTTTATTGAAAATCAACTGTGCTATAGCCCACAAGTTTTTGGGCGGCCAAAATCTAAAATGGTCCGATTACGATGGTTGATACCTCTATCAATAGGTTTCGGGACCTGTAATTGCTGTGACAATTTTCCTTTTGATTGCTCGATTATTTCTAAACATTTCTTAGAAAATTCAATTTTATTGAAAATCAACTGTGCTATAGCCCACAAGTTTTTGGGCGGCAAAAATCTAAAATGGTCCGATTACGATGGTTGATACCTCTATCAATAGATTTCGGGACCTGTAATTGCTGTGACAATTTTCATTTTGATTGCTCGATTATTTCTAAACATTTCTTAGAAAATTCAATTTTATTGAAAATCAACTGTGCTATAGCCCACAAGTTTTTGGGCGGCAAAAATCTAAAATTGTCCGATTACGATGGTTGATACCTCTATCAATAGGTTTCGGGACCTGTAATTGCTGTGACAATTTTCATTTTGATTGCTCGATTATTTCTAAACATTTCTTAGAAAATTCAATTTTATTGAAAATCAACTGTGCTATAGCCCACAAGTTTTTGGGCGGCAAAAATCTAAAATGGTCCGATTACGATGGTTGATACCTCTATCAATAGGTTTCGGGACCTGTAATTGCTGTGACAATTTTCCTTTTGATTGCTCGATTATTTCTAAACATTTCTTAGAAAATTCAATTTTATTGAAAATCAACTGTGCTATAGCCCACAAGTTTTTGGGCGGCAAAAATCTAAAATGGTCCGATTACGATGGTTGATACCTCTATCAATAGGTTTCGGGACCTGTAATTGCTGTGACAATTTTCATTTTGATTGCTCGATTATTTCTAAACATTTCTTAGAAAATTCAATTTTATTGAAAATCAACTGTGCTATAGCCCACAAGTTTTTGGGCGGCAAAAATCTAAAATGGTCCGATTACGATGGTTGATACCTCTATCAATAGGTTTCGGGACCTGTAATTGCTGTGACAATTTTCATTTTGATTGCTCGATTATTTCTAAACATTTCTTAGAAAATTCAATTTTATTGAAAATCAACTGTGCTATAGCCCACAAGTTTTTGGGCGGCAAAAATCTAAAATGGTCCGATTACGATGGTTGATACCTTTATCAATAGGGTTCGGGACCTGTAATTGCTGTGACAATTTTCATTTTGATTGCTCGATTATTTCTAAACATTTCTTAGAAAATTCAATTTTACTGAAAATCAACTGTGCTATAGCCCACAAGTTTTTGGGCGGCAAAAATCTAAAATGGTCCGATTACGATGGTTGATACCTCTATCAATAGGTTTCGGGACCTGTAATTGCTGTGACAATTTTCATTTTGATTGCTCGATTATTTCTAAACATTTCTTAGAAAATTCAATTTTATTGAAAATCAACTGTGCTATAGCCCACAAGTTTTTGGGCGGCAAAAATCTAAAATGGTCCGATTACGATGGTTGATACCTCTATCAATAGGTTTCGGGACCTGTAATTGCTGTGACAATTTTCATTTTGATTGATCGATTATTTCTAAACATTTCTTAGAAAATTCAATTTTACTGAAAATCAACTGTGCTATAGCCCACAAGTTTTTGGGCGGCAAAAATCTAAAATGGTCCGATTACGATGGTTGATACCTCTATCAATAGGTTTCGGGACCTGTAATTGCTGTGACAATTTTCATTTTGATTGCTCGATTATTTCTAAACATTTCTTAGAAAATTCAATTTTACTGAAAATCAACTGTGCTATAGCCCACAAGTTTTTGGGCGGCAAAAATCTAAAATGGTCCGATTACGATGGTTGATACCTCTATCAATAGGTTTCGGGACCTGTAATTGCTGTGACAATTTTCATTTTGATTGCTCGATTATTTCTAAACATTTCTTAGAAAATTCAATTTTACTGAAAATCAACTGTGCTATAGCCCACAAGTTTTTGGGCGGCAAAAATCTAAAATGGTCCGATTACGATGGTTGATACCTCTATCAATAGGTTTCGGGACCTGTAATTGCTGTGACAATTTTCATTTTGATTGCTCGATTATTTCTAAACATTTCTTAGAAAATTCAATTTTATTGAAAATCAACTGTGCTATAGCCCACAAGTTTTTGGGCGGCAAAAATCTAAAATGGTCCGATTACGATGGTTGATACCTTTATCAATAGGGTTCGGGACCTGTAATTGCTGTGACAATTTTCATTTTGATTGCTCGATTATTTCTAAACATTTCTTAGAAAATTCAATTTTACTGAAAATCAACTGTGCTATAGCCCACAAGTTTTTGGGCGGCAAAAATCTAAAATGGTCCGATTACGATGGTTGATACCTCTATCAATAGGTTTCGGGACCTGTAATTGCTGTGACAATTTTCATTTTGATTGCTCGATTATTTCTAAACATTTCTTAGAAAATTCAATTTTATTGAAAATCAACTGTGCTATAGCCCACAAGTTTTTGGGCGGCAAAAATCTAAAATGGTCCGATTACGATGGTTGATACCTCTATCAATAGGTTTCGGGACCTGTAATTGCTGTGACAATTTTCATTTTGATTGATCGATTATTTCTAAACATTTCTTAGAAAATTCAATTTTATTGAAAATCAACTGTGCTATAGCCCACAAGTTTTTGGGCGGCAAAAATCTAAAATGGTCCGATTACGATGGTTGATACCTTTATCAATAGGGTTCGGGACCTGTAATTGCTGTGACAATTTTCATTTTGATTGCTCGATTATTTCTAAACATTTCTTAGAAAATTCAATTTTATTGAAAATCAACTGTGCTATAGCCCACAAGTTTTTGGGCGGCAAAAATCTAAAATGGTCCGATTACGATGGTTGATACCTCTATCAATAGGTTTCGGGACCTGTAATTGCTGTGACAATTTTCATTTTGATTGATCGATTATTTCTAAACATTTCTTAGAAAATTCAATTTTATTGAAAATCAACTGTGCTATAGCCCACAAGTTTTTGGGCGGCAAAAATCTAAAATGGTCCGATTACGATGGTTGATACCTCTATCAATAGGTTTCGGGACCTGTAATTGCTGTGACAATTTTCATTTTGATTGATCGATTATTTCTAAACATTTCTTAGAAAATTCAATTTTATTGAAAATCAACTGTGCTATAGCCCACAAGTTTTTGGGCGGCAAAAATCTAAAATGGTCCGATTACGATGGTTGATACCTCTATCAATAGGTTTCGGGACCTGTAATTGCTGTGACAATTTTCATTTTGATTGCTCGATTATTTCTAAACATTTCTTAGAAAATTCAATTTTATTGAAAATCAACTGTGCTATAGCCCACAAGTTTTTGGGCGGCAAAAATCTAAAATGGTCCGATTACGATGGTTGATACCTCTATCAATAGGTTTCGGGACCTGTAATTGCTGTGACAATTTTCATTTTGATTGATCGATTATTTCTAAACATTTCTTAGAAAATTCAATTTTACTGAAAATCAACTGTGCTATAGCCCACAAGTTTTTGGGCGGCAAAAATCTAAAATGGTCCGATTACGATGGTTGATACCTCTATCAATAGGTTTCGGGACCTGTAATTGCTGTGACAATTTTCATTTTGATTGCTCGATTATTTCTAAACATTTCTTAGAAAATTCAATTTTATTGAAAATCAACTGTGCTATAGCCCACAAGTTTTTGGGCGGCAAAAATCTAAAATGGTCCGATTACGATGGTTGATACCTCTATCAATAGGTTTCGGGACCTGTAATTGCTGTGACAATTTTCATTTTGATTGATCGATTATTTCTAAACATTTCTTAGAAAATTCAATTTTATTGAAAATCAACTGTGCTATAGCCCACAAGTTTTTGGGCGGCAAAAATCTAAAATGGTCCGATTACGATGGTTGATACCTTTATCAATAGGGTTCGGGACCTGTAATTGCTGTGACAATTTTCATTTTGATTGCTCGATTATTTCTAAACATTTCTTAGAATATTCAATTTTATTGAAAATCAACTGTGCTATAGCCCACAAGTTTTTGGGCGGCCAAAATCTAAAATGGTCCGATTACGATGGTTGATACCTCTATCAATAGGTTTCGGGACCTGTAATTGCTGTGACAATTTTCATTTTGATTGCTCGATTATTTCTAAACATTTCTTAGAAAATTCAATTTTATTGAAAATCAACTGTGCTATAGCCCACAAGTTTTTGGGCGGCAAAAATCTAAAATGGTCCGATTACGATGGTTGATACCTCTATCAATAGGTTTCGGGACCTGTAATTGCTGTGACAATTTTCATTTTGATTGATCGATTATTTCTAAACATTTCTTAGAAAATTCAATTTTATTGAAAATCAACTGTGCTATAGCCCACAAGTTTTTGGGCGGCAAAAATCTAAAATGGTCCGATTACGATGGTTGATACCTCTATCAATAGGTTTCGGGACCTGTAATTGCTGTGACAATTTTCATTTTGATTGATCGATTATTTCTAAACATTTCTTAGAAAATTCAATTTTATTGAAAATCAACTGTGCTATAGCCCACAAGTTTTTGGGCGGCAAAAATCTAAAATGGTCCGATTACGATGGTTGATACCTCTATCAATAGGTTTCGGGACCTGTAATTGCTGTGACAATTTTCATTTTGATTGCTCGATTATTTCTAAACATTTCTTAGAATATTCAATTTTATTGAAAATCAACTGTGCTATAGCCCACAAGTTTTTGGGCGGCCAAAATCTAAAATGGTCCGATTACGATGGTTGATACCTCTATCAATAGGTTTCGGGACCTGTAATTGCTGTGACAATTTTCCTTTTGATTGCTCGATTATTTCTAAACATTTCTTAGAAAATTCAATTTTATTGAAAATCAACTGTGCTATAGCCCACAAGTTTTTGGGCGGCAAAAATCTAAAATGGTCCGATTACGATGGTTGATACCTCTATCAATAGATTTCGGGACCTGTAATTGCTGTGACAATTTTCATTTTGATTGCTCGATTATTTCTAAACATTTCTTAGAAAATTCAATTTTATTGAAAATCAACTGTGCTATAGCCCACAAGTTTTTGGGCGGCAAAAATCTAAAATTGTCCGATTACGATGGTTGATACCTCTATCAATAGGTTTCGGGACCTGTAATTGCTGTGACAATTTTCATTTTGATTGCTCGATTATTTCTAAACATTTCTTAGAAAATTCAATTTTATTGAAAATCAACTGTGCTATAGCCCACAAGTTTTTGGGCGGCAAAAATCTAAAATGGTCCGATTACGATGGTTGATACCTCTATCAATAGGTTTCGGGACCTGTAATTGCTGTGACAATTTTCCTTTTGATTGCTCGATTATTTCTAAACATTTCTTAGAAAATTCAATTTTATTGAAAATCAACTGTGCTATAGCCCACAAGTTTTTGGGCGGCAAAAATCTAAAATGGTCCGATTACGATGGTTGATACCTCTATCAATAGGTTTCGGGACCTGTAATTGCTGTGACAATTTTCATTTTGATTGCTCGATTATTTCTAAACATTTCTTAGAAAATTCAATTTTATTGAAAATCAACTGTGCTATAGCCCACAAGTTTTTGGGCGGCAAAAATCTAAAATGGTCCGATTACGATGGTTGATACCTCTATCAATAGGTTTCGGGACCTGTAATTGCTGTGACAATTTTCATTTTGATTGCTCGATTATTTCTAAACATTTCTTAGAAAATTCAATTTTATTGAAAATCAACTGTGCTATAGCCCACAAGTTTTTGGGCGGCAAAAATCTAAAATGGTCCGATTACGATGGTTGATACCTTTATCAATAGGGTTCGGGACCTGTAATTGCTGTGACAATTTTCATTTTGATTGCTCGATTATTTCTAAACATTTCTTAGAAAATTCAATTTTACTGAAAATCAACTGTGCTATAGCCCACAAGTTTTTGGGCGGCAAAAATCTAAAATGGTCCGATTACGATGGTTGATACCTCTATCAATAGGTTTCGGGACCTGTAATTGCTGTGACAATTTTCATTTTGATTGCTCGATTATTTCTAAACATTTCTTAGAAAATTCAATTTTATTGAAAATCAACTGTGCTATAGCCCACAAGTTTTTGGGCGGCAAAAATCTAAAATGGTCCGATTACGATGGTTGATACCTCTATCAATAGGTTTCGGGACCTGTAATTGCTGTGACAATTTTCATTTTGATTGATCGATTATTTCTAAACATTTCTTAGAAAATTCAATTTTACTGAAAATCAACTGTGCTATAGCCCACAAGTTTTTGGGCGGCAAAAATCTAAAATGGTCCGATTACGATGGTTGATACCTCTATCAATAGGTTTCGGGACCTGTAATTGCTGTGACAATTTTCATTTTGATTGCTCGATTATTTCTAAACATTTCTTAGAAAATTCAATTTTACTGAAAATCAACTGTGCTATAGCCCACAAGTTTTTGGGCGGCAAAAATCTAAAATGGTCCGATTACGATGGTTGATACCTCTATCAATAGGTTTCGGGACCTGTAATTGCTGTGACAATTTTCATTTTGATTGCTCGATTATTTCTAAACATTTCTTAGAAAATTCAATTTTACTGAAAATCAACTGTGCTATAGCCCACAAGTTTTTGGGCGGCAAAAATCTAAAATGGTCCGATTACGATGGTTGATACCTCTATCAATAGGTTTCGGGACCTGTAATTGCTGTGACAATTTTCATTTTGATTGCTCGATTATTTCTAAACATTTCTTAGAAAATTCAATTTTATTGAAAATCAACTGTGCTATAGCCCACAAGTTTTTGGGCGGCAAAAATCTAAAATGGTCCGATTACGATGGTTGATACCTTTATCAATAGGGTTCGGGACCTGTAATTGCTGTGACAATTTTCATTTTGATTGCTCGATTATTTCTAAACATTTCTTAGAAAATTCAATTTTACTGAAAATCAACTGTGCTATAGCCCACAAGTTTTTGGGCGGCAAAAATCTAAAATGGTCCGATTACGATGGTTGATACCTCTATCAATAGGTTTCGGGACCTGTAATTGCTGTGACAATTTTCATTTTGATTGCTCGATTATTTCTAAACATTTCTTAGAAAATTCAATTTTATTGAAAATCAACTGTGCTATAGCCCACAAGTTTTTGGGCGGCAAAAATCTAAAATGGTCCGATTACGATGGTTGATACCTCTATCAATAGGTTTCGGGACCTGTAATTGCTGTGACAATTTTCATTTTGATTGATCGATTATTTCTAAACATTTCTTAGAAAATTCAATTTTATTGAAAATCAACTGTGCTATAGCCCACAAGTTTTTGGGCGGCAAAAATCTAAAATGGTCCGATTACGATGGTTGATACCTTTATCAATAGGGTTCGGGACCTGTAATTGCTGTGACAATTTTCATTTTGATTGCTCGATTATTTCTAAACATTTCTTAGAAAATTCAATTTTATTGAAAATCAACTGTGCTATAGCCCACAAGTTTTTGGGCGGCAAAAATCTAAAATGGTCCGATTACGATGGTTGATACCTTTATCAATAGGGTTCGGGACCTGTAATTGCTGTGACAATTTTCATTTTGATTGCTCGATTATTTCTAAACATTTCTTAGAAAATTCAATTTTACTGAAAATCAACTGTGCTATAGCCCACAAGTTTTTGGGCGGCAAAAATCTAAAATGGTCCGATTACGATGGTTGATACCTCTATCAATAGGTTTCGGGACCTGTAATTGCTGTGACAATTTTCATTTTGATTGCTCGATTATTTCTAAACATTTCTTAGAAAATTCAATTTTATTGAAAATCAACTGTGCTATAGCCCACAAGTTTTTGGGCGGCAAAAATCTAAAATGGTCCGATTACGATGGTTGATACCTTTATCAATAGGGTTCGGGACCTGTAATTGCTGTGACAATTTTCATTTTGATTGCTCGATTATTTCTAAACATTTCTTAGAAAATTCAATTTTACTGAAAATCAACTGTGCTATAGCCCACAAGTTTTTGGGCGGCAAAAATCTAAAATGGTCCGATTACGATGGTTGATACCTCTATCAATAGGTTTCGGGACCTGTAATTGCTGTGACAATTTTCATTTTGATTGCTCGATTATTTCTAAACATTTCTTAGAAAATTCAATTTTATTGAAAATCAACTGTGCTATAGCCCACAAGTTTTTGGGCGGCAAAAATCTAAAATGGTCCGATTACGATGGTTGATACCTCTATCAATAGGTTTCGGGACCTGTAATTGCTGTGACAATTTTCATTTTGATTGCTCGATTATTTCTAAACATTTCTTAGAAAATTCAATTTTACTGAAAATCAACTGTGCTATAGCCCACAAGTTTTTGGGCGGCAAAAATCTAAAATGGTCCGATTACGATGGTTGATACCTCTATCAATAGGTTTCGGGACCTGTAATTGCTGTGACAATTTTCATTTTGATTGCTCGATTATTTCTAAACATTTCTTAGAATATTCAATTTTATTGAAAATCAACTGTGCTATAGCCCACAAGTTTTTGGGCGGCAAAAATCTAAAATGGTCCGATTACGATGGTTGATACCTCTATCAATAGGTTTCGGGACCTGTAATTGCTGTGACAATTTTCCTTTTTATTGCTCGATTATTTCTAAACATTTCTTAGAAAATTCAATTTTATTGAAAATCAACTGTGCTATAGCCCACAAGTTTTTGGGCGGCAAAAATCTAAAATGGTCCGATTACGATGGTTGATACCTCTATCAATAGGTTTCGGGACCTGTAATTGCTGTGACAATTTTCATTTTGATTGCTCGATTATTTCTAAACATTTCTTAGAATATTCAATTTTATTGAAAATCAACTGTGCTATAGCCCACAAGTTTTTGGGCGGCAAAAATCTAAAATGGTCCGATTACGATGGTTGATACCTCTATCAATAGGTTTCGGGACCTGTAATTGCTGTGACAATTTTCATTTTGATTGCTCGATTATTTCTAAACATTTCTTAGAAAATTCAATTTTATTGAAAATCAACTGTGCTATAGCCCACAAGTTTTTGGGCGGCAAAAATCTAAAATGGTCCGATTACGATGGTTGATACCTCTATCAATAGGTTTCGGGACCTGTAATTGCTGTGACAATTTTAATTTTCATTGCTCGATTATTTCTAAACATAGATGAAGTACTGTCTCTTGCTCCTCTTCGGCCTCACAACTACGACAGTAGTTATGTCAGCTGTTTGGATCTCGCCAAGTCCAATTTTGGCCAGACCTGCTGAGTTATTACGCAACAGGTGATGCTTGACCATCTGTCATTCGTCAGCTTGCTAGCTTCTTCCTGAAGCAGCAGTTTGGATACCGCAAGAGGCATTTCAACACCCTTTCTGCTTTCTGAGAAGTGGTCCGTTTTACCACGTCGAGCCAGTTCATCGGCGTTTATATTCCCTGTACTTATGAAATGTCCTGGCACCCATAAAATGTGGATGTTGAACTGATCTGCCATCTCGTTAAGAGATGAGAGACAGTTCTGGACTACTTTCGACGTGAGGAGGTGTGACTGAAGCGCTTTAATGGCAGCCTGACTATTCATATATAAGCGAATATCACAAACTGATATTACATTATAACTCAATTAGTCTACGAATCCTTTATGGCAGTTACTTCAGCTTGAAAAATGCTACAGTAGTCGGGGAGACGGAAGGAGAGATTTAACAGAAGTTCCTCGCAGAACACTCCAGCCCCGACTTTCCCATCCCGTTTTGAACAATCAGTAGTTTATAACTCCTGGTTCCAAAACTGCACCCATCATCTAGTCCTCCCTGGATGGGATCCTAGTCCGGAACTTTGTGTCAAAAGATAGTGACGGGACACTATAGTCGGTGGTCTTGGGAATTTGTTTGTCGCACAAAATAGATGAGTGCCCTGTATTGTTGCAGGTCCACATTAAGATGGATTTCAGCCGTATGGCAGAACAAGCTGCCAACTGTTTCCCCAAGATATCTGGAGGAGTCAAAAATAGCAAAGTTTCTAGTGTCTGAGTAGATGTGCTGCTCAATTCACCACTGATCCACAGAGAGATTATTCTCTGAACTTTTGTCAACAGCTATTGGTTGACAGTTTTGTTCAGAGTAGGCCACCAGACTATTACCCCATCCAAGCCAATGTACGATGCGGGGCTCCAGCCCCCATCCTTTCCCAATGGAATTTTTGAAAGAGTATAGTGCTACCGTAGCTTTCTTTACCCTTTCCAGAATATTGGGTTTCCAATATAATTTGCTATCCAAAACGAGACCCAGAAACTTCGCTTCAACTGTAAAAGTCAAGCTGAACCTATTTAAAGTGGGAGGATCGATATGAGGAAGTTTAAATTTCCTAAAGAAGAGAACCAATTCGGTTTTGTGTGGGTTCATATTCAACCCACAGCCATTGGCCTATAATGAAAGAGTGCCCAAGACATTTTGCATAAGCTCGCTAAGGGTGCCGAGATATTTATCAAGGACACCAATAGCAACATCATCCGCATAGTCGATCACCTTGAAGTCACCGTCCTCCAGTCTCAGCAACAAGTTGTTTATGACCAAGTTCCAAAGTAGGGAGGACAGTACGCCACCCTGTGGTGTACCTCAGCTTGCAAATCTTCTGACGGAGGATTCCCCAAAACTAGCATTTATGATTTTGCCTCTTGAGTCCCAGTCTACGGCAGATTTGGTTTTCCTTGCTGTTTTGAAGAGTCTTTTGCATTTCGACGTGTTTGTTGAATCTCCTTGGACCACCAGGGTGGCCGAGATTTACCCCTAGGCCTGCTAAAGGGACTAGAGCCCAGTATCGCTTCATTAAAAGCGCTGGACAACTCGTTCACCAAGCCATCGAGCTCTTGCGCAGTTTCTGGAGGTTTTGACACCGGAACTGGTAGTGAATTATCCAGAATAGTTCTAAAGGTATCCCAGTTGATTTTCCTCCTGTTTCTGTAGATTAGAATTTTTGGAGAAGTCAAAGGAGTGGTCCTCCGACACTCTCCAGTTTAATAAACTAATCTTCAGAAAGCTTGGGACAAGAGTAATATCCAATACTTCCTGTCTATTACTAGTTATAAAGGTCGGCTTATTGCCTGTGTTACATACTCGTATATGAAGGTTAGTACTTAGAATGTAATCAAGGAGTAACTCACCTCGTTCATTTGTGTCCGTACTTCCACAGATCGTGTGATGAGCGTTTGCATCACTCCCAAGGATGACCTCAACCTTGCGCTTCTGAGCCTCCAATATTAGCATTCGCTTGCATTAATCTACAATAGGGAGTATTGAGCCCAAGTACCCGGTTTTCAGTGGCCCAAGGTTCCTGGATCAAGACGAAATCTGTCGCTTCTTTCCCAATTTTGAAAATTAGAGCAGCTGATGCTGCCTTAGAGTGGTAGAGGTTGACTTGAAGAAATGTCAGTGTCATCTCTACAGCCTCTTCTCCACCACAGTAACATCAGAGTTAACCCCTGATGAGAAGTCCTCTGAGAGCCTCTTTAAAGAATCCATGGACGTTGACACCTCCGTGTCCGTGGAGAGAGTTTCCGCTTGACTGGCTACCTCCGCGCACGCAGATGAGCTATCAAGCACCGCGGTAGTTTCTGAAGATGACTTCGGAGCCTCCGGCTTGTCCGCGTCACGTTGGTTTTTTCCAGTGCAGTCAGTGATCCCCTGTTTAAGATGATAACAGCTGACCTATAGTCAGCCTTTGCCTCCTCGAGCTTGGCCACTTTCCAGTTGTGTGTTGGCAGCTCCAGGTTGCCAACCTGCAACAACTGGAGTATCATCTTCGGGTCAGTAGGCTCCGAAGGGATGTACATTGTACACCCTAGCTCTTGATCTGCAGGGGATCTCCTTCCTATCAATCACAGCTCCGGGCCATACCTCGCCAAGTTATGTAACAATTATGAACCAAAGATTATAACAAAAGAATTTGCTAATGAAGTGACTGAAGAAGACGCCATGCCGAATTAAATTTCTGCCAATTTCTATGATTTTTTTTTTTAATTTCTTTAGTGGGCTCAAGTGAAACTAACTCAATATGATGTGCAAAGATTAATTATCATATCGGAACCAAATTCATTTAAGATGATCATAAAATCTACAAACCCATATTCAACACAATGCCACTCAGTCATGTGTCAATAAGTCAAATAGAAAATAATTTTTACAAAAAATCTTTATGTCTTTACAATCCACAATTTAGCTCTTCTTATATACATATGACACCTCGCACCGTCATTATTTACTGAAAGCACGATAAAAAAAAAAAAAAGTTTAATTCTTATTTATTTAACGCCGTTTAAATAAACAACAATAAAAATGTTTATTTTATTTTACAGAGACTATAAACAATTAGCTATACTCGATACAAAAGATTCAAGGTGAATTGTCGGTCACTTATTCTTTACGTGTGCAGTGTACATAAGAAGTTTATTGCAAATTCTCAGTTGTGCAATCTAAAGCTCAACCAAAAAAAAATTTTGCTACAAATTGAAAAGTAATTAATGCTGTGGATTTATCGCTTTTATTATACAAAAAAAAAAAACGAAATTGAATGTAAACAAATAAGCGCGCGCGATAACAACAATAACAAAGAAATTTGTAATTGTGTTCTTTTAAAGGATATGTGGTTCTTATCACACTTACACACATAAATATCATTGATAAATAATTTTTTATGTACAAAGCCATATATGGAACTCTCATATATGTTATTTGTCGTTTTAGAGGTTATCGGGTAAACAAGAACCAATGTCAATGCCAACCTTCTTCGGTTAAAAAGCGGTTTACTTGAATACTATATAGCCAAAGATTAAGTAAAGACATTAATTTATTCAGTCTTGATTGTAAATTAATTTTGCACTTTACTAAAGGTCATGAGTATGTTTATTTGTATAAAAGTTACAAAGTAGATAGTTTGTATAAATGTCCCGCAATGAGCTTTGTACTCTAGAATATATACCGATTAAAAAACATGTTGTTTTTGATTGTGCGCCTTATCAGTGAGATGTCAATTTGCGCAAGGATGTTACATATACCAAATATAAAAACAAGGTGTAGCAAAAAAGGTCGCTGATTCCACTTAATCGCGAAAACTGTGGGTGTACATGGTGCATTATTTATTCTTTGGTGCATGTGTCGTGGTGATGTAAGCGCCATGCATACATTTTTTTAAACCACAGTTGCTAACCATATTAATAGCTGTTATACAATTGATGATTTCATAATTGGCTTGGCATAATGTATCGGAATAAAATAATTGATAAAAAAACAAACATTTGTTCTTTTTGTAATTGTAATGTGTTTGCTCTTGGGAAGCTGCATTGTGATAACAATTATTTGAATCAATTATACTCTTGAGATCAATAAATGGATTTAGTTTAGAATTGTTTGAACATGAAGAAAAATTTAACGTCTATTGACCTCATCTTGTTACAATTTCTTCGACTTGATTAGTTTATTTTTATCAGTTCAGCAAACTTTCATACAGGTACAACCAAGCTTTTTTTGATTTGTTATTTTTTGACTTGCAATATTTGTAACTCCAATTGTTGTGGTTTAAACTAAATAATTTTTTTGTCAAGAGGTATCATTCCCTATTTTTACAATCGGATACTTGTGTTATCGCACGTAAGCCTATGGCATAAGAATGTGACCTAAAGTAGTGCTCTCCAACCAAAATGTTGATAAAAAAAAATCTACAACGAAATCTTCAGAACAGATATTTGAAGGATGTTTTGTAAAACATTTCTAGGTTGCAATAATTGTAATCGTGCAAATTGTCTCCCACTGTTGCTTATATGCAAGATCAAGCCACCAAATAAATAGAAATTAATTTGTAAATCTCTGGATCTCTGTTTTCTTCCGCAAAGCTGATTAAATTCCTTATTAATTTTTGTAAGATGGTAACCGCAAGGACTGTGTTCTGTTAGAGTTCCATAAAACATTCTTAGATGGATTCTTTTCGAATTTTCTTGGCTTTTGATTTGACAAATTTCCCAATCACCACCGTCATATCGGCTACAAAGCCGTAAAAGGAGATGGTGTAATAAAAGGGTTGATTGCAAAAGGCTTGCTTCCAGTTCTGATTTCATGTTGCCAATAAGTTCCTAAACCTGGCCAGATCTGTAAAACCCCTTAAAATATTTCAAATGTTTCAGTTTTGGTTCGGTTAGTTTACTTTTCAGTGCTAATTTCAGTTCTGAATATTATAATTAGGAATCTATTCCGGTTCCGGTTCTCCAATGGTTCTATGCAATTTTATTATGAAACCTTTTATGTAACATATACTGTTTGCTTTTAGTACAACAAGGTTAGAGAAGGCTGCTGAATTAATTTAGCGTCGATTTAATTTAGTTTTAAAAAATTTGATATTGCGAATTTAATTAATACGAAAAAAGAATTAATTTCGCCATACATAATTTTCAGTGGAACTAATTCGGCCCCGTCAAAGAACACTAGAAAGCTGAGGTATTAAAATTGCTTATTCATAAATAAATTGGACAATATAACACGAGAAATATCTAATTAGGTTTATTACCATCCTGGTTAAGTACCATAACCAATTTTATTAGTGCAAATGCGGAACCAGTGGAAATGGTTCGTCGCAAGAGTGTGCCCGATCCAAATTCTACAGTTATAGCACCCCAACCGATATTAACCACGGCCCAAGCTTTAATGTCACCCAAATTACAGTTGAATGGTCGCAATATGTTGACACCACCACATTCACCAACACCTGTACGTCGCCGTTTCCGAAGCCATAGTCCAAGCAAATCATATATAGAACTAAATGATTCTTCAGAATCTGATCGAGAGTATAATGAAATGCAGGCCGCAAAAGCTAAAGCCCGTTTCACCAAATTAAAAACCAAAAACAGTAATGATACCAATAACAATAATAATACGAGTACCAATAGCAACAATAATAAAGAAAATAAGAAAAATTACAATTTAATAAATCAATGCAAATCATTTGATGACGCAAACAGCAGATGCATTATTGAGACTGATTTAAATAATAAAAATTATTTAATAGAAACTATAAATAGAAAAACAATTAAAACAAATATGAATACTAACAATAATAATAACAACTACAGTGATGATATTTCTTATGCAAATGTTAGCACTATTAACAACAATAATATTAATACTAATACTCATAAAAAACAACCATTAATGTCATTCCGTTCGATTGATATTGGGAAACAACATTCGGACACGACTTACTGTCCGCAAAGTGAACCAATAAAAAGAAAAATTTATACGTGCAGCTCAACGTTTGATAAATTACAAAAGAGTTTAGATATTGAATCGGGTAAATTATAAATTTTATCATTTCTTAATTAACAAATTACTTCATAACTTTCAACTTATAAAGATTACAAATACCTCCCTCCTCCAACGATGATGGTCCCTTCAATCGACTAACAGAATATCAAAATTTGTTTGTCGGTGCAAGTAACACGACTAAGGGAATGGGGGCGAAAGGGGTCGGTTCCACGACAATAGAACACCAGGCACGGTGACCGAGTGTGATCAGGTCCTACTTTCGTTGGTGTTTGTTGTCTCTAAGGCCTGTTTGTGGTCCATGTTTGAGGATGAAAAACGTTTTCTAACCATCATAACTTAGACCCGATGAGATCGTTTCGGATCTCGTGTATTATTCACATCCTATACGTGGCTCCCTCTTTGATGGAATCGAAAATTACTCTAATGAATTTTTCTTGGGCCATAAAAATTCTTCTTGTATACTATATCAGTACAAATGACACAAATCACCCATGGTTGGGGCTCAAAATTCTTACAAATTTGTTGTTACATATTTTACGCATTTCCTGAATTGCGTATTTCAGACTTCTTGCATATGTTCTTCAAAAAGGCAGCGTTCCGTGAGAAAATTCCTACGACCTTTCTTAATTCATGTTTACTTAGTTATATTAATGTTTTAGTGCGCACGAAATCTAGCTTTGGCCCATTTTAACTGAATGTTGAAATGTTCACCCATCTCATTAAGAGATTTGTGACGTTCTCAACACCACCTGATTGCCGCCGTGCTCTGCTCACAACATAGATCCTGATGTCCAAGATTGCGATATCACCTCAGGACATATATCACTTTATGCTTCAATTACGTCAAGGCCTCTTCAATCGCTGTCACCTCAGCTTGGAACACCCTGCAGTAATCAGGGAGACGATTAGAAATGTTCACATTTAGTTCACATTTTTCATTTATCACAGAACAGTCTAGATCCCACTTTGCCGTCTGGCTTGGAGCGGTCGTGAAGAATTGCAAAGCTTACGGTTTCCGATATTGATATATCTATCCAGGGTTCCCTTGAAGGAACAACGGTCTTAAATCGCTTCTCGAAGCGATTCTCCAGCTCTTTCTTCAACGATCTATGAAAGAACCGAAACATTTATTGACAGAATCGATGATTGGTTCTTGGTCGCTTTTATATTTTATTTTATTGAAAGGTTTCGGTTCGGGTTCTCATTTCCTCCCCAATTTCACAATTCTGATCTTGGCAGCCAGACAAGAACAACCTCAGCATCATCACTACGAATGTTATGTAAAGTTCACCTTAAATTGCATTTCAGTACTTACTCGTAAGCTGGTGTTATCAGTTAGGAGATTGGCACTGTAATTTTGTCCCTAGATGAGGATAAGGCTTCTTCTGCGGCTTATTTCTTAATAGCTAAATGGAGCTTGTATTTTTATGACTCTGCCGCACCGCTGCAGTGTATTCCATTACCCTTATGCCCAATATAATGTTATTCGCAGCTGAGGAGTGTTAAGCCTTGTCCATTATGGCCCAAAGTGAGTTTATTTGTAGTGACTCTGTTTTGCATTTGTGAAAGCAAGGGCATTTTAAACTGTTAGTTCATCCACTATCAATAATCTTAATCCAGTTAATCATTCTGTAGGGTACCTCTGTACCTGTCATCGCAGTCTGACCATAAATTCGTACACTTTATTATCAAAGGTACTCTCTATATATAAAAGGCGCCTAGCACAACTTTCTTCATATTCGAGCTGAGGTCGTTAATAGCTCCAGTTCAATATGTTGGTCAACCGGTTTTTCTATCGTCTATAGCAGAAAGGAGGATAGACTTGTAGGTCGATAAAGTTTTGCTTCATCCATTGGTTTATTACAGCCTTTAGGGATAGACTTTTTTATTCTCATTGCTTAGGCTGGTTGTAAATAGTTTGGAAAGATACATTTTTGTATCACTCGCTTTTTGCATGGTGTATAGGGATTAAAAGACAAAAGTTTCCGTTTTATTCTTTTCACTTTTAAAAATTCCGAATGGAATAAATCTCGGAAATTGAAAACGTCAAAAGACAGAATCTCGAAAAAAAAATCTCGACATATTAAATGGTTTAGAGATTCGTTTTCGATATTAAATTCGATGCAAAAGGACCAAAGCTATTGAAATCCTGTCAAAAATTACCAACAATTGTCCCAAACAACTGTTCTCGACGTTTTGAAAATCCCTGAGTATGAGAAAGCAAAAAAAAAAAAAAAGTCCGTCGCTCTGTCTGAATGTCTGTCTTTACTCCACCCATGGTGTTTCTGTCTATACCCCGCCCATGGTGTATGCGGTTGAGTTTAGGGTGAGTTGGGTTCTATTTGCGAATTGAATTGGGATTGTGTTGGAGTTGAGTTGGGGTTGGATTAGGGTTTAGTAAGCAGTTCAGCTAGGATTAGCTTGAGTTGAGTTCATATACGCATGCAGTTTTTAAGATCTTGTTGATTTAAGAGTTGAGTTGGGGCGTGAGTTTGAGGTAGATTTGAGTTAAGGTTGAGTTGTAGTTGAACCAGGGCTAGGAGTCAGTGGTACGAGTCAGTGGTTCAGTTGGGGATTTATTTGGGGCTGCGTTGAGGTTGAGTTGTGTTCAGTTGACTTCATGTACGAATGTAGTTTTTTGAGTCGGATTGATTTGAAGATTGAGTTGGACCTTAAGTATGAAGTTAAATTGAGAGTTAAGTTGAGGGTCGAGCTAGAGGTTGAGTTAGGATTGAGTTGACTTCATAGAGAGACGCAGTTTTCAGATCTTGTTGGCTTAGAGAATGAATTTGGGATTGAGTTGAGGGTTGAATTGGGAATTGAGTTGGTGTTGAGGTGAGGTTTAGTGAGGCTCAGTTGCGAATTTATTTGGGGAGAGTTGGAAGTTAGCTTGAGTTGAGTTCATATAAGCATGTATTTATTCACCATGTTGATTTAGGGCTTTAGTAGGGCGTTAAGCTTGATGTTAAGTTGATGGCTGAATTTGTGGTTGAGTTGGGGTAGATTATTTAGAGATTGAGTTGAGTTCATTTACACTACAAGATTTAGTTGGACGTTTAGTTCGGTGTTATGCTGAGTTGGGGTTGAGCGATGAGTTCAGTTGGGGATTTGTTTAGGGGTTAAAGTAGAGATTAGATTAAGCTGAGTTTCGAACCGTGTTGATTTACGGTTTGAGTTGAACGTTTAGTTGAGGGTTGAGTTGGAGCTTGAGTTGAAGGTTGAGTTTAGGGTTAGGTTGAGTTGAGGTCTAGTTAGGGTTGAATTGGGGTTGAGTTAAAGTTGAGTTGGATTTGAGTGAGGGAGTCGACTCAGCTGATTAATTTTGGGGCCGAATTGAGGGTTTAGTGGTAGGTTAGTTTGGGTTGATTTGAGTTGAGTTCAAACACGCTTGTAGCTTTCGAGATTGAGTTGGCCGTTGATTGTGGAATTGAGTAGATTTTAAGATTTGGTTCGAGCTAAGTTGAGTTAGACGTTGAGCTTGGTGTTAGGTGTAACATTGATTTGAAAGTTGATTTATGGTTGAATTGGTGATTGAGTTGAGAGTTGGGTTAGCTGTTGATTTAGTGATTGCTTCGGGTTTACGTTGCGATTGAGTTGGCGGAAGAGTTATAAATTGAGCTGGAAGTTGAGCTGAAGATTGAGGTAAGAGGTTCAATTAGGGATTGATTTGGGGGGGGGGAAGGTAAGTTTGCCCGCTTTTCAAAATCCCGCCTTCAAAATCCCGAAATCAAAATCCCGATTTTGAAAATTCCGCCTTTTCAAAATCCCGTTTTTCAAAATCCCGCGTTTCAAAATCCCACTTTTCAAAATCCCATTGCGCGCCCGAATTAATAAAAATATTTTCGGTTAAAAGCAGGATTTTGAGCAATAGGATTATGAAAAGTGGGATTTTGAAACGCGGGATTTTGAAAAGCGAAAAGGAGGAAAATTTAACTAACGTTTGAAGAAAATTTGCTTTGTTTTGATTGTTAAATATTTTAGTAGATATGTTCGTTGTTGTTCATAATGTATACATTACATACGTACAAGTGGAAGGGATTGCAAGAAGAGGTGAGTTAAATAATTACATTTTGTGATAGAGATAAATGTGTTGTGATGATGATTTTTAAATTATGTTTTGCGTGTAATGTAACCTACGCATATGTACGCTGTTTGTGGATGATTTTACACATGACTGTTAATCTAATTAGTTGAAACATTTATATAACAAGATAGCTATAAAAAATAATAGAATGTGTTCAGAAATACAAAGTTCAAGCAGGATATACAAAAAAGTTTAAACTCGATGCACTTTATATTACAATTTCGGTGGTCAGGTGTGAAGTTCCTTGAGGGATTCTGACTTGGGTCACCAAACCTGAGCAATCAAAAATTCCGCCGAACCAAATTACTGGAGGGCTCTAGCAAAGGTTAATAATATTTTGCCGGAAAACAATATGGAAAAGGATAGATGGGGCTTGGTAGAGGAATGAAGTTAAACTCACTGCCTATGCCGGATAAGAGATCTTTGCTCCTCTATAAGCAGGCAGTGGAGAGACTTGGGAGGTAAGGCCTGAGGACAGCCTTGGTGTTTTTGCTAGAGAAGAGATCCCCTTTCTCGACCGAGGGTCCGAGAGTGAGTTCCTTCAGAAACTTTTTGAAATGCATTTTTGAAATCCTGCTTAAAGATACGGACAGGGTAGAGGCACCGAAGTCGAATGGGGCACGCATAACCTCATCTGAGCATCCTGAGGACGCTGACAGCCAAGAATGCTACGATTTCTTCACATCAACCTCTATCACTGTAAGGCAGCACCAACCATTCTTCTGCTCAAAATTTTAAAAGAAGTGACAGATGTTGTCTTGATCCAAGAACCGTCACTGGAGACCGGTGACCTGGGCTCAAGACTCCCAAGCTTAGATTAATGCTCGTGAAAAAATAAGATTAGATTTAGTCGTGTATTCTTTTTAAAAATAATCTATGCTGTTTTCTGCTTTCAAATTACAAGAATGGAGATGTAGCAGCGGTTAGAATGGAGATCGACAAACATAACCTCTGGTTAATATCAGCTTATCCGGCATATGAAAGGTAACATTCCATCGGTCAATCTAATTAAAGAAGCGATGTAAATTTTCATCACATAATCTGGGGAAGTAGGAATTTAAATGAGCGAGGTGAGTTACTTCTTGATTACATTTTATGTACTAACCTTCATATAAGCAACATAAGCAACAAACTGTCTTTTATAACTAAGAACGGACTGGAGGTATTATATAGTACCCTTGTTTCAAACTTTATGATGAATAGTCTATTATAAATGAAGGTTCCGGAAGACCTTCCTTCTTACCGTTATTATCATTAATTTGAAATGGACATGATATATCCTAAAACTCGATTAGGACACCTTCAGAACTATTCTGGGTAATTCACTTCCAGTCCCGGTGCCAAAATTTCCAGAAACTGTCCAACGCTTCTATTAAAGCGATGATAGGCCCTATTCCTCTTAGTCCTCTACTAGGCGTATGGGTCAATCTCGGCCACCTTGGTGATGTTAGAAGATTCAACAAACCAATGAAAAATGAAAGAGACTCTTTAAAAAAGCAAGGAAACCAGAGCTGCTGTGGTCTGAGACTACTATAAGGAAGTCCTCAAAACATTCAAATATGAATTAGGAGGTGTCAAGAATTGATCTTCTAGACTATGCAGAGGCCTTAGTTATAAAGAAAATTGAAGCGGATGTGGCCGCTATTAACAAAGTGATTACTGAGATTTTGAACAAATCTCACCATATTCCTGATTGCTGTTCTGGTCATCAACCGTTAATCGATGCTAGTGATGTTGATGGTCAAGTGTTTAAGTCATCTGCAAACTCAATCAATCATGATCGGGATCAATTGAAGAATAATACTAAATCGCCACTGTCGTTTCAAGCTTCTCATCATGCTCATAATAGTGGGGCTGCACATCATATCAAACCTCATTCTGAGTGACCAATTATTATTGGCACTGGTGATCTGGTCTCATCGCTCCAGGTTGTGAAGCCACGTAAAACTTTATTTGTTTCTCGACTCCATAAAGATGTTTCCGAAGCTGTAATTTTGGATTATCTTAAAGATAAATTTAACATTGAGGATGTAAACTGTCAGCGTATTATATCTCGACGGATTAATGATGCAGACCGTAATTTTTCGTCATTTAAATTATATGTGGACGTTACGGATTTTGAGAATTTATTACAACCTACTTCTTGGCCTGCTGGGTCATTAATTAAAGAATTTGTAATTTTTAATAAGGGACGAACCAATAAATCGAATTTTCCCGTTCTTCAACGAAACCAACCAACTCTTTAACTGATGCCAGTCGATTTGATAAACAAACTAATCATTATAATTTGACGTCTCCGAGATTATTTTATCGTAATGTTGGGCGTATGTCGTCTAAGTCAGCTGAATTTTTGAATTTCTTTTATTCAACGGATTTTCAATTTTTTGCTCTTGTGGAAACTGGATTTCATGAGGGGATCTTTAATAATGAGTTCTTTTCTGATGACTTTGTCGTTTATAGATGTGATAGATCTATTCTTAACAGCGCTAAAAAAAGTGGAGGTGGTGTGCTGTTTGCAGCCCATTCTTCTATGCAAAGTGAGCTGGTTGTAGTACCTGGACGGAATATTTGTCAGTTCATGAGTCTTTGACATCTTTCAAGGAAAATGATATTCATCATAATTCCCTCGAGATTATGTTTCATGTTGGTAATCGAGATGATAAATGTCGGGTTTTTTCTTTTGATGATTCGTTTTATGATTTTAAAGAATGCGACACACCTGGTCTCTCTGAATATCTCTGTGGCGTTTGTTGGGATGATTTTTTTCGAGCCAATGATGTTAATGAAAATGTAAAAAATTTTAATGACTTACTATTTGTTGCTTTTGATAAATTCGTACCTTTGAGGAAAAAACGTAACTATAATTACCCACCATGGTTTGATTCTGATTTGATCAACTTACGTAACCGTAAAAATAAAGCTTACTATAGATTCAGATCCAATAATTGTCAACTGAATAAATCCAAATTTGTTGATCTACGTGAACAATTTAAATCTGTATTTCATTCTAAATATTGTCAGTATATAAGTGTGATTGAAACTAATATCAAACAAAACCCTAAAACATTTTGGAAGTTTGTTAACGAAAAACGTAACACAACTGGCTATCCATCGGTAATGATTTTTAATGGAGGTAAACTGAGCACGGTTCCTGAAATCTGCGAGGGTTTTGCTAGTTTCTTTCAATCGGTATATAAAGTTAATTACGGATCCTTTGAAAGCGACCCTACTGTTAGTAATTGCCAATTTAACATTCCGTACCTATCAATAACTGAAGATGACATTTATGAATATCTGTCAGATTTTAATGATGGATGTGGGCCTGATGGGATACCTTCGTCAATACTTAAATGTGTGAGCTCATGTATTGTAACTCCATTATGTTATCTTTTTAACCAATCATTAATTTCTGGACAATTTCCTTCAGCTTTGAAAATTTCTCACATTGTTCCAATTTACAAAAAGGGTAACCGTTCTGATATATCAAATTATCGTGGTATTTCAATTCTTTCGTCTATACCAAAACTTTTCGAATTAATTGTGTCGAAACATTTGTTATTCCATACTAACGAGATAATTTCTTGTTTCCAGCATGGTTTTACCAGTGGAAAATCTACGACTACCAATCTGTTGCAATTTACTAAATTCACTATTGAGTCACTTGAATCTAAAGGCACCCAAGTTGATTCAATTTACTTTGATTTTGCTAAAGCTTTTGATTCAATCGACCATAAAATTATTATTGAAAAACTATCGGTTATTGGTCTTGATCCAAATTTTCTTAAATGGATTTCTTCTTATCTAGTTGGTAGGAAGCAGTATGTTCTATTGAATGATGTTAAGTCAGATTATATCTATTGTCATTCAGGAGTCCCTCAGGGGTCCCATTTAGGCCCAATTATATTTCTTTTATTCGTGAATGATATTCCTAATATTTTTAAATTCTGTAAATGTTTATTATTTGCTGATGATTTGAAGATTTTCATGCATGTTCAATCTGTAAGTGATGCTGAGGTTTTGCAATCCGAAATTAATATATTGTCTAGTTGGTGCTCTAAGAATAAATTGTTCATCAATGTACAGAAGTGTAAGGTGATGTCGTTTTTCAGAACACTCAATCCAAATATTGTCAATTATTATTTTGATGGAGATCTACTTTGTAGAGTAACTTCAACTGTTGATTTAGGAGTTCTGTTTGATCAGAAATTAACTTTTACGTTACACATAGATAAAATAATATTAAAGGCCAATTCTATGTTAGGTTTTATTTTTAGAATGACAAAGGATTTTATGGATGCATTTTCGTGTGTTAGTCTATATACTTCTTTAGTAAGATCTCACCTTGAATATGCTGTAGTGGTTTGGTATCCTCATCAGGATGTGCATATTGCAAGATTGGAATCTATTCAGAAACGTTTTACTATCTATATGGCCAGGAAGCTTGGTCATTTATCTGATCGTCATCTACCTATGTGGGAACAGGTGCGAAGTCTCCCATCGTATGTGATTCGGTGTGAGTGCCTTCATATTGATACGTTGGTTAAACGCCGAAAAATTGCATCTGCCTTGTTTGTTAGTGATTCCCTTAGTGGCCGCATTAAGTGTCCTGAACTCATTTCTGCTTGGAGCATTTATGTACCTACCAGAAGCTTGCGTCCAAGGGAATTTTTGTTTGTTGACTTTCATAGAACGAATTATGGTTCCAATGAGCCAACCAAGTCAATGGCTAGAATTTTTAATGAGTTTTACCATTTATTTAATTTTGAGAGATCCAGAATGTATTTTCGGAAGGCAATCAGAAATTGCAATTTTTAATCTCATTTTACGTTTTTAAAGTTTTCGTTTTTTCATGTTCCGTATTGTTAGTATTCCTTTTATTTCTTTTTAATCTATAATAATTCTTTTTTTACTATTCATTAAGTTTTTAACTGTAGAATAGATTTAAATAAATAAATAAATAAATAAATAAATAATAGGGCAAGAAGCCTCATATGTCAAATTATTAATAGAAAGAAAATTCTGTTTGCGATAAATAGTTTAAACCAAATTTGATAAGTTACCCGGACTTCATGGTATTATCCTTGCGGATATCGAACAGACTATATTATAACAGACCTATTGACTTAACCATTTCTTGGTTAGAAGTGATTTTCAAAAGTAGCCTAGAACTATCTCACATTCCTAACAAATGGACTAACTTGAAGGATATATTCATATACCTAAGACGGGAAACGTTCACAATGGAAAGACACATAGTAGATCTTATTAGATGCGCAGTTGAAAACTGAGATAATGATGATTTTCATCGAAAAATATATTTGTCTCGTTTTCGACAGCAAATTAAATTGGAAACCTAATGGGAAAGGATGGAGGCTGCAGTATTATTTCGTACTGGCTCTAAACCGCAGTAGTCAGACCCATTCTTTTGTACGGGGTAAAAGTCTGCTCTGGACAAAACTGCCAACAAAAGTTGTTGATGAAAGTTCATAGAACAGTTTCAATATAGATTAGTAGTGCACTGTTAAAAGCACTATTTTTCTATTTTAATAGAATTGTAGAGGCTAACGGCTTCGGTAACTCTTACGTCACTGCGCTCCCCCCCCCCCGCTTAGCCCTCCGAGGGGCATTAGATTTATACTTCGGGGGACTTAGGAGCTGGGATCAGCAAACATGTCGCACTGCGTGCCGCACGTAGGAGCGGATTATATAGAATTTATTAATGACACCTACTAAAAAGAAAAATAATTGCAATATTTTGTTATGCAATATTTTGTAATTGCAACATTTTGTAGTTGCAAGATTAATAAAAAAAACGCAATATTTTGTTAATGCAACATTTTGAAATGCAATATTTTATATCGATCCAGAAAAACTATTTCACTAAATATTCATTATTTCACTATAAAATAATCAAAAAATCAAATTTAATAATAAAATTAATTTTATTATTAAAAATAATAAAATATTAATTATTAAAAAGCGGGATTTAAATGCGGGATTTTGTAAAGCGGGATTTGGAAGCGGGATTGTCTACGTAGACCAACAATTTTTGAGGTAAAATTTCAGAAAGTTCCGAGACCCCTGGTTCTAATCATCGACTGTTCGAATGCTGGCATTTACACAATTCTTTCTTTTGGCCACTTCATAATTCTTTCAAGCATTAGACAACATTTGTTGAGAAGAGGGCCTTCCGAATTCAAATGACACTAAGTAATAATTCACCACGCCCCCTAGTATTAGCGCTTCCCCACACTATATTATAACCGTTTGCGTCACATCGAGGTCTTTTGCGTTTGTCGTTTTGCGTTTAACTGAGAAATAAATTGAAGTCATGAAAACGTACGGCTTTTGGTGTTGAGTATGCGTCCTTCGATTATTTTACATTTTTTGGTGAAATCGATCGATTAGACCTATTCTCGAGTTTATAACCAGCCCTATAAGCTATGTGGAGAACATTTCACAAACAACTTAATAACAGATAGTTGCATTGTCTTTGTGTAGGAAAGACTAAATCCTGCTTTATACGTTGATTTGGTCAACTTTATCTATTAATCTTGGCACAGGCCTACATGACCAGAAATTCTAAACACAAACGCCCAAAATGGAAAACAAAATGCAAATGAAAACGGCAGCGTGCACCAAGGGGTTTCATACGCAAGTGTTCTTAAAGGTACCGCTCCTAAAGTTCAAGCAAGTGAAGAGGGAAACATTTCAACAGCTTTAAATAAATTGACTAATATGATGCAAAGCTTCATGGCGATGATGGAGAGAACCATGGATTTAATGATGCAGAATATGAGCACGCTGATGCAGATAGTCGTAAAAAGCCAGAAATGACCATCATCAAAATAGCCATATGGAATGCAAACGGCCTAACACAACATAAAGCGGAGGTACATGCATTCCTCACTGAACACAATATTGACATAATGTTAATATCAGAAACACGCTTCACCAAAAATAGCTATTTCAAAATTAATGGGTACTCTATGTATGACACCAAGCACCCAGATGGTAAAGCACATGGAGGCACTGCTGTATTGATTAAGCGAAGATTAAAACACTACAAGCTTACGAAATATGAGAAAGAACATTTACAATCAACGAGCATCTGTCTGCAGGAGTGGTCTAGAAACTGCGTCATATCGGCAGTGTACTGCCCTCCAAAACATGCTATAAAAAAACTCCAGTTCTTGGATTATTTCAGCAAGCTGGGTAATAAATTTCTTGCGGGCGGTGATTACAACGCCAAACATACTCATTGGGGTTCCAGATTAACATCGCCGAAAAGCAAACAACTTTATGATGCTATAAAGGAACAGTCCCTGGATTATTTATCTGCCGGTAACCCAACTTACTGGCCCACAGATAAAAAGAAAATTCCTGATCTAATTGACTGTTGTGTAACTAAGGGCATTCCACGTATATATGCTAAAGCCACCGATTGCTTTGATCTGTCTTATCACTCACCGGTAATAGTAACATTGAGTACTGAGAGGAATGAAATACCGAACCGTCTTACAAACAAGAAAACTAATTGGGATCAATATAGGAGGCTAGTCGAACAAACGTGTCTACTTAATATTCCTCTGATCACACCAGCTGATATTGATGCGGCGGCAGAAAATCTAAAAGATGTCATGACATTATCTGCTAAAAGGGATATACCCGGCATAAGTAGTTCCGAAAAAGTTAATAAACTGTCACATAATATACAGGAACTAATCCAGGAAAAGCGAAAAATTTGCCGACAATGGCAGCAAACAAAATCACCGTTATTGAAATGGAAATTAAATCGAGCTATTAAGGCTCTAAGATTTGCTTTGAGCGAAGAAGAAAACCAGCGCGTAAAGAACTACTTAATTGATCTCTCGGCAACCGAGAGGACAGATTATTCTTTGTGGAAGGCAACAAAAAATTTAAAAAGGCCAACAAATTCGAATCCACCGATTAGACTACCAACTGGAAATTGGGCGAGAAGTGATGAAGAAAAAGCCAATGCTTTTGCTGCTCATCTAGCAACAGTATTCGTCCCGCACGAGGAAGATAATTATTTCGTGCTACCCCAGCCAACGGATGATGGTTTATTCTACAAACCTATAAAGTATAACTGGAAGAAAGTTAAGAATACAATTAAAACTTGCATAAGTCCGAGAAAGGCACCAGGACATGGTCTCATTACTGGAAAAATGATAAGGGAATTGCCAGATAAATGCATAAAATTAATAACATTTGTATTCGGGGGGTAAGGGGCGCCGGTTTAGATGGTCTTATTATACTAGCCCAAATGCCAACCTCACCTGCACGTGGTACTTCCTGCTAATTAACTAACGAGGCTCTGGCGACCGAGATACGGCGGAATAACCGACTACCGAGAACATAGCAAATGATGTTCTCTTCAATGACCCACTACCAACTTGTACTGGTTAGGTTGGTAGTTGATACATAACCAGTTTTAAAGCAATGAGTTCAACGCAAAAAGGAAACAATACCCCAGGTGGTAAACCAACTACCCAGTTGGCTAATCCACCCTCTTACGAGGCTGGCTCAATGGATTCTGGGGTGAGCCAATCATTGCTAAACCCATTCGAAAGAAGTTCAATGTTGTTAAGATCACCAAACAATCATACTAACTCTGCAAATCAGCAGAAAGACGAAAACGCTGAACTCTGTCGAAAACTCAGTGAAGTAGAGATACTTTTAACGCAATTAAGAAGCGAAATTGAAAAGCTGAAAAAAGAAAATGAAGAATTGAAGAAGCCCAAACCAATGGAGATTTCTGAAAACCCGCTAACTTGTTATAATGAAACAAGTACTCACACTAGTTATAACAATGAGTTCCATACTGATGAAGAGGATCTCATGAGAGAAACAGATTGGGTACTGAAAAGGAAGAAAAGACCTACTAAAAAACGAAAAGCAGAATTTTCGCCTGAAGTTGGAGATCATTCGCAAGCTAATGTATTAGTAACTGGTGATACTAATACCAAACCAACTCACCAGCAACAGCAACAAAAGGTTGTACCGAAAGAAAAGGCGCCTCCGCCAATTAATGTAATCGGCATAACAGAATTTGCAAGTATACAATCTATAATGAAATCAGTGACAGCTAAGGAATATAGAGTAGTGTCACTAAACAATAACGTGTGGAAAATCAATACACTAGATTCCGACACATATAGAGCTCTAGCAACAAAGCTCAATGCGGAAGGTAAAGAATGGTTCACATACGAAGATAAAAACGAACGCGCAATTAAGGTTATGGCCAGAGGCCTTCATCCAACGTGTACGAAGGAGGACATAATTGAGGACCTAAAGGCAAGAGATCTGCAAATAGAAGATGCAGTAAACATCCTAAAACGAGAGAGAGGTGAGAACAATCAAGTCAAAAAAAGGGGGCTTCCACTCTTCATGCTTACGTTTAACAAAAAGGAGAAAGTTGAAAACATCTTCAACATCAAAGCAATTCTCAACATGAGGGTTAAAATAGAACCGCTTAAGAAAAACACGAGGCTAATACCTCAATGCAAAAAATGCCAAGGTTTCAATCACACGCAAAAATATTGCAGACGGGAGCCAAGATGCGTAAAATGTGCTGGAAAACACAACGCGAAAGAGTGTACAGAAAGTAGAAACACCCCTGCAAGATGTATAAACTGTAAAGGGCATCATCCTGCAAATTATAGAGGCTGTGAAGTAGCCAAAGAACTTCAAAGACTAAGAAACAAAACGCATCAGTTTCCTCAAAACCCTAGGGTTACCAGAGAAGAGAAACCAACTAAAACCCAAGCGGAGCCAAAACCACCAGGTATTGGTACAGAGCGGAAAAGTTATTCACAAATTGTACAGCAATCATCTAATGCTATGAATGATAATCCCCTTGAAAGGATTTGTCGAAGCATAGAAGTCATAAATATAAGGCTAGCAAAGCAAGAACGTGGTCTAGAAGCTTTATATAAGCGTCTAGATATGCATCAAACCTTGAACGAGGCAACAGCCCTCATATACTAAAATGAGCAGATCATTAAGAATTGTCACCTGGAACGCGAACGGACTAGCGCAACATGTTCCAGAGCTAGAAATTTTTCTAAATTTAGAAAAAATAGATATCTGCCTAATATCGGAGAGCCATTTGACAAAAACATCATTTATTAAAATACGTGATTATGAATGTTACCATGCTGTTCACCCAGGAGGAAAACCCAGAGGAGGATCAACAGTAATAGTGAAAAAGAGTCTCAAACACTATGAAGAACCTAGTATAGAAGAGGAAAGTATGCAAGTTAAAACCATAAAAGTTGAAACTAACAATAATAATGAATACAGTATTTCCTCTATCTACTGCCCTCCACGCTATAATCTAAACAAAGAAGATTATAATAGACTCTTTAGATCACTAGGATCCAATTTTATTATTGGTGGTGACTTTAATGCAAAAAACACCTATTGGGGATCAAGACTTACAACCCATAAAGGAAAAGAGCTATTCGAAGCCGGACGAATAAATAACTGCGAGTTCCACTCTGGAGGTAAACCAACATACTGGCCTGCTGATATAAATAAAATACCAGATCTCATTGATTTTTATGTAACGAAAGGGATCTTCGAGGATTACATGTACATCGAAAACAGCGAAGGGATATATTCCGATCATACACCTGTTATCATGACACTCAGCACAATGATAATTAATAAGGATAACCTGCCTAAATTAACAAATAATAGAACTAACTGGGACCTATTCCAAGAACTAATTGAAATGCAAACAAATCTACGAGTGCCGATTAAAACACCGGTACAGTTGGAAGACGAACTAGAGGTATTTAACAGTACTATTCAACAAGCAGCATAGGAAAGTTCTCCTGCTAGTCACACCGAATCCCGTAGGAATCAAAATTATCCTATTGAGGTCAGGGAGTTAGTTAGAGAGAAACGGAAGGCAAGAAAAACCTGGCAAAGGACACGCGCCCCGGAAAACAAAAAAATCCTCAATTTTCTATGCAATAAACTAAAACAACTTATAAAAGAAATTAAGAATGAAACTATTAACAAGTACTTAAATGGTCTCACTGAACATAAAGATACTGATTACTCTCTTTGGAAAGCAACAAAGGGATTAAAAAGAACTAAAATGCATGTGCCACCTATTAAAAATGGGGAAGGAACCTGGACCAAAAGTGACAAGCAAAAAGCTATTTTATTTGCAGCTCACTTGGAAGACACCTTTCAACCGCTACCTAGGCAAACAGCAGATGAAAACATAATAACAATTAGCAAAATTGATGAATATAATATTCGATGTGTAACATTACAGGAATTAAAAAATGAGATCAAGTGTAATTTGAACGCAAAAAAAGCTCCAGGATATGATTTAATTACTGGACAAGTCGTAAAAGCCATTCCCGAGAAGGGACTACGAAAATTGGTTCAAATTATCAATGCTGTCTTCAGACTAAAATATGTCCCACGGCAATGGAAGGTTGCTGAAGTAATTATGATCCCCAAACCAGGCAAACCAGCGAACGATAAAAAGTCGTACAGACCGATTTCACTACTTCCTGTAATTTCAAAATTATTTGAAAAATTACTGCTCAAGAGACTCAAGCCAATAATAGAAGAGAGAAATTTGATTCCACCACACCAATTTGGATTTAGAGAAAATCACTCTACGATAGAACAAGTTCACAGAATAACGGATATAATCGAAGACTCACTTGAGAATAAGAAGATATGCTCCAGCATCTTCTTAGATGTAGCACAAGCTTTCGACAAAGTTTGGCACCAAGGACTTGAATTTAAATTGCATCGAGATCTACCTAAGCAATTCTATCAAATTCTTAAATCTTATATCGCAGACCGACATTTCCGTGTAAAATATAACCAAGAGTACTCTGAACTAAAGAGAATATCAGCAGGCATACCACAGGGTAGCGTACTGGGTCCTATATTGTACATCCTGTACACCAGAGATATGCCAAATACAGAAGGTGCCACCATAGCAACATTTGCAGACGATACAGCTATTCTGGCGACTGGAAAGTGTATATCAGAAGCAACGACCAAACTTCAAAAAGCAACCGACACAGTGAGTAGTTGGACAAAGAAATGGCGCATTAGCCTAAACGAAGCAAAGTCGGTTCACGTAAACTTCACGAACCAGAAAGCTAACTGGATTCCAGTGAAACTTAATTCAAGGCCGGTTCCAAATGCAAATACAGCCAAATACCTCGGCATGACTCTCGATTGCAAGCTTAGATGGAAAGAGCATGTTAAAAAGAAAAAAGAAGAATTGAACATTAAGTATAGGAAAATGTATTGGCTAATAGGTAGAAACTCTGAGCTTACAATACATAACAAATTGCTATTATATCAGCAAATACTTAAACCAGTATGGACCTACGGTATTCAACTTTGGGGTTGTACCAAGAAGTCAAATGTACAAATGATTCAATGTTTTCAAAACAAAGTGCTGCGTGGCATTGTAAACGCACCATGGTACATTAGAAATGATAACCTCCATAGGGACTTAAACATGGAATATGTAAGTGAAGAAATACAAAATCATGCGAAGAAACACATTCAGCGGATATCTCGGCACCAAAATGCAGACATACGAAGTTTGTTGGATACCACCAATGCAGTAAGAAGACTTCAAAGGCAGAAACCTTTGGAATTGGGCAGTTGTATTTAATTCGGATAGAGAAAAATAATTACTATGTAAATTCAAACGGGAGTAACCATTGGGCTACTGCCCGTCAAATGTGAATCTTCATTTAAGAAAGATAAATTACTAAATGATTTGTAAATCAGTTGTAATATTAAACAAAGGAAAAAAAAAAAAAAAAAATTTGTATTCAACGCGATCATGCGAACCAGTTATATTCCTCAGAAATGGAAGATATCTTTGATCACAATGATTCATAAGCCAGGGGAAAATGAAACGCAAATCTCATCATATCGTCCAATAAGTATGCTGCCCACAATCTCAAAGCTATTTGAAAAAATGTTACTAACGAAATTGAAACCAATATTAGAAGAATGGCGCGTTATTCCAGACCATCAATTTGGGTTTCGAAACCAACATGGTACTATAAAGCAAGTACACAGAATTGTAAATGCAATCAAAATCACCTTCGAGGAAAAGAAATATTGTGCTGCTGCCTTTTTGGATATCGCTCAAGCTTTTGATAAAGTTTGGTACGATGGACTAATTTACAAAATTAAAGAGCTTCTACCGAAGAAATTTCGCTCAGTTTTGGGAAACTATCTTCTTCAAAGGCAATACATGGTCAAACAAAACAGCGCAACTACTTGCTTAAATGATATTAATGCAGGTGTCCCGCAAGGCAGCGTTCTAGGACCAATATTATACTTGTTGTACACAGCTGATATACCTGTAACCAACAAAGTATTAATATCAACATTTGCCGATGACACGGCCATCCTGGTGTCTCACACTAATCCTGAAATTGCCTCAAATGAATTACAGAATCATTTAAACAAGGTCGCGGACTGACTGAAGGCATGGCGAATAAAAGTGAACGAAAACAAATCAACTCATATCACATTCACGCTAAACAAACGCACCTGCCCACCAGTGAAATTAAACGATAAAAATATTCCTCAACAAACGAAGGTAAAATACTTAGGTTTGCATCTGGATAGAAGGTTAACGTGGAAAAATCAAATTGAAACAAAGCGCAATCAAATAAAAATTACATTTTCCAAAATGTATTGGCTGATGGGAAGAAAATCTCAGTTGTCATTAGCCAACAAAGTTTTACTTTACAAAGCGATAATCAAACCCATATAGACATATGGTATTCAGTTATGGGGATCCACCAGCGCTTCAAACAGAGAACTCCTGCAACGAACCCAAGCGAAAATACTTCGCAGTATTACCAATGCTCCTTGGTACATTCGAAATAGTAATATACATCACGATCTTGGGATTAAAACCTTTAAAGAAACAATTAAAGAATTCAGTTCGAAATATTACTCAAAACTAGAAGCACATCCCAACGAATTGGCCAGAGAGATACTAAAACAGCCGCGATTTAGACGTCTGAGAAGAACAGATCCACTCGAACTGATGAACCTGTGAACCTGTAAATTTAATTCGATACATACATATAAGTGTAGTCTAAATTAATTAAATTGTGAGCACTAACAATAAGTATTAACATTGGTTAAGACTTAAAATATGTAATAATTTTTAGCTTAAGATTTGATTACTTCTTGTGAGTTTCTTATGTAGAAAGATTCAAGAATAAAGCCATTAAAAAAAAAAATCTTGGCATCTTTAAAGAACACTAGTTTTAGGATCTGCAAGCGAAAGGATATTGCGCCCAACAGTTGAAATACCCACAGCTTTGCAACAAGACTTTTGGCTTAAATGTGTTGCAATCTTTGTTAGAATCGGAACTTTAAATTTTAGAGGCATCTGATCATCAAGAAATATAAAACCTATCCCAGATATTTGAATTTTATTGATTTTGAAAAGCGCGACCAATATTATGTACAAGATGCTCTCATCGCACCTACTTAATAATATGAGTGTTGTTTGTAAATATAAATTTTTTATTACTAAAACACGTTGATTTTTTTTTTATACCTTAGCCAACACCATTAAAATGAGTGTTTATCAGTCTCCATCTCAATGACCTCAAACAATTTTACTGTAATGGCGTAGATTACAAAATAAACGATATATAAAGAAAAGGCCACACATGGTGAATATAATCTGTGTGACATGCAAATTAGTTGAGTCCATCAAATATTCAAAAGTATCGAAACGGAACTACTGTGTATATAAGATAAACAAATAGTCTCAAATCTGGTTTGTACAAATATTAATTTGTGTGACCAAAACACGTCGCGTTTTATATTGAGAGCGTACTTGAAGGTTACAGAATTGAATAATAAAATCGCGCGCGCGATATTAAAAATGTAATTTCGATATTCGCGCTTTATTTACCCATCAGGGCACTTATATGTACATATATTCACAATTTTTTTAATGATCACCTTGGCTAGCTATTTAGTTTTTATACTTAAGGATCTTGACGACCTATTCGATGAGGTCATGTAATATGCTACTTTTTAATATTCAATGCATATATGTCTTGCGTAATTTTGCGGTTGTTAAACCAAATAAGTCACTGAACGCTTTTTGTGCACCAAAACCTTCACATTTTTTTTGGTTTTTTTTTTGTCTACGATAACTGGAAAAGTATTTTTCCAAAATGACTTTCGAAAAATTGTACGAATTGTGCACGGTTGAATGCAGATTTTACATCAAAATGTGTACACATAGGTAACCTTTCAAAAAAATTGGAAAAATCTACGGGAAATATATAAATTGTTCGTAATTAATAGTGACCTCAGGAAAATGGCAATTCTTGTGTCATTTTCCGTATTCCATACCTATTTTGTGCGGAATTTACTGTAAATTGTAATAATTCAATATAAATGTCATAACAATTACCAGGTAAAATGATTTCGAGGTTATTGAAATCGATCGTGCGGCGTTTGCATATTTGTTTTGATGACAGTTAAGGTATAAAAATAGCTTCCTGTCATAATTGAATGAGTATGTATATAAGTTGAGTGCGGGTGAGGTGACGACATCATTATATTGACGTCTTTAATCAAAATATGTTTTGTTGTTTTTGTTTGGCAATTATGTCATTGTGGTTTAATTTACAATAGAAGCGTTCATGTTTTATTTATTGAAATTTAGACGCACGAGCGAAATTCAATGGATACAAATAAAAACTTTGGACCGTAAACTGCTTTTTGTTATCCAATCGATTCCGGACTAGGTTTTTGCACGTGTTATTTTTGTTTAGTAATAGATTGAACTACAAAGAGCAACGAAAGTGTAAACTCGAGTGACCATTAGCCTATATTGAGAATGTTCTCATCTTCGAAATACTGCAACTATTTGAATAACGGTTAGGTTTGGAGTTTAACGTTCTAATGTTGATGAGTCAACATATTCTTGTCTTACAGCATTCTATTTACACTTCACTACCTGAACTCAGTGGAGGAGGGGCTGCTGGTATTGAAAAGTGATGTTGCGCCTTAAAAGGAAATTAAGTAGGAAATCGTGTAATGATGAACGTTCATTTCCAAATCGGTTGTTGTTTTGTTTTTATTTGTAAAGTGAATTCCTTTAGTTTGATGGCTCCGTTTTATTACATTAGATGATTTGCTGTACCGATAGTGATGCCGATGCGGGATCCGCATATGATATCAACGGTCGTTTTGCATGCAATTTTATTCAATAGTTAGTTGAATTTAGTACTTTAATATTGTATAACGATCAAGCGTTGGTTTTCGCTGCAAGATTGCTACTGCGCTCGTATAAAAATTGCATAGGTTGAAATATTTGACAATGGTTCACTTCTTCTTATTTGTGTTATGATGTGTGATTAAGTTTTGTTAAGATAGATGTCAGAAACTGGTATTATGAGGTTGTAGCGACTCATTAATTTCTTTCATTCATTCACTCATTTCTTACACTCAACAATTCAATCATTCATTCATTCTCCATGGAAGTCGACTCACAGTCATCACATCAAAAAAAACAGTAATTCAACGGGTACTGACGACAACGTCACATACCCTGAAGTCATCAAGACTACACATACTAGACAGAATAAACCATTTCACCTTTTTAATCGACACTGGTGCCGACCTTTCGGTCATTCCAGCCCAACATTGTAAAAACTCTTTTCATTCAAATACCGAAATCCTGATCTAGTCCTATCGGCCGCCAATGGCACAACAATCCACACTTACGGCACAAAACTGCTACAGGTGGATATCGGACTCAAAAGAACATTCACGCATGCTTTCATCTTAGCTGCTGTGAATCGTCCGATATTTGGCGCCGAATTTCTGTGTAAGTTCGGCCTCCTTGTCGACCTCAGAAACAAACGGCTGGTTGATTCAGCGACAAAGCTGTCAATCAATGCCACAATGGTTCGCGTCGACACACCGACACCGATCCATTTCGCAGTCGACAACGGATATGCCACTCTGCGCAAACAATTCCCTTCACTTACAGCAGAGCCGAACTACAACTTACCAGTTCGACACAACGTGGTTCAAGTCCGCCATAAAGCTGAACGATTGGCGACCATGTGGGGATTATCGACGATTAAACACGGTCACAACACCCGATCGTTATCATATACCCCACATACAAAATTTTTCTATGCACTTGCATGGATGCAAAATTTTCTCAAAAATCGATCTTGTCAGGGCTTACCATTTAATTCCCGTCGCACTTGAAGACGTTTACAAAACGGCGATCACAACACCGTTTGGCCTATTCGAATTCACTCGAATGCCATTCGGTCTTCGCAATGCCGCCCAAACGTTTCAGCGTTTCATGAACGAGGTCGTACGTGATTTAGACTTCGTTTTCGTCTACATTGACGACATTCTTGTAGCTTCGCATCGCATAATGAGGAACAACACAAACTTCACCTGGAACAACTCTTCTACAGGTTAACTCAGTTTGATGTTCATATCAAGAGTTCAAAATGCGTTTTCGGCGCATCCACTCTTGATTTCCTCAGCCACAAGATCACCCCTAATGGTATTCTGTGGTCTGAAGGACGAATTAACGCCATTAGTGAATTTCCAGCTCCATACCCAAACTCGCACAAACACTCGCACCAATTCACGGTCACTTGGCAGGTTTACTCGAAAAGCCCAAGTCCGCCAAGAACTTTTCTTGGACCGACGAATGCCAACAAGCATTCACGTCGTTGAAAACTGAATTGGAACAGATAACACTTCTGGCGCACCCATTGAGCGACTCAAAGCTCAGTTTGACTACTGACGCATCAAACACTGCCGTCGGTGCAGTACTGCAACAGTACCTTAACGAGTATTGGGAGCCCCTGGGATTCTTTTCTAAGAAACTATATCGGATGCAGAAAAGAAATATTCCGCATTCGATCGGGAATTACTCGCAATGTATCTGACAGACAAATACTTCAGATATTTTGTCGAGGGTCGGGACTTCACCATTTATACCGACCACAAGCCACTAACACGAGCAATTCAGTCAAAAACTAAACGTAATCCAAGGCAATCGCACCTCTTGGATTACATTAGTCAATTTACCACAGACATTCAGCATGTTCACGGACATGAAAACGTTGTCGCGGACACACTATCCCGTACCACTCACAACGAAATGGCCATAGTCGAGACACATATCGACTTACACAAAATAGTAAACACTCAAAAAGCCGACCTAGAACTTCAGAATCTACTTTCTCGTTCCGAATGTCACACTAGTTCATCAATGAAACTAGAGCTTTTTAAACTACCTAGCCTCGAATTCATCTGCGAAACATCTACTGGGAACAATCGCCCATACATCGCAGAACCACTACGTCGAACCATCTTCGACACATTACACAACATTTCTCATCCTCGTGTCCGTGCAACTCGTAAGTTGATTACTGCTCGCTATTCTTGGCCCAGTATAAACAAAGATGTAGGCAATTGGGCTCAGTCTTGTTTATCCTGCCAACGTGCTAAAGTTCAAAGGCACACAAAATCACCCCATGGACAATTTGAAATTCCGCCTGGTCGATTTGAGCATATCCATATAGATGTTGTATTTACTCACTTGTGTCGATAGTTTCACTCGCTGGCCTGAAGCATACTGCATGACCAAAATGTCAGCCGCAACCATTGCCACCACTTTTGTGAACAATTATATATCACGATTCGGCGTGCCCCTTCAAATCACAACAGAACAGGGAACGCAATCCGAGTCCAAAATTTTCACTGAGTTAACAAAACTCTTCGGATCACATCGGATACGGACAACGGCTTATCACCCACAATCCAATGGAATGGTCGAACGCTTCCATCGGCAACTCAAAGCGGCACTTATGGCCCGAAACAATACAATTAATTGGAGTTCGGAAATACCAATCGTACTACTTGGAATCCGAGCAACAATGAAGGATGACCTGAAGTGCTCACCACCTGAACTGGTTTACGGCCAAACAATCAAGCTACCCGGTGAGTTCTTCATCGAAAATCCTCCTTCATCACTCCCAACTACCGACACAGTCATCGACCAACTGCGACAAACCATGCAGAACCTTATACCAAAATCAACCCGTCAATCCAAACAAGATGACGTTTTCGTTCCGAAATCCCTCGACAACTGCGATCTTGTTTTTATCAGAATAGACAAGGTTCGCACGGGATTATCTCCTCCCTATGAAGGTCCGTAAAAGGTTATACGTAGACTAAGAAAACATTTCATCGTATCGATTAATGGTAAAAACCATAACGTTTCAATCGATCGACTGGAACCGGCATATGGAATCCTTTGTTCGGCTGATCGAACATCAAGCCCGCGAACATTCAAAACCGTCCGTATTGCTACCACGCACTCAATCATTCCCTAGGGAGGGGAAATCACTCGCGGAAGAGTTCTGTAGCGGCTCACTAATTTCTTTCATTCATTCACTCATTTCTTACACTCAACGATTCAATCATTCATTCATTCTTACATTTACTCACCGCCACAGTTTTACATAAACAATCAACAATTGTTCTCACGTGAACACATTCGTAACAAACAGAATGCACCTATTCAATTGCAGGCATACCAACAGAACGACGAACAAAAAAACAAAACAAGAAAATAAAAAAAGTAGTCGAACACACTTCTTCGCGTCATTTTGAAAAAGGCACAACTAAAAAGTCACAATTGAATGGATATTTTTCAATTCCTCTCGTGTGAAAAATTCGAAGAATAAAATAAGTTAAAATATACAAGTACGGTGAAAATAGTATTAGTGTAAATTAATTAACCAGTGAATGTATGGGAATTACCCAATAACATTTAATAAATACCAAATACATACTTATAAGTCAATTTCGTGTTAAATAAATTATAAACTTTGGTACAAGGAAATCAAAAAAAATGGCGTTTTTATTTAGATAAAATAAAGTTCAACGCTATAAGGTCATGAATTTTGTAGGGATGGTTATATATACTGGTGTGTTTGACGAATAAATTGCAGCTGGCCTTCTAATTGTGTAGACCGGTGTCAAGTAGGCCCTGTAGGCGATGTTCGATATTCGTTCAGTTGTATCATTTCCAACCTTAATCTCTCTTGATCTTCTATCAGATTGTTCAATGATATTATTGTGAGGTTAGAATTATGTTTCACAACTCACACTGAGCTGTCACTGAAGTTTTTCCAGAATTATGATGCAGTTCAAAACAGATAATCTTTTGCAAGCTGCTGCCAGTCTGCCTTGTGCTTGCTTAAAGGCTCGGTTTTCTTTAAAGTTCACTTCATGGCTACCAATTCGAGTTTGCCTAGATCCTAGAAATATATGTATACCTGTCGAATGATTAAATGGGGTAATCTTGACGTGGGCTTGCGCGTACCCTAGTATGTAGCAAATTTAGAATATTATTTTATTCTTTCCTTGCCCGTGGAGCTGCCTTCTTGGTTTTTGGTTGTCCTTTACGTACATCGCTAGACCATTTTCCATGGACTGCGGATTGTCTCTCTGCGTGGTTCTTCTCCCTGCCACAGTTTCATCTAGATTTGGTGGGGTTGGTGAATGAACAAGATCATCAATCTTGCAATGTATGTTAATGTAGTCCTTTGGTTCGTTAGTTAAGGCTAGGCGGCCTCAATTTTATTGATATTCCTTTTAAACGTGTTATTTCTATATTTTGGTATGTTTACCCTAACCAGTCCATCTTGTCCTGGATGTGGCTTAACGACTCTAGCTAGACGCCAATGCATGCGACGTAATTGTTCATCTTTGGGGATTACTAGAACTCTCAATTGGAGGTTAGTCCATTTTTTCCAGAATCCTTGACAGAATTTGGTCAGAAAATTCCATCTTGTGATGGTGTTGATACCCTTAATATCAGGTTGTGGCGTTAATATGATGGCTCTCCCTATAAGGAAGTGTGCCGGACTTTAAAACCCGTCATCATCTGATGCTTTCCCATACTCCACCAAAGTGACTTCCCAGGGGTACAAAACGCCACTCGTTTCCCATTTATGCTGCCTCTTGTTCCTGCTCCAACGAAATTTGTGCCGCAATCACACTGACTATTTGCAGATAGATTTCTCCTCTTTATATGAACGTCGGTATGTAGAGGTGAATTGCCTTTACAGTTAGATATGAATACGACAATGTAGCCCTTTGTCGTTTTATTACAGCGGGCTATTTGTGAATCGTGGTGTTGGTGTTACTCGTTTTTTTTTTTGGTAACATACCCTGTAAAGGCGAGATATTGAAGCGATCAAATACCGCAAGCCTTAGAAATCGGATCACAGATATTAGTATTAGATTAATTTTATATTAGCTTTCAAACAAAACAAATGTAATTATTATTATTCTTTTGACATTTGTTAATTTGACAGGTTGACATTTAATAATTGTAGTAGATATTATAGCAGTTACCTTTTATTGTATTTAAATTAGTTAACTACTGTAAGCTAGATGTCACTATATATAACACATAGCAGTTAACTCAGTAATTTTATAAATGTGTACCATTTTGTAAAAGAAAAAAAAATAATTGAAAAAGAGAACATTCTTGTGACAGCTGCGAACGAAGTTACACTCAAGCGATTTTGGGCGATTAAATATAAAACAAAAATTAGTGTTTATCTAATAAAGATAGTTTGGTTAATTTTATTATCGCGAATTTGTATTGACCATCTATCGAGAAACAAACAAATGGTCCTTCGAGCCGGATAGAAATTGATCCGGAAAACCTCCTAATTAACAACTAAAATTAAATCACTGAATCAACTAGAAGTTTCCAAAAACTACAGTAAAATCAGGGCGGATGTAAAAATTTCTAGTTTGTTCGAATTCAGTAGTCTGTTTGAGTTTAATAAATAACTTTGATATCGTCATTCCGTTATATTGACGCTAATTTGTGAAAATTTTCTGGATTGTTCAAATTTAATAAATAACAGTGATAGTTTCGTTCCACGATATTGTTGTGAATTTTGTGAAAATTTAAAACCGTACGATAAACTGCTATTTTATACGATATGGTCGAATTACGCAGCCTTAAACGTATTAATAAAAACATTGCGAGCATTAGCGGATTTGTGAACCAAATAAGAGATGCGATGGGGATCGAAGATGTTACAGTCAATTTAAAAATGCTTCAGGATGAATGGAGCGAATACAAGGACATATGTAATGAGGTCCAGGAAACGGAAAAAAACCTGAAAATCCAAACTAAAATTGAAGACGGCTATTTCAATTTGAAAAAGGCTCTTTTAGATGCGGAGCAAACGCGAATGCCGCAGCCTCGTGCAAATGACAATAATATATCGATGGTAGATTTCTTGGAACACCAGAAACCATTCTTAGAAGAGATGTCAACGATAAAAAGAGTAGGGGAAACTGAAGTTCGGTTACCAAAGGTAAATATTCCTACATTTTCTGGACGGTACTCGGATTTCCCATCTTTCAAAGATTTGTTCGAGGCTTCATATGATTCGAGGTACATAACAACCCAAAAATTCTGAAAGTACAAAAACTGCAATATTTGAAGAGTCTTCTTAAAGATGATGCAGCTCAATTAGTGAAACATTTTGAGATAATCGAAACCAACTATGCTGAAGCTTGAGAAAAAATTAAAACGCGGTACGAGAGAAAAAACCAGGTCGTGAAGCAGCTACTTGATCAATTCATTCACCAGCCACGAGTAAAAGAGGGATCATCCAAGCAATTAAGTCAATTATGTGATACCTGCGATGATGTGATCCGAGGATTAAAGGTCTTTGGACAGAATGTCGAATCTCGTGATCCGGGGATGATTCACCTATTGTTAGAGATTATCCAGTAATAAAGGATCATTCACTAAGAATAAAGGAAGGCTTCAAGTGAAGGCCATGTATTCAACAGTAGCGAATACAAAAGTATGTTTCAAATGCGAAAAAGAACATAGCGTTCACGAATGTCCAGAGTTTAAGGAACTAACTGTCGACCAAAGGTGTTGCTTCAACTGCCTAAGCCAAACACACTTTTCAACTGTCTGTCGGCTAAGCTGAGATGTAGTTTATGTAAGGCGCGACACCACACATTATTACACCAGGCAAAACTGAACAGGCAAGAAGCGACTTCGATACCAACGGATTGTGAGCAGTCCTCCACAAGTGGTGGGAACACTCAAGGTCCGCGTGACATTAGGACTAATATGAGTGTAAGTGAGCGTTCTTCTTTCCGTGCGCTGTTACCGACTGCCGAAGTAACAATTTGCGACAACTTTGGGAAATCGATTGAATGCCGTATATTGTTAAACTCGGGTTCGCAGGCGTCGTTCATCACCGGCTACAACTCAGAAGAAGAAACGCGAACATTCTGGTTAGGGGAATTTCCAATTCTGGACTCCAAACAAAAGGCACAAGGGAAGTGAAGCTTCAATCGCGAGTTCACCCTCAAGAATCTTTGAAAATAGATGCATTCATATTAAACAAACTGCCAAAGTTATCCAGTGCCGATTTTTATGTTGATGAAGGAGTAACCTCTATATTACAACTTGCTGCTCCGGGATACAACCAAACAAGTGATATAGATGTTCTCATTGGAGCCGATGCATTCTTCCGAATTTTAAGAGAAGGACAAATTCAAAATATCAGCGGATCCGGTCATCTGTTGGCACAGAACACCATGTTCGGCTGGGTAATTTCAGGAGGTTCTTCAACGAGTGCTGAAAATATCTATGGTTTAGCGACTACATTTAAAGTCGAGTTAGAGACAAATATTGATGAAACTCTTCGACGGTTTTGGGAACTCGACGAACCAAGAAAGGAACAGCATTACACTCCTGATGAAACAGCATGCGAGAAACACTTTGCTTCAACGTTTTCATGTGACGATTCCGGAAGGTACACGGTACAATTACCGTTTAAGGAAAATACCCCAAAATTGGGCAACTCTTACAATGCTGCTCTACGGAGGTTTTACACGTTGGAGAAACGTTCGAATTTAAATCCGAAACTGAAGGCGGAATACAAACGGTTCAAAGGAAGTTTATTTACGTGAAGGGGAGTGTTACTACTTACCACATCATGCTGTGATAAGGGAAGATAAAGAAACCACAAAAATAAGAGTGGTTTTTTATGGCTCTGCCAAATCCTCGAGCGGGGTTTCATTAAATGAAAAATTGCGAGTGGGACCAACCATACAAGCGACATTGTGGGATATATTAACGAGATTCCGAACTTACAAATTTGTGATACCTGCAGACATCGAGAAGATGTTTCGGCAGATCAAGATGTCAGAAAGCCACCAGAACTACCAGCGAATTTTATGGCGATCAAGCCCAAATCAAGAGGTGGTGATATATAAACTGAGTACGGTTACCTACGGTACAGCGTCAGCACCATTCTTGGCGATAAGAACACTCCATCAGTTGGCGAGCGAAATCCAATACATACATCCCCTGGCTTCATCCGCTATAAAAACAGATTTCTATGTGGATGATTTTCTTTCCGGCGCGGATCATGTTGACGAAGTACAAAGTTTAAAATTGGAAATGGTTAATGCATTGATGGAGGTCCGAAAATGGAAGTCAAATCTATCAAAATTATTTAGAATCTGACGCTGATAAGACGATATGCATGGGTGATTCATGCATGATTAAAGTTCTGGGACTTCAATGGAATCCTTTAATGGATGCGTTCTCATTTAAAGTGAATTTGTTAGCTGAGTTGGTACCTACAAAGAGGAAGATGCTGTCACAGTCTTCGAAGATTTTCGATCCACTTGGATTTTTATCGCCAGTCACGATTATATTAAAAATAATATTCCAACGATTGTGGTTGGAAAACCTTGATTGGGATGATCTTTTACCAGATGAAACAGCAAGGCGATGGGCTGAAGTGAGAAGTGAGTTGAACGAGCTAGAAGAAATCAAAATACCGAGACCAGTTAAAGATGAGACCAAAGTAAAACTGCATGGGTTTAGCGATGCGAGTGAGAGAGCATATGCAGCGGTAGTATACCTAAGGTCAACTGACGAAAATGGGCAAGTACATACTAATATCGTAGCGGCGAAAACTAAAGTAGCACCGTTAAACCAGATATCGCTACCAAGGCTTGAACTTTGTGCGGCGGTTTTACTGGCGAAGCTATTGAAAAACGTGATGGCGGTTATAAATGAAAAAACCAAAGTGTATGCCTGGTCAGACTCCCAGATCGTTCTTGCATGGTTCACGATGGAAAACCTTTGTGGCCAATAGAGCCAGTGAGATCCTGGAAAGTGTACCGTCGGCTAATTGGAACTACGTACCCTCAGAACAAAACCCTTCTGATCCTGCATCGAGAGGATTACAACCCACAGCTCTTGTAAACTCCAAATTATGGTGGGAAGGGCCAATCTGGCTGCGACAAACGAATGGGAAATGGCCAATTTCAAGTAAACTAGAGGTCGAATTACATCAAGAACAGCAAAAAACCAGCGAATTTCTGAGATGTCGTCTTTCCCGAAATTGCGAATAGTCCTGGCGTACATGTTTCGGTTTATTCACAATGCGAAGACAAATAACTCTGTAAAAAAAATCAGGTGTTCTTTCAGTCCAAGAGCTGAGAGAAGCAACAAATGCATGCCTCAAATGCGTTCAAGGGCAAGAATTTAAACCTGAATTAAATCATCTTCGCAAATATGGCTGTGTTGCCAGAGGAAGTAAACTGGAATCATTGAGTCCATTCATAGATTCAGATGGTGTACTGCGAGTTGGTGGACGATTGGAGAAGGCGATCTCTCACGTTCATGATCGAAATTTCCATTCTGGTCCTTCGTTGACGTCACATTTAGTCAAGCAACAGTATTGGATAATCAATAGTTTTGGTGCAGCAGTGTTAATCACATCCTAAACAAGCAACGAGACATGGTGTCTTTCAGAACCAGCAAATATAGACTCTGAATGCTCCAGCGGTTATTACGCAACAAACTGTGCCAGAATCCGGCAAATAAGCTCCGATCGTTCTAGCCTCACCTCAATTTATTACCACAACACCTCTAGCATCCGAGGTAAAACCAAGCCTTTTCGTGAGACATGGCTTACTGTCAATATGTATTCTGAAGAATATTTCCTACCGGACTATGTCGCTCACAGGAAGGACAGATATGATTTTGACATCAGGCTTAACGGGAGCGGGGTATTGATTGCGGTTAAAGTTTATATTCCTAATGAGTTTGTTGCCTATATCATCCTAGTCTCGACGTCATTGCTGTTCATGTCAAAGTGGCCAGTTCCTTTATCGTCGTTATCGCAGTGTGCGCTCTCTACGGTTCGAACTTAATTAATTTCATCGACTCAGTTGTGATGCCATCAGTGCGTCCTAATGATCAACTTGTTATTGTGGGTAATTTTAATCTGCCTAATACAGCTTTCCACTGACGAAAGGGCATTACACATAATCGAATACTTGAAACCAAGCAGCTAAACCGTACTAGAAACAGTCAGGAGAAACACCTGGACCTGTTATTTACCAATTACGTCATGCATTCTGAGGTTTCTTCAAGTCTGGATTTCACCGACTCCCAGAGCATCTGTCACATACCGATTATTCATGTAAATTGTACAACTGATTCCTTTTCTAACAAGTTTTATTTTAATTTCAGAAATGCCGACTATGCTTCCTTAAATGAGTTCCTCGGCAATTCGGTGGCGGTAATTTAAATGACATTGTTTTGATGTTTAACGACTTTCTCAGGAGTGGTATTGAAAGACACGTTCCGTTGATTAAAAAATAACCCGGCTTTCGGGAGTCATGGTACAACAACAGGTTGTTAAATCTGAAGAAATGTCGGTACGGAGTTCAATGTTATCCCGATTTTGATAGAGCCAAAGAGTTTAAAAGTTTAAATTGGTTTTTATATAACCAATACTTTGTGCGAATCGAGGAGGAATTTACATCAAGTCCAAAGGAGTTCTAGAGTTTTATGAATAGTAAGATAAAAGTGTTGGTTTTCCTTCTCCTACGTCTTACCAGAACTCCGTCGCTCCGTTGCTAGCTTTTTTGCCTAGTATACGAACCAGCCACGATGTCCCCTAATATGTCTTCATGCGCTCACAGTTCCGTGGACTTTAATTATTTTAAATTTATTGAGCAGGAAGTTCGTGATTGCGTGCTTAATTAAGCATTGTGTCGAGAGCTTGTCCCGTCCAATTAAATTCATGTTTAATGAAAGTTTACATCGTGGATTTTTTTCAGGCCTTGGGAAATTTCCTGTGTCCACCCCATTTTCAAGGAAGGTAGAAGAAACGAAGTAAGTAACTATCGGGGGACCACAGGATCTTGGTTTTCCATACTAAATCATTAATTTCTTCTGCTTAGCACGGGTTTTATCTAGGCGTAGATCCACAGTGACTAATCTGGTTTATTTTTGTGGCAAATTTTTTAGCATTTTAAACTCCAGACTGTTGAAGTTTAAAAGAACTATTTGTGTTTATTTAATTAAAGTTACATAGAAATCCGTTTAGAAATCCGCATATATGTCGGTTGGGTATTATTTGCTGTAGTAGATTATAAGTTTTAGTGCTCTAGGGTAAAAAATGACATTTGTCATATTAATAATATCAATTTCGCCAATAACCGAGCACATTGTTTAATTCATTGTTCAATTAAATATTATAACCATAAATCTAATCAAACCTGGTTCTTATTTCAATTCTCCAAATCATCATCAAAGAAATTAACAGGTTATGGGCCCAGTAACGCATTTTTGATTAAAAAGAATTTAATGAGTAAAGTTCAGCGAGAATAGTTTTGTGAGGTTATAAGGAATTAAGCACGTTGCATATCACAATAGTCAAAGTGAGATTTAAAAATGGATTTGGCGAAGCATATCAAACCATTGACTGGAGAATCGGATTGGCCAGTATGGAAAAGAAAGATTAGAGATCTTTTAGATTATCATGATGGAACATTGAACGTCATCGATAAGAAATTGTTACCACCGGAGAAGTTAGGTGAGGAAGCTACGAAAGAACAGACCCTAGAGTACAAGGGGAAGTTTGATTTTTATCGTAAGGCAAATAGCTACGCAAAGTCAATGATTGCGAGTGCAGTGACTGATTCAGTTTATCAGAAAATTATGACAAGGGGTCAGCTTCAGAGACATGGGAGGCATTAAAGCAACAGTTTGAGGCCACTTCAAGGGACCAGTTGTTTAAGATATGCATCGATTTTTTTGCGTTCAGTTGGATATCGGGAGAGGATGTTTCAACCCATATAGCAAGACTCAAGAGTCTATGGAATGAGTTGAATGGTGGTCTGGAAGCCAAATTAGAGGACCCTTTACCGGATCTTATGTTGGTTTGTAAGATTTTGCATATTTTACCAAGTAAGTTTGAGACTTTTAAATCGAGTTGGATGTTGTTGACGAAGGACGATAAGAAGTCGTTTGATGAGTTGACAACACAATTGTGTATGTTTGAGAGAAACTTCACGAAGGGCTCAAATAGTGACCAAATAGTACAGGAAGCACTAATGGTAAAATCAGATGCACAGAGAAAAGACAGCCAGGGCAGCCAATTTTTTAAAGGCAGATCAAAGAAAGAAGATATCTGCAATTACTGTAAGAAAAAGGGTCACTGGGTCAATACTTGCCGAAAGTGGATCGCGGATGGAAAACCAAACAAGAGTACAGTCAAAAGTGGAGCTCAAGAGACTTTGACAGCACAGAGTGTGGAACTTATGTCTAGTCTGGAAGAGGCACATATGATTGACATGGATTCAGCAATATGGTGGATTGATAATGGGGCAACAAGGCATGTTACCAACAGTTCAGAATATTTTACAGACTTTCAGAAGTTTGAAAGTCCTTGCGATAAGAGCAGCTGGGAAAGAGACCCTATCAGCAGTAGGAAAAGGCACTGTAAAATTAACATCAACTATCGGTGATCGAGATATAATATTAACTGAAATTTGGTATGTTCCAAAATTATATAGAAACTTATTTTGAGTGCTTGCTGCTCAAGACCGTAATCTAAAGAGTGAGTTCAAATTCACAGCAACAGAATGTTGGCTTCATATAGAAGGCAGGAGAGTTCTGCATGGAAGACGCGAAAGAAATGGAACATTGTACAAAGCAGATGTTAAGCCAATTTCGCCAAGTCAGGTAATTGAGATAAATGCCATGGATGATACAGAATTACTACAATTGTATCATAAGAGATGGGGACATCAAGATAAACGTCATGTCCAGAGTATGTTGGAAAGAGAGTTGGGTGTAAAAGTTCCGTTAGGGAATGAACTGTGTGAGTCGTGTATTTATGGTAAAGCCCACAGGTTACCATTTGGACACAGAGAGAGAGCATCCAAGCCAGGTGAATTAATGTCGGTTGATGTATGTGGACCGTTCGATGATTCTTTCCAAAAGAAGAAATACTTAGTTGTATTCAAGGACGACTATACAAAGTTTAGATATGGCTATCCCATGAGAGAAAAATCCGAAGTTAAAGAAGTACTAAAGAGGGTTATTGAAAATTCAAAAACATTGGGACATCGAATTAAAGAAATGCTCAGCGACAATGGCGGGGAATTTGATAATAAAGACGTTCGGGAGATTCTATGTGCAGAAGGTATCACTCAGAGACTGACAGCGCCCTACACACCTCAGCAGAACGGCGGCAGTGAACGTGAAATGCGCACTATAGTTGAAATGGGAAGAACTTTCAAGTACTCGAATGAAGAAGCAAATTTTCCAGCAAACATTGTGGGCAGAGTTGGTGTCAACTTCAATTTACATCTTAAATAGAACTGCAAAATCATCTGTAGAAGGCAAGAGTCCATGTGAGCTTTGGACAGGTAAGAAGCCAAGAATAAAGCACTTACGTATTATAGGGTCTTCCTGTTATGCTCACATTCTTGATCAGAGAAGACGGAAAATGGATAGAAAAGCCATCAAGGGTTATCTAGTAGGATATGATGGAGATGAGCGCTACAGAATTTGGGTGAAAGAACAGAATAAAGTCATCCTTTGCAGAGATGTTATTTTTCAAGAAAAAACAGTACAGTGTGAAGAAGTTGTGGAATTACCATTAAAAGATGATGATCACAGCAATCAGGGAAAGCAAGAAATAATTCAAGAAGATGAAGAAAGTGAAAATACAGGCGAAGAACAATCAGAGAAAGAATCGGAGTCTGAAGAAAGTTCCACCGAGGAGGAACAATTTTCAGCACCACCTAATAAACAGTTGAGAGATCGTACAACTCTGAAAAAACTGTTACGTTTCAGCGATTGTATTATGATCACAGAAGAGATCATTAATGGGACAGAAATTCCAGAAACTTACGAGGAGGCACTCAACAGTAAAGTCAGTGTGAATTGGAAACGAGCTATGGACAGTGAAATTGATTCGCTCAAGGAGAATCAAACTTGGGAATTAAAAGATTTACCAAAAGGAGCAAAGGCCATACCATGCAAGTGGGTTTACAGAATAAAAACTCATCCAGATGGAAGTATCGACAAGTATAAGGCGAGACTTGTTGTGAAGGGATTTAGTCAACGACAGGGTATTGACTACAGCCAAACGTTCAGTCCGGTAGCCAAGTTAAGTACAATTCGTTCAATGTTAAGTATTGCTGCAACAGAAAGGATGCATTTGACACAGTTTGATGTATCTACAGCGTTTTTCTATGGTGAATTAGAAGAGACCATATATATGCAACAACCAGAGGGTTACAGTGACAAAAGTGATAGAGTGTGCAGACTCAAGCGAAGTTTGTATGGGCTTAAACAGGCCCCAAGATGTTGGAGTAAACGTTTCAGCACTTTTCTAGTATCAGCAGGATTTAAGGCAAGTGAAGCGGATCCATGTTTACACATCAGAGAAAAAGGTGAGAAGAAACTTTTAGTTGCACTTTATGTAGACGATGGGTTAGTCATGGCGACTGATCAGCAGGATGCTAATATCTTCATTAAAGAGTTAAAGACAGAGTTCAAGGCCACAGTGAAACCAGCATCGTATTTCCTAGGATTAGAAATCGAACGTTTAGAAGATGGTGCTATTAAAATAAGTCAGCAAGCCTACGCTAAGAAAATATTAGAACGTTTCAATTTTAAAGAGTGCAAACCAGTCTCTACACCTATGTTGAAGGAGCCAGTAGTATCAAAGGAGGATACAAAGGAAAATGTTAAGTTAAGCGATATTCCTTATCGTCAAGCAGTTGGAGCACTCATGTATTTAATGATCGGTACAAGACCAGATCTGGCCTACAGTGTAAGTTTCCTATCAAGATCGCTTGATTCCGCATCTACGGAAGATGTAATAAGACTGAAGCGAGTATTTCGATACATAGCAGGTACGTGCGATTTAGGCATAGTTTATCATCCCAATATCAGCGGCAGAATATTGGATTGCTTCAGTGATGCAGACTTCGGGGGATGCAATGTCTCTGGTAGATCAACATCAGGAGTGGTTGTTACACATGCAGGAGGAACTATATCGTGGTTAAGTCAAAGACAAGCAATGACTTCTACATCCACGACTGAAGCAGAATTAGTAGCAGCTAATGAAGCAGTCAAAGAGATTATTTGGTTGAACAGATTGTTTCAAGGAATAGGAAATCTGAAACAAAGACCAGTTCTTCAAATAGACAATCAGGCTACAGTAAGACTCACCGAGAATCCAGAGTTCCACCATCGTACTAAGCATATAAAAATAAAGTATTTCTTTATTCGAGAAAGAGTCATGGAAGGGGAACTAGCAGTTCAACATATTTCAACAGAGGACCAAGTTGCAGATATTATGACCAAGCCGTTAACAAAACCACGTTTTCAGGAGCTTTGCCATAAAATGGGACTTTCAAGTAAAAATTAAATAACAAGGGAAAGTGTTGAAGTTTAAAAGAACTATTTGTGTTTATTTAATTAAAGTTACATAGAAATCCGTTTAGAAATCCGCATATATGTCGGTTGGGTATTATTTGCTGTAGTAGATTATAAGTTTTAGTGCTCTAGGGTAAAAAATGACATTTGTCATATTAATAATATCAATTTCGCCAATAACCGAGCACATTGTTTAATTCATTGTTCAATTAAATATTATAACCATAAATCTAATCAAACCTGGTTCTTATTTCAATTCTCCAAATCATCATCAAAGAAATTAACACAGACAGCAACTTGGACTTTGTTTATACTGATTTTGCGAAAGCTTTCGATAAGATCGACCAATTGCTTCTGATCACCAAATTAAAGAATTTAAATTGTCAGTGCATCCCAATTGAATGGTTGCGTTCGTACCTTTCCGACCGCTGACAATGCGTTAGGATTTGTAATTCTAGTTCCCAGCTATTTCGCGCGATATCTGGCATAGCTCAAGGAAGTCATATCGGCCCTTTATTATTTACATTGTTTATCAACGATATTGTTGACTGCTTTGAGTTTGCCCCGGGAAAATTTTCGTCCGGGTCAACAGCGTGTTCGATTGCGTAAAGCTGCAAGATGATTTGGACAGATTTTGTATAGTTGGTCTATAAGAATCAAAGAATCTACTGTTTAGAATATTCGTATTCATACTCTATGATGAGTGTCCAATATCACCAACAAACCCCCTTTTGAAGCGTTGGTTATCAGGGAATTTCTACTGCAGGTTTGTGTTTTTTTTTTTTGTTATTGATCCTGGAAACGAAATAAACAAGCTAAAAAACGGGACGGAACCAAAAATCCAATTAAAATGTACAATACATACTGCAATCCATTTGTGCGAAGCTAAAATAAAACCGACCTAGTTACGGTGAAACATGCAAGCCACACAAGCCGTACATATAGGATAACCATAATAAAATTAAAATTCCTGTTTATGAAGGATATGTGCATAATAATGTATGTACATGAACATGACTAATATAATTACTGCAATTTCATATAAAACATGCGCAACATTGTACTTGAAACATGTATAGGCATTACATACAAACATACATAGTAGTTAAGTTTAGTATCAAGGACAAAAACATTTATTGTGCATCTACAGAGGTGAAAGTGCGAATCTGATTATCTCGGTTTATTTGCTTTACATTCGAATTGATGACAAATTGGGGTTTACATGAAATCATAATCTGTAGTTAGAAACGGTGATATATTTCGAGTGATGATAGCATAAACGCTGTAAATGTATTTATACATATTTGTGTATTTCTATATCATAAACAATCATATAACAATTAATTACATTGCGTGTAAAAAACTATTTTAAAACCATAAAAAATAAAACGAAATATTTTGAATCAAAAAATCAATATTTATGGTCGAATAATCACGTTGTAGTGTGTATGGCACACAAAATGGCATGATACATCATCATACAATTAATAGATACGAACCGATGATGATACCAAATACCGCACACAAACATTAAACACGAGCATATACATATGTACAAAACGTGCCGACAAAGCGCTATTGTTAAAGTAATGACAAATTGCTTAATCAAAAACCAAAATTTACTGGATCATTAAAATTTGAAAGTGACTCCTTTAAGTAAGTTCGCTATCATCGCGTGCCCTCCCTTTTTTTACGAATTCCGTGTGCACGTGTATTGTGACTTTGCGCATGTTGCTAAATATATTTATAGTCGACTGCCACATACATACATCATAAAAGCGTTGATTGTTTTTTATTAGGAATATGATTTATTAATAAAAATGATACAAAATTTCCATAAATAAGTCAATGAAGTCAGATTTGTGTGGCGAAATATCGATTGTTATATGCGAGGTTATAAGAGCAAAATAATTGAGGTAAAATATTGATATTTATCTGGATAAATTAGCGCAGATGGCATTTTTATTTTTATTTTGATATTTCATTCATCATTCAGAAATTTCAAGAGGAAGGGATCTCTTTCGTAGTACGCTTTTAAAATGCTTCGTTAAGCAGTAGCTAAATCGATGTTGCACGGCCATTCGCGATTTTAAATAAAGTAATCGTAGGTGACCTATGCTGAAAACAATAGCCGTGTTTTCCATGAGAACTGCACTAGAACTCGATAAACTTTAAATTCATTTTATTCCATGTAAAACGAAAAAAAATAAATTCTTAAAGCGCGAATGTGTAGTGTATTTGATATAATTACATATTTTAAGTTTAAAAATTTCCCCCTTCAGTTATTTCATCAATATTTTCTGATTTCTTGCTGACGTCATTACACGCAACTACACTCGATAAATTCATGGGTTTATCCAGTGTAACTAAAAAATAAGCTATAATTATCATTATTTATTGCTGTAACAACTTAAAATGTGTATTTATGTGAAATACACTACACAATATCACTTTATGAATTTAATTTTTTTTCTGTTTACATAGAATAAAAGGAATTAAAAATTTATCGAGTTCTAGTGCAGTTCTCATGGAAAACACGACTAATATTAGGGATCAAAACGGTCAAACAGCTGAATTTGACAATTCTTGTCCTCATTCTTTCACGAACATGTTTGTCTCGACCAAAAAATGTTTCATCTAAACAAGAAGTTTTACAGAAAAAAAAAAAAACGGTTCCCTTAAAGCCCCGTAATTTCTTAATGGGGCTCGAGAATTTAACTTGGGGTTGTAAGGTTTAGTTTCCTCACTAAAAATGAATATTTTTTCAATGAAACTGTCACACTAAAATCACCTTAAAGATATTTTGGAAACAAACCTTTTCGGGATCAATGAATGGACATAGCTCCAACAGATGATAGATGTATTCACCACCATCACTGATCGTAATCAGATGTACGGTTTGAGCCCGATATCTTCCAAAAGTAAAATAAACTTATAAAATACCTTTTTATGAGTTTGATCGGCTGGCCGCTCGAACAGATAATTGTGATTTCTCCAAACATTTTGAAAATTAGGAAGGAATTGTTTCTTGTGGAACGATTCAACCTTCAAGTCATGTAAGGAGAAAAATTGAATTTAATTTATTTTAGTTTATTATCGTTCATGTGAGTTTGTGATTGTTCTTTGTCCCAAATTTGCCGAAATGGTAGGTTTCTGTAAATTTTGAATGACCAAACAAAATTCAAGTCGAAAGTTAAGCCCGCACACGTGAGTTAATAAGTTACAACTACATGGAAATAATTTTTGAACAGAACAAATGTTTTACGAAGGGAGAAATTATCGAGAAATTTTGGCCAGTTTCAGTTTCGATCTGAGTGAGAATAACGAAAAATTTAATTTTTTACCAGTCATTCTCATAGCGACTGAAAATGCTAATTACACTTTACATTACTTTCTATATATAGAAAACAACCGTGTAGTTAAGTATTAGCGAATTTTACGCAAACACAAATATTAAACTCATAATAAATTTCAATTTAATCTTATTTGAAGCAAATTCGCTAATACTTAACTACACGGTTGTTTTCTATATATAGAAAGTAATGTAAAGTGTAATTAGCATTTTCAGTCGCTATGAGAATGACTGGTAAAAAATTAAATTTTTCGTTATTCTCACTCAGATCGAAACTGAAACTGGCAAAATTTCTCGATAATTTCTCCCTTCGTAAAAAATAATTATTTGGTGAAGTACCGATAAAACCTAACATTTCAGAACAAGGGTCAGTATGATTGTTTGGTGATCTTAACAACATTGAACTTCTTTCGAATGGGTTTAGCAATGATTGGCTCACCCCAGAATTCATTGAGCCAGCCTCGTAAGAGGGTGGATTAGCCAACTGGGTAGTTGGTTTACCACCTGGGGTATTGTTTCCTTTTTGCGTTGTATTCATTGCTTTAAAACTGGTTATGTATCAACTACCAACCTAACCAGTACAAGTTGGTAGTGGGTCATTGAAGAGAACATCATTTGCTATGTTCTCGGTAGTCGGTTATTCCGCCGTATCTCGGTCGCCAGAGCCTCGTTAGTTAACTAGCAGGAAGTATCACGTGCAGATGAGGTTGGCATTATGGCTAGTATATTAAGACCATCTAAACCGGTGCCCCTTACCCCCCATTTGCAGAGTTAGTATGATTGTTTGGTGATCTTAACAACATTGAACTTCTTTCGAATGGGTTATAACTAACTCTGCAAATCAGCAGAAACACGAAAACGCTGAACTCTGTCGAAAACTCAGTGAAGTAGATGTACTTTTAACCCAACTAAGAAGTGAAATTGAAAAACTAAAAACAGAAAATGAAGAATTAAAGAAACCCAAACCAATGGAGATTTCTGAAACCCGCTAACTTGTTATAATGAAACAAGTACTCACACCAGTTATAACAATGAGTTCCATACTGATGAAGAGGATCTCATGAGAGAAACAGATTGGGTACTGAAAAGGAAGAAAAGACCTACCAAAAAACGAAAAGCAGAATTCTCGCCTGAAGTTGGAGATCATTCGCAAGCTAATGTATTAGTAACTGGTGATACTAATACCAAACGAGCTCACCAGCAACAGCAACAAAATCGGCAACAAAAGGTTGTACCGAAAGAAAAGGCGCCTCCGCCAATTAATGTAATCGGCATAACAGAATTTGCTAGTATACAGCCTATAATGAAATCAGTGACAGCTAAGGAATATAGAGTAGTGTCACTGAACAATAACGTGTGGAAAATCAATACACCAGATTCCGATACATATAGAGCTCTAGCAACAAAGCTCAATGCGGAAGGTAAAGAATGGTTCACATACGAAGATAAAAACGAACGCGCAATTAAGGTTATGGCCAGAGGCCATCATCCAACGTGTAAGAAGGAGGACATAATTGAGGACCTAAAGGCAAGAGATCTGCAAATAGAAGATGCAGTAAACATCCTAAACCGAGAGAGAGGTGAGAACAATCAAGTCAAAAAAGGGGGCTTCCACTCTTCATGCTTACGTTTAACAAAAAGGAGAAAGTTGAAAACATCTTCAACATCAAAACAATTCTCAATATGAGGGTTAAAATAGAACCGCTAAAGAAAAACACGAGGCTAATACCTCAATGCAAAAAATGTCAAGGTTTCAATCACACGTAAAAATATTGCAGACGGGAGCCAAGATGAGTAAAATGTGCTGGAAAACACAACGCGAAAGAGTGTACAGAAAGTAGAAACACCCCTGCAAAATGTATAAACTGTAAAGGGCATCATCCTGCAAATTATAGAGGCTGTGAAGTAGCGAAAGAACTTCAAAAACTAAGAAACAAAATGAATCAGTTTCCTCAAAACCTTAGGGTTACCAGAGAAGAGAAACCAACTAAAACCCAAGCGGAGCCAAAACCACCAGGTATAGGTACAGAGCGGAAAAGTTATTCACAAATTGTACAGCAATCATCTAATGCTATGAATGATAACCCCCTTGAAACGATTTGTCGAAGCATAGAAGCCATAAATATACGGCTAGCAAAGCAAGAACGTGGTCTAGAAGCTTTATATAAGTGTCTAGATATGCACCAAACCTTGAACGAGGCAACAGCCTTCATATACTAAAATGAGCAGAACATTAAGAATTGTCACCTGGAACGCGAACGGACTAGCGCAGCATGTTCCAGAGCTAGAAATTTTTCTAAATTTAGAAAAATAGATATATGCCTTGTATCGGAGAGCCATTTGACAAAAACATCATTTATTAAAATACGTGAATTTGAATGTTACCATGGCTGTTCACCCAGGAGGAAAACCCAGAGGAGGATCAACAGTAATAGTGAAAAAGAATCTCAAACACTATGAAGAACCTAGTATAGAAGAGGAAAGTATGCAAGTTAAAACCATAAAAGTTGAAAATAACAATAATAATGAATACAGTATTTCGTCTATCTACTGCCCTCCACGCTATAATCTAAACAAAGAAGATTATAATAGACTCTTGAGATCACTAGGATCCAATTTTATTATTGGTGGTGACTTTAATGCAAAAAACACCTATTGGGGATCAAGACTTACAACCCATAAAGGAAAAGAGCTATTCGAAGCCGGACGAATAAATAACTGCGAGTTCCACTCTGGAGGTAAACCAACATACTGGCCTGCTGATATAAATAAAATACCAGATCTCATTGATTTTTATGTAACGAAAGGGATCTTCGAGGATTACATGTGCATCGAAAACAGCGAAGGGATATATTCCGATCATACACCTGTTATCATGACACTCAGCACAATGATAATTAATAAGGATAACCTGCCTAAATTAACAAATAATAGAACTAACTGGGACCTATTCCAAGAACTAATTGAAATGCAAATAAATCTACGAGTGCCGATTAAAACACCGGTACAGTTAGAAGACGAACTAGGGGTATTTAACAGTACTATTCAACAAGCAGCATGGGAAAGTTCTCCTGCTAGTCACACCGAATCCCGTAGGAATCAAAATTATCCTATTGAGGTCAGGGAGTTAGTTAGAGAGAAAAAAGCCGCCTATTAAAAATGGGGAAGGAACCTGGGCCAAAAGCGACAAGCAAAAAGCTATTTTATTTGTGGCTCACTTGGAAGACACCTTTCAACCGTTACCTAGGCAAACAGCAGATGAAAACATAATAACAGTTCGCAAAATTGATGATTATAATATTCGATATTCCAGATCTCTATCGCGAACGATAAAAAGTCGTACAGACCGATTTCACTACTTCCTGTAATTTCAAAATTATTTGAAAAATTACTGCTCAAGAGACTCAAGCCAATAATAGAAGAGAGAAATTTGATTCCAACACACCAATTTGGATTTAGAGAAAATCACTCTACGATAGAACAAGTTCACAGAATAACGGATATAATCGAAGACTCACTTGAGAATAAGAAGATATGCTCCAGCATGTTCTTAGATGTAGCACAAGCTTTCGACAAAGTTTGGCACCAAGGACTTGAATTTAAATTGCATCGAGATCTACCTAAGCCATTCTATCAAATTCTTAAATCTTATATCGCAGACAGACATTTCCGTGTAAAATATAACCGAGAGTACTCTGAACTAAAGAGAATATCAGCAGGCATACCACAGGGTAGCGTACTGGGTCCTATATTGGACATCATGTACACCAGAGATATGCCAAATACAGAAGGTGCCACCATAGCAACATTTGCAGACGATACAGCTATTCTGGCGACTGGAAAGTGTATATCAGAAGCAACGACCAAACTTCAAAAAGCAACCGACACAGTGAGTAGTTGGACAAAGAAATGGCGCATTATCCTAAACGAAGCAAAGTCGGTTCACGTAAACTTCACAAACCAGAAAGTTAACTGGATTCCAATGAAACTTAATTTAAGGTCGGGTCCAAATGCAAATACAGCCAAATACCTCGGCATGACTCTCGATTGCAAGCTTAGATGGAAAGAGCATGTTAAAAAGAAAAAAGAAGAATTGAACATTAAATATAGGAAAATGTATTGGCTAATAGGTAGAAACACTGAGCTTACAATACATAACAAATTGCTGTTATATCAGCAAATACTTAACCAGTATGGATATACGGTATTCAACTTTGGGGTTGTACCAAGAAGACAAATGTACAAATGATTCAATGTTTTCAAAACAAAGTGCTGCGTGGCATTGTAAACGCACCATGGTACATTAGAAATCACAACCTCCATAGGGACTTAAACATGGAATATGTAAGTGAAGAAATACAAAATCATGCGAAGAAACACATTCAGCGGATATCTCGGCACCAAAATGCAGACATACGAAGTTTGTTGGATACCACCAATGCAGTAAGAAGACTTCAAAGGCAGAAACCTTTGGAATTGGGCAGTTGTATTTAATTAGGATAGAGAAAAATAATTACTATGTAAATTCAAACGGGAGTAACCATTGGGCTACTGCCCGTCAAATGTGAATCTTCATTTAAGAAAGATAAATTACTAAATGATTTGTAAATCAGTTGTAATATTAAATAAAGGAAAAAAAAAATAAAATTTCAGAACAAATTTTTGTTTATATACATAAATAGTAAATACTGTCAAATTCTGTGAAAAAATTACGGCAGTTCAATACCTACCTCGGTTTCTTCGACGGAATTTGTAATACTTAGTATAAGGGCATAAAATTAAAATATTTCCTAACTAATATTGTGTTTTTTTATTAATCTCGATAGATCTATTCACATATTTGTAAAAAAACTAAAAGGGAAATGGGAAATTGTAGCTACTTCTATCATCCACTTAAAAAATACTGGCACTCGCAGCACTAAGAATTGTGTTTATTTTGACAATTCCTTCATCATTTAGCGTATTTCCTTGATAAACTTACACCAACAATTGACGATTGGAGTCGTAATTTTAGACAAAAGTAGTGCTTTCTCTATATTTCCAACCGTCAAATGCATAGGCTAAATGAACCCCACAAGAATAACATTATCTCCAAAAAAGAATTCGGTTTATTTAAAGATAATTCTAATTCTTGGTTATGATATATTAATTTTTTTTATTTCGAAAGGTTGGCTTTTGTTAATTAAATCAAAGTGACTATTTTCTTGGAAAAAAATAAACTCAAAATAATTCGAATTAAATTTTTCTCAACAAAACACGCTTATAGTTGTTTTCGTTATATTTTGTTTTTCCAAAAGTATAAATACACGAGGAAAAGTGCGAATACATTTTATTACAGGTAAGAATCTCAGATATTTCAAGCCGAACCAATTTTTGGCAATTCTTTCTGGAACCCAAAACCTGAAACTCAAACCAATTTAAATTATTTTTACTATGGTTCCATCTAACCTTTAATAAAACAAAGATAGTTAGTGGAGACACATTTTAATTGGGTTTTCTTTGTTAACATAATGTTACGTTTTTGCCTTGTCAATTAAGGTTCGTATCACTGGATTGTGAATAATACAAAATCACAAAATTTAATACAACACAGTTTATCAATAAAAATTCACAAAATCACTTTATATAAATTATTCTCAAATTTTACTGATCACTTTTACTTTTTATTTTACACTAAAACACTTTTTAAATCACTTTTTAATTCCTTTTAATCTTCACACTATCGCTTATCAAATATTACTAATAATCCAAATATTACAGGTTTACTCTATCGCGTTCCAAATACTAATAATCCAATTCGATCTTGTTCGCTTTTTTATATACGCAAACCAAATTTCTCGAAAGTTCATGACTTTTCTAGTTAGAATAGTGTAGAAACATTTAGAACTGTTTTATCATGGAAAATTCCATTTAGTACAGTAAAACATTGAGCTATTAGTTAAACTTATTCTATCACCCGCTAGATGTCACCGTCACAATAACAAATTGTTACGTTTTTGCCTTGTCAATCAAGGTTCGAATCACTGGATTGTGAATAATACAAAATCAATTTAATTTATCTCCAACGAATTTATTTATTTCACAAAATTTATTACAACACAGTTTATCAATCAAAATTCACAAAATCACTTTATATAAATTACTCTCAAATTTTACTAATCACTTTTACTTTTTATTTCGCACAAAAACACTTTTTTAAATCACTTTTTAATTCCTTTTTAATCTTTATACTATCGCTTTCCAAATATTACTTATTCTTACAACTTTACACTATCGCGTTCCAAATACTAATAATCCAATTCGATCTTGTTCGCCTTTTTATATACACAAACCAAGCTTCTCGAAAGTTCACGACTTTTCCAGTTGGAATAGCGTAGAAACATTACGTAACAATTTTTATCATGGAAAATTCCATTTAGTACAGTAAACATTGAGCTATTAGTTTTACTTATTCTATTACACACTAGGTGTCACCGTCACACTACCCCTCACCTAAGCCTGTTCGTCCCGAACAGGACCCAAATCACCTCCTCTGTATAGGGCCAGCCTCTCCAAATGCACCACCTTTGGTTTACCTCGATGTCCCTTCCGTATCCGATAAACCACGTCGTTCATCCTTGTGATGACAGTATAAGGTCCTTCCCATGCTGGTTGCAGCTTCGGTGATAATCCCTTTTTCCGTTGCGGGTTGTGAAGCCATACTAATTGCCCTTCCTGGAAGCCCTGGTTATTTGCTCGTATGTCATATCGAGCCTTCATCCGGTCACTTGACATCCGTATTTTCTCCCGTACAAATTGATGAATCTCATTAAGTTCCTCTTTCATTCGGTCTACGTAATCTTGTCCACATAAAGCCGATGATGGTACAGCCCCAAACTTTAGATCTCCAGGTAACCGTAGATTATCTCCAAATAACGTTTTAGCTGGTGTCATTCCGGTTGTGTCATGTATAGCTGATCGATAGGCCATCAGAAACATCGGTATATGTCGATCCCAGTTGCGTTGGTTTTTCTCAACGACCTTTGCTAGATATTCCTCCAATGTACCATTGAATCTTTCCACCATACCGTCAGACTGTGGATGCAAAGGCGTTGTTCTCGTTTTATTTATACCGAGCATCTGGCATATTTCTTGAAACACCACCGATTCGAAATTCCGTCCTTGATCGGTATGAATCTCCATCGGCACTCCAAATCTGCTAATCCAATTGTTTACCACGGCATCAGCTATTGTTGTCGTCTCCTGATTGGGAATGGGGTACACCTCCGGCCATTTGCTGAAATAATCCATGATTACTAGCACATATTTGTTGCCGCTCTCAGTGGTGGGAAATGGGCCCGCTACATCCATTGCAATTCTTTCGAATGGTGCTCCAACGTTATATTGCTTCATGGTTCCACGACTTTTGCGTGCGGGTCCCTTCACCGCCGCACATTGGTTACATTTTTGGCACCATTCTATCACAGACTGCCTACATCCTGCCCAGTAGAATCGTTGACGTATCTTTGCTAGAGTTTTATTAATTCCAAGGTGGCCCCCACTTGCTCCTCCATGATACTCATTCAGAATTTCTACAATCCGGCACTTTGGTATCACCAGCAACAATTGCTTCACTTTGCCATCCGTGCTTTCCCACAATCGTTTTAAACAGCCATTCTCAAGACGGAGGCTATCCCATTGAGCCCAATAAGCCTTGACAATGGGAGTTTTGTCCGCGATCTCGCTCCAAGTTGGCCGGTGTTCCTTTTCCTTCCATTCCATTATAACTGATAAATCCGTATCATCCAATTGCTCTTTCCTGATCATTTCGTCGGTCCACTCCTCATCAGGCAGCACTTGCGTAAGCCTAACGTCGATGATGCCTTCCTTTGCTTCAACATGGCCACAATGTTTACATTCTACTGGACACGGCCGTCTTGACAATGCGTCGGCATTTCTGTGTGCACTTCCCTTCCGATGTTCAATTTGGAAATCGTAGCTTTGAAGACGTTCGATCCAGCGTGCTACTTGTCCCTCTGGATTCTTGAATTGTAACAGCCACCGTAAAGCGCCGTGATCTGTCCGTAAATGGAATTTTTGGCCATAAAGATACTTATGGAAATGCTTGACACACTCCACTATAGCCAACAATTCTTTCCGTGTCACGCAGTAATTACGCTCCGGTTTTGATAATGTTTTGGAGAAGTACGCAATAACTCTTTCTTGACCATTAATTTCCTGTGATAACACACCTCCTATACCGTCATTACTTGCATCGGTGTCCAAAATAAATTTCACGTTGGGTATAGGGTACGCGAGGATTGGCGCGACACACAACCGTCTCCTTAGTTCCACGAATGCTTCTTCCTGGTCATTCTCCCATTCGAATGCCTTGTTCTTCCTGGTCAACTCGTGTAAACTCTTGGCGATGTTGGCGAATCCTGGCACGAAGCGTCTATAATAGGTGCACAATCCGAGAAAGCTTCGTAATTCGTGTAAATTTTTAGGTCTTGGCCAGTTCTTTACCGCTGCGATCTTTTCTTCGTCGGTGTGAATTCCATTAATCGTTACGAGATGACCCAAATATTTGACTTCAGTTCTGAACAGCTTACACTTCTTTGGACTTAACTTCAATCCGGCAGCCTGTATCCGATCCAAAACTTCCGCCAAGTTCTTTAGATGCTCGTCAAAATCCTTCCCCATAACGATGATGTCGTCCAGATATATTAGGCAAGTCTTCCAATGTAATCCCTTTAACACGCGCTCCATTAATCGTTCAAAAGTCGCAGGGGCATTACATAATCCGAACGGCATAACATTAAATTGCCAAAGTCCGTTACCCACACTGAACGCTGTTTTCTCGCGATCTTCCTCATGGACTTCCACCTGCCAATAGCCACTTTGTAGATCTAATGTCGAAAATATTTGAGCACCCGATAATGTGTCTAACGTGTCATCGATCCTTGGCAGTGGGTAGCTATCTTTTTTCGTCACAGCATTGAGTTTTCGGTAATCAACGCAAAATCTCATGCTACCGTCCTTCTTCTCGACCAATACTACCGGTGAGCTCCATGGGCTATTAGATGGTTCAATTACTCCTGCTGCCTGCATATCTGTTACCATTCGATTGACTTCTTGTTGTTTTGCCAAAGGTAGTCTCCTGGGTGGTTGACGAATTGGCATCTCTGCTCCCGTATCAATGCGGTGCTTTACCATTGAGGTCCTTCCGTTATTATCCGATGTACTGCAGAATATGGACGTGTACCGTTTGAGTAGTTGATGTGCAGAATTTTTCTGTGCCTCGGTAAGATCTTCGGTCCATTTCTGCATAAGTTGTTCTACCATTTCTTTCTGCCCTTGCATGTCGGCCTTTTCAACCGGACTTCTCTGTTCACACTTTACTATAGTTGAAACCTCGTTACATTTTCCGATGACTGTCCCTTTCTTGATGGTTTTCATCTTATCCGAGAGATTTAGAGTCCTAATTGGTACTCTATAGTCGTTGTCTGGTTTAACTAGGGCTTTCCCGATTATAATTTCCTTGGCTCCGTTCTCCTCTTCGTTAGCTTCCACAACCCACAACCTGGGTGACCCAGAACCTCCCTCCAATTTTCCCCATAGGATCGTCTCCGAATTCGGTGGCAGCTTCTCCCGATGATCAATGATAATTCGCCTGATAGTTGCTCCGGCACTGCTAGATTGAAGTGGCAACTCGATGTTATCGTAACTTAAAACTCCTCGTCCAACATCCACCACGAAGCCATTTGCCCTCATGAAGTCCATTCCCATTATGACTTCATCCACAATATCTGCAATCAGCACTTCGTGTTGGAAAAGAGTTCTCCCGATTTTTATTTTCACGATCTTTTTGCCTTTTATTATTGAACTATCTCCAGTTGCTGTTTGTAACTTCGATCCATTAACTGGTTGTACACCTCCATCGATCAGATCTTTCCGGACAATCGTGCGATTTGCTCCCGTATCCAGTGTGATGATGCAATCTGTGCCATCAATGTCGCCTTTGATTGTTAAGCTGTCACCGCCTCTTGCTACTTTCGAAACGCGGATGGAGGTTATGGGGCAATCGGTTGTGGGAGTCAGCTTCTGCCCCTTTAAGCTGACTCTTTGTAGTTTAACGACTCCGTCGTCATTTGGCCTTCTTGCCTAGCCAACGCCTGCTCCCCGCTTGGTCGTCGCTGCATAGGAGATGGTGATCTTCCCCTTTTTCTTCTTAATTCCCAGCAGTCGCGAGAGATGTGACCGACCTTATCACATGCCCAACATCTGATTTTGCCGCTTCCATCTCGGAATCTTGGTGTTGACCGCTCGTTGTTTATGCTTGTATCGATTTCTACTCGGCGTATTTTCATTGACGGTTTGGTGATGGCTTGTGCAGTTTCATTTGTTAACGCACAAGCGATGGTTTCCGCAAAGGTTGCTTTAGGTGACAACATCACCGCCCTGCGTGTCTCTGGATCTCGAATGCCGTCAATGAATGCGTCAATTTTTAGCCTTTCCATATAATCAGCCGACGTACTGGTATGTGCTAGATGTACTAGTCGCTCGATTGCCGATGAAAATTCCTGAAGTGATTCTCCTCCCTTTTGGTAGCGGCTTTTCAATTCCATTCGATAGATTTCACGCTTGTGGTCACTGCCGTACTTCCTATCCAGCGCCTTCATAATTTCGAGATAACTGTTGCGATCTTTTTCCGGAATTGTTTGTAAGGCCTCCGCTGCTTCACCTTTAAGGGCCACTATTAACGCTGCGACACGATGTTCGTCGTTCCAATGATTTTGATTGGCTGCCGTCTCAAATTGAAATTTGAAAATGACGAAAGATGTTGTTCCGTCGAATGTTGGTGGCTTTATCTTGATTGATTGGACGGTTTGTACCACTTGTGTTGTTGTTCCACTTGCCTTGATATCAGTTAGTTCTTTCTCGAGCCGTTGGCATTTTTCTTCAACCTGCTGAACCTCCGTTTTGACAAGTTGAACTTCCTTTTGCAGTTTTTGGTCAACCTGTTGAATCTCCATTTGCAGCTTCTCTACTTCGCCGTGTATGTTAGTAGATAATTCGAGAAGTTTCTCGTCTATTCTCTTATGACCATCAGTAATTTGGCTTTTAATTTCTTCTCCTTGTTTCTCCACCCGGTGTTGAAGTTCTTCGTTTGATTGTTTCATTGCTTGGTTTGACTGATTTATAGTCTCTAACTGTCGCACATTTTGTTGTTCCATTTCATTCTTAATTTCTTGGTTTGACTGCTCAATTTTCACCATTTGTCGTTCGTTTTGTTGTTTCATTAGACACATCTGTCCTGTCATTTGGTTCATAGCTGCTATTAACTGCGACAAATCGAAACTTCCAGAATGTTCTTGTGTCTTTTCGACCAACGGTTGTTTATCTTCTGCTTTCTCTACAGTTGCCGCATCCGTTACTTCCACGCCAAAATCATAATGTTCCGCGTCCAGCCCTTCGTTCTGCATGGCCTCACGTAGTCGCGCTTGTAAAGCTGCTTTAGTACCATCAGTAGCCAAACCCCGTTTCTCTAGTTCTCTTTTTAATTCTGGAACTTTTAATTCGTTGAGAATCATTTTCTTTATCTTTTTATTCACAATCCCACCGCTGTCACCAAATTGTTACGTTTTTGCCTTGTCAATCAAGGTTCGAATCACTGGATTGTGAATAATACAAAATCAATTTAATTTATCTCCAACGAATTTATTTATTTCACAAAATTTATTACAACACAGTTTATCAATCAAAATTCACAAAATCACTTTATATAAATTACTCTCAAATTTTACTAATCACTTTTACTTTTTATTTCGCACAAAAACACTTTTTTAAATCACTTTTTAATTCCTTTTTAATCTTTATACTATCGCTTTCCAAATATTACTTATTCTTACAACTTTACACTATCGCGTTCCAAATACTAATAATCCAATTCGATCTTGTTCGCCTTTTTATATACACAAACCAAGCTTCTCGAAAGTTCACGACTTTTCCAGTTGGAATAGCGTAGAAACATTACGTAACAATTTTTATCATGGAAAATTCCATTTAGTACAGTAAACATTGAGCTATTAGTTTTACTTATTCTATTACACACTAGGTGTCACCGTCACAAAATATAAATGTTCAATAAAAGTAAATATTTGTTCAAAAATATTTATATTTATGTACGATAGATGGTGTTTATTGAATCATTTTTTTATTATTTTGAGTTCAAGATAAAATATTACAGAAACATACAATTTTGGGGTCCAGTTCAAAAAATCACAAAATCATTCGGGTTTGGTTCATCTGATATTCTTATCTGTGATTTTATTCATATATAAAAATTAGACAGACATACTAAAAAATATTTTTCTTTTAAAATGTTACTATGATCTTATAAATTTTGAGCAACTTTTACAAAAAATTGTAAACAGGTTCATTTTTTCAACTTTTCCATTCTTTATCGCCAAAAAAACTTGTGGATTGCGGTAAATAGTATTAAATAACACATTTTGAATAGGCATCTTCATAATGCAAGAAAATCATAAAAAATGCATCCGTTTATCGTACATCTTCTGCCTTTTGAAATAGAGCAACTGATTAAATGTAAATCAGCTACTAGTTTCCTATTGTACTAAATGAAAATGGCAGATGTACTAAAAATTAACTTAGGTATGTTTCCATGTTGAAATTAAAAATTTGAATATGTGTCTGTACTCATGAAAGGCAAAATCTGTAGTCTCGATAGAATATCTGTATAAAAAGCAAGATTTTCATTTATATTTAATAAGTCGTTTAATTCTATCAAATGATTTAAAAACGATCAAATGTAGCGTAAAATGTCCTACTAAATTAAACTGAATTAATTGCAGTTTAAACACTAAAATAGAGAACATCTGGATACGATCTATTGAGGTCTATCGAGATTAATAAAAAAACACGACTTAAATTAGACCAAACTGTCTTAATTGATGCGTTCCATTTAACGTGGCAAAGTACACACAAGTACTTCTGACTGCACGCAGCTACTCTTGCTAAATTTTATGAGTAGTTTGCTTTTTGAATTTATGGCGACTTCGTTACCAGAATATTTAGTACAACTAATCGGTAAGAAATGCCTGATCAGTTTTCAAATTAATAATTAATTTTCCAACTTTCCATGTTGTACGTAAATTTTTTTTAAAATACATTTTATTTTCGCAACTATTTTTCTGCGTTCCATTTACCATCTGCTCCCAAGTACTTATTTGTACTTTGCCACGTCAAATGGAACGCAGCAATTATTGAATTGGATATTTTTCTGTTGACTACATACCGGGTGACAATAAAATACGGAGGTTGTTTTTAAATATTTTTTTTTTCGTCAAGAATGCTTTTCCAAATTTTTTTGTTTGCAAAGTGTTACTGAAGCGGTTCGGAGACAAAAAAATTATTTTTGCCGATGAGAACAAAAACCTAAATCTGTCATTTTTTTTTTGGGCTATTTTTACCATTCTGGGAAAACTGCCGCTGAAATTCATTAATGAAGGAGTCACAATAAACCAAGAAGTGTCCTGAACCAGTCCTGAATGAAATGCCTCTAGAAATGCTTCGAACTGCTGCTGATAATTTTAATAAACATTTAAAGTAATGTATTGATGGTCATGAAATTTTTCTATTAAATGAACATGTTATTTACAACTTACAAGTAGTCTATACAATTTTCAAATGATTTGGTTCAAATTTTTTAGAAATATTTGAAATTTAATCAATCTCCTTATTTAATTATCATTCGGTAAATTGTGCAAATTCCTCAAATTTTACTTATTCAAAAATTTCCTAATTCCCATAAAATTTTATAAATTCTTCTATTTTTATTTCCTAATTCTAAAAACTATAAATTCATTTTTTTTTTTTTAATCTATGCAATCTTTTCTGGGGCTCAAGGCACTCCCAACTCTTTCGCAGTCAATTTTACCGTCCTCCCCTACTTTACGCAGTAGTAGCCAAATCGAGGACGTACGGCTATAGACCCGTTTTGTATAAACCACCTGCACATACATTGCATTGCTTCATGCCAACCTATAGTGCTGACATGAAAGGCAGCCTATAGTGCTGACATGAAAGGCAAGCCCATGGATTCTGCACTCTTAGGGGGTCATAGATGTGTTCATCTTCATCACCGATCGTAATGAGATGACGAAAAATTCCTTTTGCATCCCGCCCCTATCGGGATTCGAACCCGGTACCTCCCGATCCAAACGCCGCAGCTTTAACCACTGCGCCGTTTGCTCGGTAAAACTATAAATTCTTTAAATTCTATAAATGCTAAACATTTTATAAATTTTATCAATTTTGTCAATTCTATAGATTTTTTTAAATTCTACAATAAATTCCTGAAATTTTATAAATTTTACTTTTATTACAAATTTCAAAATTTATAGGATTTAGAGAATTTAAGAAAGTAACTAAAAATTTGGGCTTTAAAGAACTTAAACAATTTACAGTATTTAAAAAATTTCTACAATATAAATCCTACAAATTCTGAAAATTTTACAAAATCTATAAATTGTAATATATCTATAAACTTGAGTTCTATAAATTGTTTCAAGTCTGTTTGTACTAAAAGTTCTAAACACGCAAATTTTACTTATCTGAAAATTTCTAGTTTCTATAAATTATATAAACTTTGTATATTCTTTGAATTCTAGAAAGTTTAATAATTCTATACATTTAATAATTTCTATAAAATTTATAAAAATTCGTTGAATTTTATAAGTCCTATTGTTATGTCCTTTAAACTCTACAAGTTCCACAAATCCTGTAGTTCTTATAAATTCTATGCATCTCAAAAATCCAATAAATTCTATAAATTTTATGAATTTTATAAATTCCTTCAATTCTTTAGATTCTACGGGTTCTATAAATTGTTTCAAGTATGACAGTTCTATGTATAAATTCTATTAACTCAAATTTAACTTATTTTAAAAATGCCATAATTTCGATAAATTCTTTAAATTCTTCAAATTTTAAAAATTCAATAAATTTTATAAATTTTAATATGAAATCAATAAAGACTACAAATTCTGTAAACATGATAAATTCTATAAATTTTATAAATTTTAAACCCTATAAATTCTATGAATTTTTTAAATTCTGTAAATTGTTTTATCTAAAAGAGTTCTATAAATTCTACAGACTCAAATTGTTTTTCAAAATTTTTACTTTCTAAAATTTCCCTAATTTCTGAAAATGCTATAAATTTTATAAATTCTGCAAATTTTGTAAATTCGATAATTTCGATAAATTTTAATAACTGTACAAATTCTTTAAACTCTATAAATTCTATAAATCCTGTAATTCTGTGACTTCGATAAATTTTATAATTTCAATAAATTCTATAAATTTTATTAATCCTTTAGATTCTATAACTTTTACAAATTTTATAAATTCTATTATATCTATAAACTCTAGACTAGATAGCCATGCACTCTATAAATCTGTCTGTTCTATAAATTCTACAAATGCAAATTTTACTTATTCTAAAAATTCTATAATTTCTATAAATTTTATAAATTCTATGGGTTCTATAAATTGTTGAAGTGAAACTTTTATGGCAGCCTTATAGCATTTAAAACCGATGTAACGAAAATTTGTCGGTCGCCACTAAAAAAAAATAACAAGATACATACGTAATACAGAGAAACCTCACTACAACGGACATCGACGGGACCAAAAACTTGTCCGTTGAAATGGTATTCTCAAATGATTTTTAGACGAAGTTCTGAAATATTTTAAAGAAATTCAGCATGCACGTTGGAAATTGTCTGGGATAGTTCTGGAACTTCTGGAATAATTAGGAAGGAACTTGACCATTTCTTGATGATATTTCGGCCATTTAATGATTTTTAGATAAAGTACTGGAATATGGCCAATTAGGGAAGAATTTTGAGTTTTCTTATCCCATTTTGATGAAATTCAGGATGTACAATTGAAATGGAATTCTAAAATGATTTTTAAATAAAGTTCTCGATTATGGGCAACTAGGAAAAGAACTTGGCCACTTCTTATCCGATTTTGATGAAATTTTGATTTACAAGGAAAACAAATGCTTTGTCCTCTGCAGTCTAAACAATTAAAGATACAATCTAACACTTGCAAAAGTAATTTACAGGTTACTTCGTGGTATAATACTGCAATGAGATTGAATCACAATGAAAGATTGAAAAGGTGCATGAAGATGCTAAACAAACAAAACGATAAGTAAATAAATACATCAGCTGATTTTGTTTGCAAATTATTATGTTGATCTTGATATTATGTACCCTTTTGAGTTTGTTGTAATCGTTTTGATTTAATTATGTTTTATTAGGGTATTGTGTATATTTATATTTGTCCTATTCAGAAAGGGTCTTTTAGAAACTTTTACTTGTTTTGATAGGCAAATGTACTTAAAAAAAATCAGTTCAGAACAACAACAAAACTAAATAAGCACAACAATTAGAAGGACCAAATTAAGTCCGAGGGACCAATTCCGCCGAAAATTTACGCAGCATCAAACTTCTTTAAAGTACGCAACATCAAACTTCTTTAAAATGAATAAATTTTGATCGGGTTTAATTCAGTTTTCAAAAGCTTGCTATCTTGGGGCCAATATATACTGAAAATGAACTAAATTCGCGCGGAATAAATTCATGTCTATCGGTGAAGTATATGGCACAAAAGATCTTTTAGGTCGCAATGCGAGGTGGCTTGAATGCCCGCATGGCCCTTCAGTAACAATGATCGGCGAAGTATAAGCGGAACAAATTCATGTCTGTCGGCGAAGTATAATTTACGCCAAAATAAGCCAACAATTTCAAATTCTCAACTAGGTATATTTCACTTCGGTCGTGGGTCCCGAGACTAACACCATTTTTTTTTGTTTTTGTTTTTTTCAAATAAGTCATTTCTATAAATTCTATATAAACTCAAATTTGACTTATTTTAAAAATTTCATAATTTCGATAAATTCTTTGAATTCTACAATTTTTAAAAATTCTATAAATTTTGGTATTTCTATAAATTCTATGAATTCTTTAAAACCTAAAAATTCAGTAAGCACTTTAAATTATATAAATCCTCTAAATTCTGTAAATTCGAAAAATTCTATAAATTCTTTAGTTTGTATAACCGATTCAATAAATTGTAATATATCTACACACTCTAGACTCGATTATATATCTATGAACTCTATAAATTCGAGTTCTATAAATGGTTTCAAATCTGTTTTTTTCTATAAATTCAACAAAATTCTGCAAATTTTACTTATCATAAAAATCCTATAGCTTCCATAAATTTTATAAACTTTGTAAATTCTTTGAATTCTAGAAATTTCGATCACTCCTATAAACTTTAATAATTCAATGCATTCAATAAATTCTATAAATTTAATAAATTCTTTATTCTATAAATTTGAGTTATTTTAAAATATCCATAATTTCGATAAATTCTTCAAATTTTAAAAATTCAAAAAATTGTATAAATTTTAATATGAACTCAATAAAGCCTAAAAATTCAGTAAGCTCTATAAATACTATGAATCCTATAAATTCTGGTAAACACGATAAATTCTTTGAATTTTATAAATTCTGCAAATTTTTTCGATTCTATGAGTTTTTTAAATTGTAATATGTCACAGAGATTTTTCTAAAAATCCCCTAATCTCTATAAATGCAATAAATTTGATAAATTCTGCAAATTTTGTTAATTCAATAATATGCATAAATTTTAATAATTCTACAAATTCTTTAAACTCTGTGAATTCTATAAATCCTATAAATTCTGTAAATTCTACAAAATCAATAAAGCTTAAAATTTTATTAACTTTCTTAAATTCTATAATTTTTTTGAATTCTAGAAATTTTATAAATTCTAATTTGTCTATAAACTGTAGACTAGATAGCTTTGAACTCTATAAATTCGATGTAAATTGTTTCAAGTCTAAAAATCCTACAATTTGTATAAATTCTTTGAATTCTACCAATTTTATAAATCCAACAAATTCTTTAAATTCTATGAACTTTATAAGTCCTACAAATTTTATAAGTTCTATAAATTCTATGAATTCATTAAATTCAAATAAATTCAGTAAGTTCTTTAAACACTACAAATCCCTTAAATTCCGTAGTTCTTATAAATTCTATAAATTCGATAAATACTATACCCAAATTAATGTTTATTTATTTGATTTGCAGCAGTGCCTTTCCACCCCGCCTCTACGAAATAACGTTAGCTTTTATAAACGCCAGCTCTGGACCATCCCAACTATTTTCAATTGTGTAAAAACAGTAAGCCATTTTGCTACATATTACACGCAATGAAACTGCATCTTGTTTGATTTTACCATTGTCCTACGAAATTGCGAACTTATAAAATTAATCGCCATTACATACACATATGGAATGCAATATACATAGATAACTCTATAATTCAGCGTAAGGAGAAAAAAAGATAAATATGCAAATACACAACCCTCGAGAGTGATACCAAATCGTCAGATCCGTATAAGTTCTACCAACATTTTTGAAATCATCGAAATCGGGCAAAATGACTTCTTTGATTTGTCAACAGTGGTTAAACCAAAATACATCTGTTTGTCAATACTGCAGAAATTGACGAAACTTCAACATTCGATTCAAATATTTTCGAAATTGACTTAAACATTTTGTTAATCTTGAAACTCAATTTTTAGAAAAAATACAAATAAAAATAAAAATAAATTGTTGCAATTTAGAATTTAATAAATTTGTAAATTTTAGGGTTTCCTAAGCATTTGAATATTTTGTTACCGCGTTTTAACCGAATTTGAAAACGTGGCGATAAAATAAGAATAATTACAAAAGATTGCAAGTTCGCCCTTCAACAATCCTATTCTTAATTGTTTTAAAGCGGTTAACAACCATCTCAGTCTATGGTGGACTTCTGGTCTCCTCGTGGCCCAATCCCCCGTTGACCACTTACACTTTTTTACTATACCTCTAAAGTTTACATTTCACCTTAACGACGGTGCTAACTGAAAAATACCTTTTTTGCGGTGTGCTAAAATTTTTGTGTACATACACATATACATAATATCTAAGTTTCAGATGACGAATCATATTTCTAGTTTTGGCTTAATCAAAATTATAGATGATTTGAGTTCATCTGTTGCAGAACGTAAAGTGTTTTTGCTTGTGCTTCTAGATTTTTCTAAAGCTTTTGACAGTGTTAACCATAAAGTTCTGCTCCATAAGTTGCGCTCAAACTTTAATTTTTCCCATTCTGCGGTTAAGCTTTTGGCTTTATATCTATCGGATAGGTATTAAATTGTCAAATTGAATGAAAAATTTTCCAACGAGAGTCTATTGACTTCTGGTGTTCCTCAGGGTTCAATCTTGGGCCCTTTGTTATTTATGATGTTTATAAATGATATCAGAAACAGTGTGGCTCCGGTAAAGTTTCATATTTTTGCAGATGATGTGCAAATCTATGACTCGGCAGTAGCAAGCGATATGGATGCTTGCGTGCTGAAAATAAACGATACACTTGAAAGAATTTTTATTTGGAGCAATAACAATCATATTAAAATCAACCCCTTAAAATCCAAAGCCATATTCCTAACTAGTAATAAAGTAATGTTATCCAACCTTCGGCATTATAATATCAAAATTGGCAATGCGAATATTGAGATTGTGGATACGGTTAGGAACTTGGGGTTATTGATGAATAACAAACTTAGTTGGGATGATCATGTAACCCAATTATGTGGTAGAATATATGCTACGTTAAGGACGCTATGGCCCAATGAAAGCTATACGCCGCGGGACGCTAAGCTGAAATTAATACGATCATTAATTACTCCGCATTTAACCTACTGTGCCCCTATTTATTCTGGTTGCTCTAAGTCCTCGTCCAGAAAATTAAATATCGCTTTTAATTCTTGTACTCGGTATATATACAACAAAAAGAGAGCTGATTCAATTTCAAGTTATACTCGTTTAATATTGGGGTGTGATTTATATCATTATTTAGAGTTCATAATGGATATTTTCCTTTATAAAATAATTTATTATTGAAATCCCATATATCTTTTCAATTTGATTAAATTTTTTAGATCGACTCGTACATCTAGTATCAGTCTTCCTACAAATTGCAAAACTAAAGCACGTGAGTCATCTTTTTTTTGTGCGAGGTATTAAACTTTGGAACTCATTAAATCCTAATTTACAATCTAAGAAAAGTCTAAGTAATTTTAAAAACGATTGCTTCACATATTTCTCATCTCTAAGTTGATACTTGTTTCATTTTGGAATACTGGTTCATATTGTTTTGTGATAATTTTGTTCGGGTAGATGCAACCAGATTTATGATTTATGATTTATAAATTTTATAAATTTAGTTTACATAAGTGTTTTAGACAGTAAATGTTGTATTTGGTTTACCTTTTTGAAATTTTATTTAATTCTATTATTCGTCATATGAAATTATTTAATGTTCTAATTTTAATCAAGATTGTGTAATTGAATATTTGAATTGAGTATACATAAGAAGGTTTTCTTGTATTTTAAGGAAATTTTAATAAGGCTAAGCCTTACTTGTATAATATTAAAAAGAAATAATAAAAAAAAAAAAAGTTGGCATAAAGCAGTTCAACAAACTGTCAGGGTAGTCATCAAAATAAAATAAACCAATTAGTTAATTCGAGTTTTATTTTATTTCGCAAATTGTGGAAAATAATTTACTACTTGAGGGCTTTGAAAATAATTGACTACACTGGTAATACATCAGTATATAATTTCACATAATTTTTAATTAATTTTCGACCGGTTTCGAAGTTGCAAACGAATTGTACCTGATGATGATCACATGTAAGTGATTGAAACCGGTTAGAGTTAAACAAAAATTTTGTGAAATTATACGAGTTCCAAAAACTTGAAGCCAAAATACATTTAAACCAAACGAAATACTACAACAAATTGTAAGTTACAACAGAGTTTTGGTTTTGACGACGAAAGCAAAAGGCAGGTCATCCTTAAGGCAGTGGTGATACATGCAAAAATTTACCCTTTAAGGTAAAAAAAATAAAGCACGCTGATTGGTGGAAATATATGTCACTTTTTTAAGGTTATGTAATTTTGCCTGAAAGGCAAAAAAATTTGCCGTATACAAAATTGAACCATGTTCAATTTTCTATTTTTGCCTTAAAGGCATTTAATATCACCTACTTCATGCGACTATTTTTATTGCCTTAAAGGTAAAAATCGTACATGTATCATGATGTCTTATCCCTTTATTGTTATGTTCAACGAAATTAAAATTTTTTTGGTTTTTATTTTTAACAAAAACTTTAATTTTATAACAAAGCGTAGTTGATCATTGAGACGGCAATAAGCTCCAACTTTCTCTGTTCAACTTTCTCTTTTAGGAAATGATACTTGATATATCAATATGTTTTGATCGTTTGATCCCAGATTGTCTTCATGCAACTTAATAGGCCATTCTTCATTATTTTCATCTTACTCAACCAGATTACTTATAGACAGTAACGATAGGATATTTCTTGCTTGTACATAACTGTATTTCCATAAACCTATACCAAGAAACTACTGGTGGACTTTCTATCCGATTCATTTGCCCAATAGAAATCGACATAGCCTTGTAAAGGTGTTGAGTTTTGACAATGAAAAACAAGTCTAAGGTCAGCGGTTCCTTTCAAATATCTTAAAACTTGATTCACGTATGACAAATGTTCAGGACCGGCTCTGTCTTAATATCTACTAAAGTAACCAATAGCATAACACATATGTGGTCTTGAATCTAACATGAGCTACATCAGAGTACCAATTAGTTCACGGTACGGTTGGGCAGTTTTGTCGATTTGCAATCGTTCATGCCAAATTTCTCAAGTATTTTCTCGATATATGTACGTGCTTTGGTTGTTTTTTAACTTTATCGACATCTTTCATTTTGAACTCATTGAACCGCTGATACTTGACCTGATTCAATTGCAGCTCACTTAAATTGCATAATAACATGTAATCAACATAGAGAACAAGATAAATTATTGTATCTATATTAATAAAACTGTATAAGCAATAGTTTGATTTTGATTCGATAAATCGAGAAATCGTTGGTTGCAATAACGAGATAATTGTTTCAATCAATATAGACTTCTTTGTAACTTCAACACATAAACGTCAGGAACACTTATACGGCACTCGATCAATTTCACTTTTAAAATTGATTGTTTATTTTATTTTTTTATTGCTTCATAAATTCAATCCCATCTTTACTGAGCATAATTTCGTCTTTGGTCCACCCAAACATAAGTTAAATTGATTGTACCATCTTCAATTTTCTGTCGCAAATGATGATACCTGATGTCTATATGTTTCGTTCTTTGATTGTAGCCATCCGATTTTGATAAATTGATGGCACTTTGATTGTCCATCTGAATATGAGCTGGTTGAGCGATGTCTGGATCTAATTCACGACCTAAATTTTGTAGCCAAATCGCTTCTCTAACCGCCCATGACGCGGCTATGTATTCAGATTCCGTACTCGAAAATGCGATAGTACTTTGCCGTTTGCTATTCCAGGTTATAGCACCATTACTTAGTTGAAAAACATAACCAGTACAAGAGCGTCTCTTGTCGATGTCTGATGCCCAATCTGCATCGCAATACTCGGTTAAATGCTTTACATCAGATTTTGAATAACGCAAATTGTAATCTAATGTTCCTTTTAGATATCTTAATATCCTCTTTACAGCGGTCCAGTGTGGTCGTCCGTAATTCGAGTTGAAACGACTCACATCATTTAGTACATATGCAATGTCTGGCCGAATTCCTTGTGCAATGAATAACAAACAACCAACTAAGGACTGATAAGGAATTTTCGTTATTTCTTCTTTTTCTTCTTCAGTTGTTGAACACATTGTAATAGACAGCTTTTGACATGGATCACTGGGTTTTGCAACTGGATTTGAATTTGCCATACCAAATCGACCAATCACTTCTGATATATACGATTTTTGATCAATGGCAATTCCATTATTCTCGTACGTAACATGCAAACCAATACATGTAGTTGCAATGCCCATGTCTTTCATCTTAAATGCATTGCATAACGCCTCTTTCAATTTGTTCAACATGACTTGATTTTTCCAAAAAATCAGGAAGTCATCAACATACACACGGATCATTTATTGATTTCTTTAAGCCGTATGTCTTTAACATCTTTGTTAATTTCTCGTTCCATACTCGTCCACTTTGTTTAAGACCTTATATCGCCTTATTTAACTTACAGACTTTATTTGTACCATCGTGAAAGATTTCCGGTTGAACCATATATATGTCTTCATTTAAATCACCCTGCAAAAATGCTGACACTGCATCCATCTGATCAATATTCAAACAATTTTTGACAGCAAGTGCAATGACAAAACGAATCGATGAGTAACGTACCACTGGTGAATACACTTCTTCATAATCGATTCCATAGACCTGCGAGCAACCTTTCGCAACCAATCTTGCTTTAAATCTAGTAACATTTCCAGATTCGTCACGCTTGAGTTTAAACACCCATTTTGATTTTATTCGTTTGCGATTTTTGGGCGAATCGACCAATTGAGCAAGTAAACCACAGGCACCATATGTAACATATCCATCAATTTTTTTTTTGCTTTGGTGTACGACTTGTTCTTCGAACTGTTTGTTGTGGTGTAACAGTACCACTGTGTTATAGGTTTTATCATTTGCGTCATCATATATCGTTTCAATTGAACTGTCAAATGGAACCAATGTTTCTTCAAATTCACTTTCGATGGGCTCACTAGTTGATTTTGCAGGAGTAGTGGTAACGAGTTCATTGTTGATTGTGGGAACACTTTGTTCGTTGTCCCTCACTTCATTTGATACCTCCTTTAATTCTAAATCGCCTGAATCTTCTGTTACAACAAATTGATCAGAACCACTTTCGTTTATAAACACAACATCCCGACTGATATCAAGTTTCTTACTGATCGGATTGACACAACGATAGCCTTTTGCACCTTCAGAAAATCCCACGAAAACCAATTTCTTTCACTTTTTATCCCATTTCTTCCGTTTTTGCTTTGGGATGTGCACCATGACCGGACTACCAAATACATAAGATGACTAACATCAACTTTATTGCCTGATAAAACTTCTTCTGGAGTTGTTGTATTTAATATAGCATTTGCTGATCGATTTATTATATATGTTGCCATGTTAATAGCCTCAGCCCAGAACGAAACATCCAACTTCGAATCAAACAACATACATTTAGCCTTTTACACCAATTTTCGATTTGTTCTTTCGGCGATATCGTTTTGCTCGGGAGTATACACAACTGATGTTTGATGTTTGATACCATTCATCTTAAAATACTTCTCGAACTTTTGATTGATGTACTCTGTGCCATTGTCTGATCTTAATGCTTTAATTTTTCTTCCCGTTTCTTTTTCAACTACAGCTTGAAACCCAACAAATCGATCGAACACTTCAGACTTTTCTTTTAAAAAATACACGAAAATCTTTCTTGAATGGTCATCTATAAACGTAAGTATGAATTTAGCACCACCGATTGATTTATTTTCCATTGGTCCCATTAAATCTGAATGAACCAAATCTAAAATGTTATCGGCGCGCGTTGTGCTACTAGCAAATGGTTTTCGAGTTTGCTTTCCTTCTTTGCAAACCTCACAATTTTTAATTTCAATTTCATTTTTATCATTAAAATTGATGCCATTTACTGAACCATTTTTCATCTTACACATGTCCGCAAAGTTTATATGACCCAACTTTCTATGCCACAATAAACCACTCTTTGTCTGTGTCATGGCTGCTAAACATTTAACTTGTTGCACCTGAAGTCGATATACACCATTATCTGATTTAATGTCACACACTAACTGTTTTAATTTATTGAAAATTCGACATCCATTTGGATCAAATATGACTTCATTACCATTTTTTATCATTTGTGCTACTGACAACAAGTTCGCAGATAAACCAGGAACGCACAAAACATTATTAAAATCTATCTCGAATTCGTTTGCACGCACTTGTATTTTACCGACACCTTTAACTGGAACTTTACTTGAATTTGTCGAAGTAATTTGTGTAATTTCGGATGATTTTATATCGGTGAACAAATTTTCAAATGGTGACTTATGCTGTGATGCCCCACCATCTATGTACCATTCACTTTCATAGCACTGTTTCAAAAAATATGCTAAACTTGTAACTTGAACCGAATCCTGAACCGGTGATAAAAATGCAACATTTGCATACGGGCTTTGGTTTTTAATATTTTTATTATATTGTGGCTGTGACTTATTCTCACTTTTCGGCGAACGGCAATCTTTATCCGTATGCCCACGTTTACCACAATTAAAACATTTCACATTGCTTTTTGACGATGATTTTGATTTATTGCTGCTACCACTGTTTCCAAAGAACGCTGATCCTTGACCAACCGATTTCGAACCATAACCGCAATCTAGTAATTTCGATTTGATTGAATCTCCCGTTATTGTGATGCCGCTACTTTCAAGCCCCATTATCATAGGAGCAAAATCATTCGGTAAACCAGCCAACAAAATGCTACCAAGCCATTCATCTGCCACAGAAAAACCGATACTGTTTAATTTATTCGCAGTTTCAAATGCTTGTGAAATATAATCGTTCATGGAATCACAACTTTCCAAACGTATTGTCACCAACTTGCGTAATAAACTGATACGACGCGAAATACCGCGATACTGCTGAGGTTGAATTCGAATCATATTTGCCTTTTTGTAGTTTTTGAGTAATTTCAATTTTTCTGTTTTTGTTTGCCTTGTCTTACTATGAAATTTGACTACTAAATAACGGGATTTTATGACATTTAAATATAAAGGAAATTTGGCATTTTAAAAGAGCAGACAAGTAAATATTTGTTTGCAGAATCCGAATATGACCCTAACCCATTTTCTGACTTTTGGCGCTTGTGACTTTTTTTCTTAGCACGGCAGCATAAGTGTCAGTATACCCAATTACTGCTCTTTGCATAAAACCTTTACCAACCTTTATCCACCGAGGAACGATTAACTTCATACCTTTTTCAATGAATTGATTTCATCTTGTACAACGCTGTGCCACTCTGACTCATGAATATTTCCAACAATGTCCGAATAAATTTCAGGAACATCATTTTCAAAATTGGCCAGTACACTTAAAACATGTACATCGGTATATCTAGTGTAAACATCATAATCAGATAAATATCTGACTAAACCTTGTACGAATCGTATTATTCGGTTCTATTGAATATAGTCGATGCAGGTGATAACATTTCTTGTGTTTGAGAAGATGCTTCAGTTTCAATGACTGATATTTTGTTAGTTACTTCATTTGTCACTCCAATTTCGTCATCAGAAAATAGCACCTCTTCTTAATCGAAATCAAAACACCTCTCATCGAATTTAATAATATTTGATCGAACAATTTGTTTATAAATTTTAACAAATAACAAGTAACAGCTTTCACCTTATCCAATATGTATGTACTCTTTACTTTTGTCATCGAACTTGGATCTCAATTGCTTGATATCTCCGGTTTACGTTTGTGCCACACTTCAAAATGTGTTTTATTTTCTAAAGCAACGGTAGGACTTCTTTTTATTATATACGTAGCTGTTTTAAGTGCTTCACTCCATAATTAAGCATGACCCTTGCTTTTTCAACGACAGTACGATTCATTCTTTCGCTAACACCATTTAATTTTGGACTATAAAATATTCAATTTTACTATTGAAATGTGTTTTTGCCATTGCTCTGTCAGTTTTGAAACAATCATACACTTCAGACTGTAACCATCAAACGTATTACCTTCTGCAGGTTCATACACATCGGAGTATACTCTCTCAAAGACTTTGTGTTATTTTGCCTTTTAATACCGTGAATCATTTGTTTATTTACCGGTTGGCATAATCTACAGCCTTAGCACCCACTTTGTAATATGTATTTTCTGAGGATTCAACAATATATCTTCTTGATTAATCATAAGATCAGTACATCCTTAATCTAAACAAAACCAAATCTCGTTTAGTTTGAGATCATTATTTGGAATCTTTCTATGTCTAACTTGTATTGCAAACGGTTTGTCACCACTTTCAGGTTCTTGAACCAAATCGGCATGTTTTTTATTTTTGCTCAAACAATTGGTTGCTTTGAGACCTTTCCTTTTGGACATATTGGATACAACTTGGTTTTTTTATATAGTCCTTTGAATTTAATGCTATTTTCGGTTACAACAGTCAGGTAACCTTGACAATAAATGCACAACCACTTATAATTCTTTCATTTCATGCTCCCGTTGCCCCCGATATTTTTTTCGTTCTTGAGCCTTTTCATTTTTTCCCCAAATATTACACGGAAAGAAAAAATTACTAATCTGATTCCTATATATTTATAGAAATCAAATTATATTACTCTGTGCGATATATTTTGTAAAATTCACTATGTACATGGAAGTCTTTCCTACTTACATAATATTATTTACTATATGGTATTCTCTGCTATAATAATATCTAATTTAATATATTAAATAGGAATATTTGCTATATATAACACATACATATAATCCGTTAAATTCATATAATATGGGGAAATCCCTTTATTTTGACACAGTTAAAAAAAAAGATTTCTTCTGTAAAGTATTCATTGTATATTGTGTGTTCATAGTGGAAGGAGCTAAAAAATAATTAGTATAGTCGCTTAATAAAATTAATATTTATACGTTATCGTATGACATGGATAGTATTAGTGGACTGTTGGATTAATGGGGCTTTAGACATCTCCAATCTTTATTTATTGGTAAGTTATTGTGTCATTTTGTGTAAATTTTGTGTTTGTGATATATTTGTGTGTACATGTTACAAGCGCACATATAAGAATTAAGTTCTAAAAAACTATCATGGGTTATAAAAAATGTTGTATCCTGTGAAAGCTATTGTTGTAGTGCATATGTATATTAGAGAAAATCAAAATAGTTATTTCTATATAGTAGTTTAATTTTGTGAATTTATGCTTTATATAAAATTAATAGTCATCTTACTCGTAAATCAAAAACAATATTCTCAGAATCACCTGCATTGTTAGAACTATTTACATAGTAGTATTTGCTATATAAGATCACTAATATAATAATATTTTAGTAGTAATTTACCATACAGCAAATTCTACTATGTAAATAGGTCTAATAGTACTGGCGATTCTAAATGTAATTTAAATTTAATATATCAAATAGGAATCTTAACTGTTGAATGAATAATTTAAAATTACGTCATTGTAATTTCGAACTATATAATTTACTACTTAGTAATTCATAGGTTGTAAGTAAACCCAAATGGTTATTTTAATACGATTTTGAAAACGTTTCGTTTTGCATGTGGCATTGCATCATAATATTGAATATGTTGAACAAATAACGCCTTTCAATTTTAACCGGCAAATTTGTTTGAAAATGTATTTTATGTACGGCTTTGAGGGTTTCTGTATTATCTATTATCTGTATAATCTATTTAATATGATAAAGTAGTTAGTTTGCATGTAGGTGATCGCAAATCTCAAACAACTGGACCAATTTCCACCAAATTTTCACTGTCGGTTTCTCTTTAACCTCGGGATGGTTTTAGGCTATTCGGCGGAGTATTTTTTGTATGTGATGAGTTTTGCTTATTTTATTTTGTTGTTGTTTTGTGCGTTTTAAAAAGTTTATTGTATCAGCTTTTGACTTAATTATTTATGAATAATTAATTATTTTATTAATATGTGACTCATTAATCCGCCCTCTATTTCGACAGAACAAGAGTTTACAGTAGAGAGCTTCTCTGAGCTTCAGTATGAATGTTTGATAGATTTATTTTCCAAAGCTTGTCTGCGGAAACAATTTTGGGCAAAATATAATAGCCTTTTTTATCCGGCCCAGGTAAATATATCAATAATGTCCCTAATTATGATGTCGAGTCGATAACAACCGAAACTATAAATTTAATATAGTTTTACGTCGCTTATTTAAATTGTATTAGTTTAAGAATTTTTCACAGTGTACTACAGTCAGTGCTACCACATATGAAGAGTCCGAATCTTTAATATCACTCACACCGGAGCGTAATACGAGTACAGTAAGTTTTTTAGAAATATTATAAAATTTGAATATTATAGTACAATAATATATCTTTCTACTTACAGAACGGGTATGACATACGCAACGTAATTATAATGAATTTAGAGCCGAATAATGTCGAAGCGTATCTAAAATGTGCGAATGGCATTATAATTCAAAACTATTATAGTAAAAATAATTCGTTAGACAATAAAAACCGCAACTCACTTGCAAATTTAATCATAAATGCAGAGTTTAACAATTGTGTAAACAAACAAAAGTTTGTTATCAAAACCGAACGATTCCTAGAGCTAACTTCGGCGATTCTTAAGTTATTTCCAAAAGAACCAGAACTGCTTTATTATATTAAATATAATTCAGAAACTCGGTCTGTGGCTAAAGGAAAATTATGGGAAAGCTATAATTATCTAAAAAAAGATTACGCGATATCCACCAAAACGATAATCAATGCGAAGAAATTAATACGGACGTTGTAGAATCAGTAAAATTTTTGGAAACACACTTTGAGCCACTCAAAGAAATTATTGCGGCATGGAAAGACACATTCAAAATGAGAGAAAAATTAGTTGAAAGCCCAACTTCCACTACCACGATTGTGCAATATTTTGCAAAGTTTCCTATTTTGAAAGGGCCATCCGGTAGCGCACTATTAATAATCTTCGGAATAAAATATCCTAATTACGAAAACAAATTATTTGAAAATTGGGCTACAATAAATTGCTATAAAGATGGTATAATCCCATGCCTCTATTTGTTGCTGCGGCTTATATCACAATATAATATAGTTTAAAAACAAGTTAAAAGCCAACCTTTCTTTTTGTGATATTAAAATTTTTTTTTTTTTATTATTTTATTTAATTTGAAGACCGGTTTCGGATGTTCATCCTTCCTCAGTTCCTTGACTATTGTGTACAAGGTACATAAAATAGTTACATTAATTAGTTACGTCAAAAAAAAAATTTTCTTTAAAAATAAATAAACGTTAATTTTGCCTACTGCATAATATGAAATCATAAATTTTGTTTGTTTTAGTGTTAATTTTTTGGTTTAATAAGAGCGGGTTGTTACGGTTTTTGTATACTTCAATTTCTTCTAACCGGTCCGTTGTATTCTCCTTGGCCATTCCCCTTGGTATTCCAAGGGGAATACAATGGACCGGTTAGAAGAAATTGAAGTATACAAAAACCGTAACAACCCGCTCTTATTAAACCAAAAAATTAACACTAAAACAAACAAAATTTATGATTTCATATTATGCAGTAGGCAAAATTAACGTTTATTTAATTTTAAAGGAATTTTTTTTTTTTTTTGACGTAACTAATGTAACGATTTTATGTACCTTGTAAACCATAGTCAAGGAACTGAGGAAGGATGAACATCCGAAACCGGTCTCCACATTAAATAAAATAATTTAAAAAAAAATGTTTAATATCACAAAAAGAAAGGTTGATTTTTAACTTGTTTTTAAACTATACAATAAATTCTAAAATTATTAGAATAGCTGATTCAAAACAGTCGGCTGAAATACAATTGGCAAAACAACAAAAATGCACCGAGATTTTAATGTTGTGTATATAACCGTTTATGCTATCACATGCCTATTTAAAAAAAAAACAAAAACAGCAAACGTGTCAAGCTAACCAAACAGGAGATTTTAGAGAACATCTTTATTCATGTAACAGTATGTTTAAATCCTAACATCAGGATATTCTGTTTCTGATTTTTTTTATATAATTTCTTTATAGGACGGGAACTTGCTCAACGAAAATATTGCAATTCATTTAGAGAAACTTAAAAAATATAATCGTACGCTCCAACCTATGGTAGTTTTTGTAGGAGATTCACTTAGTAAGTAAAATTTGTATCAAATTAAAAAATCATTCTACAACATAAAATTTTTAATTATTCCAGATAATATATTAGCTTCATACGTAATAATAAATGATGTTTTATTTAAAACTAAAAGTCCTTTAGCGGCAATTGATTTATGCTTTAAGGCATTTCATGTGCTAAACGCAACCTACCAGAGGGCAGTCAGCTGATTTGGTATTTTATTCAAAAGATCATCTATGGATTGAGTACCCGGTTTGATCTAGAATTTATTAGTGTAAACTCACTAATTAACGAAATTTCTCAATTACCTTAAATTTGAAATTATAAAATAGATATACTATATTTATTGCAATATGTTTTGAAATACAACTGAATTTGATAAAAAAGTAGAATTTAATTTTTTTAAATGTTGTTTTAATAAGTCAAACTAAACAACCCTCGTCCTTCGATGTAAACATTTATTACAATTTTTGTTTATTTACTTTATAGATTAATAGACACGGATAAGTTGACTGAAACTATCCCAAACGATTTAGAGATATATTGTGCTTACGGCTTCCCCTGTAGAGATAACTGAAATTTTGTATTAAGCAAAAGATTATTATATATATATATATATATATATATATATATATATATATATATATATATAAATTATCTAACAGTTTTTTCTTGTTTCAGGCAAACAACATGAAATGTTACCATTCGAATTGTAATAATTATAACTTTAATAGTTTTACTAATTATTTGGATCATAATTGGATCAACTGAGATATTCGGCTTCGGAGACACATTCCAGAAAAGGATGAACAATGGAAAATTCATTCCAGAAAAGGATGAACAATGGAAAATATTTTTTACTTTTAAGGGAAATTTTAGAAATTTCACTTCAAGATCACATCGATATGATAACTATAGATTACTTAGAATATTTCAAATCACCATCAATCTTTTATAAAAAGCTTTAACGTACCCCTACGACCCAAACATCACTTTATGTTTCATTATCCTTACATAATAAAAAAAATGGGACCTCTTAAGCAGTTTTGGAGTATGAGGTTTGAGGGGATATACAACAAGTTTTATTGTGAGTTCAATAATGAAAAACATAAAATTCTAAAAAATATTGCCAGAAGTACTAATTCCAGAAGGAATATTTATAAGACTATTTCGCAACGAATTGCTTTAGCAAATGCTAAAAATGGGGGGGGGGGGGGAAATTGGTGTTAATCAGTGTGAATTTAGCAAGTTTACAACAGATGGAGCATTCAGCTATTTCGAATCTGTTGTTATAAATAACAAAAAATACAAAAAAAAATAGAATAATTTATTTAAATGATGATGGCGACGATCCAAAATATCTTAAAATTAAAGGGTTTATAAAAAACGAAAATAATGTAATAAAGATATTAGGTGATAGATACGAGATATTATATTTTGATTTTCATAAATATGCTTATGTCGTTAAAGAAAATCCAGAATTTGAAATAAATAATTTTAAGCTTTTAAGTTATAGAGTTAAGTCTCAGACGAATACCATGTATGAATCACAATCTCAATTAAATGTTATAAAATTCCAGAACTTATTGTATTTAATACCATAAAATCTTTTCCCATAGCTAATCTGTATTTTCAAATTTTTTTATTTTTACAATTTGAATATTTTTGTAGAATTTTTTAAATAAAATATAACTTTTAAAATGATTAAATAGAGTTTTATTTATTTATTTAATTTACTTATTCAATAGGAACAACCATTCTAACAAACGAGAGTAACAATAACTTATGGTAATATCTACCATTTAAAATAACCACCAATAACTAAATATTAGAGAATATACTATATAGTAAAATATCGGCAACACTATATTGTATACGCTACACTGCGATATTTATAGAATTAAGTGCTAAATTTCATATAGACCTTATTATTAAATATAGCACTTGCTACAAAATTATATAAAATAAACTACTAATTTTAAGGGGTTCATTACTATGGTCATGTGAATATTTTCCTATACGCTTTAATTCGCTGAACCGTTTGAAATAGTAAATATCCCTATAAATAAAAGTAAATTTTACTATTTTTATGGTAATCACTCCTATTGGCCAAATAGGATTATATGGAAAAGACTACCAATTTTGTAGGATTTATTACTATACCTGATATGCACATTTTCCTATACACATTAAAACGCTGAACTTTTTGAAATAGTAAATATTGATATAAGTAAAAGTAAGATTTACCATTTTTATGGTAATCATTTCAAATCGTCGACTTCTAATTTTACTATAATTATAGTACTTTTTAAAAATATTCTGTAGTACGCTCTCTGATAATTTGCCACAATCTCCTGGGCTGCTATATTTTATAGAAATGTCTCTTATATTTTTTTTTCCGTGTATGGTTTCATTCCATCATCCGGTTTTGTGGTGATATGGGATTTGGCTCTTTTGCCAGCTACAGTAGCAGCGTTCTCTAATTTCCAGTGAAGGAAAAGCCTTTCCGGCGAATTTAATAACGCCATTTTGGTGCGTGTCTAAAAACTCCATGACCTGTAAGTTACAATAGAGTTTTTGGCGACGAAATGGTTTATTCGTAAGTAAATCGTTATTCTTATATTCAACGAAATTAAATTTTTTTTTTCTTACAAATCGTGATGGTTTAATTGACAGATAAAGTTCTAATATTTACACAAATACCTACTTTACTATTCCACTTCATTATTAGATTATCCCCCATCAAAATATAACAACCTGCCAATTATTTTGATAAATTATCGAAACAATTTGTTAGCCCCCAAATTGTCTATATTCCTATAAAAAAACGTAACCAAACAACGTTTAATAAAATAAAAAAATGTTGATATGGAATTGTTTATATGTGATAAGCCGCACGAATTAGGTAAACCAAGTTCGTGCTGATAACAAACAAGCTTGTTAGAAACGTGAAGTGTCAAGTTTTGCATGAACGTATCACATGATGCCGCCGCGTCAATATCACCCTTTCTTATCGTCCAGCGTTGTGTATTCAAGTAAAAAGAATGCATTTGATAAGTCATGCGCAAGCATCGAATAATCAAAACATGTATTTGATATGTCATTTATTGTGACGTCATCCAGAATTATAAATGATTTAAGATCGTACGATATAACGTGGTCTGAGCATTTTAAACAACCATTTTTTATATATGAATCACAAACAAAAAATTTCCAACCCATATGCTATTTCATACATAAGCACAACGCGATGAGTGATGACGTAATTAAACGTGCTTTACTTTCGATTTCGCAATTTTACAAACTAATTACGTTCACTCATAAGAAAATAACCGCTATAATAAACGATACATTTTGTATAAATGCAATAACTTTAAAAGGTCGCATCAGGTTGAAATGTTTGTATACGCATACGACATACCCTAAAATAACCCGATTTGATCATCGCCAATTTTATCACGACACCGCAAAGTGTTGCCAATTAACCAGTATAATTTACAATACTTAACGCAGTGACGTTAAATAATATAATTGTAATTACTGTAATCCAGCTAATTAATGCTAATATAATTAAATAAATTTTGCAGCAAAGATTTTTTTTTTTTTTTTTTTTTGTTGCGTTATAAACATTTGCAAACTAATTTCAAAGTCTATTGTCTTAGAAGATTGTACCGTACCTGCTTAATCATAATATTATTTCGTGTTATCATCGCACAGATAATTAAGTCAATTTTTTTATAATTTTGTTTATTTGTTTGTTTGTTTGTTTTTCTGTAAAATAGACAAAAGTAAAAAAAAAAACAATAAAGTTGTAAACAAATTATTTTGCTAATTAAATTTCGCGCTTTTAATGTTTTTTTTGTACAATCAGCGATTTACCTATCTTCTTCCAAATTACATACTCATGCGATATTATGTACAGTTGTTTTGGTTTTCGAGGTACGATAATTCCAGGAAAGCGTTTAATTGTATTTAATATTAATTTTATGGATATGACGTTAGGGCGAAAATTATCTGGAACGTGAGCGAGACAATATAACATCATTTTGTATTAAGTTCGTGATCTGCTGATTGTACAGAAGTTGGTATTTATGCAAGAAATCTAAATTTTCTCTAAAGGAGGATTAATATTTAAGACCTAATTATTATCTTTGATCTGTGTTATGCCATCACTATAACCATGAACGTAAATTTTTAGCAAGAGTGAATTCCAAGATTACGAAGGTCAAGTTGCTATGTTAGTTGCAAATAATCCGACTTCTAATTTATGTAGAACTCAAACAAGAGGAATTTGACAGTAAATTTGTTGATAAGAAATCAAAGTTGTTAGAGATGTTGAAAAAACTCCAGGCGAAGGTCCCCACATAGCCAACCACAATAAAACCGTTCGATCTGCTGTTAGACCAACAGCGAGTATTTCTCGAGAGTGTTGCTGATCGCACACAAGCTATTAATGAACGGTTCATAATTCAATCATCTAAAAACATGAAATTACCGTATGTACAAATTGACAAATTTTGCGGAAAATATGAAGATTGGCCTTCATTTTATGACTTGTACCCGTCATCGGTGCATAATTTAGACAATATTTCTAAAGTTCATAAATTTCAAATTTTGAAGGGGTTGCTAAGGGGTCCACCGTTGAACATCATTAGGAATTTTCTGGTAACTGGCACCAACTACACCGAAGCTTGGGAGAAACTTGTAAAATGGTATAACAAGCCCAGAACAATTTTAAATTCTTTTATTGACCAATTCATTGAACAGCCATCCACCATGAATAGTTCACCATAGTCACTGGGGGTCAGATAAGTGATACTTCAGACGAAATAATCAGAGGGATCAAAGCTTTAGGTGATGCAGCCGAACATCGAGATCCATGGCTTATACGCTTATTATTAAACAAAGTTGACGAAGAGACACGCATAGCATGAGCAAATGGCACCTTAGATCAAGAATTTCCAACAATTTATAAATTCTTAGAATTCTTGAATGATCGCTGGTATGCCAAAGAGAGCTCTTTGTGTGATGCCAGAAAAAAGGGAAGTAAAGGATCGGGGATAGTGGTAAAATGCATGTTTCGCCGGATGTTGAAAAATGTCCATGTTGCAAACGACAACACAACTTAAGAAGATGCATTTCGTTTAAAAGAATGACGATCGAAAAGAGACGAACTAAGGTGAATCGTTTTGGAGTGTGCTTTAACTGCCTTAGAGAAGGACACGTTGCCAGTAACTGTCCAGTAGATGATTCATGCCATAATACGTTACTACACTTAGATACAGCAACTAAAATATCAGAAAAGCCACTACCAAACACATCAACGCCTGAAACTCAAACCTTGACACCAAATCCACAATCAATGAATACCGATTAAACTTTACAAACGGGTTCAAGCCTAACCACATTTGATACACGTAAATCGAATCTCGCTTTATTACCGTCAGCATTGGTATATGTTCATAATTCGGCAGCAAACAAGCACATAGCTCGAGCACTGTTAGATTCTGGATCGCAATCTTCGCTTCGTTTATCAGCGAAAGTTTATACAAAAGAGTAAATCTCGAACGGTCAGTCCTCTACCAACCTTCATTGAGGTAACATCGTTGAGGTTTAAAATTGAATTTTTTCTGTGTAACAATTATTGTTAAAAATCTTTATAAATATAAATTGTTCTTCACAATTAATTTACTAGTTTTCAAACTAATAAATAAGTGTATAAAATAAAACAATCTAACGTGAGTGGAACTAAACGTCGCTCTAATGCGACGTTAACAGTGATACCGTTCAAAACTCAAAAACAAAAAACATACGATGAAACAAGTTTACAACAAATGATTAGAGAAAATCAACGCGTGATTAACTCTCTACAACATAACAGTAATATGTCTGGCTCAACATCAACAAATTTATCAACAAAAAACTCATTCAACAATCTAGTTGATGATGATGGTAACGGTATTGAGTTTGATCTCGATTCTGAGATTCATTCAAAAAATCAAAATAACAAAGTTATTATAACGCCTATAATAATACAAAACATCACTGAAAACAAATTGAGGGATATTCTCAAACAACTTAACATTAATAAATTTTTGATTAAATTATGCAGCATTGGGATAAAAATTTCACTACACATTCAGTTAGATTACAACAGTCTACGTAAACAACAACTGACAGAAGCGAATATTGAGCATTTTACTTATCGTTCTCCATCAGAAAAAATATTAAAAGTAATATTAAACGGTCTACCCAAAAAAATTAGTACGGATGAGATTAAAGAAGTACTCACTGATAATGAATACACTAATAAAGACATAAACAGTGACGATATCATCGAAATAACTGAACTTAATCCTAAAGCAGGCTCGATGCAAAATGGTCTTTATCTAATCAAATTTAATGCAAATAACATAAAATTCCAGATTATAAAAAGGATAAAAAGTCTCAACCATATAATTATATCATTTCGGATACACACTCCAAGGAAAATTTCTCCAACGCAATGTCGCAGATGCGGTATGTATGGCCATGGTACATCCTACTGCTATAAAATACTAAGATGTCTCAAATGTGGTGACCCTCATGATACGTTACAATGCAAAGTTTTAGATGCCAATTTGAAATGCTGCTTGTGTCAAGGAAACCATATGGCAAACTCACCCAACTGTCCAAAGTTGAAGGAATACATCCTCATACAAGAAAACATCAAAATTAAACGGAATATAAAAAGTAACAATATAAATAATATTAGGGGATCTTCAATACGGCCTCCTCCGAATTCGTTTAATGCTGAAAAATTTCCGGAACTTACTTCACCTCGGCCAACACAGATGCATCAGTCTTGGAATTCAATATTTAATAATAAACCATCAAATTCTAATTATAGTGTAAACCAAAACAAATTGGCTGCCGCAAATGAATCTGGACAGGTAAACTCTTCAAAGGATTCTTTATTTACGTATGAAGAAGTTTTGACTCTGGTAAGTGATATGGTCTCGAGTCTTTCAGTTTGTAAGACAAAAGCGGAACAATTTTCTGTTTTAACTCGCCTAACTGTAACCTATCTCTATAATAATGTTAAATAATGGTTCTGCGAATCTGAATAATAACGCATTAAATATTTTTATCTGGAATGCGCAAAGTATAAAAAATAAGGCAAATGAAACATTCTCTTACATGAAAAATCTTAATGTGCATGTTGCCATAATTTCGGAAACCTGGCTAAAAGACGATGTTTCACTCTTTGACCCGGAATTTAAAGTGTATAATTTAAATAGAAAATCGAGTGGCTATGGTGGTGTTGCTATTATATTAAACGAAATATTCAACACTGTTTGCTACCCACTTTGAATTTACAAGCTATAGAGGCTTTTGCAATAGAACTTATTACAATTCGTGGTAAAATAAAACTCATAGCCGCTTATTTTAAAGGAGGAACATCCAATATAATTCTAAACAGATTTAAATCAGACATACAATACCTTACATCATTCCAAACTAATTTCATTTTAGGTGGAGATCTGAACGCTAAACATCCGCATTTGAATTGCTACAGAAATAATAGAGCTGGGACAATCTTATACAACGAAATGTTAGATAGTAAATTTGTTATTAAATTTCCAAGTTCTCCAACACATTTTAATCACAATTCAAAATATGGATCTACTCTGGACATAGCTCTGACAAATTGCCCACAATTCATTCATAATATGAAATCTCGCCCTGATTTAAGTTCTGACCACCTTCCGGTACATTTTCAATTGGACTGCAATCCCCAATATTATGAGGGTTTTTGTAGATCTAATTATTCTAAGGCAAATTGGCAACTATATAAATCATGCATTAATAACAATCTAAATCTAACTAGCGAATCTCCAATTCGAAATATTAAATCATGTAGCGATATAGATGAGCTAGTTGGTAATTTAAATAATATCATCTTATCTGCCAAAGATAAGTGCGTGCCATGTAATATACCTATATCAAAAAATATTGAATTCAAAATCTCAGAAGCAACCAAAATGTTAATTCGGCTTAGAAACACTCGTAGACGCCAATGGCAACGTCCTCGTGATCCTATGCTTAAAACTATTGTTAACGAGTTGCATCAACGCATCAAGGCTGAATTTCAAATTCTGAGAAATAATAAATGGCATAATATGATTGAAGAAATCCAAAATGACCGTAATAAAAATAAAATGTGGGCAGTCAGTAAAAACCTGCGACAACGAAGTAAACAAATACCCCCCTTATTTGATAAAGAAAACCATATTTCGATTACTAATATTGAAAAATGTGAATCCTTCGCAGCACAATTTGCTGCAATTCATAATAAAGACAATCACAATCAATCTACTTTTGCCCAACATATATCTTCAGAAGTCAATAGTTTTCTATCTACTCATGCCGGATTGTTATCGTCCCATGAATTTGATATGACAACTCCTAAAGAGATAAATCAAATCATCAGATCTATCAAGCCACGTAAATCTCCTGGGTATGATACAATAAATGGTATATTAATTAAGAACCTTCCTATAAAAGGGCATATATTTATTTCTTATTTATTTAACGCTTGTATGAAATTCTCTTATTTTTCCAAACATTGGAAAATGGCAAAAGTTATACCAATTTTAAAACCCGGAAAAGATAAATCTAAACTATCCAGTTATCGACCAATAAGCCTATTAAATTTACTTGGAAAAATTTTCGAAATACTTCTCAAAATTCGTTGTAACGAATTTATTAAAATTAAAAATATCCTACCAGATGAACAATTCGGCTTTCGTGATGAGATTTCAGCTCAACATCAGGTGCTTCGCATTTATCAACATGTCAGATCTGCATTCAACCAAAAACAATCGACGGGTCTTATCCTATTTGACGTTGAAAAAGCATTCGATCGTGTTTGGCACATGGGACTTATTTACAAACTAATTCAATTTAATTTCCCAATTTATCTCATTAAAATCATTTATAATTATCTCAATGAAAGACGGTTTTTCGTCTATATGTCTAATGAGAAATCGAATGTACATCACATTGATGCAGGTGTTCCTCAAGGGGCCGTTCTATCACCAATTCTTTATAATCTGTACATGGCAGATATTGGGAAATTTTTTTCAAATATCCATTTTGCCCAATATGCCGATGATACAGCTATCTTTACGTCATCTACCGATCCCAATATCGTAATAAATAACTTACAAATTAACATAAATACATTATCTAGCTATTGTGCTCAATGGGATATCAAATTAAACCCGTCCAAAACCCAAGCAATATTTTTTACCCGGAGGAGAGCAACTAGATTTTTACCTGGGGGTCTTCACGTGATAGTAGATGACACTCCTATTGAATGGTGTAAAAAAGTCAAATACCTAGGCCTCTGGTTTGATCAAAAAATGTTATTTCAAAATCATATTGAACATACAATTGAAAGAGCACAAAAATTAACCAGAATTGTATATCCATTATTATGCCGTAACTCAAAATTATCTGAGAATAATAAACTCCTAATTTACAAAATGATAATTAGGGCAACAATCACGTATGGTAGCCAAATCTGGAGCCAAGCAGCCTATACACATAAAAAGAGATTACAGATTGTACAGAACCGTTGTTTGAAAATTATAAGAAATCTCCCCCGCAGATATCCAACAATCGACTTGCACACTGAATGCAATATTGAGACTTTATCAACTTATATTTCCAGATTAAACCAAAAATTCTCTATGTCATGTTTATATTCGGAAAACACTTTAATTAGAAATTTAATTTCTTAACTTTTCATGTTTATTATTTATTGTTTTTGTTTTAAATTATATACAGTAAGGTTTTTCTAAATAAAATTTTTCCTTAAATACTTTCTCTTTAATTTACAAAATATTTTAAATTATAAAATAAATAAATAAAATTTAAATGTAAATAATTTAACTAAGTTGTACGTAATGTTAAATTACAGAGCTCTAAAAATGTTTTATAATAAAAAAAAAAAAAAAAATCTCGAACGGTATTTCGCAAATGTAAGAGTGTCGGGTATTTCCGAGTCGAAAGCAGGATTGGCAAGAGGTCTGGTAACATTATCGCTAGAATTAAGTTTCGACTATCACGATCACGAATGCTTCAAAATTAAGGCACTCATCCTCATGAAATTAACGTCTACAATTCAACCGTCGAAAAATAGACGTTTGTTGTGTTGAAGAGCTTAGTGAACAAAAACTCCAGTTAGCCGATCCAGCGTATCACATTCCTAGCAAAATTGATATTTTGCTCGGAGCGGACATATTCTTCGAAGTTTTGGAGCCAAATAAACTGAAATTTAGAAATCAGCTCATCGCGCAATCAACCAAATTTGGATGGGTTATATCTGGAGTGATAAGCGACGATAATGTTGAGTCAAAATCATTCTCAGTACAGATACAACCAAATGAATCACCAAATCGCTTGAAAAATTCTGCAAGTTGGAAGAAGTTAAAACGGTTTCAGATAGATCTGAATCTGAAATGCATTGTGAAAGCCATTTCTTGGACAGCCACGAACGGAGCTCCGATGGAAGGTACGTTGTAGTATAGACTACCATTCAATAGCGAATCCGGATAATTGGGGCACTCGAAATCAGCAGCAGTCACCCGATTATTGTCTATTCTAACAGTATTCCTATTAGTAGCCTAAAAATTTGTTCTAAAAATGTTACAATATTGTAAATTGTAATGTTAAATTCATTTCAAACTTTTGTTATCCTATAAGATTTTTAGTGCTTTTTCGTGAAGGTACCATTTATGTGTGACATTTCAGTTCAAGCTCATTTCAAGATGTTACGTTTATTTCATTTTCGAAGACAATATTTGTATTTGAACCTTCTAATTTTTTTGGCGGAATTAATTCATATTTATCGGCGGAGTTAAATTCATTTGAAAAATGAATTAAATCCGCGACATTTAATTTTTTAAAAATTACCTACTGAACTAAATTCTCGCAAAAATTTTTCATTTTAAAAAATTGGATGTCGCGGATTCATATTGAAAATGGAATTAATTTCGCCATATAAAAATTTTCGGCGGAATAATTATACCCTGTAGGTAGATTCCGGGTGCGTGGAATTATTTTGAGGAATGAGATATTGTTCTTAGTGAGAATTTTGCATTTCAGTACAGTAAAATGGGAAAATAAATCTCGCTTTATATAATTAAATGTCAACATTTCTCATCGTGATGATGGCGTGACGATAAGATACATTTAAAAAGACCGTGAAATTATTCCAACTCTTAATCATTTTGTGACAAAACTTCTCATTTAACATGTTTACTCGATTTAAAACTTGTACTAATAGTAAATCTGAAAAAGAGAACTAGAATACAAATTTATGGAATGAAATTATTCAGCGAAAAAACGAAATATGGGCAAAAAGAAAATTTCGTTCCATTCAATTTCATTTCACTAAACGGCTATTAGTGCCTTTCCAATCGAACATCGCAAGTAATTATAAGCACTAAATATTATTAAGACATGAACGGTAAGTGCTTATAAGTACTTGTGGTGGTCGATTGGAAAGCCACTATTAAATCAAATTACCCTAGTAACCGATCAAATTACCAGGGTTCGAAAAAGGACCAAAATATCCGAGTACCCGGGTACATGATAATTTGTCAAACGTTACAAAGCTTGAGTAAACTGTCTAACTGCATTAATTTCATGGTCGAATTAGAGGATAAAGCCTGGTATGCACTTGGCGTGGAATAAAATTCTTCATGTAAAAATGACACAAGCGAAATCGGAAATGAAAATTTCATCGCTGAATTTCATTTTGTAGCACGCAGTTTAGCTAGGGAAAAATGAAATTTTCGGGTTAGAACATAGATGTCTCTGTTTATCTTTGCACATATTTCACTACATTTTTATCTTCATGCGCGATAAATGTGAAGCTAAATTTTGACATCTCATCATTTGAGTTCCTTGTTCTTTTCTTTCCATCGCCTACAATATTCTATGTTAAATGTTTAAATACAAATTTGCAAATTCAAGTTGGCTGATCTAAAATTTTACGAAAAATCCCTATGAGTAAAACAAATTTTTCACGTCATATTTATCTTGTATTAATTTGGAGGCCAGTGAAATTTTCGTTTCACTTCAACTGCATATTAGGCTTAATAAAAAACTCACATTTTTTGACATAGAATAAACCAGAATCAACAACAAAATCGACTTGGCAATCCACCATAAGCCAACCGGCACAAAATGTTTGAAATTTCCTCTATAGGTATAGACTTTATTCTATAAGAGCTTGAAATGTTATTCGGTTTCCGATAAATCTAGGATATGATCTAAATCGAGAATATGGCTCACGCACAAAAAAAAATTACATGGCTGTGACAGCGGACATGACAGATTAAAAATTTAAACAAACACGAAACGCTAATTGTAAATTAATAATAAATTATAAACTTACCACTGTTGCAGTTGAATGCACAAAATGGTTGGTCTTCCCATTTTACACTTTAAATAGCATAATTATGTAAAATATTTTTGATGTACTTATCCAAAATTTTTTGATCCGACATGACAGACGACACAAAACATAAAGAAAAATAAATTACTTAGTGTTCGGCAATTTCTCTATAGAATAATTTGGGCGCTGTTCACAGTAAAATGCTACGAAATAAGAAAATTTATCTCTTTTCGAAATAGAATTGAAATTGGGTGTGAAACTTTGGTCAATTATTGATTATTTTATTGAAATTAGAGTAACGTCGAAATTATTATTAAAGTTGAAATTGATTTGGTTGTTAGTGACATTTTTAATAACCTGAAAATGGTGACATTTTTAATAATCTGAAAATGAACATTTCATTTGACAGTTTAATCATCTTTCGATGATAAATAAAAATAATTTTTCGATTTAAATTCCTTGTTTCTATTTTGCAATTGACAAAGTAGGTAATTAGTGTTATGAACAAATTATTATTATTATTATTGGAGAGCCATGTGGGCGATCGGCTACCTCGCACTGCGACCTAAAAGACCTATCGTGCTGGATCGTCCATCAATATCCAGGTTCCTAATGAACCTGATAATACAGCCAGCCGGTACGTGATACATACTAACTGGGCTTATTGCTCTCCCTCCCAGGTGTTCACTACAACATGTAGTTCTGCTAGAAAGACGGTAGCATTGGAGCCTAACGACTTCGAGACGGCTGTCCCACTTCCGTATGTTCCTACCCCTACCCCGTCTTCCGTTTGATTTTACTCTTTGGACTGATTAACCTATCAGTCATTCATCCATCGGCATATGCTGTTGTACCTTAGATTAGGGTTTTTTGTCAAGGTTTTCTCCTTTAGCGCCGTACTTAAGCCTGTTCAAATGGCCCAAAATGTGCCAAATGGCCTTAGTTACCAGTTGTTGCCACGAGGAAGCAGCACGTACACTTATGAATTGTGAACAGGTTACCCCTTACACAATTGTAGCCATCACGCAGCTGTCTAGTACATGACCAGAACAGCTCACGTGATGCACCCCCTACTGGAAGGTTAGGTAGATTAATCTACTCAACAAATTGATGTGTCAATAGTTTTCGGTGCAAATTACTTCGGTTCAGCCCGCAAATTAGCACTGTTCCATCAATGTTATTTATTTAATTCAGGCATGATATCATCTCTTGATTATCATCACTACGAATAAATTACAGTTTGAACTAGATTCTAGAGAGGTTTGGTGCGGTTCAAAAAATATTTTCGAAAGATTACATTTTCCATTTTGACCAGTTCCATGAACTAATAGCTTGTTTGTACTATAAATTACTGAAACTGGTACAGAAAAACAATTATTTTACTTTGTTTAGATAGCGGTTAGGTCAATTATTTTGTCTTTTTATTTTATAAAATTGGTTTTTACATGATAAGACAAATTTGCTATATTTTTTAATAAGTTTGTGACGATCCACTTATAACCAGTATTAATAGATTTTTACTTAGTCTGACCTACTTAGGTCAACAAATGAAATAATTGATGTTTGATCTGGACCCGTTCTTCTAACAGGTTACATCAAAGCAAATACGCTTCTAAATAAATTACCACTTCCTTCCGGTCTGCCGATTTCAATTTGTATCTGTTTATGCTGTAATCACCGAGGAATACCGCTGGTAAAAGTCAACGATATAAATCGAATATCGGAATATCGTAACTGCATATCTCAGAGCGGTTTTGAAAAAATCATAAAAACCGTTTGAAGGGGCACCCCAATATTTCATTTGATCCAAAACATAGTTTTAGTTTTTTTTTTTTATTCGGTTGTTATTAGGTTTTACATTTACTAACACTTAAGCGTTTTCATATTTTGTGAAAAAATGTTGTCATAAACTTCAACAAGGTGCTGGGTGTGTTTCAATAGGGTAGGCGTTGACCGTTTATAGCCAATTATAAATTGGTTTATACTCCAACGTTGCAACTATGTAGAAACCATCAACTGTCTCTAGTTTACCTCCACGCGGTAGCACCTGGGCAACGTTTGTTTGGCATTTTTAATGTATCACAACGGCTGAACTTCTAGAGGCGAGTGTAATAACACTATAAAAACAAAACGCAATGGATAAAACAAAAAAGGAAATTAAAACCCTAGGTGGTAGACCTGATGTTCAGGAAAATCCACTCTCTCCGGAGGTCGGTCCCATCGATTCTAGGGGGGACCAAACATTGCTACAAAATTCTAATGATATCAAAAATAAGCTAAGCGATATCAACGCTCAAAAGAGTAACGAGGAAGAACTTTCATTCCGAAGGGGCTCCATTACAATCAGATCACCAATACAAAAAATATTTGCAAACAACGCAATCTCCACTGAAAAGTAACTTCATTATCAGAACAAATGCCGAGTGCATCAACAAATATTATAAACAGCGAGGAGCTGTTAAATAAATTTCAAAAAATGGAGAAACTAATCGCGCAGCTGAGCAATGAAGTTGCTGAACTTAAGAGAGAAAACTCTACACTAAAAGAAAAGGTTAAAAATAGCATAGCTAAGGATTCAGCACGAGTTAACAATCTTTCTTCCAACCATATTCAGCCATCATCCAGTCAACATGAACATTCAAATAATTCCAACTGGTTGCTGCGTCAATTTCCAGTTTTTCAACAGAATAATAGATTCAGTGTTCTGAGTCAAGAGGATTATTGCACAGATGAGGAAGAACTGGAAAAAGAAGTTTCCAGTGCTGATAACAGAAATGCTAGGAAACGCAGGTGCACAAAAACGAAAACTCCTCCAAAAAATACTACACAAATTGTGATCAGAAAAACCCAAAAATACCACTGCCTCCACCCATTAACGTGAGCAATATCAAAAATTTCAACTAAAAAATAATCAACTAATTTTAAGGCGCTTTCAAATAGTGACATTAAAATTACCTTTCAAAATGAAAATCATTACAGAAATGTCAAAAAATTACTGGAAGAATTAAAAAAAGAACCCAGCAACCAATCAGAAAATATAGAATATCACACCTATCAGCTGAAGAGCGAAAAGGCTTATAGAGTAGTTATCAGAGGCTTACCATCTTCCATTAGTCACGATGTAATTAAAGCAGACTTACAAAAAAATGGGACATGAAGTCGCAGGTATTACTAACATATACAAAATGGTCACAACTAATGGTGTAAAAGACAGGAAACACTTTCCATTGTTTTACATCGACTTAAAACAAAAAGACAACAATAAAGAAGTATACAACATCAAGAAACTTGCGTACTGTATAGTTAAAATTGAGCCACCTAACAAGACAAGGGACATTCCACAATGTACGAATTGTCAACAACTTGGACATACCAAGAGTTTTTGCTATCGTCAAACCAAATGCGTTAAATGTGCTGGAGATCAACACACGACAAAATGCAAAAAACAACCAGATATCGCGCCTTCATGTGCTCTTACTGCAAATTATAAAGGATGACCTGTAGTTCGAGTACCACCTATAAGAAATGCTCAAGACAATTGGGTTTGACATGACAAAGAAAAAGCGGAACTCTTTGCTCAACACCTAGCAACAGTGTTTCAACCCCATGACATTCAATCCAACATTGACGTAACACCTGTCTATCAACCAAATCAGGATTTTAAAAGGGTCACGCCAATGGAAATTGCTGAAGAAATCGACAAAAGTCTTAGCCAAAAAAAAGCACCAGGAATTGATGAAATATCACCGGGTCTATTCAAGGAACTTCCACGCAAAGCAATCATCATGATCACATACTTATTTAATGCCTGTATGAGATTGAAGTCTGTACCCAAATGCTTCAAAACGGCCCAAATAATTATGTTGAAGAAACCAGGTAAACCAGATGAAGAAGTAACATCATACAGACCAATTTCACTGCTTCCGACCTTTTCAAAGCTGTTTGAAAAACTACTACTAAAACGTCTAAAGCCAATGGTAAACGTTCCTGATTTTCAATTTGGATTCAGGAATAACCACTCCACAATAGATCAAGTCCATCGAATAACTACGGTAATAGAGCAAGCGTTAGAAGAAAAGAAATATTGCTCCGCCGTATTTTTGGATGTATCTCAGGCCTTTGATAGGGTTTGGCACGAGGGATTGACATTCAAGATGAGCAAAATGCTACCACAAAACTATTGCCAGCTGCTTGAATCATACCTCTCTGATCGCCAATTCAGAGTCATCCATGAAGAAACATGTTCTGACTTTTATCCAACGCTAGCGGGAGTTCCGCAGGGAAGCGTATTTGGACCCCTCCTCTACCTTATATACACTGCGGACATACCTACAACGAATAAAACATTCATCGGCACATTCGCTGACGACACTGTAATTATGTCAGTAGACGAATCACAACCAAGGGCAGTGGAAAATCGTCAACGAGCAATGAACAACGTTACTAAATGGACAATTGACTGGAAAATCGTGCTTAATGAGCTCAAATCAACCCATGTGACATTTACGCTCCGACACAAAAATAACAGTCTGCACATATACCTCAATGGGGTGCAAGTGCCGCAGGCTGAATCGGCAAAATACCTTGGTCTGCATTTAGATTCAAGGCTCAACTGGAAACATCATGTGAGACAAAAAGCTGAACAGATACGATTAAAACAACGTCAAATGTACTGGTTAATTGGGCATCATCCCAAAATGAACCTGTATTGCAAAAGACTAGTCTATACCAGACTATCTTCAAACCAATATGGATGTATGGTGCGCAGCTATGGGGTTGTACTCATAAATCCAATAGAGACATTATACAACGTAGCCAAAATAAATTTCTTCGACTGGTCACCAACGCTTACCGATTTGTGACTAACAGGGAAATACACAATGATCTAAAAATACAATTGATAGACGACGTCATCCGCGAATGTGCCATTAAACATGAGAAGAGACTTCTTAACCACACCAACGTTGAGGCCGTACAACTACTGGACAGTACAAACGTAGTAAGGCGGCTCAAACGAATCAAACCACATGAGCTAACCGTATGAATATTGTATCTTAAGGGAACTGGATACTGGTCCAGCAGACCCACACAAGTGTATGCTTATCTCATAAGTACTAATGTCAACCTTACTAATGAATTAATAATGTTTAAGATTGAAGTAGCCATATCAATAAAGGTGTTTAAAAAAAAAAAAAAAATAAAAAAATAAACTTCAACTAGTCCGCTTGTCCCGTCTTCATATACTGTTTTTAAAGAAGGCTCAAGAAGTAATCAGAACAGCTGTTCTGGTGAATTAGAAGCTGTGGTGCACTCGGAACAGAAGGGATTGGGCCCAATATTTGCTGATAAACTGAAAGCAAAACCAGTAAATACAATTGAAGTGCAAAACAAGTCTTCAAAAATTGTTTCCGGTTCAGGTTCCGAAGATTCAGGTTGTAAACTGATCACATGCATAACATGGAAATACCGTGCTCTATCGGAAATAAAAAATCGATACCACCCGTATACGCTAAGCAACAGAGGCAACAAAATTTTAATATTTGTGGTACAATTATCTTACCAGATATTCATATTAAAACTGTTGCTCTGAAATGTTGGCTTCATTTATCCAGGCTTGATCCTCTAACTGCTGAGGTTGATGTTTAGGTGCCGGTTTAGGAATTAATCTTGATCTTCGTGATAAGGCGCTAATTTCGGAAACGTGGCCAACTGGTATATTTACAATATTAGACCGTCATAACTGAAATTTTTGGTCAGGAGCCTCAAATGTGAAATCTCGGATACGAACTGTTTCAAACAACCCTCCCGGAATTTAAGTGATCCAGTTTCAAACACGATGCTTCCGCCTATAAACTCCGGACAAACTACATACGTTACACGGTGTTGAGTTTTATTCTACTTTCAACATTGCTTCTTTCGCTGCTAGGGCTGACCCCTCTGATACATCTAATTTGTTTGTCATTTTTTCTTTTTGGGTCTGTCTATGAAGTAACTGCGGTATCACGTAATATGTGATGGTTTATCTCAAATTGAAGTTAATAAGGGGCATGATATGATGGCTTTCCACCTATCTTAGGCAATAAGTATAGTATAAACCGATTTTTCAAAGGCTTTCTATAAAATTGACCATTCGAATCTTCTCGATAAGCTGGATAAACTAGATTGTCAGTTCATCCCTATTAAATGGTTACCTTCATAGTTTTCTGATCGTTACCAATTTGTTGAGATTTAATCATTTTAGCACTCGGGCATTTCGTGTTACCTCAGCGGTTCCTCAAGGAAGTCCACAGTGGTCCGCTTTTGAAGGGTTGAGTGTTTTGAATTTGCACATTGTCTGCTTTACGCAGATGATATGAAAATATTTGCTCCAATTAATGATGTGTCTGCTTGTATGAAATTGCAATGCGACTTGGATAATTTTTGCAGTTCGTCGTTTAACAACAAATTTTTGTTGAATGTGGCTAATGTAGGATTTTGTCACTCTCTCGGAAGCGGAGTTGAGTTCATGTTCGACTTTTATAACCTTTTATTGTGATCTAACTTTTACCAAACACATTGATTTTGTTATTACAAAAGCTTACTAAGCTAAGTTTCATACATTACGCTGTAGAATATAATACACTTCTCAGATCTGGTCACCATTTAATAAGTACCATTCAGATAGTGTTGAGAGCATTCTGAAACAATTTTGTTTTGCATGCCTTTGAGTGCACCAATATATTCCCCCACCTTATAATGATCGTTGTAATTTATAGAAACTATAACGTTTGGATAACAGACGAGACGTTGCATCTGTTATCTTCGTTCACGATGTTCTGACCTCCTGAATACATTGTGACGAATTACTTGCTCGTTTAAATATTTATGCGCTCCCACACGCACTGTTCTACAAATTGTACACTTTCTGAACCAGTTTTGAGAATATCGCAACTTTTTAATTTGGTTTACGATGTTTTCGTTTTTAACATGACAAGAAATTCGTTTAGAAGTGAGTTGTTTAAATTCTTGTCTATTGATAATTGTTAATTTGTGTTTTTGTTTGTTTGCTTACCGATTGTAAATAATGGGAAGAGGACAGCAGAGAGAAGTTGAGTAGACTAAAACACCAAACCCAAATTAACGAATCTTTTAAATCTTGAGCTTACAGCTCAAAATAATCTGCCCTTAATTAGGACCTAAAGAAGATTTTAAATACCTGCCTGAATAAATAAACTGTTTAAAGGTGAAATTAAGTTTAAATTTACTTTACTTGTATTATTTTCGCGGTCAGGGTTATTTTGTAGTTTTTCCTTGACCATACTTTGGATTAGAATTAGACTAGTAAAGAGAAATCTGAGAAAATAAATTTTAAACCGGCTACAAGCAAACAAAAACACACATTAATGGGACAAGGCAAACTTGTCCATTCCATATATGAATATGCTTGTATGAAGTACGAGTATAAACACTAAAAACAGAAAAAATAACAAAAAGAATTAATGGTGGTCTGTTAATTTAATTTTCAATTACGATATTAACATATTTTAGCGAATGCAAATTAAAAGATGTTAGCAAATTTGTAAAAAAAAAAAATTATCACCTTGACTTACACAAGTACAAATATTAGATATAAACAACTAATGTGTGTTACGCTATTAGCTAAGATAATGCCGATGAGTTTAATAGTTCATAAAGAATTATGTCTCTACACTAATTTAATGGAACCACACATTGTCTGGACTTGAAACTCAATGTCGTTAATTAAAAGAATTTCCTATAGCGTTAACAAAAAAAAACAATATTACTAATTACCGCTATAACTACCTTTAATTAATTTTTAAAATACTAAACAGTTCATTTAGGCAACTCCATGATTATTTTTGTGTTTAATCAAATTAAACAAGAAATAGACGTGTTTGATTGATTTGCAGTTTGAAAATAAGTCATAATAAATTATTCGTATAGACAGAAAAAGTTAAAATTATCAAAACATTTGTATAGTTGACTTTGTTTACAAAATGTTTAGAACACCGTTATCAGTGTTTTATTACATGATATAAGTAATCAATCATATAAACTAAACGTAAAGTAATTAAAACTTTTTTTTTTTTTTTTTTTTTGGTTTAATAAACACAACACAAAAAGTGTGATTATATCGTATGAGCATTGTTTGGATTTTTAAAAAGCCAGATTAATTATTCTGATAAGAAACCGGTTCATTATCACGTTATTGCAGATCTTACATTAAATGTGTACCTTATAGACTGAAAACTATATACGTAATAGGTAGGTATGGTTACAGACACATATACAAACTAATCTTATCGCGATCAACAATATGACTATAGAAGTCAAAAAAACAGGAAATACTGGAAATCAGAAAATATTAGAAACCTTCAATCTACATAGAACACTTGAACTGTTATAAAAATTCGAACAAGCAAATTTGAGCTGTTATTAAATGTTTATGATTAAAACGATAAGAAATACAATTGCATTCATCATTAATTAAGATTAAATGAGATTTTATTTTTCTATATAAGTACTTTTATGCTTAATAAGGTCGTACACCTATGTATAACGTACATACACATTTCACACACACCTACATACGTTTACAACGTGGCTGTCAAAAAGCGGTAAACAGCGGTTTAATTATAAGATGTGCACAGACACGTTATCTTACAAATAATTAAAAGCTTTATAACTGGATATAACAGAACTGAAATAATATTGGCTTATGTGGGTTAAGATAACTCCAACATAATTACTGGCTGGCGTAGATAGGTATAGGGTACATCCAAAATGATCATTTAGACAAGCCACAAGCAAAACTACATCGTACGCATTTTGTAAAATAAAAAATTGTTTGACATACTTTTTGTTGAACGCTAGATAGAGAAATCTTTAGAAATCTATAATCGTAATTGACCTAAGGGATTCTCCAAATATAGTGGCAAATTGTATTTTTTATAATGGATCACTTGACTATACTCTAATAATTGAAGTTGTTTTCAAAATCCAAGCAAATGAAGTCCAATGAACGATCTGGCCTGGACTAACATCGAACACCAAAAAGGGAAGACTCTGCTTTAGTTTGAATATTGGTCTATTATACATATGTATGTATATGTCGAATTCTGTTCGTCAGAAAAAAGAATCTCAAATCTATCAGATAGACTAGATGTGGAGTTCTTTGGGACAACACTATTGATGTTTGTTAATGTAAATAAATTTTGAGAAACTGAAATTTTGTGCTAAATTTTATCCCCCCATCTCTTTTCCAGCACTTGACAGCAACAAAGAAAAATGCCATTTATGACAACAATAACAACAGCAAACGAGGCGGCAGTTTTGTAATGTACTTCGTAAATAAAAATTACAAAATTGTTTACATTTTTTATGACTTTGTAGTCACAAAAGTTTATACTTTACATTTTATACCTATATTGTTAAATAATATATACTGTTTTATAGCTATATTCTCAAATTAAAATAAATGATTAATTTAAAAAAAAAAAATGATTTAAATCATTAAGCGCGTTCGATTTGGCAGAATAAATCAATTTTTTTTTTTTTTTGATTTAAATCAATTTCGGTAAATCGCGATTTTTTGTAAGATTTTTCTATCAGCTACTAATACCTATCAACCAAAAAGAAATGTCGCGCCAATTCAAGACGCTATAACATTCGTGATGCAAAATCAAATTAAAAATTTACTTACGGTTAACATAACTCAATAAAATATTCACATATTGGTCGTGTTCAGTCGGGCCAAAAGTGATAAAAATATTATGATATTTTTTATTACCCTAACTTCAGTTCGTTGTATTTTATGTCTTGCACGACAAAACAACCAAAATGAAAAAAGTGATTTTACACGTCAAACTTCTGTAGAGCATCTTTATTTGGGCAACATCAAAACCAATTTATCGCGATTTTTTATAAAATAATAAACAATACCCTTCCTGAATAATATTAAAAGTATCACACCTCAATCAAAAGCCAAATATTTTATTTTCAAATATGTATTTATTCTGACAGCTAAAACCAAAAAAAAAACTTGGTTTTCCAAATAGTGGTTTTTGTGACAAATGAGTGCGTTTTATGGCAAAACGTGATAAAAAATATCATTCCTAGTGTTCAATCGGGCAAAAATGATAAAAAATATCATGATATTTTTTATCACTTTTGGCATTAAACGCACTCATTTATCACACACAAAAACCAACTTTTTTCTTGGTTCCAGCTGTCAATTTTGAATTTATTTTCTTTATGATATTTTCGGTACTTAAATTAAATTGGATTTGCTTTTTTAAGATATTTATATGATATTTACACAGTCACCTATTTATTTAAACATAAATAATAATTTATATTTGGAAGTTTCGTCTGAGAACACAAACACAACGAAACTCAAACTAAAATTATTTGTGTCTCCAATATTTGGATAAAAACCAAATAGTTTCAATATCAAACTAGTTTATAAAAAAGAAATAATTAAAATATATAACATTTAATTAAAAACCTGACGACAAAATGAGTTTATTGAATTTTACAAAGCGATTTAAAACCAAATGTAACATTTAAAATCAATTTATCATTTTTTATCAATTTTGGTTGTTCAATCGGGTTTGACGTACAATATTACAAAATGAAGTTAGGGTGGGATAAAATATCATGATATTTTTTATCATTTTTGCCCGATTGAACACGTCCATTATTGACGATTGGAGCATCACAGACTCCACCTAGTGGAAATTTTTTGAACTGAGCTAGCTGATAATTTGACATTTGAAATTGTTGTAAAGAATTCCAATTTTTAACTGTAAATACATACAATTTTTACTTACCAGATTGCTAATAATTGTAAATAATTCAAATGTTGGATTATAAAATCAATTTTTAATTATCGGATTGCAAAATATTCTTTCGTCGCATTTATATGTCATTTTGCCAGTTGCCTCATTTTAACTTTTTTCCTCGAGAGAAGCTTTCTCTACTTTTACCATCGTCAATTGGCGACGAGGAAAATTATGAGAACGTTTATAATTTGGAATAAGGCCGAAAGGCCGAATGTCGAAAGGCCGAACACTGAAAGGCCGAATGCTGAAAGACCGAATGTGTCGAAAGGCCGAATTTCGAAAGGCCGAAAAGGTCGAAAGGCCAATTATCGAAAAGCCGATTTTCGAAAGGCCGAATGTGTCGTAAAGGGCGAATATCGAAAGGCCGTTTGTGTGGAAATTGATTTTAATTTTTCATCTTTTTGTGAATTAAAATTTTCAAAATTTATATTTTTTTGAAAATCAAAATTTATATTTTTATCAAAATTTTTGCATAAAAATGTTTAATAGTAAATCGCCTTAAATATTAAAATCTTAAAGATTTTATATAATAAAACACAATATTTTGGTTTTGTCGCTTTCTTGGATGTTACTCCTTTATCAAATTTTTAACAAACACTCGAGTGCTTGTTAGAAATGTGATAAAAGAGTAACATCCGAAACGATCGTAATTTCAATTTCAATTAAAATAAATATCACATTAAGAAAGTGACAAAACCAAAATATTGTGTTTTATTATATAAAATCTTTTTGTTCATGATATTAGTCTACGAGTAAACAAAAAATATGTTAAATTAAAATCTTCTTACGTTTTTTTGTCATATAATTAAAAATTAATTATTTATAATAGAAAAATAAAAAATAAAAAAAAAATTTCCGACTATATTTGACCACATTAATATGCTACATACACAGGATTTATTAGCACGTATTCGGCTTCCGACCCATTGGGCCTTTCTGCGTTCCGCCTTTCGACATTCGGCCTTCCGACGTTCGGTCTTTCGACATCGACCGTATAATTTGTAATATATTATTGTATAAAAACATAAAACGAAAATGCCGTCGAATCTACAAATGAAACGTAAGGCAATAAAAGCATTACTTTTACGAGATGGGGTGAAACGGCTAGAGTCGGCAATAATAATTGCCAAAATCAAAGTGGAACAAAAAGTTTATGTTCTCCTACACTACATTATGACGTTATGTTGGCAAATAATTGTGTTAATTTAAGCTGCGTTTTTTATTTGCTCCCGTTAGTTGCTATCGAGAGCCTTCATTCTTCTATACCTAAATTGAAAATTGACGCCCTATTTATTGGTAAACTAATTTATTTAACATCAAACTATCATTTACAGGCTAATTATATTGACGAATCTGAAAATGAAAACGATACAGTTGAAGAAGTTGCGCACATTTACGAAATAATTAGTTTGAGAAATAGTTTCGAAGTCGATACGGGTTCGCCTGTAACTTCTATAACAAAGTTAATTAGTTATTACGGCAATAAAATTAAATCACTAGTTTTTATTGTTGGTTCAATTAAGGTTTTCAATAAAATAATCTAGAATTTACAGGTGTTCGTGGTCAATAATGGCTGGCATCGATTACTAGGAAGAAACTGAATTAGATGAATTCCGTTCGATTGGAACAAAAGTAGCAGATTCGGTAAACAAAATTTCAGATCTCAGCATCAGCAATTCCGTAATTGGGAAATTGATTTCAAAGTATTCGGGTGTATTCGAAGAATTGATGGGTATGATACACTGAAGTTAAAATCAGAGTGTAAGCCGGTATTTTAAAAAAAACCAGGTTTAACACTTGCCCAATTCGTTTAGCAGTTGAAACGAAAATCCATAGGTTGGTTGAAAATAGTATTATGGTTAAGATGAATAGAAGCGAATGGGCTACACACATGGTAACAGTTCGGAAGTCTTCAACGTATTTGTGCAGTCTGAATCTGATTATTGACGAACATCCCTTACCGACTATTGAAGAACTTTTCGAAGATATGGCAGGGGCGATAAATTTTCAAAAATTGGTGTATGTTGCTTATTTGCAATTAGAAGTAAGCCAAGAAAGCAGAGAGATACTGACATTGAGTACTCACAAGGGACTGTACCGGCATATCCGATTAATGTATGGTGTAGCATAAAAACTACGAAGCACATTTCCACCTCAATAGTTTTGTTAATAAGCAAATGTTCAGAACCCAGTGTGTCTATAAAAAGTGACTGTTTGTTGAGGAATTCTGTCAAGAGGTTTGATTGAGCCGTTCTTCTTCGAAGATGGAGTTACGGTGAACAGGCAACAGTATCGCAACATGTTAAGACTATGGAAAACATGTGGTTTTAGCAGGACGGTGTAACCTGCAACACGGCACTTCAAATAATTTCTTTATTTCGCTACACACATAATTAAAACGGAGACCTAAACTGGCCTCCACTATTTCCTACATACGTCTATTGACAATTATACCAATTTGACAAAAATGCTACACAATTTTACGTGAAAATGGCATTCTTGTACACGTGTAACGTGTATTTCTTAACTAGCGAATTGTAATAGATTAGAATATATTTTGTAGTAGATTCCTTTAAAACAGCCAAATTTAAAACAAAAGTTCGGTTATGAGTGCAAAACAAATGAAAAGGCGATATAAATGCAATATTGTGGTTTCGACAGTAACTATGTTATTACCGGATTCATAATATTGTGTAAAATTCATCAGCATTTTTGTGTTCGGTAACAGGGCCCCACACTTCCTTCTTTGTTGTTTTTGAAAATCAAAGTGTACGCTAATGCCAGTAAAATTTTTGTCCAGATTGACATTTTGGTTATTAAACGACAGAGGACGCTTCCTCGTGCCTAAAGATTAAGTGCCAGTAAAATTGTTTGAATCCTGTGGTTAATAAACCTTCCTTCTCTAGATTGTCTATTTTAATTGGAGTCCAATTACAAAGTGGCATTTATCGAAATTTTCGTAATAAGCGAGTTTGTACTGTAAATTTCTATAACATTTTCTAACTTTTTGCTAGTCACTTCACAGGCTGACGTTTTAGCCGCTCTTATGGCACGTTGAGCTACTGCTTGTTAAATATTCGTTGTTATTTTCTACTAATGCCATTGCCACAGTTGAAAACACTTTTTAGAAAATAATAAAAAATGCATCAGAAAAGCCTGTAAATCCTATTATCCACAATGTAATTCACAAAGAAGTGAACCGAGTCATTACTTATTTTCTCAAGTTAGTTAGGTATGTTTGTATACAAATAACATGTGGCATAATTGAAAGATGATATATTTATTTTGTTTATTAGATACAATCCGAAAAAAGCTTTTCGCATACCAACACATCGAGCCTCCAATTTCTTTATTTTTTTTTTGTTTGTGATATGCAAATTTGTTATCACAATATGATGATATGACACGAACAATGGCAATTAGTCATTAAAGTTAGAATTAAAACCAAATTATCTGGTAGTCATTGTTTTACATGACAAACCATGATGTTACATCTTCTACAAAAATTATCGATCCTAATCGGATAAAGAAAGGAAATAAATAAGTAAGTGCAGCCAGGAACAAAATTATTAGGTAAAATACCATAAATAATTTGAAACTTAAGACATTATTATTTGAAACCACAGATCTGTCAACAATAATTGAGAATCTTGTATGCTACCAAAATCGCATTATGTTCTCGTGCCATATCTGTTGTGTACAGACTTCACACCCTGTGAACATACTACCTACCGGTAGTAAACACACCCCTGATGTTTTTGGACATCCATGTTGATGGCAAAAAAGAACATAATCATTAAGCACGTAGCCATGTGCACAAATGAAGTAAAACGTAAAATGTAAAAGCCTAGAATTAAATAATAAATATATACTTGTAACCTAAGTGTTTTATTAAGGTAATTGTGACCCTTAGGTATATAACATGGCGCAGTTGAAATTATGTAACTGGCTCCAACAAATAATACATCAATAATTTTGTTGCGGTTGTAAAATAAAAATAAAATAAAAAAATAAGTGAGGTTATGAGTCCAGTGATATTGGAAAAATAAAAATCGTGTAAAACGCTAAGATAAAAGTAAAAAGGCAAATTTAAACAGTAAAAGTGGAAAGTGCTGCTGGCATAAATACAAATAAACTCGTGGGTTTGTGTTGAAGTACAGAATACAAAATGGAGAGTACTTTCAACAAGCCTTGTGCACTCAGATTGACAGGAAACAAACAGGTAAACTGGGAAAAGTTTAAAGAAGATTTTGATGATTTTATGACGGCTACACAGTATGAGGTAAAAAGTGAAAAAATCAAGATTGCAGTATTTAAAAATTGTGTAGGCGATGAGGCCAAAGAGCTACTGAAAACATTTAAATTTGAGAAGTCGTCACCTGAAACATTGTTGGAAATTACGGATGCTTATGAAAAGTATTGTGTGCCGAAAACTAATCTATTATATGAAAGATATTATTTCTATAATAGAAATCAAAAAGAGGATGAGGATGAGGTCTTTCCCATACTAGGATTGAAATCACTGAAGCGTCTTAACATAATTAAGGAGGTTCAAGAAATTGCCATGGATCGGGATACGTTCATTAAAAGTAATGAAAATCTCTTTAAAGGTTTAGGTAAATTTCCTCAGTTATTAAAATTAACGTTGAAAGATGATGCTGTTCCTGTTTCAAGGCCACCTCATAGGATACCTATTGCTATACGGGATAGAGTAAAGCTTGCTCTTAAGAACTTACAGAAACTAGACATAATTGAGCCGCTAACTGAGCCTTCCGAATGGATAAGCAACCTGGTTGTGATTGAAAAGCCAGATAAATCTCTAAGAATTTGCCTTGACCCTAAATTTCTTAATGGGGCCCTGAAACGGAGCTATTATGAAATCCCCAAACTGGAGGATATTACATTAAAATTAGTTGATAGGGAATATTTCACAGTCTTAGACTTAAAAGATGGTTTCTATCAAATTCAATTAGATCCCAGTTCAAAAAAATTGTGTTCCTTTAGCTCTCCATATGGATGCTACTGTTTTAAGCGATTACCGTTCGGAATAAACATCGCTCCGGAAGAATTTCAAAAACTAAACGAGCAAAACTTTAGTGACATTCCGGGGGTGGTAATTTATATTGACGATATATTAATAACAGGACGAAATGAGCTCGAACATGACCATAACCTAAATTTAGTTATAGAAAGAGCCAAGAAGATAGGAATTAAATTTAACATAAATAAAATCCAATATAAAGTCAAAGAAGTTAAATTTATGGGACACAAATTTAGTAAGCAAGGAATATCTACTGATCCGGACCGAATAAAAGCTATAGTAGAAATGAAGGATCCGGTTAATCAGAAAGAATTACAACGTTTTTTAGGAATGATAGGCTATCTTCGTAGCTTCATTCCAAACATGTCCCAAATTACGGAACCCTTGCGGCAACTTCTAAAAAAGAACACGGAATTTTTGTGGTTAGACGGTCACAAAGATTCAGTGAAAAAATTAAAGCAGTCATTGGTTAACACCCCGGTTTTGCAACCATTTGATGAGGATAAAGAAGTAGTAATTCAAACAGATGCCAGTAAAGAGGGCTTAGGATCTGTGTTGTTGCAAAACCGTAAGCCAATAGCATATGCATCGAGAAGTTTAACGCCTGCAGAGCAACAATATGCGCAGATAGAAAAAGAATTTCTTGCAATAATTTTTTCATGCACTAAATTTCACCAGTACATTTACGGACGTAGAGTTAAAGTTCATTCTGATCACAAACCACTCGTGGGAATTATGAAAAAAGAAATTAACAGTATAAGTTCTTCAAGGTTGAGAAGAATGAGAATGAAATTACTCATTTATGACATTGATATAGAGTACCTTCCGGGAAAAGAAATGCACATTGCGGATCATTTATCGCGCTCCTATTTAACTAACGCACCGACGTCAGAATTTCAAGAATATAATGAAATAGTGCATACCATTAATATGACAACAGGGAAAAAATTGTTATTTCAAAAAGAAACCATAAAGGATGAAACACTGTCAACTTTGATAGGTGTATACCATGAAGGCTGGCCTAAGAGTAAACAAAACCTACCAGAGTTAGTGAAACCGTATTGGAAATTCAAAAATGATATTTTTTGTGATGAAAACCTGGTATACTTAAATAACCGGATCATCGTACCAAATAGTTTGCGGAGACAAATGCTTGAACTCTTGCATGAGTCTCATATAGGAATATTTAAAACAAAACAACGGGCCCGTCAAATTTTGTATTGGCCTGGCATCGACACTGATATTGAAAATCACATATCAAAATGTCGAGTTTGTGAAAAATATCAGCCGGCAAATGCCAAGGATCCACTTATACCTCACGAGGTCCCTGACTTGCCTTTTGAAAAGGTAGCTGCGGATATCATGCAAATAGGTGTCGAGGATTTTTTGGTTCTAATAGATTGTTATTCAAAATGGATTGAAGTTCACCCTTTGGAAACTAAACAGTCGGCTGATGTAATAAAACATCTAAAATACATTTTTTCCATTCACGGCATTCCAAAAATGTTAATTTGCGATAACATGCCATTTTCCTCTTTAGAGTTCGAACGATTTAGCAAAGAATGGGATTTTCAAATAGTAACATCCAGTCCAAATTACCCACGGTCAAATGGACAGGCTGAGAAAGCTGTAAATATAGCAAAGCAACTAATTCGAAAATCGCGGGATGATCACAAAGACTATGAGTATTCGTTATTAGAATATAGAAATCATCAAGTAGCTCAGATCGGAAAAACACCCGCTCAAATTCTTATGAGTCGAACCACCAGAACAAAAGTTCCCATGAAAAACGACTTATTGAAACCAAAAGTAGTTGAATTTAATGTAAAGGTAAAGTTGCTGGAAAATCAAGAAAAATCTAAAAAATACTATGACAAAAGAACAAAACCCAGACCGAAATTTCAGTCTGGTGATAACATAACCTACAAACACGACAATAAATCAAAAGTGTGGTATCCCGCTAAGATAATTGCTGCCCACAATACTCCGCGCTCTTATTACATTAGGAATGAAAAAAACAGAGTTTTAAGAAGAAATCAATTTCACTTGAGAAAATCACTAAATGAACCAACATTAAAGGCTGAGGTCAGCAGCCCAGAGTTTGGTGATGCTGATAGTAATGGGGCAGAGGGTTCGCATCGGTCGTCGACATTTGTCCCAGAAATACCCTCGAACATAAATTTGTCGGGTGAGAATCGCACTCGAGCGGGGAGATTGGTTAGACCTCCATTGTATTTGAATGACTACGTTCAATGATTGCATTTCATAAGTTTTGTTGAATTATTATATTATAAACTATGTAATAGTAATATGTATTATCAAAAATAAAAATAAAATAAAATAATCGAACCAATAGAATTGAAAGTTAAAAAAAAAAAAAAAAAAAAAAAAAAAAAAATTGAAAGTTTAAATAATTTTTCAAATTAGGAAAATGTTAGAAATTAAGTATTATTGTAATAGTAATAGATAAGGTTTAGTTTGGTAAATTGAATTAAATGAACATTGAAATAGATAAAGATTTGTTTGTTAAATTGAATTAAATGAACATTCATTTAATTCAATTTAATTAAAAAGGGGGAGGTGTTGTGTACAGACTTCACACCCTGTGAACATACTACCTACCGGTAGTAAACACACCCCTGATGTTTTTGGACATCCATGTTGATGGCAAAAAAGAACATAATCATTAAGCACGTAGCCATGTGCACAAATGAAGTAAAACGTAAAATGTAAAAGCCTAGAATTAAATAATAAATATATACTTGTAACCTAAGTGTTTTATTAAGGTAATTGTGACCCTTAGGTATATAACAATATCAGTTAGTAATATTAGAAACAAACAAACCTCGTCACATTGTGTGATAATTTGATTACGAGAGAGCAAAAATATAGGTGTGATATTTATTTTACTGATCATATTCAACAATACAACAAATGATCACTTAAGATCGTCGAATTTGTTATTCTAAATGGGATTACGTCAATATTCTATGACCGGATAGCGGCGCCGGTTGCTTACTATCATTGTTGTTTATCCTCTACTTTTATTGGCCGGTTCAAATCCTCAAATTTCGTCGAATCAATTCAGCCTCTTTGCACGCTTCTTAGAGACAAATAAACTCAGTTTCAGTTGACCAATTTACAAATAGTGTTTTTATGAGGTTCTTTGCCGGAAAACGATTTTTAATGAAATTTTCCATGACAGGCTCGCCCAAAAAAAAACTCATCTCAAGTTCAGCTCCTATTAACATGCAACGAGCTATTTCGATTAACGTCCGTTTAGTTGGTTTTTGTTGTATGCCTATTCAGCTATTTTACCATATATGGTACTCACCTCTTTCAAATAACATTTTGCACAACTCGATGTACTCTATAAATTTTCCGAATAATCTTCAATAAAAGTGAGTTTATAAATTTTACCAGCTGCTATACTGGTTTGCATTGACCCACAAACAATGGAATGAACTATGAACGATCGGGCTGCTTTTGTGGCAATGTCAAGCAACTATCTTTCCTTTGATTCCACAATTCAAAATATTCGTTATTGCACTTTTCATAGTGCCAAAAAGTGTTCGATGCCGACGTTTTCCCAATTTCAAGGTCTCTGTGGCCAAGAATGTCGTGCTGTTTGTGTAAGAAATGTATGCATTTTGTGTCAGCCACTTGACGGAAATTAGATTTCAGGGACAGATAAATCCTCAGTAATTCGTATCGCACCAATGATCGTTCACCATATTTCATGACAATATTTCAGTGTGTTTATAATTTAACAAATAAAACTTACAAATGATTAACTAAATTCTTCAAACTTTTCAAAATTCTATAATTTCTATCACGATACAAATGATTACTGCTTTGCACTATCCGATACTACTATCATCATTTTATTTAACACTAGAGCCACCTCTATTTTTCAATACAAACCAATTTGTACACTGTTATTATATGTACAAAAAAGCAAACCATCAAATTACCACTACAAATTCCATCGCACGTAAGCTGTCACTTTTCATGTTTACATACAGTTGCAATTTTGTTTATCCGCGGTTTTGTATTCAATGTATTGTCAACTAATTGTGATTTTAAAATAAAAAAATTAAATTAAATAAAATGATACATGATATACTATTAGCTTTATTAGCTCCAAATAATGATAAATTACCTATAGTTGATTTTATGGTGAGTTTTTTTTATTAAAATTCTTTGAACTAGGAATGTGAATACATATAAATGTGTGCTCCATTTCACAGCTCTCCGAATCATCCAATTTGATCCACCCCGGCGAATATAATATCCTGAAAAATATTATAGAAATTGGGAATTGTCATAAAGAAATTAAATGCTTTACCAAGCAATATCAATTTCAATCGACCGGAATTGATACCAAACTAAATCTCTCGATTAAGGATGATGTGGTTACTGTGGGTGGTAAGTTCGGAGGCACACATTTTGCCCCTTCGTAAATTGTACGTATATTTGTATATTATGTTATTTCAGAAAATCTGCACGGTTTATATTTAAAAGCATTTTGTGAAGGAATCGAAGTCTCCCTAAAGGATTTTTACAATGTGATCCTGGAGCTAGAGGAGCGCTACTTGAAGAAACCAAACTTTTCATTGATTTTCATCTACCAACAAATTGTCATGTACGAACCAATGCTACGTTTTCATTTGTATTTAATTAATGAAATTGTTACACAAAAGTAAGTTGATTAGAGGTAATTAGTATTTCGCGTGATTATAAATCGTAAATAACCATTGCAGATTACATGGCTGTACCATTTTATACTACCTACATCAAAATAGTAGTCAAGTAGGGGATCTGTTAAAAAGTATGAAAATGTAAGGGCTATCGATTAATCCACTAAACTATAAATATGTTATTAAAGTTTTACCTTTTTCAGTATCTTGAAGCATGTGTACAATGTCTTCCTGCAACAATTATCTCAGTGGCTACTATTTGGCAAGGTGATTGATAAATACGATGAATTTTTTATACAAAAAAATGATACTCGGCCATTGGTAAGCGATCGAATTAGTGGCACGACTACAGCTTTATCCGATACAACAAGCATTAACTATGAAATGTGGAAATATGATATCTGGTTCGAGATGTTGCCAAAACAATTCCCACTAAGCTGGGGTGAAAAAGTCTTATTCATCGGTCAAACGGTCCTAATGTTCAATACTGGGCCAACCGAATTAACCACAAATGTTGATACATGGCTGTATGATGAATGTGATGCGAATTCAAATGTTAAAGTCTCAATTTTCGGTAATGAAGAGGACAGCTTTGTCGAACGATTTAACAATTTTTTTGTTGCCGTTGAGGTGACACCACACGAGGTTGAAGAAATTGTGGACAATATAAAAAATTGTGTAACCCAACATTTGTCAGACATTGCGATAAATGAAGCCGATCTGTTAACACAACTCAAACTTATTAAAAATTATTTCCTACTCGGTCGAGGCGACTTGTTCTTAGAATTTACCAAGCGTATTGAACCAATGATGAAAACAGAAATCACCGATCACACGGTTCGTGAAATAAATAAAGCATTTGACAATGCATGCAGTGCGGTTCATGTTTCCGATAATTTGGAACTGTTTAAATTTTCGGTGAAACGTGACTTGACCGAGAGTTACGATTACGATAATAAAGGATTCTTGAATTATATAACGCTCAAGTATAAAGTCAAATGGCCATTAAATCTTATATTTACACCAAATGTTTTGGAGCGGTACAATGAAATGTTTCAATTCTTGATGAAAATTCGTTTGATCCAGTACCAATTGAATATGGTGTGGTGCTTTCATCGAGAGAATAAAATGAATAAGTATGCCCAAATTGTGTAAACGAGCTAGTTGGATACATTCTAAATTTTTTATTTTTTGTTTACTTTGATTTTCAGAAATTCACGGTATACAATACTTCGTAATAAACTGGTATTTTTGATTGAAAATCTACAGTACTACCTTCAAGTGGATGTGCTCGAAAGTCAATTCAGCATCCTAATGCACACCATCAATAATACAAAAGATTTTGAAATCATTCAAAAGGCACATTCCCTGTTCCAAGCGAATATTTTAAGTTTATGCTTCCTGATTAATGCGAATCAACCGAGTACCGCTGCCGGCAGATCCATATCCGAAAAAAATATATGCGTCCGAGAAAATCCTGTATACGATATTCTCAATGAAATTTTGCATCTAACCGATATGTTTTGTACGTACTGTTTGAATAAAAATGATACGATTGATGATGATTGCTTGATACAAATTGAAGAATTTGATAAGGCTTTCGCGCAGCTAATTGATTCGCTTATCAAAATATTTATAGGCTTAAAAGCTGGCCCGTGCAATACCCCATTGACACAATTATTGCTAAGGTTAGATTTTAATTATTGGTTTAGTTCACAGATTGAGAAAAACAAAGATTGATTTGTAATAAAATGGAATTGTCTATTTGTGAAATTATTTGGTTTTATTATTTTGTCGAGTATAGTGCGGAATTCTTTTGAGGTGTACATTTTAGTTTGCATTTATTTACTGGAACAGCTTAAGATAGAGCTATTTTGCCCTCCTTAAGAAATAATAAATCCTTACAGGGATTAAACTCATCTAATTATTTCAGATGATTGACGGCAGCTCAATATTTCATACGAATCAGATGTATCATTCGTACATTGCCAACTTAACTTTTGCGAGATATTTAGACTTTAGTAGCGAGAGTATAAAAAAATACGAATCACGGTTGCCAGCGGTAGCACTCTTGATAACTTCTCTAACACTGATCGTGAGTTATCAGGACACTATCCGAAATATAGGTCATGACTCGTTATTTATTCCAAACATTTGATTTTAATTCGTTCACAAGGATTATATTTTGTTCTCGCGCAGACGAAGCATGAGGGAATTTTCTATGATCTTCAAGATGCAGATTGCCCAAAAAATCAAATTCATGTTATGAAATTTATATGTATAAGTGAACACCACGAATTAAAAATTGTTTATGAAACTGAATTATGTATTTGTAATTCTAACGCAAAAAGGATTCCCTAGAAATTGCCTGTACCCGGAATAGTATTGTATGTATTTAAAAGGATTTTTAAAGAGGCACCGAGAAATATTCATTAGAACTCCGAAAGCAGTTACTCCTCAAATGCCTATTTATCTGAAATGATATTAAGATTTCCTCGAATCGAAAATACTTCATAGCAAAAAAAAAAGGCATCAGTCGATTTAATATGCAAGAAATGGACAAAATTCGAGTTAAGGAGAACCAAATTATAGGACCATTTAAATTTATTTCTTTATTTACAGTAGAAGGATGAAATTGCTCGGGGTGCTAGTTGCTTGAGGCCCTTCATAATGAAGAAAACTACTTCTGTATTAATTTTAACAAAATCAATTGTTCACGACATTAATTATGGAACACAATGCTGTTATCAACGTTTTTCATGAGTACGACTTTTTAATTTTTCACTATACCGTTCCATATATGGTGGCCCCTTGGTGATGTTTTTTCTCTCTAAAATTAGGGACCGTTTGAATATTAATAGACATTTTATTTTTTTTTAAATGGTGGGTGTGTAAGATCATAACATCTCATACAACTTCTTCGCGAAAACTTCTCTCTTAGAAGTTCGCTTCCAAGTATGAAAATAAGTACATATGAAAAATGCTTGATTCTTAGACGCTTCTGCTACTCCTCCAACAAAGCCTGCCACAGGTTCTATAAACTGAAAACCCGCCCTGTTTTATATCTGCGTTGCAATGCAACAGAGAACCTTAAGAGGTACATGCTAGAATTTGTTTTATTAGTCAAGATAAATAAATACGTTAAAAAAATATTCAGCGAAATATCTGACCAAATACCCCTTCAATACGGCTCTTATATATATATATATATATATATATATATATATATATATATATATATATATATATATATATATATATATATATATATATATATATATCGAAAAACCGAAAATGTTAAATGAATTTCTGGGAGAATTGTAGTATACTGGTAAATTGTTGAAAACAGTAAAGTTGAATCAAATATGTTTCAAAAGTGTTTTTGAACGGAAATTTAATGTTTGAAAGTCATTTTGAGGAGTCGACCAATTTTTCACTGAAATTTTTTCTAACGTGTTTGAAGTTTGAACACATACCTTGATTCAACCGAGTATTCCTTCAGTATTTTAATCAACGAAATTTTTGTTTATTCTTAAAGGATACCAGGATATAGTGTATCTCTTCGTTAGATTTACTTATACCACCGCTCCCATTTTATTATGACTTCAAACAAGCTAAGGCTAACATGCTAGTGTATTTATTACAAGACATGTGTCCATTAACTACCTAAATTAAAATAATTTATTTTAAAACTAGAAAAGTCGAAATGTAGATTCTCACTTAATGGCTTTACGTTTATTCGCAATCTATTGTATATTTTAAAGTTTTTTACATGGATGGTATGTATATCCATGTCTGTGCATAATTTTGATTACGTATAGCCATACAATAATTTACATTACGATTCGCAATAAAAAGTAGTCATAAATATCTACATCTTTTGTTTGTTTGTTTGCTTTTAACATCTTACCCTATGCAGCAACCAAATCGAGAATGCACGAGTATAGTCCGTTTCAGGTTGACCACGTGTACATTGCTTTACTTCATACCAGCCTAGGAACTTTTTTCTCAATTGTCAAACGAAGTAAATTGACAATCGAAGCCGTAGGTTCACCTATATCACCGATTGTGATAGATGTGAACCTACGATAACACATGATGACAAATGCCTTTTGAATCCGCCTACCTCTCTCTCTCTTTCCATTGCGAATTTATGCATTTACAAAATTGTTTACAAAATTTTCCTTATTTGAGGCGTAATTACTGAATCAAGTAATATCGTTACTAACTTTATGTCAAAGCATTATGACCTGATTTTAGATTTCTGTTATTTTGCCCTTGTACCAAAGACATCATTTTAGCGTTGAATATGTCGAATTTTGTGCTAGCAAAACGAAATTTGCGGAGAGCGTCGCTTTTTTGCTTCCATTTGAAGTGTTACCACTTATTCTTAATACTGTAAGATATTACTTTGTCACATCCGATGTGATTAATAGGATTGCATGTGTGACTCACATGCAATCCTATTAATTAAAACACGGCAATTTGACAACGCTCAATTTTATTTTATATGAGCGGTAATGATAGTGAAGTTAGCAACGCTATATTGTTGAAACAAAGATTCATATCTCATCATGGTTGCCAACATCTTCCTTTTATAAGAGATATCGTAGTCTTTGTAGTACGATGGACGACAAATAGGTCTTCCAAAGCTTCCCTTCTGAGTTAATAGAGTCTCAGGCTGCTCTCGTGGTGGACTAAAAATTGTCTCTTCTATTGAACCAGAAACTCCTGTTACTGATGTATCTGCTTAATTGGACTATAACTGATCACGTTCACTGCTAGTTTCCTCGATTGGAAATGGTATTGTAATTCACTAATCGAGGCTGGGACTACATCTTCCTGTAGCAGATCCGTAGGCAAAACATAGGATTGTAAATGAACATCGTTCGACGTGCGAACTGTAACTGATTAGTGTGAGAACGAATTAATCTTGTTTTGTTATTGCTTCCCTTTAAACATTATATATACTTCGCTAATTTTTCCATAATTTCGCCCCTACTAAGCTTTGTTTTTTGTATAAGTTCGGTACGTTTCGGTTTGGAGTAGCTCTATAAGTATGCAAAAATGTGTTGATCTTTTCACAAGTTGTTTGCAATCACAGAAACTGGCGAAAACTGACTTAAGTTTAACGATGACGTAAGGTGATTAGATGTAAGTCATTTCAAAAACGTCTGGTCATTCGGAGAAAGCATTGACGATCACCAAATAGAATTTCCCCTCAACTGGATCTCTAGAGGCCCAGATTGTAATGTAGTCTTTACCGGTGATTTGCTGCATTTGCACAACTATGCCTTGTTTCACGTAGTCTATAATATCCTTATCAATTTTTGGCCAGAAAGCGTAATTTCTTGCTACTGCTTTCATGCGTTCGTTTCCAGGATGTCCTGAAGTTGCCGTAAAACACGTTTATTATAGCACTGCGGAATAATAACGCGTTCACCAAACAAAATGCATCCTTTTAGCATTGACAAAATATGGCAACACATCTGCAAACAATGGATCCGTTTTGTCAAGTGATGATGGCCAACCGTTTTGAATGTACCCGACGATCACGCTTAGATATTCGCTACGTTCAGTCGATTTTTGGTTCATTTTTAAAGTAAGTGGCAAAGCTTTTATATTATTTTCAAAATCTTTATCCTCAAATGTGGTACAAGCGATAATGTATTCGTCCGAAATAACACGTCGACATATCCGAAATCTTTTGTATTGACATATTCGATATCAAAATCAATCAGCGTAAGGGTTAAAGCACATCTCTATAGTCCGTTAGCCGTATGCTCTCAATTTGGCTGTAGCTCTTTTCTGCTGGTGTGAGTGACCTGGCCGCGTTCATGATGACTTTTTCGCTACAATTGGGATAAGTATGAGAGGTAAGAGCCATCTTGTGAAGCATCTGCTGAAATGTGTCAGCAGCACATGGAATTAAAGGATTGATTTAAACTTATTGAACGACTGTTGATACTCTCTCATAATAACATCTAAATCAACTGCAACGTTAACAATACCGCTAAGCATCGTATCGATGATGTGTTGGAATGCTCCTGGTACTGCTTTTATCCCTGGCGCTAATCGATTGAATGTGAAAAGCCCTGTATGAGTATTGCTAGTGAGCATGTTTTTTGATGTATCGTCTACAGGAACCTGTAGATAAGCTTCAGATAAATCATTGTGTGAAAAGGCTATGCTATTGGATAGTGCAGTAAATATATCGGCTGCTACTGGCAAAGGATATTGGTGAGGCTGAAGTGCCTTGTTTAATCCTTCTTTAATGTAGAATAATCGCTACAAATTCTAATTTTTCCGCTTGGTTTGTAAGCTATCACAATTGGAGGTGCCCAGTCTGAGAAATCGACTGATGAAATGATTCCGTATCTCTCAAGCTGCATCAAAAAAAAAAAAAAGAAGGTGCAAAATTACGAGTGAAAGCCAAAGAAGAAAACGTGTTTTCCATTGTATCGTGACGGGTGATGAAAAATGGATACGATACGATAATACCAAGCACAAAAATCATTGTGCATGCCAAGCGAACCATCATTATCGAAGCGAAAAAGGTGATACGTTACAACATGTCGGCCCTGAAATATTTTTGCTACGTGAATACTTCAATGTTTTTATTATAATTTTTTATTGACGATTAGAAATTCCTAACATAACGAAATTATTTGGTCATATAAAATAAAAAATGCCACTAAACACAGTGAAACACACCAAAATTTCAGTTGGCGATTATTCGCAATCTAGGTGCTTTGTGTGCGAACTAATAGCCGTAGTCTTAGGTAATTTAATCGTTTTAAGGTCAGAAAAAGAATGGTTGGGATTTATTTTGTTTTGTTTGGTACGGAACGTAACTGAACTGAACGGAAACAATAATATAAATCTACCGTTAGGTGACCAGACACCATATAAGTTCCAAGACACCATATAAATTCCAGGGAGAATGTAACATTTCTCAGTTACTCAAGACTGGACCAAATGAGAGTAAACCTTAGCAACTAATAGTCTCAGCTTAATCAATAATATAAGCGAATTAGGGAGACATGACTTTATCTCACAAAAGTTGAAATCTGGCCGCTTAAAAACTGGATCCAATTTTTATCATTTTTACTTAAACACGAAACAATATAATTTAATTTCTACTATAATTTAATAAAATTTATAACTCTTATCCACTTGATTTACAATTATTCATATCTAGATTAAAAATAAGTACGAACTTTAAGTAAAAAAAAAAAAAATTCATTATCTTCAATTATCTTTAATACACAAGTCTTGCTATTTACTTATACATATCTTCAGTCTTCTAGCTCAAAAATCAGTTAAGCAAAAATTAATAAGTAGATTAGATCTCTGCTTCGAGTTAACAAAAAAAAAAAAAATTTATTCCTGGTGATATTATGAAGCGTACCAGAGAATTGGAACGTTTAAATTCATTGCGCGAAGAAAATGAAATACTTCGGCAATCATCGGAACGGATTATTGGCAAATTGGGCAGTCGTAATATTAAATTGCAAAATGTACCACAAAAATCATGGAAATATATTCGTGATTTTGTGACAACATTGGTGTGTGTTTATCAAATTATGTATATGGTTTTGTTAATTTAATCAAATGTGAATTAATTAATGTGAATTAAATGTGATGAGAGATAATATTTCTGGTTTGTTTCTCGATCTGAATTTTTTTTTTTTTTTAATTATGTTGCAATGGATAAATTTAATCCAATTTTAATTCGTGATTACTTAATAAGAAGCAGTGCAGCATGCAATAAAAATATTTTGAGGCTTTCTTCTGGAACTAAAACAATTTTTTAGTATTCTCGCTTCCTAATTGTATGCTTCTAAATTGAATTTGTGGACACTATTTTTTGAAGAAAATATCCTAAAAGTTTCAAATTCTCTAGAGTTTCGTTTTACAAAAAACCAATTTCGAATAAAAATTCCATTTCTCATTCCAGATCGATGGAAGATGGCGTTATACACTAACCGCTTTTGGCATGAGCTACTTATCAACCTGGACCATTTTTGCCTTGCTCTATATGTTGATAGCATGGGAACATGGTGATTTTAAATTCGATCCTCTAACCGGAGCTCGTCTTGGTCGTGATGCTGTACAATGCATTATAAATGCTAATGGATTTGTTGGTTACTTTATAATGAGCGTTGACGCGCAAACCACCATCGGATTTGGTGAAAAATATCCAACAGAAGAATGTCCTCAAGGTGTGTATCTATTAAGCTTACAAATGATGGTGGCCATTGCCATAGAAGGTGCTATGATTAGTATTGTATATGCCAAATTAACTCGGCCACCACGGCGAACACGTGACTACAAATTTAGTCGGAATGCTGTGATATGTCTACGTGATGAAAAATTATGTCTTGTATTTCGTCTAGATGACTCGGAACGCAATCATGTTATTGGGACAAAAATTGAGGCAACATTATTTACACAAAAAGAGACTAAGGAGGGTGAAGAAATTACGAAATTTCAATACTCACTTCCGCTCGATAATAACGGTCAAGTGTCTTTGTTGTGGCCGCAGACAATTGCACATGTCATCGATGAAAATTCTCAGCTATATAATTTAACACCGGATGATCTTTATGAGAAAAAATTTGAGATCGTTGTATCGATTACCGGAAGTTCAAGGAGTACGGGACAAACAACACAAGCTCGATCATCGTTTGTCGGGAAAGATATTTTTTGGGGGCATCGTTTTGTGAACATAATCTATGACGATGAAGATAAAACAGAATATGTTGCGGACTATAATCGTTTCGATTCAACGGAAACAGTAGTAACACCTCAGATGAGCGCCAAACAAATCGATAATATTTCGATCGAGGAAGCGAGTATTGCAGAAATAACTAATAATTCAGAACGGGTCGTATACGGTGGAGAATCTTCCAAATCGTGTATGTCTAAATAGTCGAATTAAATTTATTTTAAAATTTATATTATTTCTTCGATTTTATAAAAACTTTTCGGATAATCACTTTGTTTTTCTTTATCTCATCGGGTTTTTCCGTCTTGATAGACTCTTTAATATTCGCCGATAAATGGATTTCATTTGCACGACTCACATCCAAATCAGCATTTAGTGTTGAGCTGCTTTGTACCGGATCATCTACGATACTATCACAATATATTGAGAAATTTTTATTGTCCGCTGGTGCAGATGGAGACATTTTTGGTGAAATAGACGGTTCACAAATTGAAGATTCACTAAAACCATAAGCTTCCCTTGTATCCATTTTCTCCGATTTTAAAGGTGGTGATAAAGTTGGTAGATCTTTATCCCTTAATTCCAAGTGTGCATCGGAACACAGGTTAGTTTCGGACATTGCCGAAGTTGTTTGTTTTATAGTATTTTGAATATTTTCCAGCTTTTCATAAATAGAATCATTTTTATCTTGTTTCGCCGCAACACTACCAAACGATACAACAGGTTGAGCAATTTGAAGTTCTGATTCTTGGGCTGAAAACTTCAATGGTTCGAATGGTATTTTATGATCTGTTAGCTTATTTTCACGGTCCATTATGATGCATCGTGATTTGATCGCCTCATATCTCCATCTGCAAGGTAAACGTTAAAATTCCATCTATTTAATGAAAACTTGAACTGTTCCACTTACTTTGCTAAAGTTTGTTGTGATTTGAAGTAGTTCTCATCGAGTAATGATTTTTCCAATAGACAGTTGTGATACTTGTTCTTCATGTCATTAGTTTCGTTTCTGTAATTAGTTATGTTTTTATGAACTTCTTACTAAGTATTATGCTAAGAGAAGTGGTAATAAAATCATCTTACTTGCAATACGACATGATAGAATCCACCCAACTCATCATTTTATCATTGGACAGATCGGATAAAAGTTTCTCGAACATCTTTAATTTATCCTCCAAATGATTATTTTCATCAATCAAACCTTTAATTCGTTTATGTAACTCATCTGGAAGGAGGAATATTAGGTTTTGAAAAGGAATTCGTTTTAATGGATAGTTCTGAAAGTACTTACTTCGGTAATTTGTTTCGGCTTTTGTGAAAATCGAGGAGCATATCTCCATTTCTTTGTGTATTGCAGCATTCTCCTGTTTTAACCTGCGAATCTCGAATTCCCGTTCACGAAACTGTTTTTGCATTTGCACATATTGATTTTTCTGCTTGGCAAGTATATTTTTCATAAGCTGCCGTTGATCATCAACCTCGGCAAACAGTGAATTTCCTTTCTTACGCTGTTCCGGTGGAGAATTTTTAATCTCATTCAGTTCAGCGGTCACTTCAATCAGCTTCTCATGTAAACCATCAATTACAGCATCCTTCTCCTGAACTTCTTCTTTTTTGCTATAAAAATTATCCTCGGCACATTCCAGTCGCTCCTTCAGACACAGATTTTCTGATTCCAATTTATAGATTTTACCCTCAAGCTCCTCGATCCGGTTACTGAGTTCCTTGCATGACTCTGACAAATCAAAATTTTTCTTTTCCCATTCGATTTCTTTCTGATCGAATTCTGTGGTAGACACTGCGACCGAAACATCTTTACATTCAGACAGCTCCTGCTCTAATTTCTTTAATTTCACCTCCAACTCCTCCACTTTCAACTCTAACTGGGAATTCAAATTAGAAAGTTCGTAACTTCGATGTTTCGCCTCATTTAATCGCGAGCCAAGTCTTTCATTCAATTTATTTAAATCATCTTTATGTGTTAATTGAAGTGATTCCAACTCTTGCGTAAGGAAACGCTCGGTAGAATTGGCCGTTTTCAAATTTCGCTTGAGCTCGTATATCTCTTGCATACAACCATCGTTTGTTTTTTTGACACCCAAATAGCTTTTCGATATTTTTAAATATTCTTCTTGCAATTCTTCGATCGTTAAATTGTTTGGTTCCGTTATTATCGTATTATTGTGGTCTGGATTCATTTTGCTACATTTAAATTCGAGCCAATTTTATTTTATATAAAAAAACAACACAATATTTTAAAACAAAAAACACTGGGTCAGCTGTCATTTAAACACAATACACAAACACTAGTGAAACTGTTTACTTGACGAAAGTATTCAAACGAAAACACAAATTTAACGAAATGTGGATTCAGTTGTGATAAGCGACCATCTGTTGTGTAATATCCGCAACTATTTTATCCAAGACACTCTTTACACGCAAACTTAACGAACATTGTGATTGGCCCACGTGGTAGGTCGATTGCAAATTTATATCAAGAAACGCACGGATTAATATTTCTGCTTATGTCAAAATTAATCAATTTAAACTCTGACGTCTGTGTATTAAAGATTTTTTTTATTCAATTGTGTAAATTATTATTATTTCTAAATTAACTTGATAGATTAGTGTATTCCCAGTGATTGTTAATAGAATGAATTACAAAATTAGCATATTTATTTTTATATTCTGTTATATTTTAACGTGTAATGGACAACTAAAATTACCCCCAATAATGAAACCGAGTGGCACTAAATTGCCACCGTGTAAAATGTGCCGGGTTCTAGTGGATTCCTTCGAAAAGGTAATTGTATAGACAAATCTACTACCTAATGCGGCTCGGGCCGCACGCTTATGAAACCACTCGATACTACCTAGGTAAACGGAAATCAAACTCTTGGGTTAACCATAAAGCAAAACTAAGGTAGAATTAAAATTTTCAAATGTGATTTACATAAATGTATTTTTCCAGGGGATCGAGCGAACCGCTCGAGGTAAACATGATGGAGGTGATGCCAAATGGGAAGAAGAGAAGTTGCGATCGTACAAAAAGAGTGAAGTACGACTTGTTGAAATACAGGATATGTTGTGTAAAGATGCTAATCGGCATGAGGATCAATGTCATAAATTGGCGGAAGATTTAGAATCGGATATCGAAGAATGGTGGTTCAATCTACAAACCGAACATCCAGATTTATATAATTGGCTGTGTATCAAAACAAGTAAAGTTTGTTGTCCAGTCGATCATTTTGGTCCGAATTGTGATAAGTGTACGGATTGTAAGGGGAATGGTGTTTGCAAAGGTAATGGTACACGTAAAGGAAATGGGAAATGCCTATGTGATGCAGGTTATGCTGGTGAGAATTGTAATGAATGTGATTCGGGCTACTACGAAGCGTTTCGCGATGAGGATAAACTTTTGTGTAGTATGTGCCATGTGGCATGCGATGAAGGTGGCTGCACTTCTGGTGGCCCCAAAGGTTGTAGGGTATGTAAAATAGGTTGGTTGATGGATTCAAATAATGGTGGCTGTATTGATGTCAATGAATGTGCCAGTGATAAGAGTCCATGCGAAGGTAACCAGTTTTGTGTGAACAGCGAAGGTTCTTACAAATGTTTGGAGTGTGACAAATCGTGTGATGGTTGCGTTGGGGATGGACCAGATGAGTGCATTAAATGTGCCGATGGCTACGAACTTAAAGATGGGCTTTGCACTGGTAAGTCCAATTTAATATGATTTTAGCTTTATTTAATTTTGCATGTTTTTTGGCTCGAAATAATTGCAAATAGTACGCCACCATGTATTTACTATAATTTGTTCGCATTATGCATCCAAGATCAACATTACTACCAATAGTAATATTCCCCTTGCGCATGATTTTCAGTTTGTTATAATTTCTAACAAAATTATGTATCTCTTCTTTTTCGCCCGCCTAGATATGACATCAGAAAATCGCGATCGATTCGTTAATTTCACTCGCTACCTAACTTATCTAGGGCTATGTATCGCCACATGTGTTATCTTCCAAAGTTCGACATGGATTGCATCAATTGTTGGTTTGGCCGTGGCCATGTATATTTCTGTATCAGAATATTGGTTAAAAACGTCACCGACAGGACAGGCTCAACAAAAGCCGACACCATTCGAAATAACCGATTTCTAAAATTATCACAACACCAACAACAAAACCACCTAATATTTTGATTTGTAATTATTGTCACATAACTTTCATTAACTATTAAGTAATTAGATTGACCAAATTAAAATAAAATAAAAAAAAAACGAAAAGACAACCAATTCTTATGAAATATTTAATTGTGAATTTACGATAATTTTAATTTTGATAATAAAACCATTTTTGATTGGTAATCAATCGTACCCATAAATTGATTACCTTAAAAAACCACCTACACGTTTATTCGTTGATGGAAAGTTCATTTAATTTATTTAAAAACATAACAATTTCACGTTGTGTTTTCTGTTTTCATTTTCTTTGGTTTCCGCGGGCGGACAATTTCATTTACAAATGAATTTAAATTATCGTTATTTAAATTAAATTAATTTTCATTGGATTGAGTTACATTCTATCCTAAGTTAAGATGCAGAGGTAGGTTTGCAATATGATTTAGGATGGGAATTAAATTATTTATTACTGGATTCAATAAATGGTATTGATTGATTAAATTACTTTATAATTTTGCTTTAGATTAAGTTTTGTCATTATCATATTGTTTAAATATAAGTCAAGTATTAAATGTCGTTTTTATTTCATTATGATTTTTTAGAAGGACATTTTTATCGATGTTGTGTAACACGTACAAAAGTTACTAAGGCAAAACGCATGACAAAAGCATGTAACATCATTTATAAACAAATAAAACACGTCCCTTTTGTATATCGTTATAAAACGTAAATAATCGCCCATTGGAGGTTCTTCCATCGCCTTTGCCTTCAGCATTGCCAACACGGTCCTAGTGACCGTTCACATTGGCCGTTAGCTCTAGACATCGCGGTCTCATTTAATATTATGTGTTTTATTACATTTTCCTTACAATAACTGGCAAATTTCAATTCGTTGGGGTACCAAAATGAACCGTCCAGCTCTCCATCATTCTGAGTAATAACTGAGTCGATATACCTCTCACAGCTTCCATCATCACATCACAATTAGATAATTATTTCACAATTTAATTACGCGTAGGAACCAAAAATGCTCGTTTATTTTCTGTACCGTTTTGTCCACGCCGCCATGACCAACATAATCGTGCATCGATTTTACAGCCCATCTTCTGTTTCCACTAACCAAGCGGAACAAACGTCCATCATATAGTTCATAATTCTCGTGCATCTGCCTTTCATCAGGTGTTACAGGTTTTCGTTTCAATAGTTTGATTATTCTTAACAACTCTTCATCGAGCTGTTGCATTCCGATTAGCCAATCGCTCTCACACTGAGAAATTTGAAAAACATCAATAGTCGCTGGTTCTAGTTCTCCGCCGGGTATTTCGCTATTCCAGCTCAACACATCCACGTCTTGCATCAATTTTCCGACCTTATGCTCCACCACAAAATCAAACTCCGCCAACTTCAACCACTATCTGCCTATGAGGGGTATTAAATCCTTTTTCGAAGCACACATCGTTAAGGAAGCACAATCGGTTAATAGTTTAAACCCGGTGTCTGGTGCTCTTTCTTCGGGTTGAAAATGGTCAAAACATCGCAGCTTCCTAACTTCATTCTTAATTCGTCAAATGGATTTTGAATTTATGGACGACAACAAGTGTGACATATAAAACTTATTTTGGTACTCCTTAAATACTTGTTACACAAACTAATAAAATTACAACATTTAATTTGGATTTTAAAAATTTTCGATTTTAGTTTCAACGTTAGCCCGTGTCGTTGAATACCGGCCAATAGTCTTTCCAACTTCGCCATACCATCCCGTATCGTTTGGCTAGGCACAATAATATCGTCTATATAAACAATAATTGCATCATTCATCTCACGTGCAATTCTATTCATTAACTTCTGGCACATCAAGCATTTGTCAACGGTATCCTTCGCCATCCGGATCTGGTAGTGGGCAGAAGCAAAATCTAACGTTGTGAAATAGCTGCAACCCCCTAACTTTTGTAACAAGTGCTCGATTATCGGTAAAGGGAACCGATTTCTACTCGTTCTTTCATTCAAACGTCTGTAGTCTATGCATATACTACGGTGTGGACTATAAACCACTGGATCAGAATTCGCAGGTTTTTTTTCCATTTCAACAGACTCTGTTTTTCCCAACTCCGATTGGTTACATGCGAAACAGTTCCTAAACCGACCAATAAAATCTACTATATCTTTACGTTGATCGTATGTTAAGGACTCGTTCATTTTGATTTTCTCTTCACATAATTCATCACTACTGTGGCCGCCTACCTCAATTTTATTGACACCCACGTTCACTGCTAACGATTTCGGCCTTCAATGGGATTGACTTTATAGTGATTAGGTTAACCTTACTAGACTCGCTACTGTCCCTCTAACCACCCTTTCCAATTGATGACATTCACCACATCTATTCACCACGGTTAACTTAATATTTGATTGCCAAGTTTGGTCCTATCAACATATTATATAACTTTTTCCTGGGCTGTGAACCATCCACCACCGAAACCCTGAATTTCCATTCTGCACGGAATAAACTTTAATTTCAAATAATCCGCAATGGATCTTCATATCATTGATCCCTCTCTTCCGGAATCGACCAAAGCTTATGCATCCATGGTAGGCACCAACTTTAAACCGAGTAACGTCCAAACTTTGATCCTTCACGCTAACATTTCCACTAAAACTTTTATTTTTTACATTCGACTTCATTTTTACCAATGCACTCGATTACACTTCGAGCATCTGTCGCGTCAACTTGGTTTTGAACAATTTAATGAAATGTGACCGTATTCATGACAATTAAAACATTGCATTCCTTTATTTTTTGTATTTGTTTCATTTTTTCTGTTTTTGGTTCGATTGATCTAAAACCATTATGCAACCGGTTTAATGGACGTTCTGATTTCCTTTTCGTTTTTAAATTCCATTTTTCACTCGAGTTAACAAAATGCCCAGCAGGTATATGTCAGCCTTGCCAATGGTTACCCTAGAAAATTTATTAGGGCATGTTTAATGTGCGGAGCCTGAGAAAATTTGTTTGAACGAAGGTTCAATAGAAAATTTGTATAAATTCAACCTTTAATGTGTCGTGTCTGAAAAGCGTTTCAATTAGTGTACCTAGCGAACTGTTATCCCTAGAAAAATTATCAGGGCAATTTTATGTGTGGGAAGCCATTCTCGGCCATTCACGGCGATTCCTGAATTGGACCAGATGTTGACTTAACGCTTGAAGGGTGGTTGGTGGGAATTCCCTTCTCTTCTAAATTATCTCTCACAACAGTTCTACAGTAGGAGGCTTTGATGTATGAGAAAAAATATTGTTGCTAATATACGCAGCAAATCGTAAGTGGTTCTAAGATATACTATATGTAATGTACCGCGAACTATTTAAAGTGCCTTCAGTTACCTTATGAAGTTCCGTGGGGGCCGTCAATGAAACTCCACCCCAAACAATTACAGATTTGCCACTAAATAAAGTTGTTTCACGAATACTGCAATGCGCATAACGCTCATTACAGTGAGAATCTCGACTCGTCCGTGAACAAAACGCCTTCACAATAATCGAGAATCCAATTCACATGCTCTCTAACGAATTCCAATTCGCTCTCTTCGATTTTCTACTGTTAATGCTGTTGCTCGTATTATAGGATGCAAGTTGTGCTCTGCAAGGCACCTCCTTATTGTATCCTATCTTACTTGAAGGTTGTGGACGCCCCAATCGATGTTGCATTTGCAGCTTTCTAATAGTTGTAAATTGCTCTTTTAATATAATCATTTTTATAAAACGATCCTGAGTGACCATTGCGACTAGATGCCTGCCTCGCCCAGGGCTTATTTAATGATCATGTGTATCTCTGTAAATTTACACACGAGAAATTGTTGTTTGTGAAACATTTACACTCTGTTAAATATTCATCGCGGCTTAAATTTCTAGTCATTCATTCCATTCTAAACTAAACAGTAGGGTAAAATGAAATTTACGATCGGTGATGAAGATGAACACATCTATGACCCCCTGTTGAGAGTGCAGAATCCATGGGCCGACCCACCTTTCATGTCAGCACTACAGGTTGGCATGAAGCAATGCAATGTGCAGGTGGTTCTCAAAAGGCGGATCTGTAGCCGCCCGTCCTCGATTTGGCTACTCCAGGCGTAAAGTAGGACGGTAAAAAATAAATCAAAAGAAACAAACAAACAATGAAATTGAGTAGAATTTATACAAATTTTTAAATTTTATATGGGCCTCTTTCTTATTCAAACGAATTTTCCCGGTCTCCCCACAAGAAACTTAACCCGATAATTTTTCTAGTCAAAACTGTTAGTTAGGCACACTTTTAATGTTTGAATTTCAACAATCAAATTTTTCGGTCTCCCCACATGAAACTTGACCTGATATTTTTTGATGATATTGAACCACTTTCCTGACATGAACTTTAGGGTTGAATTTAAACAAATTTAGGCTGGAAAGGTGCCAAATTATTCAACACGTTGTTTTCTTGACTTTAAGCGGCTGGCGTCCAAAATCACATTCTAGTAAAACAATCAATTCATATTAAAGCCTGATTTCCATTATGAAAAATTTACTGACAGTATAAACAAAATGGGACAAAAATATAAATTCGCGTGCTGTGTGAGAGAAAACAAAAAACTTTCAGTTTTACAGTACTGAAAACATTATTATAGATAACAGTTGTTTTCCAATCGACCAACCGCAAGTACCCGCTAGCAAACCGCTAGTAGAAAGGTTTTTGTCTTCGCTCAATGAACTACTCGTAACTGCTCTTGTTATTTTTCACGAGCAGTTAGAAGCAGTTACGCAAAATTTCGCCGCTAGACGGTTGAGTGTAGAACCGCTTAGTAAACCTCTTTTTTATGCCAAAAATATTTATTTTTTGTGTGTCAAAAATAAACATTTTTCTATCGTATTTGTCTATACGTTGGTTAAGCTATTAAAAAAAAAAATATTTTTATTTTTAATTGTTCGCCACACTAAAATTTTGACAGCAATTGCAAAACATATACGATTTATAGGGTATGTTTTACTAACATCATCCATTTTAGTCGTTCCAATCGACCTTAGTAAGGACAAAAACCTTTCTACTAGCGGTTTGCTAGCGGGTGCTTGCGGTTGGTCGATTGGAAAACAACTATTATTTGATTTCTAAGGCAGTTTGATTTTACGACGCAATGGAAGGATTCACCGACATGTTTAAACGAAGACGAAGACCTCTACTTGCAAAGCAAGCCTTCTACCAATACTACCGAAAGTGACTTTGAATTTCAGAGTACTAAGGTCTTTTTCAAATAAAAATATGATTTTTTGAGCGTGTGTTGTCCGCAACTGGGTTAACGCTAATGATTTTAGCACAAGCACCATTAATCATTTTCACAAAGCATGAATCTAAAATAAATTAATAATTCTATTATATGCAGCTCCATTCGTTAATAAATTTAATTAATTAAAAATTTAAAAAAAAAATGGCGAGTTGAATATATAAAATTAAGTCAGACGTGTGCACACGTACGTATTTGATTAACTGAATTTTACAATTTAGATGATTTCAAACAACTTATTTCGCTATGTCTAAACACGGTTGCTATCATAAAATGTACGCGACATAATACATTTAACAATTATTCATAAGGTCCGATTAAAATCCCACGCCAATAAATCAAAAAATCGAAAAATTTTCACCTTTCCCACACATTAGACCAAAATAACAAGTCGGAAGTAGATGCGTCTCTAATAAGTTTCTCTCCGCGGATGTACATCTTAAATTATTATTAATCGCCCATAAAAATCACAACCGTTTATATTTTTTAAATAATGATATTATTGATGATCTGATCGATTGATAAAACGAGCGGCAAGCAAATGTAAATAAAGCCGGTTTTGTTGTTTTTGTAAAATTTAAATCTAAAAAAAAAAAAATACTTTCTTTTAATTTTTTAAGATCATGAAAGTATGATAATGGTTCTGCATTGAATGAAAAGACATATATGTATACTATTTAGTTTTAATTTTAATTAAGATTACACGGTAAATTTATATTTTAATTTGTTTGCAGCAATTAATGATATTAAAGAAGAAGTTGAAGACGAAAACAAAGTCGTGGAAAATGTTGAGAAACAAGATCAAAATGATGAAATAAAGCACGATGATGAAGATGATGATGATGATGATCGCGACTTGGTGACTGATCGTGATAATGACAATGAAAAAGATGAATTGTGATTAGTGTAATTAAATTAATTTTGTATACGAATAAATGGATGAATGGTTTTGCCATGATGATACGTTGTGATTTGATTATAGCTAGTATATTTATTTAAAATACAAAATTCGTTTTCGTTTTAAAAAATATGTATACGAGATTAAAATAAATATAATAAAAGGTGAGTATGTGTTGTGTTATATGGAAATTTGTTTAAAATGTAACCATTAATCATATTGACTACATAATCGTTAACATTGATCTACAAACAAAAACATTTAGTTTTGTATTTTTATGAAATTCATTCAATCTTTTTTGAACAACAACAAAACATTTCGAAATTTAAAAAAAAAAATAATGATAATTTCTAACACGTAATTGTATGAAGAAAAACTATTAAATTACATATTTATAAATAAATTAGTGAAATACTCATTGTTTGTCTAATGGTTATTGTAAAATTTAATAACGAACCAAAAAATCGCGACTCTATCGCATTTGATAACAACATATTTTGTACCTTGTGATTTATTTTTTAAGAGAAAGCATGTTTTATAAGAAAGTTCGTTATAACTAAATCTATAAACATTAATATTTATTAATAATAGTTTATAGAAAATATTTAATTATTTGTGAATAGTAATGTTCAAAGTGATTGGCAAATTGGTAGAAGATTTGGTGCTTGATGCGTAGAAATTTGACAAAATGTTGCTTTATTTGTTGAATACAACAAAAGGGTTAGTATCAGTCTAATAAATGTTCCCATGTACTAGTTGTTTAACTTCAAAGAAACAGGTTAACACTAATCAGCTCAACTTCAAAATCTTCTCCTGAAAAACTGTGTTTTTCGGTTATAATTAATATTAATTTTATTACCAATGATTATATTACGTTGAAATATAGCTACCAAGCCCCTCTAAACCATTGGGCTAAGCGCCACCGAATTAAGAGCAATGATATATTTCTAAATGTTAGCAAATTAATGCAAAACGTGCAAGTGCGCAGTAACACCCTTAACAATTTGAAAATTCATTCCTGATAAATTATCAATTCACCCATTCTTCAGTCATTATTGCTTTTGTGCTTACAGAAAAATTACAAAAACAATTGCATTGGATAAGTCCAAAAAAGTTTTGCGAAAGTAAATCGAATCCGATTTTTAGTTATAATACCTATGAGTAGAAACAAATTCATAAGAACAACATTAAACAAAAATTAAATCCAAAAAACAAATCGTGGACTGTTGCTTTGGAAATAATAAATCGAAAACTTAATTCTAAACCATTTTTACAAAAGCAATAGTGCTATTATTCACTGAGTATTCAGTCATTACTAACTCATAATTCATTAATTATTCACTGATTCTTCGCTCTTATTGACTTATTCCAGAGATAGTCTATTGTCTTCTTTTCTGATGGCTCTTGCTCTGAATCTCTGAATCATTTCAGATCATTTGGTAGTTTGTGTTCGCACTGAACTGCCTTTCAAGCAGAATTAATTGCTTTAACAACAAAAATATTTTTTTGTGTACGGACAGTAAAGCTGTGCTGAACAAATTTGTTAAGGACTGTAAACATTTCATTAAGCTTCTTTGTTCTAATAATGGACTTTCTGTCTTATGGGTACCGGTTAATGTTGAGAAAAGAAACGAAATATTACAGAAATTGTAACATATTTCTTTAAGATAGATTTAGATTCTTTAAGAAATAGGAATATTTTCTATCCTAAAAGTTTTTTGCTTGCCAGTTTTGTGATTTTTTGAAATTTACAACATTCAAATTTTGATTTTATATAAGACGTTGTAAATGTCTTAAGATTATAGCTTTTATGATACCTATACTTGCTCTCTTGCAGGCTTGCTTGCTGACGGAATATTCTTGCGCCAAGTTTAGCTGGTGAAAAGTGGTTTAACGAACTTTAAATATAATTTTTTACTTTGGTGTAACGAAAGGTTTAACAAATCCGAAGCTATCTGTCTAAATATTTATAGAAAAGTGATTGTTTGTATGGTATGATGGTATTATGTTAAGATCGTATAATGGTACGATGTTATGGTAGTATGATGGCTTGATGGAAAATTAGTATGACGGAATGATGGTATACCGGTACGATTAGTGTTTCTCAAACGGGATCGCAGTTTCCCGAGATATCGGTTTCTCGAGATCCAGGTCTCAGAAGTATGACCGGAAAATCCGGGTTTTTAGTTTATTTAGTTTATGTACTCTTTTAGCTCAAAAACGCTTAGGAAATTTTGGGATTCTCAAAGAAAATTTTGGGATTCCGTTTTTTGAATCAAAAGTGGGACCCGGAAATCCCGGGATTTCCCGGTTTTCCATTTATTTATTTTATTTATATTGTGTAACTCAATAACTGCATAGGATTTATATGTATTAAAAAAAAAACTCGGTTTAAGAAATTAATTGGGGATTGGCCTGTCTCTTATTTACGACTGTCCCTTAGATCCGAATGTAGAAAATTTAATACCTTGTTCAGAAATTTATCCATATATAGCATTTTCAAGTCACATTTAGACCAATTAGGAAGGAACTTTGCTATTTCTTAATCGATTATGATGAAATTGGCCATGCATATTTCCAAATGATATTCAAAAATGATTTTTAGACGAAGTTCACGAATGGGGCCAATTAGGAAGGTACTTCGCTGTTTCTTTTAAATGATATTTAGAAGAAGCTCTGAAAAATGGTTTATTAACCAATTATGATTAAATCCGGTTTGTACCGGGTTTACTGTTACAGTTTTTTAATTAAATAAACCATACGTTTTGGTATACGCTGTGTTGTGAATGAGGTTTAGTTGAAAATAGAGAGTGCCAAAATCATAGTAGATTTCTATGTAAATTACTTTAATCAAATATAATCAAAATTTAATCAAGTGAACTTAAATTAGATTAATGTAATTGCCCTTATTCTAAAACTTAGAATCCCGCTTCTGTCGTACATGCCGAATTTCATCATAGTCGGTTAAGAAACAGCCAAGTTTCTTCCTAATCGGCCATATTCAAGAACTTCATCTTAAACTCATTTTAGAATCCCATTTCAATCGTGCATGCTGAATTTCATCGTAATCGGTTAAGAAATAGTTCCATCCATATGGACCTGCATTTGACTTGTAAATGCTATTGATGGATAAGCTTCTTTACGAGATATTCAAATTTTGTACACTCGAGAGACAGGCCAATCCACAATTAGTCTCTTAAATCAAGGTTTTATTGTAATATATTATTGCTATGCCGATATAGCAAAAATAGTATATTAGAAAAAAAAATCGAAAACCTGGAAATCCCGGGATTCCCGGTCACGCTTTTGAAAAACCCTAGCAACGATGTTATGATAGCATGCTGGTAAAATTGTAATATTGTATGATGATAAAATGTTGTGATGTTATGATGGTACGATGGAATGATGGTATGATTAATTGTGTGATGGAACGATTGTTTGATAGTATGATATGGTTTTATAAAATGACGCTATAGTGGTATGATGGAGATGGTATGATGGTAAGGTGGTATGATGGTACGATGTTACGATGGTATGGTGGTTTGATGGAATATTAATATGATGAAATGGTGGTATAATTGTACGATGTTATGATGGTTTGATGGTGAGATGGTATGTGGTATGATTGTTTGATGATATGATCGATTGATGGAGTGATTGTGTGATGGTTTAATGCTATGATGATAAGATAGTATTATGGTATAATAGTATGATGGTATGAACGTAACGTGTTACAATGGTGTGATGGTTTAATGGTATGCCGATATAATGTTATTGATGGGATGTATTGTATGATTAAAGAAAACGCACGTTCATTCCGAGGATTTTAATGATTTAACTAATACGCATTTATCTCCAAACGTTTGTAATTTCCATCGAATGACAAGAGCAACCATTGGAAGTAAAGCTGACAGTAATTTGAACAAAAGATTGCATATTCAAGGGGTGATAATCGCTTTGCTTAAAATTGAAAAAAATGGAAGATATTGGGCCCGATTCTGAGTTTAAAAATTGTAAGCAAGGGAATAAAATAACATAAAATTAATTTTACTGCACTGGAAACAAACGAGGCGATGCCCTTTATTAAGCCATCATAAATCCATGTTATATTATGTTATTTCTCCGCTTCGTTTTAGAATTTGCATTGAAAAATCAAAGATAACAGAACATAACATAAAATTTTAAATCTCGGATGCGGCTTATTATGTCAACTTAAAAGCAATGTTAATATATTTTCAGAAAATGAACGAAATATTTTTTTCATTCCTAAACTTTCCGGTACAGTTGGTATTTTGTTGATCCCACAAATATTTAATAATGTTTTCCAGAGTAACACTAGGTTCACCGGCTAGTATTTAAATAAAATTAAATTGGTTCATGTAAGAATAAAACAGCTTACCAGCTTAAGGCAAGGCATTTTTCTTTCTGTTGAGCTTTAATCAAGATTCAAGAACTTAGTTTCGTACTTCCATATTCATATGACATAATTTATGGATTTTAAATTGAAAGGCTTGAAGTAACAAAAATACGTTTTGTATGTTGTTGCGTGTATTAAAATATTCCGATCGTTAGAAGTGAAAGTTGTAGGTAGATCTCTATAGCCATAATGACATAAAGTATGAAAACTATAATAATTGGTTTGGTCATGTCTATGTATGTAAATCGTACTGTGTAGGCGAGTGTTCAAAATATATATGTAATATATGCTAATATCATCCCATTCATAGCTTTATAGTTTTTTTAAGAAGATAATTTATAATCTTACGATGTATATTTATATGAGATTTTTGAACTTTTCATTTAGATGACAATACTTTCTTTATGGTATATTGGTGGTCGAAGCACACCGCACAAGTGATCTTGAGCTAAATGCAAGCTTAACTATTTATAATAATTATAACTAATATTATCGTGTGATGCAACTTTTACACTAAAAGTCAAAAATAAGAAATGCAAACAACTTTTTCTGAATCTGTGAGACCAATCTTATGGTTGTTGCTGTTGAAAAACGTAAAAAAAAAATCGAAAATGTTTATATTTTGGTGGATGAAAGTTTCATCAAAATAGCCTTCACATTTCTTTTTAAAATTTTTTTTGGTTAAATTTAGTAACCGCGCGTCAAAACAAATTTAACACAAACAAACAAAAAATTAAATCTTGAGAACTTTCATGTGATTGCAAATCTTTCATATAATTTAAATTTTGAATACTTACTAAAGTTCATTGAATGTTTTGCTCCAAACTTGATCTAAATTTTTTTTAAACCAGTTTTTGTGTTACTTAATCAAAAAACCACTTCTAAATCGGTAATCGAATTTTTTAGCGAAAAATTTTACATAATGAACCACCTTTTTTTGTTAATCTGCTTATATTCATAATATCGATCTTGATTTTTTATAATATACATATGTATATACTCGATCCTCTTAATTGTTTTGATAATCAATAATCATTTACTGAAGTTCCTAATGAGGTGAAGTCATAAAGTTTTTTTTATGGTTAAAACTGGCTATTGATAATATTTAGGCAATAATTTATGCTAAGCCCTCTCAATAAAAATAAAAAAAAACAGATCAATTAGCCAATCGTAAATATATAAACTATTTCAACTAATAGTTCTCATATGATGATGATATGAGTATCCGGGAGCATTAGCTTAACATTTCAGCGCGTTACCATTAAGTTTGCGGTACTACATTTTTTAATAGTCGAGACAGTTACAGATGATAATTTTGTTATGTATTCTTAAATATAATATAAAAATGTTAATTTACACATTCTTGCTAAAAACTCGAATATTCTGTTTTATTTAGAATCAAATTTTTTATTTGCCCAAGTATGTGTAGTGTGAATCACAGAAGTTGATAATAAACTAGTTTTGGCATTTCAGCGAAAGTAGCATTCGAAAACCAATTTAATATTGTAAGGCCACGAGTATTATTTACTTAAAGATCATAAGTAAGAAGCAGCCAGCCAAAATTATGTTGAAAATCCTATTAAGAAATATGTCGATATCTCAGTCACATATAAATTACAAACAAATGAAAGTGTTTGGATTATCTCACCTCAGAATATAAACATAATGTATTACGTAAAATTTGAAAGGAGATCTTTAGGTTAGAAATGTGAATATCCCAGCACATCGATCAACACCATTCTGTATTTACAGCAAAAGAGTAAAAAGTTTAATTCATCCAAAGAGAAAGTTCAGTAATAAAACTTACACATACAACGAATTTCACTTGATTGAATGTAACAAACACTTAAGAATCTTTTATGCAATATTATTTACAACTTTGAGAGAGCAAAGAAAAAAAAACGATCGATCGATCTGAACTTAACTTTATAGAAGATCAAAAATTTACATATCACGAATCCAAGCGCAAATTTTTTGTACTAAAACGATTTTTTGTTGTTGTTGTTGTTGTTGTAAACATTTTGTTACGGCCAAAGTGGGGATTTAAAAAAATAACAAAATTAAAAATATAATTTATTGTTGATCAAAATGAGCATCTTATAACTTTTAAAACGACAAAAAAAAAAGTAAATCGTTTTTTTCTTTCTTCTTTTTTTTTGTAAAGAATATGGGGGAAGATTGGTGAACGATATAAAAGAACGTCGGTTGCTTGTGCCGGCATTTTAACGTAAACTTTAGTCAAACATAATAGGTGAGTAGTGGAAACATATTTGGATTAATAATATTTTAAACGGGAAAATAAAGCAAAGTGGATAAATTAAAGTGATCACACTCGCCGCACCAATTTGGATTACATACATATATTACATATTTTAGTGAATTATTTAGTGAATCATATTGTTTTAAAGTGAACATATTTTTGTGTTTTTTATTCAACAGCAAAAAAAAAAAAATAAATATAAAATAAATAAAATGAAATTAGTTCTATGTTTATTCGCTGTGGTGGCTGTAGTCGCTGCCTATCCACAACAAGGTGCTGGATTCGCAAAGCATTCTGACGCTGTTCTACAAGCACAAAACTCATTTTTAATTCCGCGTGATGCTCAAATTCAAGCTGTAAGAAACAATAAATAATTTAATTAAACTCCTATAGGCACATAAATTAATTAAAATATAAAATTGTGTACAGGTTCAAGAAGGTATTGAATTAGCCGCATACGAACGAATTCCCGGCGCTCAACGCATCGATTTAAATGAAATATTAGGCCCACATGTACCACCAGAAGTAATCAAAAATTTGCAATCACAGGTCGATCAAATTGGTCAAAATTAATTTAGTCCAATTAATTAAATGTAAAATTAAATAAAAGTTTTTTTGTAACAAAATAGAACTGTGACCAAAGTTGGCATACATTTTCCGTTTCCAGAATAAACAATATATATAGAATCAAATCAGATCTTGTAATTCTTCCAAAATAAAAAAATGGTGCCAATTTAATTTTAATTAAATTTTTTTTATTTTTTTAATTACTTCAAAATAAAATATTTTTTTTATATAAATTAAAATATTAACCGTGTTATTGTTTTTAATTTAATTTTGTTTCCTTTAAGAATGGTGTTATATTATATTGTACATTAAGTATTTTGAGTGAAAGTGACTGAAATCTTGTGCTTAAGCCAAAAAAATGTTATAAAAAATATTAATTGGGTCTATAAAATGTTAATGACCGACCTATACTGGATAATTTCATATTCTGATCACATGCGACAAACAATCCAACCGAACGAGCACACAAATGTTATTGTTTTTTATTGTGTTATATGCGCGTCTAAGACTTTCACTTTATGGAGTATGTGCAATTTACAAATAAATCTGTTTTAAAAGTTTGTCGTTAAATTTTTTTTTTGCGGTTTGCACATTTTATAATCTTGCGCACGGTGTTATATTCGTTTTTTTCTTTAGGTCGTTTGGATGGGTATACCATATATGAACATATGTACATATACCATCCATCATCACCATAGAAAATATCAGGTTTACATCTTTAGAAATTATGTAATTTATTTACTTTGTCAGTTATGTAATCGGTTTTTTTTGTATTTAACCAACAATAGCTTGGTGTGCATACGAGTAAATTGTGAAGTCGTGATGCAAATAAATTAATAATTTGCTAATTAAATATGAAAGTGAAGCGTAAAATTGTTTTTTTTTTTTTGGAAATGGTCATACATGTTTGTTTAAATAACAATGTGTGCTTAGCAGAGCAGCTGATCAAATCAAGATATATACAAACAAAATTTGTACTTTTATTTCTCAGCACTTAATAATGATACACGCACATCTAATCTAAAGGCTCTAATATAATGCAATAAAGATTTATTATATTTAGATGAATATTATTAGAGAATCATAAATCACATTTCAACTCCTTTCAACGCAAACAGCTGAAGAAAATAAAATTCCAGTAAATAAAGTGGATAACCAAAACATAAGACCCGTATCACTTAAAGAGCTAAAAGATGAAATTAACAACAACTTTAGCTCAAAAAATCCCCTGCTTACCTAATCATTGGACTTATAGTTAAAACACTTCAAAGGTGATAATGATGGGTAAAGCGTAACTGCTTCTAACAACTACACCACCATTTGAGCATGAGTAGTTGCGAGTAGAAACAAGTACTTGTGAGTAGTTTGCTAACGCCAATGGAACCTGCCGTACTAAGGAAAAAAGTCACATTTGCCTTTTTGTAGTTTTGAGTAATTTCAATTTTTCTACTTTTGTTTGCAATGTCTTAATATGAAACTTGACTATTAAATAACATGATTTTATGGCATTTGATGAAGAAGAATATTTCGCTTTTTTAAAAAGCAGAAAAATATGTGTTTATTTGCAGAATCCAAATATGTATGTCCCTAACACAATTTTCGACTTTTGGCGTTTGTGACTTTTTTTCTTAGGATGATAGAGGAAACTTTTCAGCCCATGTAGTACGTAGGTATATATCAAACTTTACCCAGAATTGCTAAGGAAAAAATGTGTTGGAATTCTGGGTGACCATAAGCTTGACATACTTTAAAAGAATCTGATCAAATTACGCTTGCTACCCCCAACAACGTAGTTCAGTGTGGAGAGGGTGTTTTCTTTTATTATTTAACTAATAATTAGTTTAGAATTAACCGAACAAAAGAATACGAGTTTTTGTAATACCAAAATATTAAAACAGGGAAGAAAGATAAACTCATTCTTATTTGTGTAAGTTGATTTGTTCAGTTATGAAAAGCTCTTAACTTGGTTACAAGATGCAAAAGTGGCTTCTTTCTTTTGATAAAAATAGGGAGCATAGTAATGCACATAATACTTTATTTTAATATGACATCAAAAATCTTAATAGATGTAGGGTCGAATTACGATAACATTATTTCTCTAAAATCAAAAATCTGATTGATGAATAATAATCCAAACAAATAAAATACAATCATTTCAATTAACCAAGAAGAACCACGAATACTGATTGACTTTAAACTTTTTTTTTTTTTTTTTTTTTGTAAATTATATGATTAAGATTTTGGTCTCACCCAAAAGTTGATTGCATTGAGGTTTGGAGCTGTTTATCAGATTTAAAAATCGCGTTCCAGTTTAACTGGATATTTTAAAATCCAGCTTGCGATTAAGCTAGAACTTGTGTCTCTGATTTTATATTTGCATAATATTAGCTGGCATTTTAAATCCTTTTGCTGTTTTGTTTATTCGACCCAAATTAGGAGATGACAAACTTTTTTATTTTTATTTATTCATATATAGATAGCTATATACAAACATAAATGTTTAAGACGTTTTCAATTTCTAAATTAACAAATTCGTCTGAAACACGATTTTGGTATTGTTTTATCGTTTTTTTTTGTTATTTATTATGTTTTGTTGTGTTTATTTAAAAAAAAAAAAAAACTAAAACTAAAATGCATAGAAAATAATTCTTCATATGTGATGGCAGAAAATTTGCATATTTGCGAAACATTTAAAGTAAATTTGCAAACCAAATAAATTTGTTGTTGGATTAATTCAAACATGTGATCATAGCGTTATTTTTTATAGTCAAGTTCAAGATTGTAATTTATGGTTTTTTATATTTTAAATATTGTTTTGTGAATATTGTGGAAATTTTATTCTAATGATAGATAATTATGTACCTAGATAGATGTTTTCGTCATAATGCTTAGTTAGCATTGAGATAAATTACAGGTTTGACACGAAATTGTTTTGGGTTTCAGATAATTGAAATTTTGAAATATTTAATCTACAACTGTTGTAATTTTTATATGTTTTGGAAGCAGTTAAACAACAACAAAAATATGAAAGTGTGGAAACATTGAAGAGAGTGGAGCGTGCAATGCCATCCATCGGAAAAACTTGATGACATCAACTGCGCCATATCGAACAGTAACGATTGCCGAAAATATCGCATTTTTAACAATTTGAAAGATGGACCCTGTATATTCAATGAATAGTTAATGCAGCTGTAAATGCATTTGGTAAGTTGTAACTTCATAAATTTCGAGCAAGAAGCTCCTTTTGATCAAACTCCAGCATCTAAAGTATTCCTTTAAAAATTTAAGTAAGTAGATACATTATAAATATTTTACCAAAACATCATTCTGGTAGTTTTTGTCTGGCGTCAAGTTTAGTTTTTTAGATTAACGGATTTCCCAAACTATAAATTACGTAGCAAAGAAATACACTAAAGCGTCGCTTAGATTAGACGCAAACTGAATATGTTGTTTAACGATGAATTAAAAGTAAAATAATCCAAAATGGATTACATATACTACTTATCAAATGTTGATAAATTTAGCTTAAAAAAGCTTATGAATTTGGAAATTTATTAACGTTGATGTTAGTAAACATTTTTAGCTTTAACCTTGGTCAGTGATCTCATTGTCTATTCTGCTCTACTGATATTGTGTCCAATCAAAATATTTACTTCCGGAGTATTTACAAGTCGTCTTATGCCCTTTGTAGTCCGGGAGCCCCAGTACAAATTTTTAAACTTTTTGTTTTCTACAGTCTAACATTTTTTGCTCGTAAAACTTGTATAAGAGTGATTCGGGATAAATTGGTAATATTTACACTTTAAATAAATCTTATTTTATACAAATTGATATTTGTAGTGTAAGCCGTCCAAAGAACTATTATACGGACGCAAAAGGTGCCCAGGCAACGGTAAACCGGTATTTTTTTTTAGCAAGGGCTAATTCTATTTCGCTTAAGCCTTAGGCGGTAAATAAATACTAACGCATTTGGAATCTGTAAAGAAAAGGTAAAGTACTGCCAGAATGGACCAAATACTCCTATATTAGATATTTTCATCAAGATGCTCATTTCATTTTTTTTTTCAAAAAAATATGGACCCTTAGGGTATTAATAATTATAATAACAAACAAGTACTTTATGAAAAATTATTCTTCCTCTAATAAATCACTATAGCAATTCGATTATTCATCATATTCTCTTTCACAATCGCGATTCTTTATTCATGATTTTATCGCCTAAAAATTTTTATTTAACATCATTAAATTGAAAGTTAAGTTATCTAAAAACTATGAATTTAAAGTATTAAAATATTTACCTGAATCATTTTCATTGTCGTTAGGTGCCAGAAGATCGTCATTGACAATAGAAAGTAACTCTTCTCCATCAAACCAATAATAGTTATGAACTTTCCATATACATACATATGTATTTGAAATATATTGCGATCATAAAATATGTTGATATAATTTGAAGCATCAAGATTTTTAAACATTTACATCCCAAACTTTAAAATTTTAAGAAAATTGTTCACTCTTCTAATCGATAGTAGCTATACATTTTTAGAAAACTGCAAAAACCTCATTTTGAAGAGCAATAAATTACTTTTGAAAATCCTCACAAGCATGCAATAGTGTGAAACTACTCTTACTTTTTTTTACTTTTACAACTCACTTAAACATATAAATCTGAGATTGGTGCCAACTGAATATTAGTAGACTCTGCATTTCTAAAGGGCTGAACGCTAGCTAAATAATGGAACAAAAAAGTGGCAGGTTGTTAGATCCGACCTCTAAACGTAGAACTACACTGCCTTGCTAAGCATGTTTGACATAACTACAAAAAATGCATTTTGAGAAAATTGATGTTAAAGTTTTGAAATCAGTGATCTGGTCTATACTTTAAAGTAAGAGAGTAACCTTGCTTAATCAGAATAGAAGCGTTAGTTTCATAATAACACATCGATCAGCGAAAATCTTTTTAGTTTTCCATTTCTCTCCACGTAAATGCTTGCGATTTAAAAAAAAACTTTTACAAACAGCTCGTAAAGCCGCTTTTAAAGAATTTTTATTTTATAAGAGAAAAGGCTACAAATTTGACTTTAGTGTATTAATATAACAACAAAATACGTAAAGAAAACTTTAACCTAAAACGTTTAAAGCTGTTTTTACTTAAGTAGAAGTCGAAGAAGTCAAATTTGACCAAGTAAAATATTTCCAACAAACTAATACATACTTTAAAAGTCTCTTCTATTTGCCAATGTTGTCTTGTGATTGGTTTATTATGATAGTATGTACCATATGATGGTAAACACTTCAGGTTAATGCGGCACGGTAAATCTTGGTCACAATTCCATCCATCCTTCCAACTTTTATTGGATATTTCCAATGGTTCGGATAGGTTCGTCGTATAACGGTTACCAGTAAAAATTGTTGTCCCATTAACAACATTTAGCCGTTATCGAGAAATAAATAAAAATATGGAAAAAATTGTTGTTCCAGATTTTCACATTTCTCGACTAATTAGGTTACCAGCACCCAGATTCCAGTTCTATGACAAATGAGAATGAGAAATATTACGAAATATTTTTTTGTCCAGTCAGTTCCCATTCTCATAAAAACCCCGATTCCGATTAGACCAATGCGGAAACATGACTTATTTTGGTACATTGGGTAATTTTTTTAAATAAGAAATTAGTTTTTGAATATGTATACTGTAAAACAATAAGAAATTGGTTCACTAAATTCCTTTCCGAGATAAGACGCTTTAAGATGAACCGTGGCCGGGCCAGTCTTCTGTTGTGGACGACGAACGATTAAAAATTTTGATAGAACAAAACCCTCGCCAAACAACGCGAGAATTAGCAGGAAGCTCAATACAACTTAACCAGAAACAAGAAAAAGTGTCAAAGCTTGGAGTCTGTATACCACAAACTCTCACTGAAAACAACAAGACGAACAGAATGTCGATTGCCGTTAATAATCTCTCGATCCATTAATAATATCTCGAAAACAGTGACTGGACAAAGATCCGACGCCCCCGTTACCTGATACTAAAGCTAGTTTCCTAGCAGGAAAATTGTATTGTGTGTTTGGTGGTATTACCACGGTATTATTCACTTTATAATGAGGAATCGCAATGAAACCGTTACAGCAGAAGTGTGTGTTCAACAATTGCAAAAAACTTAAAGTTAATAATACTTTTTGATCACAGTTGTATTGCTCAAGGTCTGCCTTTTTGGCTCATTTGATTTTTAAAATAATGTTAATTTACTTATATAAACTTGTATATATTTTATTTTGAAACATTACCTTACATTCCATACAAAGTACTTGGCATTCTTTGCAAAAATTTAGTAAATTATTTGATTAGAATTTGAATTTTAAGACTTAACAAAAATATTTTGGTTGGATTAGGGTTAAAAACAAATCATTTTTGGTTATGTTTGTGATAAAATGTGGCAATTTTTAAATCGTAAAACTATTTTAATTATTTTGTTGTTTTATTACTTATCTTTGTCACAAATATTCGCGTTCCATTGAGCATCTACACACATATCCTTGGCAGTGTTGGCAGTCAGGCAGTAGCAAATTGTTTCCAATGGAACACAGTGAATAATTTATATAAATGTGTAATAATTAATAAAATAGCAAACATTTAGGGGTATTTGTGTAGAATTGTCAATATTTTAGGTAAGTTTCATAATGAGATATTTTGTAGACTTTATTTTCGAACAGTTCAAAAGCAAACAAAAAACTTAATTTTTTTTACTTATGTCAGACGTCAGTGTATACAGTATCATTTCGACTTTAAAGTGATTTAAGACAGTAGTAAATAAGTACGTTTTCTTTATTATCGTGAATAATTATATTTTAATAGTAATGTAGCGATTTATTTTAGGTTTCAACCTATATTTAAGTAATATACTAACCAAAATGGATATAAATTCAGATCAAAAAATACAAACTGAAGCACCACCATCGTATTTTCAAGCGACCCAATATGTTACAACAATGCCCTCAGATAATTTACAGACTACAATAACAACAACCCCTGTTTCGTATCCAGGGGGATATCCAGCAACAGCACCAGCTCCAGGGTTTATATCACAGCAAGTATATCCGGCACCCCAACACCATCCGTATCCACCGCCTAATCATCAACCATATCCGTCGCACCCGAATACGGGAGGATATCCTCATCCGCAATATTCGCCTCCACAAACGCAGCAACCTGTGTATGGATCGATTCAAACAAGCACTACTATAATTCCGCCAACTGAGATCGTGGTGGTTGGTGGTTGTCCAATTTGCCGTATTGGTATGCTAGAAAATGATTTTACATGCTGTGGAATATGTTGTGCGATCGTGTGCTTCCCGATTGGAATTATTTGCTGCCTTGCAATGCGAGAGAAACGTTGTACCAATTGTGGTACCCGTATTTAAGAGATCCGTACAAGCTCTAAAATTGTGATGACTCATTAAACTATTCTTTTTCTAAATAAAATGGTTTGTCATTTAAATGAATTAAATATTTTTTATAACATTTTTTTTTTTTTGTATTGAATAACTGATAAGCTGATTGTTGCTGTCTTCGAATTTCATTTAATATTTTTCTTAATATCAGCAGAATTTACTGATTGATCATTATAATATAAAAATAAAATTAAAGCAAAAAAAAAAAAACATTTATTATGGTGGTTATTAAGATATAAATTTATACTATAATATATTATATACATTTTACTTATATATAAACAAGAATACTTGCAAATAAAATTTGTTTATGAATAATTTTATACATTATATATACATAATTATACAATAATATGCACCCATATTTCAACATGCCGATTCCCTTGTTTTACTGTGTATACCATACTGATAATTAATTATGTGTACATATCTAATTAGTCCAGTTCCAGTGTAAGCAAGTCGCAAGTATAATGTAATGCTTAACTACTTATCGTGATTCATAACAGCAATTGTTTGTTATTATCAAGAAATGGTGATGTAACAGTTTTTAATAGTTGTAATGTTCATGTGATAACGTATAGATTGTTGGTCTGTACATTCAACATATATATGTATATAAATATTTATATGTACACATAATAGATTTGGGGATTTCCCTTTTTTTGTCATTACGTTAAATTATACATACATACATTATTTGTGTATTGTATCATAATAGTATTATGTGACTGCCATGATATCGATACCTTATTGCACAGTTGTGTTGTTTCTAAATTTTAATGGAACATTCGAAAAAATTAAGAAATGTAAAAAAATTATGTCCTCTATAATTTTTTTTTACAAGCACGCAAAAGTACTATGTCCATAATTTTGTGCTCAATTCTCTCTACTATTTTTAATTGTAAAAAGTGGGCATAACACTTGTTTGCTCCAAGGTATCGATATGATGGTCAAGAAAAAGTTTTATTTCCGCTTTTGAAAAATAACACTGCGGATATGACGGCATTTGCCGTCATTTATGAACTGCTTATGAATGAACTGCTACAGAAACTTTCCAATAAAACATTGTTAGATTTTAATTGCGACCCATTTAAAGTTCCAGAGTGTTTCAAATGTTAGAACCGGGCTCCGGGAATTCTTTTCCGGGAGCCACTTTTTATATGACGGCTCTCGATGGCAGCTATCGGGAGCGAATAAAAAAACACAGCTACTGATGGTCGTTGCCAAGGTACAGCGTTCGATCCACCAAAAATACATTGCTTACAGGAAAATATCGTTTAATAAATAAATACATTTTACTGCAGGCATACCGAGTTCTTGTTCTCCTATTCATTCCGCGAGCCATCTATTTATCGGTATCCCAATTACTAATTTAAATGCAAAATATTACATTTTACGTGCTGTACTACATATTTCGTATAGCTCACGACAATTTATACTGAAACAGTAACAACATACGATATAATTAAATAAAAAGGAAAGACGTTATCAATTTAAACTACATATATCAAGTGTGTTGTATTATTGTGTCTTCGGTAATTAGTATTACCGGTATCTTAAGGTATGTATGTTGCTTAACCCCACGCACAGCCATATGTGTACCTAAGGTTGTCTGGAAATTAGGGGGGACTTTTCAATTTTGGTTGACCAAATTCAAAATGTTAAATTAAAACTTTTAAATTAATTTTATGAATATAACTTAAATAATTTATTTGTTCATGATTATTTATATATAAATTAAAAATATTTACATTCTTCTTGTGTTTTTCATTTAACATATAATAAGGATAATATGTATATAAAAATAAAATCTGCATTCACAGCACCTCACAAATCTTGTCCAAGTCTTTCAATTTCATTCATTATATAAACCATATCATTCTTATCAAGAGCCGAATTTTGTAATACTAAACGGAAAAAGTTTGGTTTTGTTTTTAACGGTTGATACGTCATCATCATTGTACCCTCTTTCATCATGCGTTCCTTAATTTTTGGTGCCACTTTATGTAATCGTTCCGTAAATTCGGTACTATCCCGATCGATCGCCCGTATACTTGGGGGCACATACCAAAAACATATATTTGTACATTCCGGTTCGTCGAGTACCATTTCAAAACCGGCCCGTGACTTTATCGTATCAGTAAAGAATTCAGCATTTTCGAAAATTTTATCGATATGTGTTTCAAAACCGGCGGAACCCTTAGCGCGCCACATAAACCAGAATTTTAGAACATCAGCACGACGACCACACTGGATATGCTTATCACCTGTATCATATTGTGTATCGTAAAATTTATCCTTTTGGAATAGATATGTGGCATTGGTTGAATGACACTCGCTGAGTACTCCCTTGTGTCGCAACAAGAATGTTGAACATTGCTGCGGTGCTGTTAATAATTTATGTGGGTTCCATGTAACTGAATCAGCCCTGTAATTAAAAAAAAAAAAAAAAAAAAACAAGATTATAATCGTTGTAATATCTGTTTATCGAATCAAGGTTTGTTTTATAATTATTTTATGGAGATTGTTTAAATCGGGAAAGAACTGTCTAGGCCAATTTAGGCCATTATATGATGAAGGTTGCACAAATATATTATTCATATGTATTGAACCAGTTTGCAAGTGCCCATGTGCAAATTATTAAATACCAGGAAATTATATTTACTTAATTGAGAATTACAATGTAATTAAAAATGCATTCTAATGAGATTATCAATCACACAACACATGTTTATGTAATACGGTAGCTACTATCAAGTCTCAAAAATAGTTGATGAGATGCCAAATTGAAACATACCGAAAATTTAACAAAATAATTTCACTTGATCTTGAAAATTATGTAAAGTTTTGCGGCTGACATTTTATAAGCATTTAGTCCCTAAATACACACCTGCTGTTACATCACAAATTAAAAAAAATATTTATGAATGAAAATTTTAAAATTGAAAGTTCTACTAAAAATACTGTCTGATATACATACATACTTAAGTATGTAATTGCAAAACGCACTTTCAACTCTACTTTTCAATGTTAAGAAAGTTTGGGTTTGTACATAGTTTTATGGTATAATAATTAATAACCGTCTTATTTATTATGCGGTCTTTTGAAATAATAAAAAAAAAACAAATACACACACGTTCGTTCAATCAGGGAAATGAAAAGTAGTTTTTTGCATTTATCAAAACCGGAAACACTATTCGGGAAGTATGCATACTTTGTATTTTAAAAAATATGCCATTTTTTGTAATCAAAACAGTTGAATGACCTTTTTAAAAATAATATGTTTGGGATAGGGAAATTTATTTTGTTGTTATAACCTTCAATCAGTTTTGTTAATCACTTCAGACTTGGAATAGTCGGCCTTGGATAGATAATAAATAGCTCGAAATTTATGTTTAATGTTGCGAAAGTCATTGGGTGCGTGTGTGTGTGATTTGAATTCATTTGGTTTATATATACATGATTGTTTGACTGGACTTTGACTGTGATTTTACACTCTCAGTATATTGTTCCAAAACCTTGAGTAAAATAAAATTATGAATTGCAACAAGAATTATTTGCAAAAGCGATCTTGAGCATTTTTGATGTAATCTATATGATAATTAATTTAATAAAAAATCAAGATACATAGTTGAATTAAACTATTTTAAACAAATTGTAATTTAACAATTAAAAACCTTCGATGTGTAGAAGTTCGCGCACGCTCATTAAAAAAATATAAACAAATAAAACCTTGAAACTATTTGGAATACTAATCAAAGGTATGTGCTCTAAATACGAATTGTGTCACTCACCTTTCAATTCCACTCAATAGTCGACGATATTTTTGTGACATTAAAACGCCACCACCCCAAGCCGCATCAACATGAAACCATAATTTATATTTGGTACACAAATCAGCGATACCGTCGAGCGGATCAAATGCACCTAATACTGTTGTACCACCGGTCGCCGAAACCATAAACGGTTGTGCACCTTCTGATTTTGCTTTTAATATTTTGCACTCCAAATCGTCCAACTTCATTTTACCAACATCATCGGTATCAATCAAATAAACATTATCGGATCCAATTCCCATGAACGATGCTAATTTTTTGATTGAATAGTGAGCATCTTCGGATGTGAATACCACCAACCGTGGCATTGAATGTAATCCAGTTTTCTATATATATAAACAAAAAATAAAATTATGTTGTAATCTCACTGTCTTCAAAAACATTAAAAAAAAAATCAAGATTCTCAATGACATAATTTCGCTATTAAATGAATTCATTAATTAATTAGGTATGATAATCACCAAATTAATTTTGTAATAATCAATATTTTTTTTTTCTATTTTACCTTAATGTCGGGTGCAGCCCAATATCGCGCACAACTGATTGCGTACCCATTAGCGATTGAACCGCCTGGACAAAATATACCATCACCTTCACCCTCATTTGGGAATCCAACAATTTTTCGCATCTCTCGCAACACAACCTCCTCCATCAATGTAAAAACTGGTGACACTTCATACGTATAAACACTGGGATTTAATGCATCAGTCAACATTTGACCGACAAAACCATAAGGATCGACAGCCGAAAAAAGTTGATTCACAAAATAGGGGTGGCCAGTTTTAACGGAATGCTTAATTGTCATACGAATTAAATCCATTAATTTCTCATGCGTATCCGGATCATCCTTGAGCGTCATATTAAATTGTTTCATCAAATCACTTGGTTCCTGCCAATTGAGGACCGGATTTTTACGTTCCGTTCCATTGAATACGGCCGTATTAAGAATTTCATTAAAAGATTCTTTCAAAAAATTTTCATGTAAACTTTTAACGGGTAAACTTTCTAAACGTTTATTACTATTATTATTATTTATATTATCACTTTTATTATTGTTATCACTTAAAATTTCATTATTTGAATGCATTTTAAAAAATTTCTGTTTGCCCTGCTTATTAAAATCGTTATCATCATCGGACGATAAACCACCACTGTCTGATCCACAACTTGATAAATTGTGCTCATCAATCACTTGGACATCAACATTTTCATTTATGTTAGCAGGCATTTTGAATATGTATATGATTTATAAAAACACTTATAATTTTTCACTTTACTTTATTATCGAGTTTCGAGTAACTTTTACGAAAATTTTATTTTCCACTTTGCACTTGATTATAGTTTTCGTTCCAATCAAAAACTTTTTCCAATTTTTAGTCCAATTTTATTTTTTATAGAGTTGTTGATAGTTTTAAAGTTACTCCTAAACTGTTTCGTGAAAATTCTGAACGAGCTCTTTTTATAAATATCCCCCACGAACAAGAAATTCAACAATCCATATAAAATTCAATTGAAATTCATTCTGACGAAAACGATTTGAAAAATATAAAAAAAAAATAATAAAAAGCTTGGCAAGGTGATTTCTTTCATTTCAAATCGGTGTAGTGTAAGTGTAGTTGAAAATATAAAGATTTTTTTTTAGTTTTTGCTTTGTTTCTTATTAGTGCACTGTCTCTCTATCTCTCTTGTTTTGCAACTATACAAGTACTCGTAGCCACTGCACTAGGTAGTTAGTTTTCGATCATCCCCCTTATTAATAGTTTTTATTTTATGTATGCTTGCTGAACTTGAATATTATACGCGGGCAATGTTCTTTTAAACATAAGTATGGGGAAAATGCATTGAAATATTGTTTAGATGGTGTTTGTATCTCTATTTAAATTTGAAACGATGTATAAAAATAAGCCTGCGGATTGTTTACCACAATCCGGTGATTAGGAGTAATGACGAAACAATTAAATGGGAAATTTGCAAATTAGAAGAACCTTTGATACTTGTTCATTGCTTCATAAAATATTTGGTTTTACACTTTTTTCAGAGAACATTTAATTGGGACCGCTTTTGATTTATAAAATACAACTAAAACAAACAACAAACACATTTAATCGAATGACTATCATCCTTAAATTATCTGTGACACGTTTGACCGACTTTCCGACGTATGTAACGCCAGATGTTTTGATTGGATAAGTGACGCAAGGTTGTCAGACAAATCCGCAATAAAATACTACATAAATCTTTTTAATTTATAAAGAGTCTCTAATCATTATATGGAAATCAACTAAAAAAATCGTTTAAAACTTTATTCAAGATTGACAAGTAGTCGGTTTCCTTGCTAAAAAAAATTCTGTTTATCTAATTTCGGCCACGAAGAGATTCTGACTCCTTTTTAAATGTCCGACAGAAATACGGTTACGTTCTCTTCTCATCTTACGTTCTTTTCATAACATTCGTCTGGCCAGAGTGCTTTAATGAAATTAATGATAATTCTAAGGTCTTAAAAGTCAAATTTCCACTTCAAATTAGGTTGATTTCTTAAAATTCAAAATTCTAATTTCTGGAATAAAAATGTTCAGCTTCGTGGCCAATTCCAATCGAACTTGATTTCGAAGCGGTCGAATTTGTTTTGGAATAAGTAAATATGGTTGGAAAAAGGTTGTTGTCCTAGAATCGTATGGAATATCAAGAGTACTGAAACGGAATAAAAAAATTAGTCAGATTTAGCACCAACAAAATCAAATTTGTTCTTTTTCGAGCAGTTACAATAAAAACTTTTTTTAACTAATCGTTTCTGCCTTAAATTTCTTATTCGTCCGTTGTTTTATTCTAAACATAACTATACAGTTATACGGTTGTATAACCCCATGCATAACTCCTTTTTTGTATGAACATTTTTCCGCAGATTCGTTTCTCTTGATATTACATTCTCTGTGCTTTATAGGCTTTACATTCTGGACTTTGAGTTTGAAAACAAAAAATAACGTATTTGACAAGATATAGCGATGGTCGGGAAATGAAAGTGTCAAAGCTTGATGATTGTGGATATTAAAAATGTTAACGCAAATCGTCCAGTACGTAAAGTCTTTTATTCCACATTTAAAATAATTATTGAAAACCTTTATGCAATGTGGCTTAATCAATGTGGTATTAATCTTATTATTCAGTAATAGTTTGTTTCCGTGGAATCCATGCATCTTTTCCCAATTTCCGTCTTGATATTCATAAGTATTACCTAGATTGTGTTGATTAAATTGAGGTGAGCAGAAAACTTCGTTCATCTCTTATGTATTATTTAAACATTTTATCCTGTTTTCCAAATGAGTATTTATTTGATACTTATTGACTTATTCGCCGCCATCTTAAAAAATATAATTAATTAGTCTTCTAAATAAATTTAATTGATTAATTGAAAAAGAAAAACGACTATTTTGAAACAAATTCACTAAGAAACATGTTTAATTATGCATTTATTTATCGGTTGATCACCTTTTGCGAAGTTGTAAAAACCGTACAACAGATATCAAATATTCTGCATTAAAAGGAAAGTGTGCAATCCAAAGCGATTTTTTTATTATTATTCAATTCACCTATTAGTCGTCGTTGTGATCACACGAATTCAAAATTGGCTCTTAAAATTAATTTGTAATACTTATGTTTTATTTAATTTATCTAAATATTTTGGGTTTCTATTTAAAAAAATTGCCGGGATAGGAAATTATGACAACAAACTAGAAGAGCTAGAGTAATCGCAACCCGACGTATCGAGGGGCGAGACTACTGACGCCAATAACCTCCCGAGGGATGACCTCAATGCTCCCTCATGTCCAGCATCTCCACTAGTTCTTCAATGTTTTTACTCCATCGATGAACGATGATTAAAGTCAACGAACAAAAAATAAAATCCAACACAAAATCACCACCACCAAAAACACTTTACACTCACTAAACGATAATTACACTCTGGCACATGGTCAATATTCGCCGATATCATTAAACCGAATAACAACACCTCGAAATCGTCTCAATTCACCAAACTTGCACACGATCTCAGAAGACTGAGAATATCAGAATTATATGACCGCACATTACGAATGATAATATTGTAATAATACGAACATATAGTTTCAATAAATTTTGTTTAACATTAACAATAATATGCTTACATCATTCGGAATTTTATTTAAATTATATGAAATAAATCCACTATCCAGTGGTAACCACCACAACCACAACAATATCCACAAATAAATGATGCAGGTCAGATCATGTCTCATGAAACGACACCAAAATGAGTAAAATAAACAAACACGACATTTCAATTTTCTGTCTCGTTTCGTTTTGAATTTGCCTCTTCTTCATACTAGTATTTTCGCTTTATAAAATTATTGTTCAACTACATTTTAATAGCTAAACTAATTTTTAGAACACTATTTGTGATCCAAAATCAAGACTCTTGTAGATTGACTCAAATCAATTGGATGTGTTGCCAAAACACGACTTTAATTCACGGGTAGGAATCTACGATAATCTACTTATTAAACCAACTTCTTACAAATTTAATTTGAAACATTTTGTTCTTAATAGTTTTTCTGTAAATCTTTTATTAATTGAGATATTTGTTAAATAAATTTCACTCAAATTAACTGAACTAAGTTTTACTGTAAATCTTTTTTTTCGAGATAATTTATGAGATATTTGCAAAATAATTTTTCTGGCCAACGGAAGCTGCCACTACCGGTTGGCTGATTTTCACTAAAATTCACTGAGACTTCAGTTTTGCTGTAGATCTTATAATTTTTATGGTGTTTTTCGAGATATTTGCAAAAAAAAAATTAAATTTATTTATATAATAAAATATGAAGTTTCAGTTCGATTGGAGAAACCATCAGCGATGTAGACACAGGCAGACCGACAGACAGACACCACTTCGAAACCTAATTTTTCGGACTTGGTCCGCTAAGTCCAAAACGGATAAATCACCAATAATCTCAAGGTCCAACATTTTCATGATTATTATACTTCATTTTACTTAAGTAAAAGAAAGTAAAAAGTTATTGGCCCAAATGAGGTTTGTTCTCTCTAAAAGTGGATAGTAGGCGTTTATCATAGAGAGTGGCATTCGAGATGTTAGTAATTTCAATTAATACACATTCATTCATATAATGAAAGTTTAGTTTAACTCGGCTAATATGCTTTAAGATAAAAAAAAATTAAATAGAAAAACTTCAATTTGAAAATACCAACGCTAAATTTTAATGTAGTTTAAAAATATTTTAACCAGTCATTAACGACACTATAGAGTAATTTTCTGAAGGGCCCCCATACCAAAATTGTAAAAAAGAAATTTTTCACTCCACTCTAAATGTTGTTTGTTTAATGAATGTAACAATTTAATTTGCCTGGTTATGACGACAGTACATGATTATACCACAGAAGAAAGATTAACCAGAATAGACATTGCGTGGACCAAATTTTTTTTTCATCTTACCTTCCTTATTTGGACATTGAAGTATAATTATTTTTGAATATTATAGTAGTTAATACAAATTATGCTGTCAAAACCAAACTTGTCAAACAATTTCACTAACTACACTGTTAAGGATTCTCAATTTTTATTATTTCACATCAAAACCAGTAAACCAAAGAATACATAACCCAACTTTCTCTTACCTTCGACAAATCAAGGTCAGAAAAATGAGTCCAAATTTTTCCATACAAAAACAGCGTTATATCTCTTCTGGTTGTATTCTGTGATTATACTGTGAAGAGCATTCGATGTTGAAAGGCCGAATGGGTCGGAAGGCCGAATGTCGAAAGGCCGAATGTGTCGAAAGGCCGAATGTCTAAAAGCCGATTGGGTCGAAAGGCCGAATTTTCATTAAATTTTCCTTCACTTAATTGATTGAAATCAATATCTAAGATTGAATTTTTAAATGAATTGGAAATACGTGCTAAGAAATCCTGTGTTTGTAGCATATTAATGGGATCAAATTGTGTCGGAAAAAACAAAAATTATTTCTTTTTCTTTTTCTATTATAATTAATTAAATTTTAATTATATGACAAAAAAAACGTAAGAAAATTTTAATATTTAAGGCGATTTATTATTAAACATTTTTATACAAAAATTTGGATAAAAGTTTAATTTTGAACATTTTCATTCATAAAAAGTGAAAAACTAAAATCAACTTCGAGACAAACGGCCTTTCGACACAATCGGCTTTTAGATAATTGGCCTTTCGACATATTCGGCCTTTCGACACGTTCGGCCTTTCGAAATTCGGCTTTTTGCTATTCGGCCTTTCGATATTCGCCCTTTCGGCCCTATTCCATGAAGGGTATATCAATTATAGTCGTGTTTTCCATGAGAATTGCACTAGAATGTGATAAATGTTAAATTCCTTTTATTAGATGTAAACAGAAAAAAAAAAAAATTCATAAAGTGCTAATGTGTAGTGCATTTAACATAAATACACATTTTAACCTTTGTTTCAACACGAGTATCGAACTACTTTTCATTAACACGGGCATACTCTGGTGTGTTTTAAATTTGATATGTATGTATTATGACAGGAAATTTCTCAGTATGACAGGAAATTTCCATTACATTGATTTTTACATTGGAAAATCCAAATACACGCCCAGGTGTGTTGTGTTGACAGGAAGGTTAAGTTGTTACAGCAATAAATAATTACAATTCTAGCTTATTTTTAGAATCACCATAGAATAACTACTAGTAGTTATTCTATGGTATCACTTGATAAACCCATGAATTTATTGAGTGTACATAGGTGCGTGTAATGACTTCAGCAAGAAATAAGAAAATATTGATGAAATAACTGACGGGGGAAATTTTTAAACTTAAAATGTGTATTTATGTCAAATACACTACATATTCGCGCTTTATGAATTTATATTTTTTCGGTTTACATAGAATAAAAGTAATTTAAAGTTTATCAAGTTCTAGTGCAGTTCTCATGGAAAGCATGGCTTATATAAGAAAATAGGGAGTAACAAAAAAAAAACAAAGCAAAACCAAAGAAAAAAAAAACATTTAACAAATTTTGTATATGATTTGTATACCAATTGAGCTAGGATTGACGCCAGCTATTTGGGTAATATGCCGTACCATTATGAAAATACTGTCGTTAACATTTTTTTTTCTTTACTTTCGTTTAATTTAACTTATCAAGCTCTGCTGGGTCCTATGTAGACACCTCGGACACCTCGGCCACTAATTACAAAGATGGTTTATTGCTTATTTTTCTGATAACGGTTTATCCGTTTTGCCCAATTATCTGAGCCACAACACAAATTACAGAACACAACCCTAAGAACATAAACAATATTCACTAATTCCTTGTTTATTTTTTTATTTGATGTACGAACCTCACTTGAACAGTTTAAATTTCTTATTTATCAACAAAATACTCACTCGCCTTTTTTTATCGTACTAAATTCATTTGATCAGTATCCAGATTATTATTTTTTTTCATCCTTGACATCACTTCTTTCAGGCTACTCGTCAGTAAGTGTATTGCTTTCAACCATAATGAGTTAGGTATATTTTATCGATATAACGGCTAGTCAAAGCAACAGCTAAAATTAACCAAATTTTGGTATAATTTGTTTTCGTGAATTTTCTTGTCAATTCGACTCTTGTGGCAGGTATTGAAACTAAAAATTTGGTTAAGATTTGTTTAACCACTAATTTTTTTTGGGTTAGCTAAACTATTTTTTGGTCTATCTAGTACGATTGTTGTTGTAAATTTTTTATTTTTGGTGAAAGCAATACAACTAATATTGCATAGTGACTCCACTGTGCCTCGTTCGCCTGATTTTACTTATGCCCGTTACACGGTCGTTACCACTTCAATTCAAATAAGTATCCTGTCTTGTAATACTTGTAATATTTATTTGAATAAGCTAGGTTCGACAAATAAGTATTCGTTTGGAAAACAGAAACACTGATTCTTTATATTAGATAGATGTAGCATATCATTAACATAAAGATATGCTTTTAATATTTTAAGTAATCCTGACTTTTTCAATCATTGAACATACGTGCAATAATATCATTCAAAATTAAGCAGTTCAATCACTCCTCACTAAATTGTGTGGTGCTGATTTACTCTTGCATTAGAGCTGCCTTTTTAATTTTTTTAATTTATTGCTGTATTTATCGGTTTTGGTTTCGTTGTTTTTTGTATAATCTGTAGAACACCATTGCTTCCATTCAAAGCGTAAAGGACTCAAATCCTCCTAAACCTAAACCGGAGAAGGCAATATAAGCTTTCCTAAACTTATTTTCGGGACCGAATCTACCAGAATCCGAAAGGGGTTATTGTTTGTTTTTGTTTGACGTCTCATGTTTTAAATCACATTTATATTCGTTAGATTGATATTTATTGATCAGTCCTCATTAAATGAGGTCGATAAGATGTTAAGCACGAACCCAAATTTATTAAATGAAAAAGTTTAGGTTTATCACTAGAAATATCGTCAAAAAGCAATTCAATCAAGGAAAGCAAGAAAAAAAACGAAAACTCAATATGTTTATTTATTGAAGTTGAAGGTTATTTTCAATTGTAATCTGTTTTCGATTGAAAAACTTTTTTTTTTTTGCATATTACTAAAACATGCAATTTGGTTGAATATTAGAATATTATTCTATTATTACCTTTTAATTTAAGTTTTTAACCCATTCTGAAGGTAAGTTAAATGTATGTACATCCAAATCTGTCAATAATAATTTTGTTGAGCGGTTTCTGGTTTTCCTACTTGTATTTGTTTTATTACTTCATTTAAGAAAAAATGATGCAATAATTCCTACAAATTACATTGTATCAATTTTAAGCAGAAAAGAGGATTTTTTGTTATTTCGCGGAATATTCGGTTTTGGTATTTTGCGTGATTTACTGTAGAATCAGCCAATACAAAATGGCTGTTTAAGCGAGTAAAAATATACGGTAACAGCTGCTTAAATATCGATAGTGTTGTATATTTTACTGTGCATTAAATTTTTCATTAAACACACTTTATTATTATTAAAGAAAATTTATACATAATTTATTATCCCAACTGTATTTAATTAATCACATGTATGGGAATTACCGTGTGCAATTTCTTTAACTTATGCATCATTAAACCAAGATTATGAACATTTTTGGTTGGTTTTTCCAAAACCAAGGCAACAGCTCCAAATTATTGTTCATTCGAATTATTTAAATTTGATTTGCTTCTACATATTACAAATAAAATTTATTATCTGCATACATAATGTTGAAATAGAATAAAAAACAATTCAAGTTCAAACATAAAATGAAAACAAAATTTTGTACGGTAAAGGTAAATTAAATATAATTGTTATTGCAGTTTATTAAATATGAATTAAATAATAATTAATACTGAATAATTTTGTGTGTATGTAATGTACGAGCACTTTGTATACGAGTTAAACCGCAAAAAAATGGTCATTAATGTGGGAATGTTAATTATTTACGGCGTTAAAAATAAATCGTTAATTATGCAACACTCGAGATTTCTTTATTATACTTTATGATTTAGAATTCCCAATTATGTCGTTACTACAATAAAATAACTCTTGCTAAGATTTGTCATACAATGTAAAATCTTTCTGGTAATCAAGACATCTTGACGTTGAGTATACATATATACCTCTATACAAGTCTCAAGCGTTACGCTTAGTTCTTTTGAAATCTCTTATTACTTCATCCAGTTCAGACGATTTGTTTTTTTGAACAGAAGACAAAAAAGAAAAAGATAAGCAAAATAAGATTAAATTGAAGATTAATTTAATCTTATTTTGCTCTCAGCAAACTTACCTAGTTTATATAAAAGATTTTATATGACTTTAGTATATAGCGATTTAAATTTTCAATTGAAATGACGTATTTTACTAGAAAGTAAACCGGTGCGACTTTTTTCGATTGAATTTCAAGAATAGAGGGCCCTTATTCTTGAAACTCACACGAAGAACTCGTCGATTTTTTTTTTGGCGAATTTCAAGAATACCTGCTCAGGTTTTACTAAATTCACCAATCTAGTAACTTGATCAATCTTCGTAATATAAAACTGTACAGATGAATAAAGTCGTACAATGAGTTAAATATTATTCGTAAAATAATTTGTCCAAATCACCTTTTAAAATAATGATGGAATTACATATTTACGAAATAGAGCTGTTGTTTCACGAACAGTAATTACTGTCAACATGTTTGAAAGAAAAATGTCTATTATAGACGACGATAAATTTCTTTGCCGTATTCATAGACCCAGTAAAAAAATGACAAATCTCTGTGTGAATTATCGCAAGAATTTTTTTTCCCCTTGAAATAATTCATGAGTTTTAAAAAAAGTTGTTAGTAGTAAACGTTTTAAAAAGTAAAATTTTCAAACATGGTGAGAGATAAACTTTTCACACTGCTAAACGCATTCCTACATTTTGAAAAGTGAAGGTTACCCTGTTAAAGAAATAAGTCACACAATTACAGATCGATAAAGTAGCAAAAAATTATTTTAAAAATTGTCTATGGAATTAGGGTTTTTCTAGGGGAAAAACATGTCTGCTATCATGCAAAAGTTGTGCTGGATCTTCGGTTAAACTTAACTTTAAAAAATTCGGAGTGGGCTGTGTCGTCTACATGGTCGTAGGTGTACTTGCATGATAACGTTTATTCGCAGTCAGAGTAACGTTGGACTGAATATATTTATTATTTTTTAATTAAAAATTAATTAACCGTCAGGCATTCTCCCTTTACAGTGCCCTCAACCTTTGTAAATCGCCATTTTGTAGTTTGTAATTTTAATTAAAATTTATGTGGAGATTTAGTTTTTCAATTTAAAATAAGTTAACCACCACTGTTTTTTACGTAAAAATTGACACCAGAGTAGTTGCGATCGGATGAGCCATTCCCTTAATACAGTAGTTCAAGCATTTAAATCATTCAAAATCAGAGATTCGCGGTACGGCTTTCCTCGCCGCCTAATAACATCATTGCGATAATATTATGCGAGAGGCGTGAAGCTTAAGACGAACCTATAAATAATCAAATATTCAAATTAAAGGTGTTGCTTATTGTTGATGAGTAATTGCCCATGACTAAGGGCAAAATTTCGTGTTACTCACTTTCGTGCGTACATATCGATATCTGTCTAAAAAGACCAAAGTATTGATATCTTGTCAAAAATGGCCAAAAATTTGGTTGGTCCAAAACCATTTTTCTCGACGTCTTGAAAGTCCCGAGCCTGAAAAACCAAAAAAAAAAAATATCCGTCCGTCTGTCTGGACGTCTGGATATCTGGATGTCTGTGACCCATGGTATCTTGAGAACGACTTGTCCGATTTGGAATTTTTTTTCGCCAATCTGTTTCTATGGTCAAGGCGGAGATTTAAAAAGCTTTTGGAAACCGTACTTCAAGAGGGTGAGGTACCTGCCATACGAATTGAACCAAAACACCTGGTTATATAAAAATATTTACGAATTTTTTGTGTATGCTGATTTGATTATTGAATTGGACATTGAATTTGGGGTTGGTTTGATGGTTAAGTTAGGAGTCAATTTGCGGGTTGAGTTGAAGTTGAGTTGGAGCTGAGTTGAGGTTGGATAGAATATAGTGAGTTGTTGACCAATTTTTTATCTATGCTGGTTTGAGGATTGAGTTTGGCGTAGAGTTTGCGGTTGAGTCGAGGGTTAAGTTGGGTTCCGTTTGCGAGTTGAATTAGGGTCGAGTTGCAGTTTAGTTGGGGTTAGATTAGAGATTAGTGAGCAGTTGAGAAATCTATATACAGGGAAACCTCACTACAATAGAAATCGATTTTGATGAAATTCAACGTTTGCAATGGAAATGGAATTCTAAAATGATTTTTAGACGAAGTTCTGAAATATGGCCAAGTAGTATGGAACTTGTCTATTCCTTAATCGGTTATTATGAAATTTGACAAGTGCGATGGAAATGGGGTTCTAAAATGAGTTTTAGATAAAGTTGTTCCCATATTCCATAACTTCATTTAACAATTATTTTAGAATTTCATTTCTAACGCATGTCAAATTTCATTTATTTATTTTTTTTGGCCATATTCGAGAATATTCATTCAAAAATCATTTAAGAATGCCATTTGAATCATGAATGTAAAATTTCACTAAAAGCGGCTAAGAAATAGCCAAGTTCCATCCTAATTGGCCATACATATAATTTGCTAAAGGTACAATTTGAAATGTAAAATGTTCAATTTGAAATGTTAAAGGTTCAATTTGAAGTGTAAAAGGAACAAATTGAAGTGTAAAAGTTCAATTTGAAGTGTACTCGTAAAACCTGTCCGTGCCCGCTCTAATAAATTATTAGCTTATTTAAGGGAGGTTTCCATTAAAAAACTTCAGTTGCATGGGACTTAACAGATCGTCCGTTGAAGTAAGGATTCCGCCAAATTGAGTGTCCGCACTCTATTTAAAAGTGAATGTTTATATGTACGTAATGTTTTTGATATTTAAACAAATGCACACGCATTGAACGATTTGAACCAAACTTTGCACAAATATTGTTTAAGACTTAAAAAAGGTCACTGTTAATATCTCAAACCTTCATGTCCTTTTTGAGAGGTGATAATCAGGTCCAAAGTTACTACAGAGGAATTTTTAAAACTTCAAATTTAGTTGATATTTGATGACGGTATGATGGTATGGTGATATGATGTTATGATGGTATAATGGTATGATGGTATGGTGGTATGATGGTATGATGGTGATTGTTTGATGGTATATTGGTATGATGGTATGAATTGAGCAGAGGGTTGAGATTTGGTTCGAGCTAAGTTGAGTTGAATTTGAGTTAGGATTTAGTTAGCCTGCATTGGAGTTGATTTAGTGATTGATTTGAGGGTTTGGTTGGCGGTTAATATGGTGATTGCATTTAGAATTATGTTACGATTGAGATGGAGGTTGACTTGTATATTGAATTGCAGGTTGAGCTGAAGATTGACTTAAGAGATTCATTTCGGGGTTGATTTGGGAGTTTAATAGATCAAGACGGTGGTTCTGACTACCTCATGAGGTTTCAGCCTTTTATAGTATTTTATTATTAGCAATAAGGTACATTTTTAAAATAAAAATAAAACCAGTTTTCAAAACGTCTAAAACCGTTTACGTCAATTCGTCTATATAAACATATTCTCTAATTACTTCTGTCTAACATAGCATTATTCTCTAATTCCACATCGATTTTATACATGTGGACATCTGTCAAAATTCCTAGAAACGTTCGGAAATTGCAATTAATGTATTCTTGAAATCCGTACTAATGGAAGTTTTTCGGTACTAGGGGAATATTTTTCAATGAGTATAAGCAGGTGATAAAACTCCATATATCGCGAACTGAAAATGAAAGGGTTCTAACTGTTCCAACTGTCGATACGAGAAAATCGATCTCAAAATTTTCAAGGCAGGTAACTTGAAAAATTTTAACTTTGCAAAAAAGTTTTGTACTTAAACCCGCAATTTTTCAGAAATTAACTTAATCAAATAACAGAGAAATTTCGAATTTAGTTTTACTTTTTACTTTTTAGTTTAACTACCAGTTAGAACTTCGTCACTATACTGAAACATGAAAAAAATTCCAGAATTTGTTCGTTAAAAAAAATTTGACAACTGTTTAAAATTAAGAAAATAAATTTTTATTTCAGGTATTTGATAACTTCACAAGTTTAAAAAAATAAAACTGATATACAGTCTTTTACAGTCTCAAGTTAGTAAAAATAAACAAGGCTTAAACAGCATCCCTTCGTGTAAGTATGTATATCACTTATGGTTCTGAAAATTAACAAAACACTCAACATGTTGCCTTAATCATTTCTTCGTTATAATTTAAACAATGTTGATAATAATATGATAATAATAATAAGTTTGACTGTAATTGGTTGAATAATATTAAATGTGGAGCGCCGTGTATTGTGATTTAAGCTGAAGCAATAACACAGAAAGATAAGAAAAAAGTGTAGGTTAAAGCCGATGTCAATTAAGCCTAGCGATATAAATATACGTATGATTTGATCCATGTCAAAAAATCAAGGATGTTTGGGCTGAAATTGATTTCTCAACCCTGCAAAATTTGGTGCCATGTATACCTAAATGAATATTTCGGAAAAGGAATATGTTATATCATTACAGATTCTAAAAGCGAAGAAACAATTTGAGATATAACATCAAACCCTTATGTAGTAACAATAATGAATGACGAGTTAAACAAATTCTTCATAAGACCATAACAAGATTTCTTAGAACATCTTAAAAATGCAATATCCAAAATTATAACGTATTATGTATATTAAATTTACAATAAAATATTTAAATTGAGAAAAATATGAATGTAGTTTATCTTGGAAAATAGAGGCCGGATGTAAAACTATTTCAGATAACAAAAAGAAGAAAGAAATAGAGGAATTATTAGAGTAAAGGTGCGCATAAATAATACATATGCGGAAATAAAGAAATCGTTATTGTCGTGTTTGTTCCTCCGTTCATATTCATTAAAAATTGTTTTATTTTCTTATGAAAATTTTGCACCACGGTCTGTGAAATGGAGAAAAAGGAGCACACCAACCAAAATATAAGTGAGCAACGGTTCATTACTTCTGCAAAATTTAAAATCGATCAACCAATAGTAGATTTCGCCAATTTTTGAAATGCTATACAAAATGTAATATCCAAAATAATATAATTAGCAGCTTTTTAGCAGTGGCTGGGGATAATTTATTAGAATACTGCCATAGCAAGATTTAAAAATGGCTTCGTTAAATGTTCAGAGTTTATAATAATTTTGGTTCATTCTATTTTGAACGCGCGCTTCATAGGGTTTAGCCGCTTCATGAAGAAGATTACATTAATTCGATGAAGAGATATTTTTACAAGTATATTTACAAGCTGTGAACGTTATTGTAATAAAACGGAATACAGGAATACCGGACCACCGAAATTATTTTATTCAACCCTAAAAATCTCGGTAAGCCTTATTTGAAAGTGCTGCGTAACGATATTTAACTGAGACCTTTGCGAAATTCGGGTACATTTTATGGTTTTCCGAGCAAAGTAATACCCTAAGATTTTATATAATAAAACACAATAATTTTGGTTTTGTCACGTTCTTATTGTGATATTTATCTTTATGTATTTGAAAATTGGAAGTTATGAGTGGTGAATAAAAAAAATTCCGAATGATTTAATGCATGTGGAATACACGTAGGGAATTAGTAAGGGAACTTTGATAGATATTCATATACGGGAAATTCGTGTGGATTCTATGAACAGAGCCCCGAATACATTTTTTTGTCCCCAAAAGAATTTAATATTAATTTTAGCTTTGGGCGATTATAATAAAATTATTTGTGTTGTTGCCAGAAGGAATCGGCGGAGGCCTTCGACCGTGTATCGGTCTGCTAGTTGCTTTATAAAATGTTTTTTTTTTGAAGAAGCTAATATCAAATTGTTCTTCTTCTATAGGGATTAGATCTTTAAATCGAGGTTTTATTTTATTTATTTAAAGAAAGTGCAAGTTTTATGTAGAGAATAATGTAAGTTCCATCCACGGAAAAAAAATGATGTTTCCTGTTCCGTTTAGTTAGCACTTTTCTGTTTGTAAGTCCTCTTTTTGGCAGTATTGTCATTCTTAAAAGTGTTTTCCAATTTTAATTTCTCGCTTTCTGTCCCTTTTTTCATTGATAGTCACTTCGTTTGAGAACTCCTGGGATAAATATACATTCTGGTAAAATTATTTTTATTTCTTTAGAGGTTAAGTTTTGCAACAGAGATTTACTATCTGTAATGAATCTATGTTTTGAATTTGAACAAACAAATATTCCGGCGGCGACACTCCCACCATACCACTTCAACTCAAGTTTCATCCATGCCAATTTCATGAAGTTTCGAATTATTACACAATAAAATTAAAGAAACATTTTTTGTAGTATTTTTCCATTGGAAAATTTTGTACCTCATTGCATATAAAATATTTATAGAATTCATAATAACCATATTGTTTACTTAAATATATAGTTGATTAGTTTTGCATTTGATACCATCGTAATCAATAAATAAAGCTACACGTATTTGAATACACCAGCTGATCATTGTTAGAAATTTTCAAGACATGTCTATTATTGAATTGAAATACAATATATTGATAAGCTTATAAAGATGAAAGGCTAATTAATAACAAGTGGTGTGTCCGTTTTTTTCCAACAGATGTACGTTCTTGTTGTCGAGTCCATCGAGTCAATCGATACGGGAAATAAACAATAAAACCAAATGCACTGATAAACCGAACATTTTAAATTATGTACATCAAAATGTATGTATGTGCAATTTAAAAAAAACAAAAATTCCTATTTACAAATAAATTAACCTTAACAAAATTAATTAGATAATTTGTCAATTTAAGTGTAGTACTTCAAAATAATAAAATGGGGCAAATTGAAGCTAAGCAAAAATATTACGCAGTTGCTCTATATGTGAACTTAAATATGGATTTCCCACGATTCCGATAATCACAGTAATTTCCTAGAAAATTATATGTACAGAGTTTATAATGTTAATCGGATAATTACTTAACTAATAATTATAACAATGTCACATGTTTTAATTGACACAAGACAATTAGTTATTCCCTAAGCCGAGAAGCACACCTTGTTTCAGATAATCAGGTTGTCGATATTTGAAAAGATAATCAGATTTTAATTGTGTTACGCCATCGAACACTATCCTCGTGAGTGATAAGAACACCCAATTATCTAAATTCCATAACTTTATCGCCAACTTTTGTACAAAACAATACAGTATTGAGTTCTGTTTGGCCCTACAGGTCGACTCATTGAGCTCATACCATTATTATCATGTTTACCAAATTGCAACAAATATGATTTTATCAGGACAAAATGAATCACTCATTTATCTGTTGTGCCAAGTTTTTAACATTCTCACGTTGTGCCAAGGCGTAATTGTGTCAAGGCGTATTGTACCCTTGGAGAACTTTTAAAATTGCTTTTCAGTTAAGCGATATGAATCTGCTTCAAAGGTATCTTAACATAAATGAACATTGTCGTGCTAGTTGTGCCTCTTCTTTCTCATCTCCTCGTCCAATTTTTAACAATATCGTACGGGAAGGTTCATGGAAAGGTTCATGAGTTATGACAGAATCGGTGCGGTTAAAGTCACCTAAGTATGTTATTGGTAATTTTTTTTAAAATTATTTTATGCTAAATTGTTAAGCACAAGATAACACAATCTGAGCGAAAAGTGGATATAGTTGTTAAATTGTGAGAGTATTAAGGTTACAAATAACGGGACTTGGTGATATACGAGTACAGGCGATCCTTGACTTACGTCGTAGATGCGTCCCAAAAAAATGCAACGTAAGTTAAAACGACGTAAGTCGGAAAAAATGACACAAATATATATGTTGGTTCTGTACAAAGTACAATTTATTTCAGGTCATATTTTAGGTAAAAATAAATTAAAATTAAATATAATTCAATAAAAATTCGCACATAAATTGGTACATTATTTGCATATAAAGTAAATAATACATAAATTCAAACATATGTGCACATTATGTTTATAAATCACAATTGGTTTTAGTCTAATAACCCTTCGAATTCATCAGATGATGAAATAGTGTCATCGGAAGATGAATTAGATGATTGAGGCGATGTTGCTGTAACCGGTTGGAAATATTTTTTCAGGGTAGGTTGACTTAAACCAGCCTTTCTAGTTTCCATGTACAAGTCCTTATAGCATGTAACACCCTTAGTTATCGCTTCTATTGCGAGACATCGTCTTTCCGAGTCTAGATCAATCTCTTCTATCAAATTTTTTAAATCATCAGAAGAGCTTATAATGGTTGCCAATTATTTTAGAGAAAGTATAGGCTGTGGATTATCATTGTCCTCTGTGTAACATTGCCAATATTTTTGATATTGGGTATTATCAGAAAAAATACAGATTCAGAGGCTTTGGTACGGTCATGCTAAGCCGACTAGAACTCAGGGGAAATGGGGTGGGTTTTCCAAAGCATGAAAATGTCTGTCTAGACCGCAAAAGGAATAAGGAAGGAAAGAAGGGAAGGTAGTCTACTTACTCACCTCGTCATGACATCTACATACCTCACATCATCCCTAATTTAAAGCTACTAGCTTCTCATAACTGTAAATTAATAACAATAAATCGAACGAACGAACTGAGTAATGGTGGACATTTCAAAAATAATAAAAAGAAATTATTTAGCCCGATAAAAATTGTTTAATACGAAAGCAAATTATTCATTCAACACAAGTAACCAAAAATGCATAATAATGATCTATAATACTAGAATGACGTCATAAAAAAAAATAGAAATAACTAACCATTTAGTTTTTCTGAATCAATAGCTAAAAACTAGAAAAGCTAAAATTAAAGTCAAACGAAGCTTATTGATTACATTGAATCAAAAATAATTAGTTATCTATAAGAAATCTATACTAATGAGAAATTAAACAATGAAATTGACTTATATTAGTTAATCGTAAATATACAAAAAAAAAAAAATAGATGCATAATGAAATTTATATAAACAAAGAAAGAAAAATTAAATTTATAAATTGTAAAATTAATAAAAAAAAAATTTTTAACTTTACCGATAATGCTGCCGAAGCTTCTTGATCAATGTCATAGCGTCCATTTTAATTTGATCAACAAAATTTGTATAATTTAATTTTGTTTTTGCAACGTCATATTAAACCATTCTTTTATTTTTCTAATTTTATAACTTGGTTTTCACTGATTTATAACAGTTTATCAGTTATTCACTACAACTGTAGGTATGATATGGCACTATTCCTTGAAAATTATTACAGTTTATCACAAAAAAAAAAAATCATCATACCATACCGTTCACTCACAAAACGTTTTTTTTTTCCATACATGTGGTCTCTTATAAGTTATAACATTACAATTTGTATTTCTCACTGTGTTTTTAGTGTATTTGCGTTATGATAAATTTTGTTTTTACACCGCTAAATACGTTTAGGAGACCACATACACTTTTTTTATATATAATTTGCGCGCACAATTTTCACTATTGAATTGATTTTTTATTTGCAAATATATTAACATATCGGTGATATAATAAAGTCTATATATCACAACCATTTAATTTTAGGTACATATTTAATTCACTTTATTGTCTATATATACATATTTTTTTTTTGTTTTTCTGGTTGGTTCTAATATTTATTTTGGTTTGTTAAAGTTTTTACACATACACTCAGATTAGGTTATTAATAAAATAATCAAAATTCATTTGGTTTAAGCATAGTATTATAGTCTTAATGTTTAACTGAGGTGATTTTATTAGTTTTTTGTTTTTCCTCAATGTTTCTCTATCAAATCACTACAGCTTATCACTTAAGATATATTTTCTGACCGTTTTCCAATTCAAACGGGAAAGGTCACATTTTACCAAATACATAATTTAAAAACTCAATTGTTATTAAATCGACTATTAATTAACAATAATTAATTCATATTTGATTATATTCAACTAAATATTATGCACTTTTCAATTTTTTTTATAATCACGTGAAATATTTTATTCTTATAATTTATTTATTTACTTATTTTAGTTTTTAATTTTAAATAAAGTAAAAACTCTCTGCACAAAAATAAAATGACCACCAAAACTAATTCTCTACCATCCGACTCAAAAGATAATTTCCAAAAAAAAAACTCCCGTCTATCCAAATTTATTCCATTATATAGTCAAGCTCAACAATTGATTGCCCCACCTAAGTAATTTCAACGGGATCAACCCGTTAATTCCCCTAAATAAATTAAATACATTTCTTTTTTTCATCGTATGTATTGGTCATTAATAAATAATAATAATAATCAATAAGGGATACGCACCGTGTAACACACCGGGCAACTTGGAGCGATTGATCAACGTCGATCGTTACATCTGTTTGAGCTTCACTGTCTTCATGATGCTCGCGCAATTCGATTAATTCATCGTCTGATAGTGGGCTATCCTGCTGCGTTAATAAATTGTCTACGTCAGACAAATCTACCTCTGTGAAACCAATTGCTTTGGCCATATTGAGAATTTCAGTTTGAACTTCAGCTGCATCTTCACTACAAATGGTGGGATGATTTTCTGACCAAAGCTTTTTCCACGATCCAGACATAGTGGTACTGCTAACTTCGTCCCAAGATTTGCCAATATTAAAAACTGCGTGTCTTATCGTAAAGTTTTTCCAGTAATCTTTCACAGTGGCTTCGTTTTCTTCAGATCTTCGATCAATTTCATGAATCATTTCTTGAAGAGTACGTCTTAAATAATATGCCTTGAACGTCGCAATAACACCTTGGTCCATCGGTTGCAAAATGGACGTAGTATTCGGTGGAAGAAAAATAACTTTAATATTTTCGCCCAATTCATCCAAAATAACGGGATGGCCGAGTGCATTATCCAACACGAGCAAAGCTTTATGTACAAGATTATTTTTTATACAATAATCCTTTACTGCAGGACAAAAATATACCTTATACCAATCAGTAAAGAGACTAGCGGTAACCCAAGCCTTTCTGTTGCTTCTCCAAACAACCGGTAAGCTAGTTTTGGTGATACCCTTTAAAGCTCTCGGGTTCTCTGAGTGGTAAATCAGCAAAGGTTTCAACTTGAAGTCGCCGGCGGCATTACCGCCAAGAAGAAGCGTCAAACGGTCTTTTGCTGCTTTAAAGCCGGATGCATGTTTTTCTGCTGTGGCCAAATATGTACGCGAGTGCATTTTTTCCAGTACAAAGCCGTTTCGTCCACGTTAAATATTTGCCGGCTTGAATATCCTACATCTGAAACAATGTTTTTAAATGTTTGCAGAAAGGCGTCTGCTGCGGCTGTATCTGCACTAGCTGACTCACCCAAAAGTTTAATGTTTAGGAATTCATTCCGATTTTTAAAATTTTTGAACCAAACTCGACTAGCCTGGAAAGTATTTGTTTCCTCCTTGCTTAATTCGGCCAGAGTTACGAAAATACTCTTTGCTTTGGTTTAAATGATCGCCGTACTAAGTGGAATATTTTTTTGATTTGCGTCTTTAATCCAATCTGTTAACAATGTTTCCATTTTCTCCATTGTTGGAGTTCTAAATTTAGCAAAAATTTTCGCGCTTTTTGAAGTTCCCGTTTTAGCGTGATCGCGAATATTTTTTCTTGTTTAATAATTTTTCTCACAGTTGTTTGTGGGAGATTTAAATGTCTGGAAATGTTAATGGCTTTCTCACCAGCGGCAAATCTGTTTAAAATATTCAATTTCAACTCCAACGTAATTGTTTTCCTCTTTTTAATTGGGCCATCACTCATAATTAATTCCTAGACACATGTTGTCCGATAAGTAAATCAATTTATTTTCAATTTAAATACGAAAAAATATATTACCTGATTAATTTTACAGTTTCTAAGAGAAGTCGAAACAAAAATATACAGCGAGAAAATTAATCACACACAAATTATTTACATACTTAGCATTAAAGGACGAAGGAGAAACACACAAGTTGCCTGCTTATACACAAATGCTTACCTTACTAAATCGTTTTTATCGATTGTTTAAAAGAGATCATATACATACTGCACTTGTGCATGTGTGTATGTAAAAAGCAATAAAACGGGAAACAAACTGAAAAAAAGTTCTGCTCTATTCTACGTTTAATGTAGAATAAAGTAGAATTTAATTAGGGGAATCACAAATTTGTTTTTTGTTTTTCAACTCTCTCTTATGTTGCAATTTTTTTTTTTTACGACGTACTCGTAACTCAAAACAATCGACGAAGTATCTTAAATAAAGAGCGTACTTTATAAACGACGTAAGTCGAAAAAAACGTAATTCAAAACGACGTAAGTCAAGGATCGCCTGTACTGATTGCACAGACCAATGTGAAAAGCGTGGATTAAACGATAAAGGAAAGCAGGAAACATTGACAGGATAGACAGGTTAGAAATCTATGAAAGCGAAATGTCACAGAATCAAAGATTGGAAACGGGTTAAATGATTTTACGGTGCATTCGAAAAATGTTACTGATGAGGGAAATTTAACGGAACTTGAACGGCGAGTAGATCTTTTAGAGCGGGGGAAAGTTCCTATTGAGCGTGAGTGCATAAATTACCGCATATGTCGATATACTACCACTACCAGAATTTGATCCTGCAATTAGCATTAATAACGTCGGAACAATTCGTTCAAAAAGTTAAATCGTTCATAAATGAACGAATTATTATGTTGACAGTTGTGTTTACCAAGAGAAGAGTATTTGCGCCGAATTGATGAAACATTTTAAATCACATATGGGCGAAGCAGAATTACACGACAAGTTACGATCAAAGATTTGCAAATGAGACCAAACGTTGGTCGAATATTATTACGAAATGTGTGCCATCCGTCAACGTAAAGTTTTTGATGAAACTTTAATAAAATATACAATTATGGGGCAGAATGATTATCAAGTGCGCAGAGTGCACGGGCTATAAATGCCGAATACAATGCGGGTCAGCTGAATATACAAAATAATTTAAATGCGAGGGTAAAACCAACCAACAAAAAAGCCTCCACCGTAATTCGATCAACTAGAACATACCATATACGAAAATTTAGTATTTGTTTTGCTCGAAATTTAAAAGAACTCGGGAAAACAGAGATCGAAATGGAAATTAATTTTAACAATAATGAACCAGTTGTCTATCGTCCTTATAGACAGACTATCATTACATCAACGTGGAAAAGTCAAAGCAACAATAAGTGCATTGTTGGAACATAAAATAATACGTCAATCTGGACCACCTTATACTAGTCCAATCGTCTTTGTAAGAAAAACGACGGTGAGGGACATATGTATCGTTTGTGTACGATAAGACGATACGGGACCAGTATCCATTACCGATTATGAAGACCAGCTATCACGGCTTGGATTTAGCATCCGGCTTTTATCAAATTTTATCGTTCGCCGTTTCAGAATCTCGTATGGCTTTCGTAACGCCAGATGGACATTTTGAGATTCTGAGGATGTCCTTTGGCATGGAAAAGTTGGAACGATTATTGAAGCTATCACAACGATGAGAACTAACATTAAAATTAAACATTAAAAAGTGTCAGTTTTTCAGGGAAAACGTTGAATTTCTTGGCCATGAAATCGATTCTCAGGGTACACGACCAGGATCGAACAAAACCAATGCAAGTTTACGAAATAGGATAGTTATCGGATTAGGAAGTTATTCCAGGAAGTTTGTTAAGAACTTTTCAATGATCGCTAAGTCACTAACTCGATTAACAGAAACTAATGAATCATTCAATTGGACTAACGAACAGACAAAGTCGTTCGAGTTATTAAAAAGCAAGTCATGAGAAGTCGTGTTATGTTGACCGATGCAAGTTCCAAAAAAAAATGAAGAAGGTGAAACGAAGCCTGTTTCATTTTTAGTTGTCGGACAACTATTGATGAACGCAAATATCATCCATATGGGTTGGAAGCTTTGGCGGTCGTTGAAGCGCTTCAAAGGTTCCGTATTTATTTAATTGGAAATCCCCATTTACTTTGGTTACGGTTACGGATTAATCTCGGTTGACAACGTGCTCTACCAAAAAGAATTTGATTCCAAGAAAATAAAGGTGGTGGCTGTGATTGGCTGAATACAACATTAATATAATACTATGTTCCAAACAATGCTGATGAACGACAGATGCATGAAGATTGCACGGTCTATCCGGAACAACTGTACCGAATTGTAAATGATAAACGTATGTGAGTTGTACCCAAAACACACAAGTGGCTTATAGTTAAAATGAATCACGAAGATATGGGAAATCTGGGACTCGAAAAAACGGTGGAAGTTATTCGCAGATATTTTTGCTTTTCTCGAATAGGAAACTACATAAAGTAATATGTATATTTCGTCGTGTCTAGAATGTGGATATACTAAATATCGAAAGGTGAAATGTATCCTATTGATGAGACGCCAATACCATTTCACACCAAACATGTGGACCAATTCCGAAAACGTAGTCATTAAATCCGCAAAATCAATGAACACTGCTCCAGTTATATTGGTTATGAAAGACTGGACTACCCATTTCGGAGTTCCAGCGAGACTAATTAGTGATCGGGGTACTGCATGTCCAGGTTATTTACATTTTACATGGCTACGATTAGCGCGAAAAGGACTTCGTTTGGTTTGAAATGAAATTTCGAATCGAAATTTTGTGACGCCTTATCGAAATATTGACAAATCTTCATAGCATTGAGCTAATTGAAAGAAATTTCGTTTTATTTGAGACCAGTAACTGAATCAGGTGCTGTTTCATACTCTCGAAATCAGACACTTTTAGACAACAGGGAACAGGACAATAGGAAAAAATAAGTTTTTAACTAGCAGCTTGTTCATATAGGTACAAGAACGCCACTGCCTACAGATCCAGCCAACAAGAAAAATGACAAAACAAATCGAACAGAAGAGACCAATCTAGCTTTAACACAGTACAGATTTAGCAGATGTCACATTATTGGCATATTCTTCAATTGAATTAACATTGAATGTTGACGCATCAATTATTCACTAGGCGCCGCGCTTCAATCAAATCGAACCATTGGGATGACCGAAAATCAACAGCAATAGAGAAAATGTTTAATTAGAAACTCGACAGAGCGTCACAAGTCGAAATGACATTTTTCAGAAGATGATCAACTTCTTAATTTTCTTAATTTTCAGGTGAATTCTTTACTAGAGACGAACACAACAAAACTGGATCAGAGGCAGCTGCGACTTTTTGAAATCGTTCGGGGTTTTGAATTTTTCATCTTTGTAAAATGTAAGCATAATGTTTGCACGAGTTAAACGTTTTAAATTTTCTCTTAATAGTCCGTGCTTCACTCAAATTTTCAACATGATCAGTGCATCATCACGCTTCGCAATTTATTTTGATTTTTTCGAATAAAATTTAGATTATTTGCTTCAATTATTCCATATAGAATGTAAATTACGGTAAATGTGCCTTTTATGTATATACATATATTGTACATATATCTAATAATTCAAATTCACATAGTTGATGTCATTGTGACGACAAATTCCAATTTTGTTAGTGTGATTTTGTGAATATTTTACACTCCTGCAATGTGGATGATAGCTTGTTCTTGATTGACGTGATTTTTTACTTATATTTTATATTGGCGATTTTGATAAAGAATGACTTTTGACGCAACACATATGTCGTGCACGAACTTGAGATGCACGTGCAGACAATGAAATTAGACATGGTATTTGCCAGTGTTTAGATTTTTCTCAGTTTGAAGAATGATCAGACATTATGTGTTTGATGACTGTTGGAGGTCTTATAAATTAGTTCCAAAAACACTCTGTGATTATTTGACAGATCGGCCGTAGAACTAATGATTTTCAAGGTTTCGATACAATTCAATATGTTGGCATCTACACGCAAAACTTAAATTCTCTTACAACATTTTCCAAAACCAATAAAAATTGATCTTGAATTGTACTTTCAATGTAAAAATCAATTAGGTTGGTAAAGTATTATGTTTATAGAGACAATTAGAATAAATTTTTTTTTTTTTTGTTTAATAATTATTTCAATCTGACCTTAGTCAATATTCATGTTAATAAGTACTTTTATTAAATACAAATTACAGAGATGGAGATAAATGATTATTCATTAATGATTATAGTTAGGCAACCCGTTTATTGAAAGTGCGTTTAAAATTATTACTTCCGTTCGCCCCGTTTGTCGTGCCGTAAATGGTGATGTACATAACATGATCTAAAAATCAATATATCAAACATGCAGTTAACGAATGAAAAATAAACGTTGAACTGTGTTAGTCCTGCGGGGTGAGGTGTGACATTAGCTAGTGACGACTCGTCAATTCGTCATTAATTAAACTATTTTATTCATTTTCCTGAATGGAATTTATAGAAAATGACGCGGAGACGATTTTTTTATTTTATTTAAATTTTAATTTTTTTTTTTTTTTTTTTTATACAAGTGCCAAATTAATTTCACTGCCAACAAAAATAATTTATTTTCATTTTTTACACTAAATAACTTGCAGTCTTCCTGGCACTGTATATAATTATAAAAATCAATTATTGCGATCATTATTAAAAGTACCTATACTAATGAAGAAACTGTCTTAATATTCTAATTGCCAATTACGGACTAAGTCCATGTTGATGATATACTGAAATTTCGTAATTACCTTTTATAATAAACATCAAAAAATCTCGATATAATAACTGTATAGACAAAACTAATTATTTTGCAATTGATCAGATTTGCATCTACACGAAAATAAAATAGAAAGTCAGTTAGCCTGTATTACAATGTTCTATTAGTTATACTATTCCTATATATAACTCGCTAGAGTTATATGATTATTGGAAGGAATCGAATATCACAGTCAACATCGAATTAGGTCAATCATACGTGTATAGTTGTTGGTATGCTCAATGAATTTGTTTCAATCATATGAATTTTGAAGCCAAGTTCCATGGAATAAGGTAGTTCAAATTTAATACGATTATTACTGTATATACATGCATCAGTTAATCCAATTTCAACCTTCCAATGATTCAATGATGGAACAAATTGTTAAACTGATGAAGGCTATCGATATTAAATACTGTAAATAAAACTATACAACAGTTACTGAGTACTACTACTATGTTGTCTAACTAATACACATAATTTGGAAATGTGATCCAGGCAAATTATGTTCCTATACAATACCTCAACCTCTAAATCCAACTAACAATTTCCAACGATAGTTTCCTCATTTTATACACAAATACACAAAAAAAACAATTGTAACCGATTTGCTTTTGAATGTTTTACATTTTGTCTTATTTAGTTTGTAATTACTTATTTACATCGGAAGTATGCACAAGACTTAAGTTACACAATTACATTGTATATTTTTATTTATTTATTATTTGGTAATTTGGAATGTAACAATTAGATTGCATGCAAGAACTTACTTGTAATTGTAAATTAATTAAAAAAAACTTATTTTATAAGCGCAATAAAATTAGCAGCAACTATTTTAATTTGGGTCAATTAATTATTGTGGAAGGTAATTTGAAGTTGTCGGAAAAATATAGTATCAAACATATTTTATAGTACGTTTATACAAATGAATATGACGACTGCTGGTAATCATGACTCTTGCCAAAAAAAAAAAAACTTTAAAATTATTAATTAGTGAATCAGTAAACAAATAATTTGTGTAGGTACATGATAGTTTTTTAGCCGTTTTAAATTAAAATGAATTCATCTGAATATATTTAGAACTATACTTGGAAATTTAAGCATTTTGTTTTTGACAATTTATCGGAATTTTCTTGATTTCATTTTCACTTAAATTTATTTCCTATGTCTGAAATTTTGTGTGAATGTTTGACCCTCCAACCGTGGGCAACTTATGGGATTCGCATTCTAAATATTTTGTAAAACTTAGCGGGTCACGCAATTATCGTGTCGACCGAAACGGTGTTGTCCCATTAAGGCAAAGGTTTACACTTAAAATTGAACTTTTACTTCAGTCTAAAAACAAAGTATTGAAATCCTGTCAACAATGAGCAAACATTTGGTTGGTACCAAACCACTTTTCTCGGCGTTTTGAAAGTCCCTGAGTCCGAAAAATTAAATTAAAAAAAAAATGTTCGTTCGTCTGTCTGGACGTCTGGATGTCTGTGTTCCCATGATATTTCGAGAACAGCTTGCCTGATTTGAATTTTTTTTTTCGCCAATCTGTTTCTATGGTCAAGGTGGAGAATTGAAAATCTTTTGGGACCTGTATGTCAAGAGGGTCGGATATCTGCCATACGAATTGACCCAAAACCACTTGGTTATATAAATCTTTACAAATATTTTATATATGCTGGTTTGAATATTGAGTTGGCTACGGAATTTGGGGTTGACTTGAAGGTTAAGTTAGGGGTCAATTTTCGCGTTGAGTTAAAATTGAGTTGGAGTTGAGTTGGGTTGGATTAGGATATAATGAGCAGTTCACCAAATTTTTTTATATATGCTGGTTTGAGGATTGAGCTGAGCATTGAGTTTTCCGTTGCGTTGAGTTGAGGGTTGAGTTGGGTTTTATTTGCAGGTTGGATTGAGGCTGAGTTAAACTTGAGCTGGGGTTGGATTAGGGCTTAGTGAGCAGTTGAGCTATCAATAAATATATAAAAGTGAGTGTTTGTATGCTTCTATGTATGTATGTACGTGGTGGTATGTGGTTGAGTTGAAGTTGAGTTGGATTTGAGTGAGTGGTTCGGTTTTAGGGTTTAATTTGTGGTCGAGTTTAGGGTTTAGATTGAGTTGATTTTAGTTGAGTTCATACACGCATGTAGCTTTCGTGTCGAGTTGATTTTAGGATTGGGTTGGCCGGAAAGTGTAAAGTTGAGTGGAGGGTTGAGATTTGGTTCGAGCTAAGTTCAGTTGAAATTGAATTAAGGTTTAGTAAGGTTAAGTTGGGGTCGATTTGGGAATTATTTAGGGGTTGATTTGGGACTAAGTTAAGGGTTGATTTGAATGTCGATTTAAGGTTGATTTGGTGATTGAACTGAGGGTTGGTTTGGCCGTTAGTTTGGTGATTCCGTTTAGGATTATATTGCGATTGAGTTGGAGGTTAAGTTGGAGGTTGAGCTGAAGATTGAATTAGGAGATTCAATTCGGGGTTGGGTTGGGTTAATTTTCAGGACAGGTATTTTTCCCAATTCCCAGAGAATAGCCAGAATAGGGCCACTGCTGGACGATAAATGTGAAGATACATTTTGCCAATTTCATTTGAGTTTTCGCGTTTTGAGGATAATCAACTATCAAAGTGAATTTTATTGTATTGTCAGAGATAACATCAAGTTATACGCACTAAAATATTTACGAAACCCGTCAAACTCAATTTTCACGTCGGATTTAGTTTCCTATTTTTGGAGAGCAGTGAAAATTTCATTTCACTTGAACAGCGTACTAGGATATGGCTGTATTCCACTTTGAATAATTGACTGAACTGACTTCAAGTCGAAAGAAGACAAAAAAAAACTAACCCATTTGAGTGACAAAGATAAAGCCAGTATTCCATTACGAAAAAAGGTTTATCAGCAAAAATATATTAAGATAAAAATATAAAATCGGTGGTTGTATTACCAGTATACTGTACTGTGAACTGTAAACAAAATTTTTACTTACCAGTGGCCCTATTCTGGCTATTCCCTGCGAATTGGGAAAAATATTGCTATATTTCCAAACTTCAATAATTCCCAATTTTTTATTTCCCAATTCCCAAAAGTGTATTCTGGCGTAATTGGGAATCATCCAATGGGAAAAACACTATTTCAAATTTTGCAGCCGCCATTATTTAAAAATTTTATTTTCTACATATAAAATAAAAACTTTACCGATACTACGTTGTAAATCAAATATTGAAAATACACAAAACAAACTCCCAAAAAAAAAATTTGCGAAAAATAAACGTCAAAACTTACATAAAATGTAATTATTTTTCCCTACAATAAAAATTCTAAATCGCCAGAATACACTTTTGGAAAAAATAATTCCAAACTGCTAGAATACTGTCAAAATAGTTCAATTCCCAATTCCCAGGGAATAGCCAGAATAGGGCCACTGGTAAGTAAAAATTCTGTTTACAGTTCAAAATTGGAATTCTTTACAACACCTCAAATTATGAGCTAGCTCAGTTTAAAAAATTTCCGCTAGGTGGAATTTGTGATGCTCCAATCGTCAATTGACGATTGTAAAAGTATAGAAAGCGCCTCTCGAGGAAAAATGTTAAAATGAGGCAACTGGCAAAATGACATTTCTCATAAATGCGACGAAACAAAATTTTGCAATCCGATAGTTAAAAAATGTTTTTATAATCCAAAATTGGAATTATTTACAATTATTAGCAATCTGTGGCCCTATTCTGGTAATTCCCGGGGAATAGAAATTTTAAATTTTATTGCAGTATTATTCCCTTTTTCCCAAAGTGTATTCTGGTGTTTGGGAAAGATTTTTTATTGGGAAAAAATTATTCCCAATTACAGCAGTTTTGACGTTTGTTTTTCCACACCGATTTTATGAAAGAATTGATGGGAAATAGATTTTTAACCAAAATGTTTGTTTATATGTAGTTAATATTAATAATATTAGTATAGTTTGTAAGGGTTAAATTACCTAATAATTTTAAAGATAGTATTTTAATAAATAAGAGTTATTATAATAATTTTGATATAACTAAATTTATTTCCCCTGTGTATTTATTCCCCAATTGACAGAATCCACTTTTGGAAAATGGGGAATAAAAAGTTGGAAATATGTATCTGGGGTGCTATTCTTGAAACATTACGAAAATTTTCGTAACCGAAAATTTTCGTAATGCTATTTTCGTAATAGTAATGGTGAAATCATAATTTAGTATTCTTGAAACCATTACGAATATAACGAAGAGAGGCAAAAAGAACTAATAAAATTTCGAGAGAGAAGATGAAAATGTAAGTTCTTAAAATGGTATTCTTGAAATCCGGATTACGAAAATTTTCGCAACGGAACGTTACTAAAATTTTCGGATGGTTTTTTTGTTTCTTATTGCATTTCGTAATGAAATCATTTAGATTTTTATTTTAATTATATTCATACAAAGACGTTCATAAAACTCAATAATTTCTGTTGATGGTTAAAAATAATATGTATTTACATTTCGCTAAATATTTATTATTTTATTACCACAAAAAAAAAAGGTACCTATTTGTTTGTGGTATGTTTATTATTTTCTTAAAAATAAGGGTAATAGCTACAATACTAATTGACAATTTGGGATGTATTTTTAAATGTCGCGTGTTGTAATTGGAATTGAATTGATATACCGTCACAGGCGGCTAATACTAATGGTACGTAAAGTCATACAATCATACCATCATACCATAATAGTATCGTACGACAGTACGATCTAAAATCATATCGCCATAGAATCAAAGGACAATGCCACTACATAAACAGCCGTGACATCAGTCTAAACCATAACCTGCTAAAATTCTCTCCTTCAAAGAGAGAATTTTAGCAGGTTATGGTCTAAACAGTCAAATCCCCAGGCGAATAAAGATTTTTATTTTCCTATGAAACATAAACAAAATCATATTGGAATTATTTTGTGTTGTCTTTATTTTCAGTTTAAATGAACATTTTTATTGATAAATATAAACAATTTTAAATTAAATATATCGAATTGCAGCTTGTCCACAATTTTAATTAAAATTAATAAAATTTTAATTCACAATTTTGCGTTTTAGTAAATTGATTTTTATTCTCAAACATCGTCAGCCTCCGTGCTTTTTTTTTAAATTTCATTTCGTAGATTACTAGATTAGTTTTATTACTTTACCAATGCTACTACATAAACAGCCATGATTTATAATAAAACTAATCTAGTAATCTACGAAAAGAAATTTAAAAAAAAACACGAAGCCTAACGATTTCCCTAAATTTCTCTAAAAATCAATTTACTAAAATGCAAAATTGTTAATTAAAATTTTATTAATTTCAATTAAAATTTTGTACAAGCTGCAAGATATACAATGTGTTTGGTCGTCAAGTGACCGGCCGGAAAATTCTGAATATTTAAGTAAAATTATCGAAAAAAATTCTTTAAGGTGGATGTCTCATTTTCAAGTTATGGGCTCGATTATAATTCTGTTTGCGGTTTTTGAAAAGATGAAGTTTATGAGTCACTTTATTTGATAGTTTGCGCACTTAGCTAGGTTTTTTTAAAGAATGTAAAAAATTTCGGGAAAATAACATTTTTTTTAGTAAAGAAAACCTCTACTTTTTAAAAAACTGAACTGTAAACCGTGAAAATGTCCCATTAAGTTAATTATTTTAATTATTATTATTAATCTACAGCATAATATCTACAAATTGACAAGACTTTCTTACTAGCTAACTCTTAAAAATACCGCGCAAAAGTCACCTAGAGAAAGTAGGGAAATTAAACAAAAAAGTTATTTAAATTAAAGTCAAAGAAATAAAATAATACTATTTTATTAATAATCAATAAAAACAATTTTTATTACAAATTATTAAACATTTTTAATTACATGACATGTTCGAAATGCCCTCCACTCTCTTGTAAACAAACAAGGGCTCTCCTGATCACACTAGTTGTTGTCCAACGCAATTGTTAAGGGTTGCCTCTTGTTTCTGCTGCAGCAGCGAAAATTCTTGCTGTCAGAAATAAAAATCTAGGGGCGTAAGATCAGGGGACCTTGGCGGCCAGGCTACAGGACCTCCTCTACCGATCCACCGTGGATTATTTTCATTCAAATTATCACGTATTATCTTTGCAAAATGTGCTGGAGCTCCATCTAATTGCAGCTGCATTCGCCTTCTCCTCAACAATGGCACTTTTTCCATGACAACGTGATTCCTGAAAATTCTAATAATACGTGTTGATCAAGCCTGTTTATTTCCACGTAAGATCCGATAAGTTAATCGTGGATCATTCCCGCCCATACATTTATAGCAAATTGGCTCTGGAAAGCTGTCTCCCTTACGACGTTTGGGTTTTCGACAGCGCAAACATGGAGGTTTCTATAATTTGTTATACTCGCCATGGTGAAAGTAGCTTTATCTGTCTACAATATTCTCCTTATAAAATTGACATCACTTCTTCGCTGTGAAAATATCCAGTTACAAAAAACTGATCTGGCACGATGGTCCACATTTCCTAGATGTTGAGCACGGCGGAAGTGATAAGGATTAAGGCCTTCTTGACCTCGATATGCCTAATCTAATAGACAGGCGGGTGATACTTGTCGTAGGTTCAGCGCGTATTAATCGTAATAAATCCTCTTCCAACGTGTACGTTAATATTCACGCTGGACTCGTGTTGTTGTTGGAATAATCCTTGTTTGGGAAAACGTCGATGTATTGCAATGAATGTCCTATACCCAAGTACTGGCCTGTTGGATATCGACGCCTGTATTTTTCGACAGCAACGCGTGCATTTCCATTAGAGAACAGGTTTACAAAATGCATATTGGCTACATGAGAAGGTGGTGGATCACGCAAATGTGTCATTGTAATGATTAAGCGTTTACTTAACACAAACTGTCCTTTTAATTTCCACACAAACTTAAAATTGTTAAAACACAGAACACTGAGAGTACATGTGTGAAAGTGTCACACGATTGGTTAGCGAACAACTGAACTATTTAATATTACTTACCAATTTGAGTTTTCGATCATTTAAAAGATTTGGTTAGATAACATCACTATACCTAAACGGCTAAAAACGCCATTTTTCCGACAAATTGGTGTTCGAATATTTTATGAGTTAGGTAGTAACAATGTTTTAATAATTATAAATAAAATAACCATGCCATGGGACATTTTTTCGACTTACAGTTCATTTTTTTTTAAAAGTAGAGGTTTTTTTAAATAAAAAAAATCGTTTAAGTAAAAAAATGTGATTTTCCCATAATTTGTTACATTCTTTACAAAAACCTGGCTTAGTGTGCAAACTAACCAATAAAGTGACTCAAAAGCTTTAAAAAACCGCAAACAGAATTAAAATCGAGCCCATAACTTGGAGATATGATGAAAAATGTGAAAAGCTATCACCAACACACAAGGGGTCACTTGCCGACGAAACAGATTGTATTTAATTTAAAATTATTTCTATTTATCAATAAAAATTTTCATTTAAATTGAAAATAAAGGCAACACAAAATCCCATATGATTGTGTTTACGTTCCATTGGAAAATAAAAATCTTTATTGCCTTAATACCACTACAAGTTTTTTTTTTCATGGCTTTTTATGTAGTGACATTGCATAGGATCATATTGTCGTACTACCATACCATCAAACCATCATGCCATCATACACGACATAACATTATATCATCGTTCAATCGTACCATCATACAATCATATGTACCGCCGTACCATAAAAACAGATTTTTGGAAAAAAAAATTCTAAATCGGATAAGCGATTCTCGAGATATCATGGGTACAGACATCCAGACGTCCAGAAAGACGGACAGACATTTTTTTTTTCTTTTTCGGACTTAAGGATTTTCAAAACGTCGAGATAAATGATTTTGGATCAAACAAATTTTTGGCCATTTTTGACAAGATTTCAATACATTGGTCTTTTTAGACCGAAGTAATTTTTCCTTTAAACGAAAAAGTAGCATACACAATCATTTTTAATATATTTAATTTAATATTAAATAAATGAGCCATTATTGACAAAAATTCACAAAAATTTATAATTTTAAGTAAAGAAAGCGTCCGCTTCGCTTAATATTCTCAGTTATACTAAACTAAACTAACATTTTTAATCATCTCTTTCGAAATCTTCTTAGTTTTTTATTCCTCTCTTCGTAATTTTCGTAATGGCTTCAAGAATACCAATTTATGATTTCACCATTACGATTACGAAAATATTGTGCATTACGAAAATTTTCGTAATGTTTGAAGACAAGGCATTTAAAATGATAAAACAAAATTATTCCAAATGAACTTAATTGCTGCGTTCCATTTAATGTGGCAAAGTACACACAAGTACTTCTGACTGCATGCAGCTACTCTTGCTAAATTTTATGAGTAGTTTGCTTTTTGAATTTATGGCGACTTCGTTACAAGAATATTTAGTACAACTAATCGGTAAGAAATGGCTAATCAGTTTTCAACTTAATAATTAATTTTCCAACTTTCCATGTTGTACGTAAATTTTTTTAAATTAATTTTAATTTTCGCAATTAATTTTCTGCGTTCCATTTACCATCTACTCCCAAGTACTTATTTGTACTTTGCCACTTCAAATGGAACGCAGCAAATGAATGATAAAATCGCACTTTAAATTACACATTGCATTAATTAATTTCCAATCATTACAATTTTAACAAATAAATATAAAAGTTAAATAGGCAATTAGCTTTAAATAACATATTTTTGTTGTATTGAATCACATATTCCATTTTTGTCCGCTATAGCCAATTGTCAATTACGAAAAAATCTCATACCCTTACACGTATTGTTTAAAATTAGAAAGTGGTCAAGCATTTAAAAAAATATCCCAAGATTTAGGTATACGACATGTAAATACAAAAATTTAGAAGAAAATATGGTTTTGTTCTAGTTAGGTAGTAAACAAAACCGAATGCATAGTTATGTACATACATCGTTATCTCGAAATAAATAATACATATTTTTAAGAACACGTGAAACAAAGAAAAAAAAGGTACGCTTTTGTTTTCACTTTTTTATAAAATATTGAGAATAGAAAATATTGAGTTTTATGAACATCCTTATCAATATAATTAACACAAAAATCCAAATGATTTCATTACGAAATGCAATGGGAAACGAAAAAACCATTACGAAAATTTTAGTAACGTTCCGTTGCGAAAATTTTCGTAATTCGATTTCAAGAATACGATTTTAGGGTTTTCGTAATACTTTGACACTAACTCGCAATACGAAAGTTTTCGTAATGTTTCAAGAATAGCACCCCTGGGAATAACTGCTGTAAAAAAAAAATATTCCCCGTTCCCCGGGAATTACCAGAATAGGGCCACTGGTAAGTGAAAATTCTGTTGACAGTTCAAAATTGGAATTCTTTACAACAATTTCGAACGTCAATTATCAGCTAGCTCAGTTTCAAAAATTTCCGCTAGGTGGAATCTGTAATGCTCCAACCGTCAATTGACGATTGGAGCGTCACATATACCACCTAGTGGAAAAATTTTAAACTCAGGTAGCTGCTAATTTGACGTTCGAAATTGTTGTAAACAATTCCAATTTTGAACTGTAAACACAATTTTTACCTACCAGATTGATAATAATTGTAAATAATTTAAATTTTGGATTATAAAAACAATTTTTAATTACCGGATTGCAAAAATTTCTGTCGTCGCATTTATGAGAAATGTCATTTTGATGGTTGCCTTTTAACTTTTTTCCTCGAGAGGCGCTTTCTCTACTTTTACAATCGTCAATAAAGAAATTTTATTGACGATTGTAAAAGTAGAAAAAGCGCCTCTCGATGAAAAAAGTTAAAATGAGGCAACCGACAAAATGACATTTCTCATAAATGCGACGGAAGAAATTTTTGCAATTCGGTAATTAAAAATTGTTTTTATAATCCAAAATTGGAATTATTTACAATTATTATCAATCTGGTAGGTAAAAATTGTGTTTACAGTTCAAAATTGGAATTGTTTACAACAATTTCGAACGTCAAATTATCAGCTACCTCAGTTTAAAAATTTTCCATTAGGTGGAATCTGTGATGCTCCAATCGTCAATAATAAACTGTTAAACGCCCTACACACGACCTGACTTGTCGGGCCGACCGTCGGCCCGACCAAATCAGGTCTTGCATCCACACGACCCAACAAAGCAACTGATATTAATTTTCACTTTTGTTTCTGATGAATACAAACGATAAAATTTTGACATTAGTGATTTTTGTGTTTTACTTTTTGAACGTGAAAATTTGTACAGCGAAGTATTTAATGCATCGATTAACAAAAAATAAAAAGATTGCTATCGCGCTCGTAGCGTCTTTAAATATTAATTGTAAAAAACGCAAAATATGGTCTAAAAAATGGTTATTAGACCGTAAAAAATTTAGTGATATTCTGCTATTAAAACAGTTGGATGACAAAGAAGAAGTAAGTTCACGAAGTAAGTTTCACGTTCAAAAAGTAAAACACAAAAATCACTAATGTCAAAATTTTATCGTTTGTATTCATCAGAAACAAAAGTGAAAATTAATATCAGTTGCTTTGTTGGGTCGTGTGGATGCAAGACCTGATTTGGTCGGGCCGACGGTCGGCCCGACAAGTCAGGTCGTGTGTAGGGCGTTTTATACTGTCAACTGGTTTCCATTAACAGTATAAAACTATTATGCTACATATTATTGACGATTGGAGCATCACAGATTCCACCTAGTGGAAAATTTTTAAACTGAGGTAGCTGCTAATTTGACGTTCGAAATTGTTGTAAACAATTCCAATTTTGAACTGTAAACACAATTTTTACCTACCAGATTGATAATAATTGTAAATAATTCATATTTTGGATTATAAAAACAATTTTTAACTGCCGGATTGCAAAATTTCCTTACGTCGCATTTATGAGAAATGTCATTTTAGCAGTTGCCTCATTTGAACTTTTTTCCTCGAGAGGCGCTTTCTCTACTTTTACAATCGTCAATACTATGTCGATGGAAACCCGGTATAATTAAAAAATGTGACCATATTTAATTTTAAATAATCAAAATTCGAATATCTGCTTCCGCGAGCTAGAGTAGAAACGAATAAAAAAACCAACTACAGTTGATAAAATTTTTTTTAAGTATGTACATTACACAAAAGTGACCTAAAAACCATGTGTTTAAAAACTGTTATACTTATCAAGCCACCAAATGATTAAACCGTGAACTATAAAATCTCTTCCATTTTAATATCGACTTCATTGGTCTTAACTCGTCATTGAAAAAAAAAATTCATAATGGCAATTGGCAAACAAGAATAATTCGCTTGAGAAAATAATTTGTTTAAAATTCACATAAAACCAAAAATTAAGTATAATTAAATAAAATACATTGATTAATTGTTTATCAGTGATAATTTATATAGATTTAGAGTGAATAAAAAGATTGAATTAGGATATAATTTGGTGTAATTTGTATTGGGTCTCCCAGAGGTATGAAAAATCAAATTTTTTTTTTTAAGTATGGCGTAATTTTATGAGACGCCATATTTGGTGAAATCTGCATTTTATTTATGCACAAATGATTTTCTTTGGTGTCACATTTATATTCTTTTTTTATTGCAGAATTTGTTACGATTGTATAAATAATAAAAAAATAAGTTAAGGTAAGTTTTAAGTTTAAGTGAGAAATATGGGAGATAAAAGTGGTCCCATGGCCACTGCTGTCGTAACACCAAACACTGCGTCATCGGATTTGGGTCAACAAAATTCACAACAACAGCAACAACAACCGGGATGGATGTATAATAATTATGGATTATACGGCATGTATCCGCAATATCAGCAATATTACAGCGCGTATTACAATCAATTTGCACAGTTCCAACAACAACAACAGCAGCAAACATTTTCCGATCAAAATAAAACCATCAGCCAACCTGCCAGTTCAAATGCGCCACCCGGATTTAGTAACGCAGTTTTACTTAAAAAAGATGACGACAAAAGTAAATTTGATATAAATCCTCCTCTTCCTCCTGGGCCACCTCCTTCTAATAATCCTTCACATAATTTTAACCAGCAACAATCTCCAGGTAGTCTGTTACAACGTCCACCCTTTTTTAATGAAACTAATCAACAGAATTCGGGTGGGAATGGTGCAACTAATGCATTACCGAATCAATTTGGACCAATTCGTTTCAACATTAATAATCCGGGAAAGAAAAATTTGCAACCGAATGCACCAAATTTAAATAATTCTAATATTCTTGGTGCTAGCGATCCACCAATATCTAAGAAAAAACGTAAACGTAATAAGAATAAAAATAATCAGAATAATAATAATAATAATCAACAACAACAACAGCAGCAACAAACGAATTCGGTTTTTACATTAGGTTCGTTTGTTCCACCAACGCTTCCACCTCCAGATCTTTCAAAACCACCACCCCCATTACCTATAAATTTCCAAGTACCTCCGACTACTACAGTTACAACTCCACCTAATTCTGCACCACCTCCACCACCACCATCATCAATCGGTTGCCTCAAGAAACCCGATCCATTTAATAATCCAACGGACGCGTGGCCCGAAAGTTTAAACAACTATGTAGCGAGATGTTATGCCAAATGTAAAACTGATTTTGATAAAGATCAAGTTGATATTTGTTTGAAAGGACGAATAACAGCGGCCGCCAATAAGGGTGAATTGTGGACAAAAGATTGGGATAATGAACCGGTTCCTAGTGTGCACAGCGAACGTAATTCAATACTTGTAACAAAAACGCCAGTCATTGGTGTTTTGGCACAGTATCAAAATGTTTTAGGTAGCAAAAATAATCATAATAATAATTTGGCCAAGAAGGGCATCTCTGAATCGCTTGGCGCACGGCTAGGAAATAAAACAAATTTGAAAAAACATCGTGGCATTAGTAGCGGAAGTAAATCACGTTCGAGATCACCTTCAATTTCTTCGTCCAAACATTCACGACGACGGTCACGTTCACGATCACGTAGTAGTAATTCATCGAGTCCACAACGGAAACATCGACGTAGTTCAACCAGTTCTTCTAGTAGCGATGATTATATTAAGCTTAGCAGTTCTAAATCTTCGGGAAAATCTAAAACCCTTTCAGATAGATTAGGTGATAGTGTTAGCTCTAAATCAAATAGTAATCATAATAAAAAAAATAAGAAACAAATAAGTAAGAAAAAAACAGAATCCTTCTACTCTGAATACGGAATGATTGGCGGGGAAGTTGTCGGTGATCTTAAGCGTCTACAGCAACGGGCCGCACGTTTTAAAGACACTAGTAAAAAGGGATCGGTTGTAACACCGATTAATGGTAATGCGCTTGGAAATAAAAACAAAAAGAAATTTCCTAATCAATCCCGTTTATGGATCGATGATTCGACTGATGATAATTTTGATTTGATTGATTTTCATATTGTTGGAACATGTCGCGATTTAGAAAAATCATTTTTACGATTAACAAAAGCACCAGCCGCATCCGAAGTAAGGCCGCTCGACGTTTTAGTGTATTCGCTGCAAAATGTTAAAAATAAATGGATTGAGAAACGGGATTATTTTTATGCGTGTGACCAGCTCAAATCGATTCGTCAAGATTTAACTGTAAGTTGAATATATTTTATATTTCAACAAAGACTTTTTATTTTATTATTATTAAACCAGGTCCAAGGTATTCGAGACAAATTCACAGTGCAGGTTTATGAGACACATGCCAGAATCGCTATTGAGAAGGGAGACCATGAAGAATTTAATCAATGCCAGACACAATTGAAGATGTTATATTCCGAAGTTGGAGGTGATAATATTTTAGAATTTTCGGCGTATAGAATATTGTATTACATTTTTACAAAGAATACATTAGGTACGTTAAGGCGGAATTTTCGTGTGTGTTCTAGTGCTTACATTTTTTTCTTTGTTGTTTTTATTTCTACAGATTTGACGACAATACTTAAATCAATATCGACAAGCGATCGAGAAAATAGTTCAATAATGCATGCGTTGGATTTGAGATCAGCATGGGCCTTGGGTAATTACTCCAAGTTTTTCGAATTGTATAGAGGAGCGCCACTAATGGCAGGCTATTTAATCGATTGGTTTGTGGATAGAGAGCGTCAAGCAGCCTTGAAAAATATTATCAAAGCGTATGTATATTTCATTTAATGGTTTAATATTAAATTGTATTTTGCATGTTGCATTATAGGAGGAAGTCCCGAGATAAATTGCAGATTCGATTTTTTTTTTTTTTTTTTTGCTAATTACTTCTGCTATTTCAGATAAATTCTTAGGTGGCGATTTCCTTTTACAAAAATTTCTAAATTAATTTTCAATAATTATTGGCATTTAATTTAGAAATTTTATTTTAATTTAATTTAATAATTTTAACACTAAATAATTTTTACAACCAACATTATTTGATTTAATTTATTAATTAAAAACATTTAAATTATATTTAGTTATCGTCCGAATATTCCTGTGGAATTTGTCTCAAAAACATTGGCATTTGAATCTGTGACGAAGTGTGATGAATGGCTGGCCACGTTTAATCTAAACTATACAGCACCATGCAAAAAGTTGATCGATTGTAAAAATAGTATGAATTTAATGGTTGTGACATCGTCGACAAGCTAATCAGTTTCAAAGTTTATATTTTTTTTATTGTTGTTTAAATTTTGTGGTGGTGATGCGTGTTTCTCAAAGAGTTTTTCTATTTTATCAGATTGATTTGGCCGAATTGAACTCAATTCCTACAGTTTCCATGCGCCAAAAAGTTAAAATAGAAAACTGAAAATATATTTAATAACATAGACTTTGTGTAAGAGACATTAAAATATAGAATTTTAAGCATAACAAATATTTAGCGGGTAGGTGCGATGGTGTGTCGTGATGGTGCCATAATCCGTGTATTAATATTTTTTTAATATTATTTATATAGTTTTTTTAATTTAAGTGTGTACATATTTATTATATATATTTATATATAAATATATACGTATGAGAGACTCAGTTTAAAAAAAGACAATATTATAATCCATTTCAATATAGAATGATAAAAAAGTGATTAGTTATTTGGGAGTTTTGTTCATTTTTTTTGCTGTTCTGATAAAATATATTATAAACTTTTTATTTAATTTATAAATAATTATAATATATGTAATATATCCATACATATAAAATAATAAAAAAATTATAATATAAAAAATAATAATCAAATCTAACGGATAATTTCAGGTGTAACATAAATATTACAATAAAACTATTTAACAGCCACACAAGATAAATTCTACAAAAACATCAAACATCAAACTAAATTCATTATGCTGTTTTCAGTGTGATTGAATTGGCACGGCATCACTGAAAAATAAAAGTACAAAAAATCAAGATTTGTCTCAATACTTATATTCTATAATTTGTTTTATTATTGTTTATTTAATTATCTATATAAGTAATCTGCTATATATAGATGCAAATATTGTTCTTTATTCTTTATTTAAGTTTAGTGATTTTTATTTAATTTTTATTATTATACTTATCATTTTTTCATTAAATTGATAACAAAATAACAAAAAAAAAAGAAAAATTAATCCGTCAACATTGACCATATTTGTTTTTGGTGATTTTGGTTGATGTTGACTCTGATTTTTTTGTTTTGTAAATAAACATATTCAAAACAATTTAATAAAATATTTACTATTTCAAAAATATATATTCTTATTTTTATTTAATGTGTTAGGCTGAGAAGGGATCTGACAAAATTTGTGGGTATTTTTTGGTTTTAAATAACTACGGTTGCTTAAAATAGCAGGAAATCAAGCTCACAGCGTCACTTTAACATCACATTTGTGAACGTTCATGCCCTCACCAAGGAGCAGCCTGATAAAATCTAAGACGCTTTCTACTACTAGCTTGCAACCGTCCTGAGCAAAATTTCGCTACATGACATTAAAATTATTTTGGGTAACCAAAGCTCAAATTGGCAGTGCTGGCAGTATATAGTATATTGTAGCACTATTGGTCCAACCTCCTTGCACCCTACATTAAACAACAATGGGATGCGAGCTACCTTCTTTAATCTTAGCATATTCTTCCCAAATAAGCGTATTCAGAAAATCTAAATGGAAATCAGTCGATGGGACAAACATCAACCAGATCGACCACATCCTCTGCCTAAAAAATATTTTTCTAGCCTCAAAAACATCGGAACTAAACCTGGAGATTCGTTTATCCACCACATACAATCATCGTTTACAACGTATCACTCGTTGAAACACTGCGGCATTGAACAATGAAGTTATCCGAACCCCCCCCCCCCCCCCCCCTTAGAGATTACAGTATCAGGAATCTTGCACCGCAACGTCCACCATTGGTCAAAATACATCTAGACCTAAAAATCTTAGTTGGACGATGTCTGTTGCTATTCGGTAGAAAGATCGCGCAAGCCAACGATATCTATCACGAAGAACAAGACGAATGTCATAATAGACAGGAATATTCAAAAATCCAGCCGGAGAGACAGACATCGCAGCATAAGAGCAATAGCTATGGACTTTCCTCCACGTAGCAGCGCTATTCGCAACGAATCCGATGAATTAAAAATGGACACTAAAACCGTCCTCGAAGTGTGGCGGAATTAGAATAGGCACCACCATCCGAGCAACTATCTCTCTTGCTTCAACGTCGAGATGACACCACCACCTCCTCCATCATATGGAGGAGGTTGATATCTGCAACGAAATGCTCAAATATGGCGCCGATTTTCTGTTAGCTCATACCAATAATTTGGTCTAGAGAAGACATCTCAGAAGATTGGAGGACTGCTATTATCTGTTCACATCATAAAAAGAGAGATCGGTTAAACTGCAACAACTACCACGATATAATAGAGAGATTTTGCGATTGTATAACCCATTTTTGCAAGCAAATTTTCCTTAAGTTTCGTTGCTCTTGATATAACATTTCTTTGGCCATTATTGAACTGTAAAAGCGGTATATAGCATGGCATTTTTACAAAGTAAACTATGTAAGGGCATTTGCCAAAAGACCGTTTTAGGATAATGGTTTTTTGTCACTTTTTTATTACATGCGATATTTATTGTACGATTTCTTTCGGAGATAAAAATCCAAGCTCCAAGCGCTTGGATCTTGTTGGCAAGTATCTGAATGTGCTCCTTTGTTGTTGATTAAATCAATCTCGCAAGATGTTGGATTATTTGTAAATTATTAATAATGTTATGGATCATGCAGAGATATTCTGGATTCTTGGACTTGCAAGATGTGAGCTCGTCTTTTGGCATGGGATAATAGGATTCCCTATTTAAACTTAACAATAATAGTTCACTTGATGGTTCTATGTAAGCATACATATCTTTATGTTTGGTTGGGATAGCGATTGGCCTTAACATCTGATATATTGAGCATCTTTATTTCAAAAATTAACGCGTTCTGTATTTGTCCAATTGTTGTATTGAACCAAAGTTTACCATTTCCATTGAGAGGCAAATCCATAAAGCGATAAATCTTTTTAATGCCATATGCTCGTTCTCCTGCCTTGGTATTAAGTTGTATATAGCCCCACTATCCAGTCTTTTTTCATAATTTTCACTATTGAATCCATTAATGAAACTTGTTCTTTTAGCAATTTTTGAATGTGCTGTTCATTATTTTTTGAAGAAGTGATTTCATTATCATACCGTTGTGCGTTGTCTTGGTCGAGAGTTCCAAATAGTCGATTAGTAAGACTTCCGATCATATTCACTAGATCTCGCTTCGCCCGAACATGATTATAAGTGGGTTGGAGTTAGTATTTCATTGTTGAGATTTATGTTGGAAAGTTGTAGTTTCATTTGTGATTGTGATATTGCGGGTCGAAATTTATAATAAAATGGTTAGCTGCACCTTCCCTTCAAAATCAATGGGCTTTCGAATTTCAACGTGGTCGTACAAGCCTTACAGATGATGATCTTTCTGGTTGTCCAAAAACTGCTACTACCGATGAAATGATTGATTCTGTACATATTATGGTTATTTAAGACAGATGACTGCTTCGAAACAACCAAAGTGGTTAAAATCAGCAAGGAAGATTGTGGATGCAAAAGGAATTTTGTTAATGGATTATCTTCATCAACAAGTAAAACAATAACCGGAGAATATTATTCAAACCTTTAGGATGAACTGAATGAAAAAATCGTGAGGCAAGACCCGGTTTAAAACATAAAAAAATCATCTTTCATCAAGACAATGCATCGGCTCACGAAGGTGTTCTTGCAAAGCAATGGCCAAATCAAAGTAATTAAAAGGTTTGCTCCCAACTAGCGTACAATGCAAAGAGCTGTACAATCGGCTGCTGGTCGGTCTAAGTAAAATTATTAACTTTAATAAATCGTCCTCCGTAATGTATGGTAGGGGACATCAAAGCAATCTTGAGTATCGCACTATACAAAACATAAAATCCAAATATCATCCTTTTTGTCTACGTCGCTTATAACGTCAACTCTTGAAGAATAACATCTTTAGTTGGTGACGTTAGAAATCGTTGGATCAACTCGGCTCGTCATTATGCTCAAGAAACCGAACTAATTTATCTACAGCAACAGCCTAATCTAGCCGTTCTAGCGCGACACTTCTAAGAAGAGCACCAAGTTCTTCAATGAAATGATCTTGCGAAACTTTATAACGCGGATTTTTTACCCAATATCAAAAATCGTTTGATGTTAGTTTTTCAGTAGTAGAACGGTCGAATCGTAAATCTCATTTATACATATATTCGTAAATGAGGAATTCGGCAATCTAAAATAATCTCTGATAGAAGAAGGAATGTGCGGCCATAAGTTTTCTTTAGGTGATTATGGTTAGATTTTTGTGGCTATGTCTGTAACAAAAATTTGATATAGGGATTTTTTACGTGTGTCTCCTGCGGCTGGTCTGGTGATGAACATCGTTTTGTTATTTTCATGAGGATCCAAAAATTGGTTACCAAATTTGTCCGTACGTCCTATTATCAGTTGGATCAAGTTTTTAACTGGTCGGATTCAAGCTCGGGACATAACATCAGAAAAAAATACCTTAGTACCCAAGTATAACAAAACCTAACTCAAATATAGCAATAATTTTTTCCTAAGTTTTTTGATGAAAAAATTCGAAGCTAACTTCATGCTGTAATAACATATATACAAAATATACACTCTACTTGTGTGTATTTCGTATATGTACATACCCAAAACCAACAAAAATGTTTATACATTTTATGTTATATGTATAGACGTTTTTTTGGTTTTGACATAATGTAGAAAATCTACTTTTCAAAATTGTTGTGCGCATTGGTTGTTTAGTGTAATAATATTTTGTTTTTTTTTTGTGTTTCGATTTTTTTTTATAAATATTTATATTTTAATTTAATACATAATTGGACGTTCGACGCCTAATTGTGATTTTGGGTAAGTTTTGTGAGTGATTGTTTAATAAACCATATTAATATTTTATTTTGTGAATGCGTCATTTTCTTTTATAGCCTGATGAGATTGATTGAATACATTTGTCATAGTCTTCATCGGATGGAAACTGAATTGAAAACTATTAATAATTTCACTTCTTCATAATAATCATAATAATAATAAATAATTAATATTTATATTATAATTTAAAAATTAGTTTTAAAAGATAAAAGCCGTTTATATAAATATGTAATTTTATTAATGTTAAATATAATAAACAAGTTTTATTAATAAATTTCAGTATTGAATTTTTAATTTTGTTTCATTTTAAGCGTTTAATTTACCCGCCAAATTTTGCTGATGTTGACACATGCATACATACACAAAAATGTTCCCGCCCATTATATTTTTGACATTTACACACACACACATTCATACATTTTCATAATATTGAGTTTAGTCCAGTTAAGACTTTTCGCGACAAGTTTCATACGACTTTTTAGAATAAGTCCTAACTCAAACCTAGAAAAAGTCTTAACTAAGTTAAGACTTATTCTAGGTTTTTTGACAAAAAAGTCTTAAGTAAAAATACTTGGGTATCAGTTGAAGTTAGGTACTTTCGGTTTTTTGCTCAAAAATAAGTCTATTTTAACTGTCATTTGAACTTAAATCAAAATTTGCATTTCAATTTGCTTTTGTTGTTGACTGTGTCCTGTTAAAACCAAATTTTTATGCTGATTTATAAATTATTTTGGCGATTTTTGATTTATTTATATCGGGTTTATGAGTTTTTCTTATTTTTTTAATGAAATTAAATGTCTAATAAATAAATTCTTTTCATCAATTTTGTAATTCAATTCGAATAAATAAATTCTTATTAATTTTCGCGCGTTCTTGTTTTTCGTATTTTAATCATTTTTTTTTATTTCTACATGATCATCTAGGATCATCTATTTGCCCGAAGTACAGTCGGTTGTATGTTTGAATATCGATTCTTGGGGAGGTGGCGTTAAATTATGGGAAATGAGTCAATCGCCTAGACTAGTGATTTACGTCTCTCACAACTGCAGGTAGTACTCAATAAACCGATACGACTTGAATTCAAAATCCATTCAAAATCACTATTGAAAAAACTGATGCGGCAAAAATGATACGCTGTACAAATTGATGTCTTTGGTGTTATTATTTTGTGAATTTAATATTTATCACTCATATTATTATTATTAAAAGAAATAAATGTAATTTTACTTCAAATATTTTATTCTTATTTGTGTTGTAAAAACTTTTTTAATTTGCAGGAATTGTATAATATAGTTCATCCGAAATCAAAGTAAATAAAAAAAAAATCAATTTTTCATTGGGTGTTAGCTTTCTTTGTGCCTCGCACTTTCTTCATTCTGTTCTTACGTTCGTTGCGTGTCTGGGTATTCTTTTCAAACATTCCATGACATCCAAGACGAAGTTTTGGCCGAATTTTTTGGCAAAATCTAATGAATCATAAACCAATCCAGTTGATTTACCACCAGCAAAATTTGTACGGAAACCAAACACAAATACAACATCTGGTGTCACTTTGTACATGGCCGCCAACTTTTCTCTAATGTCTTTCTTATTTACGGATGGTAATCCTGGATGTAGGACATCGCATACACCATTTGTTTACGGCATAATAGACGGTTCGCCATAAATTTTCCTATACGAATTGTTGCTGTAACCATATATTAAAAAAAAAAACATTTACATATAGGAACACAATACACAACACCGAAAAATATGGAAACAAAATAAAACGGAACTGTCAAAAATAGAGCAAACGTATTTTGTACATACAATGAGCAAAATAGACTTTATTATTTTTAAAAATATATTGTTTTGTTGGTAACCCTGCGCTACCTTTTGCTCAAAGTAAGTATTTTTTCAACTCGAGTATAGAACTAGTAGGCGGAGCTTATATCATTTATAGTGATTTGATTTGTTTAGCGAAAGGAAATTGATACTATGGTATTTTTTCTGATGTTATGTCCCGAGCTTCAAAAATTAAAAAAAAATTTCAAACTATCAAGTTGTCTGGCATTGAAACAATTTCTTTATTGTATTACCCAAGATTTTATTTTTAGTTCTCGCTTGACTTTAGAACTTTTTCGATTTATATATTTATATTTTTGTAAAAAATGTTTGATCCTGTAACACTTGTTATTTTCAACCTTCTTCATAAAATTATGGCCCACGTAAATTTTGGTCAATACCGTATTAAATTTTATGGAATGGTAGAACAAGCTCGGTACCATCAGATTCCAATGGTGGTTGTTTTGAATACGATTGTGGATCGACCGTTAGTAAAAATGTGTAAAACCTACAAATTAGAAAATGCGAATAAAAAACACCATAATAGAAGTTGAAAAGAATAAGAAAGTAACTGATAAAAGTGAGAGCCTCAAAGATTTGGTAACACCAAAAAGCATACAGCCGCCACTAGTTTATAAAGTGCGACCAATCACAACTTAGTATGGATCATAATGGGATCATAATGATTATGAGCCATTCTCAATACCCTTCTGCAACAATGTGGATCTCATTAACGTGACAATGACAAAGCGAACTGATGTACTCGAAATTGGAGTGCATATGATTACATCTGATTTATAAAGATTTCGCTTTTTTTGCGAAACTGTCCCCAAACGAATTACAAAGCGAATTGATTCGCCCGAAATTGCAATGCATACAATTTCATCGCTTGTAAATGATAAAATCATTTGGAACCGCGAAATCGTTTACATTCTAATTTCGAGTGCATCAATTCGCTTTGTAATTCGTGTTGGGCCACTATCGAAAAAATGAAATCCATTAAAGTCAGAATAAAATTACCGGCAATGTAGCTAATATCCAAGGGAATGTATACGAACTATCTACAAGGGAACAAGGGAAACCGAAAGCAATGAGCCATATATTACCACTGTAAAAAAAAAAAAAATTGATCAGAATCGGTAAAAGACACCGGAAAAATAGAACGTAAACAAGGAAGCTGTTGTGAATTATTTAACGCATTATAAATAAAAAAGGCACGATTACAAATATTATTACGTATTTTAATTTATTTAATTTAAGCCCAACTTAACAAGGGATGCGTTTTGAAATCTCGTTTTCTCTGATTTTAGTTATTTTAAAATTAAATTCCCCATTGTCCAGAATTTATGAAAATCGATATCAGCACCGAGATTTTGTAGGCAACCCGTATTTCTCGCACTAAAATAAAAAACTTCCCCAAGCCGCTTAGCGCAAGGATGACAAGAAATTATGTAACTTTCTATTGTTTTTATATTGCAGTTAACAAAAATTTAATGGGGTTTTCCCTTTTTAATGGACGTTATTTAGCATTTTTTGGGATTTTTATTTTTGGGAATAGGATGGTTTCCCTGTGAATATAGAGAAAACGTAGCTTCATTTAGCTTAGTTTAGCTTGTTATCCGAATTCTTTATGATTTAAAATATATGATAAGTTTTCGTGAAATAACCTCCTGATAATTTACTGAGAATGTCAAAATTTATATTATATACTACTTTCACATACTTACATTGATTTCGTATCATGAGAGAAAAGTTTAGCGATTTTGCATAATGAAAACGCTGGGTTAGCTGAAATGTACAGCGAGCCTAATCCCTTTAATAATTATAAGGTTTCATTTCATTGCAGTCTGCGTAAGGAAATTAAAAATTATTTTAAAGATTTTCATTCGAGACCAATGAGAATTGTAATGCGGGTAAAACAGATTTATATTATAGGATTCAACGATACAGGGTTAGAAAAATCCAAACTAACAAATCACTTATCTAAAGCATTTAACTCACACTATTCTTCCGTGGACTCAACACATCATACCTAAAATGAGGTTTAGAATACCTTGTCACCGAAAATAAAAATCCCCAAAGTCCCGAACAAATATAAAATAAAGTGCCGGAAGACCCCAATCAATTTCTATTAACTACAATATGAAAACAAAAGGTTGCTACGTAGGTTAGGTTAGGTCGGAGTGGCTGCTTAGGCACACTTAAACTGGTGTCGGTCCATTGTAATACCACAGGATATATACTAAAGATACATGTTAAACCGAAAGTGGTCTGACTGAAAACGTCCGAGATAAATTCAACATGTACAGGGCGGCTTGACTGAAAGCAAAGATTATTAACAAGAAGATCTTCTTGTTAATAATCTTTGCTTTCAGTCAAGCCGCCATTTACATGTTGAATTTATCTCGGACATTTTCAGTCAGACCACTTTCGGTTTAACATGTATCTTTAGTAATATTCCCTTTACCCTCGCTGGAAGCTTTTTGAGCTAATTATGTAGCACTTTACTGTTTTCGAGATCCGGCAGGTTGTCCAATTTGAAGTTACGCAAAAGTTTGCTCCACATGAGCAAAGGAAGTGAATCAATGCCTCTTCTTCCTCCTTGTCCAAACAGCTTCTACAGTGTAAGATATATGTTAGCATAGGCCATATGGTTATATGGGCAAGTCAGCATTGTGTTGCACCGCAAAGACAGGGAGTCTTGTTCGTGTGTTACTGTGTTGAAGTAATGTGGTCCGAAAAAAATTGTTTAGAACCGAAAAAATTAAATTTTCATTTTCTCAGCCAATTAAAAATGTTTTTGAATTTTTTAAATTGAAAATGGTATTGTATGGTATACTCGATCAAAAACGAGAAGATTTTAGCGATAAAGCAATAATTTTGGAATTATATCGAAAAAACTAAATCCGATTTTTCTTTTCGTTTTTCAATATGTAGCACTTATTAAATTCATGATAAGTGTTTTATTTAATAATAGATATGAGAATCTTGTAATAAAGAACTAGAATAATACATGGTGTCAGATGATAAAAAAAATAGTGAAATAATCTAAGAATAACAAAGGATGGCAGCAAATATTAGAGATAGTAATTCCATCACGCCGATGTCATTTAATAATAATGTGGCTGACGCATGGAAGAAATGGAAACAGCGATTCGAAATAAAAATAATAGCCACTGGAAAAGAAAATGTGGAAGAAACAATGAAAATTGCAATATTCCTAAATTCGATTGGTGATGAGGGAATTGCAATATATAACACATTTTCGATAAAAGATGAGTTGGACATAACCTTAAAGCGAATCGTGAGTGAATTTGATAAACATTGTGCTCCAATAAAGAACACGACGATGGAGACATTCAGATTCAATAATTTAAGTCAAAAAACGGGCTAAACCATCGAAAATTATTATAATGATTAAGCACACAAGCAAAACTATGTAAATTTGCTTGTGAATGTAATAAATCATACCAAAATAGGATGATTAAAGATAGGCTATGTAGTGTCAGTGTTGGACAAAGTGTGCAGGGAAATATTCTTAAGAGAGCCAAATTTAACCCTAGAGGAAATGCTCGAGTTCTGTGAAATAGTTGAAGAAGGCAAAATGTACATAAAGATGTTGGATGGCGAGGAAAGCAGAACGGTAAATGTAATAAACCGTAACAACAAAAGGCTGATATGAATTTACCAAAAGAAAAAAATATAAATTGTGGAAGGTGTGGAAAACTACACCAAATGAACAATAGTGTCCTGCATATGGATTGACATGTGCATATTGCAGAAAAAGGGTCATTTTGCAGTAAAATGTTTTATTAATAAAAATGAGTGTAAATCGGAACAACGTCACGCTGTACATGGAGTTAAGATAGCAGATCCAGTTGAGTAAAAGTTTAACATAAAATCAATTCGGCAAATTGGAAATCTAGCTACAACTGCCTACAACTCAATGTGGTATGAGGAAATTGAGGTTGGTAATAAAATTATTAAATTTAAATTAGAAACAGGTGCTGATATCAATGTAGTTCCGATCAAATTATTAGATACAAATTTAACTGTAAATAATTGTAATCTCAAGCTAAAATGTTATGGTGAACACATAATAAAACCTTTAGGTGTTTGTAGTATTACCATAAGTATAAATAATATAAAGAAAAAAATTGAATTTGCAATAATCAATGAAAATTTAGAGCCGTTATTGTCAGGTCAGGCATGTGTAGAATTAGGGTTACTTAAAAAAACTAATATTTGTAAGATACAACTAAATATTAAAACTGCGGAAGAATTTTTAAATGTGAATAAAAATCTGTTCAGTGGATTAGGAACAATGCCAGGATTATATAAAATTAAACTAGTTAATAATTATATATGTAGGTAGCAGCTACGAAGCAGCTCGCGAAGTAATAGCTAAAGAAGACTACCCTACTGAATTTGTGAATTCATTATTAATTGTTGAGAAACCAGATGGTAGCCTTCGAGTTTGTTTAGACCCTAAGCGACTAAATACTCAAATTCAGTGAGAATACTACATGATTCCGACATTCGATGATATTGCATCACGGTTGATAAATAAGTCAGTTTTTTCAGTGATAGACCTTAAGGAAGGGTTTTGGCAGATAAAGCTAGAGGATGAGAGCGCCAATTTATGTTGCTTTAAAACGCCATTTTGGCGATATAAATTCCTCAGAATGCCTTTTGGTATCTCTGTAGCACCAGAAGTGTTTCAGAGGAAAATGATTCAGATCTTTGGAGGAATTGGTAACGTCGAGGTTTATTTTGACGATTTGATTGTATCTGATAGTAACGAACAAGAGCATGATTTATCAATGAATAGTGTAATAGAAACAGCGATAAAATATAATATTAGGTTCAATCCGAATAAATTACAATATAAAAGAGACTCAGTAAGTTTTATGGGAATGGTAATCTCTAAGGAAGGAATTAAATCAGATCTCAAGCATATTAGGGCTATAGAAGCGTTAGAAACCCCAATAGATAAAAATGAACTGTTACGAATATTGGGTATATTCAAATTTCTATCGAAATTTATAATTAATATGTCGAGAAAGACTGCTAGATTAAGGGAACTAACAAAAATTAATGTTCCGTTTATTTGGACTGACGACCATGAAATTGAATTTAGTGGGTTAAAAAAGGAAATAACCATTCAACCCGTGCTAGCGTTTTTTGATTGCAACAAACCAATAGTCATACAAACTGATGCATCTAAAGATGGAATCGGTTGTTGCTTGTTACAATCAGGTCAGCCAATTTCCTTTGCATCGAGAGCATTAACCAATACGGAAAAAATGTATGCGCAAATAGAAAAGGAATTACTAGCAGTACTGTTCTCTGTAGATACATTTCATCAATTTATATATGGTAGACAATTTAAGGTGCATTCGGATCACAAACCGTTAGTAACAATTGCAAAAAAAGATATTAATAAAGTTACTGCACGATTACAGCGTATGATACTAAGACTATTAAATTATGATTTAGAAATTGAATATATTCCTGGAAAGGAAATGTATATAGCAGATGCATTATCTCGATCTTACATTAAGGATCCTGTAGATGATGACCCAGAGATGTTATATATAGTTCATGCACTGTCTCAGAATGTAGCAATTTCTGATAAAAAAAGCACAGAATTCGAGTTAGCCTATCAGAATGATGAAATATTATCTAAAGTATTAGAGTATAAAAATATAAACCAATGGCCAAGTAATTTAAACCCCGAACTTAAACATTATTTTAAAATTAAAGCTGAAATCTTTTTATCAAATAATTTAATATTTTTGAGCAAAAAACTAATTATACCTACCAGTTTGAGGTAGTATATACTCGGGTTATTACACAATGGTCATATAGGTATAGAAAAAACAATACTCAAGGCGAGACAAAACGTTTATTGGCCAAAAATGGTAATGATATCACAAATTACATAAGTTCATGTTACAATTGCCAGAAATACGAAAAAGCCAATTGTAAAGAACCATTACAGCCATATCCGATAACGGAACGTCCATTTGAAATAGGAACCAAAAACTATCTAGTTATAATAATAGACTCTTATTCTAACTGGATTGAGCTAGTAGAGCTAGAAAATAAAACAGCTGAACTAGTAATATTGGCATTGAAGGAGGTGTTCTCTCGAATGGGAATACCAGATATATTAGTCACAGACAATAATCCTTTTAACCATTACAAGTTTAAACAGTTTAGTGAAGAGTACGGCTTTAATCATGTAACATCAAGTCCGAGATATCCAAGAAGTAACGGTCTTGCGGAGAAAGGCGTAGGTATAGCCAAGAACATAGTAAGGAAATGTAGTACGTTAGATGAAATTATACTAGGACTAATGGAATACAGGAATACTCCATTAAAATTCATCGGATATTCCCCTGCTGAATTAATCATTTCTCGTAGGATAAAAACTAAGTTGCCTTGTAATTATGGTAACCTAAAACCGCAAATGGTAAATCATGACAACGTCCGAAAAAAGCTTAAGTTTCGTCAGAACGAACAAGCTAGGTACTACAATCAAAGTTCGAAAAAATTGCCAGATCTTCACAAGAATCAAAATATACTATTAAAGAAAAGAGAATTTGGGTACCAGCCATAGTATTAAAAAGTTTCAATGATAATCCGTACTTAGTTAAAGATAACGAGGGAAATAGTTACAGAAGGAATAGAATCTTCTTGAGCGAAACTGTAATACCATACAAAGAAAGTAATGAATTGTGTTTGAGAAATAGCATCTTAATGATACTTATAAATTTAAAGATCGATTGAATGTTGGTAGATCGTTTGGTACTCTCAATGAAAATATTATTAATCAAACTGATAATGATGATAAGTTAATTTATCAGACTGTGGACAATGAAAATATAGAGAAACAGCTTAGTAGTTGGGGAAGAAAATATAATCGACCTGCTTACTTAGGCGATTGTGATTGTAGCACGTTTGATTAAATAAAAAAAAAAAAAAAATGTTAGCGTGTAAGATATATGCTAGCGTGGGCCATATGGTCATATGGGCAAGTCAGCATTGTGTTGCTGACATAAAAATACAATGTAAAAAATATACACAGCAAAGACAAGGAGACTCGTTCGTGTGTTACTGTGTTGAAGTAATGTGGTCATATAAATAAAAAGTAATAAATTCAAGATAAGTGTTTTATTTAATAATAGATATTAGAATCTTGTAATAAAGAACTAGAATAATACATACAGAAGCCATTTCCCTCCAGACCCAGCCTTCTTGCATGTTCTCCCAGAAGGCAGTATCCCGTGAGAATTCCTACGACCGTTCTTACTTCACGTCTACGTAGGGATATTAATGTTATAGTGCGCCTCAAGTCTAACTTTGGGTGAGGGTGTTAATTTACCTTTCCTCTGACGAGGCTGTCATAGGCCTCCCAGACTGGCTCTTTCCTGTTGCGGCTGGAAAGTCGCACCGTGCCTATCAAGTTCATCCGACCTGGAATTCACCATGACGTCATTTCATTAAGAGATGAGTGACAATTCAACGGCACCCGTGACAACAAAGAAACTAATGCCAGCGACCTGATTGCCGTGAGATCTCGGAAACTCTAAACTCATCACTCCTAATATTGAAATTCGACTTATTTTTAAGCCTAATTTGATGTCAAAGCATTATAAAATGTTACCTAGCAGCAAAATGGTAATCCAAATCTCCGTTGATGAACAAAACGGAGAAATAAATTTAAAACCCATTATCCTACAAAATAACTTGCTAATTCCCGAAGAAATCTACTACTATAGTGAAAGAAAACTATGCAATGGTTGAAATAATTAACTACGGAAATCATGAAAAAATTATTCGTAGTTGAAAGCCCCGTTAAAACTGAACCTTTTAAAAATTACCACGCTGAATCAAATTATGAACATATAGTATATACGACCAAGATACTTCTGATCAACCAATAGCTCAATTACTTTGAACTTCACATCTTAATCCCGAAGAAAAACAAGCTATTGAAAAACTGCGCTCAAATTATTATGAAATATTTGAAAGGGACAATAATAAACTGACATTTTCAAATGATATTAAACATGAAATTGATAAAGGTAATGATAAACACTGTTTCACAAAATTCTAGGAAGACATTGAAAAATAGATCACACAAATGCTTGATGAAGGCATAATGAGGGCCTAGTTTTTTACCTTAGTCCTCACCAGTTTCAAATAGCGCCTTATGTCAATGTCTACAGGAAGTCGAATGAAAACCCGTACCGGATCTCTATCATAAAAACGGACATCCTTGATAAGTTATGGAAATGCATATACTTCACTACTCTGGACCTAGTATCTGGGTTTCACCATATAGAAGTCCACCCAAAGAATGTAGAGAAGACTTCTTTTACAGTAGGCTTCGGGCATTACGAGTAAGTAAGTAAGAATGCCCTTCGGCGTTAAGAACGGACCCAGTACGTTTCTACGCGTAATGGATAACGTTCACTCACAGGAACACATGGAAAACCTTGGTAAAGTGTTTAAGAAATTACGTTTAGCTATTTTAGAATTCCAACTCGATAAATCCGAGTTCTTGCACAAGAAAATTGCTTTCCTTGCCATCAAGAATTTTCCAATACCCAAAACGAGAAAGCAAATTAATAGCTTTTTAGGACTAAAGGGATATTATGGAAAATTTATAACAAATTTTGCAGACACCACAAAACGCATGATCAGTTATCAAGATCAAAATGAGAAGATAAAGGCAATTCATGACAAAAATGATCATCGCTGTATGAAATTTTATATATCAGCTTTCATAAATAAATGTTGCGTATACGCTAAAGAATTAAATCCGACAGAAAACCACCCCAGGTGGAGTTCGAAATAACTGAAACCACTAAATTTCATATTGTGACGGTGACACCTAGGGTGTAATAGAATAAGTTAAATTAATGGCTCATTGTTTTACAGTACTAAAATGGAATTTTCCATGATAAAACTGTTCTAAATGTTTCTACACTATTCTTACTAGAAAAGTAATAAAATATCTAGAAGTTTGGTTTGTATTTATAAAAAGGCGAATGAAGTCGAATTGGATTATTAGTTTTTGTTAAGCGAAAGTATGAGAGTTAAAAAGGAATTATGAAGTGATTTAAAAAGTGTTTTAGTGTGAACTAAAAATTATAAGTGATCAGTAAAATTGTGCGAATATTAAAGTAAATAATTTCAGAAACTTAAATCAAAATAGGCACAAGAATATTTGTGCTTCGAATAATTGAAGACAATGGAGTAACAATTTACACCCAACAAGGAATAGTTCATAAGAAAAAAATTAAATGTCTTTTTACAATCATCGATCAATATTTTTGTGGAATCAATAACTCCTTTTTCTGAATTCTGATTTTGGGGTAAAAGTTATCTCGGAGTCAGAGCGGAAGGTTTTGGAAAATCGATCAATCGATCAAACAACTACTTAAAATAATTGAAAACAAATTTTCCAACAAGCACAATGTCGTTCATCGGTGAAAGTAGAAAACATCTTTTAAGTTGCTTAACATACCATATATTCCATGTTTCTAACGAATAAAATTATATTGTTAAAGGCACTGCCATTCATGCTTAAAATTTGATTTATACAAAACCTCTGCCGAACCCCTTTTATATCTACGCTAGAGTAACAAAAGCCATAAAATTTATTAGAAACATACCGTAACCACGTTGTTAAAATAATACATAATGATATGATACCAACAACAAAACAGCATAATAAGGAAAAGTAGAAGAATACTAAAGAAAATTTGAACAATAACTTTAAAATTTTCCTTACATTTTCTATTTTTGATATTTTGCTTTTCTTTTTCTTCGCATCTTCCACTCTTGAAGAATTTTTTTCCGCACAGTGTGTGGCATTTTTGCCTTTTCCCCATTTTTCTTGCTTCACTCTTATCAAATATCTGCGAAAATTTTCTTTTTATTAAATTAAATTTTTCATTTGTATTCCAGCTTCATGTGAAGATTGATAAAAAAAAATTATAATCTATGTATATGTAGCTATGTTTATGCAAGGGTGATCACATGATTGGGGTGTGCAAATTGAAACGTTATGTATAAAGAGACAAGATTGGTTAGGTATAACTTACCTAACTTGTACCGGTTATATTAGAAAAAAAAAATTTCAAGCTCCATCAAGTTGCCTGGCACTGAAACAATTTCATGAAAAAATTCTTTTGTTTTTAGTGCTTGCCTGACTTTAAAACTATTTTGATAAATAATTTTTGAAAAAAAAATGGCCGACCCTCTAATAGACCTTCCGCAACTGGTTGATTTGGCTCTTGGGCCCCCCGATCAGGGTGTTGTTAATTTCAACCTCCTTCATTCCTTACTCCATATAATTGTGACCCATGTAAATTTGGACCAATGCCGTGTTGAATTTCACGGAACTCATGGTACGGCGGTAAAACATTTATTAAGCACATTACCACCGGAACCATCGATCGCCTTTCTTGAATACGATTGTGATTCGACTGTCGATAAAAATGGGCAAAACCTAAAAATTAAGAAAAAGCAGGTAAAAAGGAAACCACCGACAAGTAATGTTAATACCGTGATAGTTGTAAAAAAAGCGGCAGATAAAAGTGAGGGGCTAAAAGATTTGGAAACTCCAATACGTAAACCGCCACCACCAGGTTATCCAGTGCAACCAATCAATGTCGTGGATCATAATGATTTTGAGCGATTATCACAACGTGTGGACAGTTTGCACGATACGCTTACAACAATTTTACCGAAAAATTTAGATATCATGAACTCTGATCAATCCGGGCTCAAAGAAATGTGGGACCTAATTAACGTGACAAAGCGAATTGATGCCCTCGAAGTGGGAATGCAAAAAATTTCTTCGCTTGTAAATGATTTAACGGGCCAATATCGAAAAAACGAGAGCCTTCTACATCAGTATAAAATAACCGGCAATGAAGTAGCTGATATCAAAGGTCGTGTAGACGAACTATCTCGAATTTTATTTGAGGAAGGGAAACTGGACACAATGACATATATTACGGCACCATCAAAAGAACCAGAAATTGTTGCAAGAGAATTAGTTAGGGGGTCCGCAGAAATTGACCATAAAGTAGGAAGCGCAGCAACTATAACCCACGCACAACGAGCTGCAGCATTTAACAATATTTATGGGCCAGAAATGGATGTCATAAAAAAAGAAGTGGCTGCCATGCAAACAGGGCTATCCATGTTAACAAATTATCTACAACAAAATCAAATACTTCCCGAAGGAACATCTGACATTTTTCAAGTTATGGACGAACAAACGGCGGCAGCTTCTTTGACGGCACTTTCAAAAGAACCGAAAGGTGATAAGAAAAAATCTGACCGAAAACATCAACTAGTCGATAGTAAGCTAAGTACATTAGAACGGCAGGTTGATGATTTTGATAAGTTAGTAGCTCAGCTTGACGCCAAAGTAACAGGGCTTGTAGAATCGGTTGCGTCACAACAGCAAGTTGGCGATTTGTCTGAAATTGAAGAAAAAATTGGTCAAACCCAAAAAAATATCGATGTAGCTATAGAAAAGTTGAACGGATCGCAACAAATGTCTATGGAAAATAAATGCCAAATCGAATTACTAACCGAACGTTGTGATGAGCTAAAACTCTTTAAAGCGGATAAAGACGAAATAGAAGAAATCCTCACAGAAAAGGCAGACAATAAAATGTTACAGCGGAAAGTTTCCCTCGATCAATTTGAAGTGACGAAACGCGATTTATATAATAGCGTGCAATTAATGATAAATAAAATGAGTGGCAAAGAATCGGAATTGGCAACTGTACGAGATGAATTTAATGCTATGCTTGATTTAAAATTGGATAAAGAAAATTTGGAACCATTTCGCAATGATGTTGGCACAAAATTGCAAGCATTACAAAATCAATTAAAATCTTTGGCGACATTGCGCCGCGATCCAGAGGCGGCCGGAACAAAAATAAAATATTTACGGAATGTTAATTGCCTATCGTGCGATCAAGATGTTATTATGAAGGTGAAAGAGGATCCATTATGTATTCCAAAATCAGAAAATCTAAGACCTTCACGTTCGTTAAGACCTTTCCTATCATTCGAATTGAGTAATATACGTAAAGAGATGGGTGATATTCAACATGGACGAAATTTACATCATTTTGAAACAATTAGTCGAAGGCATCCCGATGTTGGTACCATCGATTTGAATCGACGACATTTGTGTTCAAGGTATTGCGGTGGAAGTCATACAGAGATTACACGGGAGGATAGAATAAAAAAATTGAAAAATTTAACACCGGGCCGACCAGGGCTCGATCAACAACCGGAATATTTAGTACGCGGCATTGATGGTTCAATGTATCGCGGTGATGGACAAGCAGGCAGGGATTGTACGTGTCCGCCAATGTGCCCACAACCTAATGCAGAGACTCCAAAAGATGCTATACCACAAGCGACTGCCCCAGCCGAAATAGATAAGGGAGAGAACCTTAAAGCAACCAGTTATATAAATTAAAATGTTAATAAAAATTACTTACCAGATCGGAATGGATAGTTGTTGAATTTGTTACGAAAACATTTGTTTCACATAAAAATTATCCCGTCAATCCATTTATTAACGTTTTACAGCGAATATAAGCGTCGAGCGATACCTATTCCGATCTATATACTTAACGCTGGGTCCCCTCCAAACAGTGGACCTCACAAATGCCTCACGATAAAAAACACAGTCAACAATTTGTGTAACCGAAGATTTTGTCTTCTAGGTGATGTTCTGGAATATGACGAATTAGAATGGAATTTTAGATGGCGTTTTTAAGTTGAATTGGCTTGACCTTTACAAACAAGGCTGGAAGACTATTACTTCAGAAAAAGTAAAGAAAGTTACTGTAGCACTATAATCCTGTAAAAATTCTATTTGGAAAAGATGGGGCCTTAAGCCCCACATCGTACACTTGTTCTGTACCTCAGTGATAAGATACGTTCTGGTACATGGGGTTATTGTTTGGCGGTCAGCCTTAATCTTAATGGTCAACCTAAGGTCATTGATGAAAATTCAGAGAACTTCCACATCGTGTATTAGTGGTGCACTCAGGAGCATCAACTCAAGCATTGGAGGTTCTTTTTTCATTTTATTCCACTAGATATTTTGGGCTCAAATAGATCTCAATGTATCTCAATACATATCAATGTGTACCTCTACTAATACAGAACACTCATCTATTATGTGTAACAGAGACATCATCGATACCGTCGACTACATGATCCCATCACCATCTGTTTAGGAGATGTTAAGAACTGACATTTCCTCCAGAGCAGACTGAAGTTTTGTACTTCTTCACGGATGGTTCAAAGATTGATGATACTGTTGTTGCTGGTGTTTTCTGTGTACAATTAAATGTGAGCCTATCAATTCATTTACTCGACGGGTAAATGAATTTGCGGACTGGTTGAGGTATAATGTAGTGTCTGTAAGGAATATTCACATTTTTACGGAAAGTCAGGTCGCTAATAAAACGCTGCGATCGTGCTTCCTTACGTCAAAGGTAGGCCAGAGCTGCCTCTCATTTTTTAACGAGACTGCAGAATAGTTTAAGATCCATTTTACTTGGGTACCAGGAAACTTAAGTGTTGCGAAAAATGAAAATGCTTATGAAATCGCTCGTCAGGGTGCAAACTGCCTCATTTTACCAAACGAGTTAAACTCTTCCTTCAGGAAAATGCTAGGAGAGCAGCGAACTTTAGTTGGTCTAAAACTAGAACTCTTAATCGTAACAAGAAAGCCGGTATCACTTTAACGTCGTCATATTATAATGATCGCGTCCTCTTCATTCTCGCTGTGAAGTTGCTAGAATGAAGAGGAGGCAGAAACTGCAGTTCACTAACTCTGCACTTGCCTCCATCTAGTGTAAAGCAGACGGACACTACTAGGAGCTCCTATTCTCAGTGACGTGGTAGAGTTCAATGACATCGACATCATATGTATTGAACGCTTTGTCGTAAACTCAGCTGTTAGTTCGATGAGTAGAGTTGTGTTCGACCTAAACCCCCATTCCGATTTATAAATTTATGGTTATCTGAAGAATCCGGCACCTTTCGTAGGGATCAGTTTAATTTGCATGTTGGACTCGGTCAACTTTATTTTCTCGTTCTTGTTTTCATTCGTTGTTATGCGGCGCATATTTTCTAATTGTATATTGATCGAATTGACTCTTTACTAATTATAAACGCTAACCCTAATTTATTATTATTATTAACAGTCTTGTTCACGGCAGATGACACATTTAAGAAAACCTTGTTTATACAAGCATAAAAGCCAGAATGGTTATGTTAGTATGTACATATGTGATGTGTATGTGTGTTTGTATTTGTATGGAACAAAGAAAATAAAAGCATTCAGATCAATCAATAAATTTCAATGTTTTATTGTTCTGCTTCCTTCCGAAGATGGCGTTCTGGAATATGGCCAATTAGGAAGGAACTCTGTTATTTCTCAACCGATGATGGTGAAATTCGACATGTGCGATGGAAATGGAATGGAATAGACGAAGTTCTGAAATATGGCCGAGTAGGATGGAACTGGCGTTTTCTTAAACGGTTTAATGAAATTTGACTTGTGCATTGGAATTGGCATGCTAAAATGCCATGCTAAGCAAGCTATAAAAAACTATTCCAAATTTGTAGAGATGTGACGAGGATCGATCATTCTAATTTTGGAGAAACAAAGTTATCGCAATTTTACAACACAAGAGGTACAAAGTACCTGACCCAAAGATTAAAGTGAAGGATTGGCGAGACAATTTAATATTTGAACTTCATCCCTTAGATCATCTTGATTGTTCGATCAAAATTAGTCATATTCCATACGTTCATCTAACAATCATTTTAGGATGTCAATTCCAAGTTCTATCCTTTTTGGCCATATTCCTTAACTTCATCTAAAAAACATTTTAAGATCCCATTTCTATTGCACATGTCGAATTTCATCATAATCGGTTAAGAAATAACCGAGTTCCTTCCTAATTTGCAGTATTCCAGAACGTCATCAAACAATCGTTTTAGAATCACACTTCCACCGTTTTTTTTTTTTTAATCTATGCAATCTTTTCTGGGGCTCAAGGCACTTCCAACTCTTTCGCAGTTAATTTTACCGTCCTACTTTACGCAGTAGTAGCCAAATCGAGGACGTACGGCTATAGACCCGCTTTGTATAAACCACCTGCACATTGCATTGCTTCATGCCAACCTAAAGTGCTGACATGAAAGGCTTCCACCGTTCATGTCGAATTTCACCAAAAATGGTTAAAAAGTAACCCAGTTCCTTCCTAATAGGCCATATTCTAGAACATCTCCCAAATATCATTTTAGAATCCCATTTCCATCGTACATGTCAAATTTCACCATAATCGGTTGAGAACTAACTGAGTTCCTTCCTAATTGGCTATATTCTAGAGCTTCTTCGAAATATCATTTTAGAATCCCATTTTCATTGCATATGTCGAACTTCACCACTATCGGTTGCGAACTAACCAATTTCTTCCTAATAGGCCATATTTCAGAACTTCTCCCAAATATCTTTTTCCCATTTTCATTGTACATGTCGAATTTCATAATACTCCGTTAAGAAATAACCGAGTTCCTTACTAATTGGCCATATTACAGAACATCATCTAACAATCATTTTAGAATCCCATTTCTATCGCGCATGTCGAATTTTACCAAAATCTGTTGAGAACTAACTGAGTTCCTTCCTAATTGGTCATATTCCAGAGCTTCTTTGAAATATCATTTTAGAATCCCATTACCGTCTTACATGTCGAATTTCACCATAATCGCTTTTTCTCTCTTTATTTATAAACACGTCAGAAATGCATGCGGAGTTGTATGACGTCCCGAGCACGTAACTGGAAAGATCGAGCTAACCTTGTTTGAATCATACTCGCCAGTGTTCCAGCAGCGCATACTAACTATACTTTAGCACACGAACATTTTTCTCTAGTTGGAGAGTAAATTTTCTCAAAGAGAGAATTCTTTTTTTGTGGTCTTAAGTATATTGTATAGGGGCTTTACTGTATTGTTTGAGATATAATTTCTACACCCAACTAATTTGTCTGTTTGTTTGTTCGACATGACACGTCTCTATGAAATGACTGTTTCTTATAATTTGTTAGATTTAAAAAGGTTTTAATTGGTTGACAAGTTGGTAAAATGTTCGATCGAACGAATACGCTGACGTCTGTAATAATATTGGTTGCCACTAGATGTCATTGTCAATTCTATAATGTATTTTAACCATGTATATCGAGTAGTTTTAGTAGTACGTCAAACAGCATCAGGGCATAAAGAATAAAATAAACTACGCATGAGATTAACTGTTAAATGAAAGTCTTTTAATTTATAATAATTGCCACAATTATCACATGGTGTCAGAAGGAAAATCGGAAATATAATTGGAAACGAAGTTTAATAAACGGATTATTGAGCATTAGTGAATTTTTGTGGATTGTTTGGAAAACGAATTGTGTTCGAGATCGAGCAAAGGAAGCGGTGACGTCACGTTGTGAAATAGCGGACCATATTGCTATTTGTGGTGAAACGAGTCATCGTTGTAAAATATTTATCGTAAATATTTTGGATTAGTTTTGGAAAAATCGAACATTAACACAAAATAATGTCGAACGAACCGTTACCAGTGGAAGTGGATTTCGCGAATTTGGAAAAGGTGTGGTCTATGTGGAAACGTACATTTTTAATGTAAATGTTGGCAACGGGAAAAAATGTTAAAACTGAATCGGAAAAAATAGCAACATTCCTGTGGTTAATTGGTTCCCAGGCTATGGAGATAAATAACACATTGTTCCCGAACGATGGAACAACGGATGGGATTCTTGGAAATCAGAATGCTGTCATTGACCTAGTTGCTGTTCAAACGGTAAATGCAAACGAAAATGGGCAAGAGAATAAAGATGCTACGGCTGTGGTACCAAATGCCAATATTCCAAGAACTTTGGATGAGGTGTTGAAAGCGTTTGATGGGTATTGTATACCAAAGAAGAACATACTAATGGAATCGTTCAAATTTCACAACATTGTGCAAAAAGAAACACAACCATTTGTAGAGTTCGAAACAGAACTTCGCAAACAAATTGAATTTTGTGAGTACAAATTGGAAGGAAAATCGTACAACGAGCGTATGTTGAAGGAGCGAATCGTTATTGGGGTGAATGATAAAAAATTGCAATTAAAATTTGTTGGAAGGAAAGGATGAATCATTGCAAAAAGTCATTGAAGCTGAATATCGGCCAAAGGAAACAATCGATGCCGTAAATATGTACGTCTTTGTTACAATTGTGGTAATGATTTCACAGCAAATCATTTACAATCATGCAAAGCCAAGGATATCAATTGCCGGTCATGTGGACGTAAGGGCCATTTCCAGCGTTTTTGTAAATCGAGGGGTAAGCAAACAGACAGCAATGGAACCAAATCCGGAATGGGCCCAGTGGATGAAGAATACGGATATTTCGAAAAATTAAGGCAGATTAATTGGATAAAGCGAAATTGATTTTTCGGTGTTGTGAACTTCACTTACGGAAAAGGATGGCGTCAGCTGAATCAAGATACAGCATTTCGAAGCATTTATGGAAATACAAAATGGAAATTCTTCTTAAGGAAACAGGTTTATGGGCTCAGTTATCAATGAGGTACAACCATCACCAGTTACAGCAGCGTGGACAGCAAATGATGAAAAGGCGCATTCAACAATTGCATTGAATGTAGAAGACGATCAAATTCATCACATCATCGGTGCAGATTCAGCAAGAAATACATGGCGAATTCTTAAGGAAACGTATGAATCAAACACATCAAGCAATCGTGTGCACATTTTGAAGTTAATCATGCAACAGCGGCTTGATGAAGGCGGAGATGCGGAAAAACACGTGAATTCCATGAACGAGCTGTTTCGAAAATTATTGGCGCTTGGTGCAGATTTTGGTCCGGAATTTTTTATGAGTGCTACATTGTTGGCTTCTTTGCCACCAAGCTACGACGGTTTGGTAATGGCGCTCGAAGGTAAAGAAGAGAGTGAATTGACACTCACGTTGGTTAAATCAAAGGTTCTCGCGAAATTCAAAAGAAGAATGGATCGAGGCGGAACAACGGATGTCACTGCATTAAAAGTTGACACATCAAGAGCAACGAAAGGTCAAAAAGGTGAAAATAAAAAGTTTCAGTGCTATTTTTGCAAAAGAGGCGGTCACATCAAAAAGGATTGTCGAAAATACAAAGCCTGGCTCAACAAAAAGGAAGGAAGTAATCAGAAGGTGAATCTAGCGAAAGATGAAACAGAAAAACTGTTTATGACACATCAAGTAGGTGATGGCTGGATTGTCGATTCAGGTGCCACATATCACATTGCCAGTTCTAAGGATATTTTCGTCAATATCGACATGAATTGTAGTGATAAAGTAAGCGTTGCAAGTGGTCAACAATTAACAGCTGCGGGTAAAGGCACAATTAAAGTTGATTTTCTGAATGAGGAAAATCAAAGTGTTCCAGTAAGAATCACAGACGTGTTGCTAATGCCAGATATCAGGGGAAATTTACTTTCAGTCAAAAAGCTAATGGAAAAAGGTTTTCAAGTAAATTTCAAGGGCAACAAGAGTGAAATAAGGGAAAACAGTCGGCAAATTGCAGTTGGCGAAATCAGCGGTAAACTTTACAGACTAAAGGAACCTCACAAAGTTTACTCGTTCGAAAAGGAATCCAATGGCTGTATACATTAATTGGCATAAAGTTCTAGGCCATAGAAAAATCAAAGTTGTGAAATCATTGGCGAAACGAAATTTGGTTAAAGGCATCAACTCCAAGTGCAGAGTGTGTCTCGAAGGAAAAATTACTCGAATCAAGTTTCCGGTCAAGTCGAGTAATAAAGCAGTTGCAGTCATGGATTTGATTCATTCGGATGTTTGTGGTCCGATGCAAACGACCACACCGTCAGGTAATCGTTACATTGTGACATTCATAGATGATTACTCAAAATTTACAGTCAGCTACCTAATCGCAAATAAATCAACAGTTTACAGCAAATTCAAGGAATATATTGCGATGATAAAGGTTCAATTCGGAAAGAAACCTAAATGCATCCGTACAGATCGAGGAGGAGAGTACATCAGTAATGAATTCGTGAATTATTTAAAGTCGAGCGGAATTCAAATCCAGAGAACTACTGCGTACACACCTCAACAAAACGGAACAGCGGAACGCAAAAACAGAACGGGGGTGAAAGCAGTGCTGGTCGGTTATGATTACGAATCAAAGGCATATCGTTGTTATAGTCCGGAAACCGATCGAATCACAGTTAGTCGAGATGTTCAGTTCGTCGAAAGGGGTCATTTGTTACCTATCAAGTCCAGCGAAGATTATCAACAGGAACAAATTATCGACAATTCAGGGTTGAACAACTTTGAAGATGCAGAAAACGATCAGGTGCAAAAGGAATTAGTCGATGAGGAAGTTCAGGAAGAGAATCCAATACAAGATCACGTTCAGAATGAAGATGAAGAGCAAACTGTTAGACGATCACAACGTGCTAACAAAGGAATTCCACCAAAGAAACTTATTGAAGAAATGAACGTGGTGAGTTCAGTCATTCAAGAACCAAAGTGCTACGTAGAAGCTATCAAGGGTGATCAAAAGAGGCTGTGGATTCAAGCAATGACAGATGAGTTGAAGTCATTGATGGAGAATCAAACATGGGAGCTTGTGAAAATTCCAGAAGGTGCAAATCTAGTTGGCTGCAAGTGGATTTACAAGCTAAAGTGCAATTCAGATGGAAAAGTAGTCAGACACAAGGCAAGGCTTATTGCTCAAGGTTTTTCGCAAAAATACGGTACTGACTATGATCAGGTGTTTGCTCCAGTTGTTCGTCAAACTACGTTTCGAACATTGCTTACAGTGGCAGCAAACAAGGACATGAAGGTTTATCATCTAGATGCGAAAACGGTTCTCAACAGTGAATTGTCTGAAACAATTTACATGAGACAACCTCCAGGATTCAAAGTTGAAGGCGGCGAAGATTTAGTGTGTCTACTAAAACGGAGTTTATATGGTCTAAAGTAATCAGCGCGCAATTGGAACAAAACAATTTATCAAATTCTCATCGATTTCGGTTTTGTTCAAAGCAAGAATGATCCATGCTTGTACACCTACAAACATGATGGAAAAATATGTTACGTATTAATCTACGTTGACGAGACTTGGAGATAATCTCCAAGTGCGAAAATTACTAAAGGATTTCCAAATGTCTGATGCAAAGGAGTCCTCAGTTCCATTATCAGTTGGATATGGTAAAGGAGGAGATACGGATTTGTTGTTAGGCAACGGCAAATATCAAAAGTTGCTCGGTTGCTCACTGTACATATCAGTCAACACGAGACCTGACATATCGGCAGCAGTTTCAATTCTAGCACAAAAGATGTCCCGTCCAAACCAGGAAGATTGGGTCTAATTGAAACGAGTATTAAAGTATCTCAAGGGTACTGCCGGTTTGCAATTGTCACTTGGCAAGAGTGATGGTACGGATCAGTTAATCGGATATGCAGATGCAAGTTGGGCTGATGATCGTGCAAGCAGAAAGTCACCATCTGGTTACACATTCAACTAGTGTAACGGTATTCTCAGTTGGTGCAGTCGAAGACAGGATTGCATTGCGTTATTATCAACGGAAGCAGAATTTATTGCGTTGTCTGAAGCATGTCAAGAGGCGAATTGGATTCGTCGTTTACTCAATGATTTCGATCAACGCATTGAAAAACAGACAACAATTTTCGAAGACAATCAAAGTTGTTTGAAATTCATTAAGGAGGAGAAATTGTCGTCACGTACCAAACATAATGATGTTCGAGAGGCATTTGTCAAGGATTACATCGACAAATGTAGTGTTACATGCCAATATTGCCCTACGGAAACTATGGTGGCAGATTGTTCTTCGGGATGCATGTGGAGTTAACTGATGATTCAAATGAGGAGGAGTATTGGAAATAAGCCTTGAACGCATTCGAATCATTTCATATGTTTCACTGTATTTAACTATTGTAGCTAACTTCACTTGAGTCAATAATATCTCTTTCAAGTGACATAACCTAACAGCAGAAAAATAAAAGGTTTTTTAAAATAAAAATTAATCTGGAATCATCCGTGTTTTATTTTCAAGTTTCCAGCTCTGCTTAGTTAAATTCCATTAATTTAAAGTATCGTGACGCAATTTTAAAGATGAAGAAGCCGGGGGATAAAGCGGCCGTTTCAAGATTTTTGGGTATTATTAAATATTTAGCTCAATTCATTCCAAATTTGTCAAAGCAATCGGCACATTTACGTAGCCTCACGCGAAACGATGTTACATTTGAATGGGCGGAAAATCATGATCGGGAATTCAGGGAATTACTTGATATCGTAGCATCAAAACCGGTGTTGCCGATGTATGATTCGAAGTTGCTAGTCATTGTGCAACCGGATGCATCTAAAGATGGATTGGGTTGTGTAATTGTTCAGAGAGGACACCCAGTAGCATATGCGTCTCGGACGTTAAGTAAAAGTGAACAAAAGTGGGCTCAGATCGAAAAGGAGTTGTTGGCAATTGTGTTTGCATGTCAGCGGTTTCATTATTTTTTGTATGTACATGAATTTACTGTGGAAAGTGATCACAAACTTTTGGAAACATTGGTCATCTAAAGATGGCTGTTGTTTACAAGCCGGACAAAGCAATGCTTGTGGCTGATTGCCTGTCATGGGCCCAACTATTGGAATGTCAAGAAAACACGGATTTATCGGGAATCATTCATTCAGTAACTAAATCGGCGTGTTTATCGAACAAAAATATGATTTGTACCGTTCAACCATTGAACGAGATGAAATTTTTTGCGAGTTTGTCGATATGTAGAGAACGGTTGGCCAAATTATCATCTGCTGGCTGATCTGAGCCGTATGTTTCACAAATTCAAGAGTGAACTTCATTGTGAGAATGGCTTACTTTTTCGAGATCATCGACTCGTAATTCCAAAAGAATTACAAGGTAAACTTAGCAAGTGGTTACATGCACCACATTTGGGAGTCGAAAAAACTTTTGCACGTGCAAGAATGCTTTATTACTGTCCTAATACGAACGGTCAGATAAGGGAAATGGTTGCATCTTGTGCCATTTGTGAAAATTTTACGCGTAGCAGCCAAAAAGAAGAACTAGTTCAAGAAGAGCTACCAAAGTATCCGTTTCATATAGTGTCAATGGATCTATTTGAGTATGCTGGACAGGACTTCTTGTCTGTTATCGATGCATATTCGGGATATTTAATTGTTGAACATTTGAAGAACAATACAGCGCTTCATATCATTGGAAGATTGAAAAGTGAGTTTGATAGAATCGGATATCCAACTGTAGTAAAATCGGATAATGTACCATTTAGTGAAGTTCTCGAGTCCTCGGTATCCACAAAGCAATGGATTAGCTGACAAAGGTGTTGCGATTGCTAAAAACATTTTGAAACGTTGTGTTGAAGATAGAGACACGGAAAATTATCATCAACGAATTTTACAATATAACACAACTCCTGTGGCAAGTATGCGTTTGACATCAGGCCAGTTATTTTTTGGGCGAGACAACCTAAGTGAGGGGATCGTTCAAAACAAAATTAAAGAAAAAAGAGAAAGGCAGAAGTATTATTATGACCGGAATGCAAAAGCACTGCCAGTACTAAATGTGGGTGATCTCGTGATTTTAAAAAAAAATGGAAAAGAATGGAATTATGGTTCAATTGTTGGTAATGTGAATGGTTCAATTGTCGATCATACATCGTTAGGGATAATTTTGATAATTATTTTAGACGCAACCGACGGTTCATCGCCAAGACTAAGAATAACGAAGTGAATGGGGGAGAAGTAATGTTTGAAGAAAATGTTAGATGTAATGTTGCGGGTCAGGATAATTTGAAACCTATTAAAATTGTACTGCCATTTGGGCGTAACGTACAGGAGAATGTTAATGATGGCAATGAACCAAGTATTTGTGATGTGGATGAGCCAGCCCGACCAGTGTTGAATGAGAGTAATGCAGCATCAAATGAATATCAGACCGCTAGTAGTTCTGATTCAGAAGCAGGGTCAGCCAACGATCAAGAGATACCTGAACAAGTTATAGCTGATGAGTCGGGGGGTCAGAGAACTCGTAGTGGTCGCATTCGTCGTCCACCTCAGAGAAATGGTTGGGATTAAGTTAATGTAACAACTATTAGATTTAAATAATTTACTAGTACTTATTTGGATATCATGTCAGTTTCAAAGTTCAATTTCAGTATTGTCAAAAACTTTAAACTTCCTTGAGCCCCCCAAATAAAAACATTTTGAATTTTATTTGACATTTTTTGTTTTTTTTAATTTACTAAAATGTATACACAATTTTTTAATTTATACAAGAAATTTATAAAATAATTTAAATAAAAATTATATAACAGAATTATATAGAAATAATCTAAATTTAATTAATATTTACAAATTTATTAATTAATTTAATGTGTAACAACAAAATTAAATTTTATATTCATAAATTGAGCGAAAACATAATTATGTATTTATAAAAAAATAATTATTAATACGAAATTTTAATTAATTATTTTATTATTCTAGACTCTTGCTTTTTAAATTAATTATTTAATTATTTTATTGTTTTTTATACGAGTATATTTATTATATATAAATTGAACAATTTTGATTTTTTTTTTTTTTTAGTTTATTAATTAATGACTTGTGTTATAATTGAAATTTAATTAATTATTTTTTATTTTATTTTTATATTTGGTGTTTTGAACACAAGGTATATATATATTAATCTATTTTTATTATGTATGTGTATATGCATGACAAATAATTAATAAATTAATTCAGTTTATTATTCGTTCTTATATAGGATTGTGTAAAATTTTAACGAGATAGAATTTATTTTAGTTTTTAATTAAATTAACAGATAAAATCTATCTATTAATGGAGAACACATTTTATTAATTTTAAATTTAATTTCTATTGATTTGTTGTTGTGCTTGTAAAATCTTAGTCAAACGGATGTCGTAATTTGTTCGACTACTTGTATTGGCCGTATATTTTTGCATATGGTTGATGATGGCCATCGATTGTAACGATTCCAGTTACATTCGCAGCCCTGCGCTAAACCTTCGGGAACGCTTCGGCTACGCGACGGATGTTGTTGCAAACCATTGTGTGGGACTGTGTTATGATTGTAGGGTTGGTGAATCTCACATCTTGAATATATATATATTTGGTTGGTAAATTATTAATACGAAATTAATGGTGAACAATTTTCTTACCTTGTATAACAATCAATATAACGTTGGCTTCCATAACAGCTACACGGATTGCACGATACATTATCGTTCATTAATGTATTAGGTGTCTGAAATGCGAACGATAAACTTTTTTGTAGTTTACCATGTCCCGGCATATTATTCATCCTAGCTGCGTTCGTTAAATAGCCGCCATTTGTATGAGAATGTTGAGACTGTTGATGATAGTAATGTTGATTTGCTCCGGAAAATCCACTATTGGTTAATGTTGTAAATGGACTGTTGCCGTGATAATACCCACCTCCTCCACTGCCACCACAGCGGCCAGATGAAAAACTGCGATTCAATAAGTCCGGACAATCAGATGGAACGGGCCCCGTCGTGCAGTGCGACAAAATCGAACTAAACCACATTTATTATTAACAATTAATTTTAATAAATTTAGCCACCGTCAGACTTACCCGTTCGCCGAACATTTCGCTAAATTTGTTTTACCATCCGGGTAACCAATAAAAAACATCAATATCGCAGAAATAGCCGCAGCTGCCGAACAAATATAGTATCCCGCCCGTCCATAACGATGTGACGAGTCATTTAAATAAATAGTTAATGGTATCCCAATCATAACCGGTATTGATTCAGCACCTTTGAGATATCCTTCATAGAATACACAAAAAAACAGATCCTGTATTAATTTAAAATTTAACATAATTGCGTTGTAATGTGCGCAAAAAATTGTCTTACCCCACGCCTTTGTAAAGTGTTTCCCCTTAACCCGTTCCAATGTTAACATTTTCAATGAATATCGATAACCACCTAAACCCAGTCCATATACCCATGCAATAATACATAAACTACGATAACCGGTAACAGCCGATAGAATTAATGTTGATAGGGCGACTAAACATACCCAGCCCTGGCACAAATACTGACATGAAATGGTGATTTTACGTTCGTAAAATTCAAAAATTTTATTTATCGTCGAACCGCTCGACACAATTCCTACGGCTACGGAGAGCCCAATAAATGTTTGAACTAATACTAAATCCTGCATATCGTATCCCTCCTTGTAGCCGTGAAGTGACTGTAAAATAAGAATACAAAGAAAACAAAATCAAAATAATTAGAGTTATTATTCAAAATGTACGCAGAGAAGACAAATAAAGGCAATGAAAGATTTTTTTGTTATTGCTCCAAGGACGACAGCATCTTAGAAAAAACATAAAAAAATATTTTTGTTTTTCTTTCTTATCATCTTTACAAATTTAAATTTGTATTCTGGTCGGTTTGCTTTTTGGTTGGTATCCATGTAGCGGCATATAGCATTTGCATATAAACAACTATAAACACAATTTGTTACTGAGCTGCTATAGAGTATATGGCGTTCCGTTAATTAATTTACATATGTAAATAAATCACAAAATGCTAATTTATTCCATTCAAACCAAACACAAACCAAAAGGGAAAATATTTATGGGAAGGATCTGTCGTTTGTTATGGATTACTTACCATATAAAATACAGGCGCATATATACCAAATGCTCCGATTGATGAGGTTAAACCCAACATTCGTACGGTTGATGATTTTAATGGTGAAAAATCTAAAAAAGGTGGTTTCGGTGTTCTGATATGAGTTTTCTTTTCTTTTACCTGTAATTATTCACAACAACAACAACAAAATGAACGAAATGAAAAATTATATTCCACAAGGTAGATACTTAGATACCCAAGATTAATAATAATAATAATGCTTGAAAGGTAAATATGTGTATATGTGTGTGTGTGTACATACATATGTATATGTTATGTAATTAAACATGCCTTATCAATTTTCTTACTTTTTTTCTTTGGTTTTTTAAATGTAATATTGCTCTTCTTTGCGGATGATATAATGAGGCTGGCCTATATAACAGGCCCATAAAAAAACTAAATGATACTAAACCAGTAACAGCTTGAAGACCTAATCGCCATCCCATTTTACTGTAAAAAAAAAAAATCGAATTAATCAATTTTTTAATATACTAAAAAATATTTACCCGACCCCTTCTTTTAATATAACAGAGAATAAGGCAATGCCAACACCTTCGCCCGACATTACAATCATCTCGACAAATTGTCGTCTTTTTTTAAAATAATGTCCTAACATAACAGCTGATGATTCTCGTACCATTGCTGCACCGATGCCCAATACAATTCCTATAATGAAATATAAACAAAGGAAATTATTGTTTGGCCTGGTGACATTTGGTCATGTTGAGTTAGAACCTGTACATAATTAATTACTGTGGGATGTGCGGCGCTGTTTTATTATTTAAGATTTGTGTACTGTATGTAATTTATGTTTATGGTAATAAGTTGGTTTGGTGGGAGTAACAATTTAGATTGAAAGCTGAATTAATCATAATGATAAAACATTTTTTTTTCCTCTCTTTGGTTGTTGGGTAACAGTAATTTTACCCAACCACGAAAAATCAGCGATTCACATTACTGACACAAGTATTTCTATTAATTGTTCGCGATGGGCATGGATGATGTGGATACTCGAATTGTGTATTGGATAGTATAAGGGAAGCTGAACTAAGCTTGAACAGCTTTAATGTATTCCAAATATTATTTCAATCTTCATCTGGAGTAACCGTTGCCATAAATACAGACCGCTTACGGTCTGTGTAATATATTGTCCTGCCGGGCGTAACTTGAAAATGGAGGACTACATTAAACTGGAGGTGACTTTAATGCGAAAAACACCTATTGCGGATCTAGACTTACGACGTCAAAGAGTAAAGAATTGTTTCAAGCAGGGCAGACATCAAAATATGACGTTTAATCTGGTGGTTCTGCAACATATTGGCCGAGTGAAGAAGCTAAGATACCGAACCTAATAGACTTTTGTTTAGTAAGAGGTATATCTCAGAACTACATTCACATTAAAAACAGCAATTCTCTAGTATCGGATCACTCACCATGATAAGCATGACAGCCAGTGAAACGGTAATTCAAAGGGAAAGTGCAACCAGATTAACAAATTCAAAAACAAACTGGGATCTCTTTCGTGAATTAGTGGAGGAAAAAATCAATGTTGGCAAGCACCCTCATTATACAAATAGAAAGACGCTCAGCACATCCTACCCAATGTAAATTAGAGAGTTGGTAAGAGAAAAACGACGCGCACGTAAAACCTGACAAAATAATCGAACCCCGGAGAACAAAACAATTCTTAACAATTTATGTAACAGTCTCAACTGATGAAAAAAATTCTGATTACGCACTGTGGAAGGCGACGAAGGAACTCAAAAGACCCAAAATCCAACCACTACCAATCGTTTATAAGCTGCATACAGTTCTGCCGACGCAATTCTATGCCATACTAAGATCTTATTTATCCGATAGACATTTTCGAGTGAAATATGAGGATGAATATTCCTGGGTAAAGAAAATCTCTGCCGGTGTCCCGCTGGGGAGTGTTTTAGGACCAATCCTGTAGTTACTATACACAAACCACAAATTAAGGAACCATAGCCACCTTTGCAGATGACACAGCAATTATGGTGATTTTAAGTACTGTCGCTGATGTAACGAGCAAACTCCAGAGGATGACCAATGCGGTTTGTAACTGGACAAAGCGTTGGCGAATTTAAACAAAAAGCTTACCATCTACCTATAAAAATTAACTCACGACACGTGCCATATGCAAATACAGCTAAATACCTTGGCATGACCCTCGATGCTCAGCTCAAGTGAAGAGAGCATGTCAAAAAGAAAAAGGAAGAACTTAACATAAAGTTCGGCTGCATCGGCAAATTCTGAAGCCGATATGGACCTATGGTATACAACTCGGGAGATGTACTAAGCAAACAAACACGAAAATGATACAGATGTTTCAAAACAAGGTTCTTCGTAGCATCGTCAATGCTCCGTGGTACACAAGAAATGAGGACCTTCACTGGAACCTACGGATGGAATATATAAGGCTCCAGGATCATGGAAACTCCTATATTCGCCATATGATGGATAACCGTGTCATTGAAACAAGATTCCAAAGAACGAGGCCACTTGACCTAGTGAACTTACCAAATTAAAATTAGTAAATAGGTTTAATTAATTATAGGACTAACCATTGGATTATACCCCAACAAAAGAGAATTTTATTAGAAACAGAAAAAATTACGTGGTGTTTAACTCCACGATAGTGACGACTATTTTATACAGATCTTGATGAGTAGTATAAAGCCAGCTCCACAATACCAAAGCCTCCTTGAGGCGTACACCAATGAACTTATTTAAGAAGTTAAAATTGTTTGATTTTTATCCGGCTTTTTATAGACAAATATATAAATTGTTCATGACATTCCCAATATTTTCGATTTGCTAAATCAGAAAAATAAAGAGGCCAATAACAACAAGGGGAACTTTTAGAGAATGGTGAAAATGTCCAATCTAGGGGGGGGGGGGGTTCCGAAACAGCGTTGTACACTATCCATAGAGTGCTGGTACCAGATTCGATGTATCCTGAAGAAATATGTCCTTCTGCCACCCTTCTGCCATCCAGATGAGATATACTTTTCTGACTTTGGTTGTATTCATCGTTGTGCGAAAACCAGCCGAAATTTGTTAAAAATATTTTAATTATGTTAGAAGAATTGAACACAAGAATTAATAGAGGACCAACAAAATATGCCGTTTGCTTCAGCAGACAGTTACTTGTGCCAAAAATAATAAAAGGGGGAAACACGGAAGTTTAACACACGATGGCACATTGATCCCGAAAGTTCTTTACTTAGTAAGTTATTAACAGTACGCTCCATATATTTAAGATCATTTGAACGATATCAAGATAGGACCGGTGGAGCTGGAGGATGCTCTTGACGCCATCACTTACGTCGCCCGTATTCAGAAGAGGCCGGAAGCTCATTTATCAAATGGTACAGAATTGCAGGAAGCTCCCGTTACCCCCAACGCAGCCGGTAGTAAAAAAAGACCTGCTACGAGCCCTGCAGAACAAAAGGAGCTAAAGGAGAAAAGTTTAGGGATGAGACCCAAACACCGGAAGGAGCGGGGAAAGCTTTATGGGAAAACCCGTGGGCCAGGAGGGAGAGGAGACGGTCAAACTTGGAAGCAAAGGCAGCTGAGTGTAATGGGCCGAAAAATAGCAGACCCAATGACGAACGCGAGGTCGCACAAAAAAGGATGAGGAAAAGGCGCGGGAAGCGTCGTCGGTTCCGACCTGAGGCGCTTATAATAAGGCCAGCGGAAGGGAAGACTTACGCACAAGTGCTAGCGGAAATACGTAGCAAGGTAAATCCCGAGGAAACAGAGGCGGTGGTTCAAACAATCCGGCAGACCAGAGCAGGTGACGTCCTCCTGCCGAGGCGGTGGTAGCTTCTAATATGGGTCTCATTGGCTCGGCATGTGAGGCATCCATGCCAAAGAGGAAACCACACCACGGGAAGCCTTCTGCATAGTGGTGGACAGCAGAAATCGCGGCAGCACGTAAGACATGTTTGGCAATACGGTGGAAAGCACAGCGAGCAACAGACCGTAGCGAAGCTAACCGGCTATCCGCTGAACATAAATCTGCAAAAAAGCTACTACGCCGGATGATAAAGAAGAGCAAGTGACTCAGAAGCTAGGAGCCCAGAAACCAACACGCGTGATGGATGCCGGAACTGCAGAGTATATTGTGAAAATCCTTTTCCCCAGTCACCCGCTGAGGGAAAGAGCTATTGAACGGCAAGAGATGGAGGTCCCGTCATTTTCAGAGGCATAACTCGAGAAAGCGATACTCTCGCTAATAAACGAGAAAACGCCGGGCCCGGACGGAATACCCAATGAGGTATTGAAAATCGTCTTCCAGCAGGATCCCGAACTCATGCTAACAATGTTCAACGCTTGTTTGACGGAGGGAGTGTTTAGTACCAGATGGAAGAACGCGCGGCCTGGTATTGGTCAAGAAGGGTAAAGGCGACCCCAAGCTGCCCTCATCCTACCGGCCGCTGTGTATGCTCAAAACTGCAGGTAAACTATTAGAGAAATTAATTAGGGAGAGACTCACGGCCGCGATTAGATCTGCGGGAGACCTTTCACCTAGGCAGTACGGATTCAGGCGGGGCCTATCCACGGAAGCCGTAAGGTGAGCGGAGAACTATAACCACTTCTCGCGTCGCATTGTCCTCCTAGTAACGCTGGACGTGAGAAATGCGTTCAACCCCGCAAGATGGTGTGATATGCTAGACGCATTGGATCACCAATTCCGCATACCACGATACCTCCAAAGGATGCTGGAGGATTATTTCTGGAATCGCACCCTCACATACGAAACGAAGGAGGGACAGCGAGAAATGCGGGTCACAGCTGGAGCAGTTCGGGGGTCGATCCTAGGACCCGATCTCTGGAATGCCTTTTATGACGAGCTACTTCGAGAGGAGATGCCCGATGAAACCCATCTCGTGGGCTATGCGGATGACCTAGATGATCCACGTGATACGTTTCCAATGGTACGTCACCTTTAGGAATTGGTTTTAAAAAGCCGTCTTGCTTTCCTCGCTTTCTATCGATTAGTATGCATTGTACACAATTCTTAATGTATGCTTGGACCTTTTCCTCGACTTTGGGTATATAAAATTGCCTGTTATAACAAGTGCGACCATCTTATTGATTACAAAGTGACCCTGTTCATGGTAAATCCTCACGATCTCACTTTGCATGGCCCTTGGAACTACCAACATTGATGAACCTTTGATAAATTTATAAAGAATACCATTAGTTAAAGAATACTCGTCGTACGCACCTGATTGGTTCAAGATGTGGAATATTGATGTAAGATTTGGATCATTTTTCTGCGCAGCTTGTACTCTACTCAGAATATCGTCTTTGATAATCATCACTATTGGATTTATGCTTAACGCATCGACGTGACGCATGCGTGTTGCTGGACGATGTTCTAGCTTGAAATAGTATTCCTGCATTAGCAATGCCCATGTCGCAATTCTTGATGTCAGTTCTTTGCGCGCCATTCTGGCTTTAAACGCTACACAATTAGTTGCGATGATAAATTGTAAACCCAAAAGGTATACGCGGAATTTCTTCAAAGCAGCTACAATGGCAAGGACATCCAGTTCGTAGCTTGAGTAGTTCTCTTCATGCTTCGTAGTCCTTCTGCTGTAATAGAAGACCGAGTGAAATTGGTGGTCTTCATCACATCGTTGCACAAGAATAGCACCCAGGCCAATTTTACAGGCGTCTGTGTGAAGCTCCGTTTCGGCATTTGGTGAATAAAGCTTCAGCACTGGTTGACAGCACAACTTTTCCTTTAGACGCTCAAATGCCTCAAGTTCCCTTTCATCAATAACAAACCTACTATCCTTTCGTAGCAAGTCTGACAGCGGCTTTGCTATTGGCGAAAAATTTTCAACAAATTTTCGAAAATAACTAATGAGTCCCATAAACGATTGCAACTTCTTGTCGTTGTGTGGTACCGGAAACTTTCTAATTGTTTCAATCTTAGTTTGACTTGGCCGAACATATCCATTTTCTACTTCGTACCCTAGGTACTCAATTTTGGTTTTAAAGAATTGGCATTTACTCCACTTAATTTTCAATCCATTAGCTTCAGCCGTCTTCAAAAACTCTGTAATCTTAACATCGCTTCCTCTTCATCTTTCGAAGGTATAATTAAATCGTCCATTTCGTTTATATACCGTTGAAAAACGGCTGGCGAGTTACATAGACCAAACGGACATTTTAAAAATTCATAGTGGTCATCTGGTGTCATAAAGTCAGTATATTTAATGGAGTCTGGAGCAACAGGCACATGGAAAAGCCCGTTTCGAAGATCGAGTTTTGTAAAAACTTTTGCTTCCTGCAATCTATCTATTTGGTCCTCGATGAGTGGTAAAGGGTACCTATCCTTGACGACCTTTTGATTTAGTTTTCTGTAGTCTATACAGAGGCGTTTCGATCCATCTTTCTTATTGGCGAGGACTAGAGGACTCGCATAGATTGATCGGCTTTTCCTAATTATTCCATCTTTTAAGCATTCGTCTATTTGTTTCTTTTCTATATCGGCGCCTCCAAGGGCGACAATCTTCTTGGCCGTTGAACAATTGGCTTTTCATCCGACATAATTATGTTCATTTGGATGTTTAAAATATCGGTTTATAATTCAAAATCAGTGCTCTCAAACTTTCTTGAATTTGTTTGTTTTTAATATGATCCAATTTAATGTCTAACTCACCATGCTCAACGCCCATTATATAATTTTCTGGAACAAACTTTCTCATGATGATGTTGTTTGGAGCTAATATATTTATGGTTTGTTTCATCAGTTCTTGGCCCATAATAATATCAACTAGAAGCATCCCATCCTTAACTATGTGAAATATCGTTTCGTATTCTTCGCCATCTACTACTATTGAGGTATCAAAACAACCTATTGTACACAACGCTCTCGAGCCAATGCCTTTGAATTTAGTAGTTTTATTTTTAAAATTTGGTTCTCCTATATACTTTGATACTTTAATAGGCTCATGAGATTAATGTCGCTTCCGCTGTCGACCATTGCGTACAGCACACAAGCACCAATTGAAAATTGTTTTACCTCTTTTGAATTCGTCTCGTTTGCTTCCTTCGTAGATGTATACGGGGTGCTTTTTGATACTTCTACAGATTTTGGACATTTCGGTGCAATGTGTCCAAACTCGTTACAACGATAGCATTTGAATCCTTTTCCTTTGTTAGAATATTTTTTTATTCTATGCCCAGAATCCCCACATTCAAAACATCTCAAACGATTATCCCTCTTAACACTTCTTGATTTGTTTGTGGGATTTTCTGCTGCGGTTGGTTGTAGTTGAGCCCTGTCTTGTCGTTTATTCCGCATTTGCTCATAAATCATAAGCTTCTTCTTGAACTCCTCCATATCTGATGGTCCATATAAAACAGCTTTATTAGTTTCAGAGTCGCCATTGATGACATGATCAAATATCGCATAATTTTCCACATTTGCATAGGCACCGATTCCTTGCAAAGAGTATAGATATTGTTTGTACGATTCGCTTGGTTGTTTTGATCGCAGCCGCATCTTTTCATGCACTTGAGCACTGTTTAGGTTCACCTTGAATTCGTTGCATAAATGAGAAATCAATTTTTCCCAAGTATGGGTGTCTGTTGCAAACTTTAAACTTTGTTTTGCAATCTTTTCGCGTATATAGTTTTGCGTTGTTCATCCCATCCCAAACATTTGGCCGATTCGCCGATTTCTTTTATCCATTTATCTATTGGATAAAAGTCATCTCCACTGAGTTGGGTAAACGACTCTTCGATATCTTTGAATGAAAATGATGAAACTTGACCTGGATTAACAACTGCTGTAGATGCTGAACTTGTTCGTAACATTTCTCTCTTTCTTTCAATTCCATTTCGCGCCTTGTTAAATCTTCGCTTTGCTTTTGAAGTGGCTGTTTCCTTATTTCCCTCGGGTTTTCTTCTATTTGTGTACCCTTAGTTTCAGCTACAATTGAACTCATTCGAGTGAAATTAATTTCCGCATCAAATCTCTGACGAAATTGTTCAAACATTGCTTCGTACACTGCATTCCCCTCGAATAGCAGAGACTTTCCATCGATTGTTTGTGAATCCTTTGCTTCATTCACAAATGCTTGGTCCGGCGGCTGAGTGTCTTCTGTGTTTTTTTTTGGTAGCTGCTCATTATTTGTTGTAGTTGGAGGTGACATTTTTAAGTCTATATAGCACACCGGTTTAGAATAAAAAAAAAAATCCAAACTTTCTTTAAAATCACTGAATCCGTTGGTTTTCTACACACTTCTTTTAAAGAAAAACACCGATTCACTTAAGTAAATCACGTTGTATACACAAACAAAAATGCACTTTTGGTTGTCTTTAATATTCGATCACGCCGTTATTACACAAATCCCGTAAGAAACCGCGTCTTATTTTTACGATCGCACAAACTTTTCCCAGCACTTTGATAATTCTTTCAATTTCTAAGAAAAAATTTATCACGGTTGAGCCCCCATGTGGGATTTTCTTAAATGATGACAATAAACCAGGATAGGACTCGACAGTAAAATGGTAAGTATTTAGGCATGTCCACTTATACATAAGACCATTTGTTCATCAGAATTTTGAAAATAGATGCTGTCTAGGTATCACAATATTGCGTGATCTTGCGAATCACAAAATGCGCGTTGATGTTGTCTAAGCTGCATTGACCTCAAATTTGACGTTTTTCATTGATTTGAGAATCATTTATTTTGCATGATGACCATCCTGAATATACTCGACGGTTTCTAATAGGGGCACTTCATCGCCTTTGGGGACACTTCTATGATCTCGCCTACTCTTTTGTCATCTTTTGGTCCAGTTTTAAAACTTAGTTGAATTCACCAGAGTTTTGTTTAACGATTGCCTCCTTAATGTTTTCAATCGTCTGAGCATATTTAGTGAAGCCACTAGCCCAGCAATGGACAATTTCTCATTATTCAAGAAGAAGTTCAGATTTTGTTGCTTGTTTGTTTCGATTATAATACCATCCTTGGTATTACTGACCTTTTTGAAGCAGCAGGAAAGATAATTTCCTATACCTATTATTGCCGCTCACCATCGGTTTAAGAGTGAGAACCATCGAGAGTTTCCACTGTAATATTTAGGTTTTGAAACCTTTGCAGCTGGCTCAGGTATGAGCGACTGGCAAATAACAGAAAAATCTCGGTAATTGCTAGATGTCCTACGTACGTTTTTTTGTATAATTAATTAGACTATGACTTGCTTTCTCACCTGGCATTGTTTATTTTAGTTCCAGAATGTTTTGGAAATCTCCACACTACTACACCGGGCCTTACCCTGCTACTTATGCCGCATCCAAAGTTTCTGCTTGCTCAATTCTGTTAGCGGAATTCTGATACGACTTTGAGTTGTATTGGCTGGTGCCACTTTGAGTAAAGTCTCGTGATACCGTCGAGCATTTTAATTTCTTTTTCTATCAAAATGGCTCTTGAAGATTTTAAAGAGTCATTTTCAATTTCCGATAGCAAATCATGGCAGTTACATTTTTTACCTGAACGAAATACCTGTAAGCATCAAAATTATGGATTTTTTGAAAACTTGAGATTTTGCAACTAACTGATGTTTTGTTTTTCTACTGTGAGCTCAAAATTTTTGTTTGTAAAAGGAAATATATTTTTGGTGGATTGCTCGATGTACAAATAAATGGAGTCCTTTTTCAATTTTTTCATCATGTTCGTAGAAAAAAAATTTTATGCCAAATTTGGTAGCTTAATTTAATGGGCCTAAAAAAAGTTCATCAAAAATTTTTAAATGGTTAGGAAACAGATTCACGCTTTTATCACGATATTTAATTAGAGTTTATACGGCATATGTATACTGCGTTAACCCCAAAAACTAAGTACCAATCCACCTTCAATGCATGTAACTGTTCGTGCTAAAAATAGCTCACTCATTTTTACATATCGCCCGCCTTGCTAATATCGACTACTACTAATACGTATTTCAAACCGTTCATATTCTAGAGTCATCTATGTTCAAAACATCCATTGGTAGTAATACCAACCGCTCCGAATAGATACGCCTTCTTTCTAAACTGAAGAACTGTCTTGTACGAGTCGTAGCATACTTACAGGCGAATTTAATCAATAAATCCTGTTTTGATTTAATAAAAAACTGTTTACTTAAATTAAGTGTTACAAACAAGTATCGGTACTTGAGTTTTATTTATTACGTTAATAAATTTATTAAATTTAGGCACCAAAAAGGGTGAGAATCTTGAAACCCGGAAACCAGTACAGATTCATTGAAAGCACAATTAAATTGTGGGAGGTATATTCCCTTCGCGACAAAATGTTATAAACAATACAGATATTCCCATAAAATTTGCATATATGTAAATAATAAAATAATTTGCAATTTTTATTTTGTTTAATAACATTTAATTTTAATGGACCAGAAAGATAAATATAAGACGTTCACAATTATTAACATAAAATAAATTTTTAATATCGTAATTCGCATTATAGGAAGTTAGCAAATCACGAATAATAAAACAAAATATTATGCTAAATTCCATTGTACATAAATTGTGCCGCGCCCTCCCCGAAGAATAATGGAGAATTGTGCGTGTCTATGTGTGTGTATAAAGAAAATGTGCGGATGAACAAAAATATTTTCAAATTTTTCTTGTGTTTGTGCTTATGTCTTATCTCAAAATTAGAATCTTAAGTATTTTATTTGTCGATTCTTTATTTTATTTTATAAAGATGGTCTGGTAAAAATTTATGATATTTTATAGTTTATGGACGTACATTATTTACGTAATACATACATACCAAAACTAAATGCCACTTGATGGAATTGTGTTGCAAACGAGGTGAATAGGATCCCCAGTGCCATGACCAAACCACCCAAAACAGCCGTAAGACGAGTTGATTTTCGTCGACATAAGGCGATCACAATTGATGATGATAGTAGTGATACGGCCCAGCTGCCTACCCCCAGCCAACCTGAAATGATATAAAAGGAAATGAACAATTTTTATAAATCTTTTTAAATTTTCATTAAACTAATCTCTAAACCCAATTATGTACGATAAACGAAATGACCAATTCTTGCATAATATGCTGTCATTATAGGAATTATGTAGCATAATGGCAATAAATGTAGTTTTGATAAAAATATGAAAATTTATATTCATGTAATAATTATTTTTATAGCCTAAATGGAAAATAATAAATGAATTATGAATATATAATATATAATAGGGCAGTGCATGCGGGTTGACACATTTGCAACACATACTGTCAATTGTGATTTGAAACAACATTCGTACATTTTTATTTTTATTTATTTTATTATCCTCAACTCCTCGTTTAAATGCCACATGAGACTTGGCAAAATGTATAAAGAAGAGATAAACATTTTATATCGTGTACTACTGTCGTGTGTCTATTGAGGGTAAACACGGAGCACTGGCTGCATGATGAGCTTTTTATTTCGCTACAACATTTTTATGTTGGATTAAACAAAAAAATTATTTTTCTGTACATACATACTTATAATGTCACAAACGAACAAGAAATTTTCTAAAATGATATTCAACTGTGTATAGTGTTGTAATGCTTGTTTAGAGATTTAAATTTTTAATTTAATCTGAATAAATTCTTACATTATATCATTCATCTCTCTGTGTATAGCGAGAGGTATAATAATATTATGAGGTTGGATACAATCCATTAAACATAACTATATTGCATAAAATCGATATAAAATGCATTTTGTTGTTTTAATCTAAATAAATTGCAATAAAAAGTTGTCAGTGATGTATCTGTAATTGTTGGTAGATTATAGATGTTTCTATTTTTCTGTTTCAAAGTAACATGACAACGAAACGGAATGGGCTTTAAAAAAATAAAAATTTAAGTTTTAACATGACGTTTGGCAAAGTATTATATGCTCTGTCGATGTTCAATGTATTTAGAATTTGCTACTTGTTAACTTTTTATAACATTTAATTCGATTTCAAAAATTACATCCTTCTCTCCATTAAGATTTTTAGAAAATTGGTTGGAAAAGCGCCAAAAAAAAGTTTAACAGTTTTGTACATTTCATATTTGTTTATTTAATTGTTAATAACAATTGTATTGTTTAATAATGAGTTTTATTGAATACATTTGAAGACTTTGCTTTGTTTCAGAAATTTATACGGAAACTGGTTGTCTTAAGCTTTTTGAATTTGGCGAACCCATTATGGTCGCATAAAATGTGTCTAGTATGAATGTGACTTTAGAAGCTCCTTTTGAAAAAAAAAACCCGAATATTTTCACACAATAATTCAGGTCAATATATACGTTTCCTAATCTACTCCTAAACTCTTTTAACGAATTTCATAGTGCAAACTACTGGTATAATCTGAGAATAATTCTTGATGTGTTTTCATATGAACCTTTTACCGGTGGAAGATTAGTGGTGTTCCTAATAAAGATGAGCTTCACTAAAATTACTTCCCACACTAAGCATTGGATAAAGCACAGTTAACCTCCCAAAACAATCGTATGTGGGAAAAACCACATGAAAAATCAATGAAACTCGCCGCAAATACCTTTACACCGGAATTTACGTTGGCTTATCGGAATAGCGGTTCATTCAAATCTTAAAAGCTTAAAATTTTAAAAGTTTAACCCTTAACGAACGAGAGCTTTTTTTGTAATACTCGCCTAAAGGACGACAGAAAAACGGATTGGACAAAATTTTGGAATACGGCCAATTACAATGGAACTTGGTTATTCCTTAACCGATTGTGATTCGACATGTCCGATGGAAATGGAACTCTAAAATGATTTTTGGATAGAGTTCCTGAATATGGCCAGTTAGGAAGTAACTCTGTTAGTTCTGAACCGATTTTGGCATGCGTGATGGAAATGGGATTCTAAAATGATTTTTAAATAAAGTTCTGAAATATGGCCAAGTAGGATGGAACTAGGCTACTCCTTAACTGATTATAATGAAATTCGAAGTGCATTTCATATTTCAAAACTTTATCCAGAAATCATTTTAGAGTCTCATTTCGATCTCGCATGCCCCATTTCACTAAAATCGGTTGAGGAATAGCCAAGTTGTTGGCCAAACTCCAGAACTTCATCCAAAAATCATTCATGCCAAATTTTACTAAAATCGGTTAAGAAATAGCCAAGTTCCATAATAATTGGCCATATTCTAGAACTTTATCCAAAAATCATCTTAGAAGCCCATTTGCAACGCACATATCGAATTGCATCACAATCGTTTAAGGAATAGCAAAGTTCCATCCTAATTGACCATATTCCAAAAATTCACCTAAAATCATTTCAGGATCTCTTTTCCAAGACGCATGTCAAATTGTATGTCCAGTTTGTTCGGAAACCGGCTTATCTCCATGTCCTACTTCAACTGTCCTCTTACAGAGGCCTATCGTTTTCCACAGCTTAATTGTTTTGTCCTCTCAGGGAGGCTTTTCATTCGTTAAGGGTTAAAAGTTTAAAAGTTTGGACAGTTTAAAAAGTTTAAAAAGTTTAAAAGTTTAAAAGTTTAAAAGGCTTAATTAGTTTAAAATGTTTAGAAAGTTTAGAAAGTTTAAAAAGTTTGGAAAGTTTATAAAGTTAAAAAGTTTAAAAAGTTTGAAAAGTTTAAAAAGTTTAAAAAGTTTAAAAGTTAAAAAGTTTAAAATGTTTAGATAGTTTAAAAGTTTAAAATGTTTAGATAGTTTAAACATTTTTAAAAGTTTTAAAAGATTTAAAAGTTTAAAAAGTTCAAAATAAGTTTAAAATGTTTAGAAAGTTGAGAAAGTTTAAAAAGTTTAAGAAAGTTTATAAAGTTTAAAAAGTTTGAAAAGTTTAAAAAGTTTGTAAAGTTTAAAAAGTTAAAAAGTTTAAAAGTTCGAAAAATTTCAAAAGTTTAAAAAGTTTTAAAGTTAAAAAGTTTAAAAAGTTTAAAATGTTTAGATAGTTTAAACATTTTTAAAAGTTTTAAAAGATTTAAAAGTTTAAAATGTTTGAAAAGTTTAAAAAGTTAAAAAGTTTAAAATGTTTAAAAACTTTAAAATGTTAAAAAAATTTAAAAGTTAAAAAGTTTGAAAAGTTTATAAGGGTTGAAATGTTTAAAAAGTTTGGAAAGTTTGAAAAGTTTAAAAAGTTTAAAAAGTTGAAAAGTTTAAAAAGTTTAAAATGTTTAGATAGTTTAAACAATTTTAAAAGTTTTAAAAAATTTAACTGTTTAATAAGTTTAAAATGTTTAGAAAGTTGAGAAAGTTTAAAAAGTTTACAAAGTTTAAAAAGTTTAAAGAGTTTGAAAAGTTTATAAAGTTTGAAAAGTTTAAAACGTTTGAAAAGTTTAGAAAGTTAAAAAGTTTAAAAGTTCGAAAAATTTCAAAAGTTAGAAAAGTTTAAAAAGTTTTAAAGTTTAAAAAGTTTAAAATGTTTAGATAGTTTAAACATTTTTAAAAGTTTTAAAAAATTTAACTGTTTAATAAGTTTAAAATGTTTAGAAATTTGAGAAAGTTTGAAAAGTTTACAAAGTTTACAATGTTTAAAAAGTTTGAAAAGTTTGAAAAGTTTATAAAGTTTATAAAGTTTGACAAGTTTAAAAAGTTTGAAAAGTTTAAAAAGTTATGAAGTTTAAACAGTTTGAAAAGTTTAAAAAGTTTAAAAAGTTAAAAAGTTTAAAAAATTTAAAAGTTTAAAAGTTTAAAATGTTTAGATAGTTTAAACATTTTAAAAAGTTTTAAAAAATTTAAAAGTTTTTTAAGTTTAAAATGTTTAGAAAGTTGAGAAAGTTTACAAAGTTTAAAAAGTTTAAAGAGTTTGAAAAGTTTATAAAGTTTGAAAAGTTTAAAACGTTTGAAAAGTTTAGAAAGTTAAAAAGTTTAAAAGTTCGAAAAATTTCAAAAGTTAGAAAAGTTTAAAAAGTTTTAAAGTTTAAAAAGTTTAAAATGTTTAGATAGTTTAAACATTTTTAAAAGTTTTAAAAATTTTAACTGTTTAATAAGTTTAAAATGTTTAGAAAGTTGAGGAAGTTTCAAAAGTTTACAAAGTTTACAAAGTTTAAAAAGTTTGAAAAGTTTATAAAGTTTATAAAGTTTGACAAGTTTAAAAAGTTTGAAAAGTTTAAAAAGTTATGAAGTTTAAACAGTTTGAAAAGTTTAAAAAGTTTAAAAAGTTAAAAAGTTTAAAATATTTAAAAGTTTAAAAGTTTAAAATGTTTAGATAGTTTAAACATTTTAAAAAGTTTTAAAAAATTTAAAAGTTTTTTAAGTTTAAAATGTTTAGAAAGTTGAGAAAGTTTACAAAGTTTAAAAAGTTTGAAAAGTTTATAAAATTTGTAAAGTTTAAAACGTTTGAAAAGTTTAAAAAGTTTAAAAGTTCGAAAAATTTCAAAAGTTTGAAAAGTTTAAAATGTTTTAAAGTTAAAAAGTTTAAAAAGTTTAAAATGTTTAGATAGTTTAATCATTTTTAAAAGTTTTAAAAAATTTAAATCTTTAATAAGTTTAAAATGTATAGAAAATTGAGAAAGTTTAAAATGTTTACAAAGTTTAAAAGTTTAAAAAGTTTGAAAAGTTTAAAAAGTTTGAAAAGTTTAAAAAGTTTGAAAAGTTTGAAAAGTTAAAAAGTTTAGAAATTTCAAAAAGTTTAAAAAGTTGAAAAGTTTAAAAAGTTGAAAAAGTTTAAAAGTTCGAAAAGTTTCAAAAGTTTAAAAAGTTTAAAATGTTTGAAAGTTTAAAAGTTTATAAAGTTTAAAATGTTTAGATAGTTTACAATTTTTTAAAAGTTTTAAAAGTTTAAAAAGTTTAATAAGTTTAAAAGTATAGATAGGTGAAACATTTTTAAAAGTTGTGAAAGTTTGAAAAGTTTAATAAGCTTAAAATGTTTAGAAAGTTTAAAAGTTTAAAATTTTAAAAAGTTTAAAATGTTTTAAAAGTTTAAAAAGTTTAAAAGCTTAAACATTTTAAAAAGTTTAAAAAAGTATCTAAGTTCAAAAGTTTAATTTTAAAGGTTTGAATGTTTTAAGGTTTATAATCATTATAAGGGTTGTACTGTCAATGTGTGAGGAAACATTTGTTTAGTCAGTAGAAGTTCAGAGATGTAAAGAATGAGTTTATAAAGTTATGTCGGTCGGCAAGATCTATAAGATTTAGGATGGCCAAATGAAACGTTTAAATTATAAAATTTTGTGAATTTTTAAATGACACAAAAGTTACAAAAAGTTCTCTTTATCATTCATAATCTAATGGATTAGCAGAGGGAATGAAGTGTGCCAATTGGAAAAAAACTACAAGTTTGGAGAATATTTGACTGAAAGAAAACAAATAAAACACGTTTAACACACATTTAATTTTTTAAAAGGCTCAATCAAGGAGTACACAACAGCCACATTGCTGTGAAATCTTAAACGATTTATATGTTGATGTAGATGACACATTTTCGGAACTTAATAGTATTGACACAAAAAAAGGCTGTTGGTCTGATCTTTTACCTCCCTTATTTCTTAAAAATATTATATTATATTCATATTCAGCAAATCGCCAAGAGAAGAAAAATTTTCTAAATGCTGGAAAGTCGCAAAAGTTGTTCCAATATTTAAGAAAGGTGACAACACAGATGTGATTAATTATAGACCGACACAAAAAACACTTTGCCCATACCAAACATATGATATTATGCAATATATTTAGTAGGCTTTGGATTTATTTGATTTTGTATTTTATGAAAGATGGAAACAAAATAACCAGAGATGAAATTAGAACGTTGTTTGAAATTTTTGTTATTTTCAGATCATTTAATTTATCTTTGCAATTTCATGACTATTTTACCTAATACATCTCTGACGAAAAAACGAAAGATTTTGTAAATTTTTTTAATAAGCTGGATACGTTATGCGAGGATTTTTGTAGAGCTATGCGTTAAAAATGACGTAAATACATACATCTTGGAAAATTATTTTGTTTAAGAACCAAATTTTTTTTGGTTAAATATTTGCACTCGAATTTGAAAAAGAAACACAAATAATAATTTTAATATGTATTACAAGCGGATACATAAATATTTGAATATTTAACTTAATTCAAAACGTTTGAAGTCAAATACAAAAAGAATATTGGGAATCAACTAAACACGCTTCTGGAGGTTAAACTGTTTTAACGTACCATTAAATTTATTTAAGTTACAACTGTGTGTATCCGTTTTATTTCCTTCTGTTTGGTCACTTATAAAAATTTTATAATAAAACCAACTTAATTATTCTTAACATTTTTTCCCTTAGAATAACAAGGATTGGTGGCTACTTCGTAGGTATCTTTTTAACCTTCGTTTGTACGTCTAAAGAATTATTAAAAATCATTGTTACTATAAGGAAAAGTTTTTTAATTAAATTAAAAAAATAATTAAATTTAACATTAAACATAAATGGCTTAAAAATCAATTTTTATTGGTCAGCTTGCTCAAAAAGAAAATTGTCGCCTAAAAAGCTGTTTTATGAGTAACTTCTAAGATCTAAGAGGGATGTGTTATGTTTTTGGCACGGTTGTGCACAATTTCTATTAGAATTGTATGCCAACTAGATTAAATCAACTTGAATTTATGTCAGTTTCAAAGAAATTTGATGGAGTAACTGTGACCCTACCCCTAAGAGTTGTATGTTTAGTGATTTTGGTAAATGGAAAATTTGTAACACTCTAGTGTGAGACGAATAGGAGTATCGAAAACTTAAATATTTTGAAAGCCTGGAACGTAATCTGTTTACTTTTAAAAATATGCTTGATTTACCATGAATCGATAATGAAATTTGCATACGCAAACACCATATTCAAACACTTAAAATTAAATAAATTTTATCGTAGTTTGATAACAAAAAAAAATATAAAAAATTTGGAATAAGTGTAATCCATACGGATTATGAATTTTGTATGACATGTACACATATGAGGATTATTTTTCCAATTAATCGATCGACTTTAGTAAATTTTTGTTTAATATTATACGGGGTGGTTAAATTTATTTAATTATAACAAACCAAAAATGAATAACTAACTACCATACAAATTTTAAGTGCCTATGTGTCTGAATGTATACCTATAATTTGTCTTAATAAATGATTTACAAAAAAAACTTTTCACAAAAAATGTGTTTTATAAAAAAAATTTATGTGTGCGGTTTATAATAGTCATAAATTTACCAAGTGTCGTCCGCTTGATCTTTATACAATTCGCATAAAAAAAGACTTTGTTTTTTTTAAAATAATTTAATTGGACATTTAACATCTTTAAAACACGCGCTAATTTAATTAATTTTTTTTTTTGTATTTTAATTTTACTATGTGACATAAATCGTGATTTGTATTAAAAGTCATCATGTGTGTACGGTAGTTATTTGGTGTTAATTAGATATGATTTATGGTCGGTTACTAAAAATCAGATGTGACAAAAGAATTTTGCAAAATTTTTTGTATCTTAATTTTTTAAGTTTGGAACACTAAAGCAAATATAACATCAGATTCTGTAGAAAGGCAGATTTTGCAGAACCTACAGTGAGAATTTAAACTTACTATTTTGACAATTTGAGAATGTTGAGCTTATAAAATTGCAAAATGATACTCAAAATTATGGCTTTGAAATTATTATTATTGGAAAACTTAGGAGTATCCAGAACATATTTTAATATATGTAATTTCTGGATCGTTGAACATGTTGAGCAGAAATCTATTCAACGTATCGAAAAGGAGCTAGATGAAGTCAAAGTAAATCGAACAACGTCATGATCCAGAACATATACCCACTTACGTTACAGCCATCAAGATTTGACAAAGCAACATATTTCGAGATTTTGAAATTTAAATTTGTCCCTGGTTGCATTGAAATAATGAAGGCGCTGGATCAGAATCAAGGATCGCTCTAAAAAAGAGAGATATACACTTCACAAATATGAATCAATAATTTAGCGGATAAACTTTGTGATATTGCCATGGAATGTAACTTAAGTCTTCATGAAACTAGCAATAAAAATACGCCAAGTCAATAAATATAGAAATTGGCATGAACACCGAGCAATAATCGCGAACAATAATCGGGACAAACAGTCTTTGAATTCGAAACATATGTGTTTGAGAGACTGGAGGTAGGTGAGTAATCTAGAGTGTGGGTTGTGAAAGCAAATGAAGACGAGAGCGGAGCCAGATCAATAATTATTTGGAAGTACTAGTTAAACGAATACAGATTCCAATTAGGACTATTAATCTAGTAGATAAAACGAACACCATCCAGTGAAATGTAAGTAAATGAATATGATTAAGAGAGACAACTCTCAAGAACAGAGAACAATTGTACAACACCTTCTGAAGGAACTACCTTGGCTTACCCGGCTTATATAGAATATTCATGGCAGCATTCACCAAAATAGCAGAGTTTATACGAGTTAACCACGAACAAAAACTCATTTGAATTTAAGGATATGACCATGAAGAATCATTTGTAGAACTAAGAAGACGATTACGCCCAACGTTACACTTATTTTGGATGATGTTGCAAACAACGCAACTGGAATCGACGAAATATGCTTATATTCCTGATGGCCTATCAATGGGGTACAGAGCATTCAGAAACGAAAGAGGAATTTCATGAGATAAACCAGTTCGTAGGAGCAAATGAAGAATAGTAATTGACTTGGGCTTCATAATTCCACTCTAAAGAGGTGATGTTTGTATTCCACCCTTTTAATAATCTCCCTAATCTTCAGTCGGCGAACACGATATTATGGATTTTGTTCACCATTTCAAAAATTAAAAATGTTTCACGAATTTAAAGTATTTTAACAGATTTGAAACTCATTTTTGAGGCCAATTAAAATATTGGGATGCGTGCTCTAATTATAGTCTTCATCGTAATTGAATGCTACCATCTTTAAATCGGCTCTGGATCTCTTTCTTGATCGAGCATATCGTAAGCGTTTGTTTTTAAGCCGTTTATCATGTTGCTCAGTTGTTTCAGCACCTCTAAACCCACGACCTCTCAAATGATGTACTCTAGTGTACACTGTACAGATTGACACCAGAAAATATTTACCAGAAAATATGTTGTTCCATTGTCTGTAAACAATCGGGAGTGTATAATAATTGCGTATTTACACAAAACATGTCCACTTCGAAACGTTTCACTCAAAACTGTGTTAGAACATGACATTATGAAAAACAAAAAGAAATGTTTAAAATGAAGCCGGTTTTACGCGTACAATATTTTGTATTGAAGGATATTTTATGTAGAAGATGTGCATTATAAATATTGGTATGCTTCATAAATACTTGTCAATGCAAGTGGTAATTTAGTGGGAGTGATGGAGTGATTGCTTTGTTTGTAAAGAATAGTTAGGTATTTAGAATTTGGGCACTTCGTGCATAAACATTTTCGTAAAATATATAAGTGGTAGAAATGGAAAATTCCAAAGTGCATTTTAGACATACGTATTATACTGCGGGAGTTTAAGCTTGGAAACAACACAACAGCTGAAAAAATATGAAGTGTTTATTACAGTGTTCAAAATGAACCGGGCCAGTCTTCTGATTTGGACGACGAACGATTGGAAATTTTGGTAGAACAAAACCCTCACCAAGCAACGCGAGAATTAGCAGAGAAGCACAATACATCTCAATCAACTGTGTGGCGCCACCTTGAGAAACTAGTTAAGTGTCAAAGCTTGGAGTCTAGGTTCCATACATTCTCACTGAAAACAACTAGGTGAACTTAATGTCGATTGCTTTTAATAATCCGTCACGACTAAGAAATCAGGGTTTCTTGTTACTGGCGATGAGTGTTCACTGAAAAACTATTGGAGCTAGGTTGGTCCACTTTACCTCATCCGCCATACTCACCAGACATTGCTCTAACCAATTACCACTCTTCCCGGTCGCTTCAAAATAGCTTTACAGGCGAAACGTTTACAAACGACGAGCAGTTACTTGAACATGTCCAATCATTTTTGCGGCAAAGCCTAGAACATTCTAGGGCGAAGGGGATTCACAAGTTGCCAGTTAGATGTCAACAAGTTCTAAATAATAATGACGATTATGTTTTAGTTTAGTTTTCGAAGTTGTTATTTCTATAGTGAAATAAAGTTAACTTTATATTCAATTGACTTTAATTGAAGTTAAAAATCAACAGTTGAACAGCTTTATTTCAATTCTTGGGTTACGATTATCTCTTAAGTGTCTGCAACGTTTTAGGCATTGGGTTTTGCTGTAATTTTTACGTCAAAGCTACATCCAAACTTCATTACCGATATTTCAGAATTTTTCTTTTGTCGGCGATTAATTATTTCTGAGACAGACTGAGAAAAAGACGGACACCTTATATTATATAGTATGTGTATAGAAGAAGGTGTGGTCTGAAAAATAAAAGTGTGAGAGAAGCTTTGATTTATTATTCACAGAAACTTAGTTCGACTCTATCTGCAATCTACACTAAATTTTGAACTAAATGCTAAATTTAACTACGAATTCTACGAGTTAATTTTTGAAAATCTGTAACCTACAGATCCAAACTGTTTCAAGGATCTTTATCTAGATTCAAGGCAAAAATGTCAAATATTTTGTAGTCGAGTATTAAAAATTTTAATTTTAAGGATATTTTGAATTGTGAAATTTTGCAAAATGAATTAATTGACTTACCTAATTAAAATTTTTTAATATTTTATGGAGTTAATTCCTCCTTCCTAAATACGTTGCTGTTGTTGCAGAAAAACAAAAGCAGAATAAGTTAGAAACATTTTTTTGAGCTTATGTTTATGTTATTGATTTCAAATAAAACCGCATCCAACTAAGTTACATAATTATAAAAAGTCGAGCGAAGCTACTTATTTCAGAATCGATTTCTAAAATCAAAAATTAAATTAAGATTTTAGTTCTTATGGATATAAATAGAAGTCCTTGCGACGTGACGTTTCGGTTAGTAACCGTATTTTCTATAAATCCCGAAAACCCAGTATTAAAATTTTGCTGTAATTTTTACGTTAATACTACAGCCAAACTTCAATACCGGTATTTCAGAATTTTGATTTTGGTTTTTTGGCTGCGACCCTATTGTACACGTTATACCTACATACATACATACACATATAAAATCAAATTAACACTATAAAATATACAAACATTCATAAATAATTAAAACGTCACGTACTCCATATGAAGTCATAAATTTTAATTCCATAAAACACAAAAACCAAAAAAAAAAAAAAAAAAAATTTATGGCCATAAACAATAGACTAATTAAATATTAATTAAATTCAATAAGAATAAATTAGTTTAACGTTGTCGTTGCTATAAATAATAGAATGTTTGTCATGATATTGTACTCGTACATACCAAACCATCCCAATTTTCCAATCCTCCAATTACCATAATACAAATCCTACACATTTGAATTAATCAATTATGTCTTTTATCGTTCTGTTGTTTTTCTTTTGTTTTCCATATTTTTGCCTAGTTAATGTTTTATATTAAAGGTTTTGTCGGTTTGTTTGTGGATGTGGTATGTGTACAAACCGAAATAAAGGGTAAGGCGTTTTTCGTAAAACTAAATAATCAAGATATATTGGCCTTATTTGTCATTTTTGTACACTAAATCTTCGAAATCGATCGTATCTTTCTGTAGAGTTTTTTTTTTGGGGGGTAGGGTATTTCTTGTCAGGGTATATCAATTACAAATTATAGGCGGGCTTTAATTGGTGAAGTATAAATATCAAGTGAAATATTTTTAGAAATTTTCTTGAAATCTTAAATATTTCAGAACAGATCCAACATTCTGCGTCTTGTTTGGTCTTTAGTAAGTGGATATTCTTTAAATCCTTAAATATGCTGTAAAGCCGAGAATAGTTGACAGCATCGTTTGTTATAGTAAATAAAAATAGCAGTATTTTTAGGGTTGCCAATAGTACTAGAATTTCTTATCAGAGCCGATTTTGAATGCAATGCATAGGGGGGCGAGTAGCAGGGATAGCAGAGACGCAACGATTTCAACAACAACGTCAAGCATCTCGCTCCCCTCACAACCGCCGATGGAAAAATAGTGGAAATAATAATAATAATTCAATTACAGCTTTTCAGAAAAACTTGTGGCACCAACAGATAGAGAGAAATTCAACATGGCGTGTAACTCTAGACATAAAATATTGTGTTGTGCTGTAATAAAAAAAAACTTTATTAGGTGTCTGTAACAGGGCTGAGTCTGTCCTCACTAGCACCTCGATATTGTTATATGTAAAAAAGGTATACGTACGATGGCTCCTGGCCAGGGGCCGCATATCACCACACTATTAGACTTATATGTGGTTATCGATGTGGCACCTTTCTTTAAAATGAAAAGCAGCTGAGTATTAATGAAGGAAGGTACATATTTTCCTTGGTGAGGGAGAATTATGGTGTCGTGTTGTGTAACATGGGTATAAGTGTGGTGTGTGGTATTCGCATTTATAATACGGGGGAGAGCAATCAGAGCCGGTTTTGAATGCAATGCATGAAATTGCAAATACTGATGTAAAATTTTCGATCTACTTAGAATGTTTCATGGTGATAAAAAGCTAAAAAATGCCAGAAAATAAATACTGTAATGCTGTGTGCCTCAGAAGACTTTTCAAACTAAACTTTTGTAAGACCCAGTAATTCATGCAATATTTAAATAGATGTCACTAGGTTAAAAGTATTCAATTGTGCCTTATAGCCAACCAAACTTTTTCAATGTCTCGTTTAAATAAACGACGTCTAATAAAAAATAAACCGAGTCGTTTATTCAAAGTATGTACATTCAAAATAAGATATATATATGTATATATATACATATACGTATATATATATATATATAAAGGGTGTTCAAATTTGGGGTATCTTTTTATATTTTAAAGAAAGTACATTGGTTCCGGTTAATAATGAAAAGAATGTCGTTAAAGTGACATCCTCTGCTAGCTCGGCAGGCTGTAAATCTTTTAGCAAATAACTTTTCGCATAATGATAGTTCAATTAGTAATATTTGCTCGATGATGTTGTCTTTGAGGTGTTGAACAGTTTGAGGATTATCCGTATAAACTTTACTCTTCAAGAAACCCTATGAAAAAAAGTTCAATGGCTTTAAATCGCATGATCTTGGTGGCCTGTTCTTGGCTGGGTCTGTTCTTCGAGAAATTATTCGATTATTAAACTTCTCTTTCAAAAGATCGATTGATTGCATTGCTGTGTTGCATGTTGCACCATCCTGTTGAAACCGTGTATTCTGCACTTCAATATCTTCCAATTGACTCGAGAAAAGTTGTTGGTTTGAGGCTTAATTGCTGTGAACGTCGACGAATTGATGTTCTTGGCTCTTCAGCAACATTTGTTCTAACAGCTGCAATATTTTTACTTGGACGACCACTACGATAATATATTCTGCTTCTATGATCTTGAACTAAACCAGTTTCTTCAAATTTATCAATGATAAGTTTAATAGCACGGTTTGTCAGACCATGTTGTCTACCGTATTTTGAACGAAATTTTCTTCCAACTTCTGAATAACTTTCGCCACATTTAAAATAAATTTTAATAATGAAAACACGTTATTCACTCGTGTAGCGATCCATTTTAACAAACCGAAATGTTTGTACTTCAGTTGACAAGTTATCTGTCAAATAACATGTGATACTCTAGTATCAAAAATATAAATGGCGGAATATTTAAAAAGATACCTCAAATTGGAACAACCTTTATATGTATATAATTTGTGAGGTTATGTTACGGTAACATTATTATTTATTTGTAGATAACACGAAACTATAACAAAACTGAAATTTACAAGCACATATTTGCTCTGCTCATTCACTTAATAAAATATGCTGTATATTCGCCCACCATAAAACTTTTAATTGTTTCAAATTTTCAATAAAATTCCGTGTTTCTATGTTTCTATATTGACTGACCAGTGGCGAGCTATAGAGTCACTGGTACTGTTGTAAAATTTCCGATATTTTTAAATTTGGCAATGTTACCGGTAATACGGGTAAAATAGGTAACACACTTTTTATTCAATATTTTAATTCCAATTTGTACCAAAGAACAAGATTTTTAAATAAAATACAAACGGCTTATTATTCTTTCAAAAATATTTCATCCTCTTTAAAGTAATCTCCTTCGGATACAATACAGTTATGCCAACGTTTCTTCCAGTGTTCGAAACAGTTGTTAAAGTCTATTGAACGTTAAAGTGTCAAAACGAGATCCCCGGAGCGGTTTCTTCAGTTTCAGGAATAGCCAGAAGTCAAGCGGAACTAAATCAGACAAAGGGTAGTTGCGAAACAACATGGGTGGAATTTTTGGTCAAATAGTCACATACAACCAATGCAGTGTGAGATGGCGCATTATCATGATGCAAAAACCAAGATTTTTCTGCCCAAAACATTCGTGATGTCAACAAGATCTCTAATTGTCAATCGACGTTTTTTGAGCACCCAATCCTTGATTTCGTTGATATGGTGTTCATCGGTAGACGTCGAAGGACGGCAAGGTCATCTTCAACACCTACAGTAAATAATAAATTTTAAATAAATATGAGTTTATGATCAATTAAACTCTTTAATAAATGTATGGTTCATCCCCACCAACGCATTTATCATCCCCAGCGTTAACATCATCCATAAACGAATAATTCTTACTTTCCTCCAAGTCATCCTCTTCTTCAAGCGAATAGGATTATGCAACTTCATCCATTAATAATAATTTGTATTTGATTCAGCAGGAATAACTTCATCTTCGTTATCCACACTTCCTACGTTCGATCTCGACAGGTTTAAGTTGTGCAAAATGTATGTTAGTTTTCCTGCACGATCAACAGTAAATGGATTAGGTGTTGAGTAATGTGTATAAAATAATAAATAATGAATGTGTTTGTTTGTTTTGTTTCTTTGATTTATTTTTTACCTTCCTACTTTACGCCTGGAGTAGCCAAATCGAGGACGGGCGGCTACAGATCCGTTGGCCCATGGATTCTGCACTCTCAACAGGGGGTCATAGATGTGTTCATCTTCATCACCGATCGTAATCAAATGATGAAAAATCCCTTTTGCATCCCGCCCCTATAGAGATTCGAACCCGGTAGCTCCCGATCCAACCGCCGCAACTTTAACCACTGCGCCGTTTGCTCGGTGACAGCAAAACTGAAGCAGTACTGAATGTGCTTTCCATTGCAGCTCTCAAAGCAAGCATGCTCAAAATATCAACCGCCAAGCACTTAAGTAGAACACAATTCCGCCCACCAAATTTTACCAGAGAGCTGCTCACTTGCAACCACAAACGGTCGTGAAAAAGTTCACTTCGAAAATTGTAGTGCGCCAAAGACTCATATATTTTGTTCCCTTATATTTTGGGTGAAATTCTGCGACATTAGAAATAGATTCAGTCGCTCAAGTTTCTGTGATTCCGAAAGACTCTTTCCTTGAATAGATGCAAATTTGAGAATACTGATAAGTTCTTCGTAATTGGCGCATTTATTTTGTTCAAAAGTTTGTTTTATATTAACAAAACAGTACACCACTTTAGACAAAGCAGCAAACTCTCAAAACAAGATGGCCATTTAGCAATCGGAGGTAGTACACAGTGAACAATTTCGAATAGGAGATCGTATATGCCTTCATAAGTGACTTTACTTCGTCTTCGATGAAAAATGTGCGAGTTTATTTATTTCCGAAACCATCCTTACGATTGACTGAAAATTTCAAACTTTTATAGATTGAATCTTAAAGATATCGACAATGAGCAAGTTGGGCTATGGCAGATACACCTATACTCGGTAATATAGGGATAGCTTTTGTTAACCATTTTTCGGGACGCTTTATTGTTCGTTCCACTGTCAGTAATAAATACAATAAATTTATAATTCTCGACGTCTTTTAATACCGCCTCAACATTCTCGAAAAGCAACTTTAAAAGCCAAATGTCGATTTTCCTTAGTGAGTAGATTTATAGAAAAAGACTTTGGGTGTATTGTATTGATAACATAATTATTACAGATGCGCCGGCAATTTTTTGTAAGACTGACCCTTCGACGCGTTGATATTCAAGGTCCAATAATTGATTGAAAAGTTGGTATCTCGAAGGAAGTTTACAGAACGGTCGCAATTTCTTGAACAAATCAATACAAGCCGACTTTATGCTTGAGCCTAATGGAGCACTAGAAACGAAAATTGCTCGAGTAATAGCTCATCGACAATCTGGTGCTACTTTGGTCTCACGTTGTCAACGAAATTCCAGCATACTAGAGCTTTTCATCGAATAAGACGTTGCAGTCACTTTTCTAGTTATAATAGTGATTGGTATTTTTTCCAGACAGAGCGAAGGATCATATTTCATTTGGTGTAGTATTGGGTGTGTGAATATGACTCGCCCTATTTTGTTAAAATAAAACACATTTGCTTGTTTAGACAATGAAATAATTATTTATTGAAAGTATGCTCCATTTGCAGCTACAACTTTCCCCCATTTTTCAGGCAGTTTACGGATTCCTTCTCTGAAAAAATCTGGGTCTTTGGAGGCAATCCAATCATTAAGCCAATTTTCGATCTCTGCACGAGAACTTAACCGCTGTTCAGAAAGAGACGACTGCATCGACCGAAATAAGTAGTAAACTGAAGGAGCTATGTCTGGTGAATCCGGCGGATGTGGTAGAACTTCCCAGTCCTGTCCTTGTAAATAAATTTTCACAACGTTTGCAACATGTGGTTTTGCATTGTCATGCTGACAAATTAATGTGTTGTGTCTAAGTATTTATATACCACACCTTTCTGATCCCACCAGATACAGAGCACCCACCTTATTGCAATAGATATCTCGCTTTGGTTGCGATAGACCAGCTTCACCACGCTTCACCCAAGATTTTTGGCGTTTGGGATTCTCAAAATAAATCCATTTTTCATCTCCAGTTATGATGTTTGTTTGTTTGTTTGATTTCTTGATTTATTTTTTACCGTCCTACTTTACGCCTGGAGTAGCCAAATCGAGGACGGTATATACATATAACACAACCTTAAATAAATCGTGGGAGGCTTAAAAACAAAACCCTCATAAACCACTAATTCTGAAATAAGATACAACTTAGCCGATAATCTCTACTACAATCTGGATATATAATAAAATCATAGATTAATGAAAGACCAAGGAATCACTCAGAATCTCGAATAATCTGGAAAATGCCTTCGTAAAACCTTGAATAATCTTGAAAATATGACAATGATGAATAACTTCGATGTTAACGCTATTTAAATTTGGAAATCTAGATAAATCCACAAATCTTAAAATTCGAGAATACCTTCTCTGTAAGATAATTTAAAATATAAATTTCAAATTTTAACTATAAAAAGCTCGGAATGTCAAAGAAAATATTGAAAATATCGATTAATCTGTAACTTCACGCAACTCAGATCTAGCAAATTTCCAATAGACCCAAATATTTACGAAAGGTTAATGCGTAATATCAAAAATGTTGACTAATGTTGATAATTTCGAATTTGTGTCTCTAGATATCTGGATGGAATCGTCTTGAAATATCAAATTAGACAAAATATGGATCAAAGTGTTTCGAAGTGGTGTTTGTCGGTCTATTTGTCTGTCTGTCTGTCTGTGTCCTCTCTACAGCACAGATGATTTACCCTTTAATAAATCGAACTGAAACTTCATATTTAAGCATCTAGTGAATTTTAAGGAAAATCGGCCTACCGGAAGCGACAGCTTCCCCGGGCGACATAATTTACAGAAAAACTAATGGCCGGTCGGACCATTTTAGAAAGTTGGCAACCCTAGGTATTTTATTGAGCAAAGTTTAAATGGATGTGGTCGTTTTAATGACAGCATTTCACTTAGAAGTTCATTCACATCATGACGACAAACTGGGTACAAACCAATCACTTTAGTAAAGCCCCATTATTCAATAATGAATGCTTGCACCGTTATGAATGATTTTAAAGGTTTATTTACACATTTAATGTGATTTTCGTCAAGTTTTGCGGTAGACTAGGTCAAGAAGTTGGAAAGAATTTATTTTGGATTTTAATTGCAATGTACACTCGTTGATATAGTAATGGATGTTAGAGTGGTTTTTAGGATTTTGACTTGGTCATGATGGCCGGCGTGGTTACTAAAATTTCCAAATTTCTTCACTGTTTGTACATGTGCAGTCATGCATCAGGTGTACAGTTCAGACCTATAATTTATTTAGGTTAGGTAGATACCTAACCGATGCCATTTTATATCGAAACAAGAGATGTTTTCAACAGACGAACGTGGGCACTGACACCTGTCCAACAGATAACTTTACATGGTACCAACGGTGCAAATACCCGGAAAAAGGGCATGATCATTAGGTCAAGAAAAATTTTTTCCTTTAGGTCAAGCGCATAAAAAATTATTCTGGTGGCATCCTCATTCTTAAAGGATCGATTCCAAACCTCAGAGAAATCCTCTTCGTCTCCGTGTATGTTCCACCGCGCACGTCAAACGTGCTTGAATTACTACTATGTGATTTTAATGCACATATTGTGTAATGAGAATGGTGTTGCTTTTCGCACAGCTATTTGTCCAAAGCTCCAGAAGGCGATGAAAAACCTCTACAAGTTGGGCAGATGGCCAAACTTTCTCCCAAGTAGATCATATTTGGACTAAGATCAACAGGCTAAGGTTTTACCTCGCGGAATAAGCGATCATCGTCAATTCTATCAACAAAAAACTCCCTTAACACCAAAAGGCAGACGAGCACTGGCCCGCTACAAGAGTGCCTTTCATGTCAGAAACTCTCATCCTAAAGACCCCTTTGCTCATACTCGTTTGAAGAACAGCAGAATATGCGAAACAAGAATTTTTTGACTGTCGATCATGATTTAGCCAATCCGATCGATTTCGCAAGACCCTTCTTCAAACAATACAAAAGAACCAATCAACAGCAAATAGTTCAATGAACTGATGACATCTGCTAGAACCTGACCAGCTCTGATTGAATAAGATGATTACCACCAAATGGGGCCTCCACCCACCGAAGACTAGTTCAGATCAACCACCCAGCATATTCGTTCCGGTACTGCTCCTGGCAAGGATGGAATTCCAAGGTTATCGACGTCCAAGGGTATGAAAATCAAGGGTGCCCACTCTCACCCAGAATTTTAAATTTCATCCTTAATGAAGTTCTCATAACGCCGATGGCATCGTTCTGCTGGCTTAGAGATCAACCACCACAAATGTACCACTCTCATCATTGATTCACATTCGACTTCCTTCCCACCTTCTAGTATAATTTTAGCTGGTATAACTTTCTATTACAAGGTGTCGTCAGGCAATCGGCATTGCTCGGCAGATGCGACTTGTTATTAGGAAGCACAAAGTGCCTTTCAAGACTATCATTACCATGTACATACCACAATTGTACCCATGATTACTTATGGACTGAAACGGTCGCACTCACCCAAGCAACCCTTCGCCGATTGAGAGGCAGCATGAGCTAAGTTTTCTAAAAATGCTACCCGAAATCAGTACCAATATAGAAATATTACGTGGTAGAACTATTACCCCAAAAAGATCACAGGATATAAGTACACAGAATATATTACTGCGGTTTAAACCATATTCTGAGCACCGCGTACAATGCCGGCCCAAAGAAACCAGGACGTCCGTGTGTCACCTGGAATGACTCGCCTAATCAGGAATTAAAATATTATGATAGAACCGCCACTGAATGGGAAAACCTTAGCTATTGTTAGCTATTATTTGGTCCATCTAGTACTTCAGACCTTATATATACGGAAGGTAGTTATACTATATTCACATAACATGAAAAATCATGAAAAACGTCAAATTACATGGAGATTACAATTAGGTGAACATTAGTTCACAATCCAATCCGGGCAATTGAATACTAACGTATTAACTACATAACAAATTCGAAAGATTGGAATTCGATTGAGTAAAGTTCGATAGATCGAGATTCGATAGGCCAAAATGTCGAAATTCGAAAAAATTTAAATTTGAGTGGAATTGGGATAAACTGGAATTGGAAAGAAATTGAAATTTGATTGGAATCCGAAAAGTGAGATTTGAAAGGAAATTCGATGGAATAGTAACGAAATCCCCCTGGGACCCCCTTAAAGAAAGATTTAATGTTAAATATTCTGAAAATGGGGATTTTATGTTAAAATTAGAATGGAAATCTCCATTTTCTAGAATTTCCGACCGAACATTAGGTATATAGGATTATTTTGTCACCTGTCGATTTAACTTAAAAATTACGAGCTTTACTGTAAAAGTCAAATTTACTAAATTATACATCCTGTGTGAAACTTGAATAATTTAAACCTACATCCAAATTAAATTATCTATTACCTCCCATCCTACATACATACATACATATAAGCGTAAGCGAACGTAAACTAAAAAAAAAAATTCCACCCGTCCAAGAATTTTGTGTTCGTATACCCAATAACAACGTAAAAAGGTTTTACACATGAGAAATCAAAATCATACAACAAAATACATACATAAGAGTACACATATCCATCCATGTATGTAAATATGGGTTTATATACACAAACCCATCCAAATCTATTTAAGATTTTTTTGGAAATTTTTTATGAGCTTTTTTTTGTGTTATCACATATAAATATTGCGAAAAAAGCTTTATATCAAACATAATGATGATATTTTTAGATAACCAATCCCAAAACTATTCTTGGGTATATATATACACACATACTCATAAATATGTTGGAATTATGATTATTACATACCAAACATTTATAAACAGCGAAGATTATTGAGATGAATGAATGTTTGAATTAAAGCTAAAATGAATTGGGAGATACAATTCAGGAATTGAGTTGTGTGTTGCATCCCAACGACTTTTATTTTTTATGGCCATGATGATTAATTTTTTTTTATTATCGTTTGCTGTATATCATGTGCAAGAATCAAAAACAATTAGCACTTCATCAAAACATCATAAAACTACTTGAACATTCTGTTACTCCACATTTTATGATGCTCTAGATATCTATGTACTGTACATAAGTTTGTTATCTGCTCAGAACATATTTTTAAATATCATTAGAATCATATTATGTTGCTTTTTTTTATGTACGTATACATTGTAAATTTTATGGTATTATCTTATACTCATATCTTATCTCTCGGTATTATAAATACGTTATACATACATACATTATGTTGTACGACTTATAAAGCAGCGGGCGCGGGAAAAATGGGAAAAAAGCTTTTTAACTGTCGCGTGTTTTACAAAATTAAGAAAATTATTTTGTAATTTGTATACACACACACACATACACATCCAAATTATTTGTGTCGAGTCATTAATTTTGACTAATTATTGTGATTATGGTAATTATGTTGAATATAAGCTCGAAATTCATAACAGGAATACGAATTATAATCGAAGCGGTACTCCACTCTAAATATAAAGTACCAACATAATACTAATTTAAATTATAATTAAAAGCAGAGATTTTTTTATTGTGTTTTCTGTGTTTGATTTTAATTAATTCTATGATTTGTGTTCTTTGACGAAATAGCGATACACTTCTTGTATCTTAGTAACTTTATGTGAACAAAAATCGAAAACACAAAAAAATTTTACGTTGTGTGCTATTAAGTTTTATTCCACATTTCCAGCCCACATTCTTGTGATTATATTACGAATATTTAGAGTAAATAATTAGTATTTTATTACTCTTAATTTTATTCTTTTTAAGGAGCAAAGAGTTACTATGGATATTTATCTTCCTCATTAAATAATTTAAAATTTTAATTTTCAAATATCTAGGATATTAAAATCTAAGAATTGTGGCAAAGTTTCTATACTAGAGTCGTGATGTTTCCATTTCTCAACATTTCTGGTAGAGAGCAACTTCGCGGTTTAACGGTGGGTGAGTATTGGGTGGCATGTTACAATTTGGCGCCCAACGTTTGGCCTTGATATTGACATCTTACTGTTAGACTAGCGAAGAAACCACGACGTCGGATGCGTGTGTTGGTGTAAGTGCGAACGGATATTACGATATGATAGTTCTTCTGTAGGGGTTGGATTTGCTTCTCGTTTTGGAAGCGTGAAGTTAAAGAACATCAAAGAGTGTTAAGCTAATTTCCGATTTGAAATTTGATTTATTCTCATTACCGTTTTGCCATGAATAAGTTAATTGATTATTACATCAATCCAAATCATTTGGCTAATGCCAAGTTGGATTACCGGTGTGAAGTATTTCACACAAAGTGTAGCTACACAAATTAACGAAAAGTGTAAGTGTACGGAAAAAGTGTAGGCCTACATAAAAAGTGTAAATAAGAAGTAGAACCAGGTATGGGGTGATATTACCATAAAGTGGGCAGGTCAAGCTATCCGAAACAATTTTTCTTATTAAAATAAAAGGGTTGGGTATGTTCGACGCTATTTTGAAAATTGTGAAAATCAGATAAACTGTCGAAACCCGATGCTACACTATGACCATTTACAAAAATCTCAGAGATGTTACCAGGTGTGGGCTTATATTTCCATAAAGTGGACAGGTCAAGCTATCCGAAACTTCACCGCGACAAAATTTTTTTTTTAAAAATGTATAGTTGTCTCATTCACTCTTTTTTTTCATATGATATTGCAAGACATTTTGATTCACCCTCGTAAGTAATAATTAATCATCAAAAACGTCATAGTGTAGCATCGAGTTTCGACAGTTTATTTGATTTTCACAATTTTCAAAATAGCGTCGAACATACCCAACCCTTTTTATTTTAATAAAGCCTGAATTCCACTGTGAATAATTGACTGAACTGACTTCAAGTCGAAAGAAGACAAAAAAAAAAAAAAAATCCATTGGAGTGACAAAGATAAAGCATGTTTTTTTTATTTTTTAATATAGCACAAATATCTTGATAAATTTTGACAGCGACAGCAAAAAATAAAAAATAAAAAAAATAAATTTTTGGTTATCACTTGGAGTTTTAATTTGGCTTTTTCACCACCAATAAATTATTTAAAAAAAAAACGATCACTTTATTAAATTGCCAATAATAGTATTTAGCAATATTATCACAATTGATCCCAATTTAACACAATTTACCTGTATACAAACTTTATATTTTTTTATTATCACAGCTATTTTAGAAGCAACCACCAAAAAAAATTATGACAATGACCATAAAAATAACAAACTTTTTAATTATCTTAGGATGCGGAAAAAAATTTGCGTTCGTACACAAAATTTGTGTGCTTATATTAGTTGGATAACCATAAAATGACTTCGATTTTGATAATTTTTGACCATAATTATGGCGATCCACTAATACAAACACACATTTGATGTAAGTAAAATCTTGACTGACTTCGTTTTGTGTTTCTTTCACACAACCACCGATTTTATATTTTTATCTCCCTTTATTTTGACTGACAAACTTTTATTCGCAATGGAATTCAGGCTTAACCAATATTGTTTCAGATAGCTTGACCTGTCCACTTTATGGAAATTTTTATTATAATATAATAAAATAATATAATATAATATAATATAAGCCCATGCCTAGTTCTACTTCTTATTTACACTTTTTTATTTAGGCCTACACTTTTTCAGTACACTTACACTTTTCGTTAATTTGTGTAGCTACACTTTGTGTGAAATACTTCACACCGGTAGTTGGATTATGAGCTGATTATTCGGAAATTGGAAGCGAAGGGTACAATTCGAACAAAGGCAGCGGCAGTTGGAAAACTGATTGAGGAGGACAGGCGATTAATTAATATTGAGATGCATTGATAAACTGGGAGACCTTCAACAGAAGGTGCAGAAGAATGAAGGAAAAGAAGTATTGGTTACTAATCTAAAGTTAAGCATCATAATGACAATGCCTATAGGCTATCAGGAGAGGACAGCGAGAAAACCCAAATAATAAAGGGCACCATTTGAAGTTTTATTAGAATGTCGAGACTGTGAGCGCGAAGTCCTAATACTGAAAGACAAGCATCGCCTACTAGGCAACCAAATTTGGAGGTGGGTGCTGGGTGTGGACGAGGAAAGAAAAATGTTTCTACAGCAAATTTGCAGACCGTATCGCGATTCAGTTTGGAGGCGGCGGAAAAAAAGAGCAAAGGTACATTACGGGCTTTAAGATATAGCGACGACTGGTATAACACAAATATTAGAGGATGTAGAGCCGCAAAATATTGCAGCGGTGTCAAATCACACAAGAACGAATATAATGGATACATGGAAACTTCCATTTTAAGGTGACGATAAAATATTAGTTTACTAAATGATAGTGGCTTGGAATGGTTTGAGGTTAGTTATGGCAAATACGAAACATGTTGTGAGTTGGTGATAGTCATAAAAGCTCGTTTTCTGCATTCGAATTATGATTATTTGTTATTAGAAGAAAGCCTATGTAGAATGCAACAACCTACAGAATCAGTAGCAGCTATTTCAGAGAATTTGTCCGGCGTTAGATGAACTTGCTCGGGCAATTCTCCAGACAGCTATCGGTTATAAACATAAACTGTGAGGCATATTCAAAGTAGTATATTGAAGAGCATAACTCTTTTATATTTATGAACATAATATAGTACATGGCATGAGCGCAGTTAATTTAATCAAAGTGTACATAATTACATTTATGAAAGTATACTAAGAGATGTCAAAAGAAGAGGAATAAAACAAAGGCACAAGATGTATTACAATAAATGTATTTAAAAGTTGTAGTGTGTCTAATTCTATTTCTAATTTGTGTTGTAAATTGCTTTTCATATTCGTGCTCATAAAAACCGCAAGCCGGTAGGATTATAATTAATTCATTATTTATTATCAGGTTAGAACATAATACCACATGGTGCAGCCAACGGGTCGATTCAATACACCCAAGCCAGTTTGTCTTGACGGTAATCTACAGGAGAATTGGAAAAGATTTTATATGCATTTTTCTATATATGCAAAAGCCACCAAATTAACGGAAGAAAGTGAAGAGGTTCAAGTCGCACAATTGTTGCCTTGAACCTCTTCACTTTCTTCCGTTAATTTGGTGGCTTGAAAAATGCATGAAAAATGCATATACATATTTTTCCAATTCTCCTGAATAGATGATCTAACGCTTGATACAGCAAAAGAGATAAGCCGTATAGCCGAATTAACTAATGTCCAAGCAAAGGAAATCCAACAAGGTGCTAAGTTAACAACACCACGTGGCATTGATAAAATAACCTCAAAACCGGGTCCGTCCAAATTCAATGCGTATCAAGAAAATCCATATCATTCAAAATTTGCAAAGGTAGTAAAATGCGACCAAATCAATTCCAAAGATATTCGAATACACCAAATTCATATATCGTTCTAAAAACAGTCAAACTGGTACTGCTAGTGCAAATAGAACAACGTTCAACTGCAACAATTGTTCTTACAAGCACTTATAGTGCGGTGAACTCCAAAGTAGATGTCATAAAAGATTTACATGATAAATCATGGTATGAAAATTTAAAAACTGGAAATATGATAATCAAATTCAAATTGGATAGTGGTGCGGATGTCAACATTTTACCTGAAAGCTTATATGAAGCAATTTCACCTAACTAAACCAATTATTCGAAATTCTTCATTGTCAGTGGAAGATTTTGGTGGTTTCAAGCTCAATTAATTGCTGATTACTGTCAACATTCAGTATAAGAACAAAAAAATATTTTACAAAGTTTGAGATTCTGTCTAATTTGGAGGCAAAACCAATTCTTGGTCTTCAGTCATGCGTTGAAATGGGCTTGATTAAGCGAATTCATAATATTAATTCGCTGCAACTGCAAGAAGTAAAAGCTTTCATTCAAGTAAATAAAGATGTGTTTGAAGGTATGGGCTGTTTTCCTGAGAAATGCTTATTGGAAATAAAAGATGATACAACACCGATCTGCAAAGCTCCTCGTCGCATACCATTAGGAATTCGTGATAAAGTGTTAAAAAAGCTCCAGCAAATGGAGAATGCCAATATAATAACAAAAGTTAACGGTCCATCTGAATGAACACATAATGTGGTACTAATTGAAAAATCGGACAAATCCATTCGAATTTGTCTAGATCCACGAGAATTAAACAATTATTTAGAATTCGAACATTATTTAATACCATCTTTGGATGATCTGTTATGGCACCTGCAAGGCATGAAATATTTTACAGTCTTAGATTTATGTGAATGATTTTGGCAAATAAGGTTAAACGACAAATCAAAAAATATACTACGTTCTCCACACCATTTGGTTGTTACCAATTTAATGTTCTTCTATTTGGCTTGAAAATAGCACCAGAAGTTTTTCAAAAAATAAATTCAACATCTGACGTTAAACCTAGAAAACACGGAAAGCTGAAGGTATGGTGCCACGTGAAATTCGTTGACACTCTTTTTGTATAAAAGCGGCCGAAAATTCAAAAAGTTTAGATAATACAAGGCAGACAGACCACAGATCGAAAGTAAATAAAAATCAAAGTTTAAAACGAAACTCCACTGACGAAAGAGAAACAGATATAAGTCAGAGAGGGTAAATAGAGAGAGAGATAAAAAAAAAGAGAGAGAGAGAGAGAATGCAACTGCATGTATATTCAATTGCAATTTTGTGCGACAGAGGCTTCGCGTACAATACTTGGAGGCAAATCGGTTGGCATAGTAAATTTGTTAGGATTAAGAATCATTCCAGTTTCAGAACCATGAAGTTTGTTGAACCGTCGGTTTTGGTAATACGCACAATAAGAAAGGAGCTGATATGCGGGATGGATTTTTAGCGTTCGTTTGGCATTCGAGTTTCAGCAGAATCCTTCAACACAACTGATGTTGCGGAGCTTATTATTTGTAATCTCAAGCATTGAGGAACTTTTCATTTCAACGCCAGATAAACTCGACTGACTCTACTGACACCAAAGCTGTGAAAGTTAGAGCCTGCCCAATGTCTCGTCAAGCAGAAATTAACCTGGAACTTGATCGTATGCTAAGGTTATAGCTCATTGAGAATCTATGGCCGGTATAAAATATCTGTCCAGCTAGTTTTCGCCCCAAAACAGCTTTTATTGTACCTGAAAGAGGACTGTTCGAGTACAATAGAATGTCCTTCGGGTTATGTAATATGGGTCAGACTCTATGTCGATGAAAGACAAAGTATTAGGCATAGACCTGAAACCGAAGGTTTTCGTATACCTGGACGACATTGCAAACGTTTGAGGAACATGTCGAATTGCTAAAGATGGTGGCTAAAAATGGTTGTGAGACTGAAAAAGTAAGCGGGATTTTAAATTTCGTAATACCAACTAAAGTGAAGGACGTACTAAGGCTGCATGGTTTAGTGGGATAGTACAGCCGATTTATCGAAAATTTTTCTACGGTGGCGGTGCCAAGGACAAATCTTTTGTAGAAGGACAAGCGCAGGAGGACGAGACGTGCGAGCGAGTGATCGCCTATAAGCCCCAAAAGTTAACTTCTACACAAAAGAAATATCCGGTAACGGAACGAGAATGCTTAGCCGTAGTGCTAGCTATATGGAGATTTTCAGACCGTACAACGAAGTCGCAAAATTTAAAGTGATCACTGACTGTGATCAATGGCTGAGCGTGATCACTGACTATGATCACTGACTTCAGCAGTACGATTTTAAGCTTACTCACCGCAAGGGAAGAAACAATGTAGTACCAGTCGCGATCAGTAGACGTTATCGAGGTCAATCATTATTAAAAAAATAAAGGTGGGTGTCTAGAATACTGCTTGAGTCAAGAATGAAAAGAATGCGCATCAGTTTGATTGGAGAATTTACATGCCTAGTGTGGAGAAACTCGATGTTCTGCGAGAAAATCATGATAGTCCATTGGCGGCGCATCAAGGCTATTGCAAAATTTTGCAACGAATTCAGAACAGATATTTTTAGCCGGGAATTTCCCAAGATGTGCGGAGCTATTTATAAAACTGTAAAGTATCGGGTGAATAAATATCCTTCTAGAGTAATGAAAGTGCAAGTCGTCCGTGGGAGCAAATATCATTCGATTATGTGCGCCCCTACCGAAGATTACATACAACTTGTATCAAAAGAGTTTGATCGTTTTTTGCAGGGGTATGGAGTGACTTATCGGCGGAATGTGGCATATGCACATGCTAACCCTGCAAAGTCAATTTTAGCGGCCGTGAGAAGTTATATTCAGGATGATCAGTGAACATGGAATGTCAATACTCCACAAATGGCTTGTTCCTTAAGATTCTAACAAATGGCAAGGATATGGTGGACAATGGTATGAGTAAGCAAGAGATGGATATCGGAAGCCATGGCCAGCGAATGGCCAAAGTTTTCAGTAGTGTACAGGCGAATCTGTATGACGCGTAAACGTAACTCGACTCGTGAGTTAAGTGTTGGGGAACTGAATTTGAAGAAAGCCTTTAAGCACTCTAAGGAAGGTGATAGGTTTAACGTTGTGAGAAAGAATCTAGTTGTGATATCGCGATTTCGTGTCTTAGATGAGGTGATATAACGTGGTAAGCAATCCATCATCGGTACGAAATCTCCCACCAAACGTATTCAACGTATGACTGAATGGCCGCAAGGTTAATTTGGTCAAAACTATTTTAAATGAAGCTTCTGTGGTTCACTCATCAAATTATAGATGTCCCATTGGTTCTTTAATTCTGTTTTACGAGTACATGAAGATGACAGAAGAGGCGGCAATGTAACTAATTTTAATTTACTTTAAAAGGTATTAAAAGGCGAAACAGAGTGGACAAGGCCTCTCGGTGTTTTTTTTTGGATTTTACCGCTGATCAACGTAGTTGTGTTTTGGGAGCTGTCGTACCACAGGTAAGTTTTCAATTATGCATTTTTGGAGATTTTGCTGCAAAGGAAACTGAAGTTTCCTGGCTGATGTGAGAAATTCGTCATGCGACTAAGAACAACGAAGGAATTGCCAAGAGATCAACTTAGGTCTAACGTTTGGTTTCGAGATTATCCGATAATTTCAAGAATTTATTAAAGATATTTTGAGATTTTCGACAGTACTTTGTTACTCCACTTGATAGTTTATAATTGCTTTAAGGTCAGTTGTATCATAATCCGTTACAAGATAATCTCACAGGCAATGCGCCTTACTAATATAGACATCAGCAATCTCGCATTATTTACCATTGGCCATTATTGTTTTTTTAACCAACTGGAGCCCTGTTCTCGAATTCCACGTCATAACTATTGACGTTTTCGTATATGGGGAATTTTTTCACCTGCTCATGCCCATTCGGAAATATTCCCTTAGTACCGAAAAAATTCCATAGCGATTTCAAGAATATAGGGAACGTTTTTTTGAATTTTGACTGATGTGGAAAATGGATGTGGAATTCGAGAATCGGGCCCCTGGTGATGAACATCACAATATTTAACAAATTTAGATTTTGTTTATCTTTCTTTAAATAATGTGAAAAACGTTTAACACTGTGCTCATCAAGTTCAGGTTGATCGATTCTAGATCCCTACAACCAGACAATTTTGTTGTAGAAGCAAAAAATTGCTTTTGAATTCTTAATCGCAAATGAGAGCTTAACAAATTTTTGTCACTTGCATGCCCAATTGAAGTTGCGCTTTTGTTCTCTATCCAAACAGAGAATTTTAGGTTTTACAATGGACAAAATGGATTAAAATAAAACGAAAAATTTAAGTTGTCTAAAATGTAGTGGGTTTACTAGGATGTGACAAATACAGCAAGAGATGAAAATAATGAATTAAGAGTAAAGAAGTACATCATCATGCTGATTGATGATCAGTTATAGTTCGCTGAAAATGTTGGTGGTGAAAACCAATTTTTTTTACTTTCCCGTCTTTATTTTGATAAATTTGAATTTATCTAAGCCTCTATGTTAATAATGTACGCTTTCTGTGAAGCAGGTCAACTTTCTTGAGTATCGAGTATAAATCCATTGTTTAAGCTGCTTCTGTGGTCTCAAAAGCCAGAGTTTCTCCAATAAAGTCACTATCCCTATATCTAGATTAGATCTTCAGGTGATAGGTATTCCAGGGATAACGAATCACAAATAAATGCTCAAAACGATTTTAAAATGCTCTTAACAGTCTAAAAATTAACTAGACAGAAGACGCTGGTTTTGCCCTTCCCCTTCACTCAGTGAAATTATTTCTGCCTCATGAAGTTTGAGCGAAATTGAACTGAATTTTATTAGGAATACGATTAAAGCTAAATATGTTTGTTGTTCAAAAAACGGTTGTCAAGTATATTGGGTAATGGTGTAATGGTTTACACAACATTACATTTTTGGCTAAAAAGTGTTTACATTTTGTTAATATATATCAGTTCTTGAAATGTTAAGTGTATCATGTTCCTTTTGATAAAAAAAATTTTCTTTGATTTATCATGACAGTAAAATAATTGTTTTTTGTCAATCAACATTTCTTAATCAAACTTTTATTTTTTAACAAACATGTTTCATGTCAACGAATAAAAAAATTCTTATGACACAACAAACCTATTTCATATTTCGTGTTAAATTTATTTGAGTTGCATGTCAACATTTTTATGTTGTGCAAAATTAAAGACGAGCCGATAATTGGTTTGGCACTAGATTTAATGCCAAGATGTAGTGTTGTGTTTATTGTTGAATCACTGAAATGGCTAAAAATATTTTGAATTGTACACCGCGTACTGTGTTGGTATAAAGCTGAACTACATGTGATATGTTTACGTGTTCGCTTGGATCGATATTAGCAGAAGCTACATAAAATACATAATCTCTCTGTTCGATTTTTTATGCGGCATACGAGTTAATGCTGTACAACAGTTTTATTTCATACACACTAATATTTGTTGACGGTGAATACAAGTACATACAGTGGTAACAATCTTGATAAATCTCGGAATTAGGTGATGTGTAAAAATTCTCATTTTTTAATAACTGGGGTAAGTACATTTTTATGGATATAATTTATTTCCGCATGTGCCGCCAATTTACAGAAAAGCTTTTCGTTTTTTTTTTTTGAGATAAGGAGATAATCGCTCACATACCCAACACAACTAAGTAGGTTAAGACCCTTTGTATTTATAGGCATAATCCGACTAAAATCTTGTAATAGAAGTAAGTTAAAATGTATTATGGTAATTCTGGGGTAAAAAGTAGAGGTGCAAATTCGGCAACGTAAAGGCAAAAAGTATAGGATTCGTTTATTTTAACTTTGGTTTTAAGTTTACCTAAAATTTAGAAGAGCTTAATCTAAAATTCGCTTAATCTTAATCTTCCCGGTCGAAGAAGTATTAAAAACACCAAGTAGTGTTGATAGCCTATATAATTTTGTTGAACTTTATTTTATTTCAATGTTCGAAATATTAGTTCGTCGCCTAAGCCTTACATTTAAATATTTAATCGTAATTTAATCGTGGTATTCCCGGGCGTCTACGAATCGTGAATTCGGTGAAAGGAAGACCTCATATGATCACGACAAATTTAAGACCGTGGAAACAGTTAGACGAAACCAACAGCAAAACGACCGGGATCCAGAAAACTGGAAGCTCATAAAACAAACGCAAGTCCAGAATGTCAAAATGCGAGGATCAACAAAATTTCGAGGTACGTCCCAAGAGTGGGTTAACGTACAGAAACCCAGAGTTCTTTCGAAAACCAGATGAAGAAGACAGAAATTGGCCAACCACGCGACCAAACCGGCAAATACACCAAAGCAAACTGTCAAACATGTTTAGGAGTATTCTACATAAATTGATCAACCAACCCCAGGTATGAGGACAACAACAATGGCAAATGGAACTGAGATCCGTGTACCATCATCAACATTGAAGGGAATCTGGAAGAAAATATTACCTATTGAGGAAAGGGTCATCTGGACCAAGGCCGTGATGAGGAGAGCAAGATGGCTGTGCGGGAATTTGAAGGCAAAAAAGACGCAAAAAGAAAAAAATTTCCGAATCAAAACGATATAATGCGACAGTAGCGTGAGTTTTTGAGCAATGGAAGCCAGAGTCCCTTAGGAGAGAAACGACACAGCGCGCTAATCAGGTTCATTTTGAGACAGCACCAGCGCCAGAGATACTTCAGCCACGCGCCAACATAAGTTGGATGATATATCGTGTAATGGCTAAGGCCGAACACCACAGAACAACAATTTCTAAGCAGCACTGTGGTCGGTACCCCAACAATGGTCTGAAGTTTCATTTTGACTAAAAGCTAGTTTATTTTAATGTATTATACTCTTCCAGAAATGACATTATACATTGGTATAACTCTTGGGGTAAAGTGGAGGGGGGAGGGTGGTGGCAGATGATATTTCTACTTTTGTTTTTGTGGTAACAAACCTTAACATCGCCGCAGATGTTGGAATTAATAAATCCCATTCAGATTGAAACTAAGAGAATTTTGCCCCACGGGTTTGCCCGTGTATCGTCATTATGTTCTTTCGGATTCGGAGTAAACTGGAACGAGCAGATTAAGCCGGATCAAACGAGAACATGGTATAACTACGGTTAGACACCTTATGAGTTAGCGAAAATATTCGCGTGCCAAGATGCTATTTCTCCAATCCCGAGACCTACACGTACCAGCGGTTGCAGTTGGAGGCCCACTTGCCAACTCCGCAAAGAAACAACACGCGATAACTGTCACCAAAGTACTTATTGAAGACGACATTGTGAAGACGACATATTGCCACGACTAGAGATGGATTCGGACAACCAGCAAGTGGAAGCTGATCAGCCAATATACCATACCTGAGAGATGGTACGAGGGGCGAGATGATGCCGAACCTTAAGAAGTTAATCAGAACACAAGTCTGCGTGCCCCGGTTCTACCATAAAAACAGTTGAGCTGAATATCGCCAAACGAATTAGACGATGCTACAAAACGAAGCCTTTCACAACGAGGTAAAAGTACTGAAAGAAGGTCATAACCTATAAAGCAACAGCAAATTGCGAAAAATGTCTCCATTTTTTGATTCCCAAGAAGTTGTCTAAAAAAGTGGGCACGATGTCACGTAAGAGATGCGAGGCCCGAGATACCAGAAATGACCGAACCACCAAGGTCGTGGGTAGCGGCTGGGATGCGCCCATTTATGTTTGTGGAGTAGATTACATCGGCTCAGTCAATGTCAAACATGGTCGAAGTATCGAGAATAAATCGGATAAATAAGCTTCGGGGGCCAGATACCAGCTAAAATATACAGTGAGAACGGGACGAATTTCCGAGGTGCAGAAGTATACTTGCGAAAGTTCCTGCAGAATGTCAGCAAAGTGGCACAAGACCGGTTTGCCAACATTAATTGGTAATTTAATTCATCGGCCACACCTCATATGGAAGGGGCTTGGGAGAGACTCATGAGGTCTGTGAAGAACGTGTTTGATTGAAATCGACTCTATGATTAATTCGCGACCACTAACCTATGTCCAAAAGCGAAAACCACTTAATTGAAAACAAGCTACTTTTCAGGAACAGCAAATAAAGATCTAAATCGGTTTCTGAAAAAACTGGATTAGTGTTTCTTTCAAAATGTATGACTTATAAGTGACTTTAGAAATTTGACAGTGTAATGGAGACATAAAATTGTATTAAATAATCCAAAAATAATGAAATCGTTAAAGTGGCCTTATGCGGTTTTTACTTTTAGATACAGATATATCGAAACGGAGGCAGATACTCCGACTCGCTTTCCACAAGCGTGACGAAGTCCTTTGGTAACTTCAATTGGTCAAATTCATGAGTTGCATGCTGAGCGGAGACGCCAGCAAGCAATTACTCGCATATTTTGGAGCCGATGTATCTATGAATATCTCATCTGATGCACCCTTTGGCAGTTAGGCCGTATCGGCGGGTGGTGGCGGTGCTGTAAAGAAGGCTGAGTAGGGCCTTCAGAAGAGGCCTTCGGAAAAATGAAGGCATACATCGCCTGCCTGCAGATAAACCTGCATCATGCAAAGGCGTCTTCGGACGTCCTTTGTCGTAGGTTTATCTGCCAAAACATTGACATGGCTCTAATCCAGGAGCCATGGGTGATATGTAACCAGATTAGAGGTATACCTAATCAAGTGGGTAAGTTAATTTATCATAACGGAACTGAGAGTCCAAGAGCGGCTATTTTGGTCAGTTCGCAAATTAATTTGCCTTCCCCCTACTTTCCTGGAGACTCAGAGTTAATATCTTTACTTGACGTTAGGCGGCTCATAGCTCATTGCAAACGCAATGGGCTGGCCTACCTGATAGGATGCGATGCAAACGTGCACCACACAGTGTGCGGTAGCACGGACATCAATAACAGGGGTGAGTACCTTTTTGAATTTCTGATCTCAAATAATGTAGACATATTGTCAATAGGGGAAGGACCTACTTTTATAAATGCGATTAGGCAAGAGGTCCTAGATTTGACGCTTGCTAGTCCGCATTTCAGCGGCTTGGTCAAAAACTGGCATGTGTCTGAAGAGGCCTCGTTATCGGATCACTTGCACATTAGATTCGATTTGGCGGTTGAGACCATGCAGCGGCAGGAAATCAGAATTCCAAAACTGACCGACTGGGACTCTTATAGAGTCTCACTAGAATCAGAAATGCCCTCGTTTGTGGGGAACATAGAGTCTCCAGAGGGTTGGGAGATCTGTTCAAACCAGCTGCATAATTCTTTATACTTGGCTTACGAGAACAGCTGCCTGGTTAAGCGAAGAGAGTCCACAAAGATGGTCCCTTGGTGGAACGGGACGCTTGGTAAACTGAAAATCGAGAAGATTATTCAACAAAGCTAAACGCACCGGTGAATGGTTCGATTATAAGATGGCCTTGACGGAATATAATCTCGAATTAAGAAGATCCAAAAGGGCTACCTGGAGGAATTTCTGTGAGGGAATCAATGAATTGCCCTCTGCAGCCCGTCTCCAGAAAGTCCTTTCCAGGGATCATTCAAATAGTTTAGGACTTCTCCAGAAGCAAGATGGGAGGTTCACTGAAAACCGGAAAGAAACCTTAGAGGTGCTGCTAGAGACCCACTTTCCGGATTCAGTAGTGGTAGGAGCCCAAGAGGACCCGCATGATCCCTCAAGTGAGGTGGTCTAGGCGCCTCACAGTAGGATCTGGAGTCTCTCAGGGATAATTTTCACACCCAGCAAGGTGTGATGGGCTATTGGGTCTTTTAAACCTTTCAAATCCGCTGAGGGGGATGGTATCTTTCCACCTTTACTTCAAAAAAGTATTGAGGAAATACTCCCCAGCATGATCCAGATGTTTCGGCCAAGTTATGCTTTTAACTATATTCCGAAACTGTGGAGGAAAGTAAATGTGGTCTTTATACCAAAGGGGGGGGGGGCAGATATTCCAGACACCCAGACCAGAGCATATCGGCCAATTAGCCTCACATCGTTTCTATTGAAGACGATGGAAACAATCCTGGACTATCAAATAAGAAGTGAGGTCCTTGGAAAAAATCCGCTGCATCGGGACCAGTTTGCGTATCAAACTGGTAAACCCACTGTGATGGCCCTTAGCGATCTAGTCACGAGGATTGCAAAAGCAGTGACATTTAAAGAAATTGCCCTTTGTGCCTTTGTGGACATTGAGGAGGCGTTTGATAATACCTCCTATGGATCTATAGAGAGGTCAGCAATGGAAAAAAGGGTTCTGTTTTCTACAATTAGGTGGATCCGTTCCATGCTGGAACATCGTGAGATTACTGCCAGACTAGGTGGCGAATTAGTAACCATCAGGGCCGTAAAGGGCTGTCCCCAAGGAGGCGTAGTATCTCCTCTTTTGTGGTGATTGGTTATTGACAGACTACTGGTCCTTCTGAGTAGGCATGGGTTTTGATGTTCAGGGCCATGCGGATGATGAGGTCATTTCTGATCGTACGCAAAATGCACTCAATATAATATGTCAGTGGTGTTACCAGGAAGGACTCAGTGTCAATCCAAACAAAACTGTCATTGTACCTTTTTCGAGGAGGAAAAAGCTTGCGCTTACAGATCCCTCGTTAAACGGTACTACTGTTCCTTTTTCCAGCGAGGTTAAATATCTAGAGGTTATCCTAGATTAAAAACTGAACTGGAACCAACATTTGTGGAAAGTTCAAAATTGAGCCACCAAGGCTTTCTGGGCCTGTCAAAGACTCTATGGGCGTACTTGGGGACTACAACCAAAAATGATCTACTGGTCATTTCTTACAATCATTAGGCCTATGGTCACCTACGCATCGGTTGTATGGTGGCCTAAAACTGAGCAGAAGGCAATGCAAACCTTATTGAATAAGAGTCACTTCTAGGACTGACACCATTACACCTGCATGTTAAAAAGGATGCTGCAATTATGGCTCTGTAAATGCAGGCGGAAGGTAATATCGAACCAGGCAATATGGTGGGTCATCTGGAAATCCTTAAGGAATTTCAGACAGGCTCTACCATAGTCCATAGGAATGCCTTCCGACTGTATGCCACCTAAACTGGACTTCCACAAACTATTCTGTGTTAGGTTACCTGACCGGGATGTGTGGAGTGCAGGTGGACCATCCTTTGAGCGAGGGTCCATGGTATGGATTACAGATGGATCAAAAACGGAAGATGGGGCGGGGATAGGAATACACGGGAGTAGCACTACCCTCTCGAAGTCCTTGGGTACCAATGCGACCGTTTTTCAAGCAGAAGTACATGCTGTAGAACTTTGCGCTAGGATAGGCATAGTAAAAGGCCTAAACGATGCAAAGATTTATATTGTATCAAACAACCAATCGGCCTGAAAGGCTCTTAGGTCTTGTACCGTTGAGTCAAGACTGGTATGGGATTATCTGAAGGTTATTAAACATCTAGCAGGCTCAAATAAGGTAACACTAATGTGGGTGCCAGGTCATACTGGAATTGAAGGAAACAAGGCAGCTGATGGCCTCGCCCGTGAGGGTTCTGCCTCTCCATTTATTGGACCAGAACCCTTCTGTGGCGTCACTTATGGACACCTTAGAGCAGCGGTAAAACGCTGGGAGGATGTTCAAAAGTCTTCCTACTAGCGCAGAATTCCAGGTTTACGACAGGCGAAGAAATTTATATCTCCTTCGTCTGTCTGGGTTAAAGGGTTTCTTGAACTTAGGAAACCTGAGTTGAAGCTGCTTACTGGCTTCCTCACAGATCATGTCTCCTTAAAGCATCGCACCTTAAGAAGATGGACCTAAGTACGACGGATGGATGCCGCTTCTGCGATCTGGAAGCGGAATCAGCGGAACATGTTCTGTGCCATTGCCCAGCCATCTTCCAGCAAAGACAACATTTAGGAGGGAGAACAATGAGCCCGGAGAGTATGTATTTTGTACCGGCCAGTAGTATTATCAGATTCATTAAGAGCCTGAATATTGACTGGACGGATAATTAAGTAGGGTCCAGCACAATAGATCTTTTAGGTCGTAGCCGTCCTAGTGAGGGAACCAAGGGAATTGAGTGATCTTGTAGGACACTCAACTGGGAGAGTATTGCGGCTAGTAGCTATAAAACAGTAAGTAGTGTTGACAGTTTATAATTTAATTGAAAACCGTTTTAGTTGAAATTAGGCATACCGTTTTGGCTTTTTATTTAGTTTCGAACTTTGTTTCAGTTCGTCGCCTAAGGATTACAGTTTCTACAGTGTTTTGTGTAAAGGGCTATAAATCAATATTCTCTAAACTTATCAATATTTAGCTCAAAAGTAACCTCAAAAACAAATGAACTCTCGTAGTATTTTTGTTTAATGGGACATTTTTGAATATTACCGGGGCACGGGAAAATAATCGGTGCATCAGTCGACACTTAGTAAAGGATTGAAGTGCTTTTATGGGAGGGCGATTCTAAAAAAAAAAAAAAAAAACGGCGCCCTAAAATTGGCGACACCGTAGGGTTATGGTGGTCCTAATAGCTCAATAGTTAGAATGGCGTTGGGAGTTCGGTCACTTAACTTAAACAAAAATTTGCGTAATGCGGGTTATATTGGTTCAAAAATATTAACCAAATTCAGATTTTAGACCTGTCGATATTTATTTGGGAATTAATTGGCGATTGGAGCGCAACTTAGTGTAAATATTTATACGGATCAAAATGTTTGGTGTGACAGTGATTAAAACACACATTTAAGTAGGATCATCGTCATTGTGTTACTCCTACAAAACTAGCCCTATACGTGCTCCGTGCAAATCGTTCGATTGTGCTTTCACATAAAAGACTTGATGCTTTTACATTCATAATCAAAACATCATAAAAAAACAAAAATTATTGAAAACTTTTTAGTTCATTGTAAAAGTGTTTAATTCTTTTCATAAAGCTCTAAAGAGTAAACTTTTTGTTTTTTTTGTAACTTTTATATTTTAATGCAAGCATATCAAATCTAGATATAAACTTTAAACTACATAAATACAGAGAACAAAAAAAAAATTCGGATTTTTGTTTGGATGTGGAAACGATGAAAAGCGAAATGTATATTTTTCATATGCTCGTATAAACATTATAAGGAAACGATTTATGTAAGATATGTATGTAGGTACAATACTGAATTTTGATTCAAATCTTAAGATCTATATAAATCAAAAAAATACCTTTTAAAAATATTAAAATGGATACAAAAAAAAAGTTTTATTTGCGAATATATTGTTACACTGGATTAACTTGAAATTCATTTACAGCTTTTGAAACTTTTTTTGTTTGTTCATACGAAACATAGCTACATACATATATAGGAATGAATCGATGTAATTCAAGATGGATTAAAAATGATGAGTTTAATGTTACAAATCTTGAGTACATGAATAGAGCGTGCGAAACATAATTGTCATACATTTCGGGAATATAAATGCGCTAAAATTCATCTCACGTTCACATTTTTCTTAAATAACTACTATAACGAAATATATGAAATATTTCGAGCAATATATATACTATATACACTTAAATGGAAAATTCCTGAAAAATAAAATTTTCATCACATTTTTCTCATTCCCAGTCCTCTCCCCCGGCCTCCCTTAAGACTAAAATACTCGATAAAAAATATGCGAAAACGGAAAAATACACAAATCATTGCGATTTAAGTGGGAAAAGTTTTTCTACGGTATTCTTATTTTTACAGTTATTTTTAAACAATTTGTTGCGTAACACTATTTAGTCTCTATATGCTCGTGTTTTTTTTTGTCAATAGGGTACATACAATTTTGTATTCCCCGATTAAATAGAGGTTACGAAACTCTGATTTGGTGTATATTAACGAGACTATTTACATCTAACTTTTGTTCTTGCGTTTGTTTTTCTGGTCTGGAAAAATCATCTTAAATTTTCATTTGCATTTTAAATTTTCCAATTAATTTTTGGTTCAAGTGAAATATTATTAGGGTGTGTTTTTGTACAATACAACATGCTGCTCATACATACTACATACGTATATATTTATAGAAAGATGATTGTGATGATGATGACGACAAAGATGCTTATGATAATTTATCTTTTTTATTACTTTGCATATTAAGATTTATAATTTTAAATTAAAATTAAAAGTTTCATGAGGCAAAAGTAGTTAGGTTGAATAAACAAACCGTAACTTTACCTTGAAGTTTTTTTTTTTTTTTGTAGGGGAGAAAACCTTAATTTTAATAAATACCATACACAAGTTATACTGTTTTTTCGTAAATATCTAAAGTGTGATTTGAAGTAGGGCCATGTTTTCAGGAAGCCGACTCTCATCAAATTCTGAGAACTACTGTGTACAAAAGTTCTCAAAATGCAAGATGTGTTTCTGTCTATTAAAATCTTATTTACAAAATTTCCACATACTGTTACGTTTTTCTCTTGTCAATCAAAGTTCGTATCACTGGATTGTGAATAAAACAAAATCAATTGAATTTTTCGGCAACGAATTTATTTATTTCACACAAAAATTATTACAACATAATTTATTAATGATAAATCACAAAATCACTTTATATAAATTATGATCACTTTTACTTTTTATTTTGCACTAAAACACTTTTTAAATCATTTTTAATTCGTTTTTAATCTTCACACTATCGCTTACCAAATACTAATAATCCAATTCGACTTCGTTCGTCTTTTTATATACACAAACCAAACTTCTAGAAATTTCATGATTTTTGCAGTAACAATAGTGTAGAAACATTTAGAACAGTTTTATCATGGAAAATTCCATTTTAGTACAGTAAAACATTGAGCTATTAGTTTAACTTATTCTATTACACCCTAGGTGTCACCGTCACAATACATTTCTGTTACGTTTTTGCCTTGTCAATTAAGGTTCGTATCACTGGATTGTGAATAATATAAAATCAATTTAATTTATCACCAATGAGTTTATTTAGTTAACACAAGAATTATTACAACACAGTTTATTAATAAAAATTTACAAAATCACTTTATATAAATTATTCTTAAATTTTTACTGTATACTTATACTTTTTATTTCTACAAAAACACTTTTTAAGTTCCTTTTTAATCTTTACCCTTATGCGTTCCAAATTCTACTAATCTAATTCGACTTCGTTCGCCTTTTTATATACACAAACCAAACTTCTAGAAAGCTCATGATTTTTCTAGTTAGAATAGTGTAGAAACATTACGTAACAATTTTTATCATGGAAAATTTCATTTTAGTACAGTTAAACATTGAGCTATTAATTTAACTTCTTCTATTACACGCTAGGTGTCACCGTCACATTTATTTTTATGTCCGTTTACAATCCTAATTTTCTGTTCAAAATTTACTATTTTCAGTTTTTCATTGAGTTTTCAATTTTAATGAATCTACCTCATTTTTTCTATTTTCCGCCGGAGCGTTGAAAACACGGTTGCTTCGGAATTTGTATGTATCTAGTCCATTTTTTCTATTTTGCGATTTGTGATAAATTGCGACTGCTCGAACCGAGCAAAAATATATAAAAAAGCTACAGGTACACCGGTTTCAGTTGACCTATAGTATATTTAATGCAAAGAATATGAGATCATCTATACTATATAGGAATGATATTCTCTAGTTCCGCAATATTCGACATTTTATGCATGATAATTGGAGGACGTAACTTCTGTTAATGGAATCTAGGGCTGCTAAAAGCAAATCAATGATAATTATTCTGGAAAAATTAAAAGAGTTATATAAGCCCACCAGCTGTCGAAGGTGATGCAAATTTTAGTCTTAATACATTGAAATATATGTAGTACGGATCCTAAGACTTTTTATCTTACTGCCTCACATAACTTACTTAGTGAACTTTGCGGTCTAATTAAATCTGCATTCCCTAATGAATGGAAAATTGCCTTGATCACACCGATTCCTAAAATACGTTCTCGGTTACTGCAGATGATTTTCGTCAGATTAGTATATTTACAATTTTGTCTAAATTTTTAAAAAGGTCATTCAATTACAGATAAACGATTTTGTAACAAGTTGTAGCTTACTAATTACTCACCAGTCGGGTTTTCGAGCAAGCCACATTACTACCACTTTTACACTTTTCTAAAGCGTGTGACAAGGTTAAAATTATGCTGTGAATATTTTTTTCCAGAAGTGCTTATCAGCTTAAATTGCTTATTTGGTGTTCCCCAAGGCTCTATCGTGGAGCTTACCTTATTCTTGCTCTATATATTCCAAATGTGTGTAATCCATTCAGGGTACGTATGATATCAAGTATCATCTTTTTGCAGATGATTTGAGAACGTAATAAATAATTTGAATCTTACCTTGGCGAGGGTATTCGATTGGTCCAATTTACGTAAACTCGAAATTAATTCTAGTAAATTACAAGCCTATCCAATAAAAGACCAGTCACTAGAGCAACTAATTGCCTAATGATTCATAGTCACAAAACTGATTTCTATGAAGAGGTTTGGTCAAAGACCGTAAACTGAATTGGTCAGCCCTGGTTTGGTCACCATTGGTTAAATGTCATATCATCCGCATTTTAATAGGAAGCCTCTTATGTCATATTGTGTACCTGTTTTTTTTAGAATGTTCCAAAAAGTCATTTAAAAAGCTAATTGTTGCGTTCAATTCTTGTTCTATGAAATCCTGAATTAATTTTCAATCCAAAACATCGATTAAAAAAATGTCGTGTCCATCATATATTTTATAAGCAGATTGGGTTAACTTTTGGTTTCGTTCGTGACCTGAACAGAGAAGGAACTGCAGTGGAGGAGAAACTGCCTAACGGGCCCGACTTCTTTTTTTTATGTTAATGATGAATGTGACAATCCATTTAACAAAACGGAGTAATATAAATTTGTTGATCTGTTTTCCGAGGTAATGTCGAACTTTTCTAGGGTTAATACACCCTGGCAATCCCAAAAATTATTCCCTTACTGTTTTTACGACAAAATGAATAGATTACCGTGTAATATGGAATTTAAATTTCAAAATTTACCTAACATACTTACATACAGCCTCCGAAGTGAAAATGAGCTTCGTCGGAAAAGATAATTTTTCGGTAAAAATGCTCATTTTCTTCCAAGCTTGATGGTAATTTTGCTTCAGCTCACAGAACTGCGTGAAATGTTCAATTCTTGAGCACCACTGCGAGTTGATGTTAATGGATGCTCAGTCACATTCTGAGCAATAACTCGCTACACAAATTGCCTTGTAGGCATTTCATTTCTACTGAACTTTCCACGTAAACTTCTTACAGTTTGGGTAGAAGACCTTCATTTGAAAGTAAATTTTCAATATTTCCCAATTTTGTTCAAGCTTAAAGCGAATCATTTCGTAAATGCCAAACATTAAACAAATTTTCTGTTATAACACGAAGACGTAAGTGTTGCCACACTCGAAAAAACCGGTAGTTGATAACCTCATTGAAAAATTATTTTTAGGTCATATCTCCTTGCGTTCCACTGTGCGGCCAATTTCAAAAAAGCTGGTCAGAAGTGAAAAACTCAAGTAAATTATCTCAAAATCTGCACTGAAGGTGTGCTCTGGTCGACCAATCACTGAAAAAGTCGATGAAATCTTACAAAAATTCGAAGAAGACCGACACATAAGCAACCATGACATTACTGAGTAATTAAATATCGATCACAAAACAAAGAAGCTCGATGTTTGGTTGCCGCAGGAATTGCCGATGAAAAATTTGATTCACCGAATTTCCATCAGTAATTCGACCCATTTTTGAAGCAAATCATTACTGGCGATGAAAAATGCGTAAAATACAAGATCATGGTCAAAGAGAGGTAAACAACCTCCACAAACGATTTCAAAACCAAAATTTACGCCCCATAAAGTTGTGCTGTGTGTATGGTGGGAATAGAAGGGAATCGCACATTATGAGATTCTAGAACATGATCAAACGATTGATTCTAATCTCTACTATCAGCAATTAACCAGATTGCAGCAATCAATTCAAATTTAAACGATTTGTAGTAAAATTAAATTTTTGAAAATACTTCTTGTATTGGGTTCATCATTGGTGAATATGGTGGCAGAAAAATTAATATATGTGTTGTTTAACCGACAACATCATTCACAACAATTAACCATACATGCTCAGTATGATCTTACTTTCACTTACTTTAAAAAATTCACGTGATTAGGAACAGATGGGCCTGTGGAGATGGGCCTTTGTTCTCCGAAGGTGGTAATTAAACCTAGATTCATCAACGAATATAATTTTTTGTCGATTTTGTCACACGATTATACCGTCATAACTACCATCACACCATCAAAACTATGACACCAGCACATCATGATACCATTATTCCATCATACCATCATACCATCACACCATAAAACCAGCATACCATCGTACCATCATACCATCATCACCGTTCAAGCCTTGAACGATTTAAACCAAACTTTACAAAAATATTGTTTAAAACTTAAGAAAGGTCACTGTTAACATCTCAAACCTCCATCTCCTTCTTGAGAGATGATAATCAGGTCCAAATTTACTACATAGGAATTTCTAAAACTTTAAAAGTTCAGTTGATTTTTGATGACGGTATGTTGGTATGATGGCATAATATATGATGGTATGATGTTATGGTGGTATAATGATATGATGATTTGTGTATAAGAATGGTGCGATGGTGATGGTGGTATGATGGACGATGATGGTATGATGGTAAGATATTGTAATGGTGATGGTATGATGGTACGATTTTATGATGGGCTGATTAAATGAGGGTATGATGGTATGACGGTTGGATGCTGGTATGAAATTCAGGGGTGTTCATTTGTTTAAATATCATACACATATATACTGTACAAATAAACACTCTCTATTATATAAAGTGAAACCTCATTTCAATGGACAATCACTTTAGCGGACACCTCACTTCAACGGACAAACATTTAAGTCCCATGCAAAAACTGAAGTTTTTCAATCAAAAACCTCCTTTTAGGCTGATTTTCATTGTTAAATTAGAACGTCCTGAAAAAAAGGATGTACATACAAATACTCGTTTGATGCGACAGAGACAGGTTATAGTATACAAAATAAGCTTTCTCCGTTATACAAATTACAAACCAATGTTTCGGAATATCAAAACCTAAGTTGAAAAAATTTTGACTATCAAATTATTGCTCTTTCACTCTATCTTAAATGATTTTTTGTTCTCTTTCTTTTTCTATTTTGGGCTAACTTTTGCCAGCTGATACTTTATTAGAGCGGACAGGGACAGACATTTCTGGGATGATACAGGTTTTACACTTCAAATTGAACCATTAGCAAATTATTTGTATGGCCAATTAGGAGGGAACTTGGCTATTTCTTAATGGATTTTAGTAAAATTCGAGATTTTCGATTGAAATGGATTCTAAAATGTTTTTGGGATAAAGTTCTGGAATATAGCGAAATAGGATAGAACTTGCCTATTCCTTAACCGGTTATGCTTTCCGTTGAAGTTTCTGTGAATTATACAGCTGTTTGAAACTTTTCTCGCTAATACTCCGCTTTAAATGTTAAGTTATGTTTTCTGAGTAATTGTTATCAGCTATTTGACCGTAATAAAAAAATAGTGTGGCGGACACGCGCCGCAGAATTTAAACTACTAACGTTAGTGTAGAGTCTCGGAATTAGAAATATCATTTTAGAATCCCATTTCCATCCCAAATCTTGAATTTCACCATAATTCGTTAAGAAATAGTTCCATCATACTCGGCCATGGGTAACTATCGAATTTCATCATAATCGCTTGAGAAATAGGCAATTTCCATCATACTTGGCCATATTCCAGAACTTCATCCAAAAATAATTTTAGAATCCCATTTTCATCGCGGATGTCCAATTTCACTAAAATTCGTTAAGAAAAAGCCAAGTTTCGCCCTAATTTGCCCATATTCCAAAACGTCATCTTAAACTCACTTTAGAATCTCATTTCCAACGCATATGTGTATGTAAAATTTCGTCATAATCTGTTAAGAAATAGACAACTTGACCATTGTAGTGAGGTTTCCCTGTATATAAATTGCTCAACTGCTCACTAAACTCTACACAACCCCAACTCAACCCTAATTCAACCCGCAAACGGAACCCAACTCAGCCCTCAACTCAACCATAAACTCTTCGCCAAACTCTCCAATCCCAACTCAACTTCAACTCAGCACGCTAATTGGCCCTTAATTTATCTTTCGAATCAACCCCAAACTCAATGCCCATTTCAATAATCAAACCAGCATAAGTATATAAAAAATTGGTAAATATTTATATAACCAACTGTTTTGGGTCAATTCATATGGAAAATACCCCACCCTCTTGCCTTACAGTTTCCGAAAGCTTTTCAAATATCCGCCTTGACCATAGAAAGAGGTTGGCGAAAAAAAATCCAAATCGGACAAACCTTTCTCGGGATACTATGGGTACAGACATCCAGACGTCCAGATATACGAATGGACATTTTTTTTGTTGCTTTTTCAGTAGGTTCATCGACTTTCAAAACGTCGAGAAAAGTGGTTTTGGACCAAACAAATTTTTCGTTATTTTTGACAGGATTTCAATACTTTGGTATTTTTAGGGAAATGTTAAGTGGAAAGGCGCTGAGAGATAAGGAAAATTAAATGCTTCGTGACAGTACAGTGGGATTCGGTGACAAAAGATTATTAACGTTAATTCTGATTTTGTATTGTTTGTATTTTACTATTTTGCTCCTTTCCGTCCTGACTGAAGCACTGAAGCACTGAGTATAGAATTATATCAGCCAATTCTCACGTTGCTTACATAATATCTCTCTGAACGGAATAATTTAAATTCTTAAGGATTTTGAACAGTTTACTATAGATGTATAACTGGATCTGGAAAGATTCTCCCCAAATTTAAGAAAAGGTGTGATATCTTTTATGGACCTTGCCCTAAATAAAGGAAAATGTTCGTTTGTAAAATAAAAATGGTTTGGTGATCTTTAACGAACGCTATCTGGGAAATGTGTCGTTCGATGAGTCGGATGGATACAAATTTTTTTTTACATTTTGTGTGCTTTATTAGTCGCTTTTCAACACAAATTTGAATATGTATATAGAAAAAACAATGCATAAGGAAATCTTCTTTAGGCCGTCGAACGACAGCAGCTAAGAGAGCACGTTTGTCACACCAGAACCAACCTAATGAACAAACAGAAAATCGTTTGTCTAATAATAGATCGAAGTTTCGAGATGAAGGAATTCATCGAGATGAAGGGAAGTCCAAAGATCATTGGATCCTCTGTGGATAGAGAAGCACGTTTGATATCACGTAGCAATGGGTGGCTATTATTAGATAGAGAGAGACACGTTTCTCTCAGACAACTCGAGACGTATAAAGAAAGGCGTAACAGATTGTCTTTAGATATTGGAAAAATATTATAACTTAAGGCAAAGGTTAACTTTTTCCGAAAGAATGATTCAGATGACGGTAAACCGAGAAAGTCAAGCTTACAAAAACTTGCATCCAAGAATGCACGCCGCGCAGAATTACTCATACTGAGATCGGTCCATGGAGTTAGCATAGTCAATAGCGATTTCTTTCAAAATTCCAATAAGTAGACTAATTAAATATTATCGGCATTCAACTATGATCCTAATATAGATTACATAAATGATTCTCCTGTAAATTTAGGATCAATGTTCACAGATGCTTGAATCTCTAAATTAGAAATGAAATTCTTCAGTTAGATTTTATTTCTAATTAGAGATTCAAGCCTCTGAACGTTTAAATAACGCTTCGAGAAATAGTACAATCTGTCTACAATGTACCTTCTAACAGTGAAATAGCTGTTCTAGTCATAGGCCAAGAGTTTGAAAAGAGAGACATTGTTTTACATTTCAGAACAGTCAATATCCTATCATGTTCTGTAAGGGGGTAGATGCCGCAAAATGAGTTTTACGTGTTACGCCGAGGTGGCAAGTTATTAACCCAGTATTTGGTTGAAGTATACGCTATGATTGAAAGCAACAGGTTGGCATTCATTTGGGGTAATCAACGCCGATTGCGTGTTGAAAATTATATAACCTACCTTAGGGCAAATCACAAAATTGCCATCATCGAACACTAGCGGTCTAAGGTACTTGCATGAGCAAATTCAAGACACCATGACATATTTACTACGGAAAGCCAAATCTATTCTTAATAGTCACCTGCAATAAGCCTACTTCCGGGCAATATACCGTAGGAGAGACATGACATTATGACCAGAGCATTTCACTTGAAAATACAGAAACCTTATGAACTTGGTTAGAAAAGGGGAAATACTTAGCACAATTAAGTGTTATATGTTTACGGTCGTGTGGCAGAAACGCGGATTGCCTCATATTCTTTTGTTATTATGGTTTCCAGAGCCAATATCCGAAGCCATTTCAAACTGTCACTACTACAGCCGAATGCGGATATCCTAGGTACCTGCACAGAAAACTTGGCGAGGGTGGGTTTACTGCTAATATTCCACATACGGTTCGATAATCCTGTTTTACTAAAAGCTTTTAACGCCAGATAAACGTAGAGCTGTAAAGCTTCATTAAGTCATTACAATACGTATGTAAGTACATAACGAAAAATCTTCGATTTGTTGCATGTCTAAGTTCGATGTCAAAGCTACTACAAAAGTGTATGTTAATTGTTTGGAGTGTGGCAACAATGTCACATAAAGTTTCCATAGAAGCTTTGAACAGAATTATGAAAGACGTACGAGGAATTTATGGACATATGGGTGGTGTCACAGTCTTATTTTCTACCAGAGGAATGAGGGCCGATGAAATAAATGATTGCTTCAAAAGACCAAATTGGTGGTCACAGACTTGCGTGCATTTCGAAGTACAGATAATGCATTCTTATATCTATTTGTGCTCTAATGTTGACTTAACTGAGCAGCAAGGAAAGATTATACCAACCGAGTAGCATAAGAGATAAAATATATTCAGCATAAACTCAATCGTTAGACTGGTTTATAGAAAGAGCCAGTCTTGCTCCTAAAATTGAAGCCGTAAACAAAATAAACGACTCAATCTTGGACCAGTTTGAAACACCACATCGACAATATAAATACTGTGATTGACCCACACGATTTTGTTCACTATCCGATCGAGTTCCTAAATTCTTTAAACCCTGCTGGTTTGTCAATATATAACTAAAAAATGGAGGTGTGTCCAACACACGACTTTCTTTTACGAACAGAGAATTTTGAGAATTTTTTTTTTTTTTTTTAATTTTTGGAAACATTTTGTTTAAAGTAGTTTTTTGTAAACCTTATACTTTTTAAGATATTTGCAAAATAAATTTTCTTGACCAAGGGAGTGGCCACTTCCGGTTAGCCTATTTGGAGTAAAATTCACTGGGACCTCCCAATATATAAAAAAAGTTTAAATCTGAAGTTTCAGTTCGATTGGTCAAACCATCTGGGATGTAGAGAGGACACAGACAGACTGACTGACAAACAGACACCATTTCGAAACTTACTTTTTCGGACTCAGGGGGCCTCAAAACAGATAAATCTCAAAAAATCTCAAAAGGTCCAAAATTTTCATGATTTTTATTTTTTTTTTTTATTTTATTTTTTAAAGTGTGGGTGTATGTAGCCCAGAGCACTGCGACCATTGAGGCCTATTGTGCATCCCTAGAGATTCCTACTTCAAATGTAGATCTATATCCTTGATAAACGCCGCTACATGATGCATATCCAGTGGGTCGGCGTTAGGCCACTGAATTATATACGCATTGAGGAACTTTAATCTTTTTAGGATGATATCATCGCATGTGAATAGTAGGTGTTCCGATGTCTCCTTACCGCAGTCACAGAATCTGCACTGGTCCGTAAGGGACCTTCCCATTTTATGTAGACGGCCTTTAAAAGGGCCGTGCCCTATTAAAAACCAGGTAAGGGATCTTAGGGATTGGCGGTCCATCCTCGGTGCCTCTCCCAGACATATAATATTATAACTGAATAATTTCTTGGCCTGTCTCATCCCAATGGAGGACTACCAGAGTAATTTCCTATAGTTCTGCTCCGGTCCCTTATACCATCTGCCAAATGGGTTTTGGAAAAAGCAATACTAGGACTGGGACGCAGGAAATCTCGGCTTGTTCCCATTTTTGCACATCGGTCTGCTGCCTCATTTCCTCTAATGGTGGAGTGGCCAGGAGACCACAAAAGGGTGACTTTATTTGCTTTACGAAGTTCTAATAAATTACAGTAGCAGCTCCAGATCAATTTCGAGTTGAACACTGAAGCTCCTAAGGCTAGCAGAGCTGCCTGACTGTCCGAGATTATATAGATCTCGGTCTTCTTATATTTCTTTTTGAGGCATTGAACCACACATACCTCAATAGCAAAGGTCTCTGCCTGAAAAACTGTGGGGTGGTACCCAGTGGGATGCATAGCTCTAGGTCGAGCCCGGCTATCTCTGCACCGGTACCCCCGTCTGTTTTTGACCCATCCGTAACCATACAGAAGCATGGCGGGGGAGGGAGGAGATAATATTCTCTACCATTGCCCTATCCGGCAAACTAATAGTAAAATTCCTCTGGCAGTCTATTGTCCGTACCATAAAATCCGATAGTTGGATCAATTCCTCCTTAAAGTTTAATTTTTGTAGGATACTGTTGTGTCCTGGCCTTACAGTTTTAATTTTGGCTATAATTCTTAGGCTCAGACCTCTTGAACCGGCTACTTTTTTAATGTGTAGGTGCAGTGGTGAGTGCCCCAGTATTCTTTCAAGGGCAGCTGTTGGACAAGTCCTCATTGCACCAGTTGCACCAACACAGATTAACCTCTGGATCTTGTCCAGTATTCTCCGTGCACCAGTCTGCTCCGCCTTTGGCCATCACAAAATCGCCGCATAAAAGACCATAGGTCTAATGACGGCCCGGTAGAACCAAACCAACATTTGTGGGCTCAGTCCCCACGTTTTGCCAATCATTCTTTGGTAAGTGAGGTAGGCCTTATTCGCCTTGTTTGTGATATGATTTAAGTGGGGATTCCATATCAATTTCTGATCAAGTATACGACACCCAGATATTTAAACTCCGTTGACAGTTGGAGAGTTATCCCCCCCCCCCCAGCCCTGGCACAGATTTACGGGAAGAATGCTTTTCACATGGACAGCTTTACGTAGCATGTTCCCGCAAACCAAAATCTATTTGGACTACCTTCGTCGCTATTAGCGGGGTCACTAATGTTATATACAAAGAAGCATTTTAGTAAAACAAATAAACCGAAGATTGGACACCAATTGACAGTTTTAGCTTTAAATAGTGCAGTTTTTATCATTGTAAATTTTGTTTACTTCTACATTTGAAACCCACTATTACATACGATACTGTTCACCTTCATGACGGCATCGGAAATCATAGTGATGAAAAAAAATGACATTTAACAACCGAAAATAGTTTTGTTGTTCATCCTTATTAGAGGTTTGGTATACCAATTATTTATACTTGCGGAAAGGATACAAGTGTTAATGCCGGGTATTTCAGCTAGTGTTAGATAAATGCGCCAAAAAAATTAATTTAATCAATCATTAACACGCTTCATATTTGCTTGACTGCACTAAAAACGAAGACTTATTAATTTGGCTCTTGTCCAACCTAATATTTTATATGTCCGAGAGGAGTTATAAATTTTATTACGTTGGGGAATGATTTTATGTACCCAAAACAAAAAATCTATGTCACTCTCAAAGATTGTTTTAATATTTTAGATTATTTTATTAATTTGTTTACAAAACCAATTTATTTCTTTTTTTGGCTTCAACTCTAGTCTTCAACATTACACAAATTTTCCGATTTGTATTAAGTTTTACGATTGTAATTAATAATGATCATTATATTTATGAGACATACGGGGTTAACATATTATTATAAATTTGTTATATTTTATCTAAATTATTACCTGTTTCGGTTGCAACATCAGATCCTAAATATTTTATAGCGTAGAGCAATAATAATCCATAAGATAATTGAAAACCAGTTGTAAGAACATGGGCTAGAAATGCAACACCACAAACAATCCATCCCCATCCACCGTCCGGATAAAAATGCTGTATAGTTACATAAAAAGAAATCAATAATTATTAAATTTAATTAATTAAATATGTAAATTAAAGTGTATACCTGTCTTATTGCATTCGTGTCTACGCCAGCACGTCGCAATGCAGGGACATTTCGATGTAACGAATGTAATTCTCGTTCGAGAAGGGCTGGATATGCTGAATCGTCTTCTTCTAATTGTCTGGTTCTGGCGTCGTAGCCTGCGGACACAAAAAAAAAAAAAAAAAAAAAATTTATTCAATAAATTATTTTTAATTAATTTATTTATTTGAATAATAATAACGTCAGAATTTTTATTTTTATTTTTTTAAATAAACAACTTGTATAAATTTATTAACATACATGACAACAACAATTTTTTTGTTTTTTGTGTTGGATAATTTAAAATTCAAATGAATATTTAATTAATTTAATTTATTGGTGTAATCAAAATCGACTCATACATTATGTATGTATCATGTATATCGATTTTCTTTTATTTAATTTTGCATACTGCAGCATAAAAGATTTTATGTTTGAAGATTGAAATTGAAACCGATGCAAATATTCCATTGTAAAAAAAATTTTTATTGAAAAAAATCTCCATATGAGTTCAGCTTCATGGAAATCTACCTGACTGATATGTAATTGTACGCCTTTCAGGGGCAACCAGTCAAATGTTAGAAGTACATATTTTGCCATAATTAAAATATTGAACGTTAATTTGGAATGATGTTTGTCATAAATCTCCGAAAGAACTCCTTCCCAAAATTTGTTTAAGACAAAAATGTACTACGGTCTACATTTGATTTGCATACAAAACGGCGAGAGTGGTTTAAAAGTTGGAGTGATTTTCTAAACTCCAAAGAAAACTCCTTCAATATTATGAATAATGTTCAACCTTTTTGCTCCCAATGTTGAAAATTTAAATCGGCCTATAAGATACGTTGAAAAACGTGAAGTCCAATTCCTATATAAATTGTATAATATGGGATAAGAACTTTGGGCATAAACATTTCTCTATGGCTCTTCGAAGTAACTTAATCCAAGATGCAAATGGCGCCAATAGTTGCATTCATCGGTCTGGATCTTTATCTGGATGTTTGTACTCACGTTTTCTATAGTAAAGGCGGATCGGATAGCTGCTATACGAATTAAGTTGAGCAGCAATTGTCTAGTCCGAACCATTGGGACACAGCAGCGACAAACAATTTTTTATTTTGTTCTCAAACTTTCAGTGATCTCGTGCTAGATGGAAAGCCAACTATTGTTTTGTAGATTTTAGCACCAACTTTGAGACCAAAAATGGGTCTAAAATATTTCTGCCTCATTGTGACAGATCCTTGCTGAATATTAGTAATTTTCTGATTCAAATGAGGTAGTTGCGATTTGCAATATTCAAAAAAGGGCCAAAGTTATTGAAATCCGGTCAAAAATGATAAAACATTTTTTTTAGTTCAAAATCACTTTCTCCACGTTTTGGAAGTTCCTGGGTCCGTTAAAGAAAAAAAATGAAATTCTGGATGTCTGTCTTTATCCGTGGTATCTCGCGAACCTCTTATCCGATTTGGAATTTTTCTCAGCAATCTATTTCTATGGTGAAGGCTGAGAATTGAAAAGCTTTTGGAAGCTGTTTATCAAGAGGGTCGGATAGGGGAAGGTGAAATCAAAGTTAAATGTTTAAAAACACTCAGAAGTGGTTGTTTCGAATTTGTTGGGTTTTCTAAGCATAATAGGAAGCTTCTATATCAGGAAGGAAAAGTGTCAATTTTCAAGGTCTTTTGAAAGTCAAGGTGGTTTTTTAAACGGAAGAAATCAAGGTTAAATATTTAAAAAGTACTCAGATGCTGTTAGTTTAGATTTAAGAGCTTTTTATGAGTGCTTATCTCTACTTTGAACGGTAGAGAATCTGCCAAAATTTCGAAGACCTTATCGTTACTTTCAGCGTTACCCGGAACCAAATACGTAGACGCAGTAAATTCTGTTTCATTTGTAGTGCTTGATTATCGTGAGTCTTCTTCTCTCTCACCATTACTAAAATTATATCGATTACTATACAAACGAATCAACTGTTCGAAGTTGCCTCCAGTTGCTTCAAGGCACAAATTTATTTATATCAGGTGTAATTTTGAAAAGGCCTAAGGTATCACCCCTATCACATCACGTGCCAGCTGGATCGAATGAGGAGGTCCAGTTGCCTTGCTCACCGGATCTCACATCACCAGATTTTATTTGTGGGGATTCTAGATAAATGTTGTTTTTGCTCAACGGCCTACAACTAGATCAAGCCAAGAGACAAGAAGCACCCCAAACGTGAGAGGCAAGAAGACTCAAGTATGTCCACACCGTAGTTTCCGGGCAACGCTAAAAATAACGACAGGGTCTTCGAATTTTTTGAAGTTTCTCTATTATTCGACTTGCCGCCAAACACTTATCGTAAAAAGCATTAAAAGCTCTTAAATCTAAATTAACAGCATCTGATTACCTTTTAAACATTTAACCTGGATTTGACTTACTCAAGGTCACAATAATGCTTCATAATATTATTTCAAACGTAAAATTCGCGCTCTTCTCAAATCCCGTGACAAAAATTGGAGCTTCCACTTAAAGAACAGATAAATGACCCCCATTGTCGTTTACAATTTTTGGCTAAACCATTTTTTTGTAGATGGTGTATTTTAGGAGATATTTGGATTCGTCGATTAAAAAGTGTCACCCGGTATGTTGGTTTTAGGATTGAGTTGGGCGTTGAGTTACTTCGGTCTAAAAGGACCAAAGTATTGAAATTTTGTCAAAAATAATCTAGACCAAACCACATTTCTCAATGGTTTGAAAGTCCTTGAATCCAAAAAAGCAACAAGAAAATTTTGGCCCTTCTGGAAATCTGCACTGGATGTCTGTCTGTACCGTATGATATCTCAAGAAGGGCTTGTCCGATTTATAATTTTTTTTTACCAATATGTTTCAATGGTCAGAGAACTTTTGAAATAAAAACCTTTTAGAAGCTGTACGTCAAGAGGGTTACCTGTGACACAAATTGATCCAAAACCATGTCGTGATGTTACCATGTTGATCAGTTTTTTGTATATGCTGATTTGAGGATTTAGTTGAGCGTTGAGTTTGCGGTTAAGTTGAGGGATGAGTGGTTTCTATTGGTGAATTGAATTGGGGTTGCATTGGTGTAGGATTGGAGTTTAGTGAGCACTTGATCAATTTTATGCTGGTTTGAGGATTGAGTTAGGTTCCATTTGAGTTGAGTTTTACCCACTTGTAGCTTTCGTATCGAGTTATATTTCGGGATTGTGTTGGCCATTGAGTAGAGGGTTAATATTTGTTTCGAGTTAAGTTGAGTTGAGTTACCTTCCATTGGGGTTGAGTGAGGGATTTGTTGGGGCAATTATTTGAGGGTTGTTCCGCGGATTGAGGTTGGCTTTAAGTTTGAGGTTAGGTTAAGGTTTGATTTGAAAGTGTATTTGAGGTTGAATTGGTGATTGAATTTGAGGTTTGAGTTGGCAGTTAATTTGGTGATTGTGTTGAGGATTGCATTGCGATTGAGTTGTAAATTAAGTTGGAGAGGTTGATATGGGAGTTGAGTTAATTTTCCGAACCGAAGTTCAGATCACATCGTGAGGTGAAACCGCCATTCATATTTTGCGGTTGAATTGAGGGTTGAGTTGGAGTTGAGTTGGAGTAGGGTTAGGGTTTAGTTGGCAGTTTTGCTGCTGATTTATTTGTGTGTTGATTTGACGGTTCGATTGGGGTTAACTTTACTTGAGTTCACGGACACTTGTAATTTTTAAGATAATGTTGATTTGGGAGTTGAGTTGCAGGTCAAGTTAATGTTGAGTTGTGGTTGGACTAGGACTAAGTTGGGGTTGAGTTGGATTTGAGTTGGGATTGAGTTGAGTATGGAGTCAGCGTTGATTGAGAATTGAGTTGGGCGTTTACTTAGTTGACGGGTGGATTGTTGTTAGGTGGGGTACTGAGTTGGGGTCAGAGTCATTATTGAGTTCATGTACGCATTTGATTTTTGAACCGTGTTGATTTAGGATTTGAGTTGAACATGAATCTTGGGGTTGAGTTGAGGGTTAATTTGGGGGTTGTGTTAAAGGTTGAGTTTAGACTAGGGTTGAAGGTTATATTGAGGTAATTTCTTGTATTAAGCTTTCCTTTGTGCAATAAAAACTAAACCGTTAAAACGTTTTACCAACACCGAGTGGTAGTCAACAAATATACCAGCAAAAATTGTAATGCCATGAACATGTTCAACAGAAATTTGTTGGAGCGATTCTGAAATTTCATTAGTTTCCCAAGACGGGGGCGTCTCAGGGGATCAATTTTGTCTGACTATGATTAGCTTATTTGAACTACCACTAGATTTGCAATTACCACAGTAAATTGAAACCCCGGTTCTCGAATCCTTTTATATCGAGGGTACGAAATTATAGGTCAGAGCAGAACATTTTTAAACTGTTTTTTTTGCACTCTAAACAACCAAATCAAGCACTAAGTGCGCATATCTGTCAGCTATGTTTTGTTTATATTTAAGTAAAACGCTCAAGAGTACTTACCCGTATAACTATTCGGTTGTAATCGAAAACTATTTGTCGCCTGCTGATGATTGATATCGGAATGGCTATGACCATCGACCCGTGATGGTATATTCGATGTGGATGCAAAACGACAACGTACACATCCTCGTTGTAGCGGTGGCAATGGTGGTGGTGCTGGCGGTGGTGATGCGGATAACGGGGGTGATACACTATCATTTGAAGGGCCAATCATATCGTCTATAATATTGTCTTGCGATTTTTGATTGCTGTAATTTTGTGATTGATTGTGGACGAAATATTGGTGTTGTTGTTGTTGGTGTTGATGTTGGTGTTGGATTTGTTGTTGTGGCGGTAGATAATTTATAGGTGGCTGCTTTTCAATTTTATTCGCTAACGTACCAATGTGATACGATGAATTTGGTGGATAAATGCAGGACGCTGATATACTAGGATATTTGCCTAAGTGATTGTGTTGCGGCGGGTGATTATTCCAAAAATTATTGTTGTGTACGTTACTACTATTTATGTAGTTCGGATTTGTATAGGTTGTTGGGACTGTGGATTCATGTACGGTCTGTGTTTTATTGCTACAATTGCAATATTGTCACGGCATCACATTTTTGGTGTATTGATTATTTTGTGTTTGAAAAGGTTGTTGGTGTTGTTGTTGTTGTTGAAACTGTTGCTGATGTGATTGGTGCTGTTTATGTTGTTGTTGTTGTGTAATTTTAGGAATATGTGTCATCGAATTATTTAAAGTTTTTAAATAATTTAAATGATTGTTCGACAGCGTGTTCACATTATTCAAATGATTCCTCGATAATGGAAGCGAATTTGTCCACTGACTTTTATCACATGTGCAATACATTTTAGGATCAAGAATTTTTTTAATATTTTGATTTCTAATACTTTTACTAGGTAGCCGCTTTTCAATTATGCACAAGGTAAACTACATACAGCTTTGGTGTTATGCTCGTGTTATCCGCCATTTTCATGCTCTATTGTTCTCAACCGTTCCACTTTGGAATCGGACCTGCAAATAAAAGTAAAAAAAAAGTCTCGTTTTCATTTCAATTTTATCGAACTAAAATTATTTGCTGATTCCGAAACATCCTGTTCTGTTTCCTTTTTTTATTTTATTGTGATTATTATTTTATTCTTCCCAATTTACACACACACACATACACGCACATACAAATACGGAAAATATCGAATTTCAAAATAAATTTCCACCACTTAACTTTACAACAACAAGGACGAGCAAAATTTATTTTGCTGTTCTCTATCCAGGCACTGAGCTTTCTCGTATATACAAAATATACGAATTACGATTTCGTATTAGGGATTTTTATTTTATTTTAATCCTAAACAAACAATTGAACTTTGCAGTGTATTGAAAGCTCTTTATATATAGTTTGAAAGTATCATTAAAAACAAAATCAAAGTCTTAAGAAGTATTTGGGTATAAGTTAGGTCAATCGAAAAACTTTATTATTTTATTTTACCTACGTATACAGTCATAAAAACGTATATGGTCGTACACTTCTGTTATTTATGTAGCATGATAAAACGATGGTGAAATTAGGCTCTTGATTTATGTGTATCGAGGTTCTTTTCAAAAAAGGCGTTATTCTTGCACTCCTCACTGTTTGTTTGCCCCTTTTAATTATTTGACCTAGATATGCACTAAACACGTATGTAGGACGGTGTATATAGATAGTAGATCTTAAGGATTAAACATTAATAAAGAAAAACTGAAGCAAATATTTTCTTTAGACGGTTTCAATTGAATTAAATGAAATATAAAAACAACAACAAAAATACTTTTAAGGATGTTGATATAAATTGGTTCTGGCTTGTTGAAAGGGTCGGCATGAAATAGTAAAATAACCCATTCAAATCTTGTTACTGTTGAGTGGGGTTAATACTTGAAAACTAAAAGCAACCGAATACCAAAAGCAAATTATATTTTTGATAAAACTACTTTACCCCCGTACAGTCTCGATGCATAAGACATTTCCTTTATTAGTAGAAATTTAAGATCATCGGTTCTGACTATATAGAAATAAAAATGCCTTTAGGTTGTAACCGATATTTAGATTTAGAAGAAAATTTGCTAAACGACAACAATTTTTGTGTTTGCTCGGTTGATTTATTTGTATTATACGTTTTGCGTAACTTGCTATGTATCATTGTGATGTTCATGAAAATCAAGAAGAAACTAGAAAAATATGGTACATAACCGTGACTGAAAATAAATTCTTGTTTCCCTCAATTGAGCCAAACCAGTCAGTCTCTATATTCAATTATCGTTCGTTCGACTTATAGTTTCCCGATTTCATATCCGCTTGTTTCAGGTTTCATCTTTTGATCACATTTTAAAATTTCTCGAAATTTTTGCGGTTTATCATGGAAATGAGATGCGTGATGTAGGAGACTTAATTTTTGATTCGGTGTTACGAAACAGACAGGTTATTCGAGATTTTCGAGATTATCCGAGTATGTTTGAGATTGTAGTATAGTATACTTATGAGATTATGCCTGAATTTTGGTATTTCTCCGATTTTGTGTAGGTTATTCAATTTGATACTTTCAAAATTCGACATTTTTGAGACTATTTCGAAATTCTTAATATTTTTCAAATTATATTCGAAATTTGTGATTCTTATGAATTTGATATATTTAGTCCACGTCATAGCGTAGAGTTGCAAGATGTTTTGTTTTATTTGAGACCATTCAAATGAATCACATTCTGCTTCATCTACTTTTGAACGATGGCGCCAATAAATCCCTTTGTAATATCAAATTTCTGAGTAAAATAATTTGAGTTGAAAAGCTTCGATAAATGAAAGCTCTTAAAACTAAAAGTTCTTGACATTTCTTGTAAATACGTGATTTATGCTCATAAAACATTTTAACGAAATACAGAATTTACCGAAAGGCACAAAGCTCATTGAAAACCAATATTCTAAATTAACCCCAAAATACCACCTTGCTTTATAATATCAAATTTGGAAGTTAAATGGTTTGGTTTGAAAAGTTCTCAAACTAAAAGCTCTTAAAAATTTACATTGATCACAAATATTCTAAATCCAACCCAAATTTCCGCCATCCCTTGTAATAAACAATTTCGAAGTAAACTAATTAGTTTGAAAAGCTTCGATAATCGAAAACTCTTAAAGCTTATGCTGTTGACAATTTTTTAAAATACATAATTTATGCTCATCAAACCTTGAATTAAAAATCTGAAATTATTATAAGATAAACTGTAAAATAAAATATTATGTACAAACCCAAAAAGTATAAAATTATTTTCAAGCTTAAAGCTTATTCAAAACAAATATTCTAAATAACAAAATCCCCCCTTCCTTTAAACTATCAAATTGCAGAATAAAAAGTAAATGATTTGGGTTAAAAAACTTTGCTACGTGAAAGCTCATAAAACTAGAAGTTCCACATTTTTACAACTACATAATTTATGTTCATAAAACATTTTAACAAAAATCTCTAATTATGAAAAGGCTCACAAATGTTAAGTTCAAACCCAAAAAGTATAAATTAGTTATCAATCTTAAAGCTCATTGGGAACAAACATTCTAAATCTATCCCAAAATTCCGTTGCAAAGTGTAACGACATTTTGGGAAAACTTGTTTAAAAAGTTTCGATCAGTGAAAGCTCTTAAAACTAAAAGCTCTTGAAACTTTTTGCAAATACATAATTTATGTTCATAAAACATTTTAACAAAAACCTCAAATTATAAAAAGGCTCACAAATGTTAAGTTCAAACCCAAAAAGTATAAATTAGTTATCAATCTTAAAGCTCATTGGGAACAAACATTCTAAATCTATCCCAAAATTTCGTTGCAAAGGGTAACGAAATTTTGGGGAAAATTGTTTAAAAAGTTTCGATCAGTGAAAGCTCTTAAAAATAAAAGCTCTTAAAACTAAAAGCTCTTGAAACTTTTTGTAAATACATAATTTATGTTCATAAAACATTTTAACAAAAAACCTCAAATTATGAAAAGGCTCACAAATGTTAAGTTCAAACCCAAAAAGTATAAATTAGTTATCAATCTTAAAGCTCATTGGAAACAATCATTCTAAATCTATACCAAAATTTCGTTGCAAAAGGTAACGAAATTTTGGAAAAATTGTTTAAAAAGCTTTGTCATGGCAGCGACGAAATTTTAAACAACAAAAATTTAAATTATTTGAAGTTTACCCAAATATACAGATTGGTGGTGATTCTGATAGTAACGGTATGATGGTAAGATGGTATGATGATATAATGGTATGATAGTGTGGTATTATTATGGTGTAATGCTACAATAGTTTGATGATGTTATGACATAAACCATAATATGACTGTATAGTGGTATGACGATAAGATGGTAAGATGCTATGGTGGTATGATGGTATGACGAAGTGATGGGTTGATAGTGTGATGGTGTGTTAGTAAGATGGTATGATGATACGCTGGTTTGATTGTATGATTGTACGATGGTTTGACGATATGATGATGTAATGGTAAGATGTTATGATAATATGATTGTATGATTATATGTTGGTATGATGATACGTTGCTATGGTAATATAATTGTATAATGGTATAATGATATTTCGATGGTAGTATGATGGAATCATTGTAAGATGCTATGATGGTATAATGTGATGGTATGTTGCTTTGATGGTATGATGGTAATAAGGTATGACGTTAAGACAGTATAATGGTACGCTGCTACGATGGTAAGATGTATTGTTAGTATGTTGGTATGATTTTATGATATCGTGACGGTATGATAGTATGACGGTATGATTGTATTATGACAGGATAGTATGATGTTATGATGGTAAGGTGGTATAATTTGATTGTATAGTGGTATGATAGTATAATATGATTGTAAAATGGTATGATGATGTGAATGTTTGATGGTATAATTGCATGATGGTACCAATTACCAAACAAGGCTTGGAGACGGCATCAACGAAAGTAGGCTCGCGGAAAACCAGCTACTTGACGAATGAACAACGATACTTCAACATGCTCCAACCTAGTCATGAGATGTAGCGCAAGCGAAAGGAAGAATAATTAAAATCACTTTTTTTGTGGATGATATATTTGTTTCGTGTTACTCCTACAGCGTTCAAGCGGATTTAATCAAAATAAATCTTTTATCATCATATTAAAGGGAACGTATTTTTAGTGAAGAGTGAAAAGAAGAATGTATCATTCCGGTGTTTTTTCTGTTCAGAATAAATCTTAGAACTGCAGAAAAACGTAAGTTGCGGCTAAACCGTGAACTACAAAAAGATGGAGAGCACAACTTTCTGAACAAGTCCGGCGATGAAGATCCATACAAAAAACTTACGAACAACTTCCGTCATTTTTTACGGGTTCTTCCGCAATATTATGACCACATTCGTTCGTACAACAATGCATTGTAATTTGCATCAATGTACCGAGTCGTGGCACGAAATATTACATATACAACCAATAAATAATGCGATTCCTCAATATGCCCCAACTTTATGCTCCTGATTTTACACAAGCAGAAATAATTGATCGTTTTTATCGCGAAAATAATAGAATTGCGACATGCTATAACCTTATGCCTGAAATTGAAGAGAGGGAATCCAATCAAAAATTCACCACACGTCACATTTTATCTCCAAATGTGGATTCAATGACATACTCAATATTTTTTCCCTTTTGGTGAGCCAGGATGGCAACCAACATCAACATGCTACAATTCAAATGTGCCTTAGCATCCATTCGTGATCAATTTAATCCTATTATTAGCGCTGAAAAACTGACACAACAGTGATTGTTAGATTCATATTTGCAAGTGGAGGCCAACAACTTGAATTATATAAAACAGAATCAAGAACGTCTTCGAACTGAACAATATGCTGGACTAGCAGATAACGTTGCTACCAATCGCCACGAAACGTACGTGAGAGATGCTGTGATTCTATGTCCATCTTTTCCAAATGGGGTGCTCCGGATTTGTTCATCACATTCACTGCGAACCCGAAATTGAATAAAATCACAGAAAATTTACGTCGCGCGGAACAAATAAGTAGTTTCAAAATCAAACTGGATTCTCTCATTGATGATTTGACAAAACATGGTATTTTTGGAAAGTCACTTGGTTGTGTCTATTTTATGAATTCCAAAATCGTGGCCTTACCTCATGTACACAGGAAATGAGGAAGAAGTATTATTGAGAGCAGAAACAGGATCAACTAAACTACAATCATGGTTCAAGCTCAATGAAAGTGACATGAATGCAAGACAATATCCGTATACAGAAATTCCTCGTCACTACGTATTTTCAAAGGGAAGTTGGCAAGTAAGAAAGCGAGGCGGTGATAAAGTTGTCGCAAGAATGTATACAGTTGAAGTGAAGGATGAAGAGCGATTTTATTTGAGAATTTTGCTTCTATATGTACGTGGTGCAACAAGTTTTGAATCGTTGCGATTTGCGAACAGTAGACCACATTTTTCACCTTTCTTTCAAAAGACCAGCTGCAGCAAGGGGTTTACTTGAATCTGATGACGAATGGAATAACTGTTTAATAGATGGTGCTGTTTATCTAACGCCTAAACAGTTACGGGAAATGTTTGCGTGCATTTGCTGTTTTTGGCATCCTTCTCGATCTCTTACGTTATGGGAAAATAACGGAGCTGATTTGACACACTTGACTACTTAAAAAATGATCTAGAAAATGGCCTTGCCAATACCAACAGGACACTCTCATGTCGACGATGATCAAACCATTGACATTTTGGTATAGGAACGCAATGCTGATGAAAGATTAGCAAAACTCAATATGAAATAATTTGACCCATTTAATCGAATCATCAGAGCAATTCATGATCCAAATTTAAGGTGGGTCTAGAAAAACGTATATCTACGAAACACTTTTAGCATGCATTCGAAGCCGAAGAGAAATCGTTGTCCATGGAAGGACAGTCCACATCGGTTTTAAACTTCCAGTTCCACTGCTTGATACTTGAGAATCTCATCTAGGCGACCTAAAGCAGATAATTTACGAAACACTTCTCTCATTTTAATTGGTGAAATCATAATGTTGCCACAAAACGGATTTCGTTGCATCGATAAACTTTTAAAATAAATTATGAACAGCGATGCAAGTTTTGGAGGACTTTGGAATGATTTTAAATAGCTAACAGAATTGACTCGCGTAGCAGAAAAATATGAAGAAGGTATTGTTGAAATACCCACAGAAATGATATCAACTGGAAACTTGATTGAAACCATTTTTGGTGATTTACAGCAAATGTCAATGCAAGAACTTGCAAATCGAATCAATAAGCGTATTTTATTGACCTAAATTGAATTCGAATTATTTTGAGTTTATTTTATTCCCAAGAAAATAGCCAATTTGATTTAACTGACAAAAGCCAACTTTTCGAAATAAAATATTGTGACGGTAACACCTAGCGTGTGATAGAATAAGTTAAATGAATAGCTCAATGTTTTACTGTACTAAAATGGAATTTTCCATGATAAAACAGTTCTAAATGTTTCTACACTATTCTAACTAGAAAAGTCATGAACTTTCTGTTCGAATAACGTTTAATATAATAAAAATGAATAAATTTATTAGATCCACCTAAATTTAACCATATATGTCAAATTTAAAGCTATCCTTTAAAATGACATGCTGCCACCTGGTGTCTGGTAAAAGTAATGTCGTTTTGCATGCCCATTTCACGAATCTATTCCATATCGATAATACGAAGTGTTTCAGAGTTAATTTTGCAATTACTACACACAATATTCTGTAGCATGTTTCAGATTTAAAATTAAATCTTTCCTAAATCTAAAACAGAAGTCTAAAATGGATATAACACTTGAGTCGGCAGCGAATCAAAACCGAATTGAGAAAGCGATTCAAAAATGACGTCTCCATATAGACGATACTTCATTTTTGACTCGTTTCAGAGTCAGCTCTTAAAGAGAGAATTTTAAGATTGTTTAAACAAAATCATATAAATATTCTAAATTTATTTAAAAATAAGAAACAAAAAATTATTATTAACAAGTTGCACTTCAGTTAAATTTGTTCTCGAATTCCATGCAATGAAACAGAAAATCTTGTACAGCCATAAACACAAAAATTTGAGCGCTACCCACAAATAAAATTGTCACATTCTTAACAAAGTCGCCGGCCTTTCTTGTAACCATCAAACATCTTATTGAAACTGTTTTCAACTTAGGATGGCTCTGTATATATATGGGGCATAATCAGATTATACCAATGCACATGCTGTTGCTTGTGATGCAGCCAAATAGTTTAAAAACTTTCAGGACTTTCATCAGCCTACATGTTCGTGTACAGTTGATTTGGAGTATTTATTAAAAAAAAAAAAAAAAGCGTAGAATAGAAACAAATGGCACAATGATTATAGCATCTCTATCGCGACAAATATTGAACTGATGTGACTGCGTTGAATCGGGATATTCAAAACTGAATTTGTTGATATAAAAAATCGCTAAAAAAATTGAAATATCGGCTATGATTTAGAAAGGCATACCATGTCACACAGCGCTAATTTTTACAATGGTAGAAATATTTTCAACTAGAAAATAGCTCCATATTTATTAAAAGTGCTAATTTTTAAAACTAAAAACTGTAATGATTTAAAATGTAGAAATAAATTGAACTAAATGAAAATGCCACTTTTCCAAAAAAATTATTGTGTTATTTTTGTAAACTGAAGGTAATGCATTACTTTTATAAGTACATAATGGATTATTTTTCGTATATTTCGTAAATCCAAACTGGATTTTTCAATACATTTTTGGAATATGACCAATTAGCTAGTCTGTAACCGATTATGATGAAATTTTTAAGGTATGATGTAAATGGAATTGTTAATGATTTTTGGATAGACTTTTAAAATATCGAAAATTATCCTGTAACTTGGCTATTTTTTAAATGATTATGATGAAAATCGACAGGTACGATGGAAATGAAATCCTTTAATGTTTTTTAGATGAAATTAATAGAATTTGATGATTTTGAATACGATTACCATGAAATTCGACATGTACGGTAGAAATGGAATTCTATAACGATTTTTGGTTAAAGTTTATTAATATGGAAAATTAGCTTGTTATTTGGCTATTATTTAATCGATTATGTTGAAATTAGACAGGTAATGGGTTGGAAATGGGATTTTTAAATGATTTTTGGAAAATGGTCGATTAGCTTGTAACTTTGCTATTTATTAACCAATTATGATGAAATTTTACAGGTACGGTGGAAATGGAATTGTTACATGGTTTCTGGATAGATTTTTGAAATATGGCCAATTATCCTGTAACTTTTAAATGATTATGATGAAATTCGACAGGTACTATGGAAATGGTATTCTTTAATTATTTTCAGATGAAATTAATGGAACTTGGAAATTTTACAACATTATTATGATGAAATTCGACAGCTACGGTGGAAATGGTAATCTTTAATGATTTTGCAATACAAAATGTTGCAATTACAAAATGTTGCAACTACAAAATCTTGCTTGCATAACAAAATAGTGTACTTATTTTTCTTTTTAGTAGGTGTCATTAATAAATCCTATATAATCCGCTCCTACGTGCGGCACGCAGTGCGACATGTTTGCTGATCCCGGCTCCTACGTCCCCCGAAATTCAAATCTAAAGCCCCTCGGAGGGCTAAGCGGGGGGAGCGCAGCGACGTCCCGCGTGCCCGTGAGAGTTACTGAAGCCGTTAGCCTCTACAGTTCGGGATTAATAGATTCTATATAATCCGCTCCTACGTGCGGCACGCAGTGCGACATGTTTGCTGATCCCGGCTCCTACGTCCCCCGAAGAAATTCCCCATTTTCCAAAATTTATATTTTTGGTTATTTTCGTTTGTAATCGAAATCCCCATTTTCCAGAATTTATAAAAAGAGAGATTTTAAATTCAAATCGAAAGCCCTAAAACGAAACTCAAATCTAAAGTCCCTCGGAGGGCTAAGCGGGGAGGAGCGCAGCGACGTCCCGCGTGCCCGTGAGAGTTACCGAAGACGTTAGCCTCTACAGTTCGGGATTAATAGATTCTATATAATCCGCTCCTACGTGCGGCACGCAGTGCGACATGTTTGCTGATCCCGGCTCCTGCGTCCCCCGAAGAAATTCCCCATTTTCCAAAATTTATATTTTTGGTTATTTTCGTTTCGTAAGCGAAATCCCCATTTTCCAGAATTTATAAAAAGAGAGATTTTAAATTCAAATCGAAAGCCCTAAAACGAAATTCAGATCTAGAGTCCCTCGGAGGGCTAAGCGGGGAGGAGCGCAGCAACGTCCCGCGTGCCCGTGAAACTTATCGAAACCGTTAGCCTCTGAAATATTATTAAAATAGAAAAATAATGCGTTTAACCGAAAACATTTTTATTCATTTTGATTTTTTTTTACCCTGGTGGGCATATTGTAGGCTAAGGTATTGCTTCTCGATTCAATTAATACATTTATCATGAAACTTTAAGGCCTGGAGGTTTTCACACAATGTATCATAGTTACGGCACACAAATACCTCCGATTTTTCCGTTGTTGTCTCGATAATAGTTTTATGTAAGCGAATCATCAATTTTGTCGTGTTCAATTTTTTCATGTTGACGTAATATGATTTTTAGCGGGAATAACTTACCGTATTTTTTACAGAAATAATTCGCCTCGAATCGATGCTTATGGAATTTATGTTCGATCGCTTTGAAAATTTATGGGGAATGCTTTGGGGGTATCGTTTTCAGTCGACAAAATCTATTTTGGTTGATGTAACTCTTTTTGCTGGATACTTAAGCGGAGTTGATGCGAGTATTGGTCTACCCAGGATATCAGTTTCACTTTCATGCTGCCTGAAATCATAAATCACAATTATAATTTTAAAATAACATACACATATATTGTTGTTTACCGAAAATGTCCTATTAAATCACAAGGTTTTATAAACTTCTGGCTAGAGATCACACATTGAAAGGGTTTTGGCGTTTATTGTTTTAATTTTTTTGAAGATGTTGGGCCTTGTTGATCGCTACTTGTGTCTTTTAAATCACTTTGTTTTACTGCATCACTTTGTCTATTGTTGTAAACGATAGTTTAAATTAAAATTATCCGGAAAATGGAGATTTAATATTTAAATTTGGTAGGATTTCTCCATTTTCCACAGTAAATTATTTCGGAAATTATTTCGCATTGTGTTGTATGTATGATCATAAGTATGTGTGATAAACATAAACATTTTTATGACAATCGAATTAAACGAACTAATCAATTCGTTTGCCTACTAAACAAGCACTTTTGTTATTTATTTTATTAACACAGTAAATTTTATCCAAATATATAAATTATTAAAGTAGGTATTTGATTATAAATCAATATTTATACACAAATGTCAAAATTTAGTTCATTTTTATAAAACCAGATGGTTCTTAGCTATCTAAGAAATAATACGCATACTAAGATTTCATAAATTTATTTTAGTAAATACACAAACCAAATGAAGTGTGTTAAACCCAAGACTCGAACCATAATAAGGTATTTGCTGTCAAATAGTAAGGTATATTTTTAGCTAAGACTCAACCCAACATGTAGTTCACATTAATTCCGCTTTTTACAAAATAGCGTTTTCAAATGGTATGCCTTGATAAATGTGTTCCGAAATATCTTGTGATATATTGCATAATGTATTTTCTTTTGCAAGTACTTACTTGTGCAAACAACTCCAAAGGTGATCGATATCAAAATTTTCTTTGCCGTAAATCTCCGTATCACTTAATATAATTGATAGATAAGAAATCAAAAAGTATACATACAGTTCTGATGAGTATCTTGAATCATACTCGCCTGCTGTCGTATGGAACTAGCGAGTATGACTCACGATACTCTGCAGAACTGTATGTATACTTTTTGTTCTTATCTATCAATAGACCAACTGGTAGGTATATTCGATTGCCTCTGCGGGTAAAATTTTTTTTACAACAATATTATACCATGTCTAGTGGCAAAATATGTAAGATACGGAAAATGGAAAAAGTCGATATATGGTTGGCTTCTTAAACTAGAATTAATTATTCAAATTAATAAAAAAACATAAAAATAAAAATTAAAAACAAATTCTTACATTCACCAATGCCGAAGCTATTCACTTTCGAACAGACGATATTATACTAAAACAAAATTTAGTGCAATGAGCTATCGCCTACTAGATAATTATGTTAAAATTTCAATTGATCGCCAACTAAGTTTTAAATTATCTACTGAATTTCCTATAATGTACTATAAAGCAAGTTGTTTCGTTCGATAATTTATTTCTATTCTTTATATCCGAAACAATAGTAAACGTGCTTAGCGCTCTCTTAAATGCAAGATAGTAATGGTATCAAACATTTTCATGTTGAGTGTCCTGACGGAGAAAACCCTTCATAGTTCACGTCAGGCGATAATTTGCTTCAAGTTCTTAAAGATCGTAAACTAAAGACTTCTTAATCTAAATCTCGGCAAAAAGTTCCCCCGTTTAATTTGCATGTAGCTCAATAAGAACCATCAAGCACAAATTTTGGTTCGATCCAACCAACGAACGTATTCGTATTGATTTAGTAAAAATCAGAACAGTTGAGGTGTGAGTAGTTGAATACAAAGGAAGGCAAGGCGTGGTTTTATGATTAAAGAGTAACACGCCCAACAAATATACGGAATATTCAAGATTGATGACAGGCAATAAATGTAATGTTCGAAGCCAGTATTAAACTGGTATACAAACAGAGAACAGCTTTTAGTTTACTTTCAAACGTGCATCAGCGAATAGATCTATTGTCATAGCCCCACTAGTGGCAAGCGGAGAGACTTAAGAAGTAAATAGTAAAATGCATTAAAGTCAATTGTAATAAAAGTGTAAAAAGATATTTCCGGTAAATGAAGTGAAATTCAAGTTCTCTTTGTTTTTAATTTCCAAAATCCAAACGAACTCAGAACCCTAGTTTGTAACAATACAATACAGAAGTCGATGAATTTTCTTCTCCATGTTATTGAAATTAAACCGCCTGCTCACAAACTCAATTGTCTTCTGAACTCCAAAAAGACTCATATCATGATAACATGTTATAACTTGTGGTTCCACATGGTTTTAGGTACAACAACGTTCCGATCAACTTCTTTGTGAAAACATCCACTTCACAAAATGAAATCTTCATAACTGGCACTTTTCAAAATTTCCAATAAGTACCAACAATTTTTAACGGCTATTCAGGATAGAAAAATCAAAGCAGTATTTATGGCTCTATGAAGGATACAGTGGCGTTCAAACAAAGTGTGGAAAAAAGCCTGTAAGTTAAAAGTAAAAAGTTTTTTCATTGTGCATGTTGTTAGATATGATTTGACAGTGATTTAAGTAAGCCTATTAAAGAGTTCAAAATAAATATACCGTTGGACGAAAATGTTAGGCCGGTTTTCCATAAATCATGTATATTACAATTTAGTATGAGAAAAAGAGGATATTGTGGTACTCCAATTGTGGTGGTGACCAAGCTTAATCAAGAAATTCGTATATATGTATATGGTTTGTTCAAAAACCATAAATAACCATGTTTGTTCGCAGCATTATCCTATTCCAGTCATAGATGAGGTATTAGCATCAAAAATTAATCACAATAAACGCTCACCAAGGATTGTTACAAGAGATTACCGTTTGGTCTTAAACCAGTAGCGTCAATGTGATAGTGGGATTAGTGAAATTCTGTGTCACTTAATAGATGGAGGGAAAAATACCGTTTTCTTCATCTCTCGAACATTATCTATCTATCTATCTATCTATCCTATGCTTCACAGAGGAGCTTTCACAGTTGTGTTCGTTTTAAAATAAATGCTACAAATATATATATATTTGGGCACCAAGTGACAGTATTGAGTGATCACAAATCACAAGCAACAATTTTAGATATTTATTGACTTGACTTAGTACAAAACAAAAATTTTACAACAATTAATTTTGAAATAAAACTATTTTCAGGTCGGAGCATAATGTTGCTTGGACCTCCATTTAAAGCTATCCTTGCTTAAGTAAACGTCTAAGAACTCATGTTTACTGGTGCATTGTCACCATAGTTTGTTCAGTGTTTAGACAGGTAAAGCAACTCCTGATTTCTTTGATGTCTACTTGGTCCTTTTATTTTAATTCACTTCAGTATAAATGCTGCATCGATTTGATCTAGTAAAATATTTCCAACAGATGAATACTTTAAAAGCTCTCGTCTATTTTCCAATGTTGTTATTTGATAGGATTTGCATCCAATAATATATGGTGGCAATCGCTTCAGAAGTCTTATAGCATATAAGCTTTTTGTTCGGATACTCTCAATATTTTGGAAATTTTCATCGTAAAAAGGATACCAGACATTAACAGCATATTGAAGTTGAAATCTGACATAGGAATAATACAGGATCTTAATTGTTTCGATGTCATAAATATATCTCGTCCAACTTAAAACCAACCATGGAATCAGCTTTAGCGTCGCATTGCTCAATGTGCTTAGTAAAGCATATGTTTTCAACGAAAGTAACCAGAGCCTTCTAGAGTATAGAGCCATAATCTTAATGACGTATTTTTTAGAAGCTTTTTTAGTGGTATAACTTTTCACTGATTTCCATAGGAATCCATAGCAAAAATGGTGTTTTTTAGCTTCAAGTTTTTCAATGAAAAAAACAAAAATATTATAAAATGTTTATATAAAAGTTTTCTACATATCTTTAAGAACAGTATACAAGAAGGCTATTGGTGTTAAGTAAATATTAATTGCAGAAATATTAAAATTAAATTATTTCTATAATATATTTTTTCGAACTTTCATTTTGAAAAATACATTAAAGTTGGCTCTGACAAATTAAAATAATACTTGCTAAATTTATCTTTAGTCTTACTAGTGTACGTAAGATGTCTAAAATGATTACAGAAAAATACGAAAAAAAATTATTTAATCGCAAAATTATCACACGTTCCTATATTTTGTGAATTTGTTTTGCTTTTCCTACAGTTTTTGAACTTAAAATTTCCCCAGGTGGTAATTTTAGGTACGATTTTTCCAAATTTTTACGGCCATCACTGCCATCTATGTTATATATATTGACTTAATAACCAAACGAATCGTAGTAAGCTTTTATTTCAATTTGACCAGAATTCTGTTGTTATGAATTTTTTTTAATATTTTGGTTTAAATAAATCAATTATTACAAGAAAATGAAAACGATTTACTTAAACGATATTCATATATGTTGAAATTCAAACATTTATGAAAGTATTTCAGAAATCATAATTAAGAATTTGTAACGTTTTCATTTAAAAATTTGTCTTAGGATAAAAAGTGATTTCCCATATGTTTTGTGTATTTTACTATGAAAAGTTTGGTTTTTTCCTCGTTTCTAATTCCCTTATAAAAGCTCAGATTTTTTGATTATGGCTCTATAAAATACAGGGGGCTCAGAAGTAACCCGTAGGTCTTTATTCACGAATACTTTTTGTAAAAGTACGCCATTAAGTTGATATTGTTGTATAACAGATTTAACTTTCCGATGGAACCATAAACTCTTACACTGGTTGATGTTGAGACTGAGAAGGTTAGACTCACAACATTTCGCTAGATTGTCGATGCCTTCTGGTCGCTGTTTTAAAGATTTTCAGATCATCTGCAAACATTAATACATTAGAACTGAGTGTGTATCCCTGTAACTATATACTCATGTCACATTATTTATTGTGCAATTTAAAAATTAAATTAAAATAGTTTCATTTATTTTATAATAATAATAAACAGTTCAACATAAATATAAACTATGATGTGTTTCATTAATACACTCAAAACGTTTATTTTTACCGTTTATGTTGTGATTTTAGTGAATTTTGTGTATTTTTTGTTAGTGATATTAATACGGTATTCTTAATGCTACAGGGATATGAACCAGTCTGTTGAAGGTGCATCGTTGCGATGTGAAGTGATACGGTCGAAATTCAAAAATATGTGTGTTAAATTAAATCTAAAAACACATTTGACACACATATTAGTTAGTTCAATGAAACTATATCTAGATGTGTGAAAAATGTGAATAAATTGATTTTTTATAGTGAATCAAAGTAAAAAATTTGATAGTTGATCGGACATGTTGTAATAATGTTCAAAATGTTGATTTGAACCGTTCTACTCAGGTAAGTGATTGTAAAAAAACATTTAATAAGTTTAATTATTATTATATTAGTGTAAAATCTTAGACTCTTGTACTTAAATTGTAAATTTAATATGGTCTTGATTTACAATTATCTAATAGATTACCACGGGTGGGGGTCTATTTAGTTATTGAGAATAAACAACTTGTTGTTAATATTAGAGTTAAATTCATTCTATTTTTATTTTATTTAATATTCACCTTTTATATAAGTTAAATTCTTTATTGATTTTTGGTTAAAAAAAAATAATTTTTATTTTTAACTTATTTGATTAACATCGAAATTACAACTGATTATTTTCTTATTTTCTAATTACAATTTGCTTAATTAAAAATATGTAGAATATGTCGCCAAGAATATTCACTCAGCATTATGCCGGATGCGCGTGTAACTTGTTGTCATTGCTAGTGCAACGTGACAAATATGATCACGTTGTATTTTTGTGGGAGACCTAATTATTACGCGTGTTAACTCCTCCCCCTTAAAGTTCGAATGCCCACATTCGAACCATCAGAAAAACGGTGTTTCATAAAATTTCCGTCTATGCTCTGAGGCCCCTTTGGGTGTTATCGTTTGAGGCGTCTCGTTATGGATTTCTAGTTTTTCACCCTGAATTGTGTAACGTTACTAAACTAGTTAGTAAGTTAAACAGAATACACAAACAGAGCTTCCGGGCGGTCGGTTTTATCCAGCTAGGGCTCAGGGAAATGGGGTGGGGTTTTCCGGAAGTTGCGTGTGTCAGTATTAGACCGCGGAACGAATAGGATTAGCAAGAACAAAACACAACACTCATGATCTACCCACCTTCTCTTATACCTACATTCTCGACTATCCTCCTCTTTATTTTAATTTCACTCCATACTCTGATTTTTCAATATCATGACAGACGATAGGAACAAAAAAAACAAAATAAAATAAAATTTTACCGGGTTTAATGAAAAAAAAATAGAAGGTAATAATGTTGGTTTTTACAGATTTATATCAAAAAAAAGAAAAAAAAATTACAACAAAAATAGCAAAAATATACCATAAATCATCTTATTTGAGAAGAAAAACTAAATACTATCCCCTAAGTGCACTCGTAAGAAAAAAAAATTAACTAACAAAAATAAACTATAAGCTAACCTCCACCAATTTAATATTAATTAATAATAAAAAAAAATTATATAATTAGATAATAATAAAATAATAAATTCTTATCTTAATAACAACGCATGTCCATATCGATGGTAATTTTGATGACGTGTTGATATGTTGAATGCAGTTAACCAGTACGGTATCCAATGGCACAAGGTTCGAGAATTTTATTCCACGACTGTTACCAAATAAACTGATTTTTGATTTCCAAATTTTTTGTTGTGCAGTGACGTAGCACACTCACTATTTTTGCATGGTATTAGATTAATTTATGTTATTAGTGTTTATATTTAGTTTACTTCAAATTATATTAGTTATGTTTAGAGTTATTTATTACTAATTTATATTATATTTGTATTTGTTAAATGATTTTTATTTTATTTTTCAGTGTTTGTTTCAACTTAAACAATTAGGTGATAAACTTGTTTTATAAAAATTTCAGTTAATTTTTTTCAATATTTTCACCAAATTCCACTAATCCTACGCCATTGTTTTTTTTTTATGTTTAAATTATATCAGTGATTTTTAAGGTCGAACCATATTTTTTTTTATAATTGTTAATATGTATACTTCATTTGCACTCACTGGGTAATACAACTTATCACATTCACTTATTTAATTTTTGTAATTTTCACTCGAAGCTTAATGTTTGTACAAGTTATTTCTTTATAATTACACTAATACTATTCCTATTATATTTGAACTTATAATTACAACTATGAATATTTTAGAACTATGTATTACAAACTATTTATTTAAGGCTATAACAAAAACGAAGTTTTATTTTTGCTTTTTTAGTATTTTTAATTTAGAAATTTTAATGTTTTTTCCGCTACTTTTAATTTTTTAATTCTCTAACCCTTTTTAATCTGCGATCAAACACCTACTACCCAATCTCTTTTTTTTTTCTTCCTATTTTTTTCCAACCGTTGTTTTTTTTCTATCTCGTTTTGTCTTTCGTTTCTTTTTAATTTCCCTTTTCGGACACGTTCACCACAAAAATCAATTTGTACAAAGCTATTGTAAGCACTCAGCATCTTCCCAAATAAACCAAAAGTATACTAATAAAGGAAGCATTGTAGCTAACCCTTTGACGGTCATGTAGTAGGGGGAAAAAATGGACAGAACGGTGAGCCCTCAGTTAAAGTTTTGGGTCGGTCGGCACAATTGCTATTGAACAGGTATTCTCGACCTTACTCTGAGTTTGTGGAGTGGACAGATCCTCGATGTTCGTTGTATTAATGATTCGTAATTTCTTAATTTTGGTATATTTTGTAGTGATGACCGCTATTCCCAAAATGATGATTATTTTGAGAATGATCCCCAGCTCGTGAATCAATGATCGAGCCCAATGTGACGAATATTATTTATATGAATATCTTTCATCATTTGTAATGAAAGTATTTCCTTGAAATCACTTTCTTCCGGCGTCGGCTGTAGAATAGCTGGAAGTACTTGAATGGTCGTTTTTTCTTTAGAAATGTAGATGTTATTTCCGACTGACAAGGTAGTATTTCTGAATTTAATCAAATATGTTCCATTGAGTTTCTGAGTTTCGTTAATAATTTTGATTTTCCCATCGAATTGATTCAGTAGAACTAGACCCTCCGATATTTGGTTAACTGTTTGAATATGTTGATTGTTGTTGTGTTTGCATTTTGGAAGGTCGACTTTTGAGCAAGTTGGGTAAACAAGAAGAATAACTTATGTCTAGTATATTATTTTGGTTACATATTGAAAGCGAGTTGATCGTTTTACATTCGTTAATAATACTATAAATCTTATCGTGATTTTTAATAACATTTTCATACTCAATTTCGGTCACCTTATCGTTTCTTCTGACCGGTTTGACCAATAATTTATCATATAGTTCTGGAGTTGTTACCGGAATGTACACAATATAAAGTAGACACAATTTGCTACTAATGATTTTGATATTAGCGAAATCTAACGCCTCCTCGGGAGCACTATATGGTAAATTTTCGGTTTCCAGTGTATTAATGGCTAATTTAATTTCAGAATTTGATAAAACGAGTGAATTTATAATCCCTGCTTTAGCCCAGTGAATTGCGTACTTAATATTTACCAATTCTTCTTTCATTAGTTTTAATTTATATTGAATATTTAATGCTAATGGGTCGTTTATTATTATTGATTCTTTCATTGTACAATCGGTTTATAACTACTTGGTTGTTGTTATTCTCTAATGCATTATTCATTTTATCTTTAATTACTTTGAAATCCTCGTGATCGGGATTTCCGGCTATCCATTTCCATGCACTACCTATAAAGTTTAAGGATCGTTTGGATTTATGTATTCTAAGGCTGTCCAGTAATGTTTGTAATTCCGAGAGTTCATGCCTCAAATAGGGGTGCAATGGGTGATCTATTGTCATTTCTTTGTCTAGTATGGATTGCATTCTGTCTATGTAATTTTGGTGTTTGTCTAAATTCAATTATATGGATTAATTTGAAGTTTCCGTCCTGTATTTTTGGTTGACCTGTGCTAATTGAGATGATTTGAGAATTTGTGAAATCAAGAATTTGAATTTCTGTCAATGTGTTGCTTAAGGCGTAACTGTAATAAAAATAAGTTTTTGTTTCTTAGGATTTAATATTGCTTTTGTGAATTACTCTTCCGTACTCCGTTATAACTGTTGTATTTCTGTCTTCCGTTACTATTTCGGGTTTGAATCGTTCTGTTAATTTCGATCCTAATCTTTTGTTATGTTTTACATAGATTACTTGACCTGCCTGGTAGGTTTTGATCGGGGTACGGTTTTACTTTCTTTTACTCTAGTAAAATAAAGTATAGCAATCATGAAAATTTTGGACCTTGAGATTTTTAGAGATTTATTTGTTTTGAGGTCCCCTGAGTCCGAAAAGTGGGTTTCGAAATGGTGTCTGTCTGTCTGTCTGTCAGTCTGTCAGTCTGTCAGTCTGTCAGTCTGTCAGTCTGTCAGTCTGTCAGTCTGTCAGTCTGTCAGTCTGTCAGTCTGTCAGTCTGTCAGTCTGTCAGTCTGTCAGTCTGTCAGTCTGTCAGTCTGTCAGTCTGTCAGTCTGTCAGTCTGTCAGTCTGTCAGTCTGTCAGTCTGTCAGTCTGTCAGTCTGTCAGTCTGTCCGTCTGTCAGTCTGTCAGTCTGTCTGTGTCCTCTCTACAGCCCAGATGGTTTAACCAATCGAACTGAAACTTCAGATTTAAGCTTTAATGATAAATGGGGAGGTCCCAGTCTTTTTTACTCCAAATCGGCTAACCGGAAGTGGCCACTCCCTTGGTCCATAAAATTTATTTTGCAAATATCTTAAAAAGTATAAGGTTTACAAAAAACTACTTAATTCAAAATGTTTCCAAAAATTAAAAACAAATAAAAATAAAAAAAAAAAATAATTAAAAAAAAAAATTTAAAAATTAAAAAAAAAAAAATTAAAAAAAATAAAATAAAATTTCTCAAAATTCTCTGTTTGTAAAACAAAGTCGTGTGTTGGCCACACCTCCATTTTTTAACTAGGTATTTGAGGGACCTATTCCATGTGCTAGCGAAACCTTTGTCATCATTGTTGGCAATGGCTGATATTGGCCCTTGGGAGTTGAGTGCGATTTCCAAAAAATAATTTTGCAGAACTTTTACTAAACGAACGATTCGTATGGATTAGGGTTTTTTAACTAGGTAATTAAGAGACCTATTCCATGTGCTAGCAAAATCTTTATCATCATTGTTGAGTGCGATTTCCAAAAAATAATTTTGCAGAACTTTTACTAAACGAACGATTCGTATGGATTAGGGTTTTCTAACTAGGTATTTGAGGGACCTATTCTATGTGCTAGCCAAACCTTTGTCATCATTGTTGGCAATGGCCGATATTGGCCCTTGGGAGTTGAGTGCGATTTCCAAAAAATAATTTTGCAGAACTTTTACTAAACGAACGATTCGTATGGATTAGGGGTTTTTACTTTCTTTTACCCTAGTAAAATAAAGTATAGTAATCATGAAAATTTTGAACCTTGAGATTTTTATAGATTTATTTGTTTTGAAGTCACCTGAGTCCGAAAAAGTGGGTTCGAAATGGTGTCTGTCTGTCTGTCTGTCTGTCAGTCTGTCAGTCTGTCTGTGTCCTCTCTACAGCCCATATGGTTTAATCAATCGAACTGAAACTTCAGATTTAAGCTTTTTTGATAAATTGGGAGGTCCCAGTCTTTTTTACTCCAAATCGGCTAACTGGAAGTGGCCACTCTCTTGGTCCAGAAAATTTGTTTTGCAAATATCTTAAAAAGTATAAGGTTTACAAAAAACTACTTAAAACAAAATGTTTCCAAAAATTAAAAACAAAATATTTCATTAAATTAAAAATAAAAAATTAAGAAAAAAATAAAATTTCTCAAAATTCTCTGTTCGTAAAAGAAAGTCGTGTGTTGGCCACACCTCAATTTTTTGTTATGGTATTTCAGATCTGTTTTCTGCTTTTGTTTTATCTTTAGTATGGTATCTTGTCGGATTTGTTCTAATTGTTCAGGATCTGTGTTAGGGATTCTGCCAAAATATGCCGTTTGCAAGTTGTCGAGTGGATTGAGTGGTTATATTCATTAATCGCTCTCTCTAGTAGTTCATTAAAAGTTCGCTCTACCCCATCAGCCTTTAGACATCTCATCATTTCTGAGAGTGTCGAGTAAAATCTTTCCACTTGGCCATTCACTTCACTTTTGTATGGGGGAGTTTTGAAGACTTTTATGTTTAAACCATCTTCCATCATTGATATTATGGAATTCGAGTTGAAGGATTTTTCATTGTCAATTACCACAATTTCTGGTACACTAAAGAAAAAGAGTTTATCTCTAAGTGGTTGTTTGATGTCTTCTGTCGCTCTGGATTTTAACGGTCTGCAAAAGGCGAGTTTACTGAATTTGTCAATTGCCGGTAAAGCCAATTTATTTTCTGTTGAGTAAATATCTAGATGGAACGGATGTCTAGGATAATTAGGGATAGGTGTTGGGGTAATAATAGGCTTATTGGGATGGTGATCATATTTATTCTTCTGGCATATAACACAACGTTTGACCAGCAACTTAATTTTTCTGGTCATCCTGGGGAAGTAATAATTTTCGATTATTTGATCTCGATTTTCTTGAGCATTACGATGTGCTCGTCGATGGACAGATAATATTTTTTCCTCTTGTTGGTTTTCATCCGTAATATCTTGTACCATCTTCTGAGTGAATCGAGTTTTATAGTCTCTGAAATGTATTGGGTACACTTCTTGAACTTTTCCTATTATATGTTCTGATGTCTTCAATCCGTTAATCGTGAGTGGATTAAGGTAACGTTTAAAAAAATTTATAATGTCTGAATTTGAAAAACTTGCTTGTGTAATAATGTGCCTGGAATATTTTGGAAAAGGGTTTATTATTTGGTACGAACTTCCCTCGCCTACGTTTAAAATTAGTTGATTGCGGAATACATTAACTGGAGTTTCGACTATGGGGACCAGATCATCCGGAGAACTTTTGTCGCTATGTTGTGTGACTGACATTACGTTTATTCCGGAAGTGATTGGTGTTTTTCCCGGTTGTTATTTTAACTCATAATTGTACTCTTCCAGGATAGCTTTCCAACGTTTCAACTTGGAGTTGTTATTTTTATTGCTTAGGGCATATGTCAATGGTTGGTGGTCTGTGAAGTTCTTCACTTTCTTTGATCCGTAAAGGAAATTTCTCAAAGATGTTAACGCCCAAATTATGGCGACCATTTCCTTTTCATTAGCCGCATAATTTTGTCGCATAACCGCGAGTTGCAGGGACAGCAGAGACGCAACGATTTCAACAACAACGTCAAGAAACACTACCTACAGTTAGTACAAATTTGGGTGACCGCATGGGAACATGATGATGGAACAAAATCTCGCTCCCCTCACAATGGAAAAAATGGTGGAGGGAATAATAATAGTTGTTTACAGGTTTTTCAGAAAGAAGAGTTTGCGGCACCAGGAAATTTGTGTTGTCATTGTGTCTTCTTACAGGTTGGAGCAGTATATGAACTTTAAATTGTATTTTTGTCTTGTGCTAAATAAATTACTAAAAATATATTACTAACAAATTTACTAACTATCAACTACTTAGGTGTCTGGAACCGGGTTGAGTCTTTGTTGCTAACATTCCTTTCCCATCCCGTCGATCTTGTTATATGTAAAAAGGTGCACGACGGCACCCTGGCCAGGGGCGAATATCACAACTATTTAGACTTATGTGGTTATCGATGTGGCGCCTTCCTTTACGGGGTGAAATATTGCTATGTTGGCTTCATGAAAAAAAAAAAAATAAGCTGAGTATGGATGGTACATATTTCCTTGGTAAGGGAGAGTTATGGTGTCGTGTTGCAACATGGGTATAGTGGTGTGGTATTCGCATTTATAATACGGGAGACTTGCTTAATGCTTGATCGTACATCGCAATCAATCAATCAATCAATCAATCTGCAAACATTAATACATTAGAATGCTGTATTACTTCAGTAATGTTGTTGATTAAAATTATAAAGATCCGAGGATCAACATGAGAGGCGTGTTATACCAGGCAGCATGAATTAATTCTGATCTTCTATTACTAAGCTCAATATACTGAATGCGGTTACTCAAATTTGATTTAAAGCAAGTCTTTTGAGTATAGAGCCACGCTGACACTGCGGGATGAATCGATGGGTTGCATAATACCAGTTCAAATAATTTGGGTATTGAAGATATTGATGTAATTCCTCTTTAACAAGAAACATCATTTCTTGCTCCAGTTTTGAAAATTGGTGTCACTCTAGTTAATGCGAGATAAAAAGCGAGGTCAGACAGCCGTAAATAGAACAAGACTTAAAAGATACTTAAGTCGATTATCTATTTTAGATTTTGAAATTAAATATCGTCCACGTTCAAAAAATGGGAAGGCTACCGATAAGTAGCAGAATATCTGAAAAGATGCTAAGGACGAGGTTTTGTTTGAATTAAGTCACGTTGAGCGGAACGAGGGTATTCCAGTGAAAATTTGTGTGGGTAAGTAGGAAATAGAAAAGGATCCTTTCTTGGAAAAAATAAGGCATTTCATATTGCATGGTTGGAATGAAAGTAATATTTCAGAAATAGACGCAATATTAAAAGAAGACATAATGGAAGAATGCGAAACTCCGTGGGCAACTCCTGTGGTTATGGTGAAAAAATCAAATGGTTCATCCGTAATTTGTATCGATTATAGACGTCCTAATACCGTTAAAGTTTCAGACAAATATCCTATGCTTATTGCAAGGCGGACCAAGTTTATGAGTACAATAGCTTTACGTGCAACATATTGGCAGGTGCCAATAATTGAGTGTGATAGAGACAAATATCATTTATCTGTCCCTTTGGACTGTTAGCCGATATGGGCGGTGTTGTGGCGTTGTGTGAAACATTTGACGAGAACGAATTTTTTGTGCGTACACAAAAGATGAAAATTCATTTTTGCAAACATGCATACAAATTCATCCCTAACTTTTCCGAAATATCGAGACCACTCAGCAATTTGACAAACAAACACATTAAGTTCATAGTTACAAGATCCGGAAATAGAAAAGATCATAAAATGGTTTGGAAAACTTGACCATCCAGTCCTCGCTAAGTACACTGGAAGGGGATACGTTATGTCGAAGGCAATTCTATACAGATTTGTTTCTGATCAGGATTCGGAAGAAGCCCAGCTTGTCACACGTTCAAGTCAACGCGAACCTATACTAAAAAAGTACCATTGTGATCCAACAGCTGGTCATTATGGTATAAGGTTGGCCAGGCCTGGTTTTGGCCAGACATGAGAAAAACTATCGCTAAATTTGTACAACATATCAAACGAGAAGCCATCTGGTTTGTTGAAAACATCGGTTATGCGCTCGTTTCATCCTATAAATATATTCTGTTTGTCGAAGTTGTTGCGTCTCGTTGGGTATCTGCAACGGAAGATATTTGTGCATGGAAATTAATAGACGAAATATTTTTACGATATGGCGTTCAAAGACATTCATTTTTTTGATGTTCAATAGTTTCTTACTCCGATATACCATTCTCAAGCTAAAGCGGTAGAAAGAAAAAATCTTGATCTAAACACTCAACTAGCTTAATTATTTTTTTTTTATTATTTACTGAATATAAACCATCGAAACACAACACGATGTGATCCAATCAACAAACCCCAGCTTTTTGATGATTGGGCGTCAACTTCGAAAATTGGATGATATCCTCTTTGATAATCGACCTATTTGGACAACCTACCATTAAAAGTAAGGCATGATCGTTGACGTCGTCGAAACCGTTTGTATAGGGTCGGTGATTTGATTTTGGTGGCTACTCATACCAAAAAATTCGCCGCACGTCGAACTGCCCCTTATCACATCTCAAAGGCGATATCATCACATACATTTGAAGTATCCACTAATGATAACAGTAACTCGATTTTGGGACGTTAACATGATTCACAGGTACTTCCTGACAAGTGACAGGCCGGTTCATCACAAACTGTTCAGAAGTCCCACCGGGACGATTAGAAAGTTTTGAGAGGGAGGTTATAACGAATTAGAAATGTAAAGTAGTAACACCAATTATAACGAAATAAAATCTTAAAGCAGATCATACCAATTCTATACTCAGAAAGAGAGAAAGAGAGAGAGAGAGAGAGAAAAGGAAAAGCGATGATGATGACGACGTAGAAATAAAAGGAATTTATACAACAAGTTTTCAACGAGTGACGTTGATTCACCCGCATCGCGTGGAATGGAAAGAAATGGAAGAAGAATGGAAAAATAAAAGGATTCCCGCTACAACCTCGAATAGTAATGTTTGATCGCCAGTGCTGATAGACATGTCTTTCTGCTTACCCTACACATTCAGTATTAACTTTGATTTGTCTACAACAGGTGTATTGGCGATGGGATACTTACATAATATGATTAGAAAATGTTCTCAGTTTCCACTACGATGTATTTGGTTTAAGAATTGGGATGGTTTTCTATTTTTCAGCTTGGTTAAGCGATTTTCGAAGTTTATTTGTTTAAACCAGTGGCCAATGCGATTTGTGATACATAGACTTGACCTTCTGTCTAAATTTAATATTCATTAATTTTAATCAGTTTTTTTTATTTTTCCAATGTAAACGTTCAAATTACCGTGTAATTTGTGGTGATTAACTTACTCATCTCACGTCAATTATGCTACACGCAGAGTTCATTCAGCTGAATAAAATCGATAAAGGGACAATATGGTTTTTATGTGAATATATGTATGTGTGCTTTATGATAATTTTTTGTGACATGATTTTAATCAATTTTTGTTTAATTAATGTCGAATTAATTAATTTGTATACATACGTTGTGTTAATGTACGAATACAATTCAAAATTTGCAAATAATTTATTCGTTTGAGCCGAAAATTTTTAATCAACTTCTAAGGGAAATATCCTTTTATTTTATTTTATTTTATATTTAAGGATAGGTTCGTTTATTAAAACCACTATTTAATATTAAAAAGGTCCTCGTATATAATAAATACTATAGATAGACGTTTACGTGTTCTTCCTTTTGTATTAAACTTTTTTTTTTTAGGAGATTTTAATTTGATTTTGGTTTTTGATACAATGTGCGGCATAATTTATACGAAATCACAACAAAAAAAAAAACGCCCGTACCATGATGGTTGGTGGTTTCATATTTTTGTGGTTTATGAAATATTTTTTTGGATCTCTCTGTGCGGTTATACATACATATATGTATATTTGTATCCTCTAACCATTCACGGATTTTTATTTATCGCATGGATTAAATTTTTATTAAGTTTGATGGCCTTATATTGTGGAAGTAGTACATAAGAAAAGAATTTTTGTTGTTTGTTTTGTTTCGACAATATTAAAATATTTACGTACGTATAAAAAAAGATCAACGAATTTGCATAAAAAATTAAATTTTAAAATTGAATTTTTATGGTAATAGACATATTCAGTTATTGACTTCATTCATATATAGCGGGGGAAAAAAATCAATTTTTAAACGGAGCGCAGTATTTCTTAATGTATGTTGTGCGGTACGATAATTTTCATTCAATTTTACCATTCTTCGTTCCAAAATCGAAAGTCGTCTTAAGAATGGATACTGTTCAAAAGTTTAAGAAACACTGAGAATTTTTTTTTTGTCGAGAAATCGATATCAGATTATTATAATATCGACTAAAAGATTATCCTAACAAGAAGCTATTAGAGACGTAAAAGTTTTAAATATGTATCGTCCGTCTATTTCAATGAAACCATTTACATTTTTTTTAAATTACGTAAACAAAGATATTCGTAAAGATATTCACTACAGACCAACCAAATCAATATGTTATCGCAAATAAAAAACCAAATTTCGATTAATTATCATTCCCATTCATCATCAAAACATCGTAGAATTGATCTGATAATGAAAAGCTGGATATACATACATATAAAATATACAAGTCACGCTTCTTCTAACTAAAAAGAAAATCTAAGATTTTGTTTTTTGTACAATTCTTATTCGGTTTTTCCGAAATCTCCTCCCCATTATTAATTATTTCCCAGTTTTCTTTCTGTTGACTTTTCAATTTTGTTGCGGCAACAAAGATGTACAAGTTTATGTTTGTACAATGTCTTAGATGATGTACACATGTACGAGTATGTGGCTTTGTAAATATTTAAGCAACTAATAGAAATTTTGGATTTCTTACATTGGTTAGCATGTTCCGGCTAAAAAAAATATCTGTACTAATAATGATGTTTGTGTAAAAGGGTGGTGGGGGATAGCATATGGAATGGAATTGTAGCAGTAATAGATTGGGAATTTCATTAGCTCAGTGCATATGACGGTAACTATATTAGAATTTCAATCTAATTTTCCATCAAATTATTAACAGTTTTAGCAGATTTGCCATATATGACAAATCTGGTTCAATTGTCTTTATAACTTTGAAACGAGTGGGATCTATATTTTGCATTGTTTTGATTTCCCACAAAAAAAACTTTTTAGCAGAAACACAGGGTTGTTAGTGATCAAAAATGTTACACCTTCCTCTTGCTCACCTGTGATAACGGCATTTACAAGTGGAATTTCTTAAACCACCGATTGAGCTGATTATTGGTTATTTAGTGCAAAATCAAAAATAAATCGACAGGTGTATCATTATTTCTTTAACGGTGATGTAGTCCAGGCAACGAAGGAAAAATAGGGGAAATAATTCATGTAGACGCCAAAATTGGTACAGTTGTAAGGGAAGGTGTCCTTAACAACATAATAAAAGTTCTGAGGGGTGGGGGTGAAGCTAAGGGTGGCGAGGAGGGGGTCTCGAAAGGTCCATTTTTCAATTTTTCGTTAGTAACTCAAAAACCACTGCTTCTGTCAAAAAAATGTCTATATACTAAATTAATCTACATAAAATTCTTCATAAAATACCTCTCTTTGATAGGATCAAAGCTTAAGGAAATATGGAGGGGCTAAATAGAATATTTAAAAAAAAACAGTTTTTATTGTTAAAAATGAAATAATTACAGCTTAAGGATAAATATTGAACATTAAATTTCGTCGAAAACTAAATTTTCATCATGCAGGCAATCCCTGCTTTGCGGCAACCTTAGCGCACCCCACACCCAGTCGTGCATCGGCAAAATATCATGTTCAAAACGGAGTCGGGTGCCATAGGGTCGTTCGTTTTAACTGCGTAAAGGATCCCATCTTCTCCCTTCACCCAACCCCATTGGATGGGTGGTAGGGGGTTACCGAGCCACTGTTGTACCTGTAAGAAAGTAATGATACCAACGTAAGTAATCATCACAATCTAATATTTGTAAGGTAAAGAATAAACTATATGTAAATGAATTTACCTGTAGATATACTCTGAGCGAGTGTTGCTTTGAAGCTCCTCTGGTGGGAGGAAGAGTGGCCATGTCTGATTTGAGCTTCGTTGACGCCTTCAAAAACGCCGGTTACCTATGTTTGTTCAGGTTGTCTTAATGTGAAGGCGGTTTGTTTCTCAGGTGATGCTGAGGGATCTGTGAATATTGCTGAAATGTTTTGAGTGAGGGCAGGGTTTTCTGTGAAAAGCTTAGCGATTCCTACTGTACTCTTTCCATGTATCGCCGAGGTGGTGTCGCATCCGGAGAAGCTATGAAGAAGGAAAATCGTTTTGGAAATTAGAAGCTGTTGAAGTTGTGGCACTGAGAACAATTTGGTCTCCACATTCCCACGGCCTGGCTTCATGAAGTACATATTGATAGATGGTGGTGCCAATCCCATGAGGAGAACTATCAAGTCTACATCCTCCACAACTATTGCTACAGTTGGATGTACAGCTGCTTTATCCAACCCACACCTCACAATAGTGCTGTCAGCATTCCCTGTAGCAACAGCTGTTTCTATCCCGGCTGCTTTGTTTTGTTTCTTTCATTAGCAAAAAAATGCTCTTGTTGTACTGTGATAGTGGTGCTTTCATGAAAGTTGATGTCAACAGAAGTTTTTGTGAGCGCTCTTCGCTTCTTCTCTGCTCGTTTGGTGCTGTTGTCATCACCATATCCATCAAAAACCACCGAACAATTTTTACCGTAATGTTTATGTACGTAGGCAATGTACTGATGGCAAATTGATAATATGTTGGAAGACTGTTTCAATTTCATGCGATGGAGTAGGAAACCATCGTCTACCACATTGAAGCTGTGGGTGAGATCCACAGTTACGTTCTCCTCTACAGGCAATACGAGTGAGTGATGATTTTTTCCCTTTTCGCATTCCGCCCTCGCTGAACATGGCCAGTGGGTATGGAGTTAATTCTTATGTCAAAAGCTCTTCTACATCTTTATCGTCCTTTTTTGATATGACAATTCTTTGGAAAATTGTCAGAGGGTTAATTGTAACTTTATCACCATTGATTTTAATGGTGCTGCTCATACTGGCTAGTGACAAGACCACATTCTTTTTAGTTATAATGGTGTATATCCATTTTTCTTGTGTATATTTTGTCACTTATAAATTTATAATAAAACAACTTACGTTATTTTTGAATAATTTTAATTGAAAAAATTTTTTCCTTATAGTAACAATATTTTTAAAAAAATTTTTTAGAAGGTCGATTTCGGATTGACTCCTTCTTCGGTTCTTTTTTAGAATAGTTGTTAAAAAAGAACCGAAGAAGGAGTCAATCCGAAATCGATCTTCTAAAAAATTTTTTTAAAAATATTGTTACTATAAGGAAAATTTTTTTTCAATTAAAATTATTTAAAAATAACGTAAGTTGTTTTAAACGTGCGGATATAAACGTGCTGCTTTCCAGTTGCAAAGACCACTACAGCAAACTCCTCCAATGACGAACATATGGCGGTGCCTCCCGGTGATCCACAAACCCACTTGGCGAGTACAGAATCAGTAATTACTCTTCCTCGCGTTAGGCCATCTGAACTTCTCATGGAGTGCATAAGAGTTTGTTCTTTGACCATATCCGACCAATTACCTGCCCAAGGTATACCTGTGCGATTAATACTGAAGTACCCCTTATCTGCAAACTCCTTGTACGTCTCCGGATGGCTAGCTTTCAGTTGTATCATATCTTGGACATAGAGATGGGCACATTTTGCGTACTGGAAGTGCCAACTTGCATGGAAGAATTTGATCATCTGCTGTACACACTCTAAGTGCCCGTCCCAAATACCACGACGCTCAGAATCGATGAACTTCTTCATCAGGATAACCATGTTGAAGTATTGAACCCACAAAGGAGCAGTAGGGCCATTATCCTTGAGGGATTTCAGATGATTCTGAAATTTCGTCAAAGCTGACACCAAGGAAGCATTCTCTTCAACTTTGTCCGGAGTAAGTTCCTCCATGTTGGTCAGCTTAGTCAAGATCTCTCTCTTCTCTTCCTCTGAAACATTGGCTCCTTTCAGAACAATTTGGCATAAAACAAGCTGAACAAGCAAATGTCCTCGAACAGCAAGGCTCTACGCGTGGCCTGTTAACATCTTGTCAACAGAATTAGCAGCGAATACTTGGCATAATACATCTTTCAGTCCAGATCCAGCCATTGTGTGACGAATGCACCCCATGAAGGACATTAGGGTGTGAAACCCACCAAGTCTCACAACAATGTTTCTAAACGCGATTTCTCTAGCCTTTAGGTATAAAGGCTGGTCGAATGTGAATGTTACGAAGCAAACTGTGGCCCCTATCTCTTGACTATTTTTTAAAGCATACTGTAATGCTGTATGTACTGTGCTCTACTCGTTAGAGCACAGGGTTACCGAAGTTTTCTCTTTGTTAATGACTTTACTCACCAATTGCATGAAACCCTTCCATTCTGGAACGGTTGGCACCTCTGCAGTGGAGTCCACCTCCTGGAGCCACTTACCACTCATCCACAGGAAATCTTGAACAGTGGGTGTGAAGTCTTCGATAGTAATTTGCTGCAATGCGTTGGTTCCCCTTCCCTCAATGGCTTGCAGCTCCAGAACTCCCAGCTGGCCCACTTCTTCCTGAGGAGGGTTATCTTCCTTAGGATAGGCTCTTGCGGGTGGTGAATGGTGGAGAGCTCTAGCTGCTGAGCGTCGTAGTAAGAGGCACTCAATCATAACTTCGATAGTAGGGACACCAAGTTCTTTGATCCGAATTGTCTGTAAAAGAACAGAGCGATGCTGGTCAGAATTGGGGATATGAAACATCAAGGGCGAACACTGCAACAAGAGCATGAGCAATAGTTGTCATCTTTTTCCCCATTGCCACTTTTGACCTTTTTTTCCTTGCAATGCAGTCCATGAAGACTCTAAGAGATTTAGGTATTAATTGTTCAGCCTCACTGCAGAAGCTAGATGAAGGGGGATAGGCACTGTTGTCGTAAGCCATGGATTCAATGTCTTCCAAGATAATCTCAGTAGCTTTTTGTACAATCCTCTCACGTTCTCTTTGTTCATCTTTACACCTTGAAGTGTACCATGATTCGCTCAAGATTTTATCACTAAAACTACGAAAGGAGACGACAGTTTGTCTGGTGCGAATAGTACTGAAAAAAATTTGGTCCCCATATTTTTCTCTCATTCTCTCCTTAATGGTCTTTACATGTGGTTGTTCCCCTGCAATAACCTGTTCCAACAACTCGTCCATAGAGTATTGGTAATTATCAGTCCTTTCAATATAATCATATATTTCTTCCATTGCTTATGAAATCCCCTCATATTGTGGACGTCAAGCTTTTCTTTTTGAAGGTACAGAGGTTAACATGAATCTTTTGTACCAATCTTCGTGATATATTGCATCTGCTGCGTGTAGATCCCCAACAGTGCAGATACGTCCGTTCCTCCTCATCCTTTCTTTCCTGCCCACGATTCAAAATAGAATTGTGAAACGCAACCGTACGAACATAAAAAACTGTTCGACACTTAGCATACGGTTTTTTAATCTCCTTCTCTTAGTCATACATTTCCGTGCAGAAAAACACTTTGTTTTAAAATCAAATTTCATTTGTCCTGAACCCAAAGACGAAGCATCACGTGATGTTGAAGGTTCATCTGAGAGAGTGTCTCGCAAAAACCTTTTTATTGAGTCACTTCTGACGTATTCTCTTCTGCAAGAATTATCTCTTTCCCATCCTTCCTTAACACACTTGCCTTCACTAATCCAATTATCCCTTTTTTCTAACGTTGCACAAATCACTTTCAACTTCACTCTCACAAATTAAACACTTCTCAGCCATAGTCACATACACACTGGAAATAATAATCTTATATTAAACGCGTGCAAATATTTAATGTAATAAAAGCACAAATTTTGAAGACTCACGATCAACAAGGAGGTTGATTGTAAACTGAATAAAGGGACGAGCACGAGCAAAAACTGTTTTTTTTTAAATTTTCTCTTTACCACCTCAATATTTCCTTAAGCTTTGATCCTATCAAAAAAGTGTAGAGAATCTTTATTGTAGAGAATTTTTTGTAGATTAATTTAGTAAATAGACATTTTTTTGATAGAAGCAGTTGTTTTTGAGTTATTAACGAACAAATGAAAAAAGGACCTTCCGAGACCCCCCCCCCCCATTCCCCTTAGCTTCACCCCCACCCTTCAGTACTTTTAGTATATTGTTAAGGACACCTACCCCTACAACTGTACCAATTTTGGCTTCTACATGAATTATTTCCGCTATTTGGTATTTTTTGGTCTTCGTTGCCTGGACTAATGGTAATGGTGATGTGGTTTGTGATGTTGATGGTAATGGTGATGATGATGGTGAGGGAGTGATGGTCATGGTATAAATTTAGGATGGTATGATGATATGAAGGTACGATGGTACCATGATATAATTGTGTATGGTATGAAGGTAAGCTGGTGGGATGTTATTATGGTATGGCGTGTGATGATATGGTGGTGGTGGCTCGTGATGAGTTCGAGGAAGCGTACGGTGAAGTTAAATCAAAACTTTTGGATTTTATTGATGAAGCGAATGAGAGCAAAACTCAACCAATAATCCAGTCAACTGTGAACGAATCAAATATCTCTACCAACTCAGCTGCGTCTTTTCAAAATCATTCTCAGATTTCAATTCCTCTGTGCGAAATGAAAGTACCTGAATTTGATGGGCAATTTTCGAACTGGAATGACTTTAAACCAGTCTTTCAGGAATTAATTAATAACAATCACAAGCTTTTAAAGGTAATTAAATTTCAATATCTTCGTCAGTCTATAGTCAAAGGCAAGGCCACACATTTTATTCAGGGAATTCCTCCCACGCAGGAGAATTATGATTCTGTCTGGAAGTTGTTGTCCGATTATTACGATAACGAAACTCGAACAAAATTTGTTCACATGAAAGCACTCTACTCTCCGAAACCTCTTCGACAGAAAAATAATGCGGTAGCATTACAAATTTTTATTGAATCGTTCTTAAAACAATACAATGCTTTGAAGGCTTTGCGGGTGTCAGTCGATTAGTGGGATTTATATCTCGTTCATCATATAACAGAACTCGTCGATAACACCACACGCCAGAAAATAGAGTCAAAAAAGGCGTGTGATAAACTTTTAACTATTAACGAAGCCATTGACATCATGACACGGCGTGCCAGAGTCCTGGAAGCTAGTTCGTTATCCCAATCAGCGGTGGCTCGTAATGTAGATACACATTCTCGCGATAAATATAAATAGTCTTTGGCAAATTCAAATCCATCGTTTGTTGCGACTGAGACTATGACACAATCTCTGTGATTTGCAAATATTGTAAATCAAATCACAATATTTTCAGGTGTAGTGCATTTATGACTAACCATGGTCAAAAAAGAATGACTGGGTGATAGCAGCAAGCTTATGTCGGAACTGTTTTGGAACTCATGATCTTAATTCGTGCCAATCCCGCGGGTGCAGAAATTATAGTCGCCGCCATCATACTTTGTTCACTACACAAGGATCAGCAGAGCGCCTGGCACTACCACAAACGACAAGGACGATCGTTCACCACAAAGTTCAGAAGCATTATCTATAAAACTCAATCCTTAAACACTTAATTGCTCGATTAAGGGTGATCAACCTCAATCTAGTTCGGTAGCTTCATCAACTTCTACAACTCTCGTCACATCTGCAGTAGTGCATACAAATAGTCAAAATCAAGGTGAGGCTTCAGGGTCAGTATGTTTCGCAGCTACATCTCAAATTCTTCTATATACTGCCGTAATTTGGATTTATGGTGCTATAGTGGTGTAAAATATCCTTGTCGTGTTCTGCTTGATTCGGCTTCTCACAAAAATTTCGTAACCGAAGATTTATGTCAAATGTTACAAGTACCAAAGAAACCTATTTTTTGGAGCCGAGATTTATGAAGAAATCATGCTCGACGACAAAAGTTGATTGTTTTTGATGACCTTCCACCATTCCGCGAAAACCAGTTTGGCTACGTTATATGCTGTAAAATTCAATCAAAACCTTCGTCTAAAAATATGTCCCTATTCTGTTGCGACATTTCAATTCTCCAAGATCAATTACAACGATTTTGGAATTTAGAAGAAATAAATAATTCAATGTCTTTGGAAGAGAAGGCATGCGAGCAACATTACACTAACACCGTAAAACGCGCTTCTGATATCAGGTATACGGTTGCATTACCACTCAAAACATGCATTGAAAATCTTGGTGAAACAGTGTACGGTGCTCTCAGACAATTCCAATATATGGAACAAAAGCTTTCAAAGAATCCGGAACTTCATAAATTATATTGTAAGTTTATGGATGAATATTTGTCACTCGGTCATATGAAATTAGCTTCTAATTATCAACAACAGTCTTCTCCAAGTTATTTTATGCCACATAATTAGTACGACCACGAAGGTACGAGTCGTTTTCAATGACTCGCACAAATCGACGTCAGGGTGTTCGCTTAATGATTTTCTTATGATTGGTCCAACCATACATGATGATATTATAGATGATTTATAGATTTTCATTGGTTGCGGATATATCAAAAATGTATCGGCAGATCAATGTCAGAGCTAGCGATCAAAATTTACAAAAAATATACTGGCGTCGTTATGATCAGGATCCAATACAGATTTATACGTTGAATACTGTAACATATGGGACTGCGAGTGCTCCATTTGCAGCAATAAGAACATTGAAACAACTTGCTCATGATGAATGTATTAGTCATCCGATGGCCGCACCCATACTGTTAAAAAACTTTTCTGTTGAGCTGATAGTGTTGATAGTGCAATAAATTTAAAACGAGAACTTACTTCACTATTTTCAAAAGGTGGTTTTGAGCTTAGGAAATGGTATTCTAATCACTCTAACACCATCCATAAATCACGCTTGTAATGACACCAGTACAGTCCTTGGGCTTTCGTGGGATCATAGGAATGATACTCTTCAAATACTTGGTACGACCCTGAGAGCACGGTCCAAGCAGAGTCATTATACAAAACGAAGTATACTCTCTTCAATCGCTCAAGCATACGATCCCATTGGGTTGGTGGCACCTGTTATATACATGGCCAAGTTATTTATGCAGAAACTTTGGTGTTGCCCATCATTAAATTGGGATGACAATGTCCCAACAGATTTAATCGCAGAATGGATCGAAATTAGTCAAGAAATGAATGACTTATCAAGTATAAGTATTCCCCGTAGTGTTCTAACACTTTGCTTAATTAAACAAATTGAGCTTCATGGTTACGGTGATGCTTCCAAATTGGGATATGGATGTGTACTTTACGTTCGCGTGATTTATGAAAATGGCACAGTAACAAGCAATATTCTCTGTGCAAAATCTAAGGTGGTACCGATTAAAGAGCAAACCATTCCAAGATTGGAGCTCTGCGCATCGCTTCTTTTTGTTCAAACATACAGCAAAATGTCTCATTCAGTTAAACTAAAATTCAACCGGGTATTCTTGTGAACGGATTCAGAAATAACCCTCCATCGAATCAGATCGTCTCCTTCAAAATATTGTGTATTTGTAGCGAATCGGTTTTCTAAAATACAAGATCTGGTGCAAATAGATTCTTGGAGATATGTTTCAAGCAAAATGAATCCCGCTGATACTGTTTCAAGAGGGTCGAAGATCAAGGAATTGAAAAAGTCTGAAATGTGGTGGCATGCACCTATCAACCCCGTCGTTTATATCTGCATTCCGACGGTTTGTTGCTCGTAGAGGTCGATGTATTAACATGTACAGCGATAATGCGACGGACTTTATAGGAGCAAGAGCTGAGCTCAGAGAGCTTCAGAGATTGTATGACTTGGAGATTCATCGCTCCAAGCTCGCTAAGTACTTTGCTGAAGAGAGCATCAATTGGATGATTATTCCTCCGCGGTCACCTCATTTCGGTGGGTTGTGGGAGGCTGCCGTGAAAAGCATGAAACATCATCTCAAAGCATCCCTGGGAACGTGTAGTTGTATAATCGAAGAACTAATGACAATTACCGCTCAAATAGAAGCAATTCTTAATTCACGGCTTACTACGCCTATGTCCAATAATGTTGATGATTTAGCGCCTCTTACACCGGGACATTTTTTTATTGGATGCCCTTTGAATTGTTTGCCTGAACTTACACTAATGCACTTAAATTTTAACCGACTGTCGCGATACCAACGCCTTCTATACTGTACACAAATTTTCTGGAAACGGTGGTCTTCTGAGTATCTGTCTGAGCTACAACGCCTCACCAAGTGGCAAAATAAAAATCCAAATATTAAAGAGGGAGCGTTTGTTCTTCTTAAGGATGATAACGCGCCGCCTTTGAAATGGTTGTTGGGTCGCATCATCACACTACATCCAGGAAAGGATGAACTTGTTCGAGTGGTTTCAGTGAGAATAGCGTCGGGAGTGTTTGAACGAGGGATTGACAGTGTATATGTCTTACCCATAGAGAGTGTGCCGGATGAGGGATTGAAAAATGTCTGATTTTCCACTGATATATCGTGGAAGCAATTAAAAAAAAAAAAAAAAAAAATTTTTTTTTTGCTAAACTTTTCAAATTCTTCTTAAATTTTTTCTAATAACCAAAGTGCCATTTTAGTGTCTTGCAATATTTGTTGAATTCTAGCCTTGTTTTATTTAAGAAACTCCATTGACATTTATTATCGGTCAATACATTTGATGATCAATGGATTAGTTATGCAGCACCAAATTAAGAATCAAGTTTAAAGCTTTTTTAGAAGAAATTTCACTATACGTGCATGTTTTGTGACCAGTCGTCGCCACCAAACCAATTTTATTAGAAATTTCAAGAAATTAAGATATTTCGAAACTTAAAAACTGTCCTATTATTTTAAGGCTTCGTCCAGGTTTAGTCGTTTTTGACCTGATCACCTCTAGGTACCTACTAAGGTATCATCTGTTGTAAAATTAAGCTTTTGGAAATGAAAAGGATTCGAAGCTAAAGTTGCTTTAAGATAAATTTTCCATTTACCACGTACAATTTAGGAAAAAATAGCTAAACATTAAAAATTTCGCTTACGGTTTCGCTGGTCGGTACTCTTCTCTACGAGAAAAACTTAAAAAGCTCGATAATCTAAAAATATCTGTGATTTTGTGGAGAGTTAAAACCTATAAGTTAAAAACTATTTAGCTCGAGTAGCATACAGGGCTTAACGCTTTAATAGTAAAATAGATAAAGAGTTCTAAACCAATAAATAAATCACTTTTCTTTTGATATTCAAATTTGGCTCAAAAACTAAAAACAATTTTAGTGTAATTTGCTGGAACGTGATTTTTTTTAACCAAAATACCAACAATTATTATTGTAAGTCGTATGTCCTTCCTTCGGATTAGAAACACTGCCTTGAAAACGTACTCCGTTTAAAGTATTAAGAGCGACATCTCACTAACCGACACGGGTCCTGAGGCCTTGAGCTGAGATACTGACATCACTTGGTTGGAGAGACACAACACACAACCTGTTGACTTTTTTCTTTTTTTATCAGGCTAACTCTGTTAAATCCCAGATCAACCCTCGAACGAAGTGGAGCAAGCCCCTAACCTCAATCCAACTCTAAAACTCTATTTCCACAATTCCACAACATTGTCATATTTATGTTTATCCGATTACTTACGCGACTTTTTAGTTCACACAAAACTATTAGACAGATACTCTGACTTAGTGAATTATAAATTTTTAAAATAAGACAGCAAAGCAGGCTGAGACTTGTGTGAATGTGAGTGTGAATGTTATAGAAGGAATATTCAAATCTTTTTATAAAAAATTCTTAAATTTTTTTGCTCAAAATACGATTTTCTGTGAATAACTAAACAAATTAACGTATCCTAATTTACCGTTAACAATTCATTTCTTGTGTATTTCACTTTCAACCTTAAAATTGTCGGCAGCTTTAATGAAAGTTCTTTATTTTTTATTTAAGGTTTGACTTCGAACTTCCCTTAAAAAAATTCTTCTAAAAATCATAACCTTCCTCATTCAACTATTCCGAGGCTGCCTAAGGTTTAAATAGTTGTGTTTTATGTTTTGCTTCTTTCTGAACCGTTAATGTTAACCGTTATAAAATATATAGGGATAATTAAATAAAGTTATTCAAGTAAATTTAGCGATTGAATTTACGGTTTTTAGGATCAAAATATGTAATTGACAGTCTTGTCTCGTCACTCCTACTTAAGGACCAATTCCTTGCGGATTGAAGTTAAAACAAAGTGTGCGCAGCTGAAGCGAGGCTTCTAATAGTAATACAGGATCCCGGAATTAGAAACATCATTTTAGAATCCCATTTCACTGGCATATCTCGAATTTCTTGCTAACCGGTTAAGAATAGCCAAGTTCCATCCGAATTGGCCATATTCCAAATGAAATGATTGAGCTCGCACAGAGTTGCGTTAAAATTAATTATTCAGCATACGCATGTTTCAATAAAACGTAAGTAGAAAGTAAAGTGGAAACTTTATTTTGATTGAAAACAAGAGACTTCGAACAACTGTGCTGTTTTTTTAAGGCGATTCTTTCAAACTTTGTCCAGGTTTCCAGTCTAGGTACCTACTGTGGTATCGTCTGGCAATGACATTTCATTAAATTGCACCAAAATATCTTCCAGTTCCCAAAAATTAGCTTTGTGAAAATGATGAACAACAAATGAACACATCTGTCAAAATTCCGCTTTTGAAAATGTGAAGAGTTCGAAGCTAAAACGCTTTAATAGTAAAATAGATAAAGAGTTCTAAACCAATAAATAAATAACTTTTCTTTTAATATTCAATTTTGGCTCGAAAACTAAAAATAATTTTAGTGTAATTTGCTGGATCGTGATTTTTTTTAACACAACACACCAACAATTATTTATGTCCAAGGTCTAACTATTGTATTTCGTATGTACTGTACCCGCTTCAGGCTTAAAATACTCCCTTGAAAATTTGAAACAAATTTTTCAGAGCGAGAAGCACTGGTTCTATCGTCCTGAAAATCAAAATCAAAACAGGGATTTCATTTTAAACAAATTCGTGTATTATATACTTTACATATCATATCGTTTTGTGTAATCTTAAAGATTAAGTCTATACGTAGAAACCAGAACTAAATTCAAACATTGAGGAAAGAAAAAAAAATTTACAAAACGACAAGAAGCAGAAAACCCAAAATTATGAAGCTTCTTCTTATATATATAAACATACAAAAAAAGGTTTTAAGAGATAAACATTTATTGAAAATTTCATCGTTTTGTGCTTGGTATTGTATTACACGCAGCACAGACACACAAAAATGGAACATTATGACGTTATAACGACGAGAGTATTGGTAAATTGAGGGAGGCCTCAAAACAAAACACCTCTATATAAATATGATATGTAGTACTTCGCCATGTGTTAACACATTTTAATTCACCAAGTTTATGCTAATAAAATGTCTTAAATTATATCTGATCCCTCTGCGTAGCGATATACATACATACAGAGAGATGACTAAAACTTGTTTAGTTTTTTTTTTTTATTGTAAGGATGAGACCATCACACACTATGTACGACTATATGCGGATATGTATAGATTAGAGACGAACAAAATGTAATTTCACGAATTGAATTTGCATAATAATGTTACAGAAATGTACACAAGAGAGCTTTTTAAAGCTTCATTTTTTTTGTTGTTTTTGTTTTGTGCTGTGTACGTAAAAATAAATTTTTATTTAATATTTTTATTGGAGTTATACTTTCAATGAATAAATTAGAAATTTATTTAAGATACGTACGAAATGTTTATTTAGCAAGAAAAGGTTACAAAATTAATTTATAATTTATTTACCTTACACATACATACATATGTATATATTTGTGGGGTGAGGAGAAAGTGAAAGTGTACTTATTATGAATTCCTTGTTCGTAACAACAATAACACCAACAACAACGAAAAGCATTTGGGTTTTTTTTGTTCAGATTGGAAAAATTGTAAATTTTCCTAAGGCGAGTTAGCTAAAAACTTTTTCATAGAGTATAATTTTTTGTTATTTTACTGTGTTGCGTATACACCAATAGTAGATCGATCTTTATACATATAAATTACCAGGCTATAAATCATGAATGTCAATCAAGTTTAATGAAAATAATCTATGTAATAAAAAAGCAACAAAAAAATATTTTTATTACAATTTAATTTGATGTTGTAATTTATTTAGTTAAAAATGGACATTTATTTTGTTCTGAATAATAAATTTTTTCGTTTAATAACTATAATTAAAGTACTTAATTTATTGGTTCGATATAATATGTATACAGTTTATAATAAATTTATTGTAAATTATGAAATTTATATATTTAATTAGTGGTTTATGTGCGAGGGTGGTTTTTATCATTAAACGTTATGTGCGAGGGTGGTTTTTATCATTAATATGACAGAAAACTTTGCTCACGGCAAATCGACAAACGATTAACCTAATAAAGTTTGTAATGAAGCGATTAGAATGTGATTATGTTCCAAAAGTATCATTCCTCCGGTTCCTTTTTCAGTTCATTCTTTTGCCAATGCTAATACTTTTCTGAAATAGATAGAGTGCCAGTAACATTTTTGTTATATGATATGACCACTTCGTAATGATAGGTGTAGTCGTAAATGTTTAGATTAGGCCGCTTTGTACTATAGGACAAAAAATGAAGGTGGACTATTTTATTGCCTCTGGGCCAGTTGCTAAAAAATTTTCGAGGTGAAAGTGCTGACATTTTGGTATTACTTGATAAATTAACTTACGGTGTTATGATACTGACTTGAAAAAAGTGTTGTAAAGGGCAGTAAAAAATGTAAAGCGAAACAGAGATAGTCACCGGAGACGGCACTATGTTTATTTTGTAGAAATGTCACAATTTTATTTATTGTGTTTAATTCAATATCAATTCATCGCGAAAGTTTTTTCTAATTTATTGGTTTGTTTCCTTGCTGAATTAGATATCAGCCCGAAAATTGTTATTATTATTTAATACACTTAATATTTTGCACTACATACATATGAAACACTTAATATTTTGGAGTACAAATAATGATAAAAAGATTATTTAGAAATCACGTGGTTCACTTAGTGAACGGACCGTGATTCTCTAACAATTAAACACAGTTCAAATGAATAAAATCTGCACGTTTTGGAAATCACATATGGGTTATGGCCGGATATTTTGTCCATCTTTTGTTGTTGTATGGAAAAAAACATTTATTAAGAAATCACGGGGTTCACTCTCTTCAATTTTCTTCTGTATTTCTCTTGATTTTCCGGCTAATATCTAATTTAGCAAAGAAACAAACCAATACATAAAAAAAAAAATTTTCGGGACGAATTTTCGTGCTAACTTCACAGACATGAATTTTAATATGAAATATTAGCCAGTAGTAGCCAGTAGCCACATTGAGGGATATTTCTTTGATTTTTTTTCCTTTTCTCAATGATTTTTTTACTTTAGAAAATGTGTTTAAAAAGTGGTTAATTGCTAAACGCAAAATATTGGGAAATCGCATGTTCAGCTTGTCCTTAAATATTTTGAATTATGTCAATTTTACATAAATTTAAAAACCTAAATTTAAAAATATTGACTTCCCGAGTTTCACTTTAGTTTTTCTGTACAGAGAACAAATGGTATCACCTCGAATGTATCCTTCGTTTGTTTAAGCTGGGCTTTGAAAAAGATAAATACCCAAACAAAGTATTGATTGATTGATTGATTTCAATGTATGATCAAGCATTAAGCAAGTCTCCCGTATTATAAATGCAAATACCACCCACTATACCCATGTTACAACATGACACCATAACTCTCCCTCACCAAGGATATATGTACCATCATGACAACACAATTAAAATATTAATAATAAAACGTTGGAACCTGATCGATCTGAAATAATATCTTAAACTAGAATTTATATTTATATAATACTACAAACTTCCGATTAACAAAATTAAAGAAACTAAAAACAAATTAGTTATTTATTTCTACTCTCACTTAGTCCAATCGCTCTATAATTTCAAATATTTAAGTATTAGCTTTCAACAATTAAGAGAAATATTAAAACAACAATAAATATAATATAATCTAAATTCAAATGTAAAGATGTTCCTATCCCTAAAAATAACATTACCATTTATTAATCATAATTCAATTCTAAGCCTTAAGGCATTAATTACATTAAGGATCAATTATATTAAATTCTTCTTCCTCCAACATACCACATCTGAAATAAAATTTTGAACCATAAGTACACTCCAACTAGTTCTAATAGAAGTCTCTCCGCTCATTATTGATGAAATTTGTTAGTTGTTATACCTATCATCAAAAATCTTAAACAGTAAATATTTGCTATATAAAGCCCTTGTTCATCCACAACCTCACCATTTGCCTTTAATCGAAGTTTGTGAAAAAATCAAAATTACTCGTGACTACTGACAAATAAAGATTAAACCAAAAGTAGTGAAGTAAAACTGGAAACACAGTGCAGTACCAGTGATAATACAATAAATAAATAAATATACTAGTGTAACAATAAACAATACAAAAACAATTGAAAACGTGCCAGTGAGAACCATTATAACGGTACGTAGCAAGTTCTGGTGTCCTATATTAAATTATTTTATTAACCATTCCAATATTAACATCTTATCATACTCAGACCCAAATCCATACAATTTCCACCCGCTAATGTAACCAATTAAATAATTAGTCAACCACACCCATACTCCCAAATTAAAAACTTGTTGTCCCAACCACAATAGTTTCAACCAACGTCCAATAACATAATGGTCGATAGCTGACCATATCTAAATCATTCCAATGTGCCCTCCCTAATTCTACATCCTGAAAATAATTACAGTTAATATTATTGTTAATAAAATCATGTTAGTGAAATTACGCGACCTAATGTTGACTATACATAAAATAAAATTATATTAATTAGTACAGACTATTTATTTGTTATTTATAAATTTTCTAATTAGGTATGTAACTTACATAATTAGTTTGAAATAAATTGCCCAAAAGCATCACCAAAATCAGTATACGTTTCATTATTACAAGCCTTTTGTTGTATATGAAGATTAATAAAAATACTCGGTTCCGCAGTTAGATAACAACTTGTAACGCCACTCTGTTGTACTTGTGTTTGGCGGTATCACCAAACGTTAATCCGACGTGATACCGACCATTTGAACTCCAAATTGCACCAGAATGACGTTAAAGAATCTCCGATCAGAGGCTTTGAATCGCGGCATTGATAGCTGGCTAAGGCTCAGGGTATGGGGGTGGGATTTATTCAAAGCTTGATCGGAGCTGGAGTAACCGCGAACAAACAAAAGATTAAAAATAAAGAAAATAAAAGAACTGGGATAAACTACCCATATGGCATCTGATTTACACCCTCCGTGGATCTGTTAAACTCCGAACAACATCACTGTATCAGCCCCTCCCAAGATAATGGTTTCTAACCCTTCATCATCTCGACTTTAAAAATTCCAACGAAGAAAACTAAATTCACCGAAGAACGAGAAAAGTACAAATAATAATAATAATAATAATAATGGTGGAGGAAATGAACGACGATTAGAGGCTGAAACAAAATTGGTTAATATAAAAAAATATAAATTAGTAATCAAAAAAAACTTAAATGATGTAATTTTTTTGGTGTACAACCAAATAAAAGTGCAAAAAAAAAAAAAAAAAAAAAAAAAAAAAAAAAAAAAAAAAAAAAAAAAAAAAAATGTCCCACAAAAAAAACATTATAAGAATATATGAAAAAAAATTTCTTTTGGTTTTTTTAAACTAATTACAATAAGAAAAGAAAATTTAGCATTAAAATTAATCCAAGAACAAAAAAAATACTTCCGAAAAGTAAATATAGTAACACAAAGAAAAATTAAGTTAAAGCTTCCATCTGAAGCAAAAAAAAAAAAACACTCAAATTAAAGGAAATTAACTAATTAATGAATTGAACAAAACCAATAAATATGTATATACGTATGTAATAATAAAAATAATAATAACAAAAAAAAACGAACGATTTTATTTTCCGTTGGTATATGTGAGTCATCTGGGTCCAACTGTATCATCAATGATCTCCACTCCCGGCAGCTTCTAACGGAACCATCATCAAGACCCGTTTAATATTACCAAAATAAATATTTGGATCAGCACAGTTGAAGGGTAAATATGTTATGTTTATAGGAAAATCTCAATTATGAGCAAGGCGTGAAAACTTTTAGTTTCACACAGTTTCACATACGTATTCACTCGTTTGTAGATAAGACTGTGTAGTATCTGCTCAGAGGAGTCACTCGTACCATAAAGTCAATCTTCAAAGCTACAATATAATTTTTTATTTTTTTTTAACAGACTTCTGTAGCCAATAAAACACCTCGTTGATGTTCACCACACTACACAATATCAAGGGCAACCCAAGTTTCAAATAAAACAGGCCACGCCAAGTTTAACTGTTTATTTTCAATTTTTATTTTATAACTACTTATTTTTATTTTATTTTTATTACAAACTGGTATTGTCTTTAAATTTCTAGAATTTATTTTGTCAACACAATTGACAAGACAAAAATTATTATCTTAACAAAAAAAAATTATAATTCACCAAAAAATTTTTGTTTCTTTTTTTTTTCAATTAAAACTTTTATTATTCTCGATGCACTATTATATTTTTCGCATCATACCAAAAAAAAATCACCATATACTAAATCCAAATAGCTTTAGGTCAATCAAAATACTTTGACCCGCCTATCGGAAAAAACAATAAATTTAAATCCAAAATTCTCGACTGTGCGAGCACAAGAGCTTATTGCCGACTGAATTAAAAAAAATTATCTTTTTCCAATCTTGACCGATCGCTTACACAAAAAAAACATTTATCTTCCAATTTTTCCCCTCTCTCTTGTCGTTCACTTCCTCACCACCTCCAAGACTGGAATAAACACAACCACTCAAACCCATGAGCAGGGTAGTAACACCCATCTCTGCCGTTCCATTGTTCAGCGCGGAAACGACTCAACCAAAGTCGTTACAGACGTGGGGACGACCCATACCCGAGAAAGGAGCTCTCAAAAAGCCAGGCAAAACCCACAAAGAGGGAAAAGAAAAAATATAACAAGCCACCATCAACGTTTGGCATGTCTAAGATAATAATAAAAAAAATAATTAGATTTTTCTATTGCCGCGGACCATAAAGTTGGTTCAAACTGTGCTGAAACCAAGGTAACTTCATCATTACACCGTGGTCAATCCGCCGAGTTCCTTTCAATCTACGCGGATAAACTTGAACAAAATTTAAAAATTCGATCAAATTAAAAGTAAAGGGAACCGATCTCCTTGTAACTTGGAAAGCCTAGATGAAACACAATAATCATCAAAGTTTGGATATGCGAATTCATCTAGTGCGTTTCTGGCAATATCTAACAAAGATCTGCCTAGAATGGAATCGAACCAAATTGATGGCAAGCAGTGATTCGAATTACAGAAGCTTTTCAGTAATTAATTCCCCAATGAGACGTCGATGAACAGCAATAAAAGAAAGGAAAGCAGCGCAAAACAAATAACCAATTTTCATCACGCCCGAATGTCCTTTGCGTGATAAAGGCCCAAAGGTTTCCCGGACATATCTTCGACATTATAAGCCACGGATCCAACTTTCGAAGTGATCACGGCCGGATTAAACTTGGCCGCTAATTTGGCCGAAAATCTATTAGCAGCATCACTTAAAGCAAAAGAGCGGATGAACACAGGTTGTCCCACGCGAAATGTTCGATTTGAGCTTCGTAGATTATAATGTCGAGCCCCCCTTTCATGTGCAATTCTCAGGTAATGAATGATTTCGTCCCTTACCATGTTGAGACGATCGGGCTTGGACCATATGTGAACTTCATTAGAATCAGGTGCGCTGAGCATCGCCCGCAGTGCATAGTCTGAACCGTGTAGAGACATATGTTGACCGAAGACGAGATAGTGAGGGGAATACTGCAGAGTATTATGTACTGAGTTGCGTAAGGCAGCCGCGATTTCCTGTAAATGTTTGTCCCAATCAACATGCTCATGATCGCCCACATACGACCTAATGGCAGCCAGTAAAGTTCGGTTGACTCTTTCCGAAGCGTTACTCTGGGGAGAGTAAACTGGAGTGCGAACATGAGTGATCCCATATTTGGTTAGCAAATCCTTAAAAAGGTGAGAGGTAAACTGTCTACCGTTGTCGGAGGTGATAATTTCGGGAACGGAAAACATCATAAAAATCTCATTTTCCAAATAGTTACACAACAAAGCCGCTGAAGCTTCTCGCAAGGGTTTAATAAAGACAAATTTGGAAAAGTGGTCGACAACTATTACAATGCAAGTATTCCCCCGTTTAGATCGCGGATATGGGCCGAGAAAATCCACATACAATTTCTGAAACGGACGAGTAGATGACACCGGAGCTCCCATGGCTGGTCGAGTAACGAAGTTCACCGCTTTGTTCATTTTGCACATTGAGCATTTAGCAACAAATTGTTTTACTTGTTTAGCCATTTGAGGCCAAAAGAATTGTCTTTGCAGCCGTTCTAAAGTTTTGCTGCCACCCAAGTGTGCTGAAGTTGGCGGAACGTGAGCCTGTTCGATCAAAGACTGAGTCAGAGGATAAGGAACAACCAATCGAAAATCTGGAAGATCTGTGTCGGCATATCGCCTACCAAAAGATGGAGCAAGGAGAAGTTTGTTACCTTGAACTTTAAAGTTGTGTTCACACTTCATTTGCAGAACTTTGTTGATCTGGGCGACGTATTCGGGATCATCAAACGCTGAAGAGTTCAAATCAATATGTAGAACAGAGACCGAATTTGTCGAAGTCAGACTAGCGACTTGCAAGGAGTCAACCGGACGTTTTTCTGAACTAGAAACAGACGGGCAATTCTCAGGTCGGGCATCAGGAGAAACTAAGTTCGAACCAACGGAATCCACATCACAAGGAGACGCGTCCTCGTAGAAAGCTCTAGACAAAGTGTCAGGAACCGTGTTAACTGACCCTTTTCGATACCCGATCTGAAAATCGAAAGCCTGCAATTTTAGGCTCCACCGTGCCAAGCGCCCCGACAGATCCCTTTGCGACATCAACCAGCGCAGACTAGCATGGTCGGTGTATATCACAAAAGGATACCCCTCTACATAAGGCCGGAACTTTTGCACACTGAGTACCGCGGCGTAGCACTCCAACTCGGTCACTGAATAGTTTCTCTGAGCCGCATTGAGCTTATGAGAAATAAACTCAATGGGATGCTCTGCACCATCAGAATCCGTTTGGAACAATACACTGCCTACGCCAACGGTACTGGCATCGCACTGTATGTAGAAGGGCTTACTATAATCGGGGTTAGCCAGCACGGGAGCAGAAGACAAAGCAATTTTTAAGGCAACAAAAGAAGATTCTGCAGCAGAAGACCAAGGAGCCCTACCAGATTTACCGGTCAGATCAGTCAACGGTGCGGCTAACGAAGCGAAATTTGGTATGAAACGGCGGTACCATCCGCACATTCCCAGAAAGCGTCTGATTTGTTTCGTTGTCTTTGGAGTAGGAAAATCCATAATCGCTTTACACTTATCTGGGTTTGTGCGGAGGCAACCATGTCCGACTACGTATCCCAGATAGTTAACTTCCTTCAAGACAAATTGGCTTTTAGAGAGATTGATGGTGAGACCGGCCAACTTCAGTAGACGCGCAACTTCTTTCAATAGGTAGAAATGCTCATCCAGAGTGGCGGAGGTGACAAGAAGATCATCGAGGTAGACGAAGACCTTATCGTGCAACTGGTGCGGGATCACTTTATGCATAAGACGGCAAAGAGTCTGTGGCGCGTTGCATAGCCCAAAGGGCATAACGGTGAACTGATACAAAGGCCGCCCAGGTACCGTAAACGCTGTCTTATCCCTGGATTGCGGGTCGAGAGGTATTTGCCAAAAGGCATCTTTGAGGTCAATCGCCGATATGTATCGGGTTTGATCCAAACGACCCAACAATCCATTGATAAGGGGCAGCGGATACGCATCCTTAACGGTGGCCTTGTTCAGTTCTCTAGCATCTAAGCACAGACGAACTTTACCATTAGCCTTACGCACCAAAGTGACCGGCGAGCACCAGGAACTTTGTGATTCCTCGATGACCCCCAAAGACACCATCCGGTCCAACTCGTCATACATGAGCTTCTGGATGGCCGGAGATACAGAATAAAAGCGTTGTTTCACCGGTTTTGCCGATCCTACATCAATAACATGGGTAAGAAAAGAGGTTCTACCTAGACCCAAACTAGCACTGGATGGAAACAAGTCTTTGATTCGATCCAAAGAGCGCTTATCCTCAGCAGAAAGAAGGTGGAACTTAGACTCAGTGGAAGAATCAGATACGTCGCTGGAGACATTTAAAGAAGAAATTTTTGGGATGATCCCAAAGCGATTCCAAAAATCAATTCCCAAATAAAGAGGTTGGTCCAGTGATGGTACTAGGTAGAGGACAAGATCGTGAAAAACATTATTAAATTTAACCGTAGCATGAATGTAGCCGAACACCCGTTGAGGTTGTCCGCTGGCAGTATGAATTTGGGACGGAAAATTATGAACTTTAATGAAAGGGTTGACTAACAATTTTTCCGATCCCCTGCCCAGCACGCTTACACTAGCTCCACTATCCAGGAGGCCTCGGTATGGAACATCATTGACAAGTACATCGGCATATGGCCTCAGGTCGCTTGCCTCAGTACCGAGAATGGAAGAAACTACGAATGATCTCATGTTCTTCCGCCTTCGCCAGTAGCGTTTAGAGCGCATCAAACGGCTGGGGCCGTGAGATCGGGCTGACCTCTGAGAAGCAGAGTGTGAGCAGAAAACAGATGAATTTAATGGATTAGAAGCAAATGAAGTGAAATCAGTTGTACTTTGTGAAATAGATTCGACAGAAGGTCTTGTAATTAATGGAGTCGTGTCCGGCATCGAAAAATGCGGTATCAACGTATACGTTATAGGAGTATAAGAGGTAGACATATCAGAGGTTGATGTGTTAGGTTTTGAACAATCAGGTGTGGAAATATAGGGGGTTGACGTATAAGGTGGTGAAGCATCAGGTGTTGACATATAAGGTGGAAGAAATGGATTTTGTGAAATGGAGTTCCTTAAGTTGGCAGAGGGGACAGCTCGACATTTCGAAACAGATGGGAGCAATGTGGAATCTCCAATCCAACGGTCGGGACCAGACAGAACCGGTCCGGATGTTAATTCGGAATCGAATGACTCTACGAAGGCCTTCGCGGTTCTACCTGTCCCCTCCCGAAGGGTGCAGACATCCGATAAAGCTCTCCATCCGTGTTGCTGGCCGCTTCCTCCGTAGAATTCTTGGGGGTACCTATACGAAGTGAACCAGGGTTCCCCGACCTCCACTGGCCACTCGACCGGTTTCCCGCGCATTTTGGACAGTGAGGAGTAATCGTATCCTTCATTCCGCATTTGTAACAGAAATATCTAGTTGGGAGTTTTAAACAATTCTTGAAGGTGTGCCCTATGTCGGAGCAATTGTAACAGACTGGAGGAATATTTCCCCCAGCTGCATGAGAGGCACTTGGTTGCGAGTTAACATTAGACATAGTTTTAAAAGTGTTGGTCTTAACGGCCGAACCTACAGCCGGACCCTGAAACGCCGCCACCGAACAACCACTGGAAACATCAGCTGGCGCTGCACTGGGATACGATCCCGGCAACCCAAATTCATCCCGCGAATCCGCGGTTAATTCGCTAACCGTACGTCTAGGGTACGTTGCAGTCTCGGGTCGTGAAGGGTAGCGTCTCAAAGTATCCTCCCACGCCGTACAACTTTTTATCAATTCCCCAATACTAGTAAATCGACGATCAGTGAGGTGAAACTGCAAAACTGGTTTCATATTCGAAAGCAACAACTGAATAAACTCCTCATCAGAATAAGGAGTCTGGCTCTGCAAAGATAAACCCCACATATAATGGTAAAAGTCGAGAAAATTTTCGTTAGGCTGTTGTTTTCTACTCTCTATAGCACGGCGGATTTCATATGCGGTACGACGGTCTTTGAACCTTTCAACAAGGTCTCTTTTAAGGTCAAACCATGTGGCCAAAGGATGGTGACGACGATAGATCCAGTACCACTGCAAAGCAACTTCTCTCAATACTGTACTGATTTCTACTAGCAAAGTTTCTGGACGCAAATACATTGAGGTCGCGATGATTTCCAGTTGAAAGAGAAACATGTCTACCGTGATACCAGACGATAATCCGCTAAAAGAAATACCACTGCGTGCTAACGAACGATAACCGGAGGACCCCGTGGCCCAAGTGGTGGGCGCGCCTTCAACACCATACGGACGAGAAGCAGAATCAGAACTAGGTTCATGAAACGTACTGTTGTATAGGCTATGAGAGGGCAAAGATTCAACCGCTGCATTAGACTGAGTAATCTGCTCAAGAGATGAACGCCGTGTCGGAACCTGACTACCTCCAGCAGTAATTGCGGTTGGTATGCTGGTGGGATTTACAGACGATATGGACACTGGAGGAATATCAAAGCGAACCTGAGTATTCGTAGAAGGGTTGTGCTGCAAATTTGATGAACGCTGAAAATCGCAATCTGGGAAACGAGTCGGCTCCAGGGGTGCACGTGAAACCGGCACAATGGTTAATGCTCTCAACTGTTCGGATAACATGTTTATTTGCTGCTGTAAAGTCGCCACCAAAACCGACTGATCCTGATTAACCTGCTGTTCACAAGTCAAGGGGTCATTACCAAACGATGATGTTGAGCCACTCTCCTGAACTTCCATCTCGTCCTTCTTTTGTTCGGAATGTTCCTCAGTATACATCGTCGAAACCTTCTCGATCGCCACCGCTTTGGCAGCATCAAGGGACTGGTTTAGCAGATTCGCATCAGTCAGGTACTGTTCGAGCGCCTCCATTACTGAGACACAGGCTGTTAATTGGTTCTGAGCATCTCCTCCATAAGTTGGGGACGATAGAGCACGCTCCAAACGGCCTCTTACATGCCAAAGTTTAGAACGAATTTTCTGTGCGAGTGTTAGTTGATCTGCTGCTTCGACCTCGGATAAAGCGGCAATTTCGTCTTGGAGTTGTCTCAATTTTTCATTACAATGAGCAATTTCGATTTTGGGTTGTCTGCTGGCTTTCTCATGCATCCTAGTGGGTACTGCTTGTGTACCAGCGGATTCTGCCTGCAGCAAGGCCCGCAATTGACTGCCCACTTGTGGAACTCCCGAAGACAAACCCCGCACCTCGCATTCCACATCGATCTCATTGGGATTTAAATGGGAAATATCCATTTCGATTTATATTTAAATTATTATGGTTTTTGGGGTGTTTTTTTTTCCCTGTGATTCCCTTTTGCACGTTTTGAGGAGAAAAGGAGAACAACAACAAAATTCTACAATCAAAGGTAAATTAATAAAAAAAAAATACCGACACCGTCCTAAGAAATAATTAAAGTACTTAGGTGATAACTATAACTAAATTCAATTAACTAATTCAAATAATGAATGAAATTTTAACAACTTATAGGCTGCTATATTAACCACCTCCGAAAAATAAAGATAAAATAAATTTTGAAACTATAAAAAAAATCAAACTAATCAAATTCAGAATAAAGGGAGAGGCTGAGGACAGGACGAGATTCGGAGCACCAAGATAAAAATAAGAAAACAGATCCACAAGCTGTCTCAAACACCGTACGTATGATGAAAACGGAAAAACGAATAATTGCAACGGAAGAGTTATAAAACCACTAAACTCAAAATAATTAATCTGAGATCCCCAACTGAAATCTACCTTATCAAAAATGGAAACAGTGGTAAATCGCAGCATCAATATCCGGAGAGTAGGGAAATAATAAAATAATAAAAAATATTATAAGTTGAACTCTTATGCTATCCCAAGACAATTGAGAATAGAACCACGACTGTAATCAACACGAAATCGCAGAAGCAGAAGTAAGTCGATATGTCAAAGTCCCGAGTATAGAAATGCTCAAAATGTACACTAAAATAAAAACACCATGAAGCCGAAACCATGAACCAATGTCTACGCTAATTCAGCGGAAGAGGTGATGGTATCAACTTCACTGCTTTAAGAATGAAATGACTTTAGCGCGTGCACTTGTTGGAAATCAAACAGCCCAAAGTTGCCGGAAACAGCAACAAATGCGAGCGTCAAGTTGAACTGATACTAATTGAAAGCAATACAAGAAAATTGAAAAGTAAATAAATTTAAATTAAATAAAACGGAAAATGCATAATAAAAAAAATTAGAATATGAACACTAGACTTAGCGCGAGGAGAATACGAACCCCAACCACAATCGACACCGCACGGTGGAAATGATGGAAATTCGTAGCTTCCATCGCCCCAAGATTAGGTAAAATGAAGCAAAAGAAAACTGAAAGAAAAACTATAACTTAAGTTTGTTTTGTTTAAAGATACTGTTTGGGCGCCACTGTAACGAAGTTGCAGTGCGACAAAATTGAGAAACAAAAAAAAAATGAAATATATATTGAAATTAATTAAACCTTGAATCTAACCCTACAACTATTGATCCGGTATCTCACTCTGAAATCAAACACTATAAAGCAGAAGCAGTAGTGGATACCGAAATCAATGTCATAAGGGTCAAAACAATATGAACTCTAACTCTAAAACTGAAACAAAGAAACTGAAAACCCCTCGCAGTCAAACACTTGAAGTGGAAACGATAGTGGTTCGCAGCTCCAATGCCCCAGACTAGTGAATTAAAACAAAATTAAAAACTGTAAAAAACTATGGTGAACATGACAAATTTTACGGAGGTGGTTTGTTATTCCGACCTCCAACCGTTTAGTCGCCTCCTACGACAAGCAATGGATACTAAGGTGGTATTCTGGCTTATACTATTTTGCCCCCTACCTTTGGGCGCCACTGTAACGCCACTCTGTTGTACTTGTGTTTGGCGGTATCACCAAACGTTAATCCGACGTGATACCGACCATTTGAACTCCAAATTGCACCAGAATGACGTTAAAGAATCTCCGATCAGAGGCTTTGAATCGCGGCATTGATAGCTGGCTAAGGCTCAGGGTATGGGGGTGGGATTTATTCAAAGCTTGATCGGAGCTGGAGTAACCGCGAACAAACAAAAGATTAAAAATAAAGAAAATAAAAGAACTGGGATAAACTACCCATATGGCATCTGATTTACACCCTCCGTGGATCTGTTAAACTCCGAACAACATCACTGTATCAGCCCCTCCCAAGATAATGGTTTCTAACCCTTCATCATCTCGACTTTAAAAATTCCAACGAAGAAAACTAAATTCACCGAAGAACGAGAAAAGTACAAATAATAATAATAATAATAATAATGGTGGAGGAAATGAACGACGATTAGAGGCTGAAACAAAATTGGTTAATATAAAAAAATATAAATTAGTAATCAAAAAAAACTTAAATGATGTAATTTTTTTGGTGTACAACCAAATAAAAGTGCAAAAAAAAAAAAAAAAAAAAAAAAAAAAAAAAAAAAAAAAAAAAAAAAAAAAAAAATGTCCCACAAAAAAAACATTATAAGAATATATGAAAAAAAATTTCTTTTGGTTTTTTTAAACTAATTACAATAAGAAAAGAAAATTTAGCATTAAAATTAATCCAAGAACAAAAAAAATACTTCCGAAAAGTAAATATAGTAACACAAAGAAAAATTAAGTTAAAGCTTCCATCTGAAGCAAAAAAAAAAAAACACTCAAATTAAAGGAAATTAACTAATTAATGAATTGAACAAAACCAATAAATATGTATATACGTATGTAATAATAAAAATAATAATAACAAAAAAAAACGAACGATTTTATTTTCCGTTGGTATATGTGAGTCATCTGGGTCCAACTGTATCATCAATGATCTCCACTCCCGGCAGCTTCTAACGGAACCATCATCAAGACCCGTTTAATATTACCAAAATAAATATTTGGATCAGCACAGTTGAAGGGTAAATATGTTATGTTTATAGGAAAATCTCAATTATGAGCAAGGCGTGAAAACTTTTAGTTTCACACAGTTTCACATACGTATTCACTCGTTTGTAGATAAGACTGTGTAGTATCTGCTCAGAGGAGTCACTCGTACCATAAAGTCAATCTTCAAAGCTACAATATAATTTTTTATTTTTTTTTAACAGACTTCTGTAGCCAATAAAACACCTCGTTGATGTTCACCACACTACACAATATCAAGGGCAACCCAAGTTTCAAATAAAACAGGCCACGCCAAGTTTAACTGTTTATTTTCAATTTTTATTTTATAACTACTTATTTTTATTTTATTTTTATTACAAACTGGTATTGTCTTTAAATTTCTAGAATTTATTTTGTCAACACAATTGACAAGACAAAAATTATTATCTTAACAAAAAAAAATTATAATTCACCAAAAAATTTTTGTTTCTTTTTTTTTTCAATTAAAACTTTTATTATTCTCGATGCACTATTATATTTTTCGCATCATACCAAAAAAAAATCACCATATACTAAATCCAAATAGCTTTAGGTCAATCAAAATACTTTGACCCGCCTATCGGAAAAAACAATAAATTTAAATCCAAAATTCTCGACTGTGCGAGCACAAGAGCTTATTGCCGACTGAATTAAAAAAAATTATCTTTTTCCAATCTTGACCGATCGCTTACACAAAAAAAACATTTATCTTCCAATTTTTCCCCTCTCTCTTGTCGTTCACTTCCTCACCACCTCCAAGACTGGAATAAACACAACCACTCAAACCCATGAGCAGGGTAGTAACACCCATCTCTGCCGTTCCATTGTTCAGCGCGGAAACGACTCAACCAAAGTCGTTACAAACTGATTTATTCTACCTTGTTACACGCTTGTTTACAGTCTTTATCGATAGCAATAAAAATAATTACATTGCAAATGTATAAAATGATAGCAATAGTGCATTGCTTCGCTAAAGTATACAACACCTTTCGCGTTTTATTTCGGTTCAGAGCACAGTTCTGAATGAGCTCGCCAAACTGAAGCAAATTGATTTTATTGGTTTCTGTGTTGTGAATGTATGCCAATTTTCATATAAGTGTATGTATGGGGTAGTTTAATTGCTGGTTTTACAATATTTATTGTTTAACCAACGTGATACGACAAACCGTGAAAATTGTGTATTTAGCTAAACTTGGTAATTAAACGTTTAAAACATTTATATAAATTGTTAAATGTAATCAGACAATTGAAATAATTTTACTAAAATGCTATCCTACCTAAATGCTGCACGAGATTTGGAATAATTTTCTTTGTTTTAGTCTTAAATTTATTCACGAACTTGAACTAATTCAGACGTACAATTAGGCAGACTAACCGTCGACATAGGTTCGCGGGCTCTATTGTAGAACTGAAACCTGGTACATCCACACTCTAACAGGAGATTACGTGACTTAGGCCATTCTCCACCGTGGCTTTTAGAATAATCTTTACTCAAAAATAATAAATAATTTAGCTTTATGATTCCGACCGACGCATCAAAGAAAACATAAGCGCAGACGTTATTTATACAAAGGTCAAAACATTGAATAGAAGAAATAAAAATATTATTTGCTTCCGACATTAAAACTTTGTAGAGCGCTCATATTAGCAATACTCCTGATTCTATAAAAATATGGGAAACTTTTTTCGCTATAATTCGTTATCGCAAATTCATCAATTACCCACGCCTGCTAAAGGTATGGAGGAAAGGATTTGAATTTCTTTAATGACACGCAATTAGATGTTTCATTTATCTGGCGGCAACACTGGCCATAAAGAAAGCAGAAGAATGTATGAAACGATTTTCCACATTAGATAGCGTTTTACAAGGTGCGCGCGCATTGAAATTTCGCATCGAAATTGTTAGAACAGTTATAAAAGATGAACGGCTTCCTTCAATGTGAGGCGCACTAGTACGTATGATAATAATCATAGGAACAGGAAATTCGAAGTATAAGACTAATTATTGAACTCTTGCCAAAATCACCTACCACAAACTGTTGTTAGTGTCATGGAAAATTCATGGAATATTAACTGTAGCAGAATACTAAACATAGTTATACTATACTATTACTACTCGAACAGTGAAAAAATAAAATAAAAAGTCAACCAACAGCTTAATGAACGGAAGAAACCGATACTGCTGTAGCATCAGTAAAAAGTAAGAGGCATATCATCTCTTTTTATTGATAATCACCCCTATTATGATTCAAGAGTCAATCGAAAATCGACACGATTCTGTAGTGCGTTTTGACTGTCGATCGACTCGACAATCACAATGGTGAATATTTAATTGGAGAGTACAATTGATACAATAATAATTTCCCGTTGTATTCCTTGTAAATGTAGAACACTATGGTTTTGATTTAATAAATATAAAGAAAAATTTTACACAATTCATCACCACACACATGTATGTATTCCAATACGGGTGATGAGAAAATACCTGTATAACGATAGCCTAGAGTACCGTTTCTGAACACGTTTGCTCACGTTTTCCTTTTTCTTAAACACAAAATAGTCCTCCAAATAAACATAAAAATTAATTTTACACTAAACTGACTTATTTTTCATATATAAATCCACTTTTACACTATTATACTACACTATTACACTATAACACAACATAACATATACACTACTTTAATTTAAAACAAATATCACTTACGGAGACAGACTAAAACACGTCCATCTCCATCGAGCGCTCATCGCGCACCGATAAATACCCAAACAAAGTATGTATAAGAATTAGGGGGAGTCACCATCGGTCGGATCAGGATCAGGGTAATTTGTCTGTAAATATTTTTGAATTGTTTTTTTTTAAAAGGATGTTTAGCAAAAATAAGTGTTTGTATATCTCAACAATGGTTTAAATAGTAAATAAATTTGTTTAAATTAATATGGGTATCGTAATTGAAACTTAACCAATATTATTTTTCACGTCAAACATAAAATGTCAAAACCAAAAGGAATCAAAATTGAATAATTTTCTGCTACTGCTAGAGAAAAATTGAGCTACGACTTTTTTTGACGTTTCATTACTTTTAATAAGACTGTGTTGTATACAGTCATTTATACAATATTAAGAAAAGTGAGTGTCTTAATACCCATTACTAAAGAAAGAAACATTTGCCGTTTTACTTTGGTAAAAGTTATTCCTATTCGGATAGGAATGAAATTTTGCCCAAAATTTCATTCCTAGAAAGAGGAAAGAGTACAATAAATCAAAAAGAATGAGCGAAAATGAGAAAGTGAGCAAAATTGAACACGTAAACACTTTGTTTTGTTTTGTTATTTTTTCTGTAAGTTTTGAAGTAGCCCCGACATTTTGTTATTTTGCTTCTTTCTCTCCACTTTCGCTCTGTTAAATTAAAAAGCTACGTATTGGCCAACAATCACGCCACTCAAAAAATTTGGACTTAAATAATTTTGCCGATCCTACTCTCTTAATTTCCAGTGGAATTGAATTCCAAAGTGAAACTCCCCAACAATTTTTGGCCGGAATTAGGCGGAATTAGAGGAATGAAATCTACTAAACAGTAATTTCCTATATAGAGAACAAGACTCGTTAGCTTTGAGAAGTTTAAAAATAGAAAGGCAAACGCGAAATTCGTAAAAAATAGATAAACTACATCCTAAAACAAGGCTAGAGTAGGGATAAATGTAATCGAACTTCCTAATATCAAAAATAAACCTGGTACAAGCATTGAAACATCTTTGGAGAACATTCATATTTTTCTGAAGCATATACCGAATAAAACTATGTCACCGTAAGACGAAAAGAATTTTTTTCTAAAGTGACGTGACTATCAGAAAATCCAACTACTTTATACAAACAACTAAGCATGCCAAAGACCCTCTTACTAATACTAACTAAATGGTCACTCCAAGTAAGCGTTTTATTAATAACTAAGCCTAAATTCCTAACAGTATTTGAATATTTAATTAGCGAACCCTGCAGAATAATACAAACTAGGAAAGGACGAGGTATCTAACGGTTTTTTATAAATTATAATCGACTGAGATTTATTCGTATTAAAATGAGCCTATTAGAGAGGGACCGACCAACTAACGATATTACTTAAATCTTCATTTATCTGAGATATATTCCTAACAATTGAATTCTGATCTAAACGACTATTTCTATAAATTTGGGGGGTTGGCGTCTATTGGGGGGGGGGGGGAGGGGACCAACGTTGAGTAGATTAATCTACTAGCTCCATAACCTTCCAGTAGGGTGCGCATCACGTGAGCTGTTCTGGTCATGTATTAGGCAGCTGCGTGATGGGGATAATTGTTTAAGAGGTAACCTGTTCACAATTCGCAAGTGTACGTGCTGCCTCTTTATGGCAACCACAGGTAACTAAGGACATTTGGCACATTTTTGGCCATTTGGCACAGGCTAAATTACGGCGCTAAATCGGCCGATTTGCAATTCCCAGAAACTCGTAAGAGTAAAATCAAACGGCATGCGGGACAGGAGTAGGAATATACGGGAGTGGGACAGCCCACTCGAAGTCCTTGGGTTCCAATGCTACCGCCTTTCTAGCGGAACTACGTGCTGTAGTAAACATCTAGGAGGGAGAGCAATTAGCCCAGATATTATGTATCAAGTACCGGCAGCAAGTATTGTCAGGTTCATTAAGAACCTGAATATTGACTGGACGGATAATTAAGCAAGGTCCAGCACAATTGATCTTTTAGGTCGCAGTGCGAGGTGGCTGATCGCCCACATGGCCCTCCAATAATAATAATAATAATATTTCGGAATGGAGTTTTAATTTTAAATAAACCATACAATTAGATTAGAAATGTATTGTCATTGTGTTACTAACAATTGCCTATACTTAGGTGTCTATAACCGGGTCAATTTCCATCATTTCTAACTAAACCTCTCCAAATCCTCTTTAAGTTGTGTGAACAGGGTGTTCGGTGAGGCCCGGCCATCTCTGAGAGGTCTTGCTTATAGCTTGGTCGAACACTCCAATCAATCCATCAATCAGGAATACACTTCAAAACTTTTATAAAATATACCCTACATTTTTTGACAGTTGTCAAAAATGCGAAATATCAAAAAAAAATTCCATGGATCTAATATAGAACACAAAATTTTACCGCCACAAACACACAACGTGGCAAGTTACATAGAAGCTTAACACTTCAATAGAGTTGTTTTTGATCAAAATCCATGTAAAAAATGTAAAAAGTAAACAAAACATAGTGACCCCATATTCATTTTCGAATACTCTTGTGGTAAACACAAGTACTAAAAAAACATGTACATACATATAAAAGCGCGCTCGATTTGCAAAGCTTAAATAGTTTAGTTTAACTCGTCGACGAGTGATAATAAATGATCAAGTGAATATAATAAGATGTAGATTGATAATAGTGGAAAGTGTTGGAAAATATAGACTGAAAATTAGCACCAATAAAATCGTGTTTTTTACATGCAAAACAAATGCCCAATAAACGATTAACAAAATCATAAACGAGGTCAAGTTTGAAAGATTAAAATTAAAATTTGTAGCGGTCCAAACAATGTCTTATCAGAACGGAAGCAAATTTTAGAATATTTGTTTGTCATTGCAATTTGTATTTAAAATATTTTTGTTCATTAGTTAATATTTTTGTGTGTATAACTGTACAGTATAATTTAAATGAAGCAAATAATTGTCGGATTTTTATTCGTCATCCAATTATGCATTGCTGACCTTCCAAACTTGGGTAAGAATAATGTCGCCAATTATTGTTGTGTATGGCGGATGTTAAATTAATTTGGTTATTAATACAGGTGATAGATGTAATACAAATGGAGATGAAGGGTTAGCCGCATGTGCCTTATTTAGCGATTGCGATGTGGCAAAAGACTTATACATAAATCATGGGCAATTGCCACAACCATGTAACCATCATAAAGGTGATTTAGTAGTTTGTTGTGCTGGTGTAACACCATATTCGGAGAGCCTTGCAAGTAAGTTGCTCCTTACGTTAAATCGATCTATATTTTATTAGCTACATATACTTATAGAATGCCAAGAGTATAACGCAAATGTAACCTGTAATATTGGACCGCTAAGCGCATTAATCGAAAACCGTTTAGCATCCACTAAAAACTATCCACATGTCGCAAAGTTACTTTATAAAATGGACGCAACAAATAAAACGATGTTTTACGGTAACGAAGGTACATTAATAAGTACACGTTATGTTTTAACTGCTGCACTCTCATTAAATGAATATCCCGGGTATGGATTGAATTTACAGTAAATATAGTAATCGGTAACCAATCATAAAATCATTCTTATTTATTAGTTATACGAAACTTGTCAAAGTGCGCCTTGGGATGTCAGATTTATTAGCAAATGAAAGATCTCGAATTGATTATGACATAGCAAAAACAATTGCGCATCCCAATTATCATTCAGGAGAAATCTATAATGACATTGCATTAATAAAGTTATCGGCGAAAGTTGAATTTTCAGAATACATTCGTCCAATCTGTTTACCTGATACTGACACTAAGCCCAATGATGTTTATCGAATTTATTTTAATTTCAAATATATTAATAATACTCAACATCCGTTGGTAAAATATCAACGATGGATTGTATCGAACGAGGTGTGTAATGTGGCTTATAAACGGTTTGATGAATTCTTTCAAATGGACGATAATTTTATTTGTACCACTTCGATGGAATTGGGTGATTCAATTTATCCTTCCAGTATTATTGGCGCTCCAATTGTGACAAGTCATCCTAGTGTCGGATGTGCAAATATTTTATTTGGTATTTCGACAATACGATTGCAATCGAAAATAGCAGACGCGGCTATAAAAGTATTCAATTACATTGAGTGGATCGAAGGCAAAATTTGGGCAGATGGAGAGGAATAGTATGCTTAATTTTTGTATGATATGAAAATAAAATAATTAAAATTAAAATGATCTTTTCACTAGTTCCTGCTGAATCTGAAATTATGGACCAGTTTTATATGGAACCCTCCTTATTAAAATTGATTATAATTAGTCAAAAAATGTATATTAACATATTTCAAACTTTATATACGACAGACCGGTAGAAGTTTAAAAATAACGGTTATGCGAAATAATCAAATTGACCGATTAGATCAGCCGCAACTTGCTGATTCGTGTAAACGAAATATTTCCGGTAGAAATTTCCTATTTTTCCTTTCTTTCTTTAGTCTTCTTGTTCGTACTTTGATATTCTCTTCCATTCTTACTGAAATTTTCGAAGAAACAACGGGGATATTTTCTATTACAATTTTGACAATGCTACGTTAATAAATAAACAAATTTCTGTCATCTAATCCAATTAGTGGTATAAGTAATCAATATTGACAGCCTTCATGAGTGCAGATGTATTTTAAGCGTATATTGGTTTAATCATTATAAAATGAATGACTCAGACCTTAAAATGTTTCATCAGAAATTATCATTTTCTAATTGTTGTAGCATTTTCGAAGAATTTCCACAAAGCAAATTATGGTACAATTATTTTAATACAGATAAACAAAGAACAAAAATTTCTGTTGTAATAAATTCGAAGAATATTTAGCATTAAAAATTAAGATGTTACCAGTTCTGAAAATATGCAAATGTCAAAATTTCGTTAATACCAATTTCAACTGATACCTTCATAGAAATGCGAATACTGTTTAGCAAAAAATTTCGTACTCAAATTTTTATTTTTTTTATAGTAGAGGGAAGGAATTAAACGAAATTATGCGGTCGCAACAAAGAACTTCTTATTTAGGATTTTACAGCTACCGGTTATTATACATAAAAAATTTGGTATATCCGACTGTCGATTGTACGATTTAGTAATTATCAGAAATAATCTCAATCCTTGTGACCTTCCTCAATCCTTCCAATTCCTTGTGACCTTCTTCGCTGTAATCTCAAATAGTATATAACAGGTGGGATCGGCTTGTTTATTAATTTAAAGATTAAATTTAACGAATTTTACTGTGACAAAATAAAAGAATTTATGGCTAAATGAACAGAGCTGAATTGGATAATTTTAAAGTTATGAATTACAAATTGAATAGAAGATATTATGCTTGTAGATTAAACATCCTCCCCCCCTTGAAGGGTTCCGTCCTTTAACTCGACTTCGTAGATAGGAAGAGGACATAGCTTTGATATCGAACGTTTCAATGATCCAGTTGAAGTTTTAACAGTAGCAACGCGAGTATGTCCATCAAGGCCAGGGTATATTACGACGACTCTTCCCATCTTCCATTTTAGCGGAGGAAGATTATCTTCTCTGATTAGAACCAATTCACCAGGAGCTACTGATTTCCTTCCATGCTGCAGCTCACATAAGTACTCTCTGGACCACCGAGACCAAAAATGTTGCTGTAATTGTTGAACCAATCTCCAACGGCGTACAGTAGAAATATTTTCATTTGTTATCTCTGGCTCGCAGATGGTGATAAGAGGACGACCAATCAGAAAATGAGCAGGGGTCAGGACATCTAGATCGTCAGGACTCGATGATACTGGTGTAAGTGGTCGAGAGTTTAACACCGCTTCGACTTGTTTGATGACGGTGTTCAATTCTTCAAAAGTAAGCGACGCGTTGCCCACGACTCGGAGAAAATGTTGCAGGCCACCGAAGTGCGGAGATGATGGAGGTTGAAAATGCCAAGTGATGCTGTTGTCTTGGCAAAACTTTGTAACTTCTAATTGATGTTGTTGGGACATGAAAAGGTTACGCATTTTTTGAAGTTCGGAGTAAGCGCATACAAAGTTTGTTCCGTTGTCGGAATATATGTGATGACATATCCCTCGAGTAGCAATAAACCTCTTTAATGCTCCTATAAAAGCATCTGTGGTCATGTCAGGCACCAGCTCCAAATGTACAGCTTTCACGGAAAAAATATGAAGATTGCGAGATATGCCTTTGTAGGTTTCTTTCCTCGGACCTTATAGTGGCGATGTAAAAAGGGCCACAGTAATCTACCCCGATTACACTAAATGGTGGTGAATGGTTGATTCTATGAGTCGGTAGGTTACCCATCAATTGATTGGTAGATCTCGGATGCAACTTGAAACACCTAATACAGGAATGATATGTCCTACTAGCCAATTGACGCCCTTTTAAAGGCCGACATTTTTGACGGATTGTTGCTAACATAGCTTGAGGTCCGGCATGCAACAATCTAGAATGATACTCGGAAAAAAAATTTAGTGTGAAAGGATGTTTAAATGGAAGAAGTATAGGGTGTTTGAAATGGAAAGGTAATGAACATTTTTGTAGGCGGCCACCGACTCGTAATATATTTTGATGGTCGAGGAAGGGAGACAAGGAATTTAGACGATTTTTTGTCGGTAAGACTTTTGATGACATCATTCTTATTTCATCATGAAATGCTCTACCTTGAACAATTTTGACTATACCATGAAGACTGTTCTCAAGCTCTTTAATTGATAGAGACCCTTCTGTTCTTTCTTCCAATTTGCCTCGCAATCGACCATGTAAACGACAGTTAGAAATGAATTGGTTGATCCAAGCCACTATGTTGCGTAGACTTCTGAAATTATTTCTATATTTTATGGAGTCGATTAAATTATTTCGATAGCTCGTGCTTGATTCTTCTTCGATGGAAACCAATACAGATTTTTCGATCCGGTGGTCAGTCAGAGGCACCTCAACTGGAAGCTTTGATTGTATCCAATTTTGAGCATCTGTAGATAAAAATTGAGGTCCATTAAACCAAGTTGAACATTTGGGCAACTCTTCTGGCATGATCCCTCTTGAGACAATATCTGCAGGATTTTGTTCGGATTTTACATGGTTCCAGCTGTTGACGTTTGTAAGTTGTTGAATACTGGAAACTCGGTTGGCAACGAATGTATTCCACGACGACGATTCAGATCTGAGCCAGTGGAGGACGATAATTGAATCGGTCCAATAACAAATGTTATTGATTTCAAAGTTAATTATAGCGAGTACCCGATGTGCCAGATCGGCAAGAAGATAGGCAGCGCAGAGTTCTTAGCGTGGAATAGTAGTTTTTCGTAATGGAGATATAAGTGATTTTGAGCATAAGAGTGTGACTACTATTTCGGTTGCCAGTAACATGCCTAATTGATTTGAAGAAATGATTTACGATCTTCTGGACGGAGTTCACTTAGAATATCTGGTGAATTGGAACACCATTTGAGAAGAGTCATTTTAGCGGTACCTAGCATGGAAGTAATTTGTGTTTTCATTTCTTGAAGTTCTGATAGAGAATTGGATCCCGTTAGCAGATCATCTACGTACATATCATTATGAATGGCGTCACTTGCAAGTGGATAAGTATCTTTATGATCTATAGATAATTGTTGCAAGCAGCGGGTTGCAAGATAGTGAGCTGTCAGCCTGTAGACTTGTAGATCTTCTGATGGTGCATCACGCCAAAATATGTATTGCAGATGGGAATCTGACTCATCGATCCAAATTTGTCTGTATGCTGAAGAGATCATTTTGAACCACTGCTCCGACCATCAGGATGTCATTAAGAGACTTACCTGATGTCGTCTTCGCAGACCCGTCGAATACCAGTCTTAATTTGGTGGTAGAGCTCTCAGGTTTTATTATACAGTGGTGTGATAAAAGTGGTTAACCGACATCTTTGTCTCTGAGACTAATTGCATATGTCCTAACCTCTTATACTCTCGCATGAACTCCCCATAAGCCTCTTGAAGTTCTTGATTTTGACTGAGCTTTTTTTCAATATTTAAGTAACGGCACAGTGCCATAGTTCTAGAATCGCCTAACGTAGATGGAGACGTTTTGAGAGGAAGCTTGACAAAAAAATGGAAATTTTTTGCTTCAAGAAATATTTTTTTCCAAAAACTAAAATGTAGACGCTCGTTATTCGAAGCGACAAATAAATTCTTTTTGTAAAGATTATGCAAATTTTCCAACAATATACCTTTGTATAACAACATTCGCAGTAACGGTAAATATAAAATATAAAGGGCTGAAACCTGACGAGGTAATCACAACTGTAGTCCGAAAAATTACGGGCATACGTTAACTCATCTCAAGTCAATCTAACCTCCAACTGACTAAATCTCCAACTCTAAAACACCAAATCAATCGGCAACCCAAACTTTAACTTAATTACCAAATTCAACCCATAACTTATCTTGAACTAACACTAACTCAAAACCTAACGTAACCCTAAAATCAACCGCATTCAATTCTACCTCAAACTGCAATTTAACCCCTTATCCAATGCCCAACTTAATCCTCAAATCAACACTGCCCGAAAAACTACATGCGTACTTGAACTCAACTAAAAAACATTCTCAAACTAACTTCCAACTCAACTACCAACACAACCCCAAACAAATTCCCAACTGAACCGCTGACTTGAAGTCAACTCAACCAAACCTCAATTCTTAACTTAATCCTAAATTCAATGCCTAACTCAACTCAAGCTAACTTTAACTCAACTGCCAATTCAACCTCCAAATAAATACCGAACTGAAAGTCTCACTGATTTGGGCGAAAAAAATCCCAATCGGACATGCCGTTTTTTCAGATACCGTAGGTACAGACTAGGGTTTCTCAAAACAGGCACATTAATAATAAATTACAGTAAAACCTCGGTTTAAGAGACTTAGATCCGAATTAGAAAATTTGAGAATCTGGTATAGAAGTTATCTATCAATAGCATTGTCAAGTCAGTTTCAGACCTGTTACGAAGGAATTTGGCTATTTCTTAACCGATTAGGGCTAATTAGGAAGGCACTTGGCTATTTATTAACCGATTACGATGAAATTCGATCTGTACGTAGGAAATGTGATTCTAAAATGATTTTACAAGATGTTTTGGAAAATGGCCAAATAGGAAGAAACGAAGGAACTTGGTGATATCTTTGCTGATTTTGATGAAATTCGGTGATGAAATCGATTTTGATGAAATTTTGATAAAGTTTCGAAATATGGCCAATTAGCAAGGAATTTGGCCATTCCTTAACCATTCCTTAAAAACTCAAGAACAACTGCCTGAGCAGTCTTCTACGCAATGGTTGGAAATTATGATGGAAAAATTATTGAAAAAAATGGATACTATCCCTAATTAGGAATCCCTAGTGAGGAACGTTGTTTTAAAATCATCCCTACCTGACAACAACATTTTATTTAACTTCTGCCATTTAAATCCTGGTAGTTTGGTTCATAATTTTGAAGAATTGAAGGTAATCGTTAAGGACATCCCGTTCCATGCTATTGCCATTTCAGAAACTTGGTTGAAATCTAAACACTCTACTAAACATTTTGATTTTGACAATTTTACTCTATTTCGTAAAGATCGTTCGGGGCGGCGTTCTGATGGTGTTGGTGTTTATGTCAAAAAACTTCTAAATCCAAAAGTTATATACACTAATGGAAAAACTCTTTATTCGACATAATCTTTGTTGAAATTAGAAATCAACTTAACATGAAAATGGTCCTGGGTGTAGTATACAATCCGCTCAAATTGAAGTCCTCGAAATTAGGATTCCTAAAAGATCTTGAAACTGTCTTAAGTGATCTTATGAAACGATATAATGAGATCATTATTGTTGGTGACTTTAATATTGACTGTCTCGTTTCAACACCTACGGCTAAAATCATTAATGTCATCTTATGGGCTTGGATTAGTCTCAAAGGTAGCTACTAATTTTATGGATGATTCTGCCACTTTAATTGATTTGGCCTTCGCCAATCATCCTAACAACATACTCAAATCTCAATTCCTGTCATTGCAACCACCCATGATATGATTTATGGGTCGTATGTGTTCCCTGTTGACAAAAATGTTAGTAACCAATTTATTTACGTGAGAGATTTCTGGAATATTGACAAGGACGCGCTACTGATCGCTGCTAATTCAATAAATTGGGCATCATATCATTTTTGTGATGTTAATAAACAGTTATCACTTTTAAATTCATTTATAAGTTATCTTATTAATAACTTTGTACCAATAAAAATGATTTGTGAGAAGCGTAAAGTGCGTGATCCGTATTTTAATAATGATATTTTATTGCACCGTAATATTCGTGATTTTCTACATGAGAATTGGAGAAAGCATAAGACTGACATTAATAGGTTAAAATACGTTAGAGCTCGTAATAAAGTAAATTATATGATCAAAGCTGCCAAATGCCAGTTTTTTAATGATCGTTTTAGCAATAATACTACGAGTAAATTGTTCTGGAAGAACTTCAACACATATGTAAATCCGCCAATTCCGGAGTGTAAATGTGACATTACCTCTGATGAGTTCAATAGTTACTTCGGTTCGGTTTTCAACGCCAATGATGTAAATTTTGTTTGTGATGCAGTTCATTCTGCCGCTGACTTAAATGCTTTCTACTTTAAAAATGTTTCTGCCGAAGAAGTTTGTTTCCATCTGGATAAAAACAATTCGAGTTCTGTAGGTGTTGATGGTATTCCACTTAACCTCAATCAAATTCTACTTCCGGTTTTGCTACCTCACTTAACTTTTATTATAAATTATGGCCTCACAAAATCGATATTTCCTGATGAGTGGAAAATTGCGACAATTTCGCCTATTCCAACAATACCAAATCCATCTACGGTAACTGATTTTCGTCCTATAAGTATATTACCAACATTATCTGAGGTTTTTGAAAGAATTATTCATGCTCAGATCAGTGGCTTCATTGCTAAACATAACCTATTGGATGAACTATAATCTGGATTTCGTGCCAATCACAGTACTACAACTGCCTTGTTGAAAGTTACTGATGATATTACTATTAATATTGAAGATGGAAAAGTTGCAGTTTTGGTTCTCTTAGACTTTTCTAAGGCGTTTGATAAAGTAGACCACGCTATGTTGTTATCGAAACTATGTTATGAATATAACTTTTCCAAGAGTGTTTGTCAACTTATAGGTTCTTACTTGCGTCTGCGACAACAATCTGTAAAATATCATGGCAACTTCAGCTACAACATTTTTGTCATATCTGGAGTTCCTCAAGGATCTATTTTAGGACCTATTCTGTTTTCATTGTACATAAATCAAATTTGTCAATCAATTAAACAAACGGGAAACATTTGCTATCACCTTTTTGCGGATGATTTGCAAATCTATTCTTTTGGGGATATTGATTCGGTTGACGCTGTGATTAATAATCTAAATCAAGCTTTGTGTAATATTTTGGAATGGTCCAAAGTGCACAAACTTCAAAAAAATCCTGCGAAGTCACAAGCCATACTAATAACTAATAAAAAACTTATAAATTTACCGATAAACAGTCTTTTAATTGAGAATTACAGAATTGAGTTTTGTGACGTTATCAAGAGTCTGGTGTTGATCATAGACACTAAATTAAATTGGAGTACCCATGTTAATAACCTATGTGGTAAAATTTATGGTATCTTAGGCGAAATTTATTTCAAGTGATGTGAAATGTTATATCATTCGAACTCTTGTGGGACCTTTACTTTCATATTGTTCTTTGATATATTCGCAATGTTCCAAGAGGTCCCTACGAAAGTTAAATGTTGCTTTTAATTCTTGTGCTAGATACATATTTTTGAAGCGAATGGGCGATCCAATTTCGCACTTTTCTGAACAGATATTTGGTGTATGCTTGAACCAGTTTTTGGAACTGTTGGTGTTGACTGTGATGTTTGGTTTGACTAAAAATAAAGTTCCGAACTACCTTTATGATAAACTGAAATTCTCGAAATCGCAGAGGACATTAAATTTAAATTTGCCTAAATCATGCAAAACTAAGCCAAGACAACGTGCTTTCTTTATCCATGGAGTGAAGCTCTGGAATAGTCTGAATCCTTCTATAAAGGCAGCATCTAATTTGCGTGGTTTCAAGGGACTGTACCTCGAGGGGCTATAATTCGTTTTTTTTTCTTTTTCCATTATCACGTCTTCTAATGTTTTATCTTTTCTTCTGTATTTTTAATTATATTATATTTAATTTTAATTATTGTTCTAATTATTTTTCTATGTAATTGCTGGAATGTACATAGGAATATATCCCTGGATATTGTAAAAAGGCTATGCCTTATTTGTGTATAATTAAGTAAATAAATAAATAAAATAAAATAAATAATTTTCTAACAACCATTGCCTGCAAACCATACAATGTCCAGAACCTTTAATTTAGCAATCTGGCATGTCAACGGCTTCAAAGTTTCTTGATAGAACACGAAATTGATGTCATGGTAATAATGTCCGAAACGCATAACACCAGCAAAAGTTTCCTAAAAATATCCAGATACACCAACTATGACACAAATCGTCCTGATGGAACAGCTCATAGTGGCGCTGCAGTTATAATCAAAAACATAATTAAACACCATGAAATAGAAAAGTATAAGACGGAGCATCTAAGAGCAACTACTATAGTAATAGAAGATTATTTAGGTCCTATAACCGTTTCGGCTAATCAGTCAGTGAACCTACATATTGGCCAACTGATACAAGAAAGATCCTAGATGTAGAAAAGAAAGTTAAATCAGCAATGGCAACGATATCGACTAGCGAAACGTAAACTAAACAAAGCCGTCAAACAGTTAAAAGAACTGCTTCTCAATGAAAAAACCAATCAATTCAAGAATATTTATCATAACTTTCACCAACAGGAAACACAGATTATTCACTGTGGAAGGCGACTAAAAGCTGAAACAACCACAACAGCATATTCCGCCAATACGTAAAAGTGACGACTGGGCGAGAAATAACGAAGAAAAGGCCGAAGTATTTGCAGACCATTTTGAAATAGTATGTCAACCTTATCCATTCTAAACTACTTGGAATCACCATTGCAAATGAATCATACTATCACGAAATTTACTATGTTAGAAGTAAGAAATGTGAGACAGAGATAGTTAAATCCTAAAAAGGCGGCAGGATATGATCTTATCACAAGAAAAAGTTTGCAGGAGTTGCCAGATAAGTTTTTTCGATTTATAATCTTCTTATTCAACGCAATACTTAGAACGAAATAATTCCCAATACAATGGAAGTTTTCACAAGTAATATTAATACCAAAACCGGGCAAGTCCTCAGAAGAATCACAAGAATCGTCAGACCTATAATATTATATGACCTATGTCGTACAGACCAATAAACCTCAATCTGGATATATGGTATACATCTGCTGGGAATGGCCCGCAACTCGAACTGGGATACTCTTCAGCGGTTCCTGTATATATTTCTAAGAATCATAGTAGATGCACCATAGTTATTTTCAAACGATACAATTCACAAAGGTTTACAGCTCCCAACAATATGGGAACAGGGTATCACTCAAGATTGACAATTCATCCAAATGATCTAGCGAGCAAACTTCTCACTACCACAACGAGGGTAAGCCACAACGAGGGAAAGATAAACGTCACAAAATTTTTAATTTGCCAAACAGCCAAGTTCCTGCCTAATTGCCTCCGTTCCAAAACTTCATCCATCGTGCAAGCCCAGTTACATCATTACCGGTTAAGTAATAGCAAACTTCATTCATATTTGGACTGAATTTGACTAGGAAATGCTATATTTGGATAAACTTCTGGACGAGATATTTAAATTTTCTATATTCGGATACAAATATACCAATTAAACAAATAATTTGTTTAAAATTAAAAATAAAACTTAAATGGGATCGAAGCACAACTCGAAGAGTTTGACATTAAATTGTTACATCGCCTCTGATATAAAATGCTCACTGTAATGAGTCAGCGGAACGAGAATGACGAGGATAGACAGTTTTAAAATATTATTGTTGAGAGTCAGGATGAGATAAACTGAGGAAAATCACAAAAAAATGTTTCAATAAAACCATTGGACATGAAATATTATTAAAACTCACAATTTTAATAAAAGTGTTGGTTAGATTACCGTTAGCTAAATTCCATACAAGAAAATTTAATTTAGCTAAATTTAATAAGTTTTGAACTTTATTGAAAGTTGAAAGCCTCCACTTAAAACTCATAACAATTTATTCCTTATAAATGTTAAGTATTTTTGTCAAGGTCATTTGTTCAATGTTTCCAGATAACAAATAATTTTATACAACATTTTTGATGCCACAGGCAACAGTAAAATTATTCTTAAAATAAATTTTTAATTCAAAAGGTTTAACGACTAAAATTTCACTTAAAAATACAATCACACCTTTATAAAGCTTTCAACTTGATCGAATACAATTAATCAAGTTGGCTTTTATGCGGAATAATTCTTTCCACCATAAATTTTAAAACTCAGATATATTGTACATTAACCTATTGTCAAAAGCTTTTACAGTACCCAAAATTCTTGACACCCATATACACAATATGCTAAAACATTAAATAACAAGAAAAAAAAATAAACTCGCCTTAATTTATTGATGCAAAGAGAAGTAATGGGAATTCATCAATGTCACACTGCACCTACATTTGTCACATAACACTTTATTTCCTAAACATAAAACTAAAATCACGGCAACAATGAAAAGCTCAATTATTTTATTTTTTTACTGTTACTATTATTACCACTTTCAAATACAAAATACAAAATTTCACACTTGAACTATTTTCTCATTTTGCCCAGATTTTGGATTCCAAATATTTTCACTTAATTAGAACTTAAAATAAACAGATTTTTTTTTTATCACGTTGAGTGCTTTTTATATTTATTCACTAAGCATATACACAAAAAAAAATTTTTTTTCACTATCAATTTCCACAATTCAGTTATCCATTTTTATCCTTTTGTATAGCTTTTTTTATGATTTAATACACAGATACACAAAAAATAGATAAAACGCATAAATAAATTTCCCAACAGCGAATACACTTTGCTTGTATCTAGAGCGTAAGGCGCGCGCGGACACCCAAAAGGAAAATTAAAAAAAAAAATTTTTGATTGTGTCGTTGGATTATTATTTTTAAAAATAAATAAAATTTTAAATGTTTTTTATTTTGTTCTGTTACATTTTACTTTTAGTATCAAAAATCCCGAGAATTTTATTTTTCTTCTTAAATCCGTTACCGTTTGGTTAAAATGTCGCGATATAACTAAAAAATGAAAAATAAATTTTCTGTGTGTACCGCCGCCGTCGTGTATATCGTCGCCGCACACACTTATCTCTCAAGCAGCTGGGTATAACGAAATGTATATTATACGAAAAATCGTTTACACATACACACCTACACAATATATGTATGGAAGAAAGAAAATGAGAAAAATAGTTGTTGGGAAAATTTTCTTTTCTAAATTTGTTTCATAAACAATTTTCACTCAGTTGACATACAAATTCTCTCATGAACTCGTTAAATGAATTTTTTTTCCCCGTTTTATTCATTGTAACGATTTATATACAGATGAACCAATAAATGCTATAAAGAACGAGAGGTAATTTATGTATTTATTTATGTTGTTGTTTTAGTTGCTTAAAGATTTGATCACGTTGAATGGAATTTGTGTGTGGACAAAGATAAAAGAATGAGATGATTCTGTATTTTTGTGAGTCACATTAATTTTTTTATTGTTTTATATTTTGTGGATGTAAATTAAGACAGGTGTACAAAGAATGAAAAAGCTTAATTAAATTTTTACGTTTTGCCTTGTCTAATGACTTATATTTCGCTTAGCCGTGCCGTACGACAGGTACAAAACAAATATAGCCACTAGAAGCACAACGAAATAAAATGGCTCAAACTCATATAAAAGTATATGCGCCGCGTTAAATTTCGGCCGGTCATAATTGGTAGTTTTGCCATTTTAATCAAAGAACCAAATCATATGACCTCAATTATAGAAGACACAAACTTTAACGACATTTCAGTGGAGAAAAGTTGTGCCGTACAATACTGGGCGACAATAAAAATCACCTAATTATGATTGATCCGTTAGGTGGGCTAGCCGACGATTTTTTAAAACCAAGTAGAGTGCAGCAAACCGCTTTTTACTGCAATTAGAGGGTAATCTCCATAAAAAGCTTAGCGAAACCGATACTGATCGCTCGGAGTACACTCAGCAGCTCTCTCTATAGTGAAATCTCAACGCGACACGTTCGCCAATCCCACGAACTATTTTACATTTAACAACGTAACAACCGTCGCCTCCATATTTTTCTCGATCAAACCCCAGTCACCTAATTGCTTCAATTCAATTTCAACGTTTCAAGTTTAGCAATTCATTTGCTTGATCTGGAAGTCGATCAAATCAATAATCGGATCGATATTCTGGTTTTCAGCAATCTTCGACGGGCAATGTTAAAGTCGTCTCACGGTCTAATTGTACTCGTTCTTTCGTGGGTCGTACAGGCCAGAGAATATTAGGACAAACGATGCAGCTATTTTCAAAAGACAAAAAGGGATCATTCGTATTAAAATTACCTTTCCGAGTTCGATCACTATTGGATAAGAAAAAAGCGGTTTTCATTTGTCATACCCAAATAAGACAACGATCCTCGATAATTTGTTTTCCGAGTAATTTTAGTTTTATTTATATGAGATAACCTAAGACCCTGAGCAACACTCTGTACAAGTTTAGCTTGATGGTATTTGCGTGGTATTTGTGTTATAGCATTAGATACGTTTTAAAGTAGCAGATCGGAAATATTCCTCGTATTTAACATAACGCTCATTTTTTCCATATTTGGTAGATTTCTCATATTTCTCTTAATCTCATGTTTCTCATGTTTCTCATATTTCTCACATTTTTCTCATATTTTTCATATTAGTCTTATTTCTAATATTGATCGTAATTCGCATATTTCTAACACATTCTTACTCCCATAACTTACTTTTCATGTATTTCTGATATCTCTCATAATCCTCATATTTAATTGATAGCTCATTTTGGTCCATATGTCAAACTAGTAAAACTTTTCACATTTCTCAAATTTTCCACATTTCTAAAAATTTTTTTCTAAGCTCACATTTATTATTTACATTTTCCATATATTTCTCATCGAAATGTGAGAAATAAATTCTCCATTTCTCTCTCTATATTTATAATATTTCTGAAATTTTCATTTTTATATGTTTTCGGTTTCATAGGTCGGAGATCGATGAGTTTCGATGGAGTTTAAATTATTTCTCAACCGTAATTTTCTTACCCTGGAATAAATAGAAAGTTGTCAGAAAATGATAAATTTTCGAAATGAAAATATTTTATTAATTCATCAGAACTTATAATTTATTTGGTAATTCCACTGGAAGGTTAACTTCCATTGGTTAACTCCACAGGTTAACTCGCATTGCAAAAATATCAAGGGCCGCCTTTCAGGTTCAAAGTTTTGCACTGCCAAAATCAGTCTTGAATCAGAATTGAAAACCTTCGACAGCAGCATGCCGAGTGAGTTTGTATCGTGTGCGTCAACCAAATGCGTAAATCATATTAAATTTGCCCACACGATTAGCCGCTAGTGCTCTTATTATAATATATATTTCTCACATGTCTCACACTTGTTATATTTTTGAAATTGCTATTTTTCTTTTACATTTAACATTTCTCATATATCTCACATATATGTGTTGCCTAAAATGCTCATATTGCCATATTATATATTTCTCACATTTCTCATATTGGTCTTATTTATCTCAAAAGTCTCATATTTCTAGTATTTCAAATATTTCTTGCATTTTATCATATCCTCAAGGTGGAGATTTGAAAATTTTTCGAATTTATCATAATTTTCACATTTCGTTTATTAGAGCCGTATTTAAATTTTCTTAATTTTTTAAGTAAAATTCTTCCCATACTTTGCAGAAAGAATTTTATTAAAAAAAAAAATTAGGCCGAATTCAACATTAATAACTTTAAACGCCTCTCCTAAAAATTAACGATTTGTAAATGTCGTATTCTTATTTGGACACATATTTCCGAAATTTCTTATTTTTCTTAAGTTTAGCTTGTTTCTCATATTCCTCATATTTTTCGGATTTTTCATATTTCTCATATTGTCTATATTTCTCATATTTCCAACATTGATAACATTTATCATATTTTTAATGTCTCATGTTTAATATTTTTCATTATTCTCGTTTTTCTCAATTTTTTCTGAGTTTTTCTTTATTTCCAATTTCTCACGTTTGTCATATTTTGAGAAATGTTTTTTTTGTTCCCCCCTCCCCCCCCCCCCAGAGATCTTAGAACTCTAGGTTTGTCATATTTTTTATATTTCTTATATATCCTATATTTTTCTTATTTCTCATATATTATTTTGCCTATAATTCTCATATATTCTATATTTTAAATTTCTCACATTTCTCATATGGATCATATTTCTGAAATTTCCAGTATTTCTCATATTTCTTGTATAGAAATTTCTCGTGTTTGTTGTCATAATTTCCACATTTGTCATGCACATCTCCAAAATTATGGGCAAGCAAATGTGTGTAATATTTTTGTAGTATTAATATTTCTAACATTTCTCATATTCTCCATTTTTTCTCTTATTTATAAATATATATCATATCACACATTCTTTTATTAAACATATATTTCTCGTTGTCATTTTTCATATATGCCATATTACTCATATTTCTCATATTGAAAACATGTATCATATTTTTAATATCTCATCTCATTATTTATGATATTGTACTATAATCGTTCTCATAGCTTTCATAATTATTTTATCTCTTAGGTCTCACATATTTTTCACATTTTTCATTTATCCCATATTTGCAATATTTCATCCATATTTTTCGAATCTCACATATTATTCGGATTTAGAGGTTGGAGATTTTAGATCTCTGTAATCGTTATATTTTTATGTTTCTCGTTTTTATCATTATTTATTTCTCACATAAATTACATTTGTTGTATTTATCATATTTATATTTTTCTTAAATATCCTATTTTTCTCATATTTCTCACATATTTGTTTTCCTACAATCCTCATATTTTCCACAATCTAAATTTCTCACATTTCTCATATTGGCCATATTTCCAATATTTCCCATATTTTATAAAAATAAAAAATTCAAAAAAAATTGCTCAAAATTTCTAGCAATTGTCATAATTATTGTCAGATTTATTTTATTTCCAAATTTTCTCACATTTCTTACATTTAGTATATTACTCTCCTGTATTGGTCATATTTTTTATAATACTAATATTTCTACCAATTGTCGTATTCACTATACTTCTAATATTTCTCATACTTCTCACATTTCTCCTATATAAAAATATTTCTCATTTTTCTCTTAATATTTGTACATTTCTTATATTTCTTACTAACGTTTTTCATAATTTTAATCCCTCTTGTTTAATATTTTTCACATTTCCTTCATTTATCTTATTCTCCATATTTCTCATTGTTCTCTTTTTTCTATTATCTCATACTAACATTTTCAAATAGCCCTTTCTACTATTTATGAAATGGTCATCGTTCTCATAGCCCTCATAATTATTTTATATCTTACGTTTCTCACATATTTTGCAGATTTAGAGGTCTGAGATCTTAGATCTCTATGTTTGCATTATGACTTTTTTTCCCTATATTCCTCGTTTCTATAATTTTACTATATATTTCTCATGCATGATATTTTTCTTATCTCCATTTCTATATGTACCTTACATATCTCATATTTCTCACATATTTGTTTTGCCTATAATTCTCATATTTGCCATATTTCTAACATTTCTCATATTGGTCATATTTCTCATTTCCCATACTTCTTGTGTTTTCTCATGTCCTTCATAATTTCGTATACCTGAAAATTTCTTATGAATCTCATAATTTTCACATTTATTATATTTTCAAAATTTCTCATATTTCCTACATTTAGCATATTTCTCTCATTTTTTATGCTAGTAATATTCCTAACATTTCTGATAATCAATATTTTTCATATTTTTCATATTTCAATCTCTCATATTTTTCAGGTCTATAATATTTCTCATATATTCTCTTTTTGCTCTTATCACAGATAATTTCTTTTATTTCTTATTAACATTTTTCAAATTTTTCGTATTTTTTATATTTCTCATATTGTCCGTATTTCTCATACTCCTAGCTCAATAACGAGTAACTAGTTTTTTAAATAAAACAAATTTTTTGCTTGATATGCAGTTCGAGTTTAAGAATGCTAAAACATGTTGGTTTTAGTGGCGTTACTTTACAATGGTTTCAATCGTATTTATCTGATAGGTCGCAAATATTTAAAGTTGCTGAAGTAATTATTGAAAGTAAAATCATAAATGATGGTGTTCCACAAGGTTCCGTTTATAGGCCCCATCCTCTTTTTGATCTACCTGAATTCCATTTTCTATTTCAAGTTTTCTTAAAAATTCAAAGCTTTTGCAGATGATCTAGTATTTCCTTATATACCTCTAATATTCAGTCTATGAATAATGATCTATACCTTCTGAGGAAATGCTGCGGTATGATTTATAAAGATAATAATGATGTTGTTACTGATCCTAGTGTTATTTACCATGATTTGACTTGTGATCTGATCACATAACTTGTGTCAGTAACTGTTTTAAAGTTGAATTCGTATCTAATTTTTAGTACCTTGGTTTGAATGTAGATACTTGTATGCGTTGGCTTTCTCATATCGGTTCCATTCGTAGCTTTATGTGTGTTCGCAGTCTTAGGATTTATTTATTTTGCATTTGTTGAATCGAGGCTTCACCCCCTTGTTATAGCTAAAAAACATATTATTCGTATCATGCTAAACTCACAGAGGCAAGTGATTTGTCGGAGAATTTTCCTATTAGACATCTGTTTATGTATAAAGTTTTAAAAGTATTTTTTCCTTACTTAAGTCAGTCAGTCTAATGTTAGTACCAATACGACTTGAGATAGAAGCAGTATATTCGGCTTGAAAAATTTACAACAACAAATTTTCAAAATTCGTTTCTAATATTGGTACCTAAAATATTAAATAGCCTACAGGAAGAATTAAAAAACTCACGTAAATTAAATACATTTAAGTCAGGTTTAAAATCATTTTTATTTAAAGCTTCGTTAGTGTTGATGTAAATATTGTAAATATACGTGTAACAGATTGAATAAAAGTAAGTAATAATAATAATATTAATTATGATACTGTCATCGTTCTCATAGCCCTCATATTTATTTTATCTTTTACGCTTCTCATGTTTTTCACATGTTGGACAACTTAGATTTCTATGTTTGTTGTTTGTAGTTTCTCGTTTTTACGATTGTCCCCTCATTATATACCACTCGCATGTCCCACATTTGTTGTATTTTTCTTATCTCAATTTTTCTTCTCACATTTCTCACAAATAAATTTCTCACATATTTCACATATTTCATCGATATTCCTCGTTTCAATTCTTCCTTGCTCACATTTGTTATATTTCTCACTTATTTATTTTGCCGATAATTCTCATATTTCCCATGTTCTATATTTTCCTATATTTTCATTATTTCCCATATTTCTTGTATTTCTCATCATTTTCAAAATCCTCATATTTTCAAAATGGCTCATATTTCTTACATTTAGCATATTTCTCATACATATTTTCCTAATATTTCTCATATTTTCCATATTTCCCATATGTCTCAAATTTTTCAGATTTATAATATTTCTCATATAAATATTTCTCATTTTTCTCTTATAACTCATAATCGTATATTTCTGTTTGACATTTTTCATATTTATCATATTGCTCATATTTCTCATATTGATAACATTTATCACATTTTTGATGTCCCATATATTTCTCATATGCCTTATTTACAATTTTCAAATTTCCCATATTTTTTTCTACGGTTATGATAATATCATCGTTCTCATAGCCCTCATAATTGTTTTTTAGCGTGTTACATATTTCTCACAAATTTTTTCATATTTTTCATATTTTTTGTATTTCTCAAAAATGGTGTCTCATATTCATTGATCTGTAAAGTGTAAATGTTGAAGGTAGATATGAAATAATTTTTCAGTAAAATGGCCAACGCCGCTCCGTTGGGTGCCTTTTCGACCAATTTTGTGGACTTTTTGTAGTAAATGAAGCTGGATTTCGCGAAAGTGGCCTCATATTTTTAAAACCACAGATGAAATAGTCCAAAGGGGTTAATCGCAACTTCTCGACGATCAGTATTTGTCTCCAAACCGAGAGCAAGAAAGCACCTGAAAGAATCACCTTCATTATTTTCGCACATGCCACACCAAAATGTCACTTTTTCACAATGCATCGGACGTTTATGCGTGACATTCTTCGATTCTGCTTGATGTGCACCATTTATATAAAATGGATCTTCACCATTAATAAACGTCAATGTACAAAACATGACAACTATCAAAAATGGCCGACTAATCGTTATTCTCATATCTTAATTTATAAAATGAATTTATTACAGAGTCTTAGGGCCAGTATAAGGGACTGCATTTGATTTATAGAATTATCCAATAATTGATTCACATTTTTCTGTTTTTAGAAGTAGGCCCTTCCAATTCCTTGTAAGCCTCGAAGTAAACACAGTACATTGTACATTTGCAAATACATGGTTATTGTTACACCTTTTTTCCAGACTTGCCATAAACAAATTTTCCTTGTAACGCTAAAATAATGTGAAAGCTTTTATTACCAGTTTTTTTATATTTAATTAACATATTTTAAATATTTTTATGTAGGTTGTGAAGTGTTTAAACTTAAGTAATAATAATTACAGTATATATTTTTCAAAATCTATACAAAATGTTTTCTTTCCAAGAATTTGTAAGAATAACGAAAGTTTATTTAGAGATTTTGGGCTTTGTACATTTTTTCCATTGAAATTATATGAACGGTTTTTGTTTATTAAATATCCTATATAATTAAAAGTCTTGGTGTTTACAATTGCATTAACATTACTCTCATTATGTTGTAGATATACAACGTGCAGATATAAACTTTGGTAACTTGTTTTGTAATTTGGATTGCTCTTACAAATTAAGCTAACTTTATTTCCATACTCGTCCGACCATCAATTTTAATCTCTATCGATCTCTAAATCATCTTGACATGAAAAAATAACTAAAAATCTCCAAACAATTTTTGTGTTTTCGTCTGTGCCCTGGAAAAAAGCGACAATCGATTTGTCAAGGATTATCAAATAAACATTCTGTATGATAAAAATTGATTTGGAGAGTTTGACACATTATTTATTTATTTTTTTTTTTGATAACATCCAAAACCTTACGTGAACTCCATATATCATTATATACTATATAATTTGATCAAATTGGATGGGAGGTATACCAAAACCCCCAAAAAAGGGGTTCGAGTTTTCATATTTCATTGACGAAATCAATTTTTTTGTCATTTTCGATTTTGATTTGATAAAGAATCCTTAGTCGAAAAACAAAATATTTGAACACCAAAATATTTTGCACACATACACACACACACACACACTCCCAAAATTTTTGTAGTACCATAAATATTCATTAGATTTTGTTTCGTATAAGCACAGGACACATACCAATATATTCGATAGCAAATAAACAATAAGAGGAAAAAGCTTTCTGTTTTCTTATTCATGAATCTTTACGTGAGGAGACTACGAAAAAAAAAGTTTAAATAAATTTCTATTTATAACTAAAAGGCGCATACATATTTAACCCGCGAATCTATTAAGAGGAAAAGTCTTAAGATTTGAAATATTGTTTTGGTTCGCCGAATCCTAAAAACCATAAAAATCAATAAGACTCAAAACCATTTTTTTTCTGTTACTTAATATTCAAATTATATTTCAATTTGTGATTGTTTCAATATAATTTGGGTTGGGTGCGGATAACACCATAAAAGGGGCAACACAACACTGCACACACAATAACGTCATCATCCATAAATAATTCATATTTTCGTTTTGTATTGCACACTCTGCTTTCACAATATTGTGATGATGCTGATGATGATGACCTTTTTCGCTATTAACGATTTTGTTTTTGTACTCTTATCATCATTAACCATCCAGATTATTGTTTTCTTTAAGTCTTCAAGAAGAGTAGCAAAAAAAAAAAAACGACGAACAAAAACTTGTCTAATTACGGTTTGGACGATGTTTTGTGTATTTATATAGTAACATGTTCTTCACCCCAATTAACAAGATGTGCATTCGACGTTCGACTACGAGATTGGAGATGATAACAAATGCGAGTTTTTTTTTTGTGTTTTATCTTAGATAGATAATACAAGTTTACATGGTAATTTATGAGACGAATAAATAAGGTTTGATCAAGATTTAATTACCCTTCCTTACCTGTAAATGAAAAAAAGAAAAACTTTGATTGGAAATTAAAATGTCAAAACTGTCTGTCAATATCGTCAATAATTTTTCTTTTTAATTTAAATAATCTTGAACCAGTTTTGAGACGGAAGTACAAAATAAAATTCCATTTAATTCGTCAATTTTTTTCTTATGGTCAAGTAAGTTTATAAATTTCAAACATGCAGAATGGATGTAGGTCAAATTTTGCTGCTAGTAATCAAATTAGAAATAAATTTTGGTCCAAAAAAAGTTAAAAGCTTTCACATTACGAATAGATAATTTCTGTTCAGTTGAAAGCAATTTTTTGTGTTTTCTATTTGGATTAAGAAATGTAGCAGAAGAAAATGCTGATTTATAAAAAGAAAAGCTCCAATAAAATGTTTTTTATTTGTGATTTATAGACTACATACACAACATGTTGTATAATATGTACAAAAAAAAAAAGTTTCATTATTATTGGCGAAACATCTGGCAATTTTGTATATAAGTCGTATGTGTAGCGTAGGAAATCCTAATCTGCTGAAACAACATCCAACTAAAACCGAACAACAAGGATATATGAAAGGAAGCTAAGATAATAAAGAGGAATTGAGTAAATAAATTCTATGCTCTGCTAGTGTTATTATCCCGTTATTTATGCTGCTAGGGACACCCGTATGTATTTTTGTTTTTCAATTTATATTTTTATTTTATTAATAAAAGCTTTTAAAGCTTCGACCGTTTTTTCCCCAAATGATGATTTTTTTCCACTAAATCGATATAATGATTCGAATGCTAAACCTTTATCATAAAAATGCTTTTTCTAATACTTCTGAACAACGCACTTCAGGGGCGGCGCATGTTTCCAGAAAATTTGTATACACTATTGAAGACGTTGGTATCGCGACATTCGGCTGAAATGTAAGTGCCTTATAACATCCAATAAGAAAATGCAATGGTGTGTAAAAAGTGCTAAATCATCAACATTATTTGACATAGGCGTAATAGGCCGTGAATTAAGAATTGCAGTTATGGGCACATTCAGGTATAAAAACATGTTGGATTTCATCTAAATCGGTTAAAAATTATCCAAGTTCCATTCTAAATTCCCGCGCATACGTTGGATTTCATCCATATCGGTTTAGAATTAACCAAGTTATATCCTAATTGGCCATGTGCCATAACCTCATCTTAATTCATTTTAGAATCTCATTTTCATCGAAATCGCCAGTTGTGTATCTTACTTATGTCACTTTGGAACGTGTCATTTCAACTGTAAAATAATTTTTTCTATGATTTTTTCGCCAGATAATTTCTTTGTCTTAATTTTTTTCGAATATAGCGACAGTTTATGAAAAAGATTGCTTGGCTGGACGTTTAGTGTAAAAATTAGGTTGATATATATATCCGCGGCTGCGTCCGCAAAACCAACAGAAATTAACTACTAGTTATATCAAGCCAATGTTTATGTATCTAAATTACCACCACAATAAATTATGTCAGAAATCGATATATCATATCAGAATTGGAAGTATTAAGTCAAAGTTCGATATGTTACGACAGAATTTGAATTTTTATTCCAAAAAGAGATATTTCATATCAGGATTTGATAAACCATTGATATGCCATGTTAGAATTTGAATCTTTGGTGTCAAAATTTCATATCTAATGTCAGAATTCCCCACTTCATGTCAGAATTAGATACAAAAATCGATGCGTCATCTCCCAATTCGGTGTATCATCGTTTCAGATTTCGACAAGTTATATCAGAATTGGAATTTGTGATGTCGGAATTTTATATATTATGCCGGAATTTAATGTGTCATATCCGAATTTGATGTTAGAATTCGATATGTCACATCACAATTTAATGTACCTTGTCAGAATTCGATACATCATATCGGTAAACCATACCATAAAATAAATGTTAGAAATCGACATACGTCATGTGAGAATTTGAATTTTTGATGCCAGAAGTCGAGTTATCTTGTCAGAATTCCATACTTTATGTCAGAATTTGATATGCAATATTAGAATTTGTCAGAATTCTATATATTATGCAAGAATCCGATAAATTACTTCAGAATTTTTTACGTCATGTCAGAATTTGAATATCAGATGCCAAAATTCGGTATATTATGATATCAAGCCAGAATTCGATATTTCGTGTCAGATTTCGAATTTATCTATTTATAGTCAGAATTCGATATATGTATCATGTCAGTGTTCGAGATATTATGCCAGAATCCGATAAATTACTTATGTCAGAATTTGAATATCAGATGCCAAAATTCGGTTTATTATGATATCAAGCCAGAATTCGATATTTCGTGTCAGACTTCGCATTTATCTATGTAAAGTCAGAATCCGATATATAGAGTCAGAATTCGATTTGTCCTGTCTAAATTCGATATTTCTGAAATCAGAATTTAAATTTTTGGTGTCAGAATTCTACATAAGACGTTAAAATTCGATATCAGAAGTCAAATTTTATATGTCACATCGATATTTTAACTTTTTCCGTATTCGACATAACAAAATTCGACATGTCTTGTCAGAATTGGAATTTGTGATGTCAAAATTCGAGTTCTCTTGTCAGAATTCCATACTTCATGTCAGAATTAGATATGCCATATCAGAATTTGAATTTATGATGCCACAATTTTATATACTATATTATGCCAGAACTCGATATATGTATCATGTCAGAAATCGACATGTCACATATTCGATTTTCGAGATATTATGTCAGAATCCAATAAATTACTTCAAAATTTGTTATGTTATGTCAGAATTTGGTATATCGGTATTTTCGATATATTATGATATCAAGCCAGAATTCGATATTTCGTGTCAGATTTCAAATTTATCTACGTAAAACCAGAATTCGATATATCGAGCCAGAATTCGATTTGTCCTGTACAAATTCGATATGTTTGAAGTCAGAATTTAAAATTTTGGTGTCAGAATTCTTTATATCAGAATTCTACATAAGACGTTAAAATTCGATATCAGAAGTCCAATTTTATATGGCACATCGATATTTTAACTTTTTCCGTATTCGACATACTTGGTTAAAATTCGACATGTCATGTAAGAATTGAAATTTGTGATGCCAGAATTCGAGTTCTCTTGTCAGAACTCCATACTTCATGTCAGAATTTGAATTTATGATGCCAGAATTCTATATATTATGCCAGAAATCGACATATCACATATTCGAGATATTATGCCAGGATCCGGTAATTTACATCAGAATTTATAACTTCAGTCAGAATTCGATACGTCATGTCACAATTTGAATATCAGATGCCAAAATTCGATATATCGCGTCAGCATTCGAATTATCATGCTAAAACTTGGTAAATTATATCAGAATTCGATCTGTCTTATCAGAATTCGAATTTATGTATGTGAAGTCACAATTTAAATTTTTGGTCTCGGAATTCTACCTGAGACGTTAAAATTCGTCATATAATGTCAGAATTATATATCTTATGTGAAAATTAGATAAATGATGACTGAATTCGATATGTCAAGCCAGAATTTGAGTTATTCGAAGGGTTTGTCACAATTGGATAAATCTCCCATGAAGCCTTCAGAATTCCGTATATCATCTCAAAATTCGATAGGTTATGTCAGAATTCGAGATGTTATATCAGAATTACAATTTTTCATTATATAATTCTACATATGACGTAAGAATTCGATATCACAAGTCAAATTTTATATGTTATGTCGATATTTTACCTTTTTCCGTATTCAACATATTCGGTCAAAATTCGACATGTATTGTCAGAATTCTTATCTAAATTTGATGTATCAGAATTGGATCATCAGGATTGGGTATATCATCCAAGAATCTAACACAATTTATTGAATTTTGGTACGGTATATAAAATTTTGAAGTCTTGAGAAGATACATATATAAAATAATTCGATATCTCATGTCAAAATTCGATAAATTCCTTCAGTGTTTGACTTTATGATATAAGAATTCGATAATTCATGTCAGAGTTTGATTTTTGGATGTTGAAAATTGAAATGTCACGCCGGAATTGGATAATCACAACAGTATTCGTAAAATACATCACAATTCGATGAGTCGTACTAGAAATTAATTTTGTAACGTCAGATTTTGAGCTATTGATGTCAAAGTTCGATGTTGGAATACGATATCTCATGTCAGAATTCGACACATTATGCTAAAATTCTAAATGTCCAGTCAGAATTCGATATATTAAGCCAGAATTCGATTTGTCCTGTCTAAATTCGATATGTCTGAAGTCAGAATTTAAATTTTTGGTGTCAGGATATATCAGAATTCTACATAAGACATTAAAATCCGATATCAGAAGTCAAATTTTAAATGTCACATCGATATTTTAACTTTTTCCGTATTCGACATACTTGGTCAAAATTCGATGTGCCTTGTCAGAATTGGAATTTGTGATGTCAGAATTAGATATATTATATCGGAATTTAATGTGTCATCACTTCATGTAAGAATTTAATATATCTGGTCTGAATTTGAATTTCGGATATCAATTTGTCATGCTGGAAATCGATACGTCACATCACAATTTGATGTACCTTGTCAGAATTTAATACATCATATCAGTAAACCATACTAGAATAAAATAAATATTAGAAATCTACATACATCATGTCAGAATTTGAATTTTTGAGGCCAGAATTCGAGCTCTTTTGTCAGAATTCCATACTTTATGTCAGAATTAGATATGCATTATTAGAATTTGTCAGAATTCTATATATTATGCCAGAATTCGATATATGTATCATGTCAGAAATCGACATGTCACATATTCGAGTTTCGAGATATTATGCCAGAATCCGATAAATTACTTCAGAATTTGTTACGTCATATCAGAATTTGAATATCAGATGCCAAAATTCGGTTTATTATGATATCAAGCCAGAATTCGATATTTCGTGTCAGATTTGGAATTTATCTGTGTAAAGTCAGAATTCGATATATCGAGCCAGAATTCGATTTGTCCTGTCTAAATTCGATATGCCTGTAGTCAGTATTTAAATTTTTGGTGTTAGAATTCTATATATCAGAATTCTACATAAGACGTTAAAATTAGAAATCAGAAGTCAAATTTTATGTGTCACATCGATATTTTAACTTTTTCCGTATTCGACATACTTGGTCAAAATTCGACATGTCTTGTCAGAATTGGAATTTGTGATGTCAGAATTAGATATATTATGCCTGAATTTAATGTGTCATGCCGAATTTGATGTCAAAATTCGATACCTCATGTCAAATTTCGATATTTCATATTAGAATTCGATACGTCATATCAGAATTCCATACTTCATGTCAGAATTAGATATGATGCAATATCAGAATTTGTATTTATTATGTCAAAATTCTATATATTATGCCAGAAATCGACATGTCACATATTCGAGATATTATGCCAGGATCCAATAATTTACGTTAGAATTTATAAATTCATGTCAGAATTCGATACGTCATGTCAGAATTTGAATATCAGATGCCAAAATTCGATATGTCGGGTCAGCGTTCGAAATATCACGCCAAAACTTGGTAAATTATATCAGAATTCGATGTGTCTTATCAGAATTGGAATTTATGTATGTGAAGTCAGAATTTAAATTTTTGGTCTCGGAATTCTATACATCAGAACTCTACATAAGACGTTAAAATTTGATGTCAGAATATGAATTTATAATGTAAGAATTGGTCAGAATTGTATATCTTATATGAAAATTGGATAAATGATGACAGAATTCGATATGTCAAGCCAAAATATTAGTTATTTATGTCTAGATTCAATACATCAGAATTTGTGGTGTCATTCCAGAATTCGAAGGGTTTGTCACAATTGGATAAATCTCTCATGAAGCCTTCAGAATTCCGTATATCATCTGAAAATTCGATAGGTTAGGTAAGAATTTGATGATGTAAGAATTCGTTATCACAAGTCAAATTTTATATGTCACATGTATTCGGTCAAAATTTGACGTGCCTTGTCAGAAATCAAAAGGTCTTATCAAAATTTGATGTATTATCTCATGATTTCAGAATTCGACATTTATCATCTCAAAATTCGAGATGTCGACACAATTTATTGAATTTTGGTACGGTGTATCGAATTCTGAAGTCTTGTGAAGATATATAGTATCAAAGAATTCGATATCTCATGTCAAAATTCGATAAATCTCTTCAGCGTTTGACTTTATGATACAAGAATTCGATAATTCATGTTAGAGTTTGATTTTTGGATGTTGAAAATTGAAATGTCACGCCGGAATTGGATAATCATACCAGTATTCGATAAAACACATTAGAATTTAATGAGTCATGATAGAAATTAATTGTGTAACGTCAGATTTTGTGCTATTGATGTCAAAATTTGATGTCGGAATACCATATCTCATGTCAGAATTCGACATATTATGCTAAAATTCTAAATGTCCTGTCAGAACTCGATATATTATGCCAAAACTCGATAAATTATATATGAATTCGATATGACAAATTTTTTTTTTTGGAGTAAACGCTACATAAATTATACCCCCCTATTTCCCCTATGACTTTATGTAAATTACACATTTTATAAGTGTAAAAACTGTGTAAATTACATAGTGTAATTTACTCGCCCAACCGTGTTGAGCAGTAATTGTCATTAGTTCTTCGATTGTACAACTATACGTTCCCAGAGATGCTCTAAGATGATGTTTCATTCTTTTCACGGCAGCCCCCCACAATCCACTGAAATGAGGTGACCGCGGAATAATCGTCCTCAAATTGATGCTTTCTGCAGCAAAGTATTTAGTGAGCTTGGACCGATGAATGTCTGACTCAAACAGTCTCTGAACTTCTCTGAGCTCAGATTTCGCTCCTATAAAGTTCGTCGCCTTATCGCGAACATATTAATTAATACATCGACCCCAATATCAGCGACAAACCGTCGGACTATCATCCAATGTTTCGGTCGTACAAAGCTTAATAGGGCGTGCTGACCAACGTGGAGTTCTCGGCAATATTCGTTTTGAACAATCAGTATAACGACGAATAAAAGAACAGATTTAAATTTTTTAATGGACTTTGCTTTGGAAAACACTTGTTTTTACTCATGTGGTCAATGTCCCTTTTGAAATACTGATTCTGTTTGGCATCTCATAATTGGCATAATTATGATATTGCAAAGTTAAGTTCGTATACTTTAAAAGGGCCATATTGAACTGTTTTACAAATCTGTATCCCTATTTTTTGTAAATTTTGATCGCTGGCTCTGAAATTGATCTGCCTATACATTTTTGAGATATCCGCAACCAATGCAAATTTATAAGATCGAAAGCGAGCGAGATGCGTAAAAATATCATCCTATATGGTTGGATCAATAATAATAAAATCCCAGTGACAGGCATTGAAAACCAAACAACTTCCGCTGGGTGGTATAAAATAACTTGGAGACGACTGTTGTTGATAATTAGAAGCTAAGTTGATGTGTCCGAGTGACAAATATTTATCCGTAAACTCATAATAAGATTGGTATTTGGAAGCTTTTGTCTTATATATTGGAATTGTCTGAGAGTACCGCAAGCACGAAGGTTTTCAATGCCTGGTTTGAGTGGTAATGCAACCGTAAACCTATCGTCAGAAGCGCGATTTACGGTATTAGTATAATGGTGCTCGCATGCCTTCTCTCCCATAAACAAATAATATTTGAATTTTTTATTTCTTCAAGAATAATTAAAACTTCTACCTTTCTATTAAACTTCTCCTACTTCAGACTTCATAGGTTCATTTTAAACACTGTGTCACTGGGTTAACACTGGGTTATATCCACCGTTATCGCGCTGTTTAATTGTTAGCATCCTGCTCATATCCATATCTCACAGAAACTTCGACTGAGTGTCGTTAGAAAGTTCCTGCTTTGAGTGCACCTGATTAATCAAAATACTACTCGGCATGCAATAGTAAATCACCGAATGGGTTGACACAATATTTATTAGTGACAAATTTGGTAGAAGTTTTCAATTAATCAATCCTTCGGGATTTTTCACCTGGAATTGAGAGGTATAGTCTATAGATAATGTTTAGCCAGAGGTACCGTTGGAATGGATATAAAAATTCACCATGGTGAACAACATGTTTTAAATGTAGGACTACAGTATACCACTGTCACAGTCTTGAGAAAGACACCAGTTTTTGTTCGAAAAATTTAAAAGTCTAAATTACCGTTATTACGCTCTGCTGGAAGACGGGTGTGTTTACTAGTTCTCAGTAGTCGTTGAAAATGTTTTGATCTACTAGCAATTATTGCTGCAAAGCAGTTCCTTGCTTGGGGCGTAAGGTGGCCAAGAGTAGTTCTCCTATTGCATTTTATCAAGCTTTATATAAAAGCTCAGATTAGTCCCTCAATTAATAATAAAATTTCTCAGAATTTCAAAATGTTGATATACTGAATTACGAGCGGTTATATTTTGGTGAAAAAGCTTTGGGAATTAAACTAAAACATGAAAGCTTGAATTTTAAAGCTATTAAAAAACGTTTACTTGAAAATTTCCATATGAAAAGCTCATTATTTGGCAACAAAATTTGGTGAACCTCGAAAATAACATTTTTGGCAAACTGTACTTGCTGAACATACATTTTTGAAGGTGCACTACCGATAACGTAAAAGGCACGTTGGGATAAAAGCTTTAAATGTAAAAACTTCATTTCCTATCCTAAAGCAGTCTCCTAATCGCATCTAAACAAAATTTATCGCTAATACCTGATGTTTTCAATTTTCCATCTCAATAATAATTCAGTTCACATTAAATCTGTTGTACACGATTTGTCTGTACCAAACATATATACAAACGCACGCCACAATGTAATCTCATTTTGACAATTTCGTAATTGGATTTTCCCCAAAAATACAATTTGTTTGCCAAAAACAAAAAAAAAAAAATTTAAGGTACACACACACATACACATACAACTTTTTCACTTTTGAATTAAAAAAAAAAAACAAAAAAAAAGTCTAAAGCTCATTTATAAGATAAAAAAAATCAATTAGGTTTTGTTTTTAAGATTGACATAAACCTAGAGGAGATATAGTAAACGTGATTTAATTTATAATTAAAAGAAAAGCTCAGGTTCTACTTTTACCTTAAATTTTGTATGTACTCAATTACACATACATATTAATGTTGCCTCTTCTGGCCAAATCATCATCATCACATTTAAGTTTTATTGTTTAAGGTAAAAAAAAGGCAAACTTAAATGATGTCGATTAAGCTTTCATTTTTTTGTTTTTTTTCGGAAAGGGGAGCGGGGCTATTACAATTTCGAATCACGTTCCAAATAATAATTCTATGGAAATTCAATAATCCATGTACAGGGAAAATATACGAAATATATTATTTGATTTCCAATTCATTTCCATCACATCGAGCAGAGAGCACCCAACAGCAATAACAATTCTTGAGAACTTTCTTTTTGTTTTTTTATAATAACCCATAAGAATGATAACGATAATAGGAATAATAATCATAAACATAAATATTTTTGGGGAAACATATTTTCTGGTGCTCAATCGATTTCGATAAACATTAGCTTGCTGTTTTGTGTTATTATTAATAAAGTTCCCGATATGTTTGAAGAACATATTTTTTCGGAAATGTGCAAGGTAGCATTAATAGTTTCCGGGAAGAAATATATTCGCCCGCACCTATGTACATATAATATCGAAACTAAATTGTCTCATCCCATCGAACAAAAACACTTTCATTCAACAGAAAATATTCATTATCATTGCCTTGTAAATTGATTGAGCTTATGTTATGTTGCTTAAAAAAATGTTAAAGCTTTTTGTTTGCTTTCAGCTATACACACTCGTTTGTGTTTATGAATAATGAAGTTTACAGTAAAGCGCACACGAAAAAAGGGGTGATAGGATATACAACACACACACAACACACACTTACACACTCAGTGTAATATAAAAATATTATTTAGGGTGAAATTTTCTGATGCTTTTCAATTTTCCAAGATAGTATATAACGCAAAGTGATTTATTTGTTATTCCGCGAGTTTATTTTTAGATTCAAGTGACATACATTGTTATGAATTTTAGATTGTTATACTTTATTCTTACTTCCGGGTTAAAAGTAGTAAATTGAAAAATGGGCAAATGTAAAACCAGTCTTAACAATAATTTAAAACCACTAAACCAATATTTGAGTTAAGAGTACAACATGAAACCTCAATATTAAAGTTTTGTGGTTCCTATTTAGGAATTATTGCGGAACCTTCTTTAACATTAGTCTTATTTTACTAGGCTGCCACAAGAAAATTGTTTAATTTTTTACCCAAATTGAAGTGACCGGCAAAAACGAAGGTCTCATTTATTTAAGCATTTAAACAAATTCAAAGACAGTTTCATGTGATTGTGCACTAGATCGAGCCGCTAATAAAGTTGAAACGCGGGCTGTTTTAGAAGCATTGAGCGACGATCAACCAAGGCACATTAATTTGCAACTGGTTGCAATCAGCGTATGAAATTCAAAAGAGCCTTCTATACTGGCCAACATTTAGTCTTGAATAATGCCTATAAAATCTTAAAACCGATCTGCTTGTTTGGTATGACTGTAGGATTTCCTTCTTTAAACATTTTAGCTAAAGAGCGTTTGACATTTTACATTTAATATGTAAACAGATTGAGCCAATCACACCAAGCTCTGTGAATTCGCCGTTTGATTCCTCAGCTTAAAGTTTGGATGAACAAGAAGCTAGCTTCCGACTATATGCAACTTTGCTACACGTTAAATGTAAAAGTTTGATCCTTCCTAACAAAAAACAACCACAAGCATTATTTATTGAAAGCTTTTGCAACTTTCAAATAAATTTGGTTACTTACAGCCTTACGATAACGAGAAATTTTCAACTTATTCAAGTGGCATCGATCCAATGCAAAGTGTAGATGAGTGGGTAAATCGAATTAAAGAGTTTGGTTATACGATAGCGATGATGGAACCATTCGTCACTATGGGTTACTCAAAATGGTGGATGTGGGTAAAGAGTGACGTGACAGCGTTAAGAATGTAAATAGGAGTTGGAAACAGTGGAAGGTGCTGTTGTGCAACATGCAAATACACATGCCAAGTAAATCAAGACAACATTCATAAACAACAAGCTGTGAGATTCGATTTGTAGAGGATATAATTATACAAATATGCTGAAACATGTTCATCGAAGGTAGAATCCGTGACAATGGGAAGTCAACCCCAAGATACTTGGTACAAAGTGATAAAAATGACCAAGCAATGATACCATATATTAACTTGACGAAAGTCTACATACAAATACAAAAAGATCAACGGATCATCCTAGCGGAAAAATGCAAACAAGCCGAATTACCACCGAATTAGTTGTTAAGAATTTTGTTGAATTGACCAAGACGAACAATAAGATCAAACTAACTAAAAATGAATTTAGCAGATGATATACCAGTTTATTAGCGACCAAATTGTTTAGCCTTCACGGAACGGGAATGGGTCAAAGTCCATGTAGAAGAATTAAAAACAGGTAACCGACTACGCCAGTTCAATTTTGTTAGTTAGAAAAAAATCGGGAGAACCTCGCATGTGAGTAGATTACAGGGCAATTAATAATCCAATTCCTTTAATAGATGATCAGTTAGACAGATTGGGTGGTTATGAATATTTCACCAGGTTAAATCTAGCCAGCGCCTATTATCAGGTACCAGCCGAAAATTTCCAGTCCATAAGGAAATTAGCGTTCATAACACGACGAAACGATTAGACGGTATATTAAAGGTGCTCAGAGAAGCAAATTTAACTTTAAATTTAAAGAAATGTAGGATTTTATGTACAAGTGTAAAATATTTAGGGTTTCAAATAAGTAAAGATGGTATCGAGCCGGCAAGTATTGGCATTGTACGCGACGGGTAAGCAACAAGAGGTTCTTACGGATGCTATAGTTCTTTGGAAGTAGGTGGCATCTTCTTAATATAAGAACAAACGCCAAAGATGTTTAAGTCAGTAAGTTATTTTAGCTGTAAGACAACCCCAGAGGAGTGAAAAAACGGAGCTGTGGTGTTGGAAGTTTTGGCTATAGTGGCATGTCTGGAAAATGGTGTGCTTATCTATTGGGAGTAGAGTTCACTGTGAGGACTGATTGCAACAGCATCAAGCTGTTAGCTACTGGCAAAAGTAGAAAGCTGTTACTTACTAATAAAGGACCATAGGCAGCACGAAAATTTATAGGCAACGATAGATATTTAATAACAGATACCGAAGGAGAGCAGACGATAGGTCAAATTTACAGAGCCATAGTTGCAGTCGATAGGCTAGAACTCGTTAACAGAAAATCAAAAGATAGTGATTCGACACCTCCAAATAAAGAATTTATTTAATCTAATTAATACTGCAACTGCTTTATTTATTTTTAGTTTCTGTTTTTGTTGACAAAGTTGTAGGTAATAGTTAAACTATTGACATTAAAAATTATAGTTTGTTAATTACACGACAATATATGACGAGGGCGTCATCTAATTAATACCGGATGGCCCAATAGATCATGTTTTCCGAAAGAGGCAGCACGATAAAAGAAAAAGTACAGAGCGTTTGTCACTGGATGTCACTACACAATCAAAAAAATATTACTGAAGTTTTTCAAAAGGACGTTTATAAAAACTTCTCAAAATCAATTTAATTATCACATTTCATTATGTTTACAAAATGCACACATAAAAATGTCATACAAGTTTTGACAGCAAATATTTAGTGACCCCTAGTGGCATTATGTGAAAGTTGCTTATGCTTCCGAAGTTTTCCGAAAGCTGGTAGCTCTTGCGGTTTAAGAAAATTTGATATTTCCACATGGTCTACTGTCGTAAATTTTGTTGGGTGAGAATTTCGACTAAATGTCAAAAATATTACTTCCGAAAGATGTCACTGTAGACATAAAAATGAATTAAATAAAAGAAAAAGAAAATAAAACAAAAAGCGGGGATTATTAAGAAAACTGTCAAACGAAGCGGACGTGGTATTTTTACTAACAAAAATTAAAGTTTTAAAATAAAAAGTTTAAGTGTTTTTATTTGCCAAATTAGTTAAACCAAAATTTATACAATTTTCATAACAACATCATTCTGATCAAATTGATATAAAATCTTACTAAAAATCGTGATGGCAGTACAAATTTGGTAAAATCGAAGCAAAAATTACCACCTGGGTGGCACCGATTATTTTATTAACCCCGACACTTATTACCTTGGTGATTTATGTAATAAGTGCATCAATTGTGACGTAGTTTTTTTTTTAAATCTGTAACTAAAAGTAGCTGTCAAGTTGTCAAATTAACCGATAAGTACTAACTTCTCAAATGAAATTAAGGAACTATTTGTTGATATTGTGACGGTGACACCTAGTGTGTAATAGAATAAGTTAAATTAATAGCTCAATGATTAGCTGTACTAAAATGGAATTTTCCATGATATAGTTGTTCTCATGTCATGAGCTTTCTAGAAGTTTGGGTTGTGTATATAAAAAGGCGAACGAAGTTAAATGGGATTTAGTAGTATTTGGAAAGCGACAGTGTGAAGAAAAAAAAGTAATTAAAAAGTGATTTAAAAAGTGTTGTAGTGCGAAATAAAAATTATAAGTGAACAGTAAAATTGTGTGAAAATTATTTAAAGTGATTTTGTGAATTATCGTTAGTAAATAGTGTTGTTATAGTTTTTGTGTGACATAAATAAATTCGCTGGGGATAAATTGAATTGATTTTGTTTTATTCATAATCCAGTGATACGAACCTTAATTGACAAGGCAAAAACGTAACAATATTGACAATTTAATAATGGTAATGCCAGGAGACGTATACTCATTTAACATATCTGGATACGCAAATCATCGTTCTTCAGAACATATTCCTATCTGTTTATCATTAAACGGCGATAATTACCAAGAAGCTTGGTTTAAGTTAATCTTACACCGAACTGTTTTTGTATGACACCGACAATATTCGCATGAACAACCCGGCCAATCTTAAATGTAACAAAAGCATTATGCATACTATATCAAAAGTTCTTCAAACTATTTCTCCATATGCACAAAGTAACAAAAACCGGCGAGCTGTATATGAATGCTAGCTTACAAATACCATCAGAAATGATGACACTATATATGTATTTATAAGGTATCATAATTGTTTACTCGGAGCCTTCACGATGAAGAAATACTGACGCGATAGAGATGGTGATATCCCTGCAAATTTGGAATTTGCCGTTCATCCCAGTAACAGCAAAACTATGAAACGAATAAACCCGTTAAGTAAACATTTGGATACAATGATTTTCCTTTTTTTCTTCCCAAGTGGATAGTTCGGCTGGATCACAAACATGCATCACAGTGCCGATCATGCTACCGCTGTTCGAAATAGAATTACAACTTTAAGCTATTCGTGTAGAATCTTTAAAGGTCTCTTAGACTATGTAAAAATAGTGCATGTATACATATATTCTACCTTCTTCGTTTGTCGGCGATCCACTTTTCATGTCAAAATTGTATCAAGACAACATGGTGATGGCAAAGAAATCCGGTCATCCTGATTTGTTCATTACATGGAAAGAAATCAAATCCGAACTACAAGAACCTCAAACCCCATCTGATCGTCCGGATATTGCAACCCGAATTTTCAATTTAAAATCAAAAGAACCGTTGAACTGTTGGTTGTTTTGTTTACATAATCGAGCATCAAAAACGACCGGTGTGAAGTATTTCACACAAAGTGTAGCTACACAAATTAACGAAAAGTGTAAGTGTACTGAAAAAGTGTAGGCCTACATAAAAAGTGTAAATAAGAAGTAGAACCAGGTATCGTGCGATATTACCATAAAGTGGACAGGTCAAGCTATCCGAAACAATTTTTCTTATTAAAATAAAAAGGGTTGGGCATGTTCAACGCTATTTGAAATTTGTGAAAATCACATAAAATGTTCAAACCTGATGCTACACTACGGGCAATTTACCAAAATCGTGGAGATGTTGCTACGTATGACTATATTGGTTAAAAAGGGCATACATTGGGGAATTTGATTCACTAATTGACATTTCACAATTTTCAAAATAGCGTCGAACATACTCAACCCTTTTTATTTTAATAAATAAATAATTTATGGTAATATCGCCCCATACCTGGTTCTACTTCTTATTTACACATTTTATGTAGGCCTACACTTTTTCAGTACACTTACACTTTTCGTTAATTTGTGTAGCTACACTTTGTGTGGAATACTTCAAGTGTTGAATGAAGCGTCTACAATAGGCTGTGACTCTAAGTAATTTTTCGAGAGTGGAACAGCGACTCAGAAGTAAATAGATCCCGTCTGACTTTGGTGCTTCGTTTAACTGCGTGGCGACCATAGATACGATTCTGCATTCTTCCAATGGGATGGAACACTCGTTGATTTTGTGTGTGTTGGCCAAGTGTCCGAGTGTTTCGACAGCCATTCAGGACCTCTCCACCAAGTGTGATGATCGTGAAGTAGCGAAGGTTCGTCGCCGCGAGCCGCGCAGTCTGCGTGGTTGTGTCGAGTATCAATGTACCACCATTCATTAGGCTTTAGATGATCGATAATTTGCGAAACGCGATTCGCCATGAAAGTTTTCCATCGGCTGGGAGGACTGCGGAGCCATCCAAGAACCACTTGTGAGCCGGTCCACGCAAACTGTTGGATGTCGTTGAGGTTGAGTGACTGGACGATCTTGTGCATGAGAGTGGCCGGTAGCAGACTGGCGCATAGTTCCAATCGCGGTAGGCTTATGGCTTTGAGTGGGGCGAGTTTGGTTTTCGCTGCTAGAATGATGACTTTTATTGATCCATCTGTCGACGTGGTGCGATCATATACGACGGCGGCTTATGCCTTCATGGAGGCATCGCTGAAACCGTGTATTTGAAGATTGCTGCGACATGGTCGATAATCCATCCAACGAGTGATTTTAATTGATCACAACAATCCCAGATTCTTTCGATATCTCGACCATCTTTCAGCAACTGACAATGACTCGTCCCACGATAATCCGAGCACCCATAACTCCTGAAAGATGATCTTTGCGATGACAACACTAGGGGATAACCAGCCGAGCGGGTCGAAGATCCTTGAAGCCTCTGAGAGGATGATTCGTTTGGTTTTCACAGGCAGTTCTGGAAAGTCTTCGTTTTTGAATGCAAAATAATCTCCCGAAGGTGCCCAATTTAACCCAAGCGCCTTGAGCGACTCTTCCCACTTTAACTCCCGCAATGGCCTATGTTCATGGTATTCTGATGACACTTGATCCAATAGGGTTTGGCAATTTGAAGACCATTTTCGAAGCTCGAAACCGCCACGCTGAAGTAAAGCCACCATTTCTTGCTGGATTTCAACCAATTCCTTGACTTTGTTTGTACCCGTTATCAGGTCGTCTACATAGAAGTCGGCAAGAGCGACCTTCGCAGCGATAGGAAATTGCTTGGATTCGTCTTGTGCCAATTGGTGGATTGTACGTATAACCAAATACGGAGCACAGCTGGTACCGTAGGTTACTGTGCGCAGACGATAATCTTGAATTGGGTCTTCAGGCGTTGTTCTTCAAACAATCCGTTGATAATCTTGGTGCTCAGGGGCCACCAGAATCTGTCGATACGTTTGTCGGATATCTGCGATGAAAAAGTATTTGTGTTGTGAGAAATCGAGTGAGGATAGTGAATACATTTTGTTGAAGCTTAGGACCGATACGAAGGTTTTGATTTAGTGAAGCTCCTGAAGTCGTCTTGTGTGAGGCATCAAAGACCACGCGTAATTTTGGCTTGGAACTCGAACCCTGTATCACGCCATGGTGTGGAAGATAGCACCTTTGATTTGTAGGCTCTCCGTCATCAAATGGCACTGCCTCCATGTGATTCTGCTCGAAATAGATTTGCATGAAGTCGCGATATGCGATACGTAACTGCGGATTCTTCGAGAATCGGTGTTCCATGTGCTTCAGCCTCACGATCGCGCCTTCTTGAGATGTTCCGAGTGGCAATGGCTGATCAACGAAAGGGAGTTGCACGATATATCTTCCGTCCTTGGTTCTGGAGTATGTTGATTGAAAGTGCCTTTCATATTGATTTTCATCTGCAGTAAGTTCTCGGGCTGCTGGTACGTTTTCAATCTCCCAAAATGACTTCAAGGTGTTGTCGACGTTGGTGTAGTTCTCGATGATTGCAGTTGTACTTAAGGAGTGTGTGATTGTGTTTCGATCAAATCTACCAAACAAAATGTGTTCCAGTTTGGTTTCTTGTGCGAATGGCCAATTGTAGCTGATCTAAATGTTTCCACTGTTGTGATTCGATATGTTGCGATGGCAATATGCCAGTTATCTTTTCGACGACTACTGCTATTATGGAAATCGAGAATCTCGAATCAACACGTGATTTAAGAACAAATTCGACGATCGATTGTGATTTGGCTGCTTCCCTGGCCCCGATTCCGTTAATTGAGATCGAAGCTGGCTTCCGTTGTAGACCGATCCGAGTTATGGCGTTTTCCGAGATGAGATTCACTTGTGATGCAGAGTCAAGCAGGGCACGAATGGTGAAATCTGGTTTTCCGTTTGCTACGATTCCAACTGCTGTTGCGAGTAACACATCTGTCCGTGGCGATGTAGTATGATTCGAACTGGCGTCGTTTGAATCAGTGGTAATTGGCGAATTGTTGGCCGGTGTTTTACTCGTGTTGGTGACTGAAGCTCGACATGACCCATCCGATATGTGTAGTAGGGTGTGATGTCTGCGGTTGCAGACTTGACAGAAACTTGACCGACACGGCCATTTGCACGTAAATCTTTGACTAATGAAAACGAATATTTACATAATTACCGCCTTTAGTTGAATGCGCGTTTGGGATGGTCACCAGGAAATTTAGACTTTTTGAGAGCACTATTATTGGTACGCCAGAAAATGTTGAAAAGTTTGTTCTGACCGTTTGTAGTTTTCACAATTTTATCATAAAAGTAGAAAATGGTGATAATAACTCAATAACCGAAGTCCATAATTGCTTAAACTCAGCCGAAATTTATGAGATGGATCAGTTAAGTAGTGCACATAAAGCCACAAGTACTGCTCTCGCAGTCCGGAATAATTTTACGACTTACTTCAATTATAATTCAAATCAATTATGATTCAAAGTGCATAGCGCTTATACAATCGTATGTATTTTGACCGCAAGTCGCTTTAAGGCAAGAAAAAAACGTTTTCACTAATTCGGTGTGTTTCCAGCTTTAGACTCCCATTTTCAATGCTCAATTGGTTGAGAAATAGGTAAGTTCCCTCATACTTGGCCATATTCCAGAACTTAATCTAAAAATCATACACATATGTTGTACATACATACAAACACTCACTTATATAGATTACTCAACTGCTCATTAAACACTAATTCAACCCCAACTCAACCCCAATTTAACCGGCAAACGGTCCCCAACTCAACCCTCTACCCGCAAACGCAAACTCTCTTTCAATTCAATCCTCAAACCAACATATATAAAAATTAGCCAACTGCTCACTATATCTTAATCCAACCCCAACTTAAGCCCAACTCAACTTCAACTCAACCCGCAAATTGACCCCTGACATAACCTTCAACTCAACCCCATACTCAATGCCCAACTCAATATTCAAACCAGCATATATAAAAAATTGGTAAAATTCGTATGGCAGTTACCCGACCCTCTTGACGCACAAGTTCCAAACGCTTGTCAAAAAAAATTCTAAATCGCACAAGCCGTTCTCGAGATACCATGGGTACAGTACAACAGACATCCAGACAGACGGACGGTCCCTTTTTTTTTTTTTTTGCTTTATTAGTCTCAGATACTATCAAAACATCGAGAAAAGTGGCTTTGGACCAACCAAATTTTGATCATTTTTGACAGGATTTCAATATTTTGGCCTTTTTAGACCAAAGTAAATGTCCGTCCGTCTGTTTGGACGTCTGGATGTCTGTACCCATGGTATCTCGAGAATGGCTTGTCCGATTTGAATTTTTTTTTTCGCCAATCTCTTTAAAAAAAGTTAAAAGTTGAAAGTTAAGTTGGGTTGCGTTTGCGAGTTGAATTAGGGTTGAGTTGCGGTTTAGTTGGGGTTGTCCAAAACAGGTGCCCGTTGTAGTGAGGTGTCCGCTATAACTCTAAAGTTCTGGGGTATGGCCAATGAGGACGGAACTTGGCTATTTCTTAACCGATTATGATGAAATTTGACATGTGCGTGGCCAGGTAAGATGGAAATTGGCTATTCCTTAACCGATTATCATGAAATTTGACATGTGCGTTGTAAATGGGATTCTAAACTGATTTTTAGATGAAGTTCTGGAATATGGCCAATTAGGACGGAACTTGGCTATTTCTTAGCGGATTTGAGTGAAATGTGACATCTGCCATGGAAATGGGATCCTCAAGTGATTTTGGGGGAAAGTTCTGGAATATGGCCAAGCAAGATGGAACTTAACTATTTCTCAACCGATTATGATGAAATTTGACATGTGCGTTGGATATGGGATTCTAAAGTGATTTTCTGATAAAGTTCTGGGATATGAAATATCCTCTGGGGCCATCGAAATAAACATATTTTGGTAGTACGTTATGGTTGTACTACCAAAATATTTTTATTTCGATGGCCCCAGAGGAAGTGGAAAAACTTACCTATTTGTATATCGGGCATTAATTGAGAAGTTATACTCAATCAATAAAAAAGTTTTGTGCGTAGTTTGCACTGGAATTGCTGCAAATCTACTTCCAGATGGAATGCCGTGTCATTCAGCTTTTTCCCTTTCGCTTAATATGGACACAGTTAAATTTCCACAAATAATTTATCAACAATCGACTGTCTTATTTGGAATAAAGCAAAGATGGCATCTGGTATCGCCCTGGAAATTGTTGAATTGGTATTCCAGCATATGGTGGTAGAGTTATTTTATTAGGTAGTGACTTCCGATAAGTACTTCCAGTGGTAAGCGGAGGTAAAATCAGTTACATCGTCATGGCTACAAATAAAGAAATCACATTTGGTAGAGACATTTTCACATGTTTTATTTAAAACAAAACCTAAGATCTATTACTGATGCGGCTTTTGGCCAATGGTTATTAGGTGTTGGTGATGCTAAAATTAAAACAGAAGAAGTTTCGAAAAAAACTCGAAGAGTTGACAACTACGGTTTTTGGAGAGTATATTTTTCATCAAATGATATATCTTCAATATCTGGGTGCCTATTCTCGAATTCCACATCCATTTTCCACATGTGGACATCTGTCAAAGTTCACATAAAAACGTTCGAAAATTGTAATTCGTATATTAAACATGCGGCATGGACATTTTCCTATATGGGGAATTTTTTCCACCTGCTTATACCCATTCGGAAATATTCCCTTAGTACCGAAAAAATTCAATTTTTATGAATTTTGACAGATGTCAACATGTGGAAAATGGATGTGAAATTCGAGAATAGGGCCCCTGAACGTGCAATTTTATTCCCTGAAAATGAACATGTGCATCAAATTAATGAAAGCGTCCTTCAGAAGTTGCATGCAAATGGTGTTTCATTCTATTTAATTGATTCTGTCAAAAGGCATGACGGCAGTGATGACGACAATTTACAAGTGAATTTGCCGGTTGAATCCATCTCGCTTACAATCACATACTTTAAATCTAAACCAGGGGTACATAGTTAGGCTGTTAAGAAACCTATATGATATGTGGTGAACAATAAAAAGTTATATCACTGAAAAAGCTTCTAGAAAATTATGACTTATGATTATGGCTCTATACTCTAGAAGGCTCTGCGTTTATTCGTAACTGTAGAAAATCTTAATTTCTTCAAATCAGTTTTAAATCAAAATTAGTTAGTTGCTGTTCTGGCTAAGGGTCGATTAGAAAAGGCCAACACATGAAACTTTGTTCCGTATGATGCTTCTACTTAACAAATGAAAATCGGAGATTTCATTGTATGACCGTCAAAGAGGACGAATACCTGAGCGATACTTTATGAAATTTAAAATGATTCGTAAATAGGTCTTTAAATCGGTAAAATACAAATCTTAGATCATATAATTTCGTTCCAGTATACATAAATATAAACAAAAAAATTCTAAATTTATTCATAAAAATAATGTTTTATGCTGCATCATAATAATTTAGTTTATCGTAGCATACAGAAAATCGATTGATACGTTTCCCTCCCATTTTTTTCACTGCCACAATCTTCTAATCGCAATTTGCATATTTATGATGATAAGAAAATAAATTTTCAACTCCGCCTTGGTTTTTGTTGTGAATTTTTGTATTAATCATATGTTCCATGTATACATATATAGTATATGTACATATATAACGAAGATGTTACTCAAGGGCATCCGATTTTTTATTATGTACTTACACTTACATAATATACGGGAAATATCTATCTTGGTAATATATGTATGAAGTGTCATGTCTTATCGGGATATGGCCTAAAAACTTTTCTGTTTTGTTTTTCCTCCCCATATACCTACCATGATTAATGATAAAACTGTTCTCAAATGATTTATAGGTGTTACGCATCTGGAGTTGGAAAATTTATAATGATTTGTGTATGAGTGTACGAGTTAAATTTGCTTTTAGGAAATGCACTTACCTAGAACTTTTCTTTATACAAAATGAGTCAAACAAGTCATAATTTCGCGTACACAGCCGTCATATATGAGATCAAGATTATGGTTCACGTGGATGCGATTAAAAAATTCTATGTGTATACAGTTTGTTGTCGTCTACCGTCTGCTGCAATAAAAATGGATCACAAAAATTCCAGTGTACATATTATTATTGGAATACAGCAAAAAAAAAAAAAAAAAAAAAAATGACAAACTCTGTATCAAATAACTGGTAAATTGGATAAAAATAACCTTTAATGATTGACATTGATTTCTTGTACACACAGGTACCTATACCACAATTTTTCGTATCCAGAACGACTCTAAATGTACGGTGCGAGTAAATATGTATCATCATTGGGCGACAACGTTTGCATTTTAATACACATTGCAGCGGAATCCACTGTGCAGCTTTGTGTTCCATACAGATGACATTGAGAGATGAATGCAATCCACGTCTTGTTGTGAAGATAGTATTATTCTGTTTATTTGCTGTTGTTGTTGTGTTCATAAATAATTTATAAGTTTTATCACTTTTACGATTGTGTGATTGTTGTTAGGTTTGTTTCGTTATTTTATGTTGTCGCACATCATCATCATCATCATCATTAAACATTATATTGTATTGTATGTAAACAAAAAAAAAAAAAACTTGTCTAATTATGTGTCGAAGAACAATACAAAAAACATGTTATGTATTCACCTAAACCAACAAGTTGTTTTCGAGAAACTGTTCCCTTAAGAATAATTTTTTGTTCGCACGTTTATTTAAGCGTATAGCAAGGTCTTATCATTTAATTTTGGGCATTGCGACCATACATCAAATTATTTGATAACATCTCCATTTTTTTTTCTTAGCTCTGTGTGTGTGTGTGATTTCTGACTAATTTCTTATAAATTGTTTTAATCTAAATATGGGATGTAGTATCGTATCGGTTTATAGGATAAAAGATAAAGACTTGTTCATCTCTTTATGGCCTTAAACCTCTCGTAACTTGTTAATTCAAAGCCCCAATTTGTAATGTTAATGAATCTCATATAATTAAAGTATGTGAATAATAATTAACTTTATGTAACAATTTAAAGATCGGTCTGACAAAGTTGTTACCAAATATATTGTCTGTCTTACAAATTTTTTTTTATTTTTTTTTATGTCTTGCCCAAACTGTAATTGGAGCAGAAATAATTTAATTTGCTCAAAATAGATTTTGTTTTGTACATATTAAAGCTTTTTGCGTACATTAAAGTTTTAATTTGGTGAATTTCTTAGAAGAAATACAAAAGCTCATCAATCATTTTTGTATATTGTACGTACGTAATATTTTGAGAGGGTGGTCTTCGTTAAGACCTTTTTCATTTAATTAAAATAAATGATAACCATCATACCCTTATTGCTTTCCGAAGGGAGTAAAAAAAATTATTAATGTTGTTTGATAAAATATTCAAATCAATTAATTGAGTATAAATAATTTTGTAATTGATTAAAATTAATCAAGAACATAACAAACAAAAAATGTTGATTAATATAATTTTTTGAAAAATATTCAAATAAATCCAAAGGTAGAATGTTCTGGGATGTTTCAGAGCATTTTAGAAATTTCATCGATATGGTTTGCCAAAGCGTGTGAGAAGTTAGCACGAAATTTTCATACCGAAAAGGCTTTTTAGTCTCCTTGAAGGTGGTCTAAAGTCTCCTTGAAGGTGGTCTAGGCGTCTGGTGAAGGGGGGAACAAAGCTGTGTAGTAATTACCAGCTCCGTAATCTTCAGTAGAGTGAGCTCCAGCAGGCTGTTCTGGTCATGTTTTAGGCAGTCCTGCCTGGGGCTCACGATCGCGTGAGGGGTAACCTAATCGCGGTTCGCGATTCACACCACATAGTCTGGGGAAGTAGTGACACCAACATCAGAAGTGAGCAACTTTTTGAATTTTGTTTAATAAAAAATATAATTATTAATAACAAAGGGAACGATGTGACTTTTGTGAATGCAATCAGGAAAGAGGTGCTAGATCTTACCCTGTCTGACATGGGTACCTCTGGTACAATTCTGGACTGGCATGTGTCAAAGAAAGCATCCTTTTCGGATCACATGTATCTCAGGTTTGATATTAAAACCCCTTCAAAACATGAATCGGTAGTAAGAATACCAAAAGGTACTAATTGGCCAGTCTATAATGATAGACTTTATGATAACGAAACTGGTCTACAGACCAACATCAACTCTATTGAGGATCTCGTTAGAGTTTCAAGCAATGTTACCGAGGCAATTATTGATTCCTACCACTCAAGCTGGGGGACAAAGGACGTTCCTTGGTGGAACCACACCCTGGAAACCAAAAGACGAGAAGTTCGTACACTTTTCAACAGGGCTAAGAGGACAAACAATTGGACAACATATCGAATGACTCTTACCCATTATAACGTCTCTCTTAGGAAAAGCAAAAGGTCGAGCTAGAGAGACTTCTGTGAAAAACTAGATAGGCTGCCTGCGGCTTGCCGACTCCAGAAGGCACTCTCCTTGGACCACCGAAATCGGAGAGACAACTACATCCAGGGAGGAAACTCTCGAATGCCTGGTGAAAGGCCATTTCCCAGAGTGTACTGTCCTTGGAGGCCAGGGAGACCTCGATGTAGACAGCGAGCATCCCCACCTGATTCCAAGGTAAGCTTACACGTTCTGAAGAGAAATCTTCACTCCCGGAAAAATAAGATGGGCCGTCAATTCCTTTGGTCCCTTTAAATCGCCAGGAGGGGATTCTATATATCCTGCATTTTCACGGCAAGGCCTACAAATACTGTTGCCTTATTTGATTAGACTCTTTAGAGCCAGCTACAGCTTAAAATATGTTCCAAGAAGCTGGAGGGAGGGTTGGGTGGTTTTGTATCCCGAAAACGGGAAGAAGATCCGCAGAGGACGTCAGGTCTTATAGACCCATTGGGACCCATCTTTTATTCTGAAAACCATTGAGAAGATACTGGGCCTACATATTAGATCCAATGCTCTCCTAAGGCATCCTCTAGACCCAAGCCAACATGCATATCAGGCTGGGAGATCGACAGAAACAGCGCTCCACGAGCTGGCAACAAATCGGAATAAAGAGGTTTTGTTATGCTCCTTCATCGATATTCAAGGGGCTTTTGACAATACCAAGTTCGAAATGATTCAAGAACAAGCACATGCAAGGGGGATAGACTCCTCCACTATAGGGTGGATAATAAATATGTTTAGAAGCAGGAGAATAACGGCCTCCTTTGGTGATAAAACCATCACGATTGCGGCTACCAGGGGTTGTCCCCAGGGGGAGTTCTCTCACCCCTTTTGTGGCTACTCGTGATGGATGGACTAAAAAACTCTCACTCCTCGAATATTACCTACGCGGACGATCTAGTCTTAATGGTCAGGGGGAATTTCGAGGGTACAATAGCGAAACGTATGCAATATGCCCTCGAGTTGGTAAGCGACTGGTGTATTGAGACGTGCCTCAAAGTAAACCCCAACAAAATTATTTGTACTTTCTTTACAAATCGGAGGAAAACAATTCTCCCACCTCTATCTCTAAATGGGGAAATTCTCCAAATGGCGACGGAGGTTAAGTACCTGGGAGTGATACTTGATCAGAAACTGACATGGAATCCGTTTTTAAAATATGTCACAAATAAGGCAAATAGGGCACATTTCACCTGCCAAAGAATGATTGGCAAAACGTGGGGTCTAAATCCCCAAATGGCACTTTGGTTATACTCAACCATCGTAAGACCAATAATCTCTTATGCGGCGTTTGTGTGGTGGCCTAAGACAGAGCAAAGTGGTGCCTGCTCAATATTGGAGAGGATCCAAAGGCTAGCTTGTTTGAGTGTAACGGGAGCAATGAAAACCTGCCCTTCAGCTGCTCTTGAGATGCTATTGGGACTCTCACCACTACACTTGCACCTTAAAAGAGTAGCTGGTTCAAGGGCAGTCAATCTAAAAATAACGTCTCAAATCAAAACTATTAGACCAGGACATAATAGCATCCTGGACAAATTGAATCTGGACGAGGAAATAATCCAACTATCAGATGTGATGGTTAAAACTATTGACTGACGGAGGAATTTCACGTTTGAACAAGCGGGGAGTATCATCTCCTCCTTACCCCGTCACACCTCCATATGGTGCATTGACGGTTCAAAATCAGGGGTGGGCACTGGTGCAGGTATAATCGGGCCGCTTCTCGAACTCGGTATTCCACTGGGTAAAACCCCCACAGCTTGCCAAGCAGAGATATTTGCGATCGAGGTATGTGTGCTTCGATGTCTCACAAATAAAATATAGAAACACCGAGATTTACGTAATCTCGGACAGCCAGGCGGCATTGCTTGCTTTAGGAGCATCTGTCTTCTATTCCAAAATAATCTGGAGCTGCTATTGCAACCTTCTAGAACTCAACAGAGAGAACAAAGTAACCTTTTTGTGGTCCTCCGGCCATTCCGATATACAGGGAAACGAGGCGGCAGACCGCTGTGCAAAAGCCCTTTCCTTGGCTCCGAGTCTAGTATTGGTTACTCCAAGAGCCATCTGGCAAATGGCATAAGGAATTGGGAAAAAAACATACGAAAATATTCTGGGAGTTCTCCATTGGGATGAGACATACCAGAAACTATTAATCTATGATATTATACGTTTTAGATCAGGCAATCAAGATGGATAGAAAGTCTCTAAAATACCTCACCTGGTACATAACAGGACATGGCTCTTTTAATGGACATCTCTCGAAAATGGGAAAGTTCAGTACAATAGACCGTTGTAGATTTTGCAACCTGGAAAGGGAAACATCCGAACATCTACTATTCACGTGTGATGCTATAATCCATATAATACTTAAATTCCTCCATACATTCACAATACAGTGGCCTAACGTCGGCCCTTTAAATATGCATGAGCTGGTGGCATTTATCAAGGACTTGAACCCCCAATTTACGTGAAACTTTCTGGAGATGCACAATTATAGACCTCAATGGTCGCGGTGCAAAGGGCTAGTATAGCTCACCCTGTAAAAAAAAAAAAATGTCTCCTTGAAATGGTATATGTTTCCCAACTTCTTAATTGAAAGACAACTTAAAATTCGAACATCATTAAGAAATCACGGAACTTTTTTCGGTTTGAATACCGTTTGGTTAAGAGTTTTCAATATTTTTTGTTGATGGAATGAAAATTTCCATAAATTTTAGTCGATACATAGCCATACACTTTGAAAAAAGCCTTTTCGGGATGAAAGTTTCGTGGTCCCTTCTCATATTTCGCCCAATGAATTCGGCCCGACTTTGTAGTCGTTACTACAACTGGATGCATTTGAGTTGATATTCAGGTTACGGTTCTCGGTGGGATGAATCGCCAAGGTATTTTATTTCAGAGAAGATTAGGTGCGATATCAACGCAATTTTAGATGAACATTTTTTGAATTTCTTCCAGATAGATCTTCGCACCAATGCAGTTCGTACCATTGTCACAATAAATGGTATGACACAACCCACGCCTGCAGGTAAACCTTCGGAGAGCAACTAGACATGATTCTGTTGACATTTTCACGCAAGCGCACACCTACTTTGAACACCTTCTTGGTTACGTCCTTTCCTCTAAGTATAAACTACCGCCGCATAGGACCATTCCCTGGTATGACAAGACGCATGAATGCTTACTGTAGTTGTTGAACCTATCCATGATTTGTTTATTTCTGGTGGAAGTTCATCGCCCTATTCTATTTTTCGCAGCCATTTACTTTGGAATGGTATCTTCATCCTGATGACTATTGGAGATTCTAACCCAAAGATAACAGACTTCATTTGGTAGGTAACCTTTTGTAATTTAATTTATACCTGACGGTGCTTTTATTCTGTGTTCCCAAATAATACGTAAGGATGCAATCTAAAGCGAATAATAATTTCAACTATACTTGATTGGATATTGGGACGAACCAGTAGATTTACATTTAGTGATGAACTCGTGGTAGATTTTGCAGAAGCATCAAACACCACTCGTAACTTTGTGGTAGTACTCGTGTCCTTTATGATTCCTTGATGGGGTAAGATACTCTTGCGAAGCAGTGCTGTAGTGCTTCTAAGCTGATGCTATAAATTCGTTGTCTTTCTCTTTGACTGATAATGTTGTAATAAATTTGCCATATATTGCTTCACATTTCTCCCCTTCTTCGCTATAACCTTTTAGAGGAACTTTAATAATACTTTTAACCTCCCAAAATCTTCGTAATGTTGCTTCGATATCTATCAATGTTGTGAAGGATTTTGATTAATATGTCTCGTTGTCAGAGTTTCCTCCTGCAATCCATCCCAGTTTTGTGTTTTAAGCAGCCAATCTGGAAGAATATAATTTCATAAGGCCATCTTCGAGGAGATGAAACAATCTAGTACATATATCTGCTCCAAGCAATATATCGATCTTTGCTTTTTTCGATTCGATGCTATCTAGTTCGACATGCATATTTATAGTGTTGAGTTCTTCTAACGCAGCCGGTGAAGTATTTGTTGAACTACTGGTAGCTTTTTGTTCTGCATTGACATGCAATGACAAAAATTTCGTGTTTTCGAAAATAGACACATAATTTGACTGTTACACTACATTCGTAAACAGTGAGATTTGCATGAAGACAATATATTCCTTGAATTTCTCACAGTCGATTAACGTTTGAGCTTTACCGCAACATACACAATTATCAGTAGGGGTGGATACAGTAAAACTCGAGAAACTTAAAAAACTCGTTAATGGTAGGATATTCATTTTCTGATGTGGCATATGCCATGAACCACGAATCTGTAAACTCGGTCCTTTCACCTAGTGCTCTTAAACCACGTACTATCCAATAGTGCGAATAAATGAACTGGCATGGAGCTTGCGATCAGAACGATTCCATAGTTTTTACAATATTGGTTCATTGTAATTTGCTTCCGTTATTTTAAAATGTTTAACTAACGAAAAAGCTTGAACTTTAAGCAAACCCATTAGGTATTGAAACTTTTGAGAAGCAGTGATTGAATCCTTCTCTTGTATATTGAATTAAAATAGGTTAAAATAGCTTTGTCACTGAGTATAGTCCCCGGCGAAATAAGAGATATGTAGTTTTGCAAGTTTTACACAAACAGACGCATATTTGCAGCGCATCTCAAATCATTAAGAACGGTTTTGTTCGTGTCAGAAAGGTAGCGCTTTCTTATCCAACCATTTAACCCTGCGGTAATACTCTAATTGAATTCTTCAGCATTCATTAAATAAGAATCCTTTTCCATATCTATCGCAAATATTTTGCCCTCTAAACCAGCTATTTTGCCTAATCACTTCAGAATCTTCACTAATTTCACTGGGGTATTTTACCATTTCGACTATTTAAGACATGCTCGTTTAAGATTGAACAACAAATTTTGTTAAGCCATAAAATTTATTCTCAAAATTGTTTTATTGATTTTAATAAATTTGGCTTTTACTTGTCTGTGAATTAGCTTCCTTTGTAAAAAGGGTTCCCGACCGCTTGCGGTTATTCCAGCGATGCAGTACGTGCTAGTTCTGATTTGATTCCTGGTCCGGCTCGAAGGATCGCATGGATAAATTTGTGTTGATATTCAGGCTACAATCCCACCTGTTTCCGGTTAAACGGAGAAAAAGTTGATATTGTATTGTAACCCCAAGATGGTTTCCTCAATAAAAAACTTCAGTAAAAAAATGTGTACGCATTCAAAGGGTGCCAACAAATAAATTCGACTACAAGACACAGGCAACATAGAATAAATTTGATGGTTTGAAATTGGGGAAAGTAATTGAGCTTTTGAAACGGATTGTAAACGCTAAACATAGAGAAAATTTGAGCAACTCTTGGCCACTTAGTTAGGTCTTATCAAATTCAATTATTTTTGGAAAAAGTCAAATGTGGAATACCAAATATCATTGTAAAATTAAGAAATTTGTGATTATTACAAATACATTATGTATGAGTATAAATACATTTCATTAACATGTGATTTATTAAATTAAACTTTAAGTGTTTTCTTTGATTTCTCGAGAAACTTTAAAATAAGATCTCGATTTCTCAGAGACACTCACAGACAGGTGTGCAAAATCAAAACATTCTGGATCACTATACTGAACATCACTATCATTGTTATTGGCATCTAAATTGGTAGTAGAGGAGGTTAAATCATCTAATAACTAGCGCTGAAATCGATAAAGTGAAACAATGAAATAATCAATCCAAAAATATCCGGCTACTTACAATCGCAACATATCGATATGTTAATTTTCAGTTGATCAGTGAGGCTGCTCTTTAATGAGTCTACTAATATGTTAGGCGAATTAAACTACCAGCAGCTTGTAGCTGTAAGCAGCTAATATTGTCAATTATAATTGTATGGTAAGGCCCGATTAATTAACAATAAAACTCTAGATCACTAAAATGTATAGATACATTAGAATACATTCGGATGACTTCTGGAATCTGCACTAATTTTATCAATTGGCCTTCATTTCTTTGTTTTAGTTCTTCGTGGAATCGATTCTAATTACCACTTTGGGTAAGCCTCTTCATGATTTACTAAACGAATAACAGAGTACAGAATAATGCTAAGATACCAAAATATTTCTTATCTTCTAATTGGAAAAATCTCCAATTAACATTTTGAATAAAATATTGTTACAACAAGTTTGGAGAGTCTTAAGTTTGTTAAAGATTCCAAGATATACATATATTTGTTGTTCCAAACAAATAGCACAGCAAAAGTACCGCGAGGAAGCTGAAAGGAATGAAGTGCACCCTCAAAATCAAAAAATGTCTTAGTATGAAACAGTCGATATCGCTAATGCTTTTAGTGAGTTTTCGAGAGTTGAGAACCGCCAATCAGTTGCTCAATTTTAAGTTTGGCAATACCAATTGTGAAGACCACCAAAATGAGGTGTAACTGGCAATGCAAATTTCCAACCATCCACCCTCACATATTGATTGCAACCGTTCCTTTAAATGTTGAGACAAAATTCATGCAATTGTCAGAGAAAGTACATCGGCAGAGTCTTAGGATGTCCACGAACGTTTCAGGAAACAGGTTCCAAAAACAACTACTTATTTCTAGTACGCGAAATTTTAGTGATTAATCGAAGTAAATGAGAAATTACAATAAACGTAGATCGCAGTTGGGTAGAAAGCTTATAAAATTAAACCAATTAGCTAAAAAGCTCAAATCAAATTTTCAAAAACAAAACAAAAATTCGCCTACTTTTATTGTAAATTTGAGGTACGGATTACAATTTGAAGCTTATCAAAGCACAAAATTACCAAAGAAAGCTAATTCAATCTAAGTAGAACTTAAAATTGCCTAAAGGTCAATGCCAATAAAAACAGTTTTAAAAAGCTTTCGTGAGCTTTGCTTATAAATTTAACAAAATGTAAAACCACATTTTATTTAAAATCTGAAACTTGTTAGATTTCTTTTACAACATTCCAAATTGTAGCTAACTTCAATTATTTAAAAACCTAGACAGAAAAGCTCTTAAACGAGCCTGGTTCTAAAGAATAATACTTAACAATCTAAGCCAGCTGCAAATAAGAATAAACTTAAATTATTTGTTCCTGGAAAAGTTTAAAGTACCTATAGCCGCGGGGAACCTAACATTTTACTAAAATCATGTAAAATGATAAATTTAAAGAAATAAAAAAAAATCACCAACTTTTATAACTGTTAGTAATTAAGCTGGTGATTTTTATACGTGTTTGGTAAGCATAAACAACGTTAAATGATTCAAAAATGTGAAGTTAGCTTTATTATAGAAAGAGTTTCGTAATTAGATTCAAATCAGTTTCTAACTTTTAATTGCTGTTGCGAAATAAGTTTCTAGTGAGAGAATTTCGTAGAGATCTCTTCATTAAAACAAACCAAAAAAAAAGCTCGTAGAATTCATAGAATATTACTAATTTTAAAAATTACTTTCTAAAAGTTTACTTTCTGCAAAAAGATCACTCATCTAAAAAAAAAAATCTAACGCTCGCTTAACCCAAAAATCTAAATCACAAGCAGTATAAGCTAACCACCGATTTTAGATGTTAATAGTTTACAGAGGTTAGTTAATGATGTACAAAAAGTTCACGTAATTTGAAAGCTTTTAATATTCTTAAGCTCAATTATTACATAAAATGAGCTATCTGTACCAAAAATAATCCATTTTGAGAGATAATCAGATTAAATTAAAGTAACTAGCTAAAACGCTCAAGGTTTACTTCAATTATAGTTTTGAAATGTTTTTTTAAAGTATTTAAACCAAATCGATTTGTTACTTTCTTTCAAAATACGATCAGGGTTTTACTTAACACAAAATATTCCAGTAAAGTATTTGGAATTCCAATAATCTTAACTTTTGCAGTTCTACCGAATAAACGTTTCAAAGATGATTAGCTTTCAGCTTATTCAGCAAAAATGCCTAGATTAAAATCTATCAAAGCTTCATTATATCGTTTGCTTTTATCCATATTTTTAAGCTCGGAAAATTCATAAAATGTTACATTGGCCCATGTAAAACATAAAAAGTGAGTTAAAAAGCTTAGCATACTGATAACTCTGAGTACAATTAAGCCTGATTTTAGTAATTACTTATTGTCTTTATTTGAAACATCGTTTAAGCTTTGATTTTATTCTTTGCTTAGTTAAGATTTAATCACAAAATATTATTCCGATTCCACTATTGAGCGTGTGTTTAAGCCGAAACATCGATTAATAATAGATATCGACTGGTGAAAAATCAAACCCTATCGGCTTTGAATTTAACGTTGATTTAGAAAAGATTCTACGCTTTTTACTGTTTAACTCAAGTCTTACAAATATTTTTAGTTCAAACGTTCTTTTTATTCTTGACTTAACAACACAAAATTTAACCACAGTTTAGCACTGATTTATGACATATTTTGTCAAACTTGATTCCGCTCTTGGGGGTTTAACATTGAAACATCAGCTAAGACTTGCTGGTTAGCTTTCAAATGGTTTAAACTTTATTATTAAATAAAATTTAGTCGCAAAAGGTGGTTTGCTTAGCCAAATTTTAATGCTTACTTGTTACCAATGGGGTTAATCGAAACATTGTCCAAGCGTTGGTGAAAGAACAGACATATCGGTATTTATTTTGGAACAGATTTAGAACAAGAAGATTTGTAAATTTGATTCGAGCGTGTTCGACTCTGCGAAGTTCGAATTTGATCTAAATAAAAGACGAACTAAATGCGATTCAATTCAAACAAGAATCCAATACTTTGAAGTCCTAGATTTTATTACAAAATTTATTCTCGATTCTGCTCTTGGAGGCTGATGGGCTTAACTGAAATATCGGCTAATAATCCATGACGAGTGGTGAAGCCAGGTCGGCTTTCATTTTAGATTTAAAACGTAAGACTTGATATTATTTGGTTTTTTAAATGGTTTAGGCCGATATCATATTTACCTCAGATTTAGTCCCAAATTTTCACCTTGATTCCATTGGTAATGTTAAGCTTAAGCCTAGTTTTAGTACTTGTTACTGATGATGTTTAATTGCAAAATTGGTTAGGACTTGCCAGTGATTGTTGAAAGTTGAGTGATTTCCGGTTTGATTTTAACACTGGTTTAGAACAGATCATGTGACAGAAAGTCTATGGTTTCTACTGACTTAGATCAAATTTTATTTTGATTCCTTATTTGATGGTATAATCGCTGTGTAAATTGTTTCCTCATGTTTATACGTTTCCGGGTTTTTCCCTCTTTGCAATCTGATGTGAAAGGTTTAGTTTTGATGTGAAAAATTTCACAAATTTTGTGATTTTGCCCGCATATGAGATGAATTTCTGATGCTTAGTGTTCATTATATCGATATGGAGTATTTCTGTCGGATACGTCGGAATGGGTGTTTCTCTTATGTGTTTCTCTTTCATTATCGCATGTATCCGTAACCATTCTTTGTATTAATCGTATCTTGTAGCTCTTTAAAGGCTTCGTGGAGGGTTTGAATATATTCTTCAGATACTTTTATCCCATTGATTGTGTTCGAATTTAATTTTTCTTGTTGAATTTTCTTTAAGATTTCCTTATTTAGTGACGGCAGGCGAATGATGTCTGCCTGTGATAAGTTGAGCATGGAATCTTTCTCAGCACTGTGAATCGTTACATCTATGTATATCGTATTTGTTTCTAATTCTATAGCCTTGATATGGCACCTGCGAACTTACTGATACAGTCTGGTTTGTAAATAATTTCGTAGTTATGTTCTACTCTAAGTGGGCTTTCCATCTCTTTAGTTTGGTATACATAGTTGTTTTTATTCCTTATGGCAAACGTTAGCGTTGGTGATGCGTCTGCTGTCAGAAGGAACGATTTTTTCAAGTAGCTCGAGCGCTTGTCATCCCTGTTACAAAATATATCTAATTCACATAAAATAAACTAAGAAAACTGCATCCCACCTTTGAAGATATTTTCTTCCAGAGTGGAACTATGCACATAAATAAATTCCATAAACAACAAATGAATTAGTGTTAAATCTTATTAATTCTAGTGGCGCGTGTCCAAACGACTCATATTTTAATTTACGTTTATTTACAAATTTGTTCCTACTCAAGTTTCAGTAAATAAATGTAAAAACCTTTTTTATTTCTTGTCGCATACATTTAAATGGAATTGGGCAGAAAGGGCGAGCGTCGAAAGGCCGATTGTGTCGAAAGGCCGAATGTTGAAAGGCCGTTTGTTTATATTTTTGTGATAACCAAAATTTATATTTTTATCAAAATTTTTGTATTATAATGTTTAATAGTAAATCGCCTTACATATTAAAATCTTCATACGGTTTCTTTTGGAATATGGTATAATTAAAAATAAATTACATTAGAAATAAATTCAATGGTTTTAAATATTGATTTCAATCAATTAAGGTGAAGGAAAATTTAATGAAAATTCGGTCATTCGATCCATTCGGCCTTTAGACATTCGGACTTTCAACCCTTTCGTCCTTTCGATCCAATCGGCCATTAGTCAATCGGCCTTTCGACGCATTCGGCCATATGAAATTCGACCTTTCGACATTCGGTCTTCCGACCCATTCGGCCTTTCAACATCGAACGATTTAAATAAGTGTGTGTACAAAAAGGTTTTTGATTTCATTTGCGTTTATTCGACTGAGGTCATTGTCAACCAGCTTGAATTCCATCAGGTAAATATACGTGAAAATTTTTTTTCTTGGCTATTTGGGCAGTTCATGTGTTTACACATGCAACGAAAACGTGCCGCATATTGCCAATTTTTGCATATTAGCCAATAATCAATGAAGACCTGTCCTGATTAGAGGTATCAATTGGAGGGGGTAAGAATGAGTTTTTCGGTGTAGAAAATAATTTATCTTTTTGGTCAATCAGCAGAAAAATTGTATAAAAACCTGGCCAATATTTTATTGGAAGTACGTTATTCGCGTGGGAAATAGTTCAGTTGCTTTGATTACAATCAAAGAAATTCATACTATCTTTAACCCAATTTATAAATTAAACCAAATTTTTTTTTTGTTATGAGAAAATTTGTGATAGGGTTCAAATTAGGTGAGCATCTAAAAAAATAAAAAAAAAGAAAAACAAAAACATGATTACGATGTAATTTAAATTAATATAAAGTAATCTGATACACTAATTGTAGTTCTTATTTTCATTGTTAGGAAAAGTGATTGATGAGAATAGACAATGTGAGGCGCAGCCATTCTCCCTCCGTTAAGTTTACTACTTAAACTTGACTGTTGCTGTGGGTTGTACGATTGTATTGTCTTTGCTGGATATTGGAAGACGACATCATTTAAAATTAGGTATCGTCATTTCGCCTTTGATTGTTTTGGCTCGGGAATACATGTGGGAGGTTCTCCAATTAAGAATTGCCCCGGTGTAAGCACTAGGAAATCATCAGAATCGGCGGTCATGCGTGCGGCATAATGGTCGTGAGTTGAGCAATGCCTCTATTTGGCAAAGCAAGGTGGTCATATCCTTGAATGTCATGGTGCTGTCACTGGTAACTCGATGGAGATGGTGCTTGATACATTTTATGTTGGATTCCCAAAGTCCACCAAAATGTGGAGCGCTAGCTGGGTTGAACGAGAATTTAATCATAGTCTGCGAAAAAAAATCAGATATTAATTTATTTGTTTTTTGATTGATAAATTGTTCGTGCAGTTGTTGAAGTTCTCGTTTAGCACCGACGAAGTTTGTGCCATTGTCGCTAATTATCTCAGCTGGAATCCCTCTTCGGCTAATGAAACGACGTAAAGCTGCTATGAATGCTTCGGTGGTCATCTCAGAAACCAGTTCTATATGGACAGCCTTAGAAACGAAACATATGAAGAGCGCGATGTACGCCTTAGTCAATGGGATCTTTCCTCGACCATGTTTTGTTTTAATATGAATTGGACCAGCGTAATCAACACCGGTAGTTGTAAAGGGACGACAGGCCGTCAAACGTTGCTTTGGTAGATCACCCTTGAGCTGTGTGGTAATATTTTGTTTTTGTCTCACGCATTTGATACATTTCTGACAAAAATAACGAACTGCATTACGGCCATTTACGATCCAAAATGTTTTGTTTCAGAAGACTTGACAATAAAGATGGCTCAGCATGTAGGTTGAGCAAGTGAGTTTCGTAGATTATCAACCAAGTAAGGCTATGGCTTTTGGCTAATATGATTAGGTGTTTCATGTCAAATTGGCAGTCAAGATTCGACAGACGTCCTACCGCCCTCAATATTCCATCCTTGTCAATGAATGGTGACAATGAAATAATCTGACTTTTACGATCAATAGGTTCTCCGTTGATAAGTGCTTGGATGTCGAACCATAATGTTTCGCGCTGAACTTCCTTGATGAGAAATGATTCGGCCTTTCGAATCAAATCAATAAAACACAGATTTGAATATAACCATCGAAAAACTGTTGCAACGATCCTTTTGACCTTGTTAAATGATGAAAACTTGTTCAACAAACTGAAGCAATTTCACTGCATTCAATATGAAGATGTGTTACGACTGGTGAAATTTGACGTTCTTCGCACATTGTCTCGAATTGTAGTGGGTTGCTGGATGGCCAATTTTGTTCTCGACTCATCAACCACTTAGGACCGGACCACCATTGATCGAAATCTTAATGTAGTTCTGGACTAATCCTTACATTCTTCCTAGGTACATAGTGCCACTGACTTCTAGGCACTATTTCTATGACTTGAGACGTGCGATTACTAATAAAAGTGTTCCATCTTCGCGGATGATCTGATAACTAAGCCAATACAATTTTTGAGTTAGTCCAAGCAAATACTTGAAACTGGTGGTCTCGGAAAATTTTAGAAGAGAATTTTATTAGCTTCATCAAAATAAAAGCTCCACATAGCTCAAGTCGTGGAATTGAGATTTGTTTGATTGGTGCCACGCGAGTTTTGGCGATGATTAGTGATGTTTTAATATTGCCTGCTGCATCTTCAATATGTAGATAAACTACGGTTGCATACGCCAGCTCAGATGCATCACAAAATGCATGTATTTGGATCGATTTCGTGGTTGAAGAAATGAAAAAATGACGAGGAATTTGGATGGTTTAAAGTTTAGGCAAATTCAATTTTATACCCTGCCATTGTTGACTGACTTCTGCCGGGATTTCATCATCCCATTTAATGTTTCGAATCCATAATTTTTGGAAAAGTATCTTCACTATAACCGATGGAGATATTCAGCCCAAGGGATCAACAATTTTGGAAATCGCAGAGGGTAAATGTCGCTTGGAATACGTCGTGCTGGAAGTTATGTTGATTACCAATGAAAACACATCTCTCACAGGATTCCATTGAATAGCGAGAGTTTTAATGGTCGCGGTATTGTCGTTAAAAGTTAACATGGTAGGTTCCTTAAGCTCATCAGGAATTCTAGATAAAAAATCTGATGTTCAATTTCAATATGTGACTGTGTTGAGTCGGTAAGTTTTAATTTCTTCGGTAGGATTGTTTCTCCAGACTATTCTCTGAAAGTCATTATCATTCGTTGATATGAGCACCTGCCGATACATTTTTTCGACATCTGCGGAAAAAACGATCGAGTGCTGCCTAAAATGAGTTACAATAGTGATAAGATCATCTTGTAGAGTGGGTCCTGTAAGTAAAATGTCATTAATTGATAAGCCGGAAGAAGATTTACAAGACCCATCGACAGAGCTATCTATCTTTTGAACAGCATGGTCTGGAAGATAAAAAACGTCTTCATCAAGTCTGGCTATTTCATTCTGCGGAACTTCTTCCATATGCCCTAAATTCAAGTATTCGTTCATGAATTTTTTATATTCAACTGCAATGTGAGGGTTTCTCATGAAACGACGTTCCATAGTTATAAGTCGACGCACAGCTGCAGACCTCGTATGTCCCAGTTTGCCGTGCGGTGTGATAAATGGCAGTCATACAATGTATCTTCCAGCTTTGTTCCGTTGAACTGACTGGTTGAAATATGATTCGCACAATTGATCAACTGGCTTGTGTTTCAATGCTGTTGGAGGTTCCTCAAGCTCCCAAAACCATTGAAGGGTTTTGTTCACATCATCAATAGTGATAGTTGATGGAACCGACGTGGTTGAAGGGTCATCCATGTACTTGAGGCCCTAGAAGAATCGACCCAAAAATGGTTGACTGTGCATATGTATGTCCTGATAAGACGATTTTTTCCGGCTGCATTAAATCGAAAAATAAGTAAACACCAAATAAAATATCAATTTCTCTTGTAGTGCCGAGATGTGGATCAGCCAGTTCTAAACTGGTTTTGAAAGTTCATTGGTTTGGACCCATGAAGCAAAGAATTATGCCGTTTATTGCAGGTACGACAATTGGACAAATCAGGGCATTCATTAACCGAATGATTCATGCGCAGATAATTGTAACAAGCTCCCGATTGATTGACTAAATTTCGTTTAAGTCTGACATCGAAACTACGAAACTTCATACAATGAAAGAGATGATGATTTGCATTACAGCATGGGCACAAGGACAAATTTGAATTTAACGTCATTGTTTTGAAGAACGGTTTTCCCCTGGAATGTTGGTTTTGCTGTGAAAATGGTTGGTTTCGTAACCCCCGATTGTCAATTTCGCCATCATCAAGCCCGTCACATCTGGTATTTAAAAATTTGAAAAAATCGGCTGGTGTTGGAAAATCCTTTTCGGTTGTTTTCTTTGACCATAACTGTTTTGTCTCACTATACAGCTTACGAAAAATCGCTACCCATGGTTCGAATTCCGATTATAATTTCGTCACACTTGTCACAAAGTGAACGAATATCAGATGCCTTTCCACTCATTGCTGATGATAAATCGAGAAATGTGGTGATGTATGATGTCAAGATTTTTCTTTTCTTGTCGTAGCGTGATTTCAATTTTGTCCAGGCTTCTGTATAATTTGCCTCTGTTTCGCTCAAATTTTTGATCAGTGATGCAGGACTTTTCGTCAGAATACTCTTAAGTAACTTTAATTTGTTGACGTTGGACAATGATTGATTGTTATGAATGGAAGATACAAACGAATCTTCAAAGGCAGGCCAATTTTTATATGTACCATCAAATTTTGCAAATTCTATCTTTGGTAACTTGACATGATCATAACTCAGTAGAGTGCGGTCTGCGAATTGAGCTACGAAACCCCCGACTAGAGCACCGGAATTAAGTCGTAGTAGCACTCCCTCCTATCATAAATAGACTTGGTTCAGGTCTAAACTGAATCGAGTCAATAAGAATTATACATACTAGTTCATGCTGATTTGTAACTTTCTGTTCTGGATTGTTTGTGTTTGTGCAATCTCTCCTCTTGTAAGGTTGGTGAGTGACACTAATCCAAGAAATGACTTAAGATTTTTGATGGCTGAAACTTTAGGATCGGGTTCAATACCGTTGTTTGCCTAAAAATTCTGTTTCTTTAGATTAGTGTCTCAAAGATTATGATGTCATATACGTAGCATATTTCGCCGATGAATTATTTTGAAACATCATCGATCATCCTTTGAAAAATGGCTAGGGTTTTCTTTAAGCCAAAGGGAAATCATATAAGCTCATACGTCTTGTAATTTGTATGGCTTGAATAGGCTAATTCTCATTTTACAAAGTTATTAATGGATCATGTAAGGCACGGTAAGGCTTCCATCAAAAAATTTACCTTAGAATTATCTTCTGTATACTGGTAGTCATTGATCAATTTCTTCTAATAATCTTCACATTATGTACCCATGATATGTATTGGGTGGCGGTTCCAATCGTATACCGTTGTTTTGATTCTGAAAATTTGTTGCAACTATAGTAGATACTGTGATAATTGATTCGTTCGATTTTTCCGCCATAAACCAAAACAGAAACGCAAATAATTCCACTATAATTCCTTTTAATTAGAAAACCAAATAACAAAATTAATGTTTGTTTTAAGCATTAATACAAATTTGTTATTTGAACCAAAAAAAAATTTTTTTTTGTGTTTGCAAGTTTGCTAATTAAAATTAATTTTCAACTAAAAATGATTTTTGTGCTTTCCATGTTTAGAAAAAGAAAATATTTTGTTTTTTAATTAAATAATTAAAATAAATTATAATTATAAAATATTTGCTGTATATAGAACAAAAGATAATGGTTTTGAATTTTTTTTTTTTTTTTTAGAAAATACAAATTTTCCAGTGGTGGGTATAAATAAAGATACATTGCGCACCCCCAAGAGAGGTATTTGTATAGTACAAATACAAAAATTTTGTACGACATTTATGAATTTCAAACTTATTATTTAGGTCAAGAATCATACTAGTGCTAACGTCAAAGTCGTAATTATTTTGATAATCATTTCGTTATTACGGAAACCGGAAAAAATCAATTTTCTCAATCATGCTATCGATCTTTATATCCTCTAAACTCATATTACAGTTGATTTTCATGATTTCCCAAGGTGATGTTTGAATACATGTACAGTGTATGTATGTAATATTTTTAAATTTAGTATTTAGGGTACATTTATATCAGAAAACCAAAATCTCAACGAAACTCGTATACCGTTTTCAATAATAAAAAATTATTTTCTTTTAAAAGCTTTTCATATTTTCCATTATACGGTGTTTCCTCCCCATTTCAAAGCAAAATTGATTTAAAGTAACAAAACATTTTATTTTATGTATTCAATCAACAAGACCTGGCTGTTGCGTGCGGATGGAATATTTTGTTGTAGCTAAATGTTCGAGTTTAAAAAAAAAATGTAAGCCAACTTCAAATCCAATTAAGAATGAATAAATTTCTATTGATGCCTACAAAAAAAAATCGAAATTAGAAATCGATTAGCTTTTAGAGAGAACCAACTACAATACTTTTCAACTATATGTATATGCAGCGATATTCACTGGGTAATTTACATAAGTAATCGATTTGGAGTAATTTAAATAAAATTTTATTGTCGAACATTAAATTTCGGAGATAATCAGTATGTGTATGGGGTGGGGTGTATTCGTCCGTAATAATATAGATAAACTATTTTTTTATTTTGTCCGCCTCATACCATTTCTATAATTAAAAATGATTAAATTATCGATAATATAATCCACCAAGTCTTTCAATTTAATGGTATGTGCACAAATAAAAACGAAAATTTCATTATCCAATTTTTGCTTATGGTGTAGATAGCTTTTTTTATGCTTTTATTGCTATTTAATGTAAACGAAATTTTTTGTAAATCGAATCGATTTAATTGAATTCAATTTCTAAGTGATTTTTCTAGCTAAGCAAATTTTTCAATTTTACTTTCATGTTGGCGATTTTTTTTTTTCATTAATATTCATCTTGTTTAAAAGTGTTTTTATCACAACCGTAGCATTTTGTGGTTTTTGTGCAAACAAAGCTTTTTATTATAAATAAAATTCATAATTTGCAATTTGCAACAACATCACATGAGCGAAGATAAACACTTCAATGGTTAAATTGTCTTCGCCATGTGTGTACGTAGTACATATAGACACATAAAAAATGCATTTTCTTCATTTTTATGTTTGTAAAGCTTTTTTGATTGTGAACAAATTATATTGCTATACGCTTTAATGCCTTTTCATAACAAATTAAGTGCAGGAAGAATACACAGAGCACTTATGTTTACTGTCTGTATATAATGAATATCATTTAATGGATGGAAAAGTCGTTATTGTAATCGGCTGAAGTGGTATTTCACAAAGTTTTCCATTTAGTTGTTTTTTATTGGATGGCACTTAATGCGAAACGAATTATAAATTTATACCAGCCGAATGAATACTGTTTATTAATGGCACTTGAAAGTTATATTTTTTATCAAAGTTTTATTAAACGCACTAAAGATAAAGGTTTACTTTCAATAATACATCAAATGAAAAGCTTTCTGCTTAATGTTAACATCAAATCAAAAAGTTTTCAAATCGAATGCACAAGCGAGCTTTTAACTGCATAATACAATAATAAAAAACAAGATTTTGGTATTTCGACTATAAAAGTCTAAATAAATTTAAGCTTTACTACGTTTATTAAGCTTTTAAAATACATACATACACTCCGAGAGCAGTTTAAAGGGAATTGTAGATTCCTTTCTATGTACTACTTGCTGGATTCTTTAAAGCTTTATAATACAGCGGTCAAATATCTGAAATTTTAGTAAGAGGTTTTCAATAGTGACGCTTATTATATATTTATGTATGTACGTCCATAATCAAATTATAGTTCAATGTACCTTAATCGATCATTGTTATCATCTCTTCCATATAAGTATACAAATGTAAAATATCAATAAACAGAATAAGAAAGAGGGGTCATCGATGTCCCGTAGAGTGATAAACATTAATGTATTAGGTATAAGTTACAGAATAATAAAGAATAATTATAAAGTGTGACCGAATTGTTTCTTGAAAGTGAAGTGTGTGGTATCGGAGAAATACATGACATTGGCGACGAGAATGAAAATTTAAGAACGCGTGAGTGAAGAGAATTTGTGAAATTTTTTTTTTTCCTTGATAACTGTCCAAGTGAATCCGCTATGCCACATGTGGGAAAAATTGAAGAGTTTGAACCGGGTGATGATTTTGAATCTTACATACCTTGACCGTCTTCAAATTTTCTTCAAAATTAATGAAATTGCGGACGGAATAAAAACGCTGATGCTGCTAAGTTTAATTGGCAAGTCAACTTATCATACATTAAAAGCGTTAGTAACACCAGATTTAGTTACCGTTTTGAAAGATCATTTCCAACCGAAAGTGAATAAACGGGCGGAACGTTACAAATTTTATAAAACGATACAACAGAGTGGTGAATCAATTACGGATTTTATTGTGCGGTTAAAAGCGTTAGCTCAACCTTGCAAATTCGGGGATTATCTGGTCGGAGATGCCAAAGCAACAGCTTTTAAAAGTAAGGCGCTGGACGATGCGGTAATAGATCGTTTTATTGTCGGGTTGCAATGCGAGTCCATTCAATGTGAGCTGTTAAAAGATGACACCATCGACTTTCATGGCTGTTGTTCAAAAGCAATTAATATGGAGATGTCGTCACGTGAAGCAAGGAATTTGCAGCCTTTACCGCAATACAAAGTCGAAGATCAGTCGAATAAATTAAACCAACACACAAGTCGAAGTCCTCAGCAACAATTTAATAAGTCGTCAAGCAGAGAGTCATCACCTTATCGTCAAACAAGTCAAGGTCGAAGCAATTCAAAAGATCGGAATGGTAGACGAAGTCAGTCAAGGGCTAATTGGAATACATGTTTTCGCTGTGCTCGAAGACACAATGTGGAATCCTGTCCTGCAGTAAATTGGGAATGTTTTCGATGCCATCGTAAGGGGCATACATCCAGAGTCTGCCGCAGCAACAATTACAAAGTAGATTTGATACAAAGTGTCACATCAAACCAACAGCCATCATGTATTGTCGTAAACATTGAAGGTCAAACCTGGGAAATGGAAGTGGATACTGGGGCCTGCTCATCAATCATATCACAGGAAGTTTTTTGTTCTAATTTTAAAAATATAAAGTTAAATTCAATTTCTAATACACTTTTATCTATTACAGGTCAAGCTATCGATGCGTTGGGAAAAATCAAAGTAAATGTCTTGTTTAATAATAAAAAATACTTATTGGAACTTATTGTGATCAAGACCAATAAACCTTTTCAACCATTATTGGGGAGAAATTGGTTGGATATTTTAGTTCCAGATTGGAGGAATAATATGTTTCGTCAAAAGGAATGTACCAAAATTTGTCGGGGAAATGAGTCGCAACCATGTCAGGACCAAACCATACGTAAAATTTATTCAAACATGTACGACGTAATTAAAGAATAATTTCCAACTGTAATTAATCAACAGTTAGATGAACCAATACGTGGGTACGAAGCAGAAATAGTGGTACCGGAGCAGGTTAGTCCAATCTTTCACTGTGCCTATTCAGTTCCTTATAAATTAAGACCCAAGGTAGAAGCCGAGCTAGATAGATTAGAATCCGAAAAAATTTTAGTATATGTAACAAAAAGTAAGTGGGCTAGTCCAATTGTCGTAGTCCCTAAGGCATCAGGAGCAATAAGGTTGTGTATAGATTGTCGGGTAACCATCAACTCAAAGATTTCTACGGATTATTATCCTCTTTCGAAAATAGAGGATATTTTTGCAAATTTAGCAAATTCTAAATTTTTTTGCGTATTAGATCTTGCTGGAGCCTATCAACAGTTAGCTGTATCGGAACGAAGTCAAGAATATTTGACCATTAATACCCACAAGGGGTTATATAGATATACGCGACTCCCGTTTGGAGTTTCTAGTGCCCCTGCAATATTCCAGTCAATAATGGACCAAATTCTAGGCAATTTGGAGAAAACATTTTGTTACCTAGATGACATATTGATAGGAGGTGAGTCAGAAGATGATTGTAGGGCCAAATTGATGTCAGTTCTTAGCGAAAGATTAGCGAAGTCCAACGTCAAAATCAATGTCGAAAAATGTAAATTCATTTAACCAAGAGTTTTATATTTAGGTCATACTCTGTCGAAAGAAGGTATTAGTCCAAATGAAGAGAAAATTAGGGCCATCGTCGAAGCTCCAAATCCTAAGAATCTAACCGAACTTCAATCTTATCTCGGTCTTTTGAACTACTATGGGTAGTTCATTCCGAATTTGTCTATAATGGAGTTAATGGAGTTGTATAAGCTATTAAAAAAGGATGTTGCATATATTTGGTCGGAAGCTTGTGAAAAATGTTTTAAGAATAGTAAAAAATTAAGTTTAAATAATAACCTTTTACAATTATATGATCCAACCAAAGAAATTATTATTTAAACTGATGCTAGTCCATATGGTGTCGGGGCAGTATTGTCTCATTTAGTCGAATGTGTCGAAAAACCAGTACTTTTTGTCTCGAGTACTCTTTCGGCGGCTGACAGAAATTATTCTCAGTTACATCGAGAGGCACTGGCGATCAAATTCGCATTGAAAAAATTTCATAAGTATGTATATCGGCATCAATTTACTATATTTACGGATCACCAGGCTCTAAAAGAAATTTTTCACCCGAAAAAAGGAACTCCATCTGTGGCTTCTGCTCGTCTGCAGAGATGGTCTGTTATTTTGTCTATGTACAAATATAAGCTGGAGTACAAGAGTGGTTCTAAAAACGGTAATGCAGATGCAATTTCAAGATTGCCTCTCAATGAGCCTACGGGAATAGACGAAACAAACTGCATTAATTTTATTAAAGATTCTGTAGATATTCCAATTGATATGTTGCGGATTTCTCATGAAACTACTAGAGATCCGATATTACAACAGGTGCGTACGTTTGTTATGTCGGATTGGCCTACAAAGATTTCAGAAATTCTTAAGCCGTATTATAGGAATCGTTAAAGTTTGAGTACAGAAAATGAATGTTTATATTATGCCAACAGAATTATAGTGCCAGAAAAATTAAAAAATATAATGTTGAGGTTGTTACATGAAGGTCACATAGGAATTGTTAAAATGAAGTTATTAGCTCGTTCTTATGTTTGGTGGAATTTAATAGACAAAGATATAGAGACCTATGTAAATTCTTGTAATGTTTGTCAGGCAGTATCCAATGTTCCTGTAGAAAAGGTAATTACGTCATGGAAACCAAGTGAATACCCATTTGAGCGAGTACATGTGGATTTCTTAGAATTCGCAGGGTTTGTGTTTCTGCTTAACTGTACAATTTGTTCCTTGTGTATGGGTTACCAGGGAAGATAGTATTGGATAATGGTCCACCATTTACATCTTTTGCAATAAAAAATTTCTGCAAGACTTATAAAATTGAGTGGATATTTTCACCACCTTACCACGAACAATCCAATGGGTCAGCAGAAAGATATGTTCAAATTGTAAAAAAATGTTTGAAAAAATTTTTAATCGAAAACCCTTCCGGTGATATACAATATAAAATTAATAAATTTTTGATGGTACATAGAAATACTCCAAGTACAGTTACAAAACAGATACCAAATGAATTGATTTTGTCATACAAAACGCGATCTATGCTTGATCTTGTGAATAACAAAAAACAAGTAAGATTTAATTTACAAAATAAGCAAATTGATAAAAATGTAATAGAAAATAAAAATAATGAATGTAGAGATAAGCTAATCACGAAAAAATTAAATAATTTTAAGGAGGGGGAGAAAGTGCAACATAGAAATCATTTTAAAAATTCTGTAAGATGGGTGCCATCTCGAATTCTAAAGCGAACCTCTCAGACGATGTATCTCATTAATGTAAATAATAGTGTCAGGAACGTGCATGTCAATCAATTAAGGTTATCGAATTTGGCAGATAAATTTCATCCCGCGGTACACATTTTTCCACAACAAGTGAAGCTTCCAAGATATCCGAATAAGCGCAAACCGAGTACAACAATAGAGCTGAGACGTTCGAAAAGAATTCGTAGATCGCCTGATCGTTTTCAAAGCACAAATTAAAAATCTGAATTAGTCTGCCATTCATTACCTTTAAATAATTGAGTGAGAAACTAAAATTTAAGACTGCTTTAAAATTTTAAAATGTGAAGATTTTTGTTGTAAAAGTACACCGAGAGAAATTCTTACATGGTATTAACGAAGGCATATTCCTTAAAAATTTTTTAAATAAATTCATTATATTTAAGAATAAAGTTTTAAAATAAAGATTTTTCTTTAATATACTATAATTTTCTTTAAAATGTTGATCAGTTTTTTATGAACTTTACATTGACACAACACAATCTAATTAATTAAATTTAGTTGATATCTTTAATGAACTATGACGTTGTATCTATGGTTATTCTTAAAATGAATTAATATTCATGAAAATTATTTTTAATATATAAGTATTTTTCGTTAATTGAATTAATATTTTTCAAGCAATAAAATTAGAGCTTTAAGAATGAAAAATATTACATATCATCAATGAACTTGTTTTTATATAAATGAAATTTATTTGATACATTGAATTTATAACAACGAATAAAAAATATCGTCCATTGATTAAATTTCCTAGAAAACACATTTTGAAATTCGTTCGTTCAAATTAAAAACAAATTAAAAAGAGAACGATCAGTTTTACGTTAAACATAAAATTATTATTGATTTTAATTTTTTGCGTTTCTAAACTAATTTTTTTTTCGATTTTATCGAAAAGTGATGTTTTTGTTTGCGATAGTAGCCTGAAAAGTTCGATTTTTCGGACAGTATTAATATTGCAGCAATGCTGTTGCTTGACAGAAAAAAAGCAGGGCGACACAGATCCTATTCGTCTTAAGCGCTAAATACACTGAAAAACCAAAAGAAAAAGTACATTTCAGTTGTTCGCAATGATTTATGAATTTTCGAATTTTAGCTAAAACCTTCTGGAACTTAGTCGTATGTATCATACAATACTATTATTAATTTAAAAATTCCAAAAAAATGATTTTTTAAAGTAGACATTTTCAGTATTTTTCAGATCGAAAGTAGTAGTTTACATGCCCCTTCTATAAAATCTGTTTTATGCCGATGACATTAATTATTTTGCTAACTAAAAAAATAAATTAGGCTGAAACTAGTATTTTACAATTTTCGTTGTGAGAAACTATGACCGGCAGTCGATCTAAGTTGCTTTTATTTCTTACAAAATATCGTTTATACACCTTCCCCGTTAAGGCCTACTGGTCTAGGAAAATGCCATTTTCCGGACTTAATATGTAATATACTATTAGTTAGTTAAAGAAATAGAATTTTATTTTTTGCAGTCAGAAAAACAATTTATAGTACATAAGAAATTGAATTCGCATTTTCAAAGCAATTAGAAGTTATTTGGAATTTTTTAAATTAAAAGCAGATTTTATAATATATACGATCAAGTTCCAGAAAGTTTTAGCTAAAGTAATGCAAACATTTAGGAATTGTGTAATAGGTTTCAAACTATTTAACTACCCAAACCATCCGTATCGCGGTGTCACACTATTATATCAATACGCTTTTCTATGCCAATAAAAATTAGTTTATATAGATCCACTGTAATGTAATGTAAGTATATTCATTTTCCGGTTTTAAGAGTAGCTATTTGTTCAATTAATTTGTATATATCCATATTATATGTATTTTAAAATTAGTACAAGAATTATTTTACTTCGTCTAAAAAGTTTCTCAGCGACCAGGAGGTTTTAACTTACTGTACACTCAATGTGTAAACCATAAAGCGCCGTTACAGTAATTGCGAACAAACAATTTAAAGATGCATTATGATGTTTAGAGCAAATGACGTTATTATTTTCTAGTTTGTTTAATATTAAACTTCATCATAATAATTATATTTCTTAAAATCTTTCTTTATTAATATTCTTTATATTAATTAAAAATAATATATTTAAAAAAAATTAATAGAATTTATTAAAATTCGTCATATAATCATACACTTAATATATAAATATTAATTGTTTTAAGAAAGATTCTTTAGATAAATTAAAATTCTTTACATTAAACAATTATATTCTTTAACAGATGAAATTTTCGGCTTGGTTTTTAGTCGAATATTTCAAAAGCGTCCCAAATGTCTAATTGTGAAGTTGATGTTGAAATAAACTGTACATTCAAAATTGTGTTTTTTATAAATAATTATTGTTCTTGTGATTGCTAAATGGATTCGTCTAAAATTGTAAGTGATATTTTAAGAGAGTGGAAAGTTACGGAAACAATTATTCAAAAATTTGTAGGTAAGTAAAATCTTTATTATGAAAAATCTAAAGAAATGCACGTGGTTATATTCCAAACAAAGCTTGTCTGTTTGTGTACTCTAAACAAGAGAATTTTAAACAAATAGTGTAACGAAGTAGTCAGAAAATTGCCTTAAATTTCATAATAAAATAAAGGTTTAGATTTATTTAAAAACGATAAGTGTTTTATATTTATTTTTTAGTTTTAATTTTCCGTGAATCAAATTCAAATAACTACTACAAATGCGACGAAAAGCCAAAATGATGAGAAATTAAAGTGATACCATATACAGTGAAATCCCGTTATAACAAACACTAAAGTGACTGTGGTAAACTACGCTATACACGCATATGCTTGTTGTTAATATAACTTCGTTTACGCTAAACTAATTTCTTATAATCGGAGATTTTAAATTTCCTCACTGAAATAGTTTGCTATATTGTTATAACCGAAGTTTGTTTAATCCGGAGACTTGTAAAAGAGTTTGTAATAACAGATGTTTTTTATAAAAGTCTTTGTTATACCGGGATTTCACTGTATATGAGTTCACCGAAAAAATGCACCACTCATTATTTTGAACCAAACAAAGAAAAAAATAAATAAAATAAAATAAATTTTATTTCCGTTATTTTTTCGCGTTGATTGGTTCAAAACACGAAAGAACGGCGCAAAAATAAGTGGTGCATTTTTTCATATACATACATACTCGTACTCATACGGTTCTGTTCTTTCTGGTTTTCTGTTTCGTTTATGACTTTAAAGTTTTTAATATTGTTCTATTGTTGAAGAGATATGCTTAAACACCTAAAACACGTGCATATTTATTTTATAAATTTTGTTAATTGTGATTTAATTTTTTATTTAAGATAATAATATCGATCAAAAAGCTTTACTTCTATTAACAACAGTAGATATCATTAAAGTGCTTCCGGGAGAATCATTAGGGACACGTATAAAAATTGAAAAGAAAATATCGGACTGGAAATTAAAACAGGTATGTGTACACGCTCATTTTTATTTTTGTTGTGCGTTATATTAGTTTTTAGTTTTCACGAGTTTTCTAATTGTACAAATTACATTGTATAGTTATATTTTCAAAAGGTATGAATTCGTATTCAACAGAACAAATCCTCACCATTTCTTTAAATACTACAACATATTAATCATATTTCCTTTTATCTTTCGTTGGTTACAGAAACGTAAAAATTAGAAACACACTAATCTAAAGTCTATCAATAAACTTATTCAAATAGGCTATTCTTATACCATTTAACATAAGTAAATATTGGGAGTAGCTATATTTTATTTTTATTAGTCCAAGAATTTTTACTATGATTTGTTTTGTGTGTAACTTAAAAGTTGATACATTGTGCACTCTTATCAACCATTTTCGATACTTTCATAATTTGAAAAGTAATGATAACTACACGTGCGTTGAGGAATTTTGTGGTCAGTCATTGCAAAGCCGAGGGAGTTTTAAAAGGCATCTGAATATCGTGCACTTAACTCGTATTAATAAATCGCCTCAGAAAATTTCAGAGATTATTAAAAAGGATAATCTGATAGAAAATAAAAAAAAAACGACTGGCCAGTGATCCACCAGAAATTTCAGTAACAGAAATAAAGCCAGTTGATTTAAATGAAAGCCTAAAACGCATTTATGAAAGTTCCTTAACATTTACATTGGAATTACTTCAAAAAAATAATATTACAACAAAAGATGTTTTAACAATTCAAAGTAGCATAAATGGTGACCTAATTCATCCTATTTTATTAGAACTAGAAAATATCATTAATAATTTTTCTATAAATGCAAACATAGAACTTCAAACATTTATTAAATCTTGCAAATCGCCTTTTCAATATTGTAATACTGAATATCGATTACTCCAGCATTTAAAAAAAAAGATTTATTAGAACCCTTTACACAATTTACAATAAATACTGAAATTACGAACTTTTACGAGTATGGGGAATTGACATTAGATGAAATGAAGTATTCCGGTGTACTAATGCCTTTACGATTCCAATTCAAAAAAATATTTGAAAAAGATGATAATTTGTTACGTTCAGTAGAATTTATAAACACTCTTAAGGTGAACTCAGAATACTTAGAGCATTTTATTCAAAGCGAATTCTTTCAAACATGGAAGCAAACATTCAGTACAAATGAAATTTTAATCCCTTATTTTTTGTACTTAGACGATTTGGAAATTTATAATCCACTGGGTTCACATGCCGGTACGCAAAGTATTACGGTCATCAAATATGTATTCCCAACTTTAGAATTTAGTACTAATGTTCAACATATTTTTACTGCGGGCATAGTGAAAGCCATCGATATGAAACAATTCGGAAGTAATCGGTGTCTCTATCCACTTTTCGAGCAAACGAAAATTTTAGAGGAAACACCTTTGGAAATCAAAACTTCAATGGATAGCTTTAAAGTGCGTTTTTTACTCGGTTTATTTTTGGGAGATAACTTGGCGGTTAATAGTGCTTTCGGCTTCTCATCTTTGTTTTCCTCCAGCCATTGCTGTCGATTTTGCAAAATTCATAAGTCTCAGCTACACTTCTGTTCAAATGAAAATGAGCTAATAATGCGTTCCGAATCAAATTATGCTGAGGATGTCGCAAAAAATGATTTTTCCACAACTGGAATCAAAGAAAATTCAATTTTCAATCAGCTTAAATGCTTTAAAATTATCAATAACTATAGTGTTGATGTGATGCATGACATATTTGAGGGTGCATGCCATTACAACCTTTGTAATATATTACTAAATTTTATAGATAAAAAACATTTTTTCACTTTAGACCAATTGAACTACAGAAAAACTCATTTTAACTACGGGTCTCTTGAGATTGGAAATCAATCACCGTCCATTAAATTAGATCATTTAAAAAGGAAGCATTTAAATATGTCAGCAAGAGGAATGATGACATTTGTATACTTTTTACCTTTGATGATTGGATACATTGTATACCTAAAGAAGATGAAGTGTGGAAGTTTTTCATTTTGCTTTTAAAAATAATAGACATTTTGCTATCATTTAAAATTAGTTATAAAGATTTAGACTTGCTTAAAGAAAATATTACTAAACATAATTCGTTATATACCAGCTTATTTAATGATACATTGAAGCCTAAGCACCATTTTCTTTTACATTATCCTTGTGTGATTAAAAAATCAGGACCCATCCGTCACTTTTGGTGTTTCAGATTTGAATCTTCTTTAAAAGAAATAAAAATGTATGGTCACGCAACATCATCGAGAATGAATGTATGTGTAACAATTGCGAAAAAAATGCAAATGAAATTTTGTAAATATCTTTTATCTCCTACGAAAGCAAATTTTATTTTCAATATTATGTACGAAATTTTTAACGACGAAATGTTCATAGCGAATGCCTTAAATACTCCTAAAATAAATTTAAGATGTTTTTCTGAAATAGAATACAGAGGATCTTTATATAAAAAAGATTTAATTTTAAGTATGCGTTTCAATGATGTATCAGTTTTCAAGATAATTGAAATGTGCATTAATTTAAAAACTAATAAAATTTATGTATTGTGTCTAAGAATTCCATTAGGCAGCTATAATGCACATTTTGATGCATCCAATGTATCAACTTTTACAATTTCCAATGATAAAAATGTCATTCCAATCGAAAATTTTGACAGTAGACCGTTGCAAATAACTACACTTTTCAATGGAAATAAAATTATTCGTTTAAAAAATATTTATAGATCATTTTACATAATTCAATATTTACTAACATACAAAAATAATAAATATAATTTTATGACAGGTACAACAATCAAAAGAGATCTTAGTCAAAACTAAGAAATTCATCATTATTGCCCAAACCTAAACGTTTCAAGCAATTAGAAGAACCCTTAATCGAAAACAACTTAAACTGTAAGCTTGTTTCACATATAGTAAATTTTTATAGTAATACTTAGCAATATTGTTTTATTATTAAGTACCGAATACCATAGATGAGGAAGCAGCACGCGAGTTATGCCAAAATTTAAAATATAATAGGGACGACAATAATCTAGAAGATATTTTAAACAAATGGGCATCGTCATCTAAATTTAGATTGGAGTGGATAAAGCATTCGAGTGGCAAAAATATTAGCGCGATTATTAATGAATGGCCAGTTTATGCACAATCGTATGGTCCTCGCCTTTTAGATATAGATTTTATTCAAATGTATTCAAATTCTGGAAATATTTTCCTACAGTTTGACCGGTTCTGCCATGACCTAATTTAAATAATGGATACCAGAATTTTAGAATCACTTTCGAAGAAGATGTATAGTGAGTTCAAACAACAGAAAAATGTTTCACTAGGTAATCATAATACTAGATTGGTTTGTGTATACAATTTATTTATTTTTTTTATTCAATTTCAGAGGCCCGATCATGTGTGATTTTGTTGTTGTTACATGCACTTATCAAACCTACGGCAAAAAAGAAGACGTTGAATAATCAGTATAGGAAATTCACAATTAAAGATGCTCAAAACTCATTTTTGATACTCTTGCCAACAACGCAGGACGTCGACAAACATATTGAAACACAAATGTCACTTAAATTTAAGATTCAACCATTTTTATTTGTAATTGGCGAAAACTTATACACTAAAAATCAATACTTCATATACTGTGATTCAATTAAATACAAATGCTTAAGTCCGTTAATGGCTTTGGACTGCACATTTAAACCTTTTCAAGTATTTGACTTAGAATACCCACCTCAAACACAAGCAGTCTGGCAATTTATCCAAAAATACTTCTATAATTTAGAGACCAGGTATGATGATGCATTCCCTGCGGTCGATTTAATAATAAATAAGTTAAGAAATAATATTAATTAACTATTTTTAATGGTGTTTACATTAAAGTTTATTTTTTTAATTTAGTTTTATTTGAATTTAACATTTTTTATTAAATTTATTTTTATAATGAAAATGTGCATATATATTTGTTATGTATGTACAAATATATTTGTTATTTATTTTTTGCCAAGAAATATTATAAACTTTTATAAAGTTATTTTTAAAAAAATTGTTATTGTTGAAATATAAAACTTTATTTTGAATTCTAAATAAGTATTTTATTTTCAAACGTTAAATACTTTGAATAATAAATCACAGATGGCAGTGGACAGCTAAAATAAGCATAAAAATAGGAAAATTCTTTAATTCAGATTTGTATGTTTAATTACTTTAGTTAATTAACTTTATTAAAATTAACTAACGTTAATTTTTATTCCCCAAGAAAAAATAATTACATTTATTAAATTTCGTTGAATAATTAATTCAAACTTAAGTAACTTTTCATTATTATAATGAACGCCCCTCAAGAATAATTCATTAATGGAATGTAGGTTACTAAAGCACCAAAAAATGTGTTAAAGAAACGTTTTAAATTAAATTATCAAACTATAATTTATGACCTTATTAACTTTGTTTTATTATAAAGAATATTAATCCTCTTTAATCAAATAATAAAATCCAATTTAAATAATATTCGTTAAAGTAAAACTAAGTTAATAAGTTCATAAATTAAAAATTTGATGAAAATTAATTTTATTAAAAACGTTTCTTTAACACTTTTTTTTTTGATGTTTTAGTAAGTTGATTACATTCCATTAATGAATTATTCTTGAGCTAAATACGAAATAATGTTTCTTTCCGTTAATGCAAGGATTCCTTAATAATATACAATTATTTTTCTCGGTGTAATGAATAATTTATTAGCCACTTAAAATTGTATTGTTAAATAACCAAGCAGGACCCTTATTCTGTAAAAAATAAGATAATGTGTAAACGTGAAAACGGGTAAACTTTGTGATTTTTTACTAAAATTACATTAAATTGTTTTTCGATTCTCTTTTCGTTCAATGTTTATCACGTGTAAACATTATCTTATTTTTTATAGAATAAGGCTACAGGTATGATTAATTTAAGAAGGGGAAAGTATTATATATTTATGTATGTACGTCCATAATCAAATTATAGTTCAATGTACCTTAATCGATCATTGTTATCATCTCTTCCATATAAGTATACAAATGTAAAATATCAATAAACAGAATAAGAAAGAGGGGTCATCGATGTCCCGTAGAGTGATAAACATTAATGTATTAGGTATAAGTTACAGAATTATAAAGAATAATTATAAAGTGTGACCGAATTGTTTCTTGAAAGTGAAGTGTGTGGTATCGGAGAAATACATAACAACGCTTAAAATAGGCGAGAAGCTTCCAAGCATTTTAGTTTTTTTAGTTTTTTTCTTGTTCTTCAGATACGTCATCGTGGTCATCGTCATAAAAACGCTACTTAAAACTGTTCCACATATTTCTTAATAAAAACCAAAGCCTAGTTCTTGGTGCCTTATTAACCAATTTTGGGTCAATAAAATCAAAAATCTGCTATTGTGTTCCGATTTCACTTCTTGATATCTCTAAAGATAGGTTTCGGGATCTGTAACACAGTCCCACAAACACACGAATCCAAAAATCAGGCCCTATATCAAAAACCCAAAAATCAGCCCCTATTAAACCCAAATAACCCTGTGATCGAAGTTGTTAACCCACAATAATCCCAAAACGCAATATGTTAAGCCCTTTAACCTTATACCTAAAGAACCCAACCCCTAATACCTCGACAACCTCACCACAAGACTGCGACAATTGCACTCAAACTTTGGTAGCGTAACCTGTCATCGCCTAAGATTCACAAAACCCACGCTGTTAAATCCCATAACCCTATATCTATATTTTTTTTAATGTATCGAGCGTTTGAAAAACAAAGATGGGACAGTTGGCATTAGTTTTACCCGATGTGACGAAGTATTTCTTATTCAGTCATTCTCTTTTTTATAACAGTAATGGTTTCTCCTTTTAACAAATATTCTATGAAACGGATTCCATTTTCGTTTTCTATCTTCCTTTTTCGTGTCTATCTTTAGCATCCAACAGAAATCTGCCATCTTATTTAAACAAGTTTCCATAATCTGTATAATTTTGTAAAAGAACTTGCTTCTTTTCATATTTTTCCTTCATGACATTTGAGTGAGCTACTGGTATTGGAGCATAATCGTTTACATTGTGGAGTTAATCTGCTTTAATAAGCCCATTAATATCAGTGGAATTCTCATCGTTCAAAAAATATTTTCGGAATTCTGAGTTCCTGTTACAATAAAAAGAAATTTTGGTTTTGGGCTCTAGAAGATTTTTTCTTTAAGGAATGAAGCTAAGCACTATAAACCATCTTCCGGTATGACCGGTATCATTCAGCAGACTCTTCGTCAATTTCCATTGTTTCGATGCCTCCAGATGTACAACCAAAATAGGTTTTACACTCTTTTTTTTCAGCTAGAATTGAAGCCGTTACTGATGCCACGTTGATATAAACAATTTTATCCCTATTTTCAATATTGAAACGCTAAAAGAAGCAATAATCCTTAGAGTACTTCATGTACTTTCTACTCTTCGCTCGCTTCGAACGATATAGCATCTTTTTGCAAAAGTTGCAGATGATGTGCGGAACCCAGTTATTATGCTGATCAATCTTCAAATCTAAAATTTTTGAAATCAAGAATTTTTAACGACTTTGGATTTTTTCTTGTCGTATCATACTCTACGTTACCCAAGTCACCAATTAATGCAGAGCTGCGGTCGTCTGGGCAGCCGCCGATTCTGGGTATCCGATCTCCTGTCTCGTAACACATCTCGTCGCTTGATATCACGCCCTGAAAGACATGACCCATGGACTCAGCCGATTAATGGATTTTCTCCGTTGGCCGCCGACACCGCCTGGAGATGCCGCCCTGTACACAGGTGAGCTAGTGTAAAACTAATTTGGGAACCTTCTAGAACTCCAAACGGGTTTTTTGAGGTTATACCAAAAGCTTATAGTATATTTGGTCTGACCCCAAGACCAGAAACCATTTTTTTGTGGTGCTCTGTTACAAATCCCGAAACCTTTCTTTAGTGGTATCAAGAGCAGCAATCGGAGCACAATTGCAGATTTTGGATTTTTTGAGCTCAGAATTTGTTGAAAATAATTAACTACGTGTTTTTCTTTTAGATATTTGTTAGGTGATCACAGTATCTCGAGCGAACATCGTTTAATTATAGGTTGAAATTTGGCTAAATGCGATGAAACTTGAATATTTGTAATCCAATTATGGTGAATTTCGACATGTGAATGAATTTTGGATGAGGTCCTGAAAAATGGATCTGATTAGGGACTGAACTTGGCCTTTTTTATTCAGATGATTTTCGTGAGATTGGCCAGGTTCGTGACAATTTGACCAGGCGTCCAAACATCCATAACTAGGTTGACCAGATAATCCAGGTTTTATACCCATAGCTTTTGTCAGTGGCGTGCTGGAGGCTCTCTCTAGGAGTCGCGGGAATTAACCGCAATTTAATTCATCAGACACTGGTGAATCAAATTGTGGAGGGTTATTTCTCTTTTGGTGGAAGGAGGGAGAGATGGGTGGCTTGTATGTATTCGAGGGCAGATTTTTTATTTTTTATCAACGCCGAAAGCAGTTGACTTGTCGGAGTGACAGGGACGATGATTGTAACGTATTGGTACATTGTGTCTATGAGCTCAATACAGTCCTAGCTGAATGTTTAACCGACCCCCAACTCAACATCAACTTAACCAAATATAGCAATTATGTATGGTTGGTTTATAACCTGAATAACGCATGGATGTAAGATAGCGATTACTGTTTCTATTTGTTAATATCAATCTTCTGCTTTATTACGAAGAGAAGATATAATTGAGAGTATTGATTTTATTTGTTTGTGACTATTGACGAATATTATTAACACGCGTGACTAAAACGCTAATGAACGTACTGCCCGTCTTCACTTATCCCTACTATTTCGCCATGTAGAAGTTCATCTGTTAGTGTTAAAACTTATTTGCATGTGGTAATACATACGATAGACTGATTTGGTAAAACTGATCGATGGACTGATAATTGACTTACAGATTTTGTGGTTTATATATCACTAACAAAAATATTTAACCGATTTTGTCGAATTGTGTTTTCGTAATTTAAATATGTCATTTAATTTTTGTTAAATTTTAATCTAGGTGCCAATTCAGTTTAAATATTTTATTTATACTTTCTTAAATTTCGCCTAATGTTACTCAAATTATATTAGTTAATGTCGAGGATTCGGTTGTAAGTTTTTTCTATGTTTTACATCATACCATTATACCGCCGAACCATCATACCAATATACCATTATACCATTACACCATTACAACATTACACGATTAAACCATTATACCATTTTACACCATGATTGTCATTATACCATTAAACCTTTATAATTATTTATTTATTTGATACCAACAGTGACTACAATCGGTACAAACAATTACGGCTAACTACAATTTAAAAAAAACTTAAATAAAACATTCTTGAACAAATCTCTCGACCAGTGAAAATCGAAAATTCCAAATATGTACAGAATTGAATGTGATATTGTTACGATCGGTTCCGAAAGATCACAATTTGTTGGCACCAGGTCAATGAATAAAAGCTTGTCACGTTGACGCATTCGGCATTCGGGAGCATAGATTTTTAGACGTGCGAGTAACTCGGTAAAATCGATACGGAAGCCACGTCCCAGCGACGACAGTCTAGACGTTGCAGTTTCAAAAGATTACATCGATCCTGATATGGTAGGAGGACATATTCGACAGCATGCGTGGACGGCAAACATCGGAGCGCGAGCAAAACAAATTGACAGTGGTAGGATGGCGCCTAAACTAGAGATGCAGACCTCAAAATAGATCGAACAAGCGAGACCTACGGTGATGTCGGGTCCCTAAAATCCCTGCATCTTCGTTTAATAACGACCAATATAATATAAGACTTTGAAATAATGGTGTTAACATGCCTGGTAAATGTAGCGTCAGATGCAAAAATCACATCATCCTCCTGCAACTTTACGCAAGATCCTAACGGAATGCCAACGATTAGTGAGGTAGGGACGCAACAATTTAATAGGAATGAAATGAAAATTTAGATTCTCTAACTTACTAAGAAGAATAGAGTGGTCAATCATATCAAAAGCCTTGGCAAAATCTGTCTAAGCAACGTCAAGCTGATGTCTAGAATTTAAACTATCAAATAAGTCACCGCAAAACCAAACCAAGTTAGTTACTGTAGGGGATAAAATCCATGTTGTGCATCACTTCTTCTATCCGCCTTGAAGATTGGATGAATATAAGAAATTTTCCAAGGATCAGGGAAAAAACCGTGACGATGGCTTTCATTAAATATGAAGGTAATAGGAAGGGTCAAACTCTCAGCACAACACCTAAACAGAATCGGCGGGAAGCCATCATAACCCGCTGCCTTTCCAACCTCGAACTGGAGCAAGCAATCCCGAAATTCGTCCTCGGTAAACTTCGGCAAAGCTGGACACATGATGGCGGATAACAGAATAGGTTTGTAAACCGACGCAAAAAAATTGCCAAACAGATTACAGATGTCCAAGGACTGACTAGCGGCGAAGCTCTGGTAAGACATAGAAGACGGAAAACCAGTCACTTTTTTCCTTGCTGTTAATGAAATTTCAGAACTCCTTCAACCATAATTATACCATCATACTATTATACCATTACACTATTACACAACTATACCATTAAACTATTTCGCCGTTAACATTTTACCATTGTCATTATGCCATTACCATTATATCATTACAATTATTCCATTGTATTATTATACCGTTAAACTTACAATATTATACCGTTAGTCCATTATTATTATACCATTATTATTATACCATTACCATAATACCATTGCCATTATACCATTACCATTATACTATTACCATTATATCATTACAATTTTACCATTGCACCATTATACCATTAAAGTTATACCATTATACTATTACCACTGCCATCCACATCGCTTGTGGATTAGTTTAAATATTGTTTGTACATACATACATGTATATTTCTCTACTGCTCACTAATTTCTAATTCAATTCTAACTCAGACTCAATGCAACCCGCAAATGGAACCCAACTCAACCCTCATCATAACCGCAAACTCAACGCTCCACTCAATTCTCTGCCAGCATATTTAAAAAACTGGTCAACTGCTTATTATATCCTAAACCAATCCCAACCCAACTCCAACTTAATCTTCAATTCAACCCCAAATTCAGTATCCAATTCAATATTTAAGCCAACATACATAAAACATTGCTAAATACTTATAAAACCAAGTGGTTTTTGAATTAACTAGTATCGCAGGTACCCCACCCTCTTGACGTACAGGTTCCAAAAGCTATTCAATCTCCGCCTGGGCCATAGAAATAGATTGGCGATAAAAAATCCAAATCAGACAAGACAAATCGTTTTGGACCAACCAAATTTTTGCTCATTTTTGATAGGATTTCAATACTTGGGTCTTTTTAGCCCAAAGTAATTGACTATAAGCCTTAGATTTTATTTGGGAATGTTATTAATTTAAAGAATTTATTGAAATACAATACATTACAATATACATTGAAAAGCCTTTAAACACACTACTTAGTTGTTATTATATGCATTATGGTGAGGATCTTTCTTTGTGATACTCCATTCTACTATTTTAGATTATATGATTCCGATAATATTGCGATCTACAAGTACAGTAGCTTAATTTTATGATTCGTCGAAAGTGATCAGTCACTTCATTTGGTAAACTTAATTTTTACAGAACGCATCAGGGAATTGTCATCTTGCACCTTTCTTCCCCAAATGTTGTCTGTTGCTTGTGAGACACTTATCGCCTTCTTTGTAAAATGGACAAATTCGACAAACAGGGTTGATTAGATTAGAATACTCCACCGCACTAAAACCTACTAATTTTGTTTTCGTCTCTTCCTTCATTTTTAACCTCTCTATTTGCTTTGTGGATTCATTTATTAGGTGAAAATGCAATCGGTATCACTAAGTTAAATATCATCCAGTTCAGCGTCAATTATGGTTGTTCCGCCAGAGCTCCCCAAACCAATTAGTTGTAAGTTATTTGAACTGGATAATGCCCTTAAAAATTTAATTTAATTTTTTTGTTTAATTCTACATTTGACATCCAATAATACAGATAAATATAAAATTTAGTTCTGTTGGGAAAATTCATGTCTCGAAATTTAATTTGGACGTGTAGACCAAACCACAAAATAAGTATCCATTTCAAATGCTTTTTGTTTCCTTTTGTTCATTATACCATAAATAGAAATTTCTATAATCATTTAATCGGGACTGAATTGATATTATGATGAATTTCTATAAATATCTAGATTTATTGTTGTATCGAATAACAATAGAAAGCCATCTATATCTGTATACATACATATATATCGAATATTCAATTTACCAAAAAATATAAATTGATCGAGAATACCATCGAGAGATAAATGAAAATATTTTTGTGATTTCGTTATTTCATAAATCAAATTTTCCCATTGTTCGACACCAGCAAACTATTTTATGTGCTAAGCAAAGTAATCTATTATCATTATTGTATCCAGTGTTGACAATGTTTGATCTAATTTAGGTACAGCTTATTACATGTCTGTGTGCGCGCGCGCCGAATAATGAAATCGCCACAATGGAAATTGTGCTTTTTGGACGACACATTTGGCTACACCGTATAATATATGGATTTTCCATTAAACATTTTTGCGGTATCACATTGCAACCGCAGTACACACATATTACAACCAAACTTTTGTTGATGTAACAGCAATTTACATATAGAGATACAGCAATATTTAGCCTTTTATCTGAATGTATGTATTTATGAAAATTCAGCACAAATACTAAAATTTGCCATTGTAACTGAAAAAGTTTACAATAAAGCTTATTTTAATACGAGGTACATAATATATGGAGATAAGAAATAAAGTCTTGTTTCTGTATATCACAGATGTATATGCTGCAGTACCAACCAAATAAAATCGAAAAACTAAATTCAATAAAATAAGTTTATATAAATCAAACTGGCAAAAAGCTTATCGTAACTTATTTTTGACATTTAAAATAAAAAAAAAAACTTTTGGTTTTGTCTCATTTTGCCAGCGCATTTGTATTGGCACAAACAAACAAAATTCAAGATGGTTTTTGAAATGGTCACAAACGAAAACATTTTTTTTTATTAATCGCAATCGTTTTGACTTCAAAAAGCACATAAAAATAACTTCAAGTGTAATTCGTACGAAATTTTTTTGTGATAGGTGTGAAATAAAAGTTACATCATAAATAATGTGCTAAGAAAAAATGTGCAGTTGGCACAAAAAAAAACGAAATATGGTATTTCAATTGCCCTTAAGCCGTACAGTATGGTAAGATGTTTTTTTATATTTCTATCTGCACAAAAAAAAAAATTTAACAACAATAGTGGTTTGTTTATACTAAACACAAACAAGAAACAAAAATATTATGTTACGTTCTGGTTACAGTGGATACATATTATGTAAAAAAAAATCTTCTTGAAGTCTATCAAATTTAGAGTTGCATATTAAACAACAAAGTCGATGGATACACTTTGTCACACGGCTGTATTGAACCAGAGACAGTAACCGCACAATAATTTTGGTTACTTTTAATGAAATCTGATACGTTACCAAATTTTCCAAATAGACTTCCAAATTCATAAACAAAATTGGAAACAACAATTTTTTGTTGTACATAAAGGATACATATCTCCTTTCAATTGAAATATAAGTAAATATTTGAACTCATTCAAGTTTCAAGTTTACTACAGCCTTAGCAAGGCTGAATTGAGGAGGAATTTTGATTTTGACTCTGTATTTCGTTCACCAACTTTCTTTGGTCAATTCAGCCTCTTATCGGGACAACAAAAGATATTTACAACAATATCTAACAATGAATAAGAGTTATACTCTACAGGTAAGTTAACTAACTACATGAATATGACCTAAAAGAGCGAGTTGCCAAATACAATACATAATTGTTACGATTAATATAGTCCTCATTGAATTTATAACCGTCCATTGCTAGTGATGTTGTACGAAATTAATGTCTTCGTTCCAATAAATTAAGGATTAGTACTGAAGAAGGAACAGAAAAGAAAAATGCAGAATGACTGTTTGTACGCAGTTTTGTATCGATTCCCTAACATTTCTTCAAAAAGATCTGAAACAAAGCAAAAAGCAATCGGATCGAGTGGATATCACAAAGTTGTGATTATTATGATAAAGCTTTACGAGTTGCAGAATATTTATTGTTTTAATGAGCGAGTATGAATCAAGCCCAGCTAAGAGTGTAGACGAACCAACGGATTTCGCATAATTTAACTCAAAACAATCATCAGGTGCAGCGATTCATTGGCCAAGGATTTGAGGTGATTTAGCAGGTTCAATGAGAAATTTTAGTCTGAATACCGGAAATGATAGAAGGAGATCAGCCGGAATGCGTATGCTCATTCTCTCGTGCGATTTCAAAGCGTTAACATCTAAATAAATATATTATAAATAAAAAGGAAAATTAAAATAAATTACCTAATATTATTTCTATAATACCTCATTTTACATCTTTCTATAAATAATATTAAATAATTAATTGATTAAGTTTTATTTACAAGTGCTAATCACATTATCTAGCCATTGAACTAATCACTTGGTGTACCGTATTGTTTAATATACCCAAATTTGCATTGTGTTGCAATATAGTTTACTGTGTTTTATGTGTTACTTAAAACGTTACTTGAAATAGTTATTTCTATAATTCATTATATATGGCATATATTAAGTGATTTGTAATAAATTATCGTGCATAGTGTTAATTTAATCGTGCATATAGTTGATTGGTTCTTGCATTATTTTTTATAAGAACAATTTTGAAACTGTAATCTTTACGTTGTTTAAATCCGCTATGAATGGTGCCTAATGCTTCTGTACTGTGTGTGCGTAAACAAGTGGATATTACATTAAAAAAATCAATAAAATTGTTGTTACAAAGTTTTGTGCGTCATTTGGTTTAGGTACTGATTTTTAAATTGATAATCATTGAAAAACAATTTAATCTTTCTTGGAACTATAAAAAACTATAAGTAAAATTAGTTAATCAATGTTTCATCTATCTTTAATAAAAAAAAATAATAATAATAATAATAAAAAAAAATAAAAAAAAAATGAGTGGAAATTGTGCAATGTGTGCCAAAAACATTACTAAAGGTCGTTTTCCTGGTGTTAAATGTGCCAAGTGTGTGAAAATTTTCCATATTAAGTGTGCTGATATATCTGATGATTTGCTTAGCGGACTCAAAATTGGTTCTGCCACTTGGGTATGTCCGGATTGTCGTACCACAGCTAATATTACAATACTGGATGTAGAAGATGATGATGTTCCTAATGTGCAACCAAATACGGATACACCGGACATGGATAATATTGTTGGTATTCTCAAAGGTATGCAGAAGCAGTTTGATGACTTCGAGAGATCCTTCAATTTTATATGTAAAACTTTGGATGACTTTAAGGAAACTATTTCCGGTCTCTCCAAGGAAAATGATTCCTTAAAGGCAAAACTGGTAAACTTTTAGCTGAAATATAATATTCAAGAGAGCAAAATCAATTTCATGGAGGCTGAGATTGATCTTGCTAATCAAAAAGCTATTAAACAAAACATCATTGTTGTTGGTCTACCCCCAAACTGTCGAGATGTAAGTGGTACTATAAGCAAAATTATTATGCAGATGGGTGTGTCAATGTCTAATGACGACATAATGTCTGTTCAACAAATATCACCAAAAACTCAAACAGTATTACGAAACTCTCATATTGTTACTCTAAAATCGATTGAATTAAAAAATAACATACTTGCTACATTTCGGAGAATTAAAATGGTCCAGTTTAAGGTTGAGGAGACTTCTGCGGTTCACAAAATTATTTTTTTGCACCACCTTACTAAATTGCAATCCAAATTGTATAATGAAGCTAAAAATATCAAAATCAAACATCAGTTTCAATTTCTTTGGTGCAAAGATAGTAAAATCTACCTACGGAAATCTGCGGAATCAATTGTTCATACCGTCTCATCATTCAACGATATCATTCGGATCCAAAAAAATTTGGGTTTTGCTGCTACTCCAACTAAACAACAAAAAAATGTCATCGCTCAGATCATGGATAGTTCTGAACTTAATAGTACTCCTTCTCAACATCAAAACATTCATCAAGCAGGCCCATCCAGGAAGAATAAGGAATAATAAGCATTTGAGTATAATTAACTTTTTTGAATTTTATTTTATTTTATATAAGTTCTTGATTTTATCTTACCAAAGTTCACAAATTCTATTTTTATTTATCAATTTATTATTATTTCTGTTAATTTTGTTTTTCAAATCTGAAGATTGTTTTTGTTTGTGTTTTTGTTTAGTTTCATCCATCAGTTCACAATTTGATATTTTTCAGTTATTTTCATTTGTTGGTGTGGGGCACTGGTGGTTCATGAGTTCAACTAAAACCTTACATATGCGATATGTGTGGTACGGCTGGATTCTGTGCTGCGATGATGTGGTAATTTCTGAACTTAATTACAGGACCAACATTGGGATAGCTATTTGCAATTTTTTCACAGTCATTGATGGCCATCATTCAATGACACAAAAATTATTACGGTATTACAATATATTCTTGAGACGTTTACATATATCATATTGGAGTTTATTAAATTTATTTTGTATATTTATCTTTTCATTCTTCCGTTTTCGTTTTCTATTTCAATTTTTTTTTTATGGAGTTACCGTTCATTATCTTTTGAAATTTCATTATGCACGTTATGGTTAATTTTTACTATCGGTATTTTCATATCAGTTGTTTGTATTGCAATGCTATCTTATATGCGTTGGAGTGTTTTTGTTATTGTGTTTAGAGATTATTATATTATTGGCTTCTTGCGTTTTCATGATGAATGATTTTAGTTTTGTTTATCAGAATATAAGAAGCATGAGGAGGAATTCGGATAGGCTGCTGTCTTACATTGAGTCTGTATGCGTGAGGCCGTTATTGATTGGTTTGTCTGAAACCTGGATATTTAATGATGAAATTGAGAACTACGATCTACATGATTATAACCTGTTTGCTAAATGTAATGAGGGATATAGGTCTGGTGGTGTTGCAATTTACGCTAGTAAAATGTTGAGCTGTAAGCAGTTTAACCTTGACTTTAGGTCTTTTGATGGTGTTGGTATAACTTTTCCTTGGTGTTCGAAAATATTATGTGCTGTATGTGTTTACAGACTGCATGCTGCTAACATTCCAGATTTCATTGAAGATTTCACTAAGCTTCTGCAAAACTTGCCCTATACTAACCTTTTAATTATGGGAGATTTTAATATGGATTTTGTGCGGAAAACTGCGCATGTGGAGAATCTTTTAGTTATTTCGGCTAGTTTTGGTCTTGAGATTTTAGTGGATGAACCTACAAGAATTTTTAAAACATCTGCGACCTGTATCGACAATATCTTTTTTAGGTTTGACCACAGATATTTCCAAAATATTTCATACAAGGTGCATAATTTGGGCATCTCAGACCACTGTCTAATTGATGCTAAATTCATCGGACTGGCTATACAGAGCTCGAATAAAGGACATCTTAAGACTAATGCGAGGCAGATATCTCGTATAGATTATGAGTGTTTAAAAGAATTGCTGTTAAATGAACATTGGATCAATGTCTATAATGTGTCTAATGCGTCATTAGCTTATGATAATTTCATAAATATTTTTAGTGGTCATCTTGCTAACTAGATTGGTCCCACTCAATAAAACAGCCCAGCTTAAGCCATGGATGTCTGATAATTTGTTGGGAGCCATTCGTAAAAGAAATAGAATATGTCACCTAGCAAAAAAGTTTCCTAACAATAAAAGGCTAGCTAACTACAGCCGCAAACTGTGTGATATGGTAAATCTCAAAATAGAGCAGACCAAAAAACACTTCTACACAAAACAGTTTGAAAAAAATGGTAATGATGCTCGTAAAAACTGGCGAACTGTGAATAATATAATTGGTGAGCATCATGGTAACGCTGAAATCAGAGAAATTAATAGTCATAATAATGTGACCATTTCGGATTCTGCGGCTATTGCTAATGAATTTAATAATTTCTTTGTAAGTATAGGGAACTCCAATAGTTCGACAGTGATGGATGAGTTGGAAAGAAATCGAATAGTTACTGAGAGTTATGATGTTATGAATAGTTGTTATTTTTCACCTGTTTCTCCAGGGGAACTGTATAATATTATTAACTCCCTAAAAAATAAATCGTCTCCTGGGATTGATGGAATTCCAAATAGTGTCGTTAAAAAAATGGCTTGCTTCCTTGTGGATGTCTTGTCTTTTCTCTTTAACTTAAGTGTTGAAACAGGAGTTTTTCCTGGAACCTTGAAAAGAGCTGTTGTTGTCCCCATATTTAAGAAAAATGATAAAACTTGTGTAAATAACTACCGACCAATATCACTTCTTTCAATCTTCTCTAAAATTTTTGAAAAGGCTATGAAGAACAGGATTGTTGATTTCTTGGATCAAAACGAATTTCTCTCTCCGAAACAATTTGGATTTCGTAACAATAAAAATACTGAACAAGCGATTTTAGAATTTCTGGAACAGATAAGTGGCAGCATTGATCGAGGACTTAAGGCTTCAGCAATGTTTGTTGACCTAACCAAAGCCTTTGATAGAGTTGATCATACAATTCTTCGGTTAAAACTAAATCGTTGCGGTTTTCGTGGAATGTTACACAAGTGGCTTTCTGATTATCTAAGTGACCGAACTCAAGTTGTCCGCGTCAACAATATGTTGAGTAAGGAGCGTTATATTAGGGTTGGAGTTCCTCAAGGTTCAGTGTTGGGGCCGCTACTCTTTCTTGTTTACATAAATGGAATCTTCAACCAGAATTTTTCTGGTACCCTCACTGCGTATGCCGATGATCTTTCATTTGTTTATGCTGGCCTCAACCATCATGCGAACCTTACTATTATTGACAAGGATTTGGTTATGTTAGCGATTTGGTTGGGAGCCCATAATTTGATTTTGAGCGACAAGACAAAAGTTAAGCATTTCAGGGAATGCCAGAGATCCCAAACACCGATTATCTATCACGCATTTGGCTGTAATAACAGTCCAATTTGTGTCCCTAATGGTTGCTTCACCATAAGCTCGGTATGTGAAATTAGATATTTGGGAGTTATGATTGATAGTAACCTAAACTAGAACTGGATGGCCCACATTGAAGGCCTTAAGTCGAGAATTCTTTTGGTTTCCAGGAAAATGTATGTTTTACGATTATACTGTCCATTATATCTTCTGAAATTGGTTTATTTTGCCCTAGTTGATTCTATCCTTCTGTATGGTTTAGCATGTTGGGGTGGTGCTTGTAAAACTCTTTTACATCCTTTGTACGTTCGACAGAAGCATGTTTTGCGGCTAATGATGTTTAAATCATTGCAGACACCATCATGGCCTATATTTCAGGAGCTGGATATAATGCCTTTACAACACATATATGTTTTCAAGGTCTTAAAGCTTTTTTACATCATCAGCGGGAACAACTTTGTCAACTATTCAGTTTATAATCTTCGTTTAAATTTCAAATTTATAAAGTTTGTCCCCAATGTTAATTTAGAGTATCGTAAACGTTACTTCAGTGTGGCTTCAGCAATAATCTTTAACAACTTACCATTGGAAATTCGAGTGTGCAGCAGCTTCTCCGCTTTCTCCAAAGCTCTCAAAAATTGGTTGAAACTAAACAAAGCAATTGAGCATCTATTTTTTGTATTATTATAGTTTTGTCTTTTATTTTATTTGTATTACTTTTACTTTTTAAATTTTGTAAATTATTATTGTGTTAACTTTGACTTTTTTGTTAAATTTTTTGTAATATTATTAGAGAGAACCATTGTACCTGACACACGTTTCTTTGAAACTAAAGGTGCAATTATCTTACCAATTACTTATTATTTATTGTAACTTTGTTTTAAACGTTTTAATAAAATTGGTAATGAAAAAAAAAAAAAAAAAAAAAATGTGTGTATGGTAAAGAGGAAAAGAACGCAGGAATATACAAATGGCATATACGATTCAATAGCGTATAGACCAACTTTCATTAAATGATTTTTTATCTCAATTAACATGAACCACGTGACAAGGTGTTCCGTTCGATCTTCCATTTGCTGAGCAGTTGGGCTGCAACTAAAATGCAAAATATGAGAATTGGTGATTGATGATGATTACATGATTATAGAGGAGATGTATGCTCGGACGCAGCAAGCCAAGGAAATATTTGGGGAATTTATAACTCATCTCCAGGTGTTTTTCAACGATTGTGTCCGCCTCTTGATGAAGGTTTAAGGAGTATTTTGGCTTGTCGGAACACGTTTTTATTTATTTTATTTGATCAGCTGATAAATATGTGTAAAAGAATAGATGAAGCTCAAGCAATGGGCGACAGAAGTTTATCTACTAAAAGTGTTAAAATTCCATTAGAACCAGCGCATGCTACTCCGAAAATTAGAGCTCCAGTTGGTCAAAAGATATCACTAGAGGCATATATTGATAGAAGCAGATATCGGGTGTTAATAAAATATCATCAGATTTAAAATGTTGGAACTGCCAGGTATCAGAATATCGATTTTTCAATGCTACCAAAATCAACATTTTGTTAGTTTGGTGGTTATCATGGTGTTACAGTAGAAGCAAGTTTACTCAATTACCCCACACCAAAAACTGTAACGGACTTGATGTGCCTAATGGGCATGGCAGGTTGGTATATCCGATATACCATATATTAGAATTTTCAACGATAGCGGCTCCGATTCCCAATTTATTGTAAATGTGGTTAAAAAGTAAATTGTAATGGAATGAAAACGGCCCGCAGTATCACCAATTTTGGAAGATCCCAATTTCGAGCAAGACTTTGTCATGCAGACTGATGCATTGGAGATAGGAATTGGAGCCGTGTTTGTCAAGGTGAAGGAGATTAGGAAAAGGTAATTACCCATCCTGTAAATTTGCCACAAGTTAACTTAAAGCCAGCGCAAATAGCCGGCTGCGGCTGTTGAGAGAGAATACTTGTGTTGGTGCGTTGGTCATGGCCATTCGCTATCGAGAAATGATGGCCATTCATAAAAGGCATACACTTGATTTACTCAGGTGGTAGCGGCAGCTTAGGCTTATAGGCCATGAGGCTATAGCAGCAGGATTTCGCTGTTGTTCGTAGAAAGGGCAAATACACGTCGGCACTTTGGCGAGATTAGTTGGGCTGATCGAGGTTGGAAAGGTGTGTCAAGAAGATTAAAATGAGGTTTAGCTCCAATCTGAGGTTAATTTTTAAATTTGCCGCCATTCATATTTCTTGTACTATAGTGCCATATGTTGATCATAGTGATCGTTCAAAAGAAAATATTGCTAAACATAAATAAACATCAATTCGTCATCATTGGCAGCAATTACACATTCCACCAACCACTTTATTTAGAATTTTGCAAAAAAAAATCTTCATTTGAAAGAATACAAGATAGCGATAACTTAAACAATCAAGCCATAAGACTTTGGAATACGTCGTCAATTCGCTAATTGGGACGAAGCAAATTTTGAACTGGGTGGATAGAACCATGCTGCATGTGGAATTGCTGTTACTGTAAATAGACCTCGATATTGGAATATGATTACGAATTTTTTGTTTGATGAATTTATTTATTTATTTACCAGCACTAAAAAAAGTGTTACAAGTTTTTATTATTTCGAACACGATTCTTAAAAAGATCTTTTGAAATATTAAAATCGAAAAGTTCTGAATATTGGTTCAAATATTTTGAAGTACGCGCGACCGGTTCATCAATTCCATAATTCGTACGATGAAAATCAATACTCAACATTAACTGTCGTGGACGAAGAATTCTCGTATAACGTAAAATGAAAATAAGTCAAACAGTACAGGGCATTCAATCTTAGCACAAATTACGTCTTAGCACAAATCTTTCTTCGGAATTCAAGACTACGAAGATTAAAAAGTGTACAACAACCGGCATAAGAAGGTAAACTAAATACGGAAGTTGACTTCGGAAGTCTTCGGCGGGCAAATATTAAGAACATTTTTGAATTCGTTCAATACGATTGCTAAAGATTTTATAACTAGAACTCCAGATAACTACAGCTTATTCCAAAATAGGCATAACAGAATAATCATTACAATCATTTATGTTTGTTTAGTAAAACTTAAGGTACCTGTAAACAATGCACCTAAATACAAACTGAGTAACTCTATCAATTTCCACGTCTTGTAAACAGTACGGAGCTACAATTAAATTTTTAGTTCTTGCAAATGACATGATTTTACATTTGGAGATATTGAATGCTAAATGATTTTCGACATTCCAATCACTAAACCGATTAAGGTCCTGTTGTACCTATAAAACGCCCGTATACCATTTCGGATATTAGCGTAAATTTTAAGGTCATCTGCATATAACAGACACTTACAAAACTTGAAACATGCAACAATATCATTAACAAACAGAATAAATTATAATTGACCTAAATGACTGCCCTGAGGAACACCAGATGAGACTGTAAACTTCTCAGAATAATTTTGATCAATACGTACTAGTTGAAACCTTTTCGACAAATAAGATGATATTCATTTTATAGGAATAAAATTAGAATTCACTTTAATTAATTTATCAATTAATAATTTGTGATTAATTTTGTCAAAGGCCTTGCTGAATTCTATATAGATAGTGTCAACTTTTTACCTTTTTCTAAACAGGATATCGTATCATTAACAAATATCGAAAGATTGGTTGTCGTAGATGTACCAGAAAAAAACCGTGTTGTTGGGAACAATTGAGTTTTTGCTTTCAGATTTCAAAAAAGTTTAGCGATAACAGATAGACATGTAGACCCATACAACAGATATGAATTGGACTGTGCCACATATCTTACAGAACGCTTTATTAATTGAATATTTTCTAGAAAAGAGAACATTAATTGGCCGCCTATAGATCTTGCGATCTTACGCCCCTAGAATTTTTCCTATGGGTTTATTATGCCAATGATCCATAAACAATTGATGACTTAAAGGAGAATTTAGCGACAGTTATGCCACAATGTCATCGAAAATTTTGGAGGCCACTTACAAGACATAATTTTCCATTACTAAACCGGAACCATTTGAAATAAAAACTCAAATTGGAACGTCCTTTAATTCTACAATAGTAAAAATATTGAAACTTTAAGATATCCGGTAGTATAATTTACAAGTATGCGGACTGCAATACTCCAAGACAGTCAAGCCAAGAATGGCCCAAGATATTCGAACATACGTAAAAACTTATGAAACCTGTCAGCTGTGTTAACATTCCAATAAAGTACCAAGAGTTCCCATGAGAGCTGCAAGAATAGCAATTAGGTCATGGAAAGAAGCAACCAAATTTATTGGTGATAGCCGAAATGTTTTTGAAATTCTGTACAGTGCTGGAATTAATGGACGAAGAAGTATTTTTATTGTTCGGTGTGCCAAGCGTGGTCATTTCAGATAATGGTCCGCAATTTATTTTTAATCACTTTAAAAATATGTTGAACTATACGCTCAATGTCACAATAATCAAGAATCCAAATAACTGTAATACTGTTGCGGGAACAAAGTATAGATTGACGACATATTTAAAGCATCAATCACATAATGGGTGCATTCAGCTCCACAAACTTGATATGTTTCAAATTTCAAGGCAATGTGTGAATTTAAATCTCATTATGTTCGATGAAGCGAGTTCTTTCGCTGTTTGGTAATAGCTAATTTTTAATAAGATGAGAACTAAAACAAAGTGAAGTTAATATATTAGTGAAGATTTATTTTTATGCATCATATACTTCTGCTAAAATCGGCCATGGAATATTCACAATTTATTGAAATCGCGTTTTTTCGAAGAAGTTATTTGGGCGGTTTCTAGGAAACCAACGTTTCATTATAGTGGTACTAAACAATGTTCATTTGGCCAAAATTTATGTTCGTGAGTTATAACAAGATGCGAACAAAAACAAAGTGTAGTTAATATACTGGGTAAGATTCGTGTTTGTACATAAAGTACTTTAGCCAAAATCGTTCATAGAACTTCCACAACTTACCAAAATTGCTGATTTTCAAAGAGGTTGTATGGACGATTCCAGAAATCAAACGTGTCACATTAGTGGAACTAAAATAATGTACATTTAATTTATTGGCTAAGATTCTTCTTCATGGCTATGTGTTTTAGCCAAAGTCGGCCATAGAAACTCCACGGCTTACCAAACTAGAAACGCCATCCTTTACTAAGATACGAAGAAAAACGAATTGACTTAATATATAGGCCAAGATTCATATTTGTGCGTTATATATTTTAGCCAGAATCGGCCATAGAATCTCCAGAGCTTACCAAAATCTCAGATTTTCGAATATTATACAGGCGATTTCTAGAAACCCCACCTTTTACTAAGATGCTAACTAAAACCAAGTATAGTTAATATACTGAACAAGTATCATGCTTGTGCATAATACACTTCTGCCAGAATCGGCCAAGGAACATCCACAATTTATCGAAGTCGCATTTTTTTCGAAGAAATTATTTGGGCGATTTCCAGAAATCCAACATTTCATTATAGTGGAACTAAAACAATGTTCAATTAATATATAGGCCAAGAGTCATATTTGTGCGTGATATATTTTAGCCAGAATATACGTCTGCCAGAATCTGCCATTGGACATCCACAACTTACAAAAATCTTTATTTTCGAACAGGGTGCGTATACCAGAAATTACACCTCTAGCTAAAATGCGAACTGAAACAAAGTGTAGTTAATATACTACTGAAGATTCTAGTTTGGTCATAATTTACTATAGCCACAGTCGGCCAGAGAACCTCCACAATTTATCAAAGGCTTTAGAAATTCAGATGCTACCGTGTAAATTAATTGTATTCAAATTTAACAATTTTTTTTTTCCTTTATCTCCATTTAGGAGCATAGGGCGTCTACTAGACTGGACCATTGAACTCTATTTGGGTATGTTGTCTTTAGCTCCCCCATGTTTTCCCGAGATGTTTTGCTATGGTTAGCACCGTTCTCCTCCAGGTCATTGCTGGTCTTCCAACATTCCTCTTTCCTTGCGGATTCCATTCCAATGACATCCTGGTTATATCACTTGGTGTCTTTTTCACCGTGTGTCCTACCCATCTCCATTTCCGTTTCCTGATCTCATTCTCAATGTCCACTTGATTAGTTTGTCGCAGCAGTTCTTCATTTGTGATGGTATTCGGCCAGAAGCATTTGATTAATCGCCTAAGGCATTTATTCACAAATACTTGGAGCCTTCTTGTTATTTTCTGCGTATGTTTCCACGTTTCACAGCCATACAGCAGTACTGATGTTACACAGGCATTGAACATTCGTATCTTGGTGTTTCTTAACAGGACGGATGCATTCCAGATCTTATGGAGCATGTTGAACGTGTTTCTCGCTTTGTTGATGCGTTGGTTAATGTCTTCTTTCGTTCTACCTGAACTTGACACAGTACAGCCGAGGTATACGAATTTATCAACATCTTCTATTGTGTCTTGCTTGATGCGAAGCGGTGTACTAATGCTTGTGTTCAGTATCAGGGCCTTTGTCTCTCTTATATTTATCTTGAGCCCGACATCTTGTGCTATTTCTGATAACTTCTGTAGCTTTTGCTGCATGTCTGTGTATTTGTCTAGCTTGCGCATCTAGCGATGTCTAGCTTGCGCATCACACTATCCAGTACTATGAGGAACGGTAGTGGAGATAGTACACTCTGCCTTCCTTTGTGTTGAACTCTATTTCCAGCATCCCGGTACATTTCTCGGATTAGTTCGGTTATTTTCCTCGGAATGCCTATTTCGCAGAGTGCTTTCCAGATTGCGCTTCTTTTGATGGAATCGAATGCGCGTTCGAAGTCAACGAAGAGTAGATATAGTGATGAGTTCCATTCGTTTGATTGTTCGATGATAATTCGGACTGTGCTAATGTGGTCTGTACAGCTTCTTCCTGGTCTGAAACCAGCTTGTTCATTTCTTATATGTTGGTTAACAGTTGGTGATATTCGTTCAAGGATAATCATTGCTAGTACTTTCATTATACTATTAAAGAGGGAGATGCCTCGCCAGTTTTTGCATTCTCTTAAGTCGCCTTTCTTTGGAATCGTTATGGTTAAGCCCTCTTTCCATTTTGGGGAATTTTTTCGGTATTCCACACTTCTACTAATAATGGTGTTAGTGCTCCTGCAGTTGTAAACGCGTCACCAGTGAGTAATTCAGATGGTATGTTGTCGGTTCCAGCGGCTTTGGTATTTTTCAGCTTCTTTATGGCACTTGTAACTTCCCGCTCCGTTGGTGGAAGGGTATTAATGGTTTTGTAATAGTTGCCATCTGTAAGTTCCTCAACTGGTTCGCTATCTATGCAGTTGTTCTCAAAGAACTCTTTCCATCTATTAAGTTGTTGGTCGCCTATAGTTAGGACTTGTCCATTAGAATCCTTTATAGGTGGTATATTTGTAAATTTTCCGGTAACCTTCCTTGCACATTGATGTAATGTGCGCATATTTCAATTTGCTGCCGCTGATTCGGCAGTGGTGAGAATGTCTTCCGTATATTTCCTGCGATCACTCCTTGCCATTTTCTTCACTTGTCCAGCAGTTTCCTCATATTTTCTTCGAATTTCCGCCGTATTTTGATTGCATAGTTGTATTTTAAGTTGGCGTCGTTCCTCAATTTTCTTCCACGTTTCATCTCTAATCCATGGTTTTCTTGTGTTGTCGTTGTAGCCAAGCACACTTGTAGCAGTTTTTACGTAGGCTTCTTCTAGTTCTTCCCATTTTTGATCTATAGCGCTGGTTTCGTTATTTGGTAGATTGATTTGGAGCGTTTCATTGAAAGTGTTTCTTATGTCAGTGTTTCTCAAGCTATCTATGTTGAATTTCCTCCGATTAGTTCTTGCATTTTTCACAGCAGCTGGTTTGATTTTAAAGGTTGCTATTACCAATTGGTGATCGCTGTGTACATCTGCTCCTCTCATTGCTCTGACACCTTGTAAGGAGGATAGAAACTTCTTATTTACCAGTACATGATCAATTTGATTTCTCGTTATGCCATCTGGCGATGTCCAGGTGTATTTATGAATATTTTTGTGTGGGAATTTGAGTCGATGAGTCTGTCTCCGTTGTTATTCTTAGCAGAATCTAGTGCGTGCTTACCCATGATTGCCGCCATTCCGGTGTTGTCAATTCCAATTTTTGCGTTGAAATCTCCTTGGATAATCTTGATGTCATTTCGGTGTGCACTTGATATGGCGGCTTGTAATTGCCCGTAGAATTCATCCTTTGTTGTGCCATCAATTAACAATAAATTATCCATAATTTTATTCCAAACAGTTTTTTTGTTTAATGTACCGTAATATACGTATTAATTAATCCCATTTTGGGATGAATAGTCAAAATCTTTCATTGCTAATGAAAGGTGGTTCTATGCCATTTATGTATGAAAATACATTCTTTGTCTACAGGCCTGCACCCGAACATCAACATTTTCTCGAATGTTGTTTTTAAGTTGTTGAATTGTTTGTGGATGATTAGCATAAACCTTATCTTTCAAATAACCCCACAAAAAATAATCAAGTGGTGTTAAATCCGGGCTTCTTGGAGGCCAAAGAACTTCACAATTTTTGGAAATTATGCGATTAGCAAATTTTGTTGACAATAAATGGATTGTTGGACGATTTGCGTAGCATGTCGCTTCGTCTTGTTGAATCCAAAGGTCGTTGACACGCAATTCATTCAATTTGGACCACAAAAAACCAGCTAACATGTTGCGATAAGAGCATTTTCCTGTTCGTTTTCAAAGAAAAACGGTCCAATGCAATGATGCCACCAGCCCATAAACCACACCAAACAGTGACTCTTGAAGGATCAAGTTCTGCTTCGTGAATAAATAACATGAGGTTTCTCTGCTCCGCAAATTCGACAATTTTGCTTCAAAACGACGAGAATTTAAATGTTCTGGTGGCCTCAATTTTTTAGTTAGTTGAATTTTGTATGGATGCAAATGAAGATCAACGATGCCTGGTTGATGTGCTTGGTTCATTACGAATAGCTGCCACTGCATCAGGAGTACGAACTGGATAAACATGTTGATACGGTTTACGACCTTCCACTGAACCAGTTTCTTCAAAACGATCAATAATTTGGCCAATTACACGCTCAGTAGGACGTCCATGTCGATCAAAACTCTCACGTAATTTACGAAATGTTGTTATTTTTGAATGAATTTGAACAATCAAAATGCGTTACTTTTTACATGTCAACGAATTTTTTAGAACAGATAACATTATGGACCAAAATTCATTGATTGAGAAAAGGACCAACAGATGGCCCACACTGTATTATTTATTCACTTAATTCAAAACTAAATTTTCTAAAGTAAATGGACAGATGTACAGATTTTTCTTGCTACATAAATAGCATATGCGGTTGATTTATTACAGCAATAAATTTTATAACCCGTAGACAGTTTATTTTACAAATTATTTAGACGAGATACTTAAGTAATTGAACTTGAAATCCTTTTTCTGTCTAGTTGTAGATTATCGTAAAAAAAAACATTTTCAAGTACGTAATCGAATTAATTGAACATACAAATTTCAAGACTACATCTATACAACAAATCCACTTACCACCTAAAATAATGGCGTTCCGCTGTGTACTGATTCAGAATGTGGTTGTTCTTAAAACAGTAGCTTTATGATATCTTGACAAGATAATTAAAACCGATTTACACAGCATATGCGATATAGCATCGAATTCATAGTGCCAAAGGTATGATTATTCCATTCAACTCGCGCGACAAAATTATTTTGTGTAATCGGCTGCGATCACAAAAATTTATTATGCGATCGTAAATTTTAATCGTTTAACTTTTTTTTTATTTTTAATTTGAATTCTTTTCATCCCAGTTTTATTTCTCGGATCATAAACTACAATCAAGTTATGCATTGTGATATGAAAGTATATATATATACTTACATACAGTAATATACAGAAGAGCCCGCGCGAATAACAATTTTATTTGCGCGAATCTCATAAAAATTTTATTTTTGCATTTTTTATTTTAATTTCTCGCGTTTGCATGAATATGCAAATTTTAGCGCAGAAATCTACATTTAGCTTTATAAATTTTTATGCGATTTGACAGTTGAATTTTATATTGGCAATAATATTGGAACAAATTAATGTTGACACACAGACAGTGTTGGTCGTGTAAGTGAGGTAGTTTGGTTATATAGGATACAAAATCCTACACCATTTTGTACATATGTGCATATATAGAACAAATCCCAATTAAATGTTTCAAAAGCTTTTTTTTTTAAATATTTGACAAACAAAAATCTTTTAACTACAAAAATATAAATTAAAAAATTTTCTGTCACTTTGAATGGATTTTAATTAAAAAATAATGTTATGTAATTTAATTCATTTTATTTGTACATATGCGAAATCGTACAAACATAAATTAATTTATTTAAACTACTGAGGTCGGGAGGAGGGATTTCGTATTTCGATCCTTTGCTCGGTTGACTATACATTTTGTTGTGTTTCTAAATTTAAAATCGTTTTTTTTTTGTTTGGTACTAAATGAAAATTTGTAAAAGGACCCAAATGATACCCGTGCACACATATACATACATAAAAAAATAATTTAATTAAGTGGAAAACCATTCAAAAAGAAAATATTTTCAATTCTCTCGGGCAAGTAAGATGGATACACATTTTATAATTATTTGTCTATTATTTTGAGATTTTAACGATGAGTAATAAAACTTTTTGGGTTGGTCTGCGTTGTTTTAATGATTGAAGAGAAGAATGGGCGGATGCGAAGAATTGTTTCACTTCGTTTATATCTGTTTTCTTTCCTACTACAAATAAAAACTTCTGTATTAATTTATATACAATAAATGTATTTATTTATAATAATTAGGCTGGTTCTAAAAAATCAAAAATATGTTCCTAAAATATGTAATTAAAATTGCAAAATATGTGGTCAAATTTTGAAAAGAAAACCAAAACTTGACCTTATGCTTATCTTAAGAAGGTTTATAAACTTGGATAAACTAACTTTCCTGGATTACAAAGTATTAGAGAAGTAGCCAAAATTTGTGCCACATCCATATATATAAAAATTTGGACTGGTAAGCGATACTTACTTCAAAAGGACACCGTAACGCTCAAACTAAATAATGCTCATAGTTTTTGCTCAACTCTAAAGGGGCTGATACTAAATAATTTTGATATTTTATTGAAATTATGTTTTGTATTGCAACACTGAAAATTTTTTTGCCTTAATTCGATGATTTACCAACTTTAGTTCAAATAATCCGAATTTTCATTAAATTCAGTTAAAAATTAACGAATTTACATAATTTTTATGAAAAATCTCTCTAAGCTTATGAAAATGCCAACATCAAATTTAGGTTAAAAAATTCATAATTTAATGTTAACTGTTTTCCTCAAACTGTGAAAAGAAATGCTTTGATAATAGTAAAAAACATTAAATAAAGGAAAATGATCTTAACCCTAAAGTAATTGCAGCAAATTATAAAGAATATTTTACATATCATATAGGCAAATACCTTGACTATAGCTCAGCCGATTCAGAGCTGTACAAATCTAAAATCTACAATTGTGCTCCGATTGCGGTTCTTGATACCTCAAATGATAGGTCTCGGGACCTGTAATTGTTATGCCCAAGCGCATCTAAATTGGTCGATTATTTCCATACATTTCACTGAAAAATCGATTTGAAGAAAATCACCTTACTATAGCTCAGCCGATTCAGAGCTTTACAAATCTAAAATCTGCAATTGTGCTCCAATTGCGGTTCTTGATAGCTCAAATGATAGGTCTCGGGACCTGTAATTGTTATGCCAAACCGCATCTAATTTGGTTGATTATTTCCATACATTTCACTGAAAAATCGATTTGAAGAAAATCACCTTACTATAGCTCAGCCGATTCAGAGCTTTACAAATCTAAAATCTGCAATTGTGCTCCAATTGCGGTTCTTGATAGCTCAAATGATAGGTCTCGGGACCTGTAATTGTTATACCAAACCGCATCTAATTTGGTTGATTATTTCAATACATTTCAGTGAAAAATCGATTTGAAGAAAATCACCTTACTATAGCTCAGCCGATTCAGAGCTGTACAAATCTAAAATCTACAATTGTGCTCCGATTGCGGTTCTTGATAGCTCAAATGATAGGTCTCGGGACCTGTAATTGTTATGCCCAACCGCATCTAAATTGGTTGAATATTTCCATACATTTCACTGAAAAATCGATTTGAAGAAAATCACCTTACTATAGCTCAGCCGATTCAGAGCTCTACAAATCTAAAATCTACAATTGTGCTCCGATTGCGGTTCTTGATAGCTCAAATGATAGGTCTCGGGACCTGTAATTGTTATGCCAAACCGCATCTAAATTGGTTGAATATTTCCATACATTTCACTGAAAAATCGATTTGAAGAAAATCACCTTACTATAGCTCAGCCGATTCAGAGCTGTACAAATCTAAAATCTACAATTGTGCTCCGATTACGGTTCTTGATAGCTCAAATGATAGGTCTCGGGACCTGTAATTGTTATGCCCAACCGCATCTAAATTGGTTGAATATTTCCATACATTTCACTGAAAAATCGATTTGAAGAAAATCACCTTACTATAGCTCAGCCGATTCAGAGCTGTACAAATCTAAAATCTACAATTGTGATACCTCAAATGATAGGTCTCGGGACCTATAATTGTTATGCCAAACCGCATCTAAATTGGTTGAATATTTCCATACATTTCACTGAAAAATCGATTTGAAAAAAATCACCTTACTATAGCTCAGCCGATTCAGAGCTGTACAAATCTAAAATCTGCAATTGTGATACCTCAAATGATAGGTCTCGGGACCTATAATTGTTATGCCAAACCGCATCTAAATTGATTGATTATTCCCATACATCTCACTGAAAAATCGATTTAAAGAAAATCACCTTACTATAGCTCAGCCGATTCAGAGCTGTACAAATCTAAAATCTACAATTGTGCTCCGATTACGGTTCTTGATACCTCAAATGATAGGTCTCGGGACCTGTAATTGTTATGCCAAACCGCATCTATATTGGTTGAATATTTCCATACATTTCACTGAAAAATCGATTTGAAGAAAATCACCTTACTATAGCTCAGCCGATTCAGAGCTGTACAAATCTAAAATCTACAATTGTGCTCCGATTGCGGTTCTTGATAGCTCAAATGATAGGTCTCGGGACCTGTAATTGTTATGCCCAACCGCATCTAAATTGGTTGAATATTTCCATACATTTCACTGAAAAATCGATTTGAAGAAAATCACCTTACTATAGCTCAGCCGATTCAGAGCTGTACAAATCTAAAATCTACAATTGTGCTCCGATTGCGGTTCTTATTACCTCAAATGATAGGTCTCGGGACCTGTAATTGTTATACCAAACCGCATCTAAATTAGTTGAATATTTCCATACATTTCACTGAAAAATCGATTTGAAGAAAATCACCTTACTATAGCTCAGCCGATTCAGAGCTGTACAAATCTAAAATCTACAATTGTGCTCCGATTGCGGTTCTTGATAGCTCAAATGATAGGTCTCGGGACCTTTAATTGTTATGATAAACCGCTTCTAAATTGGTTGAATATTTCCATACATTTCACTGAAAAATCGATTTGAAAAAAATCACCTTACTATAGCTCAGCCGATTCAGAGCTGTACAAATCTAAAATCTGCAATTGTGACACCTCAAATGATAGGTCTCGGGACCTGTAATTGTTATGCCCAACCGCATCTAAATTGGTTGAATATTTCCATACATTTCACTGAAAATCGATTTGAAGAAAATCACCTTACTATAGCTCAGCCGATTCAGAGCTGTACAAATCTAAAATCTACAATTGTGCTCCGATTACGGTTCTTGATAGCTCAAATGATAGGTCTCGGGACCTGCAATTGTTATGCCAAACCGCATCTAAATTGGTTGAATATTTCCATACATTTCACTGAAAAATCGATTTGAAAAAAATCACCTTACTATAGCTCAGCCGATTCAGAGCTGTACAAATCTAAAATCTGCAATTGTGATACCTCAAATGATAGGTCTCGTGACCTGTAATTGTTATGCGAAACCGCATCTAAATTGGTTGATTATTCCCATACATTTCACTGAAAAATCGTTTTGAAGAAAATCACCTTACTATAGCTCAGCCGATTCAGAGCTGTACAAATCTAAAATCTACAATTGTGCTCCGATTACGGTTCTTGATAGCTCAAATGATAGGTCTCGGGACCTGTAATTGTTATGCCAAACCGCATCTAAATTGGTTTATTATTTCCATACATTTCACTGAAAAATCGATTTGAAGAAAATCACCTTACTATAGCTCAGCCGATTCAGAGCTCTACAAATCTAAAATCTACAATTGTGCTCCGATTGCGGTTCTTGATAGCTCAAATGATAGGTCTCGGGACCTGTAATTGTTATGCCAAACCGCATCTAAATTGGTTGAATATTTCCATACATTTCACTGAAAAATCGATTTGAAGAAAATCACCTTACTATCTCAGCCGATTCAGAGCTGTACAAATCTAAAATCTACAATTGTGCTCCGATTACGGTTCTTGATAGCTCAAATGATAGGTCTCGGGACCTGTAATTGTTATGCCAAACCGCATCTAAATTGGTTGAATATTTCCATACATTTCACTGAAAAATCGATTTGAAAAAAATCACCTTACTATAGCTCAGCCGATTCAGAGCTGTACAAATCTAAAATCTGCAATTGTGATACCTCAAATGATAGGTCTCGGGACCTGTAATTGTTATCCCAAACCGCATCTAAATTGATTGATTATTCCCATACATCTCACTGAAAAATCGATTTAAAGAAAATCACCTTACTATAGCTCAGCCGATTCAGAGCTGTACAAATCTAAAATCTACAATTGTGCTCCGATTGCGGTTCTTGATAGCTCAAATGATAGGTCTCGGGACCTGTAATTGTTATGCCAAACCGCATCTAAATTGGTTGAATATTTCCATACATTTCACTGAAAAATCGATTTGAAGAAAATCACCTTACTATAGCTCAGCCGATTCAGAGCTGTACAAATCTAAAATCTACAATTGTGCTCCGATTGCGGTTCTTGATAGCTCAAATGATAGGTCTCGGGACCTGTAATTGTTATGCCAAACTGCATCTAAATTGGTTGAATATTTCCATACATTTCACTGAAAAATCGATTTGAAGAAAATCATCTTACTATAGCTCAGCCGATTCAGAGCTGTACAAATCTAAAATCTACAATTGTGCTCCGATTGCGGTTCTTGATAGCTCAAATGATAGGTCTCGGGACCTGTAATTGTTATGCCCAACCGCATCTAAATTGGTTGAATATTTCCATACATTTCACTGAAAAATCGATTTGAAGAAAATCACCTTACTATAGCTCAGCCGATTCAGAGCTGTACAAATCTAAAATCTACAATTGTGCTCCGATTGCGGTTCTTATTACCTCAAATGATAGGTCTCGGGACCTGTAATTGTTATACCAAACCGCATCTAAATTAGTTGAATATTTCCATACATTTCACTGAAAAATCGATTTGAAGAAAATCACCTTACTATAGCTCAGCCGATTCAGAGCTGTACAAATCTAAAATCTACAATTGTGCTCCGATTGCGGTTCTTGATAGCTCAAATGATAGGTCTCGGGACCTTTAATTGTTATGATAAACCGCTTCTAAATTGGTTGAATATTTCCATACATTTCACTGAAAAATCGATTTGAAAAAAATCACCTTACTATAGCTCAGCCGATTCAGAGCTGTACAAATCTAAAATCTGCAATTGTGACACCTCAAATGATAGGTCTCGGGACCTGTAATTGTTATGCCCAACCGCATCTAAATTGGTTGAATATTTCCATACATTTCACTGAAAAATCGATTTGAAGAAAATCACCTTACTATAGCTCAGCCGATTCAGAGCTGTACAAATCTAAAATCTGCAATTGTGATACCTCAAATGATAGGTCTCGGGACCTGTAATTGTTATGCGAAACCGCATCTAAATTGGTTGATTATTCCCATACATTTCACTGAAAAATCGTTTTGAAGAAAATCACCTTACTATAGCTCAGCCGATTCAGAGCTGTACAAATCTAAAATCTACAATTGTGCTCCGATTGCGGTTCTTGATAGCTCAAATGATAGGTCTCGGGACCTGTAATTGTTATGCCAAACCGCATCTAAATTGGTTGAATATTTCCATACATTTCACTGAAAAATCGATTTGAAGAAAATCACCTTACTATAGCTCAGCCGATTCAGAGCTGTACAAATCTAAAATCTGCAATTGTGATACCTCAAATGATAGGTCTCGGGACCTGTAATTGTTATGCGAAACCGCATCTAAATTGGTTGATTATTCCCATACATTTCACTGAAAAATCGTTTTGAAGAAAATCACCTTACTATAGCTCAGCCGATTCAGAGCTGTACAAATCTAAAATCTACAATTGTGCTCCGATTGCGGTTCTTGATAGCTCAAATGATAGGTCTCGGGACCTGTAATTGTTATGCCAAACTGCATCTAAATTGGTTGAATATTTCCATACATTTCACTGAAAAATCGATTTGAAGAAAATCACCTTACTATAGCTCAGCCGATTCAGAGCTGTACAAATCTAAAATCTACAATTGTGCTCCGATTGCGGTTCTTGATAGCTCAAATGATAGGTCTCGGGACCTGTAATTGTTATGCCCAACCGCATCTAAATTGGTTGAATATTTCCATACATTTCACTGAAAAATCGATTTGATGAAAATCACCTTACTATAGCTCAGCCGATTCAGAGCTGTACAAATCTAAAATCTACAATTGTGCTCCGATTGCGGTTCTTATTACCTCAAATGATAGGTCTCGGGACCTGTAATTGTTATACCAAACCGCATCTAAATTAGTTGAATATTTCCATACATTTCACTGAAAAATCGATTTGAAGAAAATCACCTTACTATAGCTCAGCCGATTCAGAGCTGTACAAATCTAAAATCTACAATTGTGCTCCGATTGCGGTTCTTGATAGCTCAAATGATAGGTCTCGGGACCTTTAATTGTTATGATAAACCGCTTCTAAATTGGTTGAATATTTCCATACATTTCACTGAAAAATCGATTTGAAAAAAATCACCTTACTATAGCTCAGCCGATTCAGAGCTGTACAAATCTAAAATCTGCAATTGTGACACCTCAAATGATAGGTCTCGGGACCTGTAATTGTTATGCCCAACCGCATCTAAATTGGTTGAATATTTCCATACATTTCACTGAAAAATCGATTTGAAGAAAATCACCTTACTATAGCTCAGCCGATTCAGAGCTGTACAAATCTAAAATCTGCAATTGTGATACCTCAAATGATAGGTCTCGGGACCTGTAATTGTTATGCCCAACCGCATCTAAATTGGTTGATTATTCCCATACATTTCACTGAAAAATCGTTTTGAAGAAAATCACCTTACTATAGCTCAGCCGATTCAGAGCTGTACAAATCTAAAATCTACAATTGTGCTCCGATTGCGGTTCTTGATAGCTCAAATGATAGGTCTCGGGACCTGTAATTGTTATGCCAAACCGCATCTAAATTGGTTGAATATTTCCATACATTTCACTGAAAAATCGATTTGAAGAAAATCACCTTACTATAGCTCAGCCGATTCAGAGCTGTACAAATCTAAAATCTGCAATTGTGATACCTCAAATGATAGGTCTCGGGACCTGTAATTGTTATGCGAAACCGCATCTAAATTGGTTGATTATTCCCATACATTTCACTGAAAAATCGTTTTGAAGAAAATCACCTTACTATAGCTCAGCCGATTCAGAGCTGTACAAATCTAAAATCTACAATTGTGCTCCGATTGCGGTTCTTGATAGCTCAAATGATAGGTCTCGGGACCTGTAATTGTTATGCCAAACTGCATCTAAATTGGTTGAATATTTCCATACATTTCACTGAAAAATCGATTTGAAGAAAATCACCTTACTATAGCTCAGCCGATTCAGAGCTGTACAAATCTAAAATCTACAATTGTGCTCCGATTGCGGTTCTTGATAGCTCAAATGATAGGTCTCGGGACCTGTAATTGTTATGCCCAACCGCATCTAAATTGGTTGAATATTTCCATACATTTCACTGAAAAATCGATTTGAAGAAAATCACCTTACTATAGCTCAGCCGATTCAGAGCTGTACAAATCTAAAATCTACAATTGTGCTCCGATTGCGGTTCTTATTACCTCAAATGATAGGTCTCGGGACCTGTAATTGTTATACCAAACCGCATCTAAATTAGTTGAATATTTCCATACATTTCACTGAAAAATCGATTTGAAGAAAATCACCTTACTATAGCTCAGCCGATTCAGAGCTGTACAAATCTAAAATCTACAATTGTGCTCCGATTGCGGTTCTTGATAGCTCAAATGATAGGTCTCGGGACCTTTAATTGTTATGATAAACCGCTTCTAAATTGGTTGAATATTTCCATACATTTCACTGAAAAATCGATTTGAAAAAAATCACCTTACTATAGCTCAGCCGATTCAGAGCTGTACAAATCTAAAATCTGCAATTGTGACACCTCAAATGATAGGTCTCGGGACCTGTAATTGTTATGCCAAACCGCATCTAAATTGGTTGAATATTTCCATACATTTCACTGAAAATCGATTTGAAGAAAATCACCTTACTATAGCTCAGCCGATTCAGAGCTGTACAAATCTAAAATCTACAATTGTGCTCCGATTACGGTTCTTGATAGCTCAAATGATAGGTCTCGGGACCTGTAATTGTTATGCCAAACCGCATCTAAATTGGTTGAATATTTCCATACATTTCACTGAAAAATCGATTTGAAAAAAATCACCTTACTATAGCTCAGCCGATTCAGAGCTGTACAAATCTAAAATCTGCAATTGTGATACCTCAAATGATAGGTCTCGGGACCTGTAATTGTTATGCCCAACCGCATCTAAATTGGTTGAATATTTCCATACATTTCACTGAAAAATCGATTTGAAGAAAATCACCTTACTATAGCTCAGCCGATTCAGAGCTGTACAAATCTAAAATCTGCAATTGTGATACCTCAAATGATAGGTCTCGGGACCTGTAATTGTTATGATAAACCGCATCTATATTAGTTGAATATTTCCATACATTTCACTGAAAAATCGATTTGAAGAAAATCACCTTACTAAATCCATGGCAAATACCGAAATATTTTTAATGTTTTTATAGCATAGAAATCATAACAAAATTGAGTTTAAAATTGATGTAAGAGTTTCCAAATATTTATGCATTATTCCTCAATGTAAGGACTATAAACATCATTATTGCGTTTTTTTCCGCCGAAATTTGGATATTTCTAACGGTTTATTTTATGTGTGTTTTTTTCTTATGATATTATTCTAGTTTCGTACCCTCTTAACTGGTGACTTGCAGAGTGCAATATTAGCAAAAAAAATCCAAAAATAAATTTGTGTAAAACAGGGATTAGTTATAATACATTTTGTTAGTTAACATAGTAATTATTGCATGTTTGATATATATCTACTATATATATATATATATATATATATATATATATATATATATATATATATATATATATATATATATATATATATATATATATATATATATATATATATATATATATATAAGTTAAGACATTGACCAAGCCATATCAGCAACATACGCAACAACAACATCGTTGTATCACCTACGACAATTCCAAGCATCAGCAAAAGGCATCCGGCATCATATTATTTTTAAATAAATTTAATTATGTGAAACGCACGTGTACCAACATGTTACACTTGCATATTTTGTCTTTAGAAATATAAAAAGTAATTAAGTTAGATTTAAGTTGATCTTTGAATAATGTGGACGTGATCCAAAATATATTTTTTTGATTTAATGTTATTTTAAATCTTAACTGGCGCCGAAACAGGGACCTGATTAATTTAACAAAAAAGTGAAGTTTTTAAACAAAGTCATTATTTACTATACCCAGTAGATCATAGTGATTGTGTCACAAAAAGTGTAAAGATTAAATTCAAATTTATTATACCCAACGGAACATAATAACAGTGTCAGTAAAAGTTAAAAGTGGAATACCAAAAATTACTATTCACCGTAGAACATAGTAATTGTGTTAAATGAACTATTTCCAGTAGACCATAGTTCATTAATCGCATATTTCCAGTAACGTGAGTGAAAATCGTACCATTAGTAGGCTGCAAGCAAACATAAACGCTTACGGCTCAAGAGGAGAAAAATTACGAATCATCCGGAACAAATTAGCTGTCCCAGGTGTACACTAATTGAAGTGCACTTTAAAAATCCTCAAGGAAATTCTAAACCTTGAGTTATCGTGTTACCATAGGAGAAATCGTCGTCAATGAAGCTGACATTATTAGTGTAAGTGAAAAAATTTGAAAATAAATTCAAAAAATTAGGCAAAAAATATTTAATACATGAAATAATACAATATAATAAAATAAAACACATATAACAAAAACTATAATACAGTGAAAATATTAATAAGAACCATAATAATACCAATCAGTTTTAATAAACAAAAATTACAATGGATCAATTACAAGATGCTATAATGAAAATGACGGAAGCGCTTAATGCCCAGATTGAGCTCACGAAAAAAATTGAACAAAGTTTAAATAAATTAGAAAACCAAAACCAACAATAAGATTGTTCACACACTATCACAAGGACCAAAAGATGAGAATTACTTAAGGGAAATAAGTAAACTTCCTGATTGTGTCAAGGAACTGCAGGTCTTCGATTGGAAACCCACTCCATTATGTTTCCTGGGTTTATAGTGTGGAAAGCATTCTAGCAGATTATGAAATAGTAGAGGGTAAACCATTATATCGCGCTATTCTACAAAGCATCCGCCAAAAGATAAGGGGAACCGCTGACTCCGCACTAATATCGTACAACATCTTTGATGAAAATTCGAGTGGAATTAAAAACTGTTTGTCACTTCATTACGCCGACAAACGGGATCAAAGAACACTGGAACACCAGCTGAGCACGTTAACTCAGGGCAATAAATCTATTGATGAATTCTACGCAAGTGTGAATCATCAGCTTTCGCTAATAATAAATAAAGTAAAAACAGAGCAATATAATGCGGACACTATGAACGTATTGAGCGAAATGTATAGAAATCGAGCGCTAGACGTTTTTGTTAGAGGATTATCAGGTGACATATGTATATAAGATGCTTACTATTCAACGACCAGCAAATCTACCTGAATCATATTCGTTGTGCCTGTAAAACCAGAACATGAGCTTTAGGAATTTGCCGGTACACAATAGAAATTACAACAACACAGTACCAGTGCCGGCCAATCAAATATTTTCAACAAATAAAATTCAACAAAGTGCCCCAAAGCCACTTCCAAGACTGTCACTTCAACAAAGGAATATGGCGTATAATTTCCAACCACAACCACAATATCCACATCAACAGTATCGGCAACAGCAGGGCTATAACCAACAACAGCAGAATCTTAATCAGCCATCAGTTAGGCCATTCCAACCAAAGCCACCAACACCAATGAAAGTAGACGAGTGAATAAAAACCAGTAAAGTGAATTACATAAATCGACCAAGCTACCAGAACCCCAGTTTCAAGAGGGAACTAAATTCAGATGTCAACCTAAAAACACACAAACAACAAAGGATATTCCATTTGGAACTGGACAAAGAAGATGAACCATACGAACACTATATTGAAAATTATAGTGATAAGGACGAAGAGGATTCTGAGATAGAGGAACATAACGAAATAAATTTTACCAAAGAGGCCTCTCTAGCCTACCATACTTAATGTATAAATGTCATAACAATAAAATACTAAAATTCCTCATCGACACTCGCAAAAGGCTCACGACCGGTAAACAATCCATTCTTCATTAAATCTGCAGGAGGAGATATAAGAATAAGCCAGAAAATAACTGCACCAATATTTAAAAAATTTGGCAACGACACAACAATGGGTTTTTTTATTCTGCCAGGAATAAGTACATTCGATGGCATAATCGGGGATGACACTTTGAAAAAAGTGGAGGCTATGATTGATAGGAGGGAGAACACCTTAACCATCACACCAGGCATTCAAATTCCGCTAAAAGAGAAAATATCGGTTCGGGTTAATAATATCGAAATAAGGGACAATCACTTGGATGGCGAAGCAAAAATAAAGCTAAGGTCAATTATTAGGAGTTTTTTACCTTTATTTGGCCCAATTAAAGACGAACAAATTATAGATACAAACATTAGAGCGGAAATCAAAACAACATCGGAGGAGCCGATTTACACAAAAACCTACCCATACCCTGTTAACATGAGGGGCGAAGTAAATGAGCAGTTAAAAAAACTTTTTGAAGATGGCATTATCAGACCTTCAAAAAGTCCCTACAATTCGCCAATATGGATTGTAGAAAAAAAAATTGGATGCATCTGGAATTAAAAAATACCGAATGGTAATCGACTTCAAGAGGCTAAATATAGTAACTAGCCTGGGAAATTCAAATTACTACACAACGATCGATTTAACATCGGGTTTTCATAATATCAAAATGAAAGAAAGTGATATCCCAAAAACAGCATTTTCCACCATGAATGGGAAATATGAATTCAAAAGACTACCGTTTGGATTAAAGAATGCGCCTGCAATCTTTCAGCGCATGATTGACGATGTCCTCAATTGGCAAGATTTGTTACGTCTAGCCAATCTTAGGGTTAACCTAAATAAAACGGAATTTTTAAAAGAAGAAACAGAATTCCTTTGCTATAAAATTACAAACGAAGGAATAAAGGCAGACCCAAGAAAAATATCTGCAATCAAAAAACTCAAACCACCTGAAAATCTAAAAGAATTAAAAGGATTTCTCGGATTAACATCACATATTATCGTCGATTTATCAAGGATTTCGCAAAAATCGCGAAACCCTTAACAAATTTAACAAGAGGTGAAAACGCGCAGATAAAAGCAAACCAATCCAAGAAAGTAAAGATTGAGTTGAATAAGGAAGAATTGAAAACTTTTGAACAACTAAAGGAATTGCTAACATCATCGGATTTACTCATATTTCCTGACTTCAACAAGCCGTACATACTGACAACGGATGCTTCAAACTCCAGCATTGGAGCTGTTCTCTCGCAAGGAGAAATTGGTAAAAATCGCCCAATAACGTACATATCGAGGTCATTGAACAAAACAGAGGAAAACTACGCGACTAACCAAAAGGAAATGTTAGCGATAGTTTAGGCTTTGGACAACCTTCGGAATTATCTCTACGCTGCGTAGAGATACCAAAACATCTTATTTCTTTCCAGCCCATGCCTTTGGATAATAGCAACGTCCTTAAATGTCTATGAATACAACACCCCAATAGTATCAATAAAACAACGAAATGGAAATATTATTAGTGGGAATTTTAAGATAATTCACCACATTGAGCTCAGCTGCTATGAAGATGTTTTAACCAAAATACAATCGGAAATTAAGGAGATCAACCCAGCCAGCATTTTCAAGCCTCAGTTAACCTATCAGATTAGGAAAATAACAAAATTATTGGGAGAACTCAAGAGTCAACCAACAAGAGCCAAACGATCAATCAATTGGATTGGCTCAGCTTGGAAGTAGATTGCCGGTTCGCCAGACGCAACCGACTGGGACAACATTCTAAGCAGTCAAAACCGAATAATAGAGAACAACAACGAGCAGTATAAAATATACACGGCCATCACCCAAAAAATGCAACAAATAATCAAACAACATAACGAGATCCATTTACACCTAGATGATGAGACCAATGAAGTATTTCAGCAATCAATATACAATCGCCTTCAATTATTAAAAGAAGAGATTAAAGAAGTAGTAAGAGCCGCACAACTGGCAAAAGGAGGAATAATTAATTCTAACCTTTGAACATACGGACCCAGCCATGCTGATCAAGAACATGTCTATCCTATACATCATCTCACTACCAAAAAAAAAAACAGAGAAGAGTTTCATTATGTTAAATTGAGATCGACACATCAATACTTCAAGGATAGAGAAATGGTGTCGAAAAGAAACACAACAACCATTGAGGATATTCGCCAACGCCTTAACACACCAAGTTTGCCATCCACACCACTTCCAACATCAGATGCAGCAGGAACATATAAACAATTTAACTTCAACAGGCAACAACCCAAGGCGTCGACCATGGAGTCAAACGTTGCTTTCAGCCAATTGCCAAAATTCAGGCAACAGTTGAAGCAGACATACTGTCTAGTAACAACAGATCCAGACCAGCTTTAAAAATCAAAATAAAAAACATGGAGAGGATGATGATGCAGATCAGCGACCTTCATGAACAAATATGCATGGAGACTTCCGAAGAACAGGAAGCAAATTCAAAATATTTCGTAGACCAACACTATGAAAATTTAAACAATAAACACGAGAAGATTGTAATACAATTAACAACAGTATTGGAAGAAGAGGAATTAGGCAAGATAAAATCATTAGAAATTCGTCTACAACCTATGGGACTACACGAAGTGGGTAGTTTTCTCTGATACATTCAAACATTTAGTTCATAACAATAATCAGCTCATCACGACACATAAAATGAACTACCTTAAAAGTCACGTAGAAGGGTCAGCTGGAAAATTATTGAGTCATTTGGAACCTAGTGGAGACAATTACGATGCAGCTTGGGAAATATTAGAGAACCGCTTCAACAACAGGAGATTACTCGTATCTAATTTGTTGAATACTTTATTGAATCAGCATACGATCAACATGACACAACAACCGAGTGCCTATACGCCATAAGGAATACAGGCATAAATATTGAAACATGGAGTCTCTTTCATCATCTTCAGCTTGTTAAAATAGTTGGACAATGAGTCACGACGGCTATACGAAAGCTCTCTAGAGAACCCAAGAGAATTTCAAGAAACAAACCAATTCTTGAAGTTTCTAGAAAGGCGTTTCCAATCTTTAGAAGCGATCCGTAACAACATGATAATACCAACCCAACAAGTGAGATTTCAACCACAAGCGCTAAGATGAGCTTTCGTAACTGCCACACAACCAAGTAATATTTGCGTGTGCTGTCAGGAAAACCACAGGACCGAATCATGCCAACGTTTCAAAGATTTAAGCATTTCTGAAAGGAATCAGATGGTCATGCTGTACAATTTGTGCAGAAATTGTCTCAGCCAAAACCATTCGACAACAAGTTGTAACATCAAGCTGAGTTGTTTTACCTGCAAAGGGTGACATCATACGTTGCTACATGTAAAAAATCAAGAAAATAGTATTGCAAAGCTGAACATCTCAACACTCGACGAGGATTGTGGCCCGGTACTTTTAGCAACAGCCCTAATAAAAGTACAGAATATGAATGGTAGTTTTACTCTATACTACGAGCACTGATCGATCCAGGCTCATAGGCTACTTTCATCACAGAGCAAGCAGCACAACAACTAGGCCTACCAAAGACAAGAGCTCTAACTGAAATTTCTGGAATTTCAGCAACAAAAGGACGAGCCAATAAACAGATAGCGATAGAAATAAGTCCCAGATATCCATCGATTTTCAAGATCGAAGTTAATGCTTTAGTTCTGGGAACTATCACCAGACCACTTCCAGACAAGAAGACATTGTTGAAGTAATCCTAGCCAACATATATGGAGAAATCTTGTTAGAAGGCATAAAAACTGATCCGCATCATAAGTGCATAGTGCAAAGATCAGAGCTAGGATGGATCATATCTGGTCGTCTAACTCAAAACAACAGCATGAAGGTCACACGGTTAAATAGCCACGTCACATTAGCAGAGATAGACAAGCAATTAAAATGCTTTTGGGAATCCGAAGAATTGCATCCTAAACGAAGCCTAACTGCTGAAGAAATCGAATGTGAGCAGTACTATGAAGAGACTCACAAGCGATTAACAAATGGACGATACGAAGTTCGAATGCCGCTTCACAACGACAAGCTCAAAGAAGTGGGAATAGGAGAATCTAAAAGTAAAGCAGCAGCTAGATTGCTTCAAATTGAAAAAAGATCCAAGAAGGATGAAGACTTTAAGAGTCTATATCACAATTTCATGAACGAGTACATCCAGTTGAATCACATGGAACTAATTAAATATGATACGGAAAAAGATGCTTCTCGGGTTTACTATATGCCACACCATTCTGTCATAAAAGAAGATAGCAAAACTACGAGATTGAGGGTAGTTTTTGATGCTTCCTGCAAAACAACAACAGGAACATCACTAAATGAAATGATGCATGATGGTCCAACATTACAAGACAACTTAACGGCAATATTGATCAGATGGAAAAAACATCGTTATGTGATTGCAGCGGACATTGAGAAAATGTTCAGACAGATCAAAATAGCCCGTGAAGATCAAGATTTTCAACGAATCCTCTGACGATCTGAAACAAATAAGCCAATGAGCAGATATAGATTAAAAACTATCACATACAGAACAGCGTCCGCAACTTATTTGGCTACAAAGACGTTACAACAATTAGCCATTGATGAAGCGTCAAGATATTCAATTGGTTCAAAAATTGTTCAAAACGATTTCTATGTGGATGATCTTCTATCTGGAGCTAACACAATCGCAGAAGCAATCGCTGCGAAAAAGGAACTACTAAATCTCCTTTCCGGTGGAGGTTTCAACCTCAGAAAATGGTCTAGCAATGAAAAAGCGTTACTAGAAGAGCTTCCAGAAAATCTGAAAGAAACAGGATTCCACACTATAGAATTTAGTGATACAGTGAAAACACTTGGGCTCCTGTGGAACTCTTTAACAGACACTTTGTTACGTAACGGAAAAAGCGATGAGCAACACGACTAAAGAGCCCGCGTGGGGAACCAAAGCTATTGGACTCGAACTCTAACACACCGATACAATTCAGTAACCAAGTTGCCTTAGCTACTCCTCGAACTGCATCGGGATCAAAGACGAGTCCGCACCTGGTCATCGCTGTACCCCGTTCCGATCATCCCCTGTGTGCCACACGTTACCGTGAATGACAACCTGACAAGGGATGATGGATAACCGGCCCATCAGCCGCGCGCCTCGCCCCCATCACGCAAACAGAATGTTTTGTCCCCGGAGTCCTTCACCTGCAGCGTCAAGTCCGGCCACACTCAGTCCAGAGGGGTGGGTGAAGTGATGAAGGCCCATCCGAGGATTAAATTGCTGCTACTCGATGACTACCACAACACTCTACTTACCCCATCACACACACATTACGCCACGATGATTCTCACCTAATTTTTAAATTAACAACACATAATTTCTTTTAATTTGTACACGTTATAATCTTCCCAGTTGGGAACAAATTTTTATTTATAAAAAAAAAAATCAAAACGACTGATTTACAAGATGTTGATCGGAGATCCACTTCGGGACTGGACTGTGCGCTGGAGCTGAGATATATTCCCCCCACGTACTCGTCTGGAGATCAGCGGACGATGAGCTCACCTGCCGAAGATCCCTGTAATGGAAAAAAAAAACCCAAAAACAAAGCCTTGCCCGGTTCAAACACGCGATATACCCCCCCGCGGAGCTCGCCGCTCAGTCACTACCTTCCCGTGGTCCACGCGATATACTTACGCACAAAAAAAAACTTGCTTGTAGTTGCCGCTATTTGTGCCGGTGCCGTCCGAGTGGTCTGGCTGCTGTCTTCCTCTTGCTCTCGTCGTGTAATTGTCAGCGCTTTTGTTTCGTGTTACTTATTATTATTATTAATTTATTATTATTATTATTTTACTATTCTTATTAATTTATGGTTATTATTAATTTATGGTTATCATTAATTTACTAGTATTCGTAATTCATTATTATCATTGATTCACTATTATTAGTAATTTATTATTATCATTAGTTTATTATTATTAAGAATTTATTATTATCATTAGTTTATTATTATTAGTAATTTATTATTATCATTAGTTTATTATTATTAATAATTTATTATTATTATTAATTTACTATTATTATTAATGGATTCTTAGTATTATTAATTTATGGTTACTATTAATTTACTATTATTATTAAGGTATTATTATCATTATTAATTTATCATCACTATTAATTTACTTTTATCATTAATGTATTCTCAGTATTATTAATTTATTATCACCATTAATTTATTTAATTTCATATTACCATGTGGTTTCCGATTTCTTGTCCGTGTCGTATCCAAAATGGTGCAAAATATAAGAGAGCGCGAATGACAATTGTCATCCTTTATATACACATTTTTTTTTTGTTTTGGATTTCTACAACAACAAGTTGTCTATGATTTCGCGACCAACATGCCCCTACATGCAACCACCCCACACTAAAATAAGGGCCGTGACCAAAAGTAGGATAATGGACGTAATGCCATCTACCAAAAATGGCAACAAAACATACACAGAAAAAAAAACCACCGCCGGTTAGGGTTCGTAGCCCTATCTACGGTAGACGAATATGTAATTGAGTGTGAATGAAAAAAAAAAAAGGGGGAAACAAAAAAAATGAATAAAAAAAAGTTTCGTTTTGGTTTTGTATTTTTTTCTTTAATGAATCTTACGGTGCGCGAAATTAAATTATAGGAGGCGAAAGATAAGAGAACGAAAAAAAAACTGTAACTAAAAATGGAAAGAAAATATATTGAATTTTAAGGTTTGTTTTTCAGACATGTTATTCAGACGGAAGGTGCCTCGCACCGTAACAACTTTTCAATTTAAAGTTATTTTGCCAGCATCTAAAACAACAATATCCAAACGAACAATCTTATCAGAGGCATCAAGGCATTTCGATCCGCTAGGATGGTTAGCACCAGTGGTGATCCAGGCAAAAATTCTACTTCAAGATTTATGGGCTTCTCCAAAAACTCCACGTAAATCTTGAAAACAGATGGTTAAACTACAAAATGGAATTACCACGTTTAGAGGAAATCAGAATTCACCGTTGGATAAATTACAACAGTGACGCCAAAATTGAACTACATGGTTTCTGTGACGCCTCGAATCAAGCATATGCTGCAGTAGTATACAGTAAAACAAACAACCAAATCACAATAATCGCAGCCAAAATAAAGGTTGCACCATTAAACCAAACAATATCCCTACCTAGGTTAGAGCTCAACGCCGCATTGCTACTTTCTAAATTGCTCAAAAATATCAAACATGCGTTGAACATCAACAGCAATATATCAACATTTTGCTGGAGCGATACCATAAGACTTTTGTGGCGAACAGAATAACAGAGATACAAGCCACCACCGATCCTAGCCAATGGCATCACATGGTCTCTAATGAGAATCCTGCTGACTGCGCATCTCGAGGTTTAAACCCAGTTTAATTATTAATCCACAAAATTTGGTGGGAAGGGCCAAAATGGCTAAAGGATTTGAGCTATCCAATAACAAAAATCAACAATGAAGAAATGGAACAACCGGCCAGCATGGAATGAAAATCAATAAGAACATTTACAACAACAGTGAAAAAGCCTGTGATTGAATTCGATAGATTCTCTTCGTTACAACGGCTTGTTCACAGCATTGCATACTGTCTACGATTTCCATCAAATGCAAAATCAAAAACTAAAAACGACTTCCATTTCAAACCAGAGGAACTGGTTCAGAAAGCGAATCAAAACCTACCAAAGAATAGTACAATCTTAACCCTAACTTCATTTCTAGACGGACATGACCTACTCAGAGTCGGAGGTAGGATAACAAATTCTAATCTCCCATTTGAAGAAAAACATCCGATAATAATACCCAGAGGTCACAAATTGTCAAGTTTTCTTGTCAAAGAAGCGCATATAAAAACACTACATGGTCGCAATCAAGCAACTTTAGCACACCTGAGAACGCAGTATTGGATAATGAATGCCAAAAATACGATTCGTCAAACTATACATGAATGTATAGTCTGTACGAGAGCGAGGAAACTGGCATCACACCAACTAATGGGCATGTTACCAATAGAACGAATAACACCAGCACCACCGTTCACTAACAGCGGAGTAGACTATGCTGGTCCGATTAATATAAAATTGTGGAAAGGCCTCTTTAACAAAACAACAAAGGGATTCGTTGCCATTTTCATATGCCTAGCCACGAAGGCAATTCATTTAGAACTTGTAAGTGACTTGTCAACAGACGCTTTTTTGGCCACGTACCGACGATTCATATCAAGAAGAGGAATTTGTCTGAAGATATTCAGTGACTGTGGTACAAATTTTGTTGGAGCAGACAAACAACTGCAAAGGCAGGCACAGCAACAGGAAGCATAAATTAAGGGTAAAATAGCTCAGATGGGAACTGAGTGGCACTTTGTACCCCCGGGAAGTCCTCACTTTGGAGGAGTATGGGAAGCCGGAGTCAAGTCAACAAAACAACACCTCCGCAAGGTAATTGGAACCCATACATTAACTTTTGAGGAGCTCTCAACACTTCTAGCTCAAATAGAGGCATGCTTGAACTCTAGGCCACTAGCTCCACTCTCAAACGACTCAGATGATGACGGGTTTTTAAGTCCGGCACATTTCCTGATAGGCAGGCCATCTTAGCAATGCCACAACCTGATATGGAGGGTATCCGAACTGTTACAAGATGGAATTTACTCACCAAGCTCGGTCAAGGATTTTGGAAAAAATGGCATATGAAATATCTCTCACGACTACAACGAAGGCCAAAATGGTTGCAAAAGCAACCTAACATCCAATTAGGAGAACTAGTAATCCTCAAAGACGAACAACTACCTCCTACGCACTGACCACTTGCAAGAGTTGTTGAACTTCATCCAAGACAAGATGGACTTGTTAGAGAAGTCACACTCAAATAAAGGAACGATACGTTTAAAAGGAATATTACTAATATTAAAATATGCCACCTATCGATATCTAACGAGCCAAAGGACTACATTAACATGGAAAACAAGAAGAATGATCCAGTTCATGCGGTAGTAACTAAAGATACAAGCACAACTCAGCAACTACCAACTCTACAAAGTCTAGACGAAACAGCACCAGGAATAACAATCAAGTAGATGAACAGTCCGCAGTCTATTTGAAAACATACTATACCGCATAGTCTATAGAAAGCATACTATCTTGCACTAGCATTACTCTCAATTTGCTGCATACTAGGACAGACGCAAGCTCAGATCAAGGTTACCCCATTTAACTACTCAACAGGAATATATTTCGAGAATTTAGGCAAACTTGAATTGGTAGCCCTGAAGTGGACATTAGTGATCTATTACAACATGACGAACTATTGGGAGGAGATCGAAACTTTTAAACAAGCACAAGGCGAACTGGGAGCAGCTTGTAAAGGAATGTCTTGATGGAAGGAACTTGATTACAGACAATCTTTTACTATTAACAAGCAATAAGGAACGTCGACGAGTGAAGCGCGGTTTAGGAGACACAACAGGCATTATCTTAGGAGACATGTTTGGAATTCTTACCCAGCGCGAGAGGCCAACCAATATGAAACCCAACTCGAGAATGTCAACAAAAACGAAAGGCATCTAATGGCATTAATGAGAAACCAAACATCAATAATCGATAACACAATCAAGCTGATGAAATATAATTCCAATCTCACAACAACAACATCATTGAACAATTTGATAAAAGTTCAACAGAGATTAAGATTGGAGATGATACAACTAAACGAATATCGAGCATACGGAGAAAGGGTTCGCCTGATATTAATGAACGCACTCCAGTTGACCTTAATACTAAAAAACTTAGAGGACACGCAACAAAGTCTGCTTGATATTATTTATTCGTCATTTTGTATTTTAAAACCAAAGCAATGGGTCAAGTTGTATTACCGGCAGCTCTGCCTCGACCGGATGAAAGTAGTGGAGTGTAAACAGGAGGCTACTTAAAACTATACAGCCCGGAATATGTTGACTCATCATTTTAACTCATCAACATTACAACCGATTAAATCCGATACAACGGATAACATTGTAAATAGGAAGGCTAAATAAGACTGGAGGGTGCTTGGTATCCAGAGTACGCATATTTTGGACTGATTACCCTATCGGCATATGATGTTCCACCTTAGATTAGGGTTGTTTGCCAAGGTTTTCTCCTTTAGTGCCATACTTTAGCCTATGCTAAATGGCCTTAGTTACCAGTGGTTGCCACGAGGAGGCAGCACTTACAGTTGCGAATTGTGAACAGATTACTCCTTACACAATTGCACACATCACGCTACTTGAAGGTTACGGAGCCGGTAGATGAATCTACTCAACTTTGGTCCCCCCCCTAATAGACGCCAAACCACCACTACGCCCCCTATACAAGTCCTACCACGAGAACTTAGAAATAATGGGATGTTGGAATTCAAACTTGTTGATATAGTCAAAACTCTTGGTTAAAAATGCCGTAACTCTACCAAACGGAGCATAGCGAAACTCTCATGGGATTAATGACTACCTTCGGCTCTGAATTCAATGGGAGGATTTCAAAAATTCTCTGCCCTATTTAAAAGAGATGGAAAAACCCAGATGACACTACTTTCATCTAAAACTAACCACGACTTGAACATTACAGTTACTAACATTAGAAGTTACCTTCTTGACCGATTCCATAATTACTATAGAATTTCACAAATTCAAGAAAAATCAAGTCCAGCACTGTGGGAACATGCAAGCTGTACAGAGAATCCTGCTGATTGTGCGTCTAGAGAGGTTCATCTAACTGATCCCTTATGGCTTAAGTTAATTAGTCAAAACTGGCCACAACAGACTTTGCTCGTGCCAGTCACAAGCTCTACCAACATAACCTGTTTGGACAGCTATTAGAAAGGAACCCTGATATAAACAAAATATTTCGCATAATCAGCTATTGTCGACATTTGATTAGAACAGACAAGATGATCCTTCACAAAGTACCACACTATTAGCCAGGAACTAAAGGAGGTCCAAGAAGTATTATACAGAATAAATCAATATCAAGAATTCCGTTTCAAGAAAAGAAAACTTCTGGCATTTAATATTGTTGCGGGATTTGCCGGATCTTTTCCTTGTAATAAATATTCGCCGAAATATTAAACACCTTTGTTTGTTTTATTTTAATCACTTTATTAAATTTTATTTACTGATTTCTTATTTTACAAAAAACAGCATTTCTTGCTGATGTGAACTGCACTATGTAGAAGACCAACGAAGACTAACAATAAAAAAAATGAAAAATGAACGTCGTTGTTCATGGGTAGATTTTTCCACTCTACCTATACACTGAACTGTAATCATCATGTCAGCAGATGTATGTTTACACTGTACCTTCCAGTTATTTTAGTCAGCAAAACGACTTAACATTCCGGCCACCTTGAAATAGTTAATTTCAAAATAGCCCCACACAGGTGCAATTCTCATCAACAAAATAACGGTTGCAAACGAAACATTAATCATTATTAAGTTCAAATACAATAGATGACAAATTGATGCCAAAAAAAAACAAAAAAGTGCATATCGTGTTGTGTCCTTTCACAATTTTTTGATAATATGGAAAATAAATTAACAATTTCAATAGTAACGATACTAACTTTTAATTTAAATGTGATCCGATGGTAGGCAATAACCATTATCTTGACAATACTAATTTTATATTTAATCAAAACCTCGAAAACCTTTAGACTCGTCGATGCTCCGGTCAATCTCGGTGGAATCCGTTTCCACTGGTAGCATGCAAATCCTAGAAATGGCTCGTTTAAATTCGCCCGCAACGGTTTGGACCGTAACGACTCGCACAAAACCGTCGGATCCGGGATGAATCTTCACAACACGTCCCATAATCCATTTCATGGGTGGGAGACTGTCATCCTTTAGTAGGACCAGAGAACCAATTTCTACATTTGATTTAGGGTCTATCCATTTATGCCGATGTTGTAATTCGGACAGATATTCCAATGACCAGCGTTTCTAAAACTGTTGTAAAGCATACTGAATACGTTGATATCTGGATAGTCGGTTAAAATTCAAGTGACAGAGAAAAGAGACAGAGAAGGTTCAGGAATTGCGTTTATGGGTCTTTCAATAAGGATATGACCAGGGGTGAGGACAGATATGTCCGACGGGTCATTGGACATTGAAGAAAGTGGTCGTGAGTTGAGACAGGCCTCGACTTGAGTCACAAAGGTATTCAATTCTTCGAATGTGCACCTGAATGAATTCATTACTCTTTGTAAATGGTACTTTGCACTCTTAACCGCCGCCTCCCACAGACCACCAAAATGAGGAGAACGGGGTGGTATAGTTTGCCAGTTTATACCTTCTTCACCATAATATTTTAAAATTTCATGCTTATGAGTAGCAGATTCGAACAGTGATTTCCATTCTCTCAACTCATTTTGAGCCCCAACAAAATTAGTGGCATTGTCACTATACAAATTAGCACAACGCCCTCTTCGAGAAGTGAATCGCCTGAGTGCTGCCAAAAATCCCTGGGTGGATAAATCACTGACCACTTCCAAATGAGTGGCTTTAGTTGTGAAGCAGATGAAAATTGCGATATAACCTTTAGTGACTACATTTGATCGAATTGGTTGACGGAGACTAAATGGACCACAAAAATCAACTCCCACGTATTCGAATGGGCGAGACGGTTGAACACGATTCGCAGGTAATTGACCCATGATCTGGTTTACTGACCGTGGTTTTATTTTAAAGCACACTATACACTTATGTACAACATTCTTGCATACCTGCTTTCCACCAATGACCCAATATCGTTGTCTCAAAAAACAAAGTAACGCCTGTGGACCGGCATGCAAATTTCGAACATGTTCCTTTCGTACTAACATATTGGTGAAATTATGATTTGCTGGCAAGAGCATTTGATGCCTTTGATCAAATGAAAGTAAGGAATTTTCTAACCGGCCACCAACACGTAACAAACCTGTATCATCAATAAACGGACTAAGTTTGGAAATGGCGCTTTGTTTCTTGACCACTTGACTTGATTCAAGCTGGTTGATTTCGACTCCGAACGCCTCTACTTGGACAGAACGGATTAATCTCTTGAGTGCATTATCGATTTCTTCGAAAGACAATTCATTGACTTTTCGACCATCAACAGTTTTAGCTCTTAGGTTGTGACCAAACCGGAGACACAGTGCAGAAATTCGAACTAACTTGTTGAAATCCGAGAACCGTTCTATTAGATCATTTGATCTTTTTTGAACTCCCAATAAAACAGTTGTTTTCCTGTATTCGGTATCATGAATATCAGAGAAAGCAACTTTAGGAATCTCCCTAGATTCGTCTTTTTCCATTAAGAATGGAGGACCTCTCCACCATAGATCACAATCACCTAATTCACACGGCGTTAACCCGCGTGACACCAAATCAGCTGGATTTAATTCAGAATTTATATGCGCCCACAATTCAGGTGGAGCAATATCCTGTATTTGTGAAACTCTATTCGCAACAAAAGTGGCATATTTTGCTGGAGATGAGTTTATTCGGAATAATGTGACCTCAGAATCAGTATATAATTTAACTTTGTCAAATTTAATTTGTATGGACTGTTGAACTTTCTCGTATAGTTGGGCCAGTAGAAGTGAGGCACATAACTCAAGACGGGGTATTGTTTGTATCTTGAGTGGTGCCACTCTGGATTTGGAGCAAAGCAATTGACATGGTATCGGCCATTCAATTACAGCATCCATATCCAGCCTCAGATGCATCTCCGAATCCATGGAGTTCTATACGACTAAATGCACTCGGGCCTATACACCTGGGCACCTCAATACTTAATAACAAATGAATTTGTTCTGAGTATGCAATCCATTCAGACTGATAGGGTTCAGGTAGAATATCATCCCAACCAAGATTTGGAATATTCCACAACCTTTGTAAAAACAATTTAGCTCTGAAGATTACAGGAGCACAAAGGCCTAGCGGATCAAATATCTGTGCGATTTTTGATAAAATCATTCTTTTATTTGGATTACATGAGTCACGAACCTGAGCACTTTTACCTAACGAAATTTTAAGTGTATCTTGATGAACATTCCAATTTATCCCCAAAGTACTGACTACATTATCAAGATCCTGATTTTGGTTAGGAACTACTTCCTTGCTATTGGAGGACCATTCCGTCAACTGAAACCCACCCTTTTCAAGTAAGGCGGTTAGTTCGGCTTTAAGTATTTTCGCCTCTTCTACGCTTTGCGACCCTCCCAGAAAGTCATCAACATAAAAGTCGTCTAACAGACTTTGAGACGCTTTTATGAACTGTTGATGTTCATCACTAGCTGATTGTTTGAGCGTTCTAATTGCTAGAAATGGTGCACTGGTGGTGCCGTATGTTACGGTTTTTAATTGATATATTTTGAGAGGATGTTCCTGTGATTCTCGCCACCAGATTTGTTGGAGATTACGATGCCTTGGATCAATTTTTATCTGTCGATACATTTTAGCAATGTCGGCACTGATAGCTATTTTGTACTTCCTAAAACGAAGTAAAATTGAAAACAATTCTTGTTGAATAGTTCGCCATGTCATTAATGCATCATTAAGTGACAGTCCAGACGATGATTTTGATGATCCGTTGAAAACGACACGTAGTTTCGTTGTAGTAGAGTTCTCTTTCAACACTGCGTAGTGTGGAAGAAAATACGATATATTAGGTTCCGACCGTTCCGTCAATTGCATATGATTTAATGAAAGATATTCGTTCATGAATTGGCAATATAACTGCCTTAATACATGATTTGAACTCAACTTCTTTTCTAGGTTATAAAATTGTCTTAACGAATTACCTTTATTGTCACATAAATTTGATATGCTTGCCTTGACTGGAAGAGATACACTATACCTTCCATCGGGATTTCTTTTAACATTTTTTACATAACAGGCTTCACAAGCCTTCTCCTCCAATGAGAAGTTGTTTTTGGTTTTGACATCCTCGATTTGATAGAACCTTTGAACCTCTTTTCTCAGCACCTCAACGTCACAACACACTAGTGACACTAATGTTGACGGAACCGAACTGGTGACTTTTCCACAAACGACATAACCGAAAACTGATTGTTGGAATGGTGGAAGCTCTTTACATACATAAACCTTTTCACCATTGAATATGTCACAAAAGACCTCGGCACCAATCAACACATCAATACGTTCAGGCTGGTAAAATTTTGGATCAGCCAATTCCATACCATCAGGCAAATTGGAAAGATCAAAGTTGACTTGGTGTAACGGCAGTTTGCCTGTTATTTTGGGAAGCACCAAGAAATCCAAATTTTGTTCATAGATTTGAGTTCGAGATTCTATTGTCACATTGACCTTATGTCTGACCTCTGTCATGTTTGAATTAATTCCTGTGACTGGAATATAGACTGATTGCCTCTGAACTCTCAATTTTTGACAAATATTTTCTGTAATGAAATTGGATTGGGATCCAGAGTCCAATAGCGCGCGACACAAAATACGTGTTCCCTTAGAACTTCGTATCCAAATTAAAATGGTGGACAATAGAATTTGGGTTTCGGTCGAATAAAGACAAATCGTCTGATCTTTCTCAATTGTCGCATCTGTTGCAACATTTGATTGGATTATACCAAGCATATTATGAGTGCTTGATGAAGCGATTGGATTTGAGTTGGAAACTTTCGCTATCTTGCTGCCATGATCGTTTCTTACTTGTTCAGAGCTACTACCTATACCATCTACCTTGGTCGGGGCTGACACCCCTGGGGAAGCATTGGAATGATTTGAATCGGATGACATCAAACTAGAAATGACCGTCATGTCATATTGGTTTTGGTTGGTGAAGTAACCTGGGTTATGCAACAGGGAATGATGTCTTTTTTTACAAGTATAGCATGAAAGCTTTGATTTGCATTTAGAAATGTGATGGGTTCCAAAGCAATTATGGCAGAATTTTTTCTCTTTGATCCATTGATTTCTATCCTTCAATGATAACGATTTAAATGATTCACATTTATAAATGAAGTGATCGGAATTACAATAGCGACATGATATCGGTTTCTGAGCACCAGTGACCACCATAGCATATTTTGATTTTTGAGGTTTTTTGATATCAGAGATTATCTTAGGAGTACTACTACTTACGAGAGCGAGAGTCTCCAATACTCGAGCACGTTGATTTAAAATGTCTATGACCTCTTGAATGGTTGGATCTCGATCAACTGGTTTCTTGATCTCAATCTGATGGCGTGATATAGGATCAACTAACTGACAAACATGGAACACCAAGATCAGATCCCATTGATCGATTGGTACTTTCAATGATTTGAGTGCATTATACTGTTTCCAAAAGGAATCAATGAAGATTTGTAAATCCCTTGCATTGTTTTCCGTTCGAATTGGTTCAAGCTTGTATAATGCCTGCATATGCAATGTTCTAATTCGCGGCTGGTTCTCATAATGCTTGAAAAGAGCATTCCAAACTTGTTCGTAATTGCCGTCAGCATTTGGAATGGACTCAATGAAATGATATGCTGAACCTCCCCTAAGACAATGTTCCAAATAGGAAAACTTAAGATTTGTATTGACTCTGGTTTCGTTGTGAACCCGTTGTGCGAACGTTTGACGAAAACCGACCCATGAAAGAAAAGACCCATCAAACTTTGGTAATGGAACTTCAGGCAATGGTAATGAAGCAAATTTAAGATCAATACTTGCTTTATGCAATGAGTTAATATTGGATAAACTGACGGAACTTCCGTCACACTCATGCAATCTATTTCGAATCTGGGATTCGACAGTTCTGCAATATGTTTCAAATTTATCGCGCGCGGGTGAATCCATTTCCGTGGGTTCAAGTTCCTCGAGCTTGAACTGAGCATCGTCAAATCTTAAATAAAGAGACTTAATTCGGTCTAACATTGATTCAAGATCACCTTGTGTTAAATTATTTTCATCTAAATTTAACTGATCTTCATATTATTTTACGCGACCTTGCAACGCGCTGATTATGCTTCGACATCGAATTACTTCGACATACATTTTAATTAAGTAGGACACAACCAAAGATATGAACACAATAAATATTATCAAGTTACAATTAAGAATTAAATTTGATATAAATTATAAATATTGAAATTTTACCAGTCTTTGTTTTCCAGATGATTTGTGTATTTAACATCACTTTCTTGGCAAATACCATGTGTTTTATTGTTGCACGTTGACCGTTATATTATACCTATAACGGTTGGCATGGAAATATAGCTGTTGAGTTATATCGTTGAAATATAGTTGCAATATAGTTGATATATATTACAGTTGCGGTAAACGTTGAGATATAGTATAGTTGAATTATAGTTGCAATATAGATGAGAGTTAAATATTACTGTCGAGATATACTATAGTTATAGTTGAATTTGTTGGTTAAATGCAGCCACATGTTCGATGATAAAGCTCAAATTTATATTATATTTTTTTTTTGTTGATAATTATTGAGCGTCCCAAAATGGCCGACACTCTTTGATGATACGGCTCAAATTTATATTGATTTGAACAATACGTTTTAACAATTGTTGAGCGTCCCAATATGGCCGACACTTCTTGATGACTTTTAATTTCACAATTACAATGCTTAATATTCGATGACTATTACACGGAGATCCGGCTCGAAGGACCAAATGTTGCGGGATTTGCCGGATCTTTTCCTTGTAATAAATATTCGCCGAAATATTAAACACCTTTGTTTGTTTTATTTTAATCACTTTATTAAATTTTATTTACTGATTTCTTATTTTACAAAAAACAGCATTTCTTGCTGATGTGAACTGCACTGTGTAGAAGACCAACGAAGACTAACAATAAAAAAAATGAAAAATGAACGTCGTTGTTCATGGGTAGATTTTTCCACTCTACCTATACACTGAACTGTAATCATCATGTCAGCAGATGTATGTTTACACTGTACCTTCCAGTTATTTTAGTCAGCAAAACGACTTAACAAATATCTCTCGAGACGATTAAGATCTATCTCAAATAAATTAGGGCATTATATTAATCGTCTTTGACCTAAAATATTTATCACAGATACTGGAGATTATGCCAATTTAATTCCATGGGAATTAAGACCAAAACACAACAGACGGTTTTTGAGAACCATTAATACTAACCGTTAAATATTTTATCATTGGTACCACAGCTACTTTCTTTCACCCTATTACAATAATCACATATTTGATCATTTTAGTCTGGAGGAATGTTCAGGCCTGCCTCATGTTTCCGATTCTGGTCTTAAATTCGGTCATTTGTTGTCACTACACTGAAAGCTTTCTCGACTAGATCAACGATTCCTTTGTCTATTCGTTTACACAAGCCGGTTTTCCATCAATCAACATCAACATCAAACACAATAAATATGAAAGTTTAGCAAAGGTTCTCCCTCTCCCGTCAAGTATTTTGCTGTTTGCTCGAAATAGGTAACCACCAATAGAAATGCTTAAACGAAAATGTAAATCAAACCACTGGTTTCCAAAGTAATTTAATCTGCAAAAGCTTAGTTTTATTCTAAATTCACTACTATTATGCCAACAAAACCATATTTACAGTAAAATTTATTCTCAAGGATTAGAGCGCATCCGTAATATTAAAAATATTTCTTATCAACCAACCAAAAAAAAAAAAAAAAAACGATTAATTTATAAAGCTTTAAGAAAGCTTTGAAGACAAATAATCTAAAATCTTTTTTTATTATCCACGACATAAAATCCAGAAATGCATTAAAAAAAGGTTGTTGGTTCTAAATAAAATCCTAGATAAATATCCTTGTGGGATGGGAGGACAAATATTAAATGTTCTTTGAAGGTTACTCGGCGTACATCTAAATTATTTTGAGGTAAAATTGTCTTAATACCCATTACCCATCCATCCATACGCAAAGACAGTAAAAATACATTTTTTGTAATTACCTTGATGATTTATGTATATAAATAAGTATTTGTGTAAATAATATCCATGAAAATTATGTTTTTTTTGTTTTGTGGGGCCCCAGGTACGTAATGAATATATACCTTACGATCTAAAATGTAATAAACATTTTCCAAAATTAATTGTTTTATACACACCCCAACAATTATAATATGGTATGGCTTGGCACCCAAGATATTTATCTTAATTTATTTCTTTGGTAAACATAATTTGAAGATGGGATCATAAAAATTATGTACAAATATGAAAATTTTGTTTGTTTATAATCTCTTCCACATATATGTATGTACATATATACATATACAAAAGTATATAATATAAATGCTAAATCTTCAAAATAGATATGAAAAAAAAGCTTCTTCCTCTCGAATCTGATTTGTTCAGTAAAATGTGTGTACGAAAAATTTTGTTGCTGGTTAAAACCCATAAATTTCCCAAATACAATACAAACAAAATTCTAAAGTCTACACAAAACAACAACAACAACAACAAAATTGAAAATCAAATCAATCTTTATATTGTTTAGAGCTTTTATACAATGTACACAGTACGTAGGAATGTGTGTGTGTAAATTGATGTTGTAAAAAAAAAAATTGGATTTATTCAGTCAACCCAATCAATAAATATTGTAGATCATAAGTGGTTGTAGAAATAAATTTCCGTAACCCCTTTTAGATGCGAACAAAGGTCGTTTTATCAAAATGGAATTAGAATAAAAGCTGTTGTTTCTTAAAGCTCAACGCTGAATATGTACGCATATAGTTTATAAATTAATTAAATAAAAAAAAGCGCAGTAATTACAGTTGATCCCATAAAATCCTCTATGTTGAAAAAAGGTATAAAAAAATTTAAAAAAAATTTCCATTATGTTGCGAACTTTTTTCGTTCCCATCTTTTATTAATCTCGGTGTTAAGTTCAAAATGGGTTAAAGTTTTTTGAAACGCTTTATGAACACACACAACAAGAAATACTGAAACGTTTTTTTTTTATCTCAATGTACTTTGGTATAGCTGTACAATTAACAAGATGATGAAAAAAATCTATAAAGTTTGCTTTCCACCACACCAAGCTTTTATATTTTAATTAAACTTTTTTTTGTGCTTTTTAATACAAAGTTTAGATAATTGAGGGTAATGTCATAAATTTCGCGTAGTTTGGTTTTATGAATACGTTTTTTTTAATTAAAACTATTCGAAGTCGTATATCTATCAGTTTAATTACATTTAACGGGGAATACACACAACACACACATACACATTTCACGGAAAATCTAATTTTTGAAAAATGTTGAGGCAGTTTATTGAAAATGAGTAGACGTACGTATATTTCCCTCAAGACCATATTTTCAATGGAGCATAAATGTGTCTTTTTTCTATCTGAGATGTTGCTATGCTTTTATAAATTTTCGGTTTTCCTTCTTTCAATGTGTGTATGTGTGTATGTGTAACGACAACAAAAAAATTGAATTGAAAAATAAAAATTGTTAGAATATGTTTACGTATACACATAAAGTAATTTGCAAGGTTTACCAAAAAAAAAAAAAAAATCGTAAGTGATTTTAAACGGGTATGTTGTTATTTTACTAAATGTGCTTAAAGTTCATAAGTGTAAAAAATTTGTGCAAATAGATTTGAAAATTTGAAAGTTGATTGATTATTTGTTTTGGAGAACTTCTCATAATCAACCAACAAAAGCTTGCACCCAATCAAATTCTCTGGAAAAAGTTTCTCGTTTGACAAATAAAATCGAAAGAGAGTTTGTTTGAGGACCAGGGTATCAGTATTTGTTTGACTTTGAAGCATGTGAAAAATTGTTCAGCCAACTTTGCAATGGAGGAATGATAAGAAATCGAGGAATGATAAGAAATCTGTTTTGGAAAAAATCTGGTATAGACAGGTGGCCATGACGCCTATTAGCTGGGGGAATAAAGTTGAGTAGTAACTACCGTCTCCGTTACCTCTTAGTAGTGTGTACTGCGCTGTTCTGGTCATGTTTTAGGCAGGCTTGTTTCGGTAATTTCGTCATGGACTCCCGACTGGAATATCATCGGATGATGGGCTCATGATTAGAATTTCAGGATACGAAGGGGAGAGTATATCAATGAAAACATTGTTGAGCAAGGGCATGTTAAAGTATATGGAGAAGGATATCAATTATAATAATTCGAATGATCCTTATGTTAAAATATGCGCGGCTAAGAAGCGCTATAAAATGCTTCTTCCCGGAGACATTCTCGTTCAGATATTATTGGGATCCTACCCGTTGGGTTTCCAGAGGTGGTCTTGATCGTGGACCACCTGAATGCTGTCCAGGAGGCATAAGAACGAGGAGCTTAAACTATAGGCCACTGCAGATAACCTGACTCGGGCCCAAATTGTTTTTGGGACCTTCTTGAAATAACTGATCGGCTACTTGGATTCATCAAGAGCCAAAATGAAAGTATGGAATAAATAATTGAAAAGTGATCCGGGGAGAAAATGAACTTCATCTGGACACACTCAGTGGATTACTCATTCATATACAAGTTGATGCGAGTTGGATTTAAGGTTTATATGAAGTTTGGTTTTACTCAGCTTCATCTGAAAGGTAACCATCGAACTTTAAATTAGACTGCTAGGGAAAGGGCTACAGTGGTTAAGTCTGTGGCGGTCAAGTTACACTTCCTTCGGATAAGACTCCGATGGTTCAAGTTCTATTCATGAGGCAACAAAAGGGCTTAAGGATAAGTGGGACCCCATAGTGGTCAATGATGAGTAGTGATGGTATTATCAAGGGAGGGGGCGAGACCTAGAGGTCCTTGATTCGACACTACCCGCTCGCATATTCTTTAATAAACTACTGGCATGTATCTGAAAAGGCCTCTTTATTCGAAAACAGGCATCTCGGATTAGAAGTGCCCTCGATTGTATGAAACATAGAGTGTCTAGATGGGGTTAGAGTAAAGCTCAGCTGCCGAATTCCATACACCCAGCGTTTGATAACAGCTGCCCTCTGAACCGAAGAGTGTCCAGAAAATGGATCCTTGGGGTGGGTCTGATTTTCAATAAAATTGAATTTTCTAAGAAATGTTTAGAAATAATCGAGCAATCAAAATAAAAATTGTCACAGCAATTACAGGTTCCGAAACCTATTGATAGAGGTATCAACCATCGTAATCGGATCATTTTAGATTTTTGCCGCCCAAAAACTTGTGGGCTATAGCACAGTTGATTTTCAATAAAATTGAATTTTCTAAGAAATGTTTAGAAATAATCGAGCAATCAAAATAAAAATTGTCACAGCAATTACAGGTTCCGAAACCTATTGATAGAGGTATCAACCATCGTAATCGGATCATTTTAGATTTTTGCCGCCCAAAAACTTGTGGGCTATAGCACAGTTGATTTTCAATAAAATTGAATTTTCTAAGAAATGTTTAGAAATAATCGAGCAATCAAAATAAAAATTGTCACAGCAATTACAGGTTCCGAAACCTATTGATAGAGGTATCAACCATCGTAATCGGACCATTTTAGATTTTTGCAGCCCAAAAACTTGTGGGCTATAGCACAGTTGATTTTCAATAAAATTGAATTTTCTAAGAAATGTTTAGAAATAATCGAGCAATCAAAATAAAAATCGTCACAGCAATTACAGGTTCCGAAACCTATTGATAGAGGTATCAACCATCGTAATCGGAGCATTTTAGATTTTTGCAGCCCAAAATCTTGTGGGCTATAGCACAGTTGATTTTCAATAAAATTGAATTTTCTAAGAAATGTTTAGAAATAATCGAGCAATCAAAATAAAAATTGTCACAGCAATTACAGGTTCCGAAGCCTATTGATAGAGGTATCAACCATCGTAATCGGACCATTTTAGATTTTTGCCGCCCAAAAACTTGTGGGCTATAGCACAGTTGATTTTCAATAAAATTGAATTTTCTAAGAAATGTTAAGAAAAAATCGAGCAATCAAAATGAAAATTGTCACAGCAATTACAGGTTCCGAAACCTATTGATAGAGGTATCAACTATCGTAATCGGACCATTTTAGATTTTTGCAGCCCAAAAACTTGTGGGCTATAGCACAGTTGATTTTCAATAAAATTGAATTTTCTAAGAAATGTTTAGAAATAATCGAGCAATCAAAATGAAAATTGTCACAGCAATTACAGGTTCCGAAACCTATTGATAGAGGTATCCATCATCGTAATCGGAGCATTTTAGATTTTTGCCGCCCAAAAACTTGTGGGCTATAGCACAGTTGATTTTCAATAAAATTGAATTTTCTAAGAAAAGTTTAGAAATAATCAAGCAATTAAAATACAAATTGTGACAGCAATTATAGGTTCCGAAACCTATTGATAGAGGTATCAACCATCGTAATCGGAGAATTTTTAGATTTTTGCCGCCCAAAAACTTGTGGGCTATATATAGCACAGTTGATTTTCAATAAAATTGAATTTTCTAAGAAATGTTTATAAATAATCGAGCAATCAAAATGAAAATTGTCACAGCAATTACAGGTTCCGAAACCTATTGATAGAGGTATCAACCATCGTAATCGGAGCATTTTCGATTTTTGCCGCCCAAAAACTTGTGGGCTATAGCACAGTTGATTTTCAATAAAATTGAATTTTCTAAGAAATGTTTAGAAATAATCGAGCAATCAAAATGAAAATTGTCACAGCAATTACAGGTTCCGAAACCTATTGATAGAGGTATCAACCATCGTAATCGGACCATTTTAGATTTTTGCAGGCCAAAATCTTGTGGGCTATAGCACAGTTGATTTTCAATAAAATAGAATTTTCTAAGAAATGTTTAGAAATAATCGAGCAATCAAAATGAAAATTGTCACAGCAATTACAGGTTCTGAAACCTATTGATAGAGGTATCAACCATCGTAATCGGAGCATTTTAGATTTTTGCAGCCCAAAAACTTGTGGGCTATAGCACAGTTGATTTTCAATAAAATTGAATTTTCTAAGAAATGTTTAGAAATAATCGAGCAATCAAAATGAAAATTGTCACAGCAATTACAGGTTCCGAAACCTATTGATAGAGGTATCAACCATCGTAATCGGACCATTTTAGATTTTTGCAGCCCAAAAACTTGTGGGCTATAGCACAGTTGATTTTCAATAAAATTGAATTTTCTAAGAAATGTTTAGAAATAATCGAGCAATCAAAATGAAAATTTTCACAGCAATTACAGGTTCCGAAACCTATTGATAGAGGTATCAATCATCGTAATCGGACCATTTTAGATTTTTGCCGCCCAAAAACTTGTGGGCTATAGCACAGTTGATTTTCAATAAAATTGAATTTTCTAAGAAATGTTTAGAAATAATCGAGCAATCAAAATAAAAATTGTCACAGCAATTACAGGTTCCGAAACCTATTGATAGAGGTATCAACCATCGTAAACGGAGCATTTTAGATTTTTGCCGCCCAAAAACTTGTGGGCTATAGCACAGTTGATTTTCAATAAAATTGAATTTTCTAAGAAATGTTTAGAAATAATCGAGCAATCAAAATAAAAATTGTCACAGCAATTACAGGTTCCGAAACCTATTGATAGAGGTATCAACTATGGTAAACGGAGCATTTTCGATTTTTGCCGCCCAAAAACTTGTGGGCTATAGCACAGTTGATTTTCAATAAAATTGAATTTTCTAAGAAATGTTTAGAAATAATCGAGCAATCAAAATGAAAATTGTCACAGCAATTACAGGTTCCGAAACCTATTGATAGATGTATCAACCATCGTAATCGGACCATTTTAGATTTTTGCCGCCCAAAAACTTGTGGGCTATAGCACAGTTGATTTTCAATAAAATTGAATTTTCTAAGAAATGATTAGAAATAATCGAGCAACCCAAATGAAAATTGTCACAGCAATTACAGGTTCCGAAACCTATTGATAGAGGTATCAACCATCGTAATCGGACCATTTTAGATTGTGCCGCCCAAAAACTTGTGGGCTATAGCACAGTTGATTTTCAATAAAATTGAATTTTCTAAGAAATGTTTAGAAATAATCGAGCAATCAAAATGCAAATTGTCACAGCAATTACAGGTTCCGAAGCCTATTGATAGAGGTATCAACTATCGTTATCGGACCATTTTAGATTTTTGCAGCCCAAAAACTTGTGGGCTATAGTACAGTTGCTTTTTAATAAAATTGAATTTTTTAAGAAATGTTTAGAAATAATCGAGCAATCAAAATGAAAATTGTCACAGCAATTACAGGTTCCGAAACCTATTGATAGAGGTATCAACCATCGTAAACGGAGCATTTTAGATTTTTTCCGCCAAAAAACTTGTGGGCTATAGCACAGTTGATTTTCAATAAAATTGAATTTTCTAAGAAATGTTTAGAAATAATCGAGCAATCAAAATGAAAATTGTCACAGCAATTACAGGTTCCGAAACCTATTGATAGAGGTATCAACCATCGTAATCGGAGCATTTTAGATTTTTGCCGCCCAAAAACTTGTGGGCTATAGCACAGTTGATTTTCAATAAAATTGAATTTTCTAAGAAATGTTTAGAAATAATCGATCAATCAAAATAAAAATTGTCACAGCAATTACAGGTTCCGAAACCTATTGATAGAGGTATCAACTATCGTAATCGGACCATTTTAGATTTTTGTAGCCCAAAAACTTGTGGGCTATAGCACAGTTGATTTTCAATAAAATTGAATTTTCTAAGAAATGTTTAGAAATAATCGAGCAATCAAAATAAAAATTGTGACAGCAATTACAGGTTCCGAAACCTATTGATAGAGGTATCAACCATCGTAAACGGAGCATTTTCGATTTTTGCCGCCCAAAAACTTGTGGGCTATAGCACAGTTGATTTTCAATAAAATTGAATTTTCTAAGAAATGTTTAGAAATAATCAAGCAATCAAAATAAAAATTGTCACAGCAATTACAGGTTCCGAAACCTATTGATAGAGGTATCAACCATCGAAATCGGACCATTTTAGATTTTTGCAGCCCAAAAACTTGTGGGCAATAGCACAGTTGATTTTCAATAAAATTGAATTTTCTAAGAAATGTTTAGAAATAATCGAGCAATCAAAATGAAAATTGTCACAGCAATTACAGGTTCCGAAACCTATTGATAGAGGTATCAACCATCGTAATCGGACCATTTTCGATTTTTGCCGCCCAAAAACTTGTGGGCTATAGCACAGTTGATTTTCAATAAAATTGAATTTTCTAAGAAATGTTTAGAAATAATCGAGCAATCAAAATAAAAATTGTCACAGCAATTACAGGTTCCGAAACCTATTGATAGAGGTATCAACCATCGTAAACGGAGCATTTTCGATTTTTGCCGCCCAAAAACTTGTGGGCTATAGCACAGTTGATTTTCAATAAAATTGAATTTTCTAAGAAATGTTTAGAAATAATCGAGCAATCAAATTGTCTCAAGAAAATTGTCACAGCAATTACAGGTACCGAAACCTATTGATAGAGGTATCAACCATCGTAATCGGACCATTTTAGATTTTTGCCGCCCAAAAACTTGTGGGCTATAGCACAGTTGATTTTCAATAAAATTGAATTTTCTAAGAAATGTTAAGAAATAATCGAGCAATCAAAATAAAAATTGTCACAGCAATTATAGGTTCCGAAACCTATTGATAGAGGTATCAACCATCGTAATCGGAGCATTTTAGATTTTTGCCGCCCAAAAACTTGTGGGCTATAGCACAGTTGATTTTCAATAAAATTGAATTTTCTAAGAAATGTTTAGAAATAATCGAGCAATCAAAATGAAAATTGTCACAGCAATTACAGGTTCCGAAACCTATTGATAGAGGTATCAACCATCGTAATCGGACAATTTTAGATTTTTGCAGCCCAAAAACTTGTGGGCAATAGCACAGTTGATTTTCAATAAAATTGAATTTTCTAAGAAATGTTTAGAAATAATCGAGCAATCAAAATGAAAATTGTCACAGCAAAAACAGGTTCCGAAACCTATTGATAGAGGTATCAATCATCGTAATCGGAGCATTTTAGATTTTTGCCGCCCAAAAACTTGTGGGCTATAGCACAGTTGATTTTCAATAAAATTGAATTTTCTAAGAAATGTTTAGAAATAATCGAGCAATCAAAATAAAAATTGTCACAGCAATTACAGGTTCCGAAACCTATTGATAGAGGTATCAACCATCGTAATCGGAGCATTTTAGATTTTTGCAGCCCAAAAACTTGTGGGCAATAGCACAGTTGATTTTCAATAAAATTGAATTTTCTAAGAAATGTTTAGAAATAATCGAGCAATCAAAATGAAAATTGTCACAGCAAAAACAGGTTCCGAAACCTATTGATAGAGGTATCAATCATCGTAATCGGAGCATTTTAGATTTTTGCCGCCCAAAAACTTGTGGGCTATAGCACAGTTGATTTTCAATAAAATTGAATTTTCTAAGAAATGTTTAGAAATAATCAAGCAATCAAAATAAAAATTGTCACAGCAATTACAGGTTCCGAAACCTATTGATAGAGGTATCAACCATCGAAATCGGACCATTTTAGATTTTTGCAGCCCAAAAACTTGTGGGCAATAGCACAGTTGATTTTCAATAAAATTGAATTTTCTAAGAAATGTTTAGAAATAATCGAGCAATCAAAATGAAAATTGTCACAGCAATTACAGGTTCCGAAACCTATTGATAGAGGTATCAACCATCGTAATCGGACCATTTTCGATTTTTGCCGCCCAAAAACTTGTGGGCTATAGCACAGTTGATTTTCAATAAAATTGAATTTTCTAAGAAATGTTTAGAAATAATCGAGCAATCAAAATAAAAATTGTCACAGCAATTACAGGTTCCGAAACCTATTGATAGAGGTATCAACCATCGTAAACGGAGCATTTTCGATTTTTGCCGCCCAAAAACTTGTGGGCTATAGCACAGTTGATTTTCAATAAAATTGAATTTTCTAAGAAATGTTTAGAAATAATCGAGCAATCAAATTGTCTCAAGAAAATTGTCACAGCAATTACAGGTACCGAAACCTATTGATAGAGGTATCAACCATCGTAATCGGACCATTTTAGATTTTTGCCGCCCAAAAACTTGTGGGCTATAGCACAGTTGATTTTCAATAAAATTGAATTTTCTAAGAAATGTTAAGAAATAATCGAGCAATCAAAATAAAAATTGTCACAGCAATTATAGGTTCCGAAACCTATTGATAGAGGTATCAACCATCGTAATCGGAGCATTTTAGATTTTTGCCGCCCAAAAACTTGTGGGCTATAGCACAGTTGATTTTCAATAAAATTGAATTTTCTAAGAAATGTTTAGAAATAATCGAGCAATCAAAATGAAAATTGTCACAGCAATTACAGGTTCCGAAACCTATTGATAGAGGTATCAACCATCGTAATCGGACAATTTTAGATTTTTGCAGCCCAAAAACTTGTGGGCAATAGCACAGTTGATTTTCAATAAAATTGAATTTTCTAAGAAATGTTTAGAAATAATCGAGCAATCAAAATGAAAATTGTCACAGCAAAAACAGGTTCCGAAACCTATTGATAGAGGTATCAATCATCGTAATCGGAGCATTTTAGATTTTTGCCGCCCAAAAACTTGTGGGCTATAGCACAGTTGATTTTCAATAAAATTGAATTTTCTAAGAAATGTTTAGAAATAATCGAGCAATCAAAATAAAAATTGTCACAGCAATTACAGGTTCCGAAACCTATTGATAGAGGTATCAACCATCGTAAACGGAGCATTTTAGATTTTTGCCGCCCAAAAACTTGTGGGCTATAGCACAGTTGATTTTCAATAAAATTGAATTTTCTAAGAAATGTTTAGAAATAATCGAGCAATCAAAATAAAAATTGTCACAGCAATTACAGGTTCCGAAACCTATTGATAGAGGTATCAACCATCGTAATCGGAGCATTTTCGATTTTTGCCGCCCAAAAACTTGTGGGCTATAGCACAGTTGATTTTCAATAAAATTGAATTTTCTAAGAAATGTTTAGAAATAATCGAGCAATCAAAATAAAAATTGTCACAGCAATTACAGGTTCCGAAATCTATTGATAGAGGTATCAACCATCGTAATCGGACCATTTTAGATTTTTGCCGCCCAAAAACTTGTGGGCTATCGCACAGTTGATTTCCAATCAAATTGAATTTTCTTAGAAATGTTTAGAAATAATCGAGCAATCAAAATGAAAATTGTCACAGCAATTACAGGTTCCAAAAACTATTGATAGAGGTATCAACCATCGTAAACGGACCATTTTAGATTTTTGCAGCCCAAAAACTTGTGGGCTATAGCACTGTTGATTTTCAATAAAATTGAATTTTCTAAGAAATGTTTAGAAATAATCGAGCAATCAAAATAAAAATTGTCACAGCAATTACAGGTTCCGAAATCTATTGATAGAGGTATCAACCATCGAAATCGGACCATTTTAGATTTTTGCAGCCCAAAAACTTGTGGGCAATAGCACAGTTGATTTTCAATAAAATTGAATTTTCTAAGAAATGTTTAGAAATAATCGAGCAATCAAAATGAAAATTGTCACAGCAATTACAGGTTCCGAAACCTATTGATAGAGGTATCAACCATCGTAAACGGAGCATTTTAGATTTTTGCCGCCCAAAAACTTGTGGGCTATAGCACAGTTGATTTTCAATAAAATTGAATTTTCTAAGAAATGTTTAGAAATAATCGAGCAATCAAAATAAAAATTGTCACAGCAATTACAGGTTCCGAAACCTATTGATAGAGGTATCAACCATCGTAAACGGAGCATTTTCGATTTTTGCCGCCCAAAAACTTGTGGGCTATAGCACAGTTGATTTTCAATAAAATTGAATTTTCTAAGAAATGTTTAGAAATAATCGAGCAATCAAAATAAAAATTGTCACAGCAATTACAGATTCCGAAACCTATTGATAGAGGTATCAACCATCGTAATCGGAGCATTTTAGATTTTTGCCGCCCAAAAACTTGTGGGCTATAGCACAGTTGATTTTCAATAAAATTGAATTTTCTAAGAAATGTTTAGAAATAATCGAGCAATCAAAATGAAAATTGTCACAGCAATTACAGGTTCCGAAACCTATTGATAGAGGTATCAACCATCGTAATCGGACAATTTTAGATTTTTGCAGCCCAAAAACTTGTGGGCAATAGCACAGTTGATTTTCAATAAAATTGAATTTTCTAAGAAATGTTTAGAAATAATCGAGCAATCAAAATGAAAATTGTCACAGCAATTACAGGTTCCGAAACCTATTGATAGAGGTATCAATCATCGTAATCGGAGCATTTTAGATTTTTGCCGCCCAAAAACTTGTGGGCTATAGCACAGTTGATTTTCAATAAAATTGAATTTTCTAAGAAATGTTTAGAAATAATCGAGCAATCAAAATAAAAATTGTCACAGCAATTACAGGTTCCGAAACCTATTGATAGAGGTATCAACCATCGTAATCGGACCATTTTAGATTTTTGCAGCCCAAAAACTTGTGGGCTATAGCACAGTTGATTTTCAATAAAATTGAATTTTCTAAGAAATGTTTAGAAATAATCGAGCAATCAAAATGAAAATTGTCACAGCAATTACAGGTTCCGAAACCTATTGATAGAGGTATCAACCATCGTAATCGGATCATTTTAGATTTTTGCAGGCCAAAATCTTTTGGGCTATAGCACAGTTGATTTTCAATAAAATTGAATTTTCTAAGAAATGTTTAGAAATAATCGAGCAATCAAAATTAAAATTGTCACACCAATTACAGGTCCCGAAACCTTTTGATAGAGGTATCAACCATCGTAATCGGATCATTTTAGATTTTTGCAGCCCAAAAACTTGTGGGCAATAGCACAGTTGATTTTCAATAAAATTGAATTTTCTAAGAAATGTTTAGAAATAATCGAGCAATCAAAATGAAAATTGTCACAGCAATTACAGGTTCCGAAACCTATTGATAGAGGTATCAATCATCGTAATCGGAGCATTTTAGATTTTTGCCGCCCAAAAACTTGTGGGCTATAGCACAGTTGATTTTCAATAAAATTGAATTTTCTAAGAAATGTTTAGAAATAATCGAGCAATCAAAATAAAAATTGTCACAGCAATTACAGGTTCCGAAACCTATTGATAGAGGTATCAACCATCGTAATCGGACCATTTTAGATTTTTGCAGCCCAAAAACTTGTGGGCTATAGCACAGTTGATTTTCAATAAAATTGAATTTTCTAAGAAATGTTTAGAAATAATCGAGCAATCAAAATGAAAATTGTCACAGCAATTACAGGTTCCGAAACCTATTGATAGAGGTATCAACCATCGTAATCGGATCATTTTAGATTTTTGCAGGCCAAAATCTTTTGGGCTATAGCACAGTTGATTTTCAATAAAATTGAATTTTCTAAGAAATGTTTAGAAATAATCGAGCAATCAAAATTAAAATTGTCACACCAATTACAGGTCCCGAAACCTTTTGATAGAGGTATCAACCATCGTAATCGGATCATTTTAGATTTTTGCAGCCCAAAAACTTGTGGGCAATAGCACAGTTGATTTTCAATAAAATTGAATTTTCTAAGAAATGTTTAGAAATAATCGAGCAATCAAAATGAAAATTGTCACAGCAATTACAGGTTCCGAAACCTATTGATAGAGGTATCAATCATCGTAATCGGAGCATTTTAGATTTTTGCCGCCCAAAAACTTGTGGGCTATAGCACAGTTGATTTTCAATAAAATTGAATTTTCTAAGAAATGTTTAGAAATAATCGAGCAATCAAAATAAAAATTGTCACAGCAATTACAGGTTCCGAAACCTATTGATAGAGGTATCAACCATCGTAATCGGACCATTTTAGATTTTTGCAGCCCAAAAACTTGTGGGCTATAGCACAGTTGATTTTCAATAAAATTGAATTTTCTAAGAAATGTTTAGAAATAATCGAGCAATCAAAATGAAAATTGTCACAGCAATTACAGGTTCCGAAACCTATTGATAGAGGTATCAACCATCGTAATCGGATCATTTTAGATTTTTGCAGGCCAAAATCTTTTGGGCTATAGCACAGTTGATTTTCAATAAAATTGAATTTTCTAAGAAATGTTTAGAAATAATCGAGCAATCAAAATAAAAATCGCCACAGCAATTACAGGTTCCGAAACCTATTGATAGAGGTATCAACCATCGTAATCGGAGCATTTTAGATTTTTGCCGCCCAAAATCTTGTGGGCTATAGCACAGTTGATTTTCAATAAAATTGAATTTTCTAAGAAATGTTTAGAAATAATCGAGCAATCAAAATTAAAATTGTCACACCAATTACAGGTCCCGAAACCTTTTGATAGAGGTATCAACCATCGTAATCGGACTATTTTAGATTTTTGCAACCCAAAAACTTGTGGGCTTTAGCACAGTTGATTTTCAATAAAATTGAATTTTCTAAGAAATGTTTAGAAATAATCGAGCAATCAAAATAAAAATTGTCACAGCAATTACAGGTTCCGAAACCTATTGATAGAGGTATCAACTATCGTAATCGGACCATTTTAGATTTTTGCAGCCCAAAAACTTGTGGGCTATAGCACAGTTGATTTTCAATAAAATTGAATTTTCTAAGAAATGTTTAGAAATAATCGAGCAATCAAAATGAAAATTGTCACAGCAATTACAGGTTCCGAAACCTATTGATAGAGGTATCAACTATCGTAATCGGACCATTTTAGATTTTTGCAGCCCAAAACTTGTGGGCTATAGCACAGTTGATTTTCAATAAAATTGAATTTTCTAAGAAATGTTTAGAAAAAATCGAGCAATCAAAATGAAAATTGTCACAGCAATTACAGGTTCCGAAACCTATTGATAGAGGTATCAACTATCGTAATCGGACCATTTTAGATTTTTGCAGCCCAAAAACTTGTGGGCTATAGCACAGTTGATTTTCAATAAAATTGAATTTTCTAAGAAATGTTTAGAAATAATCGAGCAATCAAAATGAAAATTGTCACAGCAATTACAGGTTCCAAGCCTATTCATAGAGGTATCAACCATCGTAGTCGGACCATTTTAGATTTTTGCAGCCCAAAAACTTGTGGGCTATAGCACAGTTGATTTTCAATAAAATTGAATTTTCTAAGAAATGTTTAGAAAAAATCGAGCAATCAAAATGAAAATTGTCACAGCAATTACAGGTTCCGAAACCTATTGATAGAGGTATCAACTATCGTAATCGGACCATTTTAGATTTTTGCAGCCCAAAAACTTGTGGGCTATAGCACAGTTGATTTTCAATAAAATTGAATTTTCTAAGAAATGTTTAGAAATAATCGAGCAATCAAAATGAAAATTGTCACAGCAATTACAGGTTCCGAAACCTATTGATAGAGGTATCAACTATCGTAATCGGACCATTTTAGATTTTTGCAGCCCAAAACTTGTGGGCTATAGCACAGTTGATTTTCAATAAAATTGAATTTTCTAAGAAATGTTTAGAAATAATCGAGCAATCAAAATTAAAATTGTCACACCAATTACAGGTCCCGAAACCTTTTGATAGAGGTATCAACCATCGTAATCGGACTATTTTAGATTTTTGCAGCCCAAAAACTTGTGGGCTTTAGCACAGTTGATTTTCAATAAAATTGAATTTTCTAAGAAATGTTTAGAAATAATCGAGCAATCAAAATAAAAATTGTCACAGCAATTACAGGTTCCGAAACCTATTGATAGAGGTATCAACTATCGTAATCGGACCATTTTAGATTTTTGCAGCCCAAAAACTTGTGGGCTATAGCACAGTTGATTTTCAATAAAATTGAATTTTCTAAGAAATGTTTAGAAATAATCGAGCAATCAAAATGAAAATTGTCACAGCAATTACAGGTTCCGAAACCTATTGATAGAGGTATCAACTATCGTAATCGGACCATTTTAGATTTTTGCAGCCCAAAACTTGTGGGCTATAGCACAGTTGATTTTCAATAAAATTGAATTTTCTAAGAAATGTTTAGAAAAAATCGAGCAATCAAAATGAAAATTGTCACAGCAATTACAGGTTCCGAAACCTATTGATAGAGGTATCAACTATCGTAATCGGACCATTTTAGATTTTTGCAGCCCAAAAACTTGTGGGCTATAGCACAGTTGATTTTCAATAAAATTGAATTTTCTAAGAAATGTTTAGAAATAATCGAGCAATCAAAATGAAAATTGTCACAGCAATTACAGGTTCCAAGCCTATTCATAGAGGTATCAACTATCGTAATCGGACCATTTTAGATTTTTGCAGCCCAAAAACTTGTGGGCTATAGCACAGTTGATTTTCAATAAAATTGAATTTTCTAAGAAATGTTTAGAAATAATCGAGCAATCAAAATGAAAATTGTCACAGCAATTACAGGTTCCAAGCCTATTCATAAAGGTATCAACCATCGTAGTCGGACCATTTTAGATTTTTGCAGCCCAAAAACTTGTGGGCTATAGCACAGTTGATTTTCAATAAAATTGAATTTTCTAAGAAATGTTTAGAAAAAATCGAGCAATCAAAATGAAAATTGTCACAGCAATTACAGGTTCCGAAACCTATTGATAGAGGTATCAACTATCGTAATCGGACCATTTTAGATTTTTGCAGCCCAAAAACTTGTGGGCTATAGCACAGTTGATTTTCAATAAAATTGAATTTTCTAAGAAATGTTTAGAAATAATCGAGCAATCAAAATGAAAATTGTCACAGCAATTACAGGTTCCAAGCCTATTCATAGAGGTATCAACCATCGTAGTCGGACCATTTTAGATTTTTGCAGCCCAAAAACTTGTGGGCTATAGCACAGTTGATTTTCAATAAAATTGAATTTTCTAAGAAATGTTTAGAAATAATCGAGCAATCAAAATGAAAATTGTCACAGCAATTACAGGTTCTGAAACCTATTGATAGAGGTATCAACCATCGTAATCGGACCATTTTAGATTTTTGCAGCCCAAAAACTTGTGGGCTATAGCACAGTTGATTTTCAATAAAATTGAATTTTCTAAGAAATGTTTAGAAATAATCGAGCAATCAAAATAAAAATTGTCACAGCAATTACAGGTTCCGAAACCTATTGATAGAGGTATCAACCATCGTAAACGGAGCATTTTCGATTTTTGCCGCCCAAAAACTTGTGGGCTATAGCACAGTTGATTTTCAATAAAATTGAATTTTCTAAGAAATGTTTAGAAATAATCGAGCAATCAAAATGAAAATTGTCACAGCAATTACAGGTTCCGAAACCTATTGATAGAGGTATCAACCATCGTAATCGGAGAATTTTCGATCTTTACAGCCCAAAAACTTGTGGGCTATAGCACAGTTGATTTTCAATAAAATTGAATTTTCTAAGAAATGTTTAGAAATAATCGAGCAATCAAAATGAAAATTGTCACAGCAATTACAGGTTCCGAAACCTATCGATAGAGGTATCAACCATCGTAATCGGACTATTTTAGATTTTTGCCGCCCAAAAACTTGTGGACTATATATAGCACAGTTGATTTTCAATAAAATTGAATTTTCTAAGAAATGTTTAGAAATAATCGAGCAATCAAAATTAAAATTGTCACACCAATTACAGGTCCCGAAACCTTTTGATAGAGGTATCAACCGTCGTAATCGGACCATTTTAGATTTTTGCAGCCCAAAAACTTGTGGGCTTTAGCACAGTTGATTTTCAATAAAATTGAATTTTCTAAGAAATGTTTAGAAATAATCGAGCAATCAAAATAAAAATTGTCACAGCAATTACAGGTTCCGAAACCTATTGATAGAGGTATCAACTATCGTAATCGGACCATTTTAGATTTTTGCAGCCCAAAAACTTGTGGGCTATAGCACAGTTGATTTTCAATAAAATTGAATTTTCTAAGAAATGTTTAGAAATAATCGAGCAATCAAAATGAAAATTGTCACAGCAATTACAGGTTCCGAAACCTATTGATAGAGGTATCAACTATCGTAATCGGACCATTTTAGATTTTTGCAGCCCAAAACTTGTGGGCTATAGCACAGTTGATTTTCAATAAAATTGAATTTTCTAAGAAATGTTTAGAAAAAATCGAGCAATCAAAATGAAAATTGTCACAGCAATTACAGGTTCCGAAACCTATTGATAGAGGTATCAACTATCGTAATCGGACTATTTTAGATTTTTGCAGCCCAAAAACTTGTGGGCTATAGCACAGTTGATTTTCAATAAAATTGAATTTTCTAAGAAATGTTTAGAAATAATCGAGCAATCAAAATGAAAATTGTCACAGCAATTACAGGTTCCAAGCCTATTCATAGAGGTATCAACCATCGTAGTCGGACCATTTTCGATTTTTGCCGTCCAAAACTTGTGGGCTATAGCACAGTTGATTTTCAATAAAATTGAATTTTCTAAGAAATGTTTAGAAATAATCGAGCAATCAAAATGAAAATTGTCACAGCAATTACAGGTTCCGAAACCTATTGATAGAGGTATCAACCATCGTATTCGGAGCATTTTCGATTTTTGCAGCCCAAAAACTTGTGGGCTATGGCACAGTTGATTTTCAATAAAATTGAATTTTCTAAGAAATGTTTAGAAATAATCGAGCAATCAAAATGAAAATTGTCACAGCAATTACAGGTTCCGAAACCTATTGATAGAGGTATCAACCATCGTAATCGGAGCATTTTAGATTTTTGCCGCCCAAAAACTTGTGGGCTATAGCACAGTTGATTTTCAATAAAATTGAATTTTCTAAGAAATGTTTAGAAATAATCGAGCAATCAAAATGAAATTTGTCACAGCAATTACAGGTTCCGAAACCTATTGATAGAGGTATCAACCATCGTAATCGGACCATTTTAGATTTTTGCCGCCCAAAAACTCGTGGGCTATAGCACAGTTGATTTTCAATAAAATTGAATTTTCTAAGAAATGTTTAGAAATAATCGAGCAATCAAAATAAAAATTGTCACAGCAATTGCAGGTTCCGAAACCTATTGATAGAGGTATCAACCATCGTAATCGGACCATTTTAGATTTTTGCCGCCCAAAAACTTGTGGGCTATAGCACAGTTGATTTTCAATAAAATTGAATTTTCTAAGAAATGTTTAGAAATTATCGAGCAATCAAAATGAAAATTGTCACAGCAATTACAGGTTCCGAAACCTATTGATAGAGGTATCAACCATCGTAATCGGACCATTTTAGATTTTTGCAGCCCAAAAACTTGTGGGCTATAGCACAGTTGATTTTCAATAAAATTGAATTTTCTAAGAAATGTTAAGAAATAATCGAGCAATCAAAATGAAAATTGTCACAGCAATTACAGGTTCTGAAACCTATTGATAGAGGTATCAACCATCGTAATCGGAGCATTTTAGATTTTTGCCGCCCAAAAACTTGTGGGCTATAGCACAGTTGATTTTCAATAAAATTGAATTTTCTAAGAAATGTTTAGAAATAATCGAGCAATCAAAATGAAAATTGTCACAGCAATTACAGGTTCCGAAACCTATTGATAGAGGTATCAACCATCGTAATCGGAGCATTTTAAATTTTTGCCGCCCAAAAACTTGTGGGCTATTCCACAGTTGATTTTCAATAAAATTGAATTTTCTAAGAAATGTTTAGAAATAATCGAGCAATCAAAATAAAAATTGTCACAGCAATTACAGGTTCCGAAACCTATTGATAGAGGTATCAACCATCGTAATCGGAGCATTTTCGATTTTTGCCGCCCAAAAACTTGTGGGCTATAGCACAGTTGATTTTCAATAAAATTGAATTTTCTAAGAAATGTTTAAACCTATTGATTGAGGTATCAACCATCGTCAACCATGTTCCGAAACCTATTGATAGAGGTATCAACCATCGTAATCGGACCATTTTAGATTTTTGCAGCCCAAAAACTTGTGGGCTATAGCACAGTTGATTTTCAATAAAATTGAATTTTCTAAGAAATGTTTAGAAATAATCGAGCAATCAAAATGAATATTGTCACAGCAATTACAGGTTCCGAAACCTATTGATAGAGGTATCAACCATCGTAATCGGAGCATTTTAAATTTTTGCCGCCCAAAAACTTGTGGGCTATTGCACAGTTGATTTTCAATAAAATTGAATTTTCTAAGAAATGTTAAGAAATAATCGAGCAATCAAAATGAAAATTGTCACAGCAATTACAGGTTCCGAAACCTATTGATAGAGGTATCAACCATCGTAATCGGACCATTTTAGATTTTTGCAGCCCAAAAACTTGTGGGCTATAGCACAGTTGATTTTCAATAAAATTGAATTTTCTAAGAAATGTTTAGAAATAATCGAGCAATCAAAATGAAAATTGTCACAGCAATTACAGGTTCTGAAACCTATTGATAGAGGTATCAACCATCGTAATCGGAGCATTTTAGATTTTTGCAGCCCAAAAACTTGTGGGCTATAGCACAGTTGATTTTCAATAAAATTGAATTTTCTAAGAAATGTTTAGAAATAATCGAGCAATCAAAATGAAAATTGTCACAGCAATTACAGGTTCTGAAACCTATTGATAGAGGTATCAACCATCGTAATCGGAGCATTTTAGATTTTTGCAGGCCAAAATCTTTTGGGCTATAGCACAGTTGATTTTCAATAAAATTGAATTTTCTAAGAAATGTTAAGAAATAATCGAGCAATCAAAATGAAAATTGTCACAGCAATTACAGGTTCCGAAACCTATTGATAGAGGTATCAACCATCGTAATCGGACCATTTTAGATTTTTGCAGGCCAAAATCTTGTGGGCTATAGCACAGTTGATTTTCAATAAAATAGAATTTTCTAAGAAATGTTTAGAAATAATCGAGCAATCAAAATGAAAATTGTCACAGCAATTACAGGTTCTGAAACCTATTGATAGAGGTATCAACCATCGTAATCGGAGCATTTTAGATTTTTGCAGCCCAAAAACTTGTGGGCTATAGCACAGTTGATTTTCAATAAAATTGAATTTTCTAAGAAATGTTTAGAAATAATCGAGCAATCAAAATGAAAATTGTCACAGCAATTACAGGTTCCGAAACCTATTGATAGAGGTATCAACCATCGTAATCGGACCATTTTAAATTTTTGCAGCCCAAAAACTTGTGGGCTATAGCACAGTTGATTTTCAATAAAATTGAATTTTCTAAGAAATGTTTAGAAATAATCGAGCAATCAAAATGAAAATTTTCACAGCAATTACAGGTTCCGAAACTTATTGATAGAGGTATCAATCATCGTAATCGGACCATTTTAGATTTTTGCCGCCCAAAAACTTGTGGGCTATAGCACAGTTGATTTTCAATAAAATTGAATTTTCTAAGAAATGTTTAGAAATAATCGAGCAATCAAAATAAAAATTGTCACAGCAATTACAGGTTCCGAAACCTATTGATAGAGGTATCAACCATCGTAAACGGAGCATTTTAGATTTTTGCCGCCCAAAAACTTGTGGGCTATAGCACAGTTGATTTTCAATAAAATTGAATTTTCTAAGAAATGTTTAGAAATAATCGAGCAATCAAAATAAAAATTGTCACAGCAATTACAGGTTCCGAAACCTATTGATAGAGGTATCAACTATGGTAAACGGAGCATTTTCGATTTTTGCCGCCCAAAAATTTGTGGGCTATAGCACAGTTGATTTTCAATAAAATTGAATTTTCTAAGAAATGTTTAGAAATAATCGAGCAATCAAAATGAAAATTGTCACAGCAATTACAGGTTCCGAAACCTATTGATAGATGTATCAACCATCGTAATCGGACCATTTTAGATTTTTGCCGCCCAAAAACTTGTGGGCTATAGCACAGTTGATTTTCAATAAAATTGAATTTTCTAAGAAATGTTTAGAAATAATCGAGCAACCAAAATGAACATTGTCACAGCAATTACAGGTTCCGAAACCTATTGATAGAGGTATCAACCATCGTAATCGGACCATTTTAGATTGTGCCGCCCAAAAACTTGTGGGCTATAGCACAGTTGATTTTCAATAAAATTGAATTTTCTAAGAAATGTTTAGAAATAATCGAGCAATCAAAATGAAAATTGTCACAGCAATTACAGGTTCCGAAACCTATTGATAGAGGTATCAACCATCGTAATCGGAGCATTTTAGATTTTTGCCGCCCAAAAACTTGTGGGCTATAGCACAGTTGATTTTCAATAAAATTGAATTTTCTAAGAAATGTTTAGAAATAATCGATCAATCAAAATAAAAATTGTCACAGCAATTACAGGTTCCGAAACCTATTGATAGAGGTATCAACTATCGTAATCGGACCATTTTAGATTTTTGTAGCCCAAAAACTTGTGGGCTATAGCACAGTTGATTTTCAATAAAATTGAATTTTCTAAGAAATGTTTAGAAATAATCGAGCAATCAAAATAAAAATTGTCACAGCAATTACAGGTTCCGAAACCTATTGATAGAGGTATCAACCATCGTAAACGGAGCATTTTCGATTTTTGCCGCCCAAAAACTTGTGGGCTATAGCACAGTTGATTTTCAATAAAATTGAATTTTCTAAGAAATGTTTAGAAATAATCAAGCAATCAAAATAAAAATTGTCACAGCAATTACAGGTTCCGAAACCTATTGATAGAGGTATCAACCATCGAAATCGGACCATTTTAGATTTTTGCAGCCCAAAAACTTGTGGGCAATAGCACAGTTGATTTTCAATAAAATTGAATTTTCTAAGAAATGTTTAGAAATAATCGAGCAATCAAAATGAAAATTGTCACAGCAATTACAGGTTCCGAAACCTATTGATAGAGGTATCAACCATCGTAATCGGACCATTTTCGATTTTTGCCGCCCAAAAACTTGTGGGCTATAGCACAGTTGATTTTCAATAAAATTGAATTTTCTAAGAAATGTTTAGAAATAATCGAGCAATCAAATTGTCACAAGAAAATTGTCACAGCAATTACAGGTACCGAAACCTATTGATAGAGGTATCAACCATCGTAATCGGACCATTTTAGATTTTTGCCGCCCAAAAACTTGTGGGCTATAGCACAGTTGATTTTCAATAAAATTGAATTTTCTAAGAAATGTTAAGAAATAATCGAGCAATCAAAATAAAAATTGTCACAGCAATTATAGGTTCCGAAACATATTGATAGAGGTATCAACCATCGTAATCGGAGCATTTTAGATTTTTGCCGCCCAAAAACTTGTGGGCTATAGCACAGTTGATTTTCAATAAAATTGAATTTTCTAAGAAATGTTTAGAAATAATCGAGCAATCAAAATGAAAATTGTCACAGCAATTACAGGTTCCGAAACCTATTGATAGAGGTATCAACCATCGTAATCGGAGCATTTTAGATTTTTGCAGCTCAAAAACTTGTGGGCTATAGCACAGTTGATTTTCAATAAAATTGAATTTTCTAAGAAATGTTTAGAAATAATCGAGCAATCAAAATAAAAATTGTCACAGCAATTACAGGTTCCGAAACCTATTGATAGAGGTATCAACCATCGTAAACGGAGCATTTTAGATTTTTGCCGCCCAAAAACTTGTGGGCTATAGCACAGTTGATTTTCAATAAAATTGAATTTTCTAAGAAATGTTTAGAAATAATCGAGCAATCAAAATAAAAATTGTCACAGCAATTACAGGTTCCGAAACCTATTGATAGAGGTATCAACCATCGTAATCGGAGCATTTTCGATTTTTGCCGCCCAAAAACTTGTGGGCTATAGCACAGTTGATTTTCAATAAAATTGAATTTTCTAAGAAATGTTTAGAAATAATCGAGCAATCAAAATAAAAATTGTCACAGCAATTACAGGTTCCGAAATCTATTGATAGAGGTATCAACCATCGTAATCGGACCATTTTAGATTTTTGCCGCCCAAAAACTTGTGGGCTATCGCACAGTTGATTTCCAATAAAATTGAATTTTCTAAGAAATGTTTAGAAATAATCGAGCAATCAAAATGAAAATTGTCACAGCAATTACAGGTTCCAAAAACTATTGATAGAGGTATCAACCATCGTAAACGGACCATTTTAGATTTTTGCAGCCCAAAAACTTGTGGGCTATAGCACTGTTGATTTTCAATAAAATTGAATTTTCTAAGAAATGTTTAGAAATAATCGAGCAATCAAAATAAAAATTGTCACAGCAATTACAGGTTCCGAAACCTATTGATAGAGGTATCAACCATCGTAAACGGAGCATTTTCGATTTTTGCCGCCCAAAAACTTGTGGGCTATAGCGCAGTTGATTTTCAATAAAATTGAATTTTCTAAGAAATGTTTAGAAATAATCGAGCAATCAAAATAAAAATTGTCACAGCAATTACAGATTCCGAAACCTATTGATAGAGGTATCAACCATCGTAATCGGAGCATTTTAGATTTTTGCCGCCCAAAAACTTGTGGGCTATAGCACAGTTGATTTTCAATAAAATTGAATTTTCTAAGAAATGTTTAGAAATAATCGAGCAATCAAAATGAAAATTGTCACAGCAATTACAGGTTCCGAAACCTATTGATAGAGGTATCAACCATCGTAATCGGACAATTTTAGATTTTTGCAGCCCAAAAACTTGTGGGCAATAGCACAGTTGATTTTCAATAAAATTGAATTTTCTAAGAAATGTTTAGAAATAATCGAGCAATCAAAATGAAAATTGTCACAGCAATTACAGGTTCCGAAACCTATTGATAGAGGTATCAATCATCGTAATCGGAGCATTTTAGATTTTTGCCGCCCAAAAACTTGTGGGCTATAGCGCAGTTGATTTTCAATAAAATTGAATTTTCTAAGAAATGTTTAGAAATAATCGAGCAATCAAAATAAAAATTGTCACAGCAATTACAGGTTCCGAAACCTATTGATAGAGGTATCAACCATCGTAAACGGAGCATTTTCGATTTTTGCCGCCCAAAAACTTGTGGGCTATAGCACAGTTGATTTTCAATAAAATTGAATTTTCTAAGAAATGTTTAGAAATAATCGAGCAATCAAAATAAAAATTGTCACAGCAATTACAGGTTCCGAAACCTATTGATAGAGGTATCAACCATCGTATTCGGAGCATTTTCGATTTTTGCAGCCCAAAAACTTGTGGGCTATGGCACAGTTGATTTTCAATAAAATTGAATTTTCTAAGAAATGTTTAGAAATAATCGAGCAATCAAAATGAAAATTGTCACAGCAATTACAGGTTCCGAAACCTATTGATAGAGGTATCAACCATCGTAATCGGAGCATTTTAGATTTTTGCCGCCCAAAAACTTGTGGGCTATAGCACAGTTGATTTTCAATAAAATTGAATTTTCTAAGAAATGTTTAGAAATAATCGAGCAATCAAAATGAAATTTGTCACAGCAATTACAGGTTCCGAAACCTATTGATAGAGGTATCAACCATCGTAATCGGACCATTTTAGATTTTTGCCGCCCAAAAACTCGTGGGCTATAGCACAGTTGATTTTCAATAAAATTGAATTTTCTAAGAAATGTTTAGAAATAATCGAGCAATCAAAATAAAAATTGTCACAGCAATTGCAGGTTCCGAAACCTATTGATAGAGGTATCAACCATCGTAATCGGACCATTTTAGATTTTTGCCGCCCAAAAACTTGTGGGCTATAGCACAGTTGATTTTCAATAAAATTGAATTTTCTAAGAAATGTTTAGAAATTATCGAGCAATCAAAATGAAAATTGTCACAGCAATTACAGGTTCCGAAACCTATTGATAGAGGTATCAACCATCGTAATCGGACCATTTTAGATTTTTGCAGCCCAAAAACTTGTGGGCTATAGCACAGTTGATTTTCAATAAAATTGAATTTTCTAAGAAATGTTTAGAAATAATCGAGCAATCAAAATAAAAATTGTCACAGCAATTACAGGTTCCGAAACCTATTGATAGAGGCATCAACCATCGTAATCGGAGCATTTTAGATTTTTGCCGCCCAAAAACTTGTGGGCTATAGCACAGTTGATTTTCAATAAAATTGAATTTTCTAAGAAATGTTTAGAAATTATCGAGCAATCAAAATGAAAATTGCCACAGCAATTACAGTTTCCGAAACCTATTGATAGAGGTATCAACCATCGTAATCGGACCATTTTAGATTTTTGCAGCCCAAAAACTTGTGAGCTATAGCACAGTTGATTTTCAATAAAATTGAATTTTCTAAGAAATGTTTAGAAATAATCGAGCAATCAAAATGAAAATTGTCACAGCAATTACAGGTTCCGAAACCTATTGATAGAGGTATCAACCATCGTAATCGGAGCATTTTAGATTTTTGCCGCCCAAAAACTTGTGGGCTATAGCACAGTTGATTTTCAATAAAATTGAATTTGCTAAGAAATGTTTAGAAATAATCGAGCAATCAAAATGAAAATTGTCACAGCAATTACAGGTTCCGAAACCTATTGATAGAGGTATCAACCATCGTAATCGGACCATTTTAGATTTTTGCAGCCCAAAAACTTGTGGGCTATAGCACAGTTGATTTTCAATAAAATTGAATTTTCTAAGAATTGTTTAGAAATAATCGAGCAATCAAAATAAAAATTGTCACAGCAATTACAGGTTCCGAAACCTATTGATAGAGGTATCAACCATCGTAATCGGACCATTTTAGATTTTTGCAGCCCAAAAACTTGTGGGCTATAGCACAGTTGATTTTCAATAAAATTGAATTTTCTAAGAAATGTTTAGAAATAATCGAGCAATCAAAATAAAAATTGTCACAGCAATTACAGGTTCCGAAACCTATTGATAGAGGTATCAACTATGGTAAACGGAGCATTTTCGATTTTTGCCGCCCAAAAACTTGTGGGCTATAGCACAGTTGATTTTCAATAAAATTGAATTTTCTAAGAAATGTTTAGAAATAATCGAGCAATCAAAATGAAAATTGTCACAGCAATTACAGGTTCCGAAACCTATTGATAGATGTATCAACCATCGTAATCGGACCATTTTAGATTTTTGCCGCCCAAAAACTTGTGGGCTATAGCACAGTTGATTTTCAATAAAATTGAATTTTCTAAGAAATGTTTAGAAATAATCGAGCAACCAAAATGAAAATTGTCACAGCAATTACAGGTTCCGAAACCTATTGATAGAGGTATCAACCATCGTAATCGGACCATTTTAGATTGTGCCGCCCAAAAACTTGTGGGCTATAGCACAGTTGATTTTCAATAAAATTGAATTTTCTAAGAAATGTTTAGAAATAATCGAGCAATCAAAATGCAAATTGTCACAGCAATTACAGGTTCCGAAGCCTATTGATAGAGGTATCAACTATCGTTATCGGACCATTTTAGATTTTTGCAGCCCAAAAACTTGTGGGCTATAGTACAGTTGCTTTTTAATAAAATTGAATTTTTTAAGAAATGTTTAGAAATAATCGAGCAATCAAAATGAAAATTGTCACAGCAATTACAGGTTCCGAAACCTATTGATAGAGGTATCAACCATCGTAAACGGAGCATTTTCGATTTTTTCCGCCAAAAAACTTGTGGGCTATAGCACAGTTGATTTTCAATAAAATTGAATTTTCTAAGAAATGTTTAGAAATAATCGAGCAATCAAAATGAAAATTGTCACAGCAATTACAGGTTCCGAAACCTATTGATAGAGGTATCAACCATCGTAATCGGAGCATTTTAGATTTTTGCCGCCCAAAAACTTGTGGGCTATAGCACAGTTGATTTTCAATAAAATTGAATTTTCTAAGAAATGTTTAGAAATAATCGATCAATCAAAATAAAAATTGTCACAGCAATTACAGGTTCCGAAACCTATTGATAGAGGTATCAACTATCGTAATCGGAGCATTTTAGATTTTTGCCGCCCAAAAACTTGTGGGCTATAGCACAGTTGATTTTCAATAAAATTGAATTTTCTAAGAAATGTTTAGAAATAATCGAGCAATCAAAATAAAAATTGTCACAGCAATTACAGGTTCCGAAACCTATTGATAGAGGTATCAACCATCGTAAACGAGCATTTTCGATTTTTGCCGCCCAAAAACTTGTGCGCTATAGCACAGTTGATTTTCAATAAAATTGAATTTTCTAAGAAATGTTTAGAAATAATCAAGCAATCAAAATAAAAATTGTCACAGCAATTACAGGTTCCGAAACCTATTGATAGAGGTATCAACCATCGAAATCGGACCATTTTAGATTTTTGCAGCCCAAAAACTTGTGGGCAATAGCACAGTTGATTTTCAATAAAATTGAATTTTCTAAGAAATGTTTAGAAATAATCGAGCAATCAAAATGAAAATTGTCACAGCAATTACAGGTTCCGAAACCTATTGATAGAGGTATCAACCATCGTAATCGGACCATTTTCGATTTTTGCCGCCCAAAAACTTGTGGGCTATAGCACAGTTGATTTTCAATAAAATTGAATTTTCTAAGAAATGTTTAGAAATAATCGAGCAATCAAAATAAAAATTGTCACAGCAATTACAGGTTCCGAAACCTATTGATAGAGGTATCAACCATCGTAAACGGAGCATTTTCGATTTTTGCCGCCCAAAAACTTGTGGGCTATAGCACAGTTGATTTTCAATAAAATTGAATTTTCTAAGAAATGTTTAGAAATAATCGAGCAATCAAATTGTCACAAGAAAATTGTCACAGCAATTACAGGTACCGAAACCTATTGATAGAGGTATCAACCATCGTAATCGGACCATTTTAGATTTTTGCCGCCCAAAAACTTGTGGGCTATAGCACAGTTGATTTTCAATAAAATTGAATTTTCTAAGAAATGTTAAGGAATAATCGAGCAATCAAAATAAAAATTGTCACAGCAATTATAGGTTCCGAAACCTATTGATAGAGGTATCAACCATCGTAATCGGAGCATTTTAGATTTTTGCCGCCCAAAAACTTGTGGGCTATAGCACAGTTGATTTTCAATAAAATTGAATTTTCTAAGAAATGTTTAGAAATAATCGAGCAATCAAAATGAAAATTGTCACAGCAATTACAGGTTCCGAAAACTATTGATAGAGGTATCAACCATCGTAATCGGACAATTTTAGATTTTTGCAGCCCAAAAACTTGTGGGCAATAGCACAGTTGATTTTCAATAAAATTGAATTTTCTAAGAAATGTTTAGAAATAATCGAGCAATCAAAATGAAAATTGTCACAGCAATTACAGGTTCCGAAACCTATTGATAGAGGTATCAATCATCGTAATCGGAGCATTTTAGATTTTTGCCGCCCAAAAACTTGTGGGCTATAGCACAGTTGATTTTCAATAAAATTGAATTTTCTAAGAAATGTTTAGAAATAATCGAGCAATCAAAATGAAAATTGTCACAGCAATTACAGGTTCCGAAACCTATTGATAGAGGTATCAACCATCGTAATCGGAGCATTTTAGATTTTTGCAGCTCAAAAACTTGTGGGCTATAGCACAGTTGATTTTCAATAAAATTGAATTTTCTAAGAAATGTTTAGAAATAATCGAGCAATCAAAATAAAAATTGTCACAGCAATTACAGGTTCCGAAACCTATTGATAGAGGTATCAACCATCGTAAACGGAGCATTTTAGATTTTTGCCGCCCAAAAACTTGTGGGCTATAGCACAGTTGATTTTCAATAAAATTGAATTTTCTAAGAAATGTTTAGAAATAATCGAGCAATCAAAATAAAAATTGTCACAGCAATTACAGGTTCCGAAACCTATTGATAGAGGTATCAACCATCGTAATCGGAGCATTTTCGATTTTTGCCGCCCAAAAACTTGTGGGCTATAGCACAGTTGATTTTCAATAAAATTGAATTTTCTAAGAAATGTTTAGAAATAATCGAGCAATCAAAATAAAAATTGTCACAGCAATTACAGGTTCCGAAACCTATTGATAGAGGTATCAACCATCGTAATCGGACCATTTTAGATTTTTGCCGCCCAAAAACATGTGGGCTATAGCACAGTTGATTTCCAATAAAATTGAATTTTCTAAGAAATGTTTAGAAATAATCGAGCAATCAAAATAAAAATTGTCACAGCAATTACAGGTTCCGAAACCTATTGATAGAGGTATCAACCATCGTAATCGGACCATTTTAGATTTTTGCCGCCCAAAAACATGTGGGCTATAGCACAGTTGATTTTCAATAAAATTGAATTTTCTAAGAAATGTTTAGAAATAATCGAGCAATCAAAATAAAAATTGTCACAGCAATTACAGGTTCCGAAACCTATTGATAGAGGTATCAACCATCGTAATCGGAGCATTTTCGATTTTTGCCGCCAAAAACTTGTGGGCTATAGCACAGTTGATTTTCAATAAAATTGAATTTTCTAAGAAATGTTTAGAAATAATCGAGCAATCAAAATGAAAATTGTCACAGCAATTACAGGTTCCGAAACCTATTGATAGAGGTATCAACCATCGTAATCGGACCATTTCAGATTTTTGCCGCCCAAAAACTTGTGGGCTATAAAACAGTTGATTTTCAATAAAATTGAATTTTCCAAGAAATGTTTAGAAATAATCGAGCAATCAAAATGAAAATTGTCACAGCAATTACAAGTTCCGAAACCTATTGATAGAGGTATCAACCATCGTAATCGGAGCATTTTAGATTTTTGCCGCCCAAAAACTTGTGGGCTATAGCACAGTTGATTTTCAATAAAATTGAATTTTCTAAGAAATGTTTAGAAATAATCGAGCAATAAAAATAAAAATTGTCACAGCAATTACAGGTTCCGAAACCTATTGATAGAGGTATCAACCATCGTAATCGGAGCATTTTCGATTTTGCCGCCCAAAAACTTGTGGGCTATAGCACAGTTGATTTTCAATAAAATTGAATTTTCTAAGAAATGTTTAGAAATAATCGAGCAATCAAAATGAAAATTGTCACAGCAACTACAGGTTCCGAAACCTATTGATATAGATATCAACCATCGTAATCGGACCATTTTAGATTTTTGCCGCCCAAAAACATGTGGGCTATAGCACAGTTGATTTTCAATAAAATTGAATTTTCTAAGAAATGTTTAGAAATAATCGAGCAATCAAAATGAAAATTGTCACAGCAATTACAGGTTCCGAAACCTATTGATAGAGGTATCAACCATCGTAATCGGAGCATTTTAGATTTTTGCCGCCCAAAAACTTGTGGGCTATAGCACAGTTGATTTTCAATAAAATTGAATTTTCTAAGAAATGTTTAGAAATAATCGAGCAATCAAAATGAAAATTGTCACAGCAATTACAGGTTCCGAAACCTATTGATAGAGGTATCAACCATCGTAATCGGAGCATTTTCGATTTTTGCCGCCCAAAAACATGTGGGCTATAGCACAGTTGATTTTCAATAAAATTGAATTTTCTAAGAAATGTTTAGAAATAATCGAGCAATCAAAATGAAAATTGTCACAGCAATTACAGGTTCCGAAACCTATTGATAGAGGTATCAACCATCGTAATCGGACCATTTTAGATTTTTGCCGCCCAAAAACTTGTGGGCTATAGCACAGTTGATTTTCAATAAAATTGAATTTTCTAAGAAATGTTTAGAAATAATCGAGCAATCAAAATAAAAATTTTCACAGCAATTACAGGTTCCGAAACCTATTGATAGAGGTATCAACCATCGTAATCGGAGCATTTTCGATTTTGCCGCCAAAAACTTGTGGGCTATAGCACAGTTGATTTTCAATAAAATTGAATTTTCTAAGAAATGTTTAGAAATAATCGAGCAATCAAAATGAAAATTGTCACAGCAACTACAGGTTCCGAAACCTATTGATAGAGGTATCAACCATCGTAATCGGACCATTTTAGATTTTTGCCGCCCAAAAACTGGTGGGCTATAGCACAGTTGATTTTCAATAAAATTGAATTTTCTAAGAAATGTTTAGAAATAATCGAGCAATCAAAATGAAAATTGTCACAGCAATTACAGGTTCCGAAACCTATTGATAGAGGTATCAACCATCGTAATCGGAGCATTTTAGATTTTTGCCGCCCAAAAACTTGTGGGCTATAGCACAGTTGATTTTCAATAAAATTGAATTTGCTAAGAAATGTTTAGAAATAATCGAGCAATCAAAATGAAAATTGTCACAGCAATTACAGGTTCCGAAACCTATTGATAGAGGTATCAACCATCGTAATCGGAGCATTTTCGATTTTTGCCGCCCAAAAGCTTGTGGGCTATAGCACAGTTGATTTTCAATAAAATTGAATTTTCTAAGAAATGTTTAGAAATAATCGAGCAATCAAAATGAAAATTGTCACAGCAATTACCGGTTCCGAAACCTATTGATAGAGGTATCAACCATCGTAATCGGACCATTTTAGATTTTTGCCGCCCAAAAACTTGTGGGCTATAGCACAGTTGATTTTCAATAAAATTGAATTTTCTAAGAAATGTTTAGAAATAATCGAGCAATCAAAATGAAAATTGTCACAGCAATTACAGGTTCCGAAACCTATTGATAGAGGTATCAACCAACGTAATCGGAGCATTTTCGATTTTTGCCGCCCAAAAACTTGTGGGCTATAGCACAGTTGATTTTCAATAAAATTGAATTTTCTAAGAAATGTTTAGAAATAATCGAGTAATCAAAATAAAAATTGTCACAGCAATTACAGGTTCCGAAACCTATTGATAGAGGTATCAACCATCGTAATCGGAGCATTTTAGATTTTTGCCGCCCAAAAACTTGTGGGCTATAGCACAGTTGATTTTCAATAAAATTGAATTTTCTAAGAAATGTTTAGAAATAATCGAGCAATCAAAATGAAAATTGTCACAGCAATTACAGGTTCCGAAACCTATTGATAGAGGTATCAACCATCGTAATCGGACCATTTTAGATTTTTGCCGCCCAAAAACTTGTGGGCTATAGCACAGTTGATTTTCAATAAAATTGAATTTTCTAAGAAATGTTTAGAAATAATCGAGCAATCAAAATAAAAATTGTCACAGCAATTACAGGTTCCGAAACCTATTGATAGAGGTATCAACCATCGTAATCGGACCATTTTAGATTTTTGCCGCCCAAAAACTCGTGGGCTATAGCACAGTTGATTTTCAATAAAATTGAATTTTCTAAGAAATGTTTAGAAATAATCGAGCAATCAAAATGAAAATTGTCACAGCAATTACAGGTTCCGAAACCTATTGATAGAGGTATCAACCATCGTAATCGGACCATTTTAGATTTTTGCCGCCCAAAAACATGTGGGCTATAGCACAGTTGATTTTCAATAAAATTGAATTTTCTAAGAAATGTTTAGAAATAATCGAGCAATAAAAATGAAAATTGTCACAGCAATTACAGGTTCCGAAACCTATTGATAGAGGTATCAACCATCGTAATCGGAGCATTTTAGATTTTTGCCGCCCAAAAACTTGTGGGCTATAGCACAGTTGATTTTCAATAAAATTGAATTTTCTAAGAAATGTTTAGAAATAATCGAGCAATCAAAATGAAAATTGTCACAGCAATTACAGGTCCCGAAACCTATTGATAGAGGTATCAACCATCGTAATCGGAGCATTTTAGATTTTTGCCGCCCAAAAACTTGTGGGCTATAGCACAGTTGATTTTCAATAAAATTGAATTTTCTAAGAAATGTTTAGAAATAATCGAGCAATCAAAATAAAAATTGTCACAGCAATTACAGGTTCCGAAACCTATTGATAGAGGTATCAACCATCGTAATCGGAGCATTTTCGATTTTTGCCGCCAAAAACTTGTGGGCTATAGCACAGTTGATTTTCAATAAAATTGAATTTTCTAAGAAATGTTTAGAAATAATCGAGCAATCAAAATGAAAATTGTCACAGCAATTACAGGTTCCGAAACCTATTGATAGAGGTATCAACCATCGTAATCGGACCATTTTAGATTTTTGCCGCCCAAAAACATGTGGGCTATAGCACAGTTGATTTCCAATAAAATTGAATTTTCTAAGAAATGTTTAGAAATAATCGAGCAATCAAAATAAAAATTGTCACAGCAATTACAGGTTCCGAAACCTATTGATAGAGGTATCAACCATCGTAATCGGAGCATTTTCGATTTTTGCCGCCCAAAAACTTGTGGGCTATAGCACAGTTGATTTTCAATAAAATTGAATTTTCTAAGAAATGTTTAGAAATAATCGAGCAATCAAAATGAAAATTGTCACAGCAATTACAGGTTCCGAAACCTATTGATAGAGGTATCAACCATCGTAATCGGAGCATTTTAGATTTTTGCCGCCCAAAAACTTGTGGGCTATAGCACAGTTGATTTTCAATAAAATTGAATTTTCTAAGAAATGTTTAGAAATAATCGAGCAATCAAAATAAAAATTGTCACAGCAATTACAGGTTCCGAAACCTATTGATAGAGGTATCAACCATCGTAATCGGAGCATTTTCGATTTTTGCCGCCAAAAACTTGTGGGCTATAGCACAGTTGATTTTCAATAAAATTGAATTTTCTAAGAAATGTTAAGAAATAATCGAGCAATCAAAATGAAAATTGTCACAGCAATTACAGGTTCCGAAACCTATTGATAGAGGTATCAACCATCGTAATCGGACCATTTTAGATTTTTGCCGCCCAAAAACATGTGGGCTATAGCACAGTTGATTTCCAATAAAATTGAATTTTCTAAGAAATGTTTAGAAATAATCGAGCAATCAAAATAAAAATTGTCACAGCAATTACAGGTTCCGAAACCTATTGATAGAGGTATCAACCATCGTAATCGGACCATTTTAGATTTTTGCCGCCCAAAAACTTGTGGGCTATAGCACAGTTGATTTTCAATAAAATTGAATTTTCTAAGAAATGTTTAGAAATAATCGAGCAATCAAAATAAAAATTGTCACAGCAATTACAGGTTCCGAAACCTATTGATAGAGGTATCAACCATCGTAATCGGAGCATTTTTGATTTTTGCCGCCAAAAACTTGTGGGCTATAGCACAGTTGATTTTCAATAAAATTGAATTTTCTAAGAAATGTTTAGAAATAATCGAGCAATCAAAATAAAAATTGTCACAGCAATTACAGGTTCCGAAACCTATTGATAGAGGTATCAACCATCGTAATCGGAGCATTTTCGATTTTTGCCGCCAAAAACTTGTGGGCTATAGCACAGTTGATTTTCAATAAAATTGAATTTTCTAAGAAATGTTTAGAAATAATCGAGCAATCAAAATAAAAATTGTCACAGCAATTACAGGTTCCGAAACCTATTGATAGAGGTATCAACCATCGTAATCGGAGCATTTTCGATTTTTGCCGCCAAAAACTTGTGGGCTATAGCACAGTTGATTTTCAATAAAATTGAATTTTCTAAGAAATGTTTAGAAATAATCGAGCAATCAAAATAAAAATTGTCACAGCAATTACAGGTTCCGAAACCTATTGATAGAGGTATCAACCATCGTAATCGGAGCATTTTCGATTTTGCCGCCAAAAACTTGTGGGCTATAGCACAGTTGATTTTCAATAAAATTGAATTTTCTAAGAAATGTTTAGAAATAATCGAGCAATCAAAATGAAAATTGTCACAGCAACTACAGGTTCCGAAACCTATTGATAGAGGTATCAACCATCGTAATCGGACCATTTTAGATTTTTGCCGCCCAAAAACTTGTGGGCTATAGCACAGTTGATTTTCAATAAAATTGAATTTTCTAAGAAATGTTTAGAAATAATCGAGCAATCAAAATGAAAATTGTCACAGCAATTACAGGTTCCGAAACCTATTGATAGAGGTATCAACCATCGTAATCGGAGCATTTTAGATTTTTGCCGCCCAAAAACTTGTGGGCTATAGCACAGTTGATTTTCAATAAAATTGAATTTTCTAAGAAATGTTTAGAAATAATCGAGCAATCAAAATGAAAATTGTCACAGCAATTACAGGTTCCGAAACCTATTGATAGAGGTATCAACCATCGTAATCGGAGCATTTTAGATTTTTGCCGCCCAAAAACTTGTGGGCTATAGCACAGTTGATTTTCAATAAAATTGAATTTTCTTAGAAATGTTTAGAAATAATCGAGCAATCAAAATGAAAATTGTCACAGCAATTACAGGTCCCGAAACCTATTGATAGAGGTATCAACCATCGTAATCGGAGCATTTTCGATTTTTGCCGCCCAAAAACTTGTGGGCTATAGCACAGTTGATTTTCAATAAAATTGAATTTTCTAAGAAATGTTTAGAAATAATCGAGCAATCAAAATGAAAATTGTCACAGCAATTACAGGTTCCGAAACCTATTGATAGAGGTATCAACCATCGTAATCGGAGCATTTTAGATTTTTGCCGCCCAAAAACTTGTGGGCTATAACACAGTTGATTTTCAAAAAAATTGAATTTTCTAAGAAATGTTTAGAAATAATCGAGCAATCAAAATGAAAATTGTCACAGCAATTACAGGTTCCGAAACCTATTGATAGAGGTATCAACCATCGTAATCGGAGCATTTTCGATTTTTGCCGCCCAAAAACTTGTGGGCTATAGCACAGTTGATTTTCAATAAAATTGAATTTTCTAAGAAATGTTTAGAAATAATCGAGCAATCAAAATGAAAATTGTCACAGCAATTACAGGTTCCGAAACCTATTGATAGAGGTATCAACCATCGTAATCGGAGCATTTTCGATTTTTGCCGCCAAAAACTTGTGGGATATAGCACAGTTGATTTTCAATAAAATGGAATTTTCTAAGAAATGTTTAGAAATAATCGAGCAATCAAAATGAAAATTGTCACAGCAATTACAGGTCCCGAAACCTATTGATAGAGGTATCAACCATCGTAATCGGACCATTTTAGATTTTTGCCGCCCAAAAACTTGTGGGCTATAGCACAGTTGATTTTCAATAAAATTGAATTTTCTAAGAAATGTATAGAAATAATCGAGCAATCAAAATAAAAATTGTCACAGCAAATACAGGTTCCGAAACCTATTGATAGAGGTATCAACCATCGTAATCGGAGCATTTTCGATTTTTGCCGCCAAAAACTTGTGGGCTATAGCACAGTTGATTTTCAATAAAATTGAATTTTCTAAGAAATGTTTAGAAATAATCGAGCAATCAAAATGAAAATTGTCACAGCAATTACAGGTTCCGAAACCTATTGATAGAGGTACCAACCATCGTAATCGGACCATTTTAGATTTTTGCCGCCCAAAAATTTGTGGGCTATAGCACAGTTGATTTTCAATAAAATTGAATTTTCTAAGAAATGTTTAGAAATAATCGAGCAATCAAAATGAAAATTGTCACAGCAATTACAGGTTCCGAAACCTATTGATAAAGGTATCAACCATCGTAATCGGACCATTTTAGATTTTTGCCGCCCAAAAACATGTGGGCTATAGCACAGTTGATTTTCAATAAAATTGAATTTTCTAAGAAATGTTTAGAAATAATCGAGCAATCAAAATGAAAATTGTCACAGCAATTACAGGTTCCGAAACCTATTGATAGAGGTATCAACCATCGTAATCGGACCATTTTAGATTTTTGCCGCCCAAAAACTTGTGGGCTATAGCACAGTTGATTTTCAATAAAATTGAATTTTCTAAGAAATGTTTAGAAATAATCGAGCAATCAAAATAAAAATTGTCACAGCAATTACATGTTCCGAAACCTATTGATAGAGGTATCAACCATCGTAATCGGAGCATTTTAGATTTTTGCCGCCCAAAAACTTGTGGGCTATAGCACAGTAGATTTTCAATAAAATTGAATTTTCTAAGAAATGTTTAGAAATAATCGGGCAATCAAAATAAAAATTGTCACAGCAATTACAGGTTCCGAAACCTATTGATAGAGGTATCAACCATCGTAATCGGACCATTTTAGATTTTTGCCGCCCAAAAACTTGTGGGCTATAACACAGTTGATTTTCAATAAAATTGAATTTTCTAAGAAATGTTTAGAAATAATCGAGCAATCAAAATGAAAATTGTCACAGCAATTACAGGTTCCGAAACCTATTGATAGAGGTACCAACCATCGTAATCGGACCATTTTCGATTTTTGCCGCCCAAAAACTTGTGGGCTATAGCACAGTTGATTTTCAATAAAATTGAATTTTCTAAGAAATGTTTAGAAATAATCGAGCAATCAAAATAAAAATTGTCACAGCAATTACATGTTCCGAAACCTATTGATAGAGGTATCAACCATCGTAATCGGAGCATTTTAGATTTTTGTCGCCCAAAAACTTGTGGGCTATAGCACAGTTGATTTTCAATAAAACTGGTTTTTCTAAGAAATGTTTAGAAATAATCGAGCAATCAAAATGAAAATTGTCACAGCAATTACAGGTTCCAAAAACTATTGATAGAGGTATCAACCATCGTAATCGGACCATTTTAGGTTTTTGCCGCCCAAAAACTTGTGGGCTATAGCACAGTTGATTTTCAATAAAATTGAATTTTCTAAGAAATGTCTAGAAATAATCGAGCAATCAAAATGAAAATTGTCACAGCAATTACAGGTTCCGAAACCTATTGATAGAGGTATCAACCATCGTAATCGAACCATTTTAGATTTTTGCCGCCCAAAAACATGTGGGCTATAGCACAGTTGATTTTCAATAAAATTGAATTTTCTAAGAAATGTTTAGAAATAATCGAGCAATCAAAATGAAAATTGTCACAGCAATTACAGGTTCCGAAACCTATTGATAGAGGTATCAACCATCGTAATCGGAGCATTTTAGATTTTTGCCGCCCAAAAACTTGTGGGCTATAGCACAGTTGATTTTCAATAAAATTGAATTTTCTAAGAAATGTTTAGAAATAATCGAGCAATAAAAATAAAAATTGTCACAGCAATTACAGGTTCCGAAACCTATTGATAGAGGTATCAACCATCGTAATCGGAGCATTTTAGATTTTTGCCGCCCAAAAACTTGTGGGCTATAGCACAGTTGATTTTCAATAAAATTGAATTTTCTAAGAAATGTTTAGAAATAATCGGGCAATCAAAACAAAAATTGTCACAGCAATTACAGGTTCCGAAACCTATTGATAGAGGTATCAACCATCGTAATCGGACCATTTTAGATTTTTGCCGCCCAAAAACTTGTGGGCTATAGCACAGTTGATTTTCAATAAAATTGAATTTTCTAAGAAATGTTTAGAAATAATCGAGCAATCAAAATGAAAATTGTCACAGCAATTACAGGTTCCGAAACCTATTGATAGAGGTATCAACCATCGTAATCGGACCATTTTAGATTTTTGCCGCCCAAAAACTTGTGGGCTATAGCACAGTTGATTTTCAATAAAACTGAATTTTCTAAGAAATGTTTAGAAATAATCGTGCAATCAAAATGAAAATTGTCACAGCAATTACAGGTTCCAAAACCTATTGATAGAGGTATCAACCATCGTAATCGGACCATTTTAGATTTTTGCCGCCCAAAAACTTGTGGGCTATAGCACAGTTGATTTTCAATAAAATTGAATTTTCTAAGAAATGTTTAGAAATAATCGAGCAATCAAAATAAAAATTGTCACAACAATTAAAGGTTCCGAAACCTATTGATAGAGGTATCAACCATCGTAAACGGAGCATTTTGGATTTTTGCCGCCCAAAAACTTGTGGGCTATAGCACAGTTGATTTTCAATAAAATTGAATTTTCTAAGAAATGTTTAGAAATAATCGAGCAATCAAAATGAAAATTGTCACAGCAATTACAGGTTCCGAAACCTATTGATAGAGGTATCAACCATCGTAATCGGACCATTTTAGATTTTTGCCGCCCAAAAACTTGTGGGCTATAGCACAGTTGATTTTCAATAAAATTGAATTTTCTAAGAAATGTTTAGAAATAATCGAGCAATCAAAATGAAAATTGTCACAGTAATTACAGGTTCCGAAACCTATTGATAGAGGTATCAACCATCGTAATCGGGGCATTTTCGATTTTTGCAGCCCAAAAACTTGTGGGCTATAGCACAGTTGATTTTCAATAAAATTGAATTTTCTAAGAAATGTTTAGAAATAATCGAGCAATCAAAATGAAAATTGTCACAGCAATTACAGGTTCCGAAACCTATTGATAGAGGTATCAACCATCGTAATCGGAGCATTTTCGATTTTTGCCACCCAAAAACTTGTGGGCCCATCGTAATCGGAGCATTTTCGATTTTTGCCGCCCAAAAACTTTTGGGCTATAGCACAGTTGATTTTCAATAAAATTGAATTTTCTAAGAAATGTTTAGAAATAATCGAGCAATCAAAATGAAAATTGTCACAGCAATTACAGGTTCCGAAACCTATTGATAGAGGTATCAACCATCGTAATCGGACCATTTTAGATTTTTGCCGCCCAAAAACTTGTGGGCTATAGCACAGTTGATTTTCAATAAAATTGAATTTTCTAAGAAATGTTTAGAAATAATCGAGCAATCAAAATAAAAATTGTCACAGCAATTACAGGTTCCGAAACCTATTGATAGAGGTATCAACCATCGTAATCGGACCATTTTCGATTTTTGCCGCCCAAAAACTTGTGGGCTATAACACAGTTGATTTTCAATAAAATTGAATTTTCTAAGAAATGTTTAGAAATAATCGAGCAATCAAAATGAAAATTGTCACAGCAATTACAGGTTCCGAAACCTATTGATAGAGGTATCAACCATCGTAATCGGGGCATTTTCGATTTTTGCAGCCCAAAAACTTGTGGGCTATAGCACAGTTGATTTTCAATAAAATTGAATTTTCTAAGAAATGTTTAGAAATAATCGAGCAATCAAAATGAAAATTGTCACAGCAATTACAGGTTCCAAAACCTATTGATAGAGGTATCAACCATCGTAATCGGACCATTTTAGATTTTTGCCGCCCAAAAACTTGTGGGCTATAGCACAGTTGATTTTCAATAAAATTGAATTTTCTAAGAAATGTTTAGAAATAATCGAGCAATCAAAATGAAAATTGTCACAGCAATTACAGGTTCCGAAACCTATTGATAGAGGTATCAACCATCGTAATCGGAGCATTTTCGATTTTTGCCGCCAAAAACTTGTGGGCTATAGCACAGTTGATTTTCAATAAAATTGAATTTTCTAAGAAATGTTTAGAAATAAACGAGCAATCAAAATGAAAATTGTCACAGCAATTACAGGTTCCGAAACCTATTGATAGAGGTATCAACCATCGTAATCGGAGCATTTTAGATTTTTGCTGCCCAAAAACTTGTGGGCTATAGCACAGTTGATTTTCAATAAAATTGAATTTTCTAAGAAATGTTTAGAAATAATCGAGCAATCAAAATGAAAATTGTCACAGCAATTACAGGTTCCGAAACCTATTGATAGAGGTATCAGCCATCGTAATCGGACCATTTTAGATTTTTGCCGCCCAAAAACTTGTGGGCTCTAGCACAGTTGGTTTTCAATAAAATTGAATTTTCTAAGAAATGTTTAGAAATAATCGAGCAATCAAAATAAAAATTGTCACAGCAATTTCAGGTTCCGAAACCTATTGATAGAGGTATCAACCATCGTAATCGGAGCATTTTCGATTTTTGCCGCCCAAAAACTTGTGGGCTATAGCACAGTTGATTTTCAATAAAATTGAATTTTCTAGGAAATGTTTAGAAATAATCGAGCAATCAAAATGAAAATTGTCACAGCAATTACAGGTTCCGAAACCTATTGATAGAGGTATCAACCATCGTAATCGGAGCATTTTAGATTTTTGCTGCCCAAAAACTTGTGGGCTATAGCACAGTTGATTTTCAATAAAATTGAATTTTCTAAGAAATGTTTAGAAATAATCGAGCAATCAAAATGAAAATTGTCACAGCAATTACAGCTTCCGAAACCTATTGATAGAGGTATCAGCCATCGTAATCGGACCATTTTAGATTTTTGCCGCCCAAAAACTTGTGGGCTCTAGCACAGTTGGTTTTCAATAAAATTGAATTTTCTAAGAAATGTTTAGAAATAATCGAGCAATCAAAATAAAAATTGTCATAGCAATTTCAGGTTCCGAAACCTATTGATAGAGGTATCAACCATCGTAATCGGAGCATTTTCGATTTTTGCCGCCCAAAAACTTGTGGGCTATAGCACAGTTGATTTTCAATAAAATTGAATTTTCTAAGAAATGTTTAGAAATAATCGAGCAATCAAAATGAAAATTGTCACAGCAATTACAGGTTCCGAAACCTATTGATAGAGGTATCAACCATCGTAATCGGACCATTTTAGATTTTTGCCGCCCGAAAACTTGTGGGCTATAGCACAGTTGATTTTCAATAAAATTGAATTTTCTAAGAAATGTTTAGAAATAATCGAGCAATCAAAATGAAAATTGTCACAGCAATTACAGGTTCCGAAACCTATTGATAGAGGTATCAGCCATCGTAATCGGACCATTTTAGATTTTTGCCGCCCAAAAACTTGTGGGCTCTAGCACAGTTGGTTTTCAATAAAATTGAATTTTCTAAGAAATGTTTAGAAATAATCGAGCAATCAAAATAAAAATTGTCACAGCAATTTCAGGTTCCGAAACCTATTGATAGAGGTATCAACCATCGTAATCGGAGCATTTTCGATTTTTGCCGCCCAAAAACTTGTGGGCTATAGCACAGTTGATTTTCAATAAAATTGAATTTTCTAAGAAATGTTTAGAAATAATCGAGCAATCAAAATGAAAATTGTCACAGCAATTACAGGTTCCGAAACCTATTGATAGAGGTATCAACCATCGTAATCGGACCATTTTAGATTTTTGCCGCCCAAAAACTTGTGGGCTATAGCACAGTTGATTTTCAATAAAATTGAATTTTCTAAGAAATGTTTAGAAATAATCGAGCAATCAAAATGAAAATTGTCACAGCAATTACAGGTTCCGAAACCTATTGATAGAGGTATCAGCCATCGTATTCGGACCATTTTAGATTTTTGCCGCCCAAAAACTTGTGGGCTCTAGCACAGTTGGTTTTCAATAAAATTGAATTTTCTAAGAAATGTTTAGAAATAATCGAGCAATCAAAATAAAAATTGTCACAGCAATTTCAGGTTCCGAAACCTATTGATAGAGGTATCAACCATCGTAATCAGAGCATTTTCGATTTTTGCCGCCCAAAAACTTGTGGGCTATAGCACAGTTGATTTTCAATAAAATTGAATTTTCTAAGAAATGTTTAGAAATAATCGAGCAATCAAAATGAAAATTGTCACAGCAATTACAGGTTCCGAAACCTATTGATAGAGGTATCAACCATCGTAATCGGACCATTTTAGATTTTTGCCGCCCAAAAACTTGTGGGCTATAGCACAGTTGATTTTCAATAAAAATGAATTTTCTAAGAAATGTTTAGAAATAATCGAGCAATCAAAATGAAAATTGTCACAGCAATTACAGGTTCCGAAACCTATTGATAGAGGTATCAACCATCGTAATCGGAGCATTTTCGATTTTTGCCGCCAAAAACTTGTGGGCTATAGCACAGTTGATTTTCAATAAAATTGAATTTTCTAAGAAATGTTTAGAAATAAACGAGCAATCAAAATGAAAATTGTCACAGCAATTACAGGTTCCGAAACCTATTGATAGAGGTATCAACCATCGTAATCGGAGCATTTTAGATTTTTGCTGCCCAAAAACTTGTGGGCTATAGCACAGTTGATTTTCAATAAAATTGAATTTTCTAAGAAATGTTTAGAAATAATCGAGCAATCAAAATGAAAATTGTCACAGCAATTACAGGTTCCGAAACCTATTGATAGAGGTATCAACCATCGTAATCGGAGCATTTTCGATTTTTGCCGCCCAAAAACTTGTGGGCTATAGCACAGTTGATTTTCAATAAAATTGAATTTTCTAAGAAATGTTTAGAAATAATCGAGCAATCAAAATGAAAATTGTCACAGCAATTACAGGTTCCGAAACCTATTGATAGAGGTATCAACCATCGTAATCGGACCATTTTCGCCCAAAAACTTGTGTGCTATAGCACAGTTGATTTTCAATAAAATTGAATTTTCTAAGAAATGTTTAGAAATAATCGAGCAATCAAAATGAAAATTTTCACAGCAATTACAGGTTCCGAAACCTATTGATAGAGGTATCAACCATCGTAATCGGAGCATTTTAGATTTTTGCCGCCCAAAAACTTGTGGGCTCTAGCACAGTTGATTTTCAATAAAATTGAATTTTCTAAGAAATGTTTAGAAATAATCGAGCAATCAAAATAAAAATTGTCACAGCAATTACAGGTTCCGAAACCTATTGATAGAGGTATCAACCATCGTAATCGGAGCATTTTCGATTTTTGCCGCCCAAAAACTTGTGGTCTATAGCACAGTTGATTTTCAATAAAATTGAATTTTCTAAGAAATGTTTAGAAATAATCGAGCAATCAAAATGAAAATTGTCACAGCAATTACAGGTTCCGAAACCTATTGATAGAGGTATCAACCATCGTAATCGGACCATTTTAGATTTTTGCCGCCCAAAAACTTGTGGGCTATAGCACAGTTGATTTTCAATAAAATTGAATTTTCTAAGAAATGTTTAGAAATAATCGAGCAATCAAAATGAAAATTTTCACAGCAATTACAGGTTCCGAAACCTATTGATAGAGGTATCAACCATCGTAATCGGAGCATTTTCGATTTTTGCCGCCCAAAAACTTGTGGGCTATAGCACAGTTGATTTTCAATAAAATTGAATTTACTAAGAAATGTTTAGAAATAATCGAGCAATCAAAATAAAAATTGTCACAGCAATTACAGGTTCCGAAACCTATTGATAGAGGTATCAACCATCGTAAACGGAGCATTTTCGATTTTTGCCGCCCAAAAACTTGTGGGCTATAGCACAGTTGATTTTCAATAAAATTGAATTTTCTAAGAAATGTTTAGAAATAATCGAGCAATCAAAATGAAAATTGTCACAGCAATTACAGGTTCCGAAACCTATTGATAGAGGTATCAACCATCGTAATCGGAGCATTTTAGATTTTTGCCGCCCAAAAACTTGTGGGCTATAGCACAGTTGATTTTCAATAAAATTGAATTTTCTAAGAAATGTTTAGAAATAATCGAGCAATCAAAATGAAAATTGTCACAGCAATTACAGGTTCCGAAACCTATTGATAGAGGTATCAACCATCGTAAATGGAGCATTTTAGATTTTTGCCGCCCAAAAACTTGTGGGCTATAGCACAGTTGATTTTCAATAAAATTGAATTTTCTAAGAAATGTTTAGAAATAATCGAGCAATCAAAATGAAAATTGTCACAGCAATTACAGGTTTCGAAACCTATTGATAGAGGTATCAACCATCGTAATCGGAGCATTTTCGATTTTTGCCGCCCAAAAACTTGTGGGCTATAGCACAGTTGATTTTCAATAAAATTGAATTTTCTAAGAAATGTTTAGAAATAATCGAGCAATCAAAATGAAAATTGTCACAGCAATTACAGGTTCCGAAACCTATTGATAGAGGTATCAACCATCGTAATCGGACCATTTTAGATTTTTGCCGCCCAAAAACTTGTGGGCTATAGCACAGTTGATTTTCAATAAAAATGAATTTTCTAAGAAATGTTTAGAAATAATCGAGCAATCAAAATGAAAATTGTCACAGCAATTACAGGTTCCGAAACCTATTGATAGAGGTATCAACCGTCGTAATCGGACCATTTTCGATTTTTGCCGCCCAAAAACTTGTGGGCTATAGCACAGTTGATTTTCAATAAAATTGAATTTTCTAAGAAATGTTTAGAAATAATCGAGCAATCAAAATAAAAATTGTCACAGCAATTACAGGTTCCGAAACCTATTGATAGAGGTATCAACCATCGTAAACGGAGCATTTTCGATTTTTGCCGCCCAAAAACTTGTGGGCTATAGCACAGTTGATTTTCAATAAAATTGAATTTTCTACGAAATGTTTAGAAATAGTCGAGCAATCAAAATGAAAATTGTCACAGCAATTACAGGTTCCGAAACCTATTGATAGAGGTATCAACCATCGTAATCGGACCATTTTAGATTTTTGCCGCCCAAAAACTTGTGGGCTATAGCACAGTTGATTTTCAATAAAATTGAATTTTCTAAGAAATGTTTAGAAATAATCGAGCAATCAAAATGAAAATTGTCACAGCAATTACAGGTTTCGAAACCTATTGATAGAGGTATCAACCATCGTAATCGGAGCATTTTCGATTTTTGCCGCCCAAAAACTTGTGGGCTATAGCACAGTTGATTTTCAATAAAATTGAATTTTCTAAGAAATGTTTAGAAATAATCGAGCAATCAAAATGAAAATTGTCACAGCAATTACAGGTTCCGAAACCTATTGATAGAGGTATCAACCATCGTAATCGGAGCATTTTCGATTTTTGCCGCCCAAAAACTTGTGGGCTATAGCACAGTTGATTTTCAATAAAAATGAATTTTCTAAGAAATGTTTAGAAATAATCGAGCAATCAAAATGAAAATTGTCACAGCAATTACAGGTTCCGAAACCTATTGATAGAGGTATCAACCATCGTAATCGGACCATTTTCGATTTTTGCCGCCCAAAAACTTGTGGGCTATAGCACAGTTGATTTTCAATAAAATTGAATTTTCTAAGAAATGTTTAGAAATAATCGAGCAATCAAAATAAAAATTGTCACAGCAATTACAGGTTCCGAAACCTATTGATAGAGGTATCAACCATCGTAATCGGACCATTTTAGATTTTTGCCGCCCAAAAACTTGTGGGCTATAGCACAGTTGATTTTCAATAAAATTGAATTTTCTAAGAAATGTATAGAAATAATCGAGCAATCAAAATGAAAATTTTCACAGCAATTACAGGTTCCGAAACCTATTGATAGAGGTATCAACCATCGTAATCGGAGCATTTTCGATTTTTGCCGCGAAAAACTTGTGGGCTATAGCACAGTTGATTTTCAATAAAATTGAATTTTCTAAGAAATGTTTAGAAATAATCGAGCAATCAAAATAAAAATTGTCACAGCAATTACAGGTTCCGAAACCTATTGATAGAGGTATCAACCATCGTAATCGGAGCATTTTAGATTTTTGCCGCCCAAAAACTTGTGGGCTATAGCACAGTTGATTTTCAATAAAATTGAATTTTCTAAGAAATGTTTAGAAATAAACGAGCAATCAAAATGAAAGTTGTCACAGCAATTACAGGTTCCGAAACCTATTGATAGAGGTATCAACCATCGTAATCGGAGCATTTTAGATTTTTGCCGCCCAAAAACTTGTGGGCTATAGCACAGTTGATTTTCAATAAAATTGAATTTTCTAAGAAATGTTTAGAAATAATCGAGCAATCAAAATAAAAATTGTCACAGCAATTACAGGTTCCGAAACCTATTGATAGAGGTATCAACCATCGTAATCGGAGCATTTTAGATTTTTGCCGCCCAAAAACTTGTGGGCTATAGCACAGTTGATTTTCAATAAAATTGAATTTTCTAAGAAATGTTTAGAAATAATCGAGCAATCAAAATGAAAATTGTCACAGCAATTACAGGTTCCGAAACCTATTGATAGAGGTATCAACCATCGTAATCGGAGCATTTTAGATTTTTGCCGCCCAAAAACTTGTGGGCTATAGCACAGTTGATTTTCAATAAAATTGAATTTTCTAAGAAATGTTTAGAAATAATCGAGCAATCAAAATGAAAATTGTCACAGCAATTACAGGTTCCGAAACCTATTGATAGAGGTATCACACATCGTAATCGGACCATTTTAGATTTTTGCCGCCCAAAAACTTGTGGGCTATAGCACAGTTGATTTTCAATAAAATTGAATTTTCTAAGAAATGTTTAGAAATAATCGAGCAATCAAAATGAAAATTGTCACAGCAATTACAGGTTCCGAAACCTATTGATAGAGGTATCAACCATAGTAATCGGACCATTTTAGATTTTTGCCGCCCAAAAACTTGTGGGCCATAGCACAGTTGATTTTCAATAAAATTGAATTTTCTAAGAAATGTTTAGAAATAATCGAGCAATCAAAATAAAAATTGTCACAGCAATTACAGGTTTCGAAACCTATTGATAGAAGTATCAACCATCGTAATCGGACCATTTTAGATTTTTGCCGCCCAAAAACTTGTGGGCTATAGCACAGTTGATTTTCAATAAAATTGAATTTTCTAAGAAATGTTTAGAAATAATCGAGCAATCAAAATGAAAATTGTCACAGCAATTACAGGTTCCGAAACCTATTGATAGAGGTATCAACCATCGTAATCGGAGCATTTTCGATTTTTGCCGCCCAAAAACTTGTGGGCTATAGCACAGTTGATTTTCAATAAAATTGAATTTTCTAAGAAATGTTTAGAAATAATCGAGCAATCAAAATAAAAATTGTCACAGCAATTACAGGTTCCAAAACCTATTGATAGAGGTATCAACCATCGTAATCGGAGCATTTTCGATTTTTGCCGCCCAAAAACTTTTGGGCTATAGCACAGTTGATTTTCAATAAAATTGAATTTTCTAAGAAATGTTTAGAAATAATCGAGCAATCAAAATGAAAATTGTCACAGCAATTACAGGTTCCGAAACCTATTGATAGAGGTATCAACCATCGTAATCGGACCATTTTAGATTTTTGCCGCCCAAAAACTTGTGGGCTATAGCACAGTTGATTTTCAATAAAATTGAATTTTCTAAGAAATGTTTAGAAATAATCGAGCAATCAAAATGAAAATTGTCACAGCAATTACAGGTCCCGAAACCTATTGATAGAGGTATCAACCATCGTAATCAGAGCATTTTAGATTTTTGCAGCCCAAAACTTGTGGGCTATAGCACAGTTGATTTTCAATAAAATTGAATTTTCTAAGAAATGTTTAGAAATAATCGAGCAATCAAAATGAAAATTGTCACAGCAATTACAGGTTCCGAAACCTATTGATAGAGGTATCAACCATCGTAATCGGAGCATTTTCGATTTTTGCCTCCAAAAACTTGTGGGCTTATAGCACAGTTGATTTTCAATAAAATTGAATTTTCTAAGAAATGTTTAGAAATAATCGAGCAATCAAAATGAAAATTGTCACAGCAATTACAGGTTCCGAAACCTATTGATAGAAGTATCAACCATCGTAATCGGACCATTTTAGATTTTTGCCGCCCAAAAACTTGTGGGCTATAGCATAGTTGATTTTCAATAAAATTGAATTTTCTAAGAAATGTTTAGAAATAATCGAGCAATCAAAATTAAAATTGTCACACCAATTACAGGTCCCGAAACCTTTTGATAGAGGTATCAACCATCGTAATCGGATCATTTTAGATTTTTGCAGCCCAAAAACTTGTGGGCTATAGCACAGTTGATTTTCAATAAAATTGAATTTTCTAAGAAATGTTTAGAAATAATCGAGCAATCAAAATAAAAATTGTCACAGCAATTACAGGTTCCGAAACCTATTGATAGAGGTATCAACCATCGTAATCGGAGCATTTTAGATTTTTGCCGCCCAAAAACTTGTGGGCTATAGCACAGTTGATTTTCAATAAAATTGAATTTTCTAAGAAATGTTTAGAAATAATCGAGCAATCAAAATAAAAATTGTCACAGCAATTACAGGTTCCGAAACCTATTGATAGAGGTATCAACCATCGTAATCGGAGCATTTTAGATTTTTGCCGCCCAAAAACTTTTGGGCTATAGCACAGTTGATTTTCAATAAAATTGAATTTTCTAAGAAATGTTTAGAAATAATCGAGCAATCAAAATGAAAATTGTCACAGCAATTACAGGTTCCGAAACCTATTGATAGAGGTATCAACCATCGTAATCGGAGCATTTTAGATTTTTGCCGCCCAAAAACTTGTGGGCTATAGCACAGTGGATTTTCAATAAAATTGAATTTTCTAAGAAATGTTTAGAAATAATCGAGCAATCAAAATGAAAATTGTCACAGCAATTACAGGTTCCGAAACCTATTGATAGAGGTATCAACCATCGTAATCGGAGCATTTTCGATTTTTGCCGCCCAAAAACTTGTGGGCTATAGCACAGTTGATTTTCAATAAAATTGAATTTTCTAAGAAATGTTTAGAAATAATCGAGCAATCAAAATAAAAATTGTCACAGCAATTACAGGTTCCAAAACCTATTGATAGAGGTATCAACCATCGTAATCGGAGCATTTTAGATTTTTGCCGCCCAAAAATTTTGGGCTATAGCACAGTTGATTTTCAATAAAATTGAATTTTCTAAGAAATGTTTAGAAATAATCGAGCAATCAAAATGAAAATTGTCACAGCAATTACAGGTTCCGAAACCTATTGATAGAGGTATCAACCATCGTAATCGGACCATTTTAGATTTTTGCCGCCCAAAAACTTGTGGGCTATAGCACAGTTGATTTTCAATAAAATTGAATTTTCTAAGAAATGTTTAGAAATAATCGAGCAATCAAAATAAAAATTGTCACAGCAATTACAGGTCCCGAAACCTATTGATAGAGGTATCAACCATCGTAATCGGAGCATTTTAGATTTTTGCAGCCCAAAAACTTGTGGGCTATAGCACAGTTGATTTTCAATAAAATTGAATTTTCTAAGAAATGTTTAGAAATAATCGAGCAATCAAAATAAATACTGTCACAGCAATTACAGGTTCCGAAACCTATTGATAGAGGTATCAACCATAGTAATCGGACCATTTTAGATTTTTGCCGCCCAAAAACTTGTGGGCTATAGCACAGTTGATTTTCAATAAAATTGAATTTTCTAAGAAATGTTTAGAAATAATCGAGCAATCAAAATGAAAATTGTCACAGCAATTACAGGTTCCGAAACCTATTGATAGAGGTATCAACCATCGTAATCGGAGCATTTTAGATTTTTGCCGCCCAAAAACTTGTGGGCTATAGCACAGTTGATTTTCAATAAAATTGAATTTTCTAAGAAATGTTTAGAAATAATCGAGCAATCAAAATGAAAACTGTCACAGCAATTACAGGTTCCGAAACCTATTGATAGAGGTATCAACCATCGTAATCGGACCATTTTAGATTTTTGCCGCCCAAAAACTTGTGGGCTATAGCACAGTTGATTTTCAATAAAATTGAATTTTCTAAGAAATGTTTAGAAATAATCGAGCAATCAAAATGAAAATTGTCACAGCAATTACAGGTTCCGAAACCTATTGATAGAGGTATCAACCATCGTAATCGGACCATTTTAGATTTTTGCCGCCCAAAAACTTGTGGGCTATAGCACAGTTGATTTTCAATAAAATTGAATTTTCTAAGAAATGTTTAGAAATAATCGAGCAATCAAAATGAAAATTGTCACAGCAATTACAGGTTCTGAAACCTATTGATAGAGGTATCAACCATCGTAATCGGAGCATTCTCGATTTTTGCCGCCCAAAAACTTTTGGGCTATAGCACAGTTGATTTTCAATAAAATTGAATTTTCTAAGAAATGTTTAGAAATAATCGAGCAATCAAAATGAAAATTGTCACAGCAATTACAGGTTCCGAAACCTATTGATAGAGGTATCAACCATCGTAATCGGACCATTTTAGATTTTTGCCGCCCAAAAACTTGTGGGCTATAGCACAGTTGATTTTCAATAAAATTGAATTTTCTAAGAAATGTTTAGAAATAATCGAGCAATCAAAATAAAAATTGTCACAGCAATTACAGGTCCCGAAACCTATTGATAGAGGTATCAACCATCGTAATCGGAGCATTTTAGATTTTTGCAGCCCAAAAACTTGTGGGCTATAGCACAGTTGATTTTCAATAAAATTGAATTTTCTAAGAAATGTTTAGAAATAATCGAGCAATCAAAATAAATACTGTCACAGCAATTACAGGTTCCGAAACCTATTGATAGAGGTATCAACCATAGTAATCGGACCATTTTAGATTTTTGCCGCCCAAAAACTTGTGGGCTATAGCACAGTTGATTTTCAATAAAATTGAATTTTCTAAGAAATGTTTAGAAATAATCGAGCAATCAAAATGAAAATTGTCACAGCAATTACAGGTTCCGAAACCTATTGATAGAGGTATCAACCATCGTAATCGGAGCATTTTAGATTTTTGCCGCCCAAAAACTTGTGGGCTATAGCACAGTTGATTTTCAATAAAATTGAATTTTCTAAGAAATGTTTAGAAATAATCGAGCAATCAAAATGAAAACTGTCACAGCAATTACAGGTTCCGAAACCTATTGATAGAGGTATCAACCATCGTAATCGGACCATTTTAGATTTTTGCCGCCCAAAAACTTGTGGGCTATAGCACAGTTGATTTTCAATAAAATTGAATTTTCTAAGAAATGTTTAGAAATAATCGAGCAATCAAAATGAAAATTGTCACAGCAATTACAGGTTCCGAAACCTATTGATAGAGGTATCAACCATCGTAATCGGACCATTTTAGATTTTTGCCGCCCAAAAACTTGTGGGCTCTAGCACAGTTGATTTTCAATAAAATTGAATTTTCTAAGAAATGTTTAGAAATAATCGAGCAATCAAAATGAAAATTGTCACAGCAATTACAGGTTCTGAAACCTATTGATAGAGGTATCAACCATCGAAATCGGACCATTTTAGATTTTTGCCGCCCAAAAACTTGTGGGCTATAGCACAGTTGATTTTCAATAAAATTGAATTTTCTAAGAAATGTTTAGAAATAATCGAGCAATCAAAATGAAAATTGTCACAGCAATTACAGGTTCCGAAACCTATTGATAGAGGTATCAACCATCGTAATCGGACCATTTTAGATTTTTGCCGCCCAAAAACTTGTGGGCTATAGCACAGTTGATTTTCAATAACATTGAATTTTCTAAGAAATGTTTAGAAATAATCGAGCAATCAAATTGAAAATTGTCACAGCACTTACAGGTTCCGAAACCTATTGATAGAGGTATCAACCATCGTAATCGGAGCATTTTCGATTTTTGCCGCCCAAAAACTTGTGGGCTATAGCACAGTTGATTTTCAATAAAATTGAATTTTCTAAGAAATGTTTAGAAATAATCGAGCAATCAAAATAAAAATTGTCACAGCAATTACAGGTTCCAAAACCTATTGATAGAGGTATCAACCATCGTAATCGGAGCATTTTCGATTTTTGCCGCCCAAAAACTTTTGGGCTATAGCACAGTTGATTTTCAATAAAATTGAATTTTCTAAGAAATGTTTAGAAATAATCGAGCAATCAAAATGAAAATTGTCACAGCAATTACAGGTTCCGAAACCTATTGATAGAGGTATCAACCATCGTAATCGGACCATTTTAGATTTTTGCCGCCCAAAAACTTGTGGGCTATAGCACAGTTGATTTTCAATAAAATTGAATTTTCTAAGAAATGTTTAGAAATAATCGAGCAATCAAAATGAAAATTGTCACAGCAATTACAGGTTCCGAAACCTATTGATAGAGGTATCAACCATCGTAATCGGACCATTTTAGATTTTTGCCGCCCAAAAACTTGTGGGCTATAGCACAGTTGATTTTCAATAAAATTGAATTTTCTAAGAAATGTTTAGAAATAATCGAGCAATCAAAATGAAAATTGTCACAGCAATTACAGGTTCCGAAACCTATTGATAGAGGTATCAACCATCGTAATCGGAGCATTTTAGATTTTTGCCGCCCAAAAACTTGTGGGCTATAGCACAGTTGATTTTCAATAAAATTGAATTTTCTAAGAAATGTTTAGAAATAATCGAGCAATCAAAATGAAAACTGTCACAGCAATTACAGGTTCCGAAACCTATTGATAGAGGTATCAACCATCGTAATCGGACCATTTTAGATTTTTGCCGCCCAAAAACTTGTGGGCTATAGCACAGTTGATTTTCAATAAAATTGAATTTTCTAAGAAATGTTTAGAAATAATCGAGCAATCAAAATGAAAATTGTCACAGCAATTACAGGTTCCGAAACCTATTGATAGAGGTATCAACCATCGTAATCGGACCATTTTAGATTTTTGCCGCCCAAAAACTTGTGGGCTATAGCACAGTTGATTTTCAATAAAATTGAATTTTCTAAGAAATGTTTAGAAATAATCGAGCAATCAAAATGAAAATTGTCACAGCAATTACAGGTTCTGAAACCTATTGATAGAGGTATCAACCATCGTAATCGGAGCATTTTCGATTTTTGCCGCCCAAAAACTTTTGGGCTATAGCACAGTTGATTTTCAATAAAATTGAATTTTCTAAGAAATGTTTAGAAATAATCGAGCAATCAAAATGAAAATTGTCACAGCAATTACAGGTTCCGAAACCTATTGATAGAGGTATCAACCATCGTAATCGGACCATTTTAGATTTTTGCCGCCCAAAAACTTGTGGGCTATAGCACAGTTGATTTTCAATAAAATTGAATTTTCTAAGAAATGTTTAGAAATAATCGAGCAATCAAAATGAAAATTGTCACAGCAATTACAGGTTCCGAAACCTATTGATAGAGGTATCAACCATCGTAATCGGAGCATTTTAGATTTTTGCCGCCCAAAAACTTGTGGGCTATAGCACAGTTGATTTTCAATAAAATTGAATTTTCTAAGAAATGTTTAGAAATAATCGAGCAATCAAAATGAAAACTGTCACAGCAATTACAGGTTCCGAAACCTATTGATAGAGGTATCAACCATCGTAATCGGACCATTTTAGATTTTTGCCGCCCAAAAACTTGTGGGCTATAGCACAGTTGATTTTCAATAAAATTGAATTTTCTAAGAAATGTTTAGAAATAATCGAGCAATCAAAATGAAAATTGTCACAGCAATTACAGGTTCCGAAACCTATTGATAGAGGTATCAACCATCGAAATCGGACCATTTTAGATTTTTGCCGCCCAAAAACTTGTGGGCTATAGCACAGTTGATTTTCAATAAAATTGAATTTTCTAAGAAATGTTTAGAAATAATCGAGCAATCAAAATGAAAATTGTCACAGCAATTACAGGTTCCGAAACCTATTGATAGAGGTATCAACCATAGTAATCGGACCATTTTAGATTTTTGCCGCCCAAAAACTTGTGGGCTATAGCACAGTTGATTTTCAATAACATTGAATTTTCTAAGAAATGTTTAGAAATAATCGAGCAATCAAATTGAAAATTGTCACAGCACTTACAGGTTCCGAAACCTATTGATAGAGGTATCAACCATCGTAATCGGAGCATTTTCGATTTTTGCCGCCCAAAAACTTGTGGGCTATAGCACAGTTGATTTTCAATAAAATTGAATTTTCTAAGAAATGTTTAGAAATAATCGAGCAATCAAAATAAAAATTGTCACAGCAATTACAGGTTCCAAAACCTATTGATAGAGGTATCAACCATCGTAATCGGAGCATTTTCGATTTTTGCCGCCCAAAAACTTTTGGGCTATAGCACAGTTGATTTTCAATAAAATTGAATTTTCTAAGAAATGTTTAGAAATAATCGAGCAATCAAAATGAAAATTGTCACAGCAATTACAGGTTCCGAAACCTATTGATAGAGGTATCAACCATCGTAATCGGGCCATTTTAGATTTTTGCCGCCCAAAAACTTGTGGGCTATAGCACAGTTGATTTTCAATAAAATTGAATTTTCTAAGAAATGTTTAGAAATAATCGAGCAATCAAAATAAAAATTGTCACAGCAATTACAGGTCCCGAAACCTATTGATAGAGGTATCAACCATCGTAATCGGAGCATTTTAGATTTTTGCAGCCCAAAAACTTGTGGGCTATAGCACAGTTGATTTTCAATAAAATTGAATTTTCTAAGAAATGTTTAGAAATAATCGAGCAATCAAAATGAAAATTGTCACAGCAATTACAGGTTCCGAAACCTATTGATAGAGGTATCAACCATAGTAATCGGACCATTTTAGATTTTTGCAGCCCAAAAACTTGTGGGCTATAGCACAGTTGATTTTCAATAAAATTGAATTTTCTAAGAAATGTTTAGAAATAATCGAGCAATCAAAATAAATACTGTCACAGCAATTACAGGTTCCGAAACCTATTGATAGAGGTATCAACCATAGTAATCGGACCATTTTAGATTTTTGCCGCCCAAAAACTTGTGGGCTATAGCACAGTTGATTTTCAATAAAATTGAATTTTCTAAGAAATGTTTAGAAATAATCGAGCAATCAAAATGAAAATTGTCACAGCAATTACAGGTTCCGAAACCTATTGATAGAGGTATCAACCATCGTAATCGGAGCATTTTAGATTTTTGCCGCCCAAAAACTTGTGGGCTATAGCACAGTTGATTTTCAATAAAATTGAATTTTCTAAGAAATGTTTAGAAATAATCGAGCAATCAAAATGAAAATTGTCACAGCAATTACAGGTTCCGAAACCTATTGATAGAGGTATCAACCATCGTAATCGGACCATTTTAGATTTTTGCCGCCCAAAAACTTGTGGGCTATAGCACAGTTGATTTTCAATAACATTGAATTTTCTAAGAAATGTTTAGAAATAATCGAGCAATCAAATTGAAAATTGTCACAGCACTTACAGGTTCCGAAACCTATTGATAGAGGTATCAACCATCGTAATCGGAGCATTTTCGATTTTTGCCGCCCAAAAACTTGTGGGCTATAGCACAGTTGATTTTCAATAAAATTGAATTTTCTAAGAAATGTTTAGAAATAATCGAGCAATCAAAATGAAAATTGTGACAGCAATTACAGGTTCCGAAACCTATTGATAGAGGTATCAACCATAGTAATCGGACCATTTTAGATTTTTGCAGCCCAAAAACTTGTGGGCTATAGCACAGTTGATTTTCAATAAAATTGAATTTTCTAAGAAATGTTTAGAAATAATCGAGCAATCAAAATGAAAACTGTCACAGCAATTACAGGTTCCGAAACCTATTGATAGAGGTATCAACCATCGTAATCGGACCATTTTAGATTTTTGCCGCCCAAAAACTTGTGGGCTATAGCACAGTTGATTTTCAATAAAATTGAATTTTCTAAGAAATGTTTAGAAATAATCGAGCAATCAAAATGAAAATTGTCACAGCAATTACAGGTTCCGAAACCTATTGATAGAGGTATCAACCATCGTAATCGGAGCATTTTAGATTTTTGCCGCCCAAAAACTTGTGGGCTATAGCACAGTTGATTTTCAATAAAATTGAATTTTCTAAGAAATGTTTAGAAATAATCGAGCAATCAAAATGAAAACTGTCACAGCAATTACAGGTTCCGAAACCTATTGATAGAGGTATCAACCATCGTAATCGGACCATTTTAGATTTTTGCCGCCCAAAAACTTGTGGGCTATAGCACAGTTGATTTTCAATAAAATTGAATTTTCTAAGAAATGTTTAGAAATAATCGAGCAATCAAAATGAAAATTGTCACAGCAATTACAGGTTCCGAAACCTATTGATAGAGGTATCAACCATCGTAATCGGACCATTTTAGATTTTTGCCGCCCAAAAACTTGTGGGCTATAGCACAGTTGATTTTCAATAAAATTGAATTTTCTAAGAAATGTTTAGAAATAATCGAGCAATCAAAATGAAAATTGTCACAGCAATTACAGGTTCTGAAACCTATTGATAGAGGTATCAACCATCGTAATCGGAGCATTTTCGATTTTTGCCGCCCAAAAACTTTTGGGCTATAGCACAGTTGATTTTCAATAAAATTGAATTTTCTAAGAAATGTTTAGAAATAATCGAGCAATCAAAATGAAAATTGTCACAGCAATTACAGGTTCCGAAACCTATTGATAGAGGTATCAACCATCGTAATCGGACCATTTTAGATTTTTGCCGCCCAAAAACTTGTGGGCTATAGCACAGTTGATTTTCAATAAAATTGAATTTTCTAAGAAATGTTTAGAAATAATCGAGCAATCAAAATGAAAATTGTCACAGCAATTACAGGTTCCGAAACCTATTGATAGAGGTATCAACCATCGTAATCGGAGCATTTTAGATTTTTGCCGCCCAAAAACTTGTGGGCTATAGCACAGTTGATTTTCAATAAAATTGAATTTTCTTAAAAATGTTTAGAAATAATCGAGCAATCAAAATGAAAACTGTCACAGCAATTACAGGTTCCGAAACCTATTGATAGAGGTATCAACCATCGTAATCGGACCATTTTAGATTTTTGCCGCCCAAAAACTTGTGGGCTATAGCACAGTTGATTTTCAATAAAATTGAATTTTCTAAGAAATGTTTAGAAATAATCGAGCAATCAAAATGAAAATTGTCACAGCAATTACAGGTTCCGAAACCTATTGATAGAGGTATCAACCATCGAAATCGGACCATTTTAGATTTTTGCCGCCCAAAAACTTGTGGGCTATAGCACAGTTGATTTTCAATAAAATTGAATTTTCTAAGAAATGTTTAGAAATAATCGAGCAATCAAAATGAAAATTGTCACAGCAATTACAGGTTCCGAAACCTATTGATAGAGGTATCAACCATCGTAATCGGACCATTTTAGATTTTTGCCGCCCAAAAACTTGTGGGCTATAGCACAGTTGATTTTCAACAACATTGAATTTTCTAAGAAATGTTTAGAAATAATCGAGCAATCAAATTGAAAATTGTCACAGCACTTACAGGTTCCGAAACCTATTGATAGAGGTATCAACCATCGTAATCGGAGCATTTTAGATTTTTGCCGCCCAAAAACTTGTGGGCTATAGCACAGTTGATTTTCAATAAAATTGAATTTTCTAAGAAATGTTTAGAAATAATCGAGCAATCAAAATAAAAATTGTCACAGCAATTACAGGTTCCAAAACCTATTGATAGAGGTATCAACCATCGTAATCGGAGCATTTTCGATTTTTGCCGCCCAAAAACTTTTGGGCTATAGCACAGTTGATTTTCAATAAAATTGAATTTTCTAAGAAATGTTTAGAAATAATCGAGCAATCAAAATGAAAATTGTCACAGCAATTACAGGTTCCGAAACCTATTGATAGAGGTATCAACCATCGTAATCGGGCCATTTTAGATTTTTGCCGCCCAAAAACTTGTGGGCTATAGCACAGTTGATTTTCAATAAAATTGAATTTTCTAAGAAATGTTTAGAAATAATCGAGCAATCAAAATAAAAATTGTCACAGCAATTACAGGTCCCGAAACCTATTGATAGAGGTATCAACCATCGTAATCGGACCATTTTAGATTTTTGCAGCCCAAAAACTTGTGGGCTATAGCACAGTTGATTTTCAATAAAATTGAATTTTCTAAGAAATGTTTAGAAATAATCGAGCAATCAAAATGAAAATTGTCACAGCAATTACAGGTTCCGAAACCTATTGATAGAGGTATCAACCATAGTAATCGGACCATTTTAGATTTTTGCAGCCCAAAAACTTGTGGGCTATAGCACAGTTGATTTTCAATAAAATTGAATTTTCTAAGAAATGTTTAGAAATAATCGAGCAATCAAAATAAATACTGTCACAGCAATTACAGGTTCCGAAACCTATTGATAGAGGTATCAACCATAGTAATCGGACCATTTTAGATTTTTGCCGCCCAAAAACTTGTGGGCTATAGCACAGTTGATTTTCAATAAAATTGAATTTTCTAAGAAATGTTTAGAAATAATCGAGCAATCAAAATGAAAATTGTCACAGCAATTACAGGTTCCGAAACCTATTGATAGAGGTATCAACCATCGTAATCGGAGCATTTTAGATTTTTGCCGCCCAAAAACTTGTGGGCTATAGCACAGTTGATTTTCAATAAAATTGAATTTTCTAAGAAATGTTTAGAAATAATCGAGCAATCAAAATGAAAATTGTCACAGCAATTACAGGTTCCGAAACCTATTGATAGAGGTATCAACCATCGTAATCGGACCATTTTAGATTTTTGCCGCCCAAAAACTTGTGGGCTATAGCACAGTTGATTTTCAATAACATTGAATTTTCTAAGAAATGTTTAGAAATAATCGAGCAATCAAATTGAAAATTGTCACAGCACTTACAGGTTCCGAAACCTATTGATAGAGGTATCAACCATCGTAATCGGAGCATTTTCGATTTTTGCCGCCCAAAAACTTGTGGGCTATAGCACAGTTGATTTTCAATAAAATTGAATTTTCTAAGAAATGTTTAGAAATAATCGAGCAATCAAAATGAAAATTGTGACAGCAATTACAGGTTCCGAAACCTATTGATAGAGGTATCAACCATCGTAATCGGACCATTTTCGATTTTTGCCGCCCAAAAACTTGTGGGCTATAGCACAGTTGTTTATCAATAAAATTGAATTTTCTAAGAAATGTTTAGAAATAATCGAGCAATCAAAATAAAAATTGTCACAGCAATTATAGGTTCCGAAACCTATTGATAGAGGTATCAACCATCGTAATCGGAGCATTTTAGATTTTTGCCGCCAAAAACTTGTGGGCTATAGCACAGTTGATTTTCAATAAAATTGAATTTTCTAAGAAATGTTTAGAAATAATCGAGCAATCAAAATGAAAACTGTCACAGCAATTACAGGTTCCGAAACCTATTGATAGAGGTATCAACCATCGTAATCGGACCATTTTAGATTTTTGCAGCCCAAAAACTTGTGGGCTATAGCACAGTTGATTTTCAATAAAATGTTTAGAAATAATCGAGCAATCAAAATAAAAATTGTCACAGCAATTACAGGTTCTGAAACCTATTGATAGAGGTATCAACCATCGTAATCGGACCATTTTAGATTTTTGCCGCCCAAAAACTTGTGGGCTATAGAACAGTTGATTTTCAATAAAATTGAATTTTCTAAAAAATGTTTAGAAATAATCGAGCAATCAAAATGAAAATTCTCACAGCAATTAGAGGTTCCGAAACCTATTGATAGAGGTATCAACCATCGTAATCGGAGCATTTTAGATTTTTGCCGCCCAAAAACTTGTAGGCTATAGCACAGTTGATTTTCAATAAAATTGAATTTTCTAAGAAATGTTTAGAAATAATCGAGCAATCAAAATAAAAATTGTCACAGCAATTACAGGTTCCGAAACCTATTGATAGAGGTATCAACCATCGTAATCGGACCATTTTCGATTTTTGCCGCCCAAAAACTTGTGGGCTATAGCACAGTTGTTTATCAATAAAATTGAATTTTCTAAGAAATGTTAAGAAATAATCGAGCAATCAAAATAAAAATTGTCACAGCAATTACAGGTTCCGAAACCTATTGATAGAGGTATCAACCATCGTAATCGGAGCATTTTAGATTTTTGCCGCCCAAAAACTTGTGGGCTATAGCACAGTTGATTTTCAATAAAATTGAATTTTCTAAGAAATGTTTAGAAATAATCGAGCAATCAAAATGAAAACTGTCACAGCAATTACAGGTTCCGAAACCTATTGATAGAGGTATCAACCATCGTAATCGGACCATTTTAGATTTTTGCAGCCCAAAAACTTGTGGGCTATAGCACAGTTGATTTTCAATAAAATGTTTAGAAATAATCGAGCAATCAAAATGAAAATTGTCACAGCAATTACAGGTTCCGAAACCTATTGATAGAGGTATCAACCATCGTAATCGGACCATTTTAGATTTTTGCCGCCCAAAAACTTGTGGGCTATAGCACAGTTGTTTATCAATAAAATTGAATTTTCTAAGAAATGTTAAGAAATAATCGAGCAATCAAAATAAAAATTGTCACAGCAATTACAGGTTCCGAAACATATTGATAGAGGTATCAACCATCGTAATCCGAGCATTTTAGATTTTTGCAGCCCAAAAACTTGTGGGCTATAGCACAGTTGATTTTCAATAAAATTGAATTTTCTAAGAAATGTTTAGAAATAATCGAGCAATCAAAATAAATACTGTCACAGCAATTACAGGTCCCAAAACCTATTGATAGAGGTATCAACCATCGTAATCGGAGCATTTTAGATTTTTGCAGCCCAAAAACTTGTGGGCTATAGCACAGTTGATTTTCAATAAAATTGAATTTTCTAAGAAATGTTTAGAAATAATCGAGCAATCAAAATAAAAATTGTCACAGCAATTACAGGTCCCGAAACCTATTGATAGAGGTATCAACCATCGTAATCGGAGCATTTTAGATTTTTGCAGCCCAAAAACTTGTGGGCTATAGCACAGTTGATTTTCAATAAAATTGAATTTTCTAAGAAATGTTTAGAAATAATCGAGCAATCAAAATAAATACTGTCACAGCAATTACAGGTTCCGAAACCTATTGATAGAGGTATCAACCATCGTAATCGGACCATTTTAGATTTTTGCCGCCCAAAAACTTGTGGGCTATAGCACAGTTGATTTTCAATAAAATTGAATTTTCTAAGAAATGTTTAGAAATAATCGAGCAATCAAAATAAAAATTGTCACAGCAATTACAGGTCCCGAAACCTATTGATAGAGGTATCAACCATCGTAATCGGAGCATTTTAGATTTTTGCAGCCCAAAAACTTGTGGGCTATAGCACAGTTGATTTTCAATAAAATTGAATTTTCTAAGAAATGTTTAGAAATAATCGAGCAATCAAAATAAATACTGTCACAGCAATTACAGGTTCCGAAACCTATTGATAGAGGTATCAACCATAGTAATCGGACCATTTTAGATTTTTGCCGCCCAAAAACTTGTGGGCTATAGCACAGTTGATTTTCAATAAAATTGAATTTTCTAAGAAATGTTTAGAAATAATCGAGCAATCAAAATGAAAATTGTCACAGCAATTACAGGTTCCGAAACCTATTGATAGAGGTATCAACCATCGTAATCGGAGCATTTTAGATTTTTGCCGCCCAAAAACTTGTGGGCTATAGCACAGTTGATTTTCAATAAAATTGAATTTTCTAAGAAATGTTTAGAAATAATCGAGCAATCAAAATGAAAACTGTCACAGCAATTACAGGTTCCGAAACCTATTGATAGAGGTATCAACCATCGTAATCGGACCATTTTAGATTTTTGCCGCCCAAAAACTTGTGGGCTATAGCACAGTTGATTTTCAATAAAATTGAATTTTCTAAGAAATGTTTAGAAATAATCGAGCAATCAAAATGAAAATTGTCACAGCAATTACAGGTTCCGAAACCTATTGATAGAGGTATCAACCATCGTAATCGGACCATTTTAGATTTTTGCCGCCCAAAAACTTGTGGGCTATAGCACAGTTGATTTTCAATAAAATTGAATTTTCTAAGAAATGTTTAGAAATAATCGAGCAATCAAAATGAAAATTGTCACAGCAATTACAGGTTCCGAAACCTATTGATAGAGGTATCAACCATCGTAATCGGACCATTTTAGATTTTTGCCGCCCAAAAACTTGTGGGCTATAGCACAGTTGATTTTCAATAAAATTGAATTTTCTAAGAAATGTTTAGAAATAATCGAGCAATCAAAATGAAAATTGTCACAGCAATTACAGGTTCTGAAACCTATTGATAGAGGTATCAACCATCGAAATCGGACCATTTTAGATTTTTGCCGCCCAAAAACTTGTGGGCTATAGCACAGTTGATTTTCAATAAAATTGAATTTTCTAAGAAATGTTTAGAAATAATCGAGCAATCAAAATGAAAATTGTCACAGCAATTACAGGTTCCGAAACCTATTGATAGAGGTATCAACCATCGTAATCGGACCATTTTAGATTTTTGCCGCCCAAAAACTTGTGGGCTATAGCACAGTTGATTTTCAATAACATTGAATTTTCTAAGAAATGTTTAGAAATAATCGAGCAATCAAATTGAAAATTGTCACAGCACTTACAGGTTCCGAAACCTATTGATAGAGGTATCAACCATCGTAATCGGAGCATTTTCGATTTTTGCCGCCCAAAAACTTGTGGGCTATAGCACAGTTGATTTTCAATAAAATTGAATTTTCTAAGAAATGTTTAGAAATAATCGAGCAATCAAAATAAAAATTGTCACAGCAATTACAGGTTCCAAAACCTATTGATAGAGGTATCAACCATCGTAATCGGAGCATTTTCGATTTTTGCCGCCCAAAAACTTTTGGGCTATAGCACAGTTGATTTTCAATAAAATTGAATTTTCTAAGAAATGTTTAGAAATAATCGAGCAATCAAAATGAAAATTGTCACAGCAATTACAGGTTCCGAAACCTATTGATAGAGGTATCAACCATCGTAATCGGACCATTTTAGATTTTTGCCGCCCAAAAACTTGTGGGCTATAGCACAGTTGATTTTCAATAAAATTGAATTTTCTAAGAAATGTTTAGAAATAATCGAGCAATCAAAATAAAAATGGTCACAGCAATTACAGGTCCCGAAACCTATTGATAGAGGTATCAACCATCGTAATCGGAGCATTTTAGATTTTTGCAGCCCAAAAACTTGTGGGCTATAGCACAGTTGATTTTCAATAAAATTGAATTTTCTAAGAAATGTTTAGAAATAATCGAGCAATCAAAATGAAAATTGTCACAGCAATTACAGGTTCCGAAACCTATTGATAGAGGTATCAACCTTCGTAATCGGACCATTTTCGATTTTTGCAGCCCAAAAACTTGTGGCTATAGCACAGTTGATTTTCAATAAAATTGAATTTTCTAAGAAATGTTTAGAAATAATCGAGCAATCAAAATAAATACTGTCACAGCAATTACAGGTTCCGAAACCTATTGATAGAGGTATCAACCATAGTAATCGGAGCATTTTAGATTTTTGCCGCCCAAAAACTTGTGGGCTATAGCACAGTTGATTTTCAATAAAATTGAATTTTCTAAGAAATGTTTAGAAATAATCGAGCAATCAAAATGAAAATTGTCACAGCAATTACAGGTTCCGAAACCTATTGATAGAGGTATCAACCATCGTAATCGGAGCATTTTAGATTTTTGCCGCCCAAAAACTTGTGGGCTATAGCACAGTTGATTTTCAATAAAATTGAATTTTCTAAGAAATGTTTAGAAATAATCGAGCAATCAAAATGAAAACTGTCACAGCAATTACAGGTTCCGAAACCTATTGATAGAGGTATCAACCATCGTAATCGGACCATTTTAGATTTTTGCCGCCCAAAAACTTGTGGGCTATAGCACAGTTGATTTTCAATAAAATTGAATTTTCTAAGAAATGTTTAGAAATAATCGAGCAATCAAAATGAAAATTGTCACAGCAATTACAGGTTCCGAAACCTATTGATAGAGGTATCAACCATCGTAATCGGACCATTTTAGATTTTTGCCGCCCAAAAACTTGTGGGCTATAGCACAGTTGATTTTCAATAAAATTGAATTTTCTAAGAAATGTTTAGAAATAATCGAGCAATCAAAATGAAAATTGTCACAGCAATTACAGGTTCTGAAACCTATTGATAGAGGTATCAACCATCGTAATCGGACCATTTTAGATTTTTGCCGCCCAAAAACTTGTGGGCTATAGCACAGTTGATTTTCAATAAAATTGAATTTTCTAAGAAATGTTTAGAAATAATCGAGCAATCAAAATGAAAATTGTCACAGCAATTACAGGTTCCGAAACCTATTGATAGAGGTATCAACCATCGTAATCGGACCATTTTAGATTTTTGCCGCCCAAAAACTTGTGGGCTATAGCACAGTTGATTTTCAATAACATTGAATTTTCTAAGAAATGTTTAGAAATAATCGAGCAATCAAATTGAAAATTGTCACAGCACTTACAGGTTCCGAAACCTATTGATAGAGGTATCAACCATCGTAATCGGAGCATTTTCGATTTTTGCAGCCCAAAAACTTGTGGGCTATAGCACAGTTGATTTTCAATAAAATTGAATTTTCTAAGAAATGTTTAGAAATAATCGAGCAATCAAAATGAAAATTGTGACAGCAATTACAGGTTCCGAAACCTATTGATAGAGGTATCAACCATCGTAATCGGACCATTTTCGATTTTTGCCGCCCAAAAACTTGTGGGCTATAGCACAGTTGTTTATCAATAAAATTGAATTTTCTAAGAAATGTTTAGAAATAATCGAGCAATCAAAATAAAAATTGTCACAGCAATTATAGGTTCCGAAACCTATTGATAGAGGTATCAACCATCGTAATCGGAGCATTTTAGATTTTTGCCGCCCAAAAACTTGTGGGCTATAGAACAGTTGATTTTCAATAAAATTGAATTTTCTAAAAAATGTTTAGAAATAATCGAGCAATCAAAATGAAAATTCTCACAGCAATTAGAGGTTCCGAAACCTATTGATAGAGGTATCAACCATCGTAATCGGAGCATTTTCGATTTTTGCAGCAAAAAACTTGTGGGCTATAGCACAGTTGATTTTCAATAAAATTGAATTTTCTAAGAAATGTTTAGAAATAATCGAGCAATCAAAATGAAAATTGTCACAGCAATTACAGGTTCCGAAACCTATTGATAGAGGTATCAACCATCGTAATCGGACCATTTTCGATTTTTGCCGCCCAAAAACTTGTGGGCTATTGCACAGTTGTTTATCAATAAAATTGAATTTTCTAAGAAATGTTAAGAAATAATCGAGCAATCAAAATAAAAATTGTCACAGCAATTACAGGTTCCGAAACCTATTGATAGAGGTATCAACCATCGTAATCGGACCATTTTAGATTTTTGCCGCCCAAAAACTTGTAGGCTATAGCACAGTTGATTTTCAATAAAATTGAATTTTCTAAGAAATGTTTAGAAATAATCGAGCAATCAAATTGAAAATTGTCACAGCACTTACAGGTTCCGAAACCTATTGATAGAGGTATCAACCATCGTAATCGGAGCATTTTCGATTTTTGCAGCAAAAAACTTGTGGGCTATAGCACAGTTGATTTTCAATAAAATTGAATTTTCTAAGAAATGTTTAGAAATAATCGAGCAATCAAAATGAAAATTGTCACAGCAATTACAGGTTCCGAAACCTATTGATAGAGGTATCAACCATCGTAATCGGACCATTTTCGATTTTTGCCGCCCAAAAACTTGTGGGCTATTGCACAGTTGTTTATCAATAAAATTGAATTTTCTAAGAAATGTTTAGAAATAATCGAGCAATCAAAATAAAAATTGTCACAGCAATTACAGGTTCCGAAACCTATTGATAGAGGTATCAACCATCGTAATCCGAGCATTTTAGATTTTTGCCGCCCAAAAACTTGTGGGCTATAGCACAGTTGATTTTCAATAAAATTGAATTTTCTAAGAAATGTTTAGAAATAATCGAGCAATCAAAATGAAAACTGTCACAGCAATTACAGGTTCCGAAACCTATTGATAGAGGTATCAACCATCGTAATCGGACCATTTTAGATTTTTGCAGCCCAAAAACTTGTGGGCTATAGCACAGTTGATTTTCAATAAAATGTTTAGAAATAATCGAGCAATCAAAATAAAAATTGTCACAGCAATTACAGGTTCCGAAACCTATTGATAGAGGTATCAACCATCGTAATCGGACCATTTTAAATTTTTGCCGCCCAAAAACTTGTGGGCTTAACACAGTTGATTTTCAATAAAATTGAATTTTCTAAGAAATGTTTAGAAATAATCGAGCAATCAAAATAAAAATTGTCACAGCAATTACAGGTTCCGAAACCTATTGATAGAGGTATCAACCATCGTAATCGGAGCATTTTCGATTTTTGTCGCCAAAAACTTGTGGGCTATAGCACAGTTGATTTTCAATAAAATTGAATTTTCTAAGAAATGTTTAGAAATAATCGAGCAATCAAAATAAAAATTGTCACAGCAATTACAGGTCCCGAAACCTATTGATAGAGGTATCAACCATCGTAATCGGAGCATTTTCGATTTTTGCCGCCCAAAAACTTGTGGGCTATAGCACAGTTGATTTTCAATAAAATTGAATTTTCTAAGAAATGTTTAGAAATAATCGAGCAATCAAAATAAAAATTGTCACAGCAATTACAGGTTCCGAAACCTATTGATAGAGGTATCAACCATCGTAATCGGACCATTTTAGATTTTTGCCGCCCAAAAACTTGTGGGCTATAGCACAGTTGATTTTCAATAAAATTGAATTTTCTAAGAAATGTTTAGAAATAATCGAGCAATCAAAATGAAAATTGTCACAGCACTTACAGGTTCCGAAAACTATTGATAGAGGTATCAACCATCGTAATCGGACCATTTTAGATTTTTGCAGCCCAAAAACTTGTGGGCTGTAGCACAGTTGATTTTCAATAAAATTGAATTTTCTAAGAAATGTTTAGAAATAATCGAGCAATCAAAATAAAAATTGTCACAGCAATTACAGGTTCCGAAACCTATTGATAGAGGTATCAACCATCGTAATCGGACCATTTTAGATTTTTGCCGCCCAAAAACTTGTGGGCTATAGCACAGTTGATTATCAATAAAATTGAATTTTCTAAGAAATGTTTAGAAATAATCGAGCAATCAAAATGAAAATTGTCACAGCAATTACAGGTTCCGAAACCTATTGATAGAGGTATCAACCATCGTAAACGGAGCATTTTAGATTTTTGCCGCCCAAAAACTTGTGGGCTATAGCACAGTTGATTTTCAATAAAATTGAATTTTCTAAGAAATGTTTAGAAATAATCGAGCAATCAAAATGAAAACTGTCACAGCAATTACAGGTTCCGAAACCTATTGATAGAGGTATCAACCATCGTAATCGGACCATTTTAGATTTTTGCAGCCCAAAAACTTGTGGGCTATAGCACAGTTGATTTTCAATAAAATGTTTAGAAATAATCGAGCAATCAAAATAAAAATTGTCACAGCAATTACAGGTTCCGAAACCTATTGATAGAGGTATCAACCATCGTAATCGGACCATTTTAGATTTTTGCCGCCCAAAAACTATTGGGCTATAGCACAGTTGATTTTCAATAAAATTGAATTTTCTAAGAAATGTTTAGAAATAATCGAGCAATCAAAATGAAAACTGTCACAGCAATTACAGGTTCCGAAACCTATTGATAGAGGTATCAACCATCGTAATCGGACCATTTTAGATTTTTGCAGCCCAAAAACTTGTGGGCTATAGCACAGTTGATTTTCAATAAAATGTTTAGAAATAATCGAGCAATCAAAATGAAAATTGTCACAGCAATTACAGGTTCTGAAACCTATTGATAGAGGTATCAACCATCGTAATCGGAGCATTTTCGATTTTTGCCGCCCAAAAACTTGTGGGCTATAGCACAGTTGATTTTCAATAAAATTGAATTTTCTAAGAAATGTTTAGAAATAATCGAGCAATCAAAATAAAAATTGTCATAGCAATTAGAGGTTCCGAAACCTATTGATAGAGGTATCAACCATCGTAATCGGAGCATTTTCGATTTTTGCAGCCCAAAAACTTGTGGGCTATAGCACAGTTGATTTTCAATAAAATTGAATTTTCTAAGAAATGTTTAGAAATAATCGAGCAATCAAAATAAAAATTGTCACAGCAATTACAGGTTCCGAAACCTATTGATAGAGGTATCAACCATCGTAATCGGACCATTTTCGATTTTTGCCGCCCAAAAACTTGTGGGCTATAGCACAGTTGTTTATCAATAAAATTGAATTTTCTAAGAAATGTTTAGAAATAATCGAGCAATCAAAATAAAAATTGTCACAGCAATTACAGGTTCCGAAACCTATTGATAGAGGTATCAACCATCGTAATCGGAGCATTTTAGATTTTTGCCGCCCAAAAACTTGTGGGCTATAGCACAGTTGATTTTCAATAAAATTGAATTTTCTAAGAAATGTTTAGAAATAATCGAGCAATCAAAATGAAAACTGTCACAGCAATTACAGGTTCCGAAACCTATTGATAGAGGTATCAACCATCGTAATCGGACCATTTTAGATTTTTGCAGCCCAAAAACTTGTGGGCTATAGCACAGTTGATTTTCAATAAAATGTTTAGAAATAATCGAGCAATCAAAATAAAAATTGTCACAGCAATTAGAGGTTCTGAAACCTATTGATAGAGGTATCAACCATCGTAATCGGACCATTTTAGATTTTTGCCGCCCAAAAACTTGTAGGCTATAGCACAGTTGATTTTCAATAAAATTGAATTTTCTAAGAAATGTTTAGAAATAATCGAGCAATCAAATTGAAAATTGTCACAGCACTTACAGGTTCCGAAACCTATTGATAGAGGTATCAACCATCGTAATCGGAGCATTTTCGATTTTTGCAGCCCAAAAACTTGTGGGCTATAGCACAGTTGATTTTCAATAAAATTGAATTTTCTAAGAAATGTTTAGAAATAAACGAGCAATCAAAATAAAAATTGTCACAGCAATTACAGGTTCCGAAACCTATTGATAGAGGTATCAACCATCGTAATCGGACCATTTTCGATTTTTGCCGCCCAAAAACTTGTGGGCTATAGCACAGTTGTTTATCAATAAAATTGAATTTTCTAAGAAATGTTTAGAAATAATCGAGCAATCAAAATAAAAATTGTCACAGCAATTACAGGTTCCGAAACCTATTGATAGAGGTATCAACCATCGTAATCGGAGCATTTTAGATTTTTGCCGCCCAAAAACTTGTGGGCTATAGCACAGTTGATTTTCAATAAAATTGAATTTTCTAAGAAATGTTTAGAAATAATCGAGCAATCAAAATGAAAACTGTCACAGCAATTACAGGTTCCGAAACCTATTGATAGAGGTATCAACCATCGTAATCGGACCATTTTAGATTTTTGCAGCCCAAAAACTTGTGGGCTATAACACAGCTGATTTTCAATAAAATTGAATTTTCTAAGAAATGTTTAGAAATAATCGAGCAATCAAAATGAAAACTGTCACAGCAAATACAGGTTCCGAAACCTATTGATAGAGGTATCAACCATCGTAATCGGAGCATTTTCGATTTTTGCAGCCCAAAAACTTGTGGGCTATAGCACAGTTGATTTTTAATAAAATGTTTAGAAATAATCGAGCAATCAAAATGAAAATTGTCACAGCAATTACAGGTTCTGAAACCTATTGATAGAGGTATCAACCATCGTAATCGGACCATTTTAGATTTTTGCCGCCCAAAAACTTGTGGGCTATAGCACAGTTGATTTTCAATAAAATTGAATTTTCTAAGAAATGTTTAGAAATAATCGAGCAATCAAAATAAAAATTGTCACAGCAATTAGAGGTTCCGAAACCTATTGATAGAGGTATCAACCATCGTAATCGGAGCATTTTAGATTTTTGCCGCCCAAAAACTTGTAGGCTATAGCACAGTTGATTTTCAATAAAATTGAATTTTCTAAGAAATGTTTAGAAATAATCGAGCAATCAAATTGAAAATTGTCACAGCACTTACAGGTTCCGAAACCTATTGATAGAGGTATCAACCATCGTAATCGGAGTATTTTCGATTTTTGCAGCCCAAAAACTTGTGGGCTATAGCACAGTTGATTTTCAATAAAATTGAATTTTCTAAGAAATGTTTAGAAATAATCGAGCAATCAAAATGAAAATTGTCACAGCAATTACAGGTTCCGAAACCTATTGATAGAGGTATCAACCATCGTAATCGGACCATTTTCGATTTTTGCCGCCCAAAAACTTGTGGGCTATAGCACAGTTGTTTATCAATAAAATTGAATTTTCTAAGAAATGTTTAGAAATAATCGAGCAATCAAAATAAAAATTGTCACAGCAATTACAGGTTCCGAAACCTATTGATAGAGGTATCAACCATCGTAATCGGAGCATTTTAGATTTTTGCCGCCCAAAAACTTGTGGGCTATAGCACAGTTGATTTTCAATAAAATTGAATTTTCTAAGAAATGTTTAGAAATAATCGAGCAATCAAAATGAAAACTGTCACAGCAATTACAGGTTCCGAAACCTATTGATAGAGGTATCAACCATCGTAATCGGAGCATTTTAGATTTTTGCAGCCCAAAAACTTGTGGGCTATAGCACAGTTGATTTTCAATAAAATTGAATTTTCTAAGAAATGTTTAGAAATAATCGAGCAATCAAAATAAAAATTGTCACAGCAATTACAGGTTCCGAAACCTATTGATAGAGGTATCAACCATCGTAATCGGAGCATTTTAGATTTTTGCCGCCCAAAAACTTGTGGGCTATAGCACAGTTGATTTTCAATAAAATTGAATTTTCTAAGAAATGTTTAGAAATAATCGAGCAATCAAAATAAAAATTGTCACAGCAATTACAGGTTCCGAAACCTATTGATAGAGGTATCAACCATCGTAATCGGACCATTTTAGATTTTTGCCGCCCAAAAACTTGTGGGCTATAGCACAGTTGATTTTCAATAAAATTGAATTTTCTAAGAAATGTTTAGAAATAATCGAGCAATCAAAATAAAAATTGTCACAGCAATTACAGGTTCCGAAACCTATTGATAGAGGTATCAACCATCGTAATCGGACCATTTTAGATTTTTGCCGCCCAAAAACTTGTGGGCTATAGCACAGTTGATTTTCAATAAAATTGAATTTTCTAAGAAATGTTTAGAAATAATCGAGCAATCAAATTGAAAATTGTCACAGCAATTACAGGTTCCGAAACCTATTGATAGAGGTATCAACCATCGTAATCGGAGCATTTTCGATTTTTGCAGCCCAAAAACTTGTGGGCTATAGCACAGTTGATTTTCAATAAAATTGAATTTTCTAAGAAATGTTTAGAAATAATCGAGCAATCAAAATAAAAATTGTCACAGCAATTACAGGTTCCGAAACCTATTGATAGAGGTATCAACCATCGTAATCGGACCATTTTCGATTTTTGCCGCCCAAAAACTTGTGGGCTATAGCACAGTTGTTTATCAATAAAATTGAATTTTCTAAGAAATGTTTAGAAATAATCGAGCAATCAAAATAAAAATTGTCACAGCAATTACAGGTTCCGAAACCTATTGATAGAGGTATCAACCATCGTAATCGGAGCATTTTAGATTTTTGCCGCCAAAAACTTGTGGGCTATAGCACAGTTGATTTTCAATAAAATTGAATTTTCTAAGAAATGTTTAGAAATAATCGAGCAATCAAAATAAAAATTGTCACAGCAATTACAGGTCCCGAAACCTATTGATAGAGGTATCAACCATCGTAATCGGACCATTTTAGATTTTTGCCGCCCAAAAACTTGTGGGCTATAGCACAGTTGATTTTCAATAAAATTGAATTTTCTAAGAAATGTTTAGAAATAATCGAGCAATCAAATTGAAAATTGTCACAGCACTTACAGGTTCCGAAACCTATTGATAGAGGTATCAACCATCGTAATCGGAGCATTTTAGATTTTTGCCGCCAAAAACTTGTGGGCTATAGCACAGTTGATTTTCAATAAAATTAAATTTTCTAAGAAATGTTTAGAAATAATCGAGCAATCAAAATAAAAATTGTCACAGCAATTACAGGTCCCGAAACCTATTGATAGAGGTATCAACCATCGTAATCGGAGCATTTTCGATTTTTGCCGCCCAAAAACTTGTGGGCTATAGCACAGTTGATTTTCAATAAAATTGAATTTTCTAAGAAATGTTTAGAAATAATCGAGCAATCAAAATAAAAATTGTCACAGCAATTACAGGTTCCGAAACCTATTGATAGGGGTATCAACCATCGTAATCGGACCATTTTAGATTTTTGCCGCGAAAAACTTGTGGGCTATAGCACAGTTGATTTTCAATAAAATTGAATTTTCTAAGAAATGTTTAGAAATAATCGAGCAATCAAATTGAAAATTGTCACAGCACTTACAGGTTCCGAAACCTATTGATAGAGGTATCAACCATCGTAATCGGAGCATTTTCGATTTTTGCAGCCCAAAAACTTGTGGGCTATAGCACAGTTGATTTTCAATAAAATTGAATTTTCTAAGAAATGTTTAGAAATAATCGAGCAATCAAAATAGAAATTGTCACAGCAATTACAGGTTCCGAAATCTATTGATAGAGGTATCAACCATCGTAATCGGACCATTTTCGATTTTTTCCGCCCAAAAACTTGTGGGCTATAGCACAGTTGTTTATCAATAAAATTGAATTTTCTAAGAAATGTTTAGAAATAATCGAGCAATCAAAATAAAAATTGTCACAGCAATTACAGGTTCCGAAACCTATTGATAGAGGTATCAACCATCGTAATCGGAGCATTTTAGATTTTTGCCGCCAAAAACTTGTGGGCTATAGCACAGTTGATTTTCAATAAAATTGAATTTTCTAAGAAATGTTTAGAAATAATCGAGCAATCAAAATAAAAATTGTCACAGCAATTACAGGTTCCGAAACCTATTGATAGAGGTATCAACCATCGTAATCGGACCATTTTAGATTTTTGCCGCCCAAAAACTTGTGGGCTATAGCACAGTTGATTTTCAATAAAATTGAATTTTCTAAGAAATGTTTAGAAATAATCGAGCAATCGAATTGAAAATTGTCACAGCACTTACAGGTTCCGAAACCTATTGATAGAGGTATCAACTATCGTAATCGGAGCATTTTCGATTTTTGCAGCCCAAAAACTTGTGGGCTATAGCACAGTTGATTTTCAATAAAATTGAATTTTCTAAGAAATGTTTAGAAATAATCGAGCAATCAAAATAAAAATTGTCACAGCAATTACAGGTTCCGAAACCTATTGATAGAGGTATCAACCATCGTAATCGGAGCATTTTCGATTTTTGCCGCCCAAAAACTTGTGGGCTATAGCACAGTTGATTTTCAATAAAATTGAATTTTCTAAGAAATGTTTAGAAATAATCGAGCAATCAAAATAAAAATTGTCACAGCAATTACAGGTTCCGAAACCTATTGATAGAGGTATCAACCATCGTAATCGGACCATTTTAGATTTTTGCCGCCCAAAAACTTGTGGGCTATAGCACAGTTGATTTTCAATAAAATTGAATTTTCTAAGAAATGTTTAGAAATAATCGAGCAATCAAAATGAAAATTGTCACAGCACTTACAGGTTCCGAAAACTATTGATAGAGGTATCAACCATCGTAATCGGACCATTTTAGATTTTTGCAGCCCAAAAACTTGTGGGCTGTAGCACAGTTGATTTTCAATAAAATTGAATTTTCTAAGAAATGTTTAGAAATAATCGAGCAATCAAAATGAAAATTGTCACAGCAATTACAGGTTCCGAAACCTATTGATAGAGGTATCAACCATCGTAATCGGACCATTTTAGATTTTTGCCGCCCAAAAACTTGTGGGCTATAGCACAGTTGATTTTCAATAAAATTGAATTTTCTAAGAAATGTTTAGAAATAATCGAGCAATCAAAATGAAAATTGTCACAGCAATTACAGGTTCCGAAACCTATTGATAGAGGTATCAACCATCGTAATCGGAGCATTTTCGATTTTTGCCGCCCAAAAACTTGTGGGCTATAGCACAGTTGATTTTCAATAAAATTGAATTTTCTAAGAAATGTATAGAAATAATCGAGCAATCAAAATAAAAATTGTCACAGCAATTACAGGTTCCGAAACCTATTGATAGAGGTACCAACCATCGTAATCGGACCATTTTAGATTTTTGCCGCCCATAAACTTGTGGGCTATAGCACAGTTGATTTTCAATAAAATTGAATTTCTAAGAAATGTTTAGAAATAATCGAGCAATCGCAATTAAAATGAAAATTTTCACAGCAATTACAGGTTCCGAAACCTATTGATAAAGGTATCAACCATCGTAATAGGAGCATTTTCGATTTTTGCCACCAAAAACTTGTGGGCTATAGCACAGTTGATTTTCAATAAAATTGAATTTTCTAAGAAATGTTTAGAAATAATCGAGCAATCAAAATGAAAATTGTCACAGCAATTACAGGTTCCGAAACCTATTGATAGAGGTATCAAACATCGTAATCGGAGCATTTTCGATTTTTGCCGCCAAAAACTTGTGGGCTATAGCACAGTTGATTTCAATAAAATTGAATTTTCTAAGAAATGTTTAGAAATAATCGAGCAATCAAAATGAAAATTGTCACAGCAATTACAGGTTCCGAAACCTATTGATAGAGGTACCAACCATCGTAATCGGACCATTTTAGATTTTTGCCGCCCAAAAACTTGTGGGCTATAGCACAGTTGATTTTCAATAAAATTGAATTTCTAAGAAATGTTTAGAAATAATCGAGCAATCAAAATGAAAATTTTCACAGCAATTACAGGTTCCGAAACCTATTGATAGAGGTATCAACCATCGTAATAGGAGCATTTTCGATTTTTGCCACCAAAAACTTGTGGGCTATAGCACAGTTGATTTTCAATAAAATTGAATTTTCTAAGAAATGTTTAGAAATAATCGAGCAATCAAAATGAAAATTGTCACAGCAATTACAGGTTCCGAAACCTATTGATAGAGGTATCAACCATCGTAATCGGACCATTCTAGATTTTTGCCGCCCAAAAACTTGTGGGCTATAGCACAGTTGATTTTCAATAAAATTGAATTTTCTAAGAAATGTTTAGAAATAATCGAGCAATCAAAATAAAAATTGTCACAGCAATTACAGGTTCCGAAACCTATTGATAGAGGTATCAACCATCGTAAACGGAGCATTTTCGATTTTTGCCGCCCAAAAACTTGTGGGCTATAGCACAGTTGATTTTCAATAAAATTGAATTTTCTAAGAAATGTTTAGAAATAATCGAGCAATCAAAATGAAAATTGTCACAGCAATTACAGGTTCCGAAACCTATTGATAGAGGTATCAACCATCGTAATCGGAGCATTTTAGATTTTTGCCGCCCAAAAACTTGTGGGCTATAGCACAGTTGATTTTCAATAAAATTGAATTTTCTAAGAAATGTTTAGAAATAATCGAGCAATCAAAATGAAAATTGTCACAGCAATTACAGGTCCCGAAACCTATTGATAGAGGTATCAACCATCGTAAACGGAGCATTTTCGATTTTTGCCGCCCAAAAACTTGTGGGCTATAGCACAGTTGATTTTCAATAAAATTGAATTTCTAAGAAATGTTTAGAAATAATCGAGCAATCAAAATGAAAATTGTCACAGCAATTACAGGTTCCGAAACCTATTGATAGAGGTATCAACCATCGTAATAGGAGCATTTTCGATTTTTGCCACCAAAAACTTGTGGGCTATAGCACAGTTGATTTTCAATAAAATTGAATTTTCTAAGAAATATTTAGAAATAATCGAGCAATCAAAATGAAAATTGTCACAGCAATTACAGGTTCCGAAACCTATTGATAGAGGTATCAACCATCGTAATCGGACCATTCTAGATTATTGCCGCCCAAAAACTTGTGGGCTATAGCACAGTTGATTTTCAATAAAATTGAATTTTCTAAGAAATGTTTAGAAATAATCGAGCAATCAAAATAAAAATTGTCACAGCAATTACAGGTTCCGAAACCTATTGATAGAGGTATCAACCATCGTAAACGGAGCATTTTCGATTTTTGCCGCCCAAAAACTTGTGGGCTATAGCACAGTTGATTTTCAATAAAATTGAATTTTCTAAGAAATGTTTAGAAATAATCGAGCAATCAAAATAAAAATTGTCACAGCAATTACAGGTTCCGAAACCTATTGATAGAGGTATCAACCATCGTAATCGGAGCATTTTAGATTTTTGCCGCCCAAAAACTTGTGGGCTATAGCACAGTTGATTTTCAATAAAATTGAATTTTCTAAGAAATGTTTAGAAATAATCAAGCAATCAAAATGAAAATTGTCACAGCAATTACAGGTTCCGAAACCTATTGATAGAGGTATCAACCATCGTAATCGGACCATTTTAGATTTTTGCCGCCCAAAAACTTGTGGGCTATAGCACAGTTGATTTTCAATAAAATTGAATTTTCTAAGAAATGTTTAGAAATAATCGAGCAATCAAAATGAAAATTGTCACAGCAATTACAGGTCCCGAAACCTATTGATAGAGGTATCAACCATCGTAATCGGACCATTTTAGATTTTTGCCGCCCAAAAACTTGTGGGCTATAGCACAGTTGATTTTCAATAAAATTGAATTTTCTAAGAAATGTATAGAAATAATCGAGCAATCAAAATGAAAATTGTCACAGCAATTACAGGTTCCGAAACCTATTGATAGAGGTATCAACCATCGTAATCGGACCATTTTCGATTTTTGCCGCCAAAAACTTGTGGGCTATAGCACAGTTGATTTTCAATAAAATTGAATTTTCTAAGAAATGTTTAGAAATAATCGAGCAATCAAAATGAAAATTGTCACAGCAATTACAGCTTCCGAAACCTATTGATAGAGGTATCAACCATCGTAATCCGACCATTTTAGGTTTTTGCCGCCCAAAAACTTGTGGGCTATAGCACAGTTGATTTTCAATAAAATTGAATTTTCTAAGAAATGTTTAGAAATAATCGAGCAATCAAAATAAAAATTGTCACAGCAATTACAGGTTCCGAAACCTATTGATAGAGGTATCAACCATCGTAATCGGACCATTTTAGATTTTTGCCGCCCAAAAACATGTGGGCTATAGCACAGTTGATTTTCAATAAAATTGAATTTTCTAAGAAATGTTTAGAAATAATCGAGCAATCAAAATGAAAATTGTCACAGCAATTACAGGTTCCGAAACCTATTGATAGAGGTATCAACCATCGTAATCGGAGCATTTTAGATTTTTGCGGCCCAAAAACTTGTGGGCTATAGCACAGTTGATTTTCAATAAAATTGAATTTTCTAAGAAATGTTTAGAAATAATCGAGCAATCAAAATAAAAATTGTCACAGCAATTACAGGTTCCGAAACCTATTGATAGAGGTATCAACCATCGTAATCGGAGCATTTTCGATTTTTGCCGCCAAAAACTTGTGGGCTATAGCACAGTTGATTTCAATAAAATTGAATTTTCTAAGAAATGTTTAGAAATAATCGAGCAATCAAAATGAAAATTGTCACAGCAATTACAGGTTCCGAAACCTATTGATAGAGGTACCAACCATCGTAATCGGAGCATTTTAGATTTTTGCCGCCCAAAAACTTGTGGGCTATAGCACAGTTGATTTTCAATAAAATTGAATTTTCTAAGAAATGTTTAGAAATAATCGAGCAATCAAAATGAAAATTGTCATAGCAATTACAGGTTCCGAAAACTATTGATAGAGGTATCAACCATCGTAATCGGAGCATTTTAGATTTTTGCCGCCCAAAAACTTGTGGGCTATAGCACAGTTGATTTTCAATAAAATTGAATTTTCTAAGAAATGTTTAGAAATAATCGAGCAATCAAAATAAAAATTGTCACAGCAATTACAGGTTCCGAAACCTATTGATAGAGGTATCAACCATCGTAAACGGACCATTTTCGATTTTTGCCGCCCAAAAACTTGTGGGCTATAGCACAGTTGATTTTCAATAAAATTGAATTTTCTAAGAAATGTTTAGAAATAATCGAGCAATCAAAATGAAAATTGTCACAGCAATTACAGGTTCCGAAACCTATTGATAGAGGTATCAACCATCGTAATCGGAGCATTTTAGATTTTTGCCGCCCAAAAACTTGTGGGCTATAGCACAGTTGATTTTCAATAAAATTGAATTTTCTAAGAAATGTTTAGAAATAATCGAGCAATCAAAATGAAAATTGTCACAACAATTACAGGTTCCGAAAACTATTGATAGAGGTATCAACCATCGTAATCGGAGCATTTTCGATTTTTGCCGCCCAAAAACTTGTGGGCTATAGCACAGTTGATTTTCAATAAAATTGAATTTTCTAAGAAATGTTTAGAAATAATCGAGCAATCAAAATGAAAATTGTCACAGCAATTACAGGTTCCGAAACCTATTGATAGAGGTATCAACCATCGTAATCGGACCATTTTAGATTTTTGCCGCCCAAAAACTTGTGGGCTATAGCACATTTGATTTTCAATAAAATTGAATTTTCTAAGAAATGTTTAGAAATAATCGAGCAATCAAAATGAAAATTGTCACAGCAATTACAGGTTCCAAAACCTATTGATAGAGGTATCAACCATCGTAAACGGAGCATTTTGGATTTTTGCCGCCCAAAAACTTGTGGGCTATAGCACAGTTGATTTTCAATAAAATTGAATTTTCTAAGAAATGTTTAGAAATAATCGAGCAATCAAAATGAAAATTGTCACAGCAATTACAGGTTCCGAAACCTATTGATAGAGGTATCAACCATCGTAATCGGGGCATTTTCGATTTTTGCCGCCAAAAACTTGTGGGCTATAGCACAGTTGATTTTCAATAATATTAAATTTTCTAAGAAATGTTTAGAAATAATCGATCAATCTAAATGAAAATTGTCACAGCAATTACAGGTTCCGAAACCTATTGATAGAGGTACCAACCATCGTAATCGGACCATTTTAGATTTTTGCCGCCCAAAAACTTGTGGGCTATAGCACAGTTGATTTTCAATAAAATTGAATTTTCTAAGAAATGTTTAGAAATAATCGAGCAATCAAAATGAAAATTGTCACAGCAATTACAGGTTCCGAAACCTATTGATAGAGGTACCAACCATCGTTATCGGACCATTTTAGATTTTTGCCGCCCAAAAACTTGTGGGCTATAGCACAGTTGATTTTCAATAAAATTGAATTTTCTAAGAAATGTTTAGAAATAATCGAGAAATCAAAATAAAAATTGTCACAGCAATTACAGGTTCCGAAACCTATTGATAGAGGTATCAACCATCGTAATCGGACCATTTTAGATTTTTGCCGCCCAAAAACATGTGGGCTATAGCACAGTTGATTTTCAATAAAATTGAATTTTCTAAGAAATGTTTAGAAATAATCGAGCAATCAAAATGAAAATTGTCACAGCAATTACAGGTTCCGAAACCTATTGATAGAGGTATCAACCATCGTAATCGGAGCATTTTAGATTTTTGCCGCCCAAAAACTTGTGGGCTATAGCACAGTTGATTTTCAATAAAATTGAATTTTCTAAGAAATCTTTAGAAATAATCGAGCAATCAAAATAAAAATTGTCACAGCAATTACAGGTTCCGAAACCTATTGATAGAGGTATGAACCATCGTAATCGGACCATTTTAGATTTTTGCCGCCCAAAAACTTGTGGGCTATAGCACAGTTGATTTTCAATAAAATTGAATTTTCTAAGAAATGTTTAGAAATAATCGGGCAATCAAAATAAAAATTGTCACAGCAATTACAGGTTCCGAAACCTATTGATAGAGGTATCAACCATCGTAATCGGACCATTTTAGATTTTTGCCGCCCAAAAACATGTGGGCTATAGCACAGTTGATTTTCAATAAAATTGAATTTTCTAAGAAATGTTTAGAAATAATCGAGCAATCAAAATGAAAATTGTCACAGCAATTACAGGTTCCGAAACCTATTGATAGAGGTATCAACCATCGTAATCGGAGCATTTTCGATTTTTGCCGCCAAAAACTTGTGGGCTATAGCACAGTTGATTTTCATAAAAATTGAATTTTCTAAGAAATGTTTAGAAATAATCGAGCAATCAAAATGAAAATTGTCACAGCAATTACAGGTTCCGAAACCTATTGATAGAGGTACCAACCATCGTAATCGGACCATTTTAGATTTTTGCCGCCCAAAAACATGTGGGCTATAGCACAGTTGATTTTCAATAAAATTGAATTTTCTAAGAAATGTTTAGAAATAATCGAGCAATCAAAATGAAAATTGTCACAGCAATTACAGGTTCCGAAACCTATTGATAGAGGAACCAACCATCGTAATCGGACCATTTTAGATTTTTGCCGCCCAAAAACTTGTGGGCTATAGCACAGTTGATTTTCAATAAAATTGAATTTTCTAAGAAATGTTTAGAAATAATCGAGCAATCAAAATGAAAATTGTCACAGCAATTACAGGTTCCAAAACCTATTGATAGAGGTATCAACCATCGTAAACGGAGCATTTTGGATTTTTGCCGCCCAAAAACTTGTGGGCTATAGCACAGTTGATTTTCAATAAAATTGAATTTTCTAAGAAATGTTTAGAAATAATCGAGCAATCAAAATGAAAATTGTCACAGCAATTACAGGTTCCGAAACCTATTGATAGAGGTATCAACCATCGTAATCGGGGCATTTTCGATTTTTGCCGCCCAAAAACTTGTGGGCTATAGCACAGTTGATTTTCAATAATATTAAATTTTCTAAGAAATGTTTAGAAATAATCGATCAATCTAAATGAAAATTGTCACAGCAATTACAGGTTCCGAAACCTATTGATAGAGGTACCAACCATCGTAATCGGACCATTTTAGATTTTTGCCGCCCAAAAACTTGTGGGCTATAGCACAGTTGATTTTCAATAAAATTGAATTTTCTAAGAAATGTTTAGAAATAATCGAGCAATCAAAATGAAAATTGTCACAGCAATTACAGGTTCCGAAACCTATTGATAGAGGTACCAACCATCGTTATCGGACCATTTTAGATTTTTGCCGCCCAAAAACTTGTGGGCTATAGCACAGTTGATTTTCAATAAAATTGAATTTTCTAAGAAATGTTTAGAAATAATCGAGAAATCAAAATAAAAATTGTCACAGCAATTACAGGTTCCGAAACCTATTGATAGAGGTATCAACCATCGTAATCGGACCATTTTAGATTTTTGCCGCCCAAAAACATGTGGGCTATAGCACAGTTGATTTTCAATAAAATTGAATTTTCTAAGAAATGTTTAGAAATAATCGAGCAATCAAAATTAAAATTGTCACAGCAATTACAGGTTCCGAAACCTATTGATAGAGGTATCAACCATCGTAATCGGAGCATTTTAGATTTTTGCCGCCCAAAAACTTGTGGGCTATAGCACAGTTGATTTTCAATAAAATTGAATTTTCTAAGAAATCTTTAGAAATAATCGAGCAATCAAAATAAAAATTGTCACAGCAATTACAGGTTCCGAAACCTATTGATAGAGGTATGAACCATCGTAATCGGACCATTTTAGATTTTTGCCGCCCAAAAACTTGTGGGCTATAGCACAGTTGATTTTCAATAAAATTGAATTTTCTAAGAAATGTTTAGAAATAATCGGGCAATCAAAATAAAAATTGTCACAGCAATTACAGGTTCCGAAACCTATTGATAGAGGTATCAACCATCGTAATCGGACCATTTTAGATTTTTGCCGCCCAAAAACATGTGGGCTATAGCACAGTTGATTTTCAATAAAATTGAATTTTCTAAGAAATGTTTAGAAATAATCGAGCAATCAAAATGAAAATTGTCACAGCAATTACAGGTTCCGAAACCTATTGATAGAGGTATCAACCATCGTAATCGGAGCATTTTCGATTTTTGCCGCCAAAAACTTGTGGGCTATAGCACAGTTGATTTTCAATAAAATTGAATTTTCTAAGAAATGTTTAGAAATAATCGAGCAATCAAAATGAAAATTGTCACAGCAATTACAGGTTCCGAAACCTATTGATAGAGGTACCAACCATCGTAATCGGACCATTTTAGATTTTTGCCGCCCAAAAACATGTGGGCTATAGCACAGTTGATTTTCAATAAAATTGAATTTTCTAAGAAATGTTTAGAAATAATCGAGCAATCAAAATGAAAATTGTCACAGCAATTACAGGTTCCGAAACCTATTGATAGAGGAACCAACCATCGTAATCGGACCATTTTAGATTTTTGCCGCCCAAAAACTTGTGGGCTATAGCACAGTTGATTTTCAATAAAATTGAATTTTCTAAGAAATGTTTAGAAATAATCGAGCAATCAAAATAAAAATTGTCACAGCAATTACAGGTTCCGAAACCTATTGATAGAGGTATGAACCATCGTAATCGGAGCATTTTAGATTTTTGCCGCCCAAAAACTTGTGGGCTATAGCACAGTTGATTTTCAATAAAATTGAATTTTCTAAGAAATGTTTAGAAATAATCGGGCAATCAAAATAAAAATTGTCACAGCAATTACAGGTTCCGAAACCTATTGATAGAGGTATCAACCATCGTAATCGGACCATTTTAGATTTTTGCCGCCCAAAAACATGTGGGCTATAGCACAGTTGATTTTCAATAAAATTGAATTTTCTAAGAAATGTTTAGAAATAATCGAGCAATCAAAATGAAAATTGTCACAGCAATTACAGGTTCCGAAACCTATTGATAGAGGTATCAACCATCGTAATCGGAGCATTTTAGATTTTTGCCGCCCAAAAACTTGTGGGCTATAGCACAGTTGATTTTCAATAAAATTGAATTTTCTAAGAAATGTTTAGAAATAATCGAGCAATCAAAATAAAAATTGTCACATCAATTACAGGTTCCGAAACCTATTGATAGAGGTATCAACCATCGTAATCGGAGCATTTTAGATTTTTGCCGCCCAAAAACATGTGGGCTATATTAGTTGATTTTCAATAAAATTGAATTTTCTAAGAAATGTTTAGAAATAATCGAGCAATCAAAATGAAAATTGTCACAGCAATTACAGGTTCCGAAACCTATTGATAGAGGTATCAACCATCGTAATCGGAGCATTTTAGATTTTTGCCGCCCAAAAACTTGTGGGCTATAGCACAGTTGATTTTCAATAAAATTGAATTTTCTAAGAAATGTTTAGAAATAATCGAGCAATCAAAATAAAAATTGTCACAGCAATTACAGGTTCCGAAACCTATTGATAGAGGTATGAACCATCGTAATCGGAGCATTTTAGATTTTTGCCGCCCAAAAACTTGTGGGCTATAGCACAGTTGATTTTCAATAAAATTGAATTTTCTAAGAAATGTTTAGAAATAATCGGGCAATCAAAATAAAAATTGTCACAGCAATTACAGGTTCCGAAACCTATTGATAGAGGTATCAACCATCGTAATCGGACCATTTTAGATTTTTGCCGCCCAAAAACATGTGGGCTATAGCACAGTTGATTTTCAATAAAATTGAATTTTCTAAGAAATGTTTAGAAATAATCGAGCAATCAAAATGAAAATTGTCACAGCAATTACAGGTTCCGAAACCTATTGATAGAGGTATCAACCATCGTAATCGGAGCATTTTAGATTTTTGCCGCCCAAAAACTTGTGGGCTATAGCACAGTTGATTTTCAATAAAATTGAATTTTCTAAGAAATGTTTAGAAATAATCGAGCAATCAAAATAAAAATTGTCACATCAATTACAGGTTCCGAAACCTATTGATAGAGGTATCAACCATCGTAATCGGAGCATTTTAGATTTTTGCCGCCCAAAAACTTGTGGGCTATAGCACAGTTGATTTTCAATAAAATTGAATTTTCTAAGAAATGTTTAGAAATAATCGAGCAATCAAAATAAAAATTGTCACAGCAATTACTGGTTCCGAAACCTATTGATAGAGGTATCAACCATCGTAATCGGAGCATTTTCGATTTTTGCCGCCCAAAAACTTGTGGGCTATAGCACAGTTGATTTTCAATAAAATTGAATTTTCTAAGAAATGTTTAGAAATAATCGAGCAATCAAAATGAAAATTGTCACAGCAATTACAGGTCCCGAAACCTATTGATAGAGGTATCAACCATCGTAATCGGACCATTTTAGATTTTTGCCGCCCAAAAACTTGTGGGCTATAGCACAGTTGATTTTCAATAAAATTGAATTTTCTAAGAAATGTATAGAAATAATCGAGCAATCAAAATAAAAATTGTCACAGCAATTACAGGTTCCGAAAACTATTGATAGAGGTATCAACCATCGTAATCGGAGCATTTTAGATTTTTGCCGCCCAAAAACTTGTGGGCTATAGCACAGTTGATTTTCAATAAAATTGAATTTTCTAAGAAATGTTTAGAAATAATCGAGCAATCAAAATAAAAATTGTCACAGCAATTACAGGTTCCGAAACCTATTGATAGAGGTATCAACCATCGTAATCGGACCATTTTAGATTTTTGCCGCCCAAAAACTTGTGGGCTATAGCACAGTTGATTTTCAATAAAATTGAATTTTCTAAGAAATGTTTAGAAATAATCGAGCAATCAAAATGAAAATTGTCACAGCAATTACAGGTTCCGAAACCTATTGATAGAGGTATCAACCATCGTAATCGGAGCATTTTCGATTTTTGCCGCCCAAAAACTTGTGGGCTATAGCACAGTTGATTTTCAATAAAATTGAATTTTCTAAGAAATGTTTAGAAATAATCGAGCAATCGCAATCAAAATGAAAATTTTCACAGCAATTACAGGTTCCGAAACCTATTGATAGAGGTATCAACCATCGTAATAGGAGCATTTTCGATTTTTGCCACCAAAAACTTGTGGGCTATAGCACAGTTGATTTTCAATAAAATTGAATTTTCTAAGGAATGTTTAGAAATAATCGAGCAATCAAAATGAAAATTGTCACAGCAATTACAGGTTCCGAAACCTATTGATAGAGGTATCAACCATCGTAATCGGAGAATTTTCGATTTTTGCCGCCAAAAACTTGTGGGCTATAGGAGCACAGTTGATTTCAATAAAATTGAATTTTCTAAGAAATGTTTAGAAATAATCGAGCAATCAAAATGAAAATTGTCACAGCAATTACAGGTTCCGAAACCTATTGATAGAGGTACCAACCATCGTAATCGGACCATTTTCGATTTTTGCCGCCCAAAAACTTGTGGGCTATAGCACAGTTGATTTTCAATAAAATTGAATTTCTAAGAAATGTTTAGAAATAATCGAGCAATCGCAATCAAAATGAAAATTTTCACAGCAATTACAGGTTCCGAAACCTATTGATAGAGGTATCAACCATCGTAATAGGAGCATTTTCGATTTTTGCCACCAAAAACTTGTGGGCTATAGCACAGTTGATTTTCAATAAAATTGAATTTTCTAAGGAATGTTTAGAAATAATCGAGCAATCAAAATGAAAATTGTCACAGCAATTACAGGTTCCGAAACCTATTGATAGAGGTATCAACCATCGTAATCGGAGCATTTTCAATTTTTGCCGCCAAAAACTTGTGGGCTATAGCACAGTTGATTTCAATAAAATTGAATTTTCTAAGAAATGTTTAGAAATAATCGAGCAATCAAAATGAAAATTGTCACAGCAATTACAGGTTCCGAAACCTATTGATAGAGGTATCAACCATCGTAATCGGACCATTCTAGATTTTTGCCGCCCAAAAACTTGTGGGCTATAGCACAGTTGATTTTCAATAAAATTGAATTTTCTAAGAAATGTTTAGAAATAATCGAGCAATCAAAATAAAAATTGTCACAGCAATTACAGGTTCCGAAACCTATTGATAGAGGTATCAACCATCGTAAACGGAGCATTTTCGATTTTTGCCGCCCAAAAACTTGTGGGCTATAGCACAGTTGATTTTCAATAAAATTGAATTTTCTAAGAAATGTTTAGAAATAATCGAGCAATCAAAATGAAAATTGTCACAGCAATTACAGGTTCCGAAACCTATTGATAGAGGTATCAACCATCGTAATCGGAGCATTTTCGATTTTTGCCACCAAAAACTTGTGGGCTATAGCACAGTTGATTTTCAATAAAATTGAATTTTCTAAGAAATGTTTAGAAATAATCAAGCAATCAAAATGAAAATTGTCACAGCAATTACAGGTTCCGAAACCTATTGATAGAGGTATCAACCATCGTAATCGGACCATTTTAGATTTTTGCCGCCCAAAAACTTGTGGGCTATAGCACAGTTGATTTTCAATAAAATTGAATTTTCTAAGAAATGTTTAGAAATAATCGAGCAATCAAAATGAAAATTGTCACAGCAATTACAGGTCCCGAAACCTATTGATAGAGGTATCAACCATCGTAATCGGACCATTTTAGATTTTTGCCGCCCAAAAACTTGTGGGCTATAGCACAGTTGGTTTTCAATAAAATTGAATTTTCTAAGAAATGTATAGAAATAATCGAGCAATCAAAATGAAAATTGTCACAGCAATTACAGGTTCCGAAACCTATTGATAGAGGTATCAACCATCGTAATCGGAGCATTTTCGATTTTTGCCGCCAAAAACTTGTGGTCTATAGCACAGTTGATTTTCAATAAAATTGAATTTTCTAAGAAATGTTTAGAAATAATCGAGCAATCAAAATGAAAATTGTCACAGCAATTACAGCTTCCGAAACCTATTGATAGAGGTATCAACCATCGTAATCCGACCATTTTAGGTTTTTGCCGCCCAAAAACTTGTGGGCTATAGCACAGTTGATTTTCAATAAAATTGAATTTTCTAAGAAATGTTTAGAAATAATCGAGCAATCAAAATAAAAATTGTCACAGCAATTACAGGTTCCGAAACCTATTGATAGAGGTATCAACCATCGTAATCGGACCATTTTAGATTTTTGCCGCCCAAAAACATGTGGGCTATAGCACAGTTGATTTTCAATAAAATTGAATTTTCTAAGAAATGTTTAGAAATAATCGAGCAATCAAAATAAAAATTGTCACAGCAATTACAGGTTCCGAAACCTATTGATAGAGGTATCAACCATCGTAATCGGAGCATTTTAGATTTTTGCGGCCCAAAAACTTGTGGGCTATAGCACAGTTGATTTTCAATAAAATTGAATTTTCTAAGAAATGTTTAGAAATAATCGAGCAATCAAAATAAAAATTGTCACAGCAATTACAGGTTCCGAAACCTATTGATAGAGGTATCAACCATCGTAATCGGAGCATTTTCGATTTTTGCCGCCAAAAACTTGTGGGCTATAGCACAGTTGATTTCAATAAAATTGAATTTTCTAAGAAATGTTTAGAAATAATCGAGCAATCAAAATGAAAATTGTCACAGCAATTACAGGTTCCGAAACCTATTGATAGAGGTACCAACCGTCGTAATCGGAGCATTTTAGATTTTTGCCGCCCAAAAACTTGTGGGCTATAGCACAGTTGATTTTCAATAAAATTGAATTTTCTAAGAAATGTTTAGAAATAATCGAGCAATCAAAATGAAAATTGTCACAGCAATTACAGGTTCCGAAAACTATTGATAGAGGTATCAACCATCGTAATCGGAGCATTTTAGATTTTTGCCGCCCAAAAACTTGTGGGCTATAGCACAGTTGATTTTCAATAAAATTGAATTTTCTAAGAAATGTTTAGAAATAATCGAGCAATCAAAATAAAAATTGTCACAGCAATTACAGGTTCCGAAACCTATTGATAGAGGTATCAACCATCGTAAACGGAGCATTTTCGATTTTTGCCGCCCAAAAACTTGTGGGCTATAGCACAGTTGATTTTCAATAAAATTGAATTTTCTAAGAAATGTTTAGAAATAATCGAGCAATCAAAATGAAAATTGTCACAGCAATTACAGGTTCCGAAACCTATTGATAGAGGTATCAACCATCGTAATCGGAGCATTTTAGATTTTTGCCGCCCAAAAACTTGTGGGCTATAGCACAGTTGATTTTCAATAAAATTGAATTTTCTAAGAAATGTTTAGAAATAATCAAGCAATCAAAATAAAAATTGTCACAGCAATTACAGGTTCCGAAACCTATTGATAGAGGTATCAACCATCGTAAACGGAGCATTTTGGATTTTTGCCGCCCAAAAACTTGTGGGCTATAGCACAGTTGATTTTCAATAAAATTGAATTTTCTAAGAAATGTTTAGAAATAATCGAGCAATCAAAATGAAAATTGTCACAGCAATTACAGGTTCCGAAACCTATTGATAGAGGTATCAACCATCGTAATCGGGGCATTTTCGATTTTTGCCGCCCAAAAACTTGTGGGCTATAGCACAGTTGATTTTCAATAATATTGAATTTTCTAAGAAATGTTTAGAAATAATCGATCAATCTAAATGAAAATTGTCACAGCAATTACAGGTTCCGAAACCTATTGATAGAGGTATCAACCATCGTAATCGGAGCATTTTAGATTTTTGCCGCCCAAAAACTTGTGGGCTATAGCACAGTTGATTTTCAATAAAATTGAATTTTCTAAGAAATGTTTAGAAATAATCGAGCAATCAAAATGAAAATTGTCACAGCAATTACAGGTTCCGAAACCTATTGATAGAGGTATCAACCATCGTAATCGGACCATTTTAGATTTTTGCCGCCCAAAAACTTGTGGGCTATAGCACAGTTGATTTTCAATAAAATTGAATTTTCTAAGAAATGTTTAGAAATAATCGAGCAATCAAAATGAAAATTGTCACAGCAATTACAGGTTCCGAAACCTATTGATAGAGGTATCAGCCATCGTAATCGGGGCATTTTCGATTTTTGCCGCCCAAAAACTTGTGGGCTATAGCACAGTTGATTTTCAATAAAATTGAATTTTCTAAGAAATGTTTAGAAATAATCGAGCAATCTAAATGAAAATTGTCACAGCAATTACAGGTTCCGAAACCTATTGATAGAGGTATCAACCATCGTAATCGGACCATTTTAGATTTTTGCCGCCCAAAAACTTGTGGGCTATAGCACAGTTGATTTTCAATAAAATTGAATTTTCTAAGAAATGTATAGAAATAATCGAGCAATCAAAATAAAAATTGTCACAGCAATTACAGGTTCCGAAACCTATTGATAGAGGTATCAACCATCGTAATCGGAGCATTTTCGATTTTTGCCGCCAAAAACTTGTGGGCTATAGCACAGTTGATTTTCAATAAAATTGAATTTTCTAAGAAATATTTAGAAATAAACGAGCAATCAAAATGAAAATTGTCACAGCAATTACAGGTTCCGAAACCTATTGATAGAGGTATCAACCATCGTAATCGGAGCATTTTAGATTTTTGCCGCCCAAAAACTTGTGGGCTATAGCACAGTTGATTTTTAATAAAATTGAATTTCCTAAGAAATGTTTAGAAATAATCGAGCAATCAAAATGAAAATTGTCACAGCAATTACAGGTTCTGAAACCTATTGATAGAGGTATCAACCATCGTAATCGGACCATTTTCGATTTTTGCCGCCCAAAAACTTGTGGGCTATAGCACAGTTGATTTTCAATAAAATTGAATTTTCTAAGAAATGTTTAGAAATAATCGAGCAATCAAAATGAAAATTGTCACAGCAATTACAGGTTCCGAAACCTATTGATAGAGGTATCAACCATCGTAATCGAACCATTTTAGATTTTTGCCGCCCAAAAATTTGTGGGCTATAGCACAGTTGATTTTCAATAAAATTGAATTTTCTAAGAAATGTTTAGAAATAATCGAGCAATCAAAATGAAAATTGTCACAGCAATTACAGGTTCCGAAACCTATTGATAGAGGTATCAACCATCGTAATCGGACCATTTTAGATTTTTGCCGCCCAAAAACTTGTGGGCTATAGCACAGTTGATTTTCAATAAAATTGAATTTTCTAAGAAATGTTTAGAAATAATCGAGCAATCAAAATAAAAATTGTCACAGCAATTACAGGTTCCGAAACCTATTGATAGAGGTATCAACCATCGTAAACGGAGCATTTTCGATTTTTGCCGCCCAAAAACTTGTGGGCTATAGCACAGTTGATTTTCAATAAAATTGAATTTTCTAAGAAATGTTTAGAAATAATCGAGCAATCAAAATAAAAATTGTCACAGCAATTACAGGTTCCGAAACCTATTGATAGAGGTATCAACCATCGTAATCGGACCATTTTAGATTTTTGCCGCCCAAAAACTTGTGGGCTATAGCACAGTTGATTTTCAATAAAATTGAATTTTCTAAGAAATGTTTAGAAATAATCGAGCAATCAAAATGAAAATTGTCACAGCAATTACAGGTTCCGAAACCTATTGATAGAGGTATCAACCATCGTAATCGGACCATTTTAGATTTTTGCCGCCCAAAAACTTGTGGGCTATAGCACAGTTGATTTTCAATAAAATTGAATTTTCTAAGAAATGTTTAGAAATAATCGAGCAATCAAAATAAAAATTGTCACAGCAATTACAGGTCCCGAAACCTATTGATAGAGGTATCAACCATCGTAATCGGAGCATTTTAGATTTTTGCCGCCCAAAAACTTGTGGGCTATAGCACAGTTGATTTTCAATAAAATTGAATTTTCTAAGAAATGTTTAGAAATAATCGAGCAATCAAAATGAAAATTGTCACAGCAATTACAGGTCCCGAAACCTATTGATAGAGGTATCAACCATCGTAAACGGAGCATTTTCGATTTTTGCCGCCCAAAAACTTGTGGGCTATAGCACAGTTGATTTTCAATAAAATTGAATTTTCTAAGAAATGTTTAGAAATAATCGAGCAATCAAAATGAAAATTGTCACAGCAATTACAGGTTCCGAAACCTATTGATAGAGGTATCAACCATCGTAATCGGACCATTTTAGATTTTTGCCGCCCAAAAACTTGTGGGCTATAGCACAGTTGATTTTCAATAAAATTGAATTTTCTAAGAAATGTTTAGAAATAATCGAGCAATCAAAATAAAAATTGTCACAGCAATTACAGGTTCCGAAACCTATTGATAGAGGTATCAACCATCGTAATCGGAGCGTTTTAGATGTTTGCCGCCCAAAAACTTGTGGGCTATAGCACAGTTGATTTTCAATAAAATTGAATTTTCTAAGAAATGTTTAGAAATAATCGAGCAATCAAAATGAAAATTGTCACAGCAATTACAGGTTCCGAAACCTATTGATAGAGGTATCAACCATCGTAATCGGACCATTTTAGATTTTTGCCGCCCAAAAACTTGTGGGCTATAGCACAGTTGATTTTCAATAAAATTGAATTTTCTAAGAAATGTTTAGAAATAATCGAGCAATCAAAATGAAAATTGTCACAGCAATTACAGGTTCCGAAACCTATTGATAGAGGTATCAACCATCGTAATCGGACCATTTTAGATTTTTGTCGCCCAAAAACTTGTGGGCTATAGCACAGTTGATTTTCAATAAAATTGAATTTTCTAAGTAATGTATAGAAATAATCGAGCAATCAAAATAAAAATTGTCACAGCAATTACAGGTTCCGAAACCTATTGATAGAGGTATCAACCATCGTAATCGGAGCATTTTCGATTTTTGCCGCCAAAAACTTGTGGGCTATAGCACAGTTGATTTTCAATAAAATTGAATTTTCTAAGAAATGTTTAGAAATAATCGAGCAATCAAAATAAAAATTGTCACAGCAATTACAGGTTCCGAAACCTATTGATAGAGGTATCAACCATCGAAATCGGAGCATTTTAGATTTTTGCCGCCCAAAAACTTGTGGGCTATAGCACAGTTGATTTTCAATAAAATTGAATTTTCTAAGAAATGTTTAGAAATAAACGAGCAATCAAAATGAAAATTGTCACAGCAATTACAGGTTCCGAAACCTATTGATAGAGGTATCAACCATCGTAATCGGAGCATTTTAGATTTTTGCCGCCCAAAAACTTGTGGGCTATAGCACAGTTGATTTTCAATAAAATTGAATTTTCTAAGAAATGTTTAGAAATAATCGAGCAATCAAAATGAAAATTGTCACAGCAATTACAGGTTCCGAAACCTATTGATAGAGGTATCAACCATCGTAATCGGACCATTTTAGATTTTTGCCGCCCAAAAATATGTGGGCTATAGCACAGTTGATTTTCAATAAAATTGAATTTTCTAAGAAATGTTTGGAAATAATCGAGCAATCAAAATGAAAATTGTCACAGCAATTACAGGTTCCGAAACCTATTGATAGAGGTATCAACCATCGTAATCGGAGCATTTTAGATTTTTGCCGCCCAAAAACTTGTGGGCTATAGCACAGTTGATTTTCAATAAAATTGAATTTTCTAAGAAATGTTTAGAAATAATCGAGCAATCAAAATAAAAATTGTCACAGCAATTACAGGTTCCGAAACCTATTGATAGAGGTATCAACCATCGTAATCGGAGCATTTTAGATTTTTGCCGCCCAAAAACTTGTGGGCTATAGCACAGTTGGTTTTCAATAAAATTGAATTTTCTAAGAAATGTTTAGAAATAATCGAGCAATCAAAATGAAAATTGTACAGCAATTACAGGTTCCGAAACCTATTGATACAGGTATCAACCATCGTAATCGGAGCATTTTAGATTTTTGCCGCCCAAAAACTTGTGGGCTATAGCACAGTTGATTTTCAATAAAATTGAATTTTCTAAGAAATGTTTAGAAATAATCGAGCAATCAAAATGAAAATTGTCACAGCAATTACAGGTTCCGAAACCTATTGATAGAGGTATCAACCATCGTAATCGGAGCATTTTAGATTTTTGCCGCCCAAAAACTTGTGGGCTATAGCACAGTTGATTTTCAATAAAATTGAATTTTCTAAGAAATGTTTAGAAATAATCGAGCAATCAAAATAAAAATTGTCGCAGCAATTACAGGTTCCGAAACCTATTGATAGAGGTATCAACCATCGTAATCGGACCATTTTAGATTTTTGCCGCCCAAAAACTTGTGGGCTATAGCACAGTTGATTTTCAATAAAATTGAATTTTCTAAGAAATGTTTAGAAATAATCGAGCAATCAAAATAAAAATTGTCACAGCAATTACAGGTTCCGAAACCTATTGATAGAAGTATCAACCATCGTAATCGGAGCATTTTCGATTTTTGCCGCCCAAAAACTTGTGGGCTATAGCACAGTTGATTTTCAATAAAATTGAATTTTCTATGAAATGTTTAGAAATAATCGAGCAATCAAAATGAAAATTGTCACAGCAATTACAGGTTCCGAAACCTATTGATACAGGTATCAACCATCGTAATCGGAGCATTTTAGATTTTTGCCGCCCAAAAACTTGTGGGCTATAGCACAGTTGATTTTCAATAAAATTGAATTGTCTAAGAAATGTTTAGAAATAATCGAGCAATCAAAATGAAAATTGTCACAGCAATTACAGGTTCCGAAACCTATTGATAGAGGTATCAACCATCGTAATCGGACTATTTTAGATTTTTGCCGCCCAAAAACTTGTGGGCTAAAGCACAGTTGATTTTCAATAAAATTGAATTTTCTAAGAAATGTTTAGAAATAATCGAGCAATCAAAATAAAAATTGTCACAGCAATTACAGGTTCCGAAACCTATTGATAGAGGTATCAACCATCGTAATCGGAGCATTTTAGATTTTTGCCGCCCAAAAACTTGTGGGCTATAGCACAGTTGATTTTCAATAAAATTGAATTTTCTAAGAAATGTTTAGAAATAATCGAGCAATCAAAATAAAAATTGTCACAGCAATTACAGGTTCCGAAACCTATTGATAGAGGTATCAACCATCGTAATCGGACCATTTTAGATTTTTGCCGCCCAAAAACTTGTGGGCTATAGCACAGTTGATTTTCAATAAAATTGAATTTTCTAAGAAATGTTTAGAAATAATCGAGCAATCAAAATAAAAATTGTCACAGCAATTACAGGTTCCGAAACCTATTGATAGAGGTATCAACCATCGTAATAGGAGCATTTTAGATTTTTGCCGCCCAAAAACTTGTAGGCTATAGCACAGTTGATTTTCAATAAAATTGAATTTTCTAAGAAATGTTTAGAAATAATCGAGCAATCAAAATAAAAATTGTCACAGCAATTACAGGTTCCGAAACCTAGATAGAGGTATCAACCATCGTAATCGGACCATTTTAGATTTTTGCCGCCCAAAAACTTGTGGGCTATAGCACAGTTGATTTTCAATAAAATTGAATTTTCTAAGAAATGTTTAGAAATAATCGAGCAATCAAAATAAAAATTGTCACAGCAATTACAGGTTCCGAAACCTATTGATAGAAGTATCAACCATCGTAATCGGAGCATTTTCGATTTTTGCCGCCCAAAAACTTGTGGGCTATAGCACAGTTGATTTTCAATCAAATTGAATTTTCTAAGAAATGTTTAGAAATAATCGAGCAATCAAAATGAAAATTGTCACAGCAATTACAGGTTCCGAAACCTATTGATACAGGTATCAACCATCGTAATCGGAGCATTTTAGATTTTTGCCGCCCAAAAACTTGTGGGCTATAGCACAGTTGATTTTCAATAAAATTGAATTTTCTAAGAAATGTTTAGAAATAATCGAGCAATCAAAATGAAAATTGTCACAGCAATTACAGGTTCCGAAACCTATTGATAGAGGTATCAACCATCGTAATCGGACCATTTTAGATTTTTGCCGCCCAAAAACTTGTGGGCTATAGCACAGTTGATTTTCAATAAAATTGAATTTTCTAACAAATGTTTAGAAATAATCGAGCAATCAAAATAAAAATTGTCACAGCAATTACAGGTTCCGAAACCTATTGATAGAGGTATCAACCATCGTAATCGGACCATTTTAGATTTTTGCCGCCCAAAAACTTGTGGGCACACAACACAGTTGATTTTCAATAAAATTGAATTTTCTAAGAAATGTTTAGAAATAATCGAGCAATCAAAATGAAAATTGTCACAGCAATTACAGGTTTGATACACAGTTGATTTTCAATAAAATTGAATTTTCTAAGAAATGTTTAGAAATAATCGAGCAATCAAAATGAAAATTGTCACAGCAATTACAGGTTCCGAAACCTATTGATAGAGGTATCAACCATCGTAATCGGACCATTTTAGATTTTTGTCGCCCAAAAACTTGTGGGCTATAGCACAGTTGATTTTCAATAAAATTGAATTTTCTAAGAAATGTTTAGAAATAATCGAGCAAGCAAAATAAAAATTGTCACAGCAATTACAGGTTCCGAAACCTATTGATAGAGGTATCAACCATCGTAATCGGAGCATTTTCGATTTTTGCCGCCCGAAAACTTGTGGGCTATAGCACAGTTGATTTTCAATAAAATTGAATTTTCTAAGAAATGTTTAGAAATAATCGAGCAATCAAAATGAAAATTGTCACAGCAATTACAGGTTCCGAAACCTATTGATAGAGGTATCAACCATCGTAATCGGACCATTTTAGATTTTTGCCGCCCAAAAACTTGTGGGCTATAGCACAGTTGATTTTCAATAAAATTGAATTTTCTAAGAAATGTTTAGAAATAATCGAGCAATCAAAATGAAAATTGTCACAGCAATTACAGGTTCCGAAACCTATTGATAGAGGTATCAACCATCGTAATTGGACCATTTTAGATTTTTGCCGCCCAAAAACATGTGGGCTATAGCACAGTTGATTTTCAATAAAATTGAATTTTCTAAGAAATGTTTAGAAATAATCGAGCAATCAAAATGAAAATTGTCACAGCAATTACAGGTTCCGAAACCTATTGATAGAGGTATCAACCATCGTAATCGGAGCATTTTAGATTTTTGCCGCCCAAAAACTTGTGGGCTATAGCACAGTTGATTTTCAATAAAATTGAATTTTCTAAGAAATGTTTAGAAATAATCGAGCAATCAAAATGAAAATTGTCACAGCAATTACAGGTTCCGAAACCTATTGATAGAGGTATCAACCATCGTAATCGGACCATTTTAGATTTTTGCCGCCCAAAAACTTGTGGGCTATAGCACAGTTGATTTTCAATAAAATTGAATTTTCTAAGAAATGTTTAGAAATAATCGAGCAATCAAAATGAAAATTGTCACAGCAATTACAGGTTCCGAAACCTATTGATAGAGGTATCAACCATCGTAATCGGACCATTTTAGATTTTTGCCGCCCAAAAACTTGTGGGCTATAGCACAGTTGATTTTCAATAAAATTGAATTTTCTAAGAAATGTTTAGAAATAATCGAGCAATTAAAATGAAAATTGTCACAGCACTTACAGGTTCCGAAACCTATTGATAGAGGTATCAACCATCGTAATCGGACCATTTTCGATTTTTGCAGCCCAAAAACTTGTGGGCTATATCACAGTTGATTTTCAATAAAATTGAATTTTCTAAGAAATGTTTAGAAATAATCGAGCAATCAAAATAAAAATTGTCACAGCAATTACAGGTTCCGAAACCTATTGATAGAGGTATCAACCATCGTAATCGGACCATTTTCGATTTTTGCCGCCCAAAAACTTGTGGGCTATAGCACAGTTGATTATCAATAAAATTGAATTTTCTAAGAAATGTTTAGAAATAATCGAGCAATCAAAATTAAAATTGTCACAGCAATGAAAGGTCCCGAAACCTATTGATAGAGGTATCAACCATCGTAATCGGAGCATTTTAGATTTTTGCCGCCCAAAAACTTGTGGGCTATAGCACAGTTGATTTTCAATAAAATTGAATTTTCTAAGAAATGTTTAGAAATAATCGAGCAATCAAAATGAAAACTGTCACAGCAATTACAGGTTCCGAAACCTATTGATAGAGGTATCAACCATCGTAATCGGACCATTTTAGATTTTTGCCGCCCAAAAACTTGTGGGCTATAGCACAGTTGATTTTCAATAAAATTGAATTTTCTAAGAAATGTTTAGAAATAATCGAGCAATCAAAATGAAAATTGTCACAGCACTTACAGGTTCCGAAACCTATTGATAGAGGTATCAACCATCGTAATCGGACCATTTTAGATTTTTGCAGCCCAAAAACTTGTGGGCTGTAGCACAGTTGATTTTCAATAAAATTGAATTTTCTAAGAAATGTTTAGAAATAATCGAGCAATCAAAATTAAAATTGTCACAGCAATTACAGGTTCCGAAACCTATTGATAGAGGTATCAACCATTGTAATCGGACCATTTTAGATTTTTGCCGCCCAAAAACTTGTGGGATATAGCACAGTTGATTATCAATAAAATTGAATTTTCTAAGAAATGTTTAGAAATAATCGAGCAATCAAAATGAAAATTGTCACAGCAATTACAGGTTCCGAAACCTATTGATAGAGGTATCAACCATCGTAATAGGACCATTTTAGATTTTTGCCGCCCAAAAACTTGTGGGCTATAGCACAGTTGATTTTCAATAAAATTGAATTTTCTAAGAAATGTTTAGAAATAATCGAGCAATCAAAATGAAAACTGTCACAGCAATTACAGGTTCCGAAACCTATTGATAGAGGTATCAACCATCGTAATCGGACCATTTTCGATTTTTGCCGCCCAAAAACTTGTGGGCTATAGCACAGTTGATTTTCAATAAAATTGAATTTTCTAAGAAATGCTTAGAAATAATCGAGCAATCAAAATGAAAATTGTCACAGCAATTACAGGTTCCGAAACCTATTGATAGAGGTATCAACCATCGAAATCGGAGCATTTTAGATTATTGCCGCCCAAAAACTTGTGGGCTATATCACAGTTGATTTTCAATAAAATTGAATTTTCTAAGAAATGTTTAGAAATAATCGAGCAATCAAAATTAAAATTGTCACAGCAATTACAGGTTCCGAAACCTATTGATAGAGGTATCAACCATCGTAATCGGACCATTTTAGATTTTTGCCGCCCAAAAACTTGTGGGCTATAGCACAGTTGATTTTCAATAAAATTGAATTTTCTAAGAAATGTTTAGAAATAATCGAGCAATCAAAATAAAAATTGTCACAGCAATTACAGGTTCCGAAACCTATTGATAGAGGTATCAACCATCGTAATCGGAGCATTTTAGATTTTTGCCGCCCAAAAACTTGTGGGCTATAGCACAGTTGATTTTCAATAAAATTGAATTTTCTAAGAAATGTTTAGAAATAATCGAGCAATGAAAATGAAAATTGTCACAGCAATTACAGGTTCCGAAACCTATTGATAGAGGTATCAACCATCGTAATCGGACCATTTTAGATTTTTGCCGCCCAAAAACTTGTGGGCTATAGCACAGTTGATTTTCAATAAAATTGAATTTTCTAAGAAATGTTTAGAAATAATCGAGCAATCAAAATGAAAATTGTCACAGCAATTACAGGTTCCGAAACCTATTGATAGAGGTTTCAACCATCGGAATCGGACCATTTTAGATTTTTGCCGCCCAAAAACTTGTGGGCTATAGCACAGTTGATTTTCAATAAAATTGAATTTTCTAAGAAATGTTTAGAAATAATCGAGCAATCAAAATAAAAATTGTCTCAGCAATTACAGGTTCCGAAACCTATTGATAGAGGTATCAACCATCGTAATCGGACCATTTTAGATTTTTGCCGCCCCAAAACTTGTGGGCTATAGCACAGTTGATTTTCAATAAAATTGAATTTTCTAAGAAATGTTTAGAAATAATCGAGCAATCAAAATAAAAATTGTCACAGTAATTACAGGTTCCGAAACCTATTGATAGAGGTATCAACCATCGTAATCGGAGCATTTTCGATTTTTGCAGCCCAAAAACTTGTGGGCTATAGCACAGTTGATTTTCAATAAAATTGAATTTTCTAAGAAATGTTTAGATATAATCGAGCAATCAAAATAAAAATTGTCACAGCAATTACAGGTTCCGAAACCTATTGATAGAGGTATCAACCATCGTAATCGGAGCATTTTAGATTTTTGCCGCCCAAAAACTTGTGGGCTATAGCACAGTTGATTTTCAATAAAATTGAATTTTCTAAGAAATGTTTAGAAATAATCAAGCAATCAAAATAAAAATTGTCACAGCAATTACAGGTTCCGAAACCTATTGATAGAGGTATCAACCATCGTAATCGGACCATTTTAGATTTTTGCCGCCCAAAAACTTGTGGGCTATAGCCCAGTTGATTTTCAATAAAATTGAATTTTCTAAGAAATGTTTAGATATAATCGAGCAATCAAAATGAAAATTGTCACAGCAATTACAGGTTCCGAAACCTATTGATAGAGGTATCAACCATCGTAATCGGACCATTTTAGATTTTTGCCGCCCAAAAACTTGTGGGCTATAGCACAGTTGATTTTCAATAAAATTGAATTTTCTAAGAAATGTTTAGAAATAAACGAGCAATCAAAATGGAAATTGTCACAGCAATTACAGCTTCCGAAACCTATTGATAGAGGTATCAACCATCGTAATCGGACCATTTTAGATTTTTGCCGCCCAAAAACTTGTGGGCTATAGCACAGTTGATTTTCAATAAAATTGAATTTTCTAAGAAATGTTTAGAAATAATCGAGCAATCAAAATGAAAATTGTCACAGCAATTACAGGTTCCGAAACCTATTGATAGAGGTATCAACCATCGTAATCGGAGCATTTTAGATTTTTGCCGCCCAAAAACTTGTGGGCTATAGCACAGTTGATTTTCAATAAAATTGAATTTTCTAAGAAATGTTTAGAAATAATCGAGCAATCAAAATAAAAATTGTCACAGCAATTACAGGTTCCGAAACCTATTGATAGAGGTATCAACCATCGTAAACGGAGCTTTTTCGATTTTAGCCGCCCAAAAACTTGTGGGCTATAGCACAGTTGATTTTCAATAAAATTGAATTTTCTAAGAAATGTTTAGAAATAATCGAGCAATCAAAATGAAAATTGTCACAGCAAAAACAGGTTCCGAAACCTATTGATAGAGGTATCAACCATCGTAATCGGACCATTTTCGATTTTTGCAGCCCAAAAACTTGTGGGCTATAGCACAGTTGATTTTCAATAAAATTGAATTTTCTAAGAAATGTTTAGAAATAATCGAGCAATCAAAATGAAAATTATCACAGCAATTACAGGTTCCGAAACCTATTGATAGAGGTATCAACCATCGTAATCGGAGCATTTTAGATTTTTGCCGCCCAAAAACTTGTGGGCTATAGCACAGTTGATTTTCAATAAAATTGAATTTTCTAAGAAATGTTTAGAAATAATCGAGCAATCAAAATGAAAATTGTCACAGCAATTACAGGTTCCGAAACCTATTGATAGAGGTATCAACCATCGTAATCGGAGCATTTTCGATTTTTGCCGCCCAAAAACTTGTGGGCTATAGCACAGTTGATTTTCAATAAAATTGAATTTTCTAAGAAATGTTTAGAAATAATCGAGCAATCAAAATGAAAATTGTCACAGCAAAAACAGGTTCCGAAACCTATTGATAGAGGTATCAACCATCGTAATCGGAGCATTTTCGATTTTGGCAGCCCAAAAACTTGTGGGCTATAGCACAGTTGATTTTCAATAAAATTGAATTTTCTGAGAAATGTTTAGAAATAATCGAGCAATCAAAATGAAAATTGTCACAGCAATTACAGGTTCCGAAACCTATTGATAGAGGTATCAACCATCGTAATCGGACCATTTTAGATTTTTGCAGCCCAAAAACTTTTGGGCTATAGCACAGTTGATTTTCAATAAAATTGAATTTTCTAAGAAATGTTTAGAAATAATCGAGCAATCAAAATAAAAATTGTCACAGCAATTACAGGTTCCGAAACATATTGATAGAGGTATCAACCATCGTAAACGGACCATTTTAGATTTTTGCCGCCCAAAAACTTGTGGGCTATAGCACAGTTGATTTTCAATAAAATTGAATTTTCTAAGAAATGTTTAGAAATAATCGAGCAATCAAAATAAAAATTGTCACAGCAATTACAGGTCCCGAAACCTATTGATAGAGGTATCAACCATCGTAAACAGAGCATTTTCGATTTTTGCTGCCCAAAAACTTGTGGGCTATAGCACAGTTGATTTTCAATAAAATTGAATTTTCTAAGAAATGTTTAGAAATAATCGAGCAATCAAAATGAAAATTATCACAGCAATTACAGGTTCCGAAACCTATTGATAGAGGTATCAACCATTGTAATCGGACCATTTTCGATTTTTGCAGCCCAAAAACTTGTGGGCTATAGCACAGTTGATTTTCAATAAAATTGAATTTTCTAAGAAATGTTTAGAAATAATCGAGCAATCAAAATGAAAATTGTCACAGCAATTACAGGTTCCGAAACCTATTGATAGAGGTATCAACCATCGTAATCGGATCATTTTAGATTTTTGCAGCCCAAAAACTTGTGGGCTATAGCACAGGATTTTCAAAAAAATTGAATTTTCTAAGAAATGTTTAGAAATAACCGAGCAATCAAAATAAAAATTGTCACAGCAATTACAGGTTCCGAAACCTATTGATAAAGGTATCAACCATCGTAAACGGACCATTTTCGATTTTTGCCGCCCAAAAACTTGTGGGCTATAGCACAGTTGATTTTCAATAAAATTGAATTTTCTAAGAAATGTTTAGAAATAATCGAGCAATCAAAATGGAAATTGTCACAGCAATTACAGCTTCCGAAACCTATTGATAGAGGTATCAACCATCGTAATCGGACCATTTTAGATTTTTGCCGCCCAAAAACTTGTGGGCTATAGCACAGTTGATTTTCAATAAAATTGAATTTTCTAAGAAATGTTTAGAAATAATCGAGCAATCAAAATGAAAATTGTCACAGCAATTACAGGTTCCGAAACCTATTGATAAAGGTATCAACCATCGTAATCGGAGCATTTTAGATTTTTGCCGCCCAAAAACTTGTGGGCTATAGCACAGTTGATTTTCAATAAAATTGAATTTTCTAAGAAATGTTTAGAAATAATCGAGCAATCAAAATAAAAATTGTCACAGCAATTACAGGTTCCGAAACCTATTGATAGAGGTATCAACCATCGTAAACGGAGCTTTTTCGATTTTAGCCGCCCAAAAACTTGTGGGCTATAGCACAGTTGATTTTCAATAAAATTGAATTTTCTAAGAAATGTTTAGAAATAATCGAGCAATCAAAATGAAAATTGTCACAGCAAAAACAGGTTCCGAAACCTATTGATAGAGGTATCAACCATCGTAATCGGACCATTTTCGATTTTTGCAGCCCAAAAACTTGTGGGCTATAGCACAGTTGATTTTCAATAAAATTGAATTTTCTAAGAAATGTTTAGAAATAATCGAGCAATCAAAATGAAAATTGTCACAGCAATTACAGGTTCCGAAACCTATTGATAGAGGTATCAACCATCGTAATCGGATCATTTTAGATTTTTGCAGCCCAAAAACTTGTGGGCTATAGCACAGGATTTTCAAAAAAATTGAATTTTCTAAGAAATGTTTAGAAATAACCGAGCAATCAAAATAAAAATTGTCACAGCAATTACAGGTTCCGAAACCTATTGATAGAGGTATCAACCATCGTAATCGGACCATTTTAGATTTTTGCCGCCAAAAACTTGTGGGCTATAGCACAGTTGATTTTCAATAAAATTGAATTTTCTAAGAAATGTTTAGAAATAATCGAGCAATCAAAATGAAAATTGTCACAGCAATTACAGGTCCCGAAACCTATTGATAGAGGTATCAACCATCGTTATCGGAGCATTTTCGATTTTTGCCGCCCAAAAACTTGTGGGCTATAGCACAGTTGATTTTCAATAAAATTGAATTTTCTAAGAAATGTTTAGAAATAATCGAGCAATCAAAATGAAAATTGTCACAGCAATTACAGGTTCCGAAACCTATTGATAGAGGTATCAACCATCGTAATCGGAGCATTTTAGATTTTTGCCGCCCAAAAACTTGTGGGCTATAGCACAGTTGATTTTCAATAAAATTGAATTTTCTAAGAAATGTTTAGAAATAATCGAGCAATCAAAATGAAAATTGTCACAGCAATTACAGGTTCCGAAACCTATTGATTGAGGTATCAACCATCATAATCGGAGCATTTTAGATTTTTGCCACCCAAAAACTTGTGGGCTATAGCACAGTTGATTTTCAATAAAATTGAATTTTCTAAGAAATGTTTAGAAATAATCGAGCAATCAAAATGGAAATTGTCACAGCAATTACAGCTTCCGAAACCTATTGATAGAGGTATCAACCATCGTAATCGGACCATTTTAGATTTTTGCCGCCCAAAAACTTGTGGGCTATAGCACAGTTGATTTTCAATAAAATTGAATTTTCTAAGAAATGTTTAGAAATAATCGAGCAATCAAAATGAAAATTGTCACAGCAATTACAGGTTCCGAAACCTATTGATAAAGGTATCAACCATCGTAATCGGAGCATTTTAGATTTTTGCCGCCCAAAAACTTGTGGGCTATAGCACAGTTGATTTTCAATAAAATTGAATTTTCTAAGAAATGTTTAGAAATAATCGAGCAATCAAAATAAAAATTGTCACAGCAATTACAGGTTCCGAAACCTATTGATAGAGGTATCAACCATCGTAAACGGAGCTTTTTCGATTTTAGCCGCCCAAAAACTTGTGGGCTATAGCACAGTTGATTTTCAATAAAATTGAATTTTCTAAGAAATGTTTAGAAATAATCGAGCAATCAAAATGAAAATTGTCACAGCAAAAACAGGTTCCGAAACCTATTGATAGAGGTATCAACCATCGTAATCGGACCATTTTCGATTTTTGCAGCCCAAAAACTTGTGGGCTATAGCACAGTTGATTTTCAATAAAATTGAATTTTCTAAGAAATGTTTAGAAATAATCGAGCAATCAAAATGAAAATTGTCACAGCAATTACAGGTTCCGAAACCTATTGATAGAGGTATCAACCATCGTAATCGGATCATTTTAGATTTTTGCAGCCCAAAAACTTGTGGGCTATAGCACAGTTGATTTTCAATAAAATTGAATTTTCTAAGAAATGTTTAGAAATAATCGAGCAATCAAAATAAAAATTGTCACAGCAATTACAGGTTCCGAAACCTATTGATAGAGGTATCAACCATCGTAAACGGAGCTTTTTCGATTTTAGCCGCCCAAAAACTTGTGGGCTATAGCACAGTTGATTTTCAATAAAATTGAATTTTCTAAGAAATGTTTAGAAATAATCGAGCAATCAAAATGAAAATTGTCACAGCAAAAACAGGTTCCGAAACCTATTGATAGAGGTATCAACCATCGTAATCGGACCATTTTCGATTTTTGCAGCCCAAAAACTTGTGGGCTATAGCACAGTTGATTTTCAATAAAATTGAATTTTCTAAGAAATGTTTAGAAATAATCGAGCAATCAAAATGAAAATTGTCACAGCAATTACAGGTTCCGAAACCTATTGATAGAGGTATCAACCATCGTAATCGGACCATTTTCGATTTTTGCCGCCCAAAAACTTGTGGGCTATAGCACAGTTGATTTTCAATAAAATTGAATTTTCTAAGAAATGCTTAGAAATAATCGAGCAATCAAAATGAAAATTGTCACAGCAATTACAGGTTCCGAAACCTATTGATAGAGGTATCAACCATCGAAATCGGAGCATTTTAGATTATTGCCGCCCAAAAACTTGTGGGCTATAGCACAGTTGATTTTCAATAAAATTGAATTTTCTAAGAAATGTTTAGAAATAATCGAGCAATCAAAATGAAAATTGTCACAGCAATTACAGGTTCCGAAACCTATTGATAGAGGTATCAACCATCGTAATCGGATCATTTTAGATTTTTGCAGCCCAAAAACTTGTGGGCTATAGCACAGTTGATTTTCAATAAAATTGAATTTTCTAAGAAATGTTTAGAAATAATCGAGCAATCAAAATAAAAATTGTCACAGCAATTACAGGTTCCGAAACCTATTGATAGAGGTATCAACCATCGTAAACGGAGCTTTTTCGATTTTAGCCGCCCAAAAACTTGTGGGCTATAGCACAGTTGATTTTCAATAAAATTGAATTTTCTAAGAAATGTTTAGAAATAATCGAGCAATCAAAATGAAAATTGTCACAGCAAAAACAGGTTCCGAAACCTATTGATAGAGGTATCAACCATCGTAATCGGACCATTTTCGATTTTTGCAGCCCAAAAACTTGTGGGCTATAGCACAGTTGATTTTCAATAAAATTGAATTTTCTAAGAAATGTTTAGAAATAATCGAGCAATCAAAATGAAAATTGTCACAGCAATTACAGGTTCCGAAACCTATTGATAGAGGTATCAACCATCGTAATCGGACCATTTTCGATTTTTGCCGCCCAAAAACTTGTGGGCTATAGCACAGTTGATTTTCAATAAAATTGAATTTTCTAAGAAATGCTTAGAAATAATCGAGCAATCAAAATGAAAATTGTCACAGCAATTACAGGTTCCGAAACCTATTGATAGAGGTATCAACCATCGAAATCGGAGCATTTTAGATTATTGCCGCCCAAAAACTTGTGGGCTATATCACAGTTGATTTTCAATAAAATTGAATTTTCTAAGAAATGTTTAGAAATAATCGAGCAATCAAAATTAAAATTGTCACAGCAATTACAGGTTCCGAAACCTATTGATAGAGGTATCAACCATCGTAATCGGACCATTTTAGATTTTTGCCGCCCAAAAACTTGTGGGCTATAGCACAGTTGATTTTCAATAAAATTGAATTTTCTAAGAAATGTTTAGAAATAATCGAGCAATCAAAATAAAAATTGTCACAGCAATTACAGGTTCCGAAACCTATTGATAGAGGTATCAACCATCGTAATCGGAGCATTTTAGATTTTTGCCGCCCAAAAACTTGTGGGCTATAGCACAGTTGATTTTCAATAAAATTGAATTTTCTAAGAAATGTTTAGAAATAATCGAGCAATGAAAATGAAAATTGTCACAGCAATTACAGGTTCCGAAACCTATTGATAGAGGTATCAACCATCGTAATCGGACCATTTTAGATTTTTGCCGCCCAAAAACTTGTGGGCTATAGCACAGTTGATTTTCAATAAAATTGAATTTTCTAAGAAATGTTTAGAAATAATCGAGCAATCAAAATGAAAATTGTCACAGCAATTACAGGTTCCGAAACCTATTGATAGAGGTTTCAACCATCGGAATCGGACCATTTTAGATTTTTGCCGCCCAAAAACTTGTGGGCTATAGCACAGTTGATTTTCAATAAAATTGAATTTTCTAAGAAATGTTTAGAAATAATCGAGCAATCAAAATAAAAATTGTCTCAGCAATTACAGGTTCCGAAACCTATTGATAGAGGTATCAACCATCGTAATCGGACCATTTTAGATTTTTGCCGCCCCAAAACTTGTGGGCTATAGCACAGTTGATTTTCAATAAAATTGAATTTTCTAAGAAATGTTTAGAAATAATCGAGCAATCAAAATAAAAATTGTCACAGTAATTACAGGTTCCGAAACCTATTGATAGAGGTATCAACCATCGTAATCGGAGCATTTTCGATTTTTGCAGCCCAAAAACTTGTGGGCTATAGCACAGTTGATTTTCAATAAAATTGAATTTTCTAAGAAATGTTTAGATATAATCGAGCAATCAAAATAAAAATTGTCACAGCAATTACAGGTTCCGAAACCTATTGATAGAGGTATCAACCATCGTAATCGGAGCATTTTAGATTTTTGCCGCCCAAAAACTTGTGGGCTATAGCACAGTTGATTTTCAATAAAATTGAATTTTCTAAGAAATGTTTAGAAATAATCAAGCAATCAAAATAAAAATTGTCACAGCAATTACAGGTTCCGAAACCTATTGATAGAGGTATCAACCATCGTAATCGGACCATTTTAGATTTTTGCCGCCCAAAAACTTGTGGGCTATAGCCCAGTTGATTTTCAATAAAATTGAATTTTCTAAGAAATGTTTAGATATAATCGAGCAATCAAAATGAAAATTGTCACAGCAATTACAGGTTCCGAAACCTATTGATAGAGGTATCAACCATCGTAATCGGACCATTTTAGATTTTTGCCGCCCAAAAACTTGTGGGCTATAGCACAGTTGATTTTCAATAAAATTGAATTTTCTAAGAAATGTTTAGAAATAAACGAGCAATCAAAATGGAAATTGTCACAGCAATTACAGCTTCCGAAACCTATTGATAGAGGTATCAACCATCGTAATCGGACCATTTTAGATTTTTGCCGCCCAAAAACTTGTGGGCTATAGCACAGTTGATTTTCAATAAAATTGAATTTTCTAAGAAATGTTTAGAAATAATCGAGCAATCAAAATGAAAATTGTCACAGCAATTACAGGTTCCGAAACCTATTGATAGAGGTATCAACCATCGTAATCGGAGCATTTTAGATTTTTGCCGCCCAAAAACTTGTGGGCTATAGCACAGTTGATTTTCAATAAAATTGAATTTTCTAAGAAATGTTTAGAAATAATCGAGCAATCAAAATAAAAATTGTCACAGCAATTACAGGTTCCGAAACCTATTGATAGAGGTATCAACCATCGTAAACGGAGCTTTTTCGATTTTAGCCGCCCAAAAACTTGTGGGCTATAGCACAGTTGATTTTCAATAAAATTGAATTTTCTAAGAAATGTTTAGAAATAATCGAGCAATCAAAATGAAAATTGTCACAGCAAAAACAGGTTCCGAAACCTATTGATAGAGGTATCAACCATCGTAATCGGACCATTTTCGATTTTTGCAGCCCAAAAACTTGTGGGCTATAGCACAGTTGATTTTCAATAAAATTGAATTTTCTAAGAAATGTTTAGAAATAATCGAGCAATCAAAATGAAAATTATCACAGCAATTACAGGTTCCGAAACCTATTGATAGAGGTATCAACCATCGTAATCGGAGCATTTTAGATTTTTGCCGCCCAAAAACTTGTGGGCTATAGCACAGTTGATTTTCAATAAAATTGAATTTTCTAAGAAATGTTTAGAAATAATCGAGCAATCAAAATGAAAATTGTCACAGCAATTACAGGTTCCGAAACCTATTGATAGAGGTATCAACCATCGTAATCGGAGCATTTTCGATTTTTGCCGCCCAAAAACTTGTGGGCTATAGCACAGTTGATTTTCAATAAAATTGAATTTTCTAAGAAATGTTTAGAAATAATCGAGCAATCAAAATGAAAATTGTCACAGCAAAAACAGGTTCCGAAACCTATTGATAGAGGTATCAACCATCGTAATCGGAGCATTTTCGATTTTGGCAGCCCAAAAACTTGTGGGCTATAGCACAGTTGATTTTCAATAAAATTGAATTTTCTGAGAAATGTTTAGAAATAATCGAGCAATCAAAATGAAAATTGTCACAGCAATTACAGGTTCCGAAACCTATTGATAGAGGTATCAACCATCGTAATCGGACCATTTTAGATTTTTGCAGCCCAAAAACTTTTGGGCTATAGCACAGTTGATTTTCAATAAAATTGAATTTTCTAAGAAATGTTTAGAAATAATCGAGCAATCAAAATAAAAATTGTCACAGCAATTACAGGTTCCGAAACATATTGATAGAGGTATCAACCATCGTAAACGGACCATTTTAGATTTTTGCCGCCCAAAAACTTGTGGGCTATAGCACAGTTGATTTTCAATAAAATTGAATTTTCTAAGAAATGTTTAGAAATAATCGAGCAATCAAAATAAAAATTGTCACAGCAATTACAGGTCCCGAAACCTATTGATAGAGGTATCAACCATCGTAAACAGAGCATTTTCGATTTTTGCTGCCCAAAAACTTGTGGGCTATAGCACAGTTGATTTTCAATAAAATTGAATTTTCTAAGAAATGTTTAGAAATAATCGAGCAATCAAAATGAAAATTATCACAGCAATTACAGGTTCCGAAACCTATTGATAGAGGTATCAACCATTGTAATCGGACCATTTTCGATTTTTGCAGCCCAAAAACTTGTGGGCTATAGCACAGTTGATTTTCAATAAAATTGAATTTTCTAAGAAATGTTTAGAAATAATCGAGCAATCAAAATGAAAATTGTCACAGCAAAAACAGGTTCCGAAACCTATTGATAGAGGTATCAACCATCGTAATCGGAGCATTTTCGATTTTGGCAGCCCAAAAACTTGTGGGCTATAGCACAGTTGATTTTCAATAAAATTGAATTTTCTGAGAAATGTTTAGAAATAATCGAGCAATCAAAATGAAAATTGTCACAGCAATTACAGGTTCCGAAACCTATTGATAGAGGTATCAACCATCGTAATCGGACCATTTTAGATTTTTGCAGCCCAAAAACTTTTGGGCTATAGCACAGTTGATTTTCAATAAAATTGAATTTTCTAAGAAATGTTTAGAAATAATCGAGCAATCAAAATAAAAATTGTCACAGCAATTACAGGTTCCGAAACATATTGATAGAGGTATCAACCATCGTAAACGGACCATTTTAGATTTTTGCCGCCCAAAAACTTGTGGGCTATAGCACAGTTGATTTTCAATAAAATTGAATTTTCTAAGAAATGTTTAGAAATAATCGAGCAATCAAAATAAAAATTGTCACAGCAATTACAGGTCCCGAAACCTATTGATAGAGGTATCAACCATCGTAAACAGAGCATTTTCGATTTTTGCTGCCCAAAACTTGTGGGCTATAGCACAGTTGATTTTCAATAAAATTGAATTTTCTAAGAAATGTTTAGAAATAATCGAGCAATCAAAATGAAAATTATCACAGCAATTACAGGTTCCGAAACCTATTGATAGAGGTATCAACCATTGTAATCGGACCATTTTCGATTTTTGCAGCCCAAAAACTTGTGGGCTATAGCACAGTTGATTTTCAATAAAATTGAATTTTCTAAGAAATGTTTAGAAATAATCGAGCAATCAAAATGGAAATTGTCACAGCAATTACAGCTTCCGAAACCTATTGATAGAGGTATCAACCATCGTAATCGGACCATTTTAGATTTTTGCCGCCCAAAAACTTGTGGGCTATAGCACAGTTGATTTTCAATAAAATTGAATTTTCTAAGAAATGTTTAGAAATAATCGAGCAATCAAAATGAAAATTGTCACAGCAATTACAGGTTCCGAAACCTATTGATAAAGGTATCAACCATCGTAATCGGAGCATTTTAGATTTTTGCCGCCCAAAAACTTGTGGGCTATAGCACAGTTGATTTTCAATAAAATTGAATTTTCTAAGAAATGTTTAGAAATAATCGAGCAATCAAAATAAAAATTGTCACAGCAATTACAGGTTCCGAAACCTATTGATAGAGGTATCAACCATCGTAAACGGAGCTTTTTCGATTTTAGCCGCCCAAAAACTTGTGGGCTATAGCACAGTTGATTTTCAATAAAATTGAATTTTCTAAGAAATGTTTAGAAATAATCGAGCAATCAAAATGAAAATTGTCACAGCAAAAACAGGTTCCGAAACCTATTGATAGAGGTATCAACCATCGTAATCGGACCATTTTCGATTTTTGCCGCCCAAAAACTTGTGGGCTATAGCACAGTTGATTTTCAATAAAATTGAATTTTCTAAGAAATGTTTAGAAATAATCGAGCAATCAAAATGAAAATTGTCACAGCAATTACAGGTTCCGAAACCTATTGATAGAGGTATCAACCATCGTAATCGGAGCATTTTAGATTTTTGCCGCCCAAAAACTTGTGGGCTATAGCACAGTTGATTTTCAATAAAATTGAATTTTCTAAGAAATGTTTAGAAATAATCGAGCAATCAAAATGAAAATTGTCACAGCAATTACAGGTTCCGAAACCTATTGATTGAGGTATCAACCATCATAATCGGAGCATTTTAGATTTTTGCCACCCAAAAACTTGTGGGCTATAGCACAGTTGATTTTCAATAAAATTGAATTTTCTAAGAAATGTTTAGAAATAATCGAGCAATCAAAATGGAAATTGTCACAGCAATTACAGCTTCCGAAACCTATTGATAGAGGTATCAACCATCGTAATCGGACCATTTTAGATTTTTGCCGCCCAAAAACTTGTGGGCTATAGCACAGTTGATTTTCAATAAAATTGAATTTTCTAAGAAATGTTTAGAAATAATCGAGCAATCAAAATGAAAATTGTCACAGCAATTACAGGTTCCGAAACCTATTGATAAAGGTATCAACCATCGTAATCGGAGCATTTTAGATTTTTGCCGCCCAAAAACTTGTGGGCTATAGCACAGTTGATTTTCAATAAAATTGAATTTTCTAAGAAATGTTTAGAAATAATCGAGCAATCAAAATAAAAATTGTCACAGCAATTACAGGTTCCGAAACCTATTGATAGAGGTATCAACCATCGTAAACGGAGCTTTTTCGATTTTAGCCGCCCAAAAACTTGTGGGCTATAGCACAGTTGATTTTCAATAAAATTGAATTTTCTAAGAAATGTTTAGAAATAATCGAGCAATCAAAATGAAAATTGTCACAGCAAAAACAGGTTCCGAAACCTATTGATAGAGGTATCAACCATCGTAATCGGACCATTTTCGATTTTTGCAGCCCAAAAACTTGTGGGCTATAGCACAGTTGATTTTCAATAAAATTGAATTTTCTAAGAAATGTTTAGAAATAATCGAGCAATCAAAATGAAAATTGTCACAGCAATTACAGGTTCCGAAACCTATTGATAGAGGTATCAACCATCGTAATCGGATCATTTTAGATTTTTGCAGCCCAAAAACTTGTGGGCTATAGCACAGGATTTTCAAAAAAATTGAATTTTCTAAGAAATGTTTAGAAATAACCGAGCAATCAAAATAAAAATTGTCACAGCAATTACAGGTTCCGAAACCTATTGATAGAGGTATCAACCATCGTAATCGGACCATTTTAGATTTTTGCCGCCAAAAACTTGTGGGCTATAGCACAGTTGATTTTCAATAAAATTGAATTTTCTAAGAAATGTTTAGAAATAATCGAGCAATCAAAATGAAAATTGTCACAGCAATTACAGGTCCCGAAACCTATTGATAGAGGTATCAACCATCGTTATCGGAGAATTTTCGATTTTTGCCGCCCAAAAACTTGTGGGCTATAGCACAGTTGATTTTCAATAAAATTGAATTTTCTAAGAAATGTTTAGAAATAATCGAGCAATCAAAATGAAAATTGTCACAGCAATTACAGGTTCCGAAACCTATTGATAGAGGTATCAACCATCGTAATCGGAGCATTTTAGATTTTTGCCGCCCAAAAACTTGTGGGCTATAGCACAGTTGATTTTCAATAAAATTGAATTTTCTAAGAAATGTTTAGAAATAATCGAGCAATCAAAATGAAAATTGTCACAGCAATTACAGGTTCCGAAACCTATTGATTGAGGTATCAACCATCATAATCGGAGCATTTTAGATTTTTGCCACCCAAAAACTTGTGGGCTATAGCACAGTTGATTTTCAATAAAATTGAATTTTCTAAGAAATGTTTAGAAATAATCGAGCAATCAAAATAAAAATTGTCACAGCAATTACAGGTTCCGAAACCTATTGATAGAGGTATCAACCATCGTAATCGGAGCATTTTCGATTTTTGCCGCCCAAAAACTTGTGGGCTATAGCACAGTTGATTTTCAATAAAATTGAATTTTCTAAGAATTGTTTAGAAATAATCGAGCAATCAAAATAAAAATTGTCACAGCAATTACAGGTTCCGAAACCTATTGATAGAGGTATCAACCATCGTAAACGGAGCTTTTTCGATTTTAGCCGCCCAAAAACTTGTGGGCTATAGCACAGTTGATTTTCAATAAAATTGAATTTTCTAAGAAATGTTTAGAAATAATCGAGCAATCAAAATGAAAATTGTCACAGCAAAAACAGGTTCCGAAACCTATTGATAGAGGTATCAACCATCGTAATCGGACCATTTTCGATTTTTGCAGCCCAAAAACTTGTGGGCTATAGCACAGTTGATTTTCAATAAAATTGAATTTTCTAAGAAATGTTTAGAAATAATCGAGCAATCAAAATGAAAATTGTCACAGCAATTACAGGTTCCGAAACCTATTGATAGAGGTATCAACCATCGTAATCGGATCATTTTAGATTTTTGCAGCCCAAAAACTTGTGGGCTATAGCACAGGATTTTCAAAAAAATTGAATTTTCTAAGAAATGTTTAGAAATAACCGAGCAATCAAAATAAAAATTGTCACAGCAATTACAGGTTCCGAAACCTATTGATAGAGGTATCAACCATCGTAATCGGACCATTTTAGATTTTTGCCGCCAAAAACTTGTGGGCTATAGCACAGTTGATTTTCAATAAAATTGAATTTTCTAAGAAATGTTTAGAAATAATCGAGCAATCAAAATGAAAATTGTCACAGCAATTACAGGTCCCGAAACCTATTGATAGAGGTATCAACCATCGTTATCGGAGCATTTTCGATTTTTGCCGCCCAAAAACTTGTGGGCTATAGCACAGTTGATTTTCAATAAAATTGAATTTTCTAAGAAATGTTTAGAAATAATCGAGCAATCAAAATGAAAATTGTCACAGCAATTACAGGTTCCGAAACCTATTGATAGAGGTATCAACCATCGTAATCGGAGCATTTTAGATTTTTGCCGCCCAAAAACTTGTGGGCTATAGCACAGTTGATTTTCAATAAAATTGAATTTTCTAAGAAATGTTTAGAAATAATCGAGCAATCAAAATGAAAATTGTCACAGCAATTACAGGTTCCGAAACCTATTGATTGAGGTATCAACCATCATAATCGGAGCATTTTAGATTTTTGCCACCCAAAAACTTGTGGGCTATAGCACAGTTGATTTTCAATAAAATTGAATTTTCTAAGAAATGTTTAGAAATAATCGAGCAATCAAAATAAAAATTGTCACAGCAATTACAGGTTCCGAAACCTATTGATAGAGGTATCAACCATCGTAAACGGACCATTTTCGATTTTTGCCGCCCAAAAACTTGTGGGCTATAGCACAGTTGATTTTCAATAAAATTGAATTTTCTAAGAAATGTTTAGAAATAATCGAGCAATCAAAATGGAAATTGTCACAGCAATTACAGCTTCCGAAACCTATTGATAGAGGTATCAACCATCGTAATCGGAGCATTTTAGATTTTTGCCGCCCAAAAACTTGTGGGCTATAGCACAGTTGATTTTCAATAAAATTGAATTTTCTAAGAAATGTTTAGAAATAATCGAGCAATCAAAATAAAAATTGTCACAGCAATTACAGGTTCCGAAACCTATTGATAGAGGTATCAACCATCGTAAACGGAGCTTTTTCGATTTTAGCCGCCCAAAAATTTGTGGGCTATAGCACAGTTGATTTTCAATAAAATTGAATTTTCTAAGAAATGTTTAGAAATAATCGAGCAATCAAAATGAAAATTGTCACAGCAAAAACAGGTTCCGAAACCTATTGATAGAGGTATCAACCATCGTAATCGGACCATTTTCGATTTTTGCAGCCCAAAAACTTGTGGGCTATAGCACAGTTGATTTTCAATAAAATTGAATTTTCTAAGAAATGTTTAGAAATAATCGAGCAATCAAAATGAAAATTGTCACAGCAATTACAGGTTCCGAAACCTATTGATAGAGGTATCAACCATCGTAATCGGATCATTTTAGATTTTTGCAGCCCAAAAACTTGTGGGCTATAGCACAGGATTTTCAAAAAAATTGAATTTTCTAAGAAATGTTTAGAAATAACCGAGCAATCAAAATAAAAATTGTCACAGCAATTACAGGTTCCGAAACCTATTGATAGAGGTATCAACCATCGTAATCGGACCATTTTAGATTTTTGCCGCCAGAAACTTGTGTGCTATAGCACAGTTGATTTTCAATAAAATTGAATTTTCTAAGAAATGTTTAGAAATAATCGAGCAATCAAAATGAAAATTGTCACAGCAATTACAGGTCCCGAAACCTATTGATAGAGGTATCAACCATCGTTATCGGAGCATTTTCGATTTTTGCCGCCCAAAAACTTGTGGGCTATAGCACAGTTGATTTTCAATAAAATTGAATTTTCTAAGAAATGTTTAGAAATAATCGAGCAATCAAAATGAAAATTGTCACAGCAATTACAGGTTCCGAAACCTATTGATAGAGGTATCAACCATCGTAATCGGAGCATTTTAGATTTTTGCCGCCCAAAAACTTGTGGGCTATAGCACAGTTGATTTTCAATAAAATTGAATTTTCTAAGAAATGTTTAGAAATAATCGAGCAATCAAAATGAAAATTGTCACAGCAATTACAGGTTCCGAAACCTATTGATTGAGGTATCAACCATCATAATCGGAGCATTTTAGATTTTTGCCACCCAAAAACTTGTGGGCTATAGCACAGTTGATTTTCAATAAAATTGAATTTTCTAAGAAATGTTTAGAAATAATCGAGCAATCAAAATAAAAATTGTCACAGCAATTACAGGTTCCGAAACCTATTGATAGAGGTATCAACCATCGTAATCGGAGCATTTTCGATTTTTGCCGCCCAAAAACTTGTGGGCTATAGCACAGTTGATTTTCAATAAAATTGAATTTTCTAAGAATTGTTTAGAAATAATCGAGCAATCAAAATAAAAATTGTCACAGCAATTACAGGTTCCGAAACCTATTGATAGAGGTATCAACCATCGTAATCGGAGCATTTTCGATTTTTGCCGCCCAAAAATTTGTGGGCTATAGCACAGTTGATTTTCAATAAAATTGAATTTTCTAAGAATTGTTTAGAAATAATCGAGCAATCAAAATAAAAATTGTCACAGCAATTACAGGTTCCGAAACCTATTGATAGAGGTATCAACCATCGTAATCGGAGCATTTTCGATTTTTGCAGCCCAAAAACTTGTGGGCTATAGCACAGTTGATTTTCAATAAAATTGAATTTTCTAAGAATTGTTTAGAAATAATCGAGCAATCAAAATAAAAATTGTCACAGCAATTACAGGTTCCGAAACCTATTGATAGAGATATCAACCATCGTAATCGGAGCATTTTCGATTTTTGCCGCCCAAAAATTTGTGGGCTATAGCACAGTTGATTTTCAATAAAATTGAATTTTCTAAGAATTGTTTAGAAATAATCGAGCAATCAAAATAAAAATTGTCACAGCAATTACAGGTTCCGAAACCTATTGATAGAGGTATCAACCATCGTAATCGGACCATTTTCGATTTTTGCAGCCCAAAAACTTGTGGGCTATAGCACAGTTGATTTTCAATAAAATTGAATTTTCTAAGAAATGTTTAGAAATAATCGAGCAATCAAAATGAAAATTGTCACAGCAATTACAGGTTCCGAAACCTATTGATAGAGGTATCAACCATCGTAATCGGATCATTTTATATTTAAGCCGCCCAAAAACTTGTGGGCTATAGCACAGGATTTTCAATAAAATTGAATTTTCTAAGAAATGTTAAGAAATAACCGAGCAATCAAAATAAAAATTGTCACAGCAATTACAGGTTCCGAAACCTATTGATAGAGGTATCAACCATCGTAAACGGAGCATTTTCGATTTTTGCCGCCCAAAAACTTGTGGGCTATAGCACAGTTGATTTTCAATAAAATTGAATTTTCTAAGAAATGTTTAGAAATAATCGAGCAATCAAAATGAAAATTGTCACAGCAATTACAGGTTCCGAAACCTATTGATTGAGGTATCAACCATCATAATCGGAGCATTTTAGATTTTTGCCACCCAAAAACTTGTGGGCTATAGCACAGTTGATTTTCAATAAAATTGAATTTTCTAAGAAATGTTTAGAAATAATCGAGCAATCAAAATAAAAATTGTCACAGCAATTACAGGTTCCGAAACCTATTGATAGAGGTATCAACCATCGTAAACGGACCATTTTCGATTTTTGCCGCCCAAAAACTTGTGGGCTATAGCACAGTTGATTTTCAATAAAATTGAATTTTCTAAGAAATGTTTAGAAATAATCGAGCAATCAAAATGAAAATTGTCACAGCAATTACAGGTTCCGAAACCTATGGTTGAATATCAGATCGCGGAGGTATACCAAACATCGATGTCTTGCTGCGGTTAGAAGTATTTTTTGCAATAATCGAAGGTAGACAACTAAAACTATCTCCATTTCTGATTGCACAAGAAAAGAGCTCACACTCCCGGCAAGGGAATACCCAAAATTTAGTCAACCTGGAAGATTGTTTTCAGCGTACGCCAAAAAGAATTGATGACGGAAAATGTTCCTTAATTTTCCTGTATGTGGAAACCTGACGAATTTAGGGTCCAATTACAATGTAGCCGCATCAAAGCCATGGAAAATATGTTCCGACGAAACTCAATATTTAAGGACCAATATACAAATTTCATGCTGGTATACAATTCTGCCTATGACAAGTTGCCTACAAAGCAGAGAGTGTTTGATACTTCTTCAAAGGATTCAAATGGAATGTCACTGAATGGTTTGCTGCTGACATATCCTTCCATTCAACCATCATTTATAGACATTTTAATCAGATTCCGCAACCGGGAAGACGATAAAGTACATAATATACAACGGAGAATCAGCCATCATTTATAGCCATAAGATGCCTAATTCAATCAGCTAAGAATGACCAAGCGATACATGTATGTCCTGCCACCTCTAACCATACATATTAAAATACTCTTTTAGAGTTTATGGCTTCGAGATCTCAAATGGGAAGATCCGCTACCGAATGATGTATTTAGCAGATGGAATACGCTGTGCAATGAGGTAGATTAAGTTGAGAAAATGATTGTTCCCAGATGGCTGAAGTTCATTGATATGGTTAAGTTGATTTTTCGGCATTTTTATAGACAAATATATTAATTGTTCATGGCAATCCCAATATTTTCGATTTGGTAAATCAGAAAAATATAGAGGCCAATCGCTCATAATATATCTACTGAAAAAAAGTAGAAATATCTTCCCCCCTCCTCGTAATTTTGGCTGAAGGCCCAGAGTTATACCAATGTACAACTCTGCAAAAATGAGAACCCTCCATGAGTTCTGTTGGTAGCCAAAAAAATTTCAGAGCATGAATAATTCTATTTTATATGAGGAACTACTTACAGAATCGGCCTAATAACTTGGATATACAATTTCAATAAAATCGGTTGACAATCGCGTGTGTTCCATTTGGTGCTGAAAATGTTGAAAAGCTTTGGACTCCTTTGGATCCATTTAAAAAAAAAAATCTTTGGCTCTATGGTTTGTATTTATGTACCAAAGTATCATTAGCAGTGTTCCAGAGTATTCGTTTTATTTAAGAAACTGTCGCCCTGCCCCAAACGGCACTTCTGTGATTATGCACCAATTCCATTGAAATTTGATATTTGACTTAACCAACATATTTGATGATAAATAAATTATTTGCAGCACGTCCAAATGATGAATCAATGTGGCGGGTTTTCAAACTTTTCTAAAACAGATTTCACTACAAATTTGTTTGCTATCCAGCGAATGGGTTTCGCAACCAAACCAATTTTAGTTAGTACTACTTTTCAAGCTCCGTTCAGGTTTAGATCGGCTGTCTTTTTTTTAACTAAAACCATTGTAAACATGTCTCTTACTTTGTTGGTAATAAATTCTGAAATAAAGCTACATAAGCCGGAAATGAATAAAATACGCTTAAATCGCACAATTTGCGATGGTTTCTTGTAACTCGGTTTGAAACATTTCGGTATCTAACAAAAATAGTTTCAAATGGTGAAAATAAGTAGTTTGATTAAAACACGCCAAAGTTTGGGGGATGTTGAAAAGTTATATGTGGTTTGGTATGCTCGCCTTCTATAAACAAATCAAGCATGTACCAGTGAAACAAGCACTTCAAAGACAATGCCCGAGCGCACCAACACCCGATGGTATCGTCGAAAAAGTAAACAAATTGGTTCTGGACAATTTGGCCGTGATGAAACGTGTGCCAGCAAAATTGGCTCCGAAATTATTGAATTTCAACCAAAAGCAGTGCCGAATATTCGTTACTAAGAAGTTGCTGAATGAATTCAACGACGATCGAAAACTGGTCAAACGGGGGGTGTACGGATAGTATTTCGAAACATAGGTCCAATCGTCTCAATGGAAGTTTACTGAAGAGGAAAGACCGAAAAGAGCTCGTCAACTTCGATCGAATGTGAGGGTTCTGCTCACTATTAGACTGTTACCTTCGATTTCAATGGCTTAGCATACTATGAGTTCTGGCCACAAGAGAGCTATATCCTGTTTGTGCGATGCAATCCGAATGAAACGCCTGGATTTGTGGCGAAACGAATAATGCGGAAGCTGTAACTTCTTTGTTTGTTCTAAAGTTAGTTTTATTTAATAAATTTATTTAAAATTTTACAGGCCGGTAATGCAGAATTTTTTTTCTGTTATCTTTCAGTAAGGTCTAATTTCGCTATGAAATTTTGTACATAATATTGATTATTCAACTTTATACGATGTTTGAAAAGTTGATAGTTTTATAAAGAATTGAATCATATATGGTCACGTATTTGCATACAACGTGTGACAATAATATTCTGGTCTGTCTGTGTCTTTCTTAAAAATATCGTACAAAAATGAGATCAGCAGACAAACAAAATTAAATTTCATTCATAACTTGCACAATGCACATAAAACATACAAATTTAATAAGCTTTTGTTAAAACTTTTTTATAAACATACCAGTTTTGTTGGTTCTGCCTTCATGCATTGAAAATACAAATTTTTAAAATACAGACTTGTTATTTTGTATAATATAAATTATTATGCTTAGATGTACGATACGAGTACATAAAAATAAAAAATTGTCTAAATTGTATGAAGCTTTTAAAATAAAAACTAAAAGCTTTACTACATACTCGTATATTGTTTAATGGTATTCTGCTTTTGGTTTAACCCAAATAAATCGGAAATAATACTGAAACTTTTACATTTTGCTGTTTTGAAGTTTTAACTCAACAGTTCGAAGCTCTAAACTTTTCGTTTTTGTTATGTTTTGTTAAGTTTTTGTTCAACAACTTCCCGTCTAACATTCAGCCTGTAACATTAAATCGACATAAAATACGTCGTGATTTAACCTACCCACTCCTATTAGGAATAAATCTCTCATTATTTCGTAATCTTCTAAACATATGTTCCGTTCTAATCCTATAGTGTCTAAAATTTTCTTCGTCGCTTTTCATTTTTATTAGTTTCCCATTTTATACGATTCGTCCTGTATTATTCTTGCTTATCGTTTAACGACACGACATATAAATCATGTTTTATTAGCCTTATAGAGATGATAGAAGCTATGTGTGAATTTACAAAACAGCCAAACATAAACACACGCACTCATCGTTATTATTGATATTAAATTACGTCACGTGCCATTTCTGTCCAGGTTTTTATTTTTGTTGTACATCCATCCATCGATTTATTTATAGGGGAGTGCACGCGACTGTCAATGTGAATTTGCTGTATTTTTATTTTGATATAATCAACTTATTGTATTTTCAGTCAGACTTATAAATCAAATTGACATTTTGATGTTTTTGTTGTGTATGTTCCAACAAGTGTTTTGTGATTTAAGTTTTTTCGTGGATTTTTACCATAACTAGGTTTCGGAACCTGTAATTGCTGTGACAATTTTCATTTTGATTGCTCGATTATTTCTAAACATTTCTTAGAAAATTCAATTTTATTGAAAATCAACTGTGCTATAGCCCACAAGTTTTTGGGCTGCAAAAATCTAAAATGGTCCGATTACGATAGTTGATACCTCTATCAATAGGTTTCGGAACCTGTAATTGCTGTGACAATTTTCATTTTGATTGCTCGATTATTTCTAAACATTTCTTAGAAAATTCAATTTTATTGAAAATCAACTGTGCTATAGCCCACAAGTTTTTGGGCTGCAAAAATCTAAAATGCTCCGATTACGATAGTTGATACCTCTATCAATAGGTTTCGGAACCTGTAATTGCTGTGACAATTTTCATTTTGATTGCTCGATTATTTCTAAACATTTCTTAGAAAATTCAATTTTATTGAAAATCAACTGTGCTATAGCCCACAAGTTTTTGGGCTGCAAAAATCTAAAATGCTCCTATTACGATAGTTGATACCTCTATCAATAGGTTTCGGAACCTGTAATTGCTGTGACAAATTTCATTTTGATTGCTCGATTATTTCTAAACATTTCTTAGAAAATTCAATTTTATTGAAAATCAACTGTGCTATAGCCCACAAGTTTTTGGGCTGCAAAAATCTAAAATGGTCCGATTACGATAGTTGATACCTCTATCAATAGGTTTCGGAACCTGTAATTGCTGTGACAATTTTCATTTTGATTGCTCGATTATTTCTAAACATTTCTTAGAAAATTCAATTTTATTGAAAATCAACTGTGCTATAGCCCACAAGTTTTTGGGCTGCAAAAATCTAAAATGGTCCGATTACGATAGTTGATACCTCTATCAATGGGTTTCGGAACCTGTAATTGCTGTGACAATTTTCATTTTGATTGCTCGATTATTTCTAAACATTTCTTAGAAAATTCAATTTTATTGAAAATCAACTGTGCTATAGCCCACAAGTTTTTGGGCGGCAAAAATCTAAAATGGTCCGATTACGATGGTTGATACCTCTATCAATAGGTTTCGGAACCTGTAATTGCTGTGACAATTTTCATTTTGATTGCTCGATTATTTCTAAACATTTCTTAGAAAATTCAATTTTATTGAAAATCAACTGTGCTATAGCCCACAAGTTTTTGGGCTGCAAAAATCTAAAATGCTCCGATTACGATAGTTGATACCTCTATCAATAGGTTTCGGAACCTGTAATTGCTGTGACAATTTTCATTTTGATTGCTCGATTATTTCTAAACATTTCTTAGAAAATTCAATTTTATTGAAAATCAACTGTGCTATAGCCCACAAGTTTTTGGGCTGCAAAAATCTAAAATGCTCCGATTACGATAGTTGATACCTCTATCAATAGGTTTCGGAACCTGTAATTGCTGTGACAATTTTCATTTTGATTGCTCGATTATTTCTAAACATTTCTTAGAAAATTCAATTTTATTGAAAATCAACTGTGCTATAGCCCACAAGTTTTTGGGCTGCAAAAATCTAAAATGCTTCGATTACGATGGTTGATACCTCTATCAATAGGTTTCGGAACCTGTAATTGCTGTGACAATTTTTATTTTGATTGCTCGATTATTTCTAAACATTTCTTAGAAAATTCAATTTTATTGAAAATCAACTGTGCTATAGCCCACAAGTTTTTGGGCTGCAAAAATCGAAAATGGTCCGATTACGATAGTTGATACCTCTATCAATAGGTTTCGGAACCTGCAATTGCTGTGACAATTTTCATTTTGATTGCTCGATTATTTCTAAACATTTCTTAGAAAATTCAATTTTATTGAAAATCAACTGTGCTATAGCCCACAAGTTTTTGGGCTGCAAAAATCTAAAATGCTCCGATTACGATAGTTGATACCTCTATCAATAGGTTTCGGAACCTGTAATTGCTGTGACAATTTTCATTTTGATTGCTCGATTATTTCTAAACATTTCTTAGAAAATTCAATTTTATTGAAAATCAACTGTGCTATAGCCCACAAGTTTTTGGGCTGCAAAAATCTAAAATGCTCCGATTACGATAGTTGATACCTCTATCAATAGGTTTCGGAACCTGTAATTGCTGTGACAATTTTCATTTTGATTGCTCGATTATTTCTAAACATTTCTTAGAAAATTCAATTTTATTGAAAATCAACTGTGCTATAGCCCACAAGTTTTTGGGCTGCAAAAATCTAAAATGCTTCGATTACGATGGTTGATACCTCTATCAATAGGTTTCGGAACCTGTAATTGCTGTGACAATTTTCATTTTGATTGCTCGATTATTTCTAAACATTTCTTAGAAAATTCAATTTTATTGAAAATCAACTGTGCTATAGCCCACAAGTTTTTGGGCGGCAAAAATCTAAAATGGTCCGATTACGATGGTTGATACCTCTGTCAATAGGTTTCGGAACCTGTAATTGCTGTGACAATTTTCATTTTGATTGCTCGATTATTACTAAACATTTCTTAGAAAATTCAATTTTATTGAAAATCAACTGTGCTATAGCCCACAAGTTTTTGGGCGGCAAAAATCTAAAATGCTCCGTTTACGATGGTTGATACCTCCATCAATAGGTTTCGGAACCTGTAATTGCTGTGACAATTTTCATTTTGATTGCTCGATTATTACTAAACATTTCTTAGAAAATTCAATTTTATTGAAAATCAACTGTGTGCTAAAATGCTCCGTTTACGATGGTTGATACCTCTATCAATAGGTTTCGGAACCTGTAATTGCTGTGACAATTTTTATTTTGATTGCTCGATTATTTCTAAACATTTCTTAGAAAATTCAATTTTATTGAAAATCAACTGTGCTATAGCCCACAAGTTTTTGGGCGGCAAAAATCTAAAATGCTCCGTTTACGATGGTTGATACCTCTATCAATAGGTTTCGGAACCTGTAATTGCTGTGACAATTTTTATTTTGATTGCTCGATTATTTCTAAACATTTCTTAGAAAATTCAATTTTATTGAAAATCAACTGTGCTATAGCCCACAAGTTTTTGGGCTGCAAAAATCTAAAATGGTCCGATTACGATAGTTGATACCTCTATCAATAGGTTTCGGAACCTGTAATTGCTGTGACAATTTTCATTTTGATTGCTCGATTATTACTAAACATTTCTTAGAAAATTCAATTTTATTGAAAATCAACTGTGCTATAGCCCACAAGTTTTTGGGCGGCAAAAATCTAAAATGCTCCGTTTACGATGGTTGATACCTCTATCAATAGGTTTCGGAACCTGTAATTGCTGTGAAATTTTCATTTTGATTGCTCGATTATTTCTAAACATTTCTTAGAAAATTCAATTTTATTGAAAATCAACTGTGCTTATAGCCCACAAGTTTTTGGGCGGCAAAAATCTAAAATGCTCCGTTTACGATGGTTGATACCTCTATCAATAGGTTTCGGAACCTGTAATTGCTGTGACAATTTTTATTTTGATTGCTCGATTATTTCTAAACATTTCTTAGAAAATTCAATTTTATTGAAAATCAACTGTGCTATAGCACACAAGTTTTTGGGCTGCAAAAATCTAAAATGCTCCGTTTACGATGGTTGATACCTCTATCAATAGGTTTCGGAACCTGTTTTTGCTGTGACAATTTTTATTTTGATTGCTCGATTATTTCTAAACATTTCTTAGAAAATTCAATTTTATTTAAAATCAACTGTGCTATAGCCCACAAGTTTTTGGGCTGCAAAAATCTAAAATGGTCCGATTACGATAGTTGATACCTCTATCAATAGGTTTCGGAACCTGTAATTGCTGTGACAATTTTCATTTTGATTGCTCGATTATTACTAAACATTTCTTAGAAAATTCAATTTTATTGAAAATCAACTGTGCTATAGCCCACAAGTTTTTGGCGGCAAAAATCTAAAATGCTCCGTTTACGATGGTTGATACCTCTATCAATAGGTTTCGGAACCTGTAATTGCTGTGACAATTTTCATTTTGATTGCTCGATTATTTCTAAACATTTCTTAGGAAATTCAATTTTATTGAAAATCAACTGTGCTATAGCCCACAAGTTTTTGGGCGGCAAAAATCTAAAATGGTCCGATTACGATGGTTGATACCTCTATCAATAGGTTTCGGAACCTGTAATTGCTGTGACAATTTTCATTTTGATTGCTCGATTATTTCTAAACATTTCTTAGGAAATTCAATTTTATTGAAAATCAACTGTGCTATAGCCCACAAGTTTTTGGGCGGCAAAAATCTAAAATGGTCCGATTACGATGGTTGATACCTCTATCAATAGGTTTCGGAACCTGTAATTGCTGTGACAATTTTCATTTTGATTGCTCGATTATTTCTAAACATTTCTTAGAAAATTCAATTTTATTGAAAATCAACTGTGCTATAGCCCACAAGTTTTTGGGAGGCAAAAATCTAAAATGCTCCGATTACGATGGTTGATACCTCTATCAATAGGTTTCGGAACCTGAAATTGCTGTGACAATTTTCATTTTGATTGCTCGATTATTACTAAACATTTCTTAGAAAATTCAATTTTATTGAAAATCAACTGTGCTATAGCCCACAAGTTTTTGGGCGGCAAAAATCTAAAATGCTCCGATTACGATGGTTGATACCTCTATCAATAGGTTTCGGAACCTGTAATTGCTGTGAAAATTTTCATTTTGATTGCTCGATTATTACTAACATTTCTTAGAAAATTCAATTTTATTGAAAATCAACTGTGCTATAGCCCACAAGTTTTTGGGCGGCAAAAATCTAAAATGGTCCGATTACGATAGTTGATACCTCTATCAATAGGTTTCGGAACCTGTAATTGCTGTGACAATTTTCATTTTGATTGCTCGATTATTTCTAAACATTTCTTAGAAAATTCAATTTTATTGAAAATCAACTGTGCTATAGCCCACAAGTTTTTGGGCGGCAAAAATCTAAAATGGTCCGATTACGATGGTTGATACCTCTATCAATAGGTTTCGGAACCTGTAATTGCTGTGACAATTTTCATTTTGATTGCTCGATTATTTCTAAACATTTCTTAGAAAATTCAATTTTATTGAAAATCAACTGTGCTATAGCCCACAAGTTTTTGGGCTGCAAAAATCTAAAATGCTTCGATTACGATGGTTGATACCTCTATCAATAGGGTTCGGAACCTGTAATTGCTGTGACAATTTTTATTTTGATTGCTCGATTATTTCTAAACATTTCTTAGAAAATTCAATTTTATTGAAAATCAACTGTGCTATAGCCCACAAGTTTTTGGGCTGCAAAAATCTAAAATGGTCCGATTACGATAGTTGATACATCTATCAATAGGTTTCGGAACCTGTAATTGCTGTGACAATTTTCATTTTGATTGCTCGATTATTTCTAAACATTTCTTAGAAAATTCAATTTTATTGAAAATCAACTGTGCTATAGCCCACAAGTTTTTGGGCTGCAAAAATCTAAAATGGTCCGATTACGATAGTTGATACCTCTATCAATAGGTTTCGGAACCTGTAATTGCTGTGACAATTTTCATTTTGATTGCTCGATTATTTCTAAACATTTCTTAGAAAATTCAATTTTATTGAAAATCAACTGTGCTATAGCCCACAAGTTTTTGGGCGGCAAAAATCTAAAATGCTCCGATTACGATGGTTGATACCTCTATCAATAGGTTTCGGAACCTGTAATTGCTGTGACAATTTTCATTTTGATTGCTCGATTATTTCTAAACATTTCTTAGAAAATTCAATTTTATTGAAAATCAACTGTGCTATAGCCCACAAGTTTTTGGGCTGCAAAAATCTAAAATGCCCCGATTACGATAGTTGATACCTCTATCAATAGGTTTCGGAACCTGTAATTGCTGTGACAATTTTCATTTTGATTGCTCGATTATTTCTAAACATTTCTTAGAAAATTCAATTTTATTGAAAATCAACTGTGCTATAGCCCACAAGTTTTTGGGAGGCCAAAATCTAAAATGGTCCGATTACGTTGGTTGATACCTCTATCAATAGGTTTCGGAACCTGTAATTGCTGTGACAATTTTCATTTTGATTGCTCGATTATTTCTAAACATTTCTTAGAAAATTCAATTTTATTGAAAATCAACTGTGCTATAGCCCACAAGTTTTTGGGCGGCAAAAATCTAAAGTGGTCCGATTACGATGGTTGATACCTCTATCAATAGGTTTCGGAACCAGTAATTGCTGTGACAATTTTCATTTTGATTGCTCGATTATTACTAACATTTCTTAGAAAATTCAATTTTATTGAAAATCAACTGTGCTATAGCCCACAAGTTTTTGGGCTGCAAAAATCTAAAATGGTAAGATTACGATAGTTGATACCTCTATCAATAGGTTTCGGAACCTGTAATTGCTGTGACAATTTTCATTTTGATTGCTCGATTATTTCTAAACATTTCTTAGAAAATTCAATTTTATTGAAAATCAACTGTGCTATAGCCCACAAGTTTTTGGGCTGCAAAAATCTAAAATGCTTCGATTACGATGGTTGATACCTCTATCAATAGGTTTCGGAACCTGTAATTGCTGTGACAATTTTTATTTTGATTGCTCGATTATTTCTAAACATTTTTTAGAAAATTCAATTTTATTGAAAATCAACTGTGCTATAGCCCACAAGTTTTTGGGCTGCAAAAATCTAAAATGGTCCGATTACGATAGTTGATACATCTATCAATAGGTTTCGGAACCTGTAATTGCTGTGACAATTTTCATTTTGATTGCTCGATTATTTCTAAACATTTCTTAGAAAATTCAATTTTATTGAAAATCAACTGTGCTATAGCCCACAAGTTTTTGGGCTGCAAAAATCTAAAATGGTCCGATTACGATAGTTGATACCTCTATCAATAGGTTTCGGAACCTGTAATTGCTGTGACAATTTTCATTTTGATTGCTCGATTATTTCTAAACATTTCTTAGAAAATTCAATTTTATTGAAAATCAACTGTGCTATAGCCCACAAGTTTTTGGGCGGCAAAAATCTAAAATGCTCCGATTACGATGGTTGATACCTCTATCAATAGGTTTCGGAACCTGTAATTGCTGTGACAATTTTCATTTTGATTGCTCGATTATTTCTAAACATTTCTTAGAAAATTCAATTTTATTGAAAATCAACTGTGCTATAGCCCACAAGTTTTTGGGCTGCAAAAATCTAAAATGCTCCGATTACGATAGTTGATACCTCTATCAATAGGTTTCGGAACCTGTAATTGCTGTGACAATTTTCATTTTGATTGCTCGATTATTTCTAAACATTTCTTAGAAAATTCAATTTTATTGAAAATCAACTGTGCTATAGCCCACAAGTTTTTGGGAGGCAAAAATCTAAAATGGTCCGATTACGATGGTTGATACCTCTATCAATAGGTTTCGGAACCTGTAATTGCTGTGACAATTTTCATTTTGATTGCTCGATTATTTCTAAACATTTCTTAGAAAATTCAATTTTATTGAAAATCAACTGTGCTATAGCCCACAAGTTTTTGGGCGGCAAAAATCTAAAATGCTCCGATTACGATAGTTGATACCTCTATCAATAGGTTTCGGAACCTGTAATTGCTGTGACAATTTTCATTTTGATTGCTCGATTATTTCTAAACATTTCTTAGAAAATTCAATTTTATTGAAAATCAACTGTGCTATAGCCCACAAGTTTTTGGGCGGCAAAAATCTAAAATGCTCCGATTACGATGGTTGATACCTCTATCAATAGGTTTCGGAACCTGTAATTGCTGTGACAATTTTCATTTTGATTGCTCGATTATTTCTAAACATTTCTTAGAAAATTCAATTTTATTGAAAATCAACTGTGCTATAGCCCACAAGTTTTTGGGCTGCAAAAATCTAAAATGCTCCGATTACGATAGTTGATACCTCTATCAATAGGTTTCGGAACCTGTAATTGCTGTGACAATTTTCATTTTGATTGCTCGATTATTTCTAAACATTTCTTAGAAAATTCAATTTTATTGAAAATCAACTGTGCTATAGCCCACAAGTTTTTGGGCGGCAAAAATCTAAAATGGTCCGATTACGATGGTTGATACCTCTATCAATAGGTTTCGGAACCTGTAATTGCTGTGACAATTTTCATTTTGATTGCTCGATTATTTCTAAACATTTCTTAGAAAATTCAATTTTATTGAAAATCAACTGTGCTATAGCCCACAAGTTTTTGGGAGGCAAAAATCTAAAATGGTCCGATTACGATGGTTGATACCTCTATCAATAGGTTTCGGAACCTGTAATTGCTGTGACAATTTTCATTTTGATTGCTCGATTATTTCTAAACATTTCTTAGAAAATTCAATTTTATTGAAAATCAACTGTGCTATAGCCCACAAGTTTTTGGGCAGCAAAAATCGAAAATGCTCTGTTTACGATGGTTGATACCTCTATCAATGGGTTTCGGAACCTGTAATTGCTGTGACAATTTTTATTTTGATTGCTCGATTATTTCTAAACATTTCTTAGAAAATTCAATTTTATTGAAAATCAACTGTGCTATAGCCCACAAGTTTTTGGGCTGCAAAAATCTAAAATGGTCCGTTTACGATGGTTGATACCTCTATCAATATGTTTCGGAACCTGTAATTGCTGTGACAATTTTTATTTTGATTGCTCGATTATTTCTAAACATTTCTTAGAAAATTCAATTTTATTGAAAATCAACTGTGCTATAGCCCACAAGTTTTTGGGCTGCAAAAATCTAAAATGGTCCGATTACGATGGTTGATACCTCTATCAATAGGTTTCGGAACCTGTAATTGCTGTGACAATTTTCATTTTGATTGCTCGATTATTTCTAAACATTTCTTAGAAAATTCAATTTTATTGAAAATCAACTGTGCTATAGCCCACAAGTTTTTGGGCGGCAAAAATCGAAAATGCTCCGTTTACGATGGTTGATACCTCTATCAATAGGTTTCGGAACCTGTAATTGCTGTGACAATTTTTATTTTGATTGCTCGGTTATTTCTTAACATTTCTTAGAAAATTCAATTTTATTGAAAATCCTGTGCTATAGCCCACAAGTTTTTGGGCGGCTTAAATATAAAATGATCCGATTACGATGGTTGATACCTCTATCAATAGGTTTCGGAACCTGTAATTGCTGTGACAATTTTCATTTTGATTGCTCGATTATTTCTAAACATTTCTTAGAAAATTCAATTTTATTGAAAATCAACTGTGCTATAGCCCACAAGTTTTTGGGCTGCAAAAATCAAAAATGGTCCGATTACGATGGTTGATACCTCTATCAATAGGTTTCGGAACCTGTTTTTGCTGTGACAATTTTCATTTTGATTGCTCGATTATTTCTAAACATTTCTTAGAAAATTCAATTTTATTGAAAATCAACTGTGCTATAGCCCACAAATTTTTGGGCGGCTAAAATCGAAAAAGCTCCGTTTACGATGGTTGATACCTCTATCAATAGGTTTCGGAACCTGTAATTGCTGTGACAATTTGCATTTTGATTGCTCGATTATTTCTAAACATTTCTTAGAAAATTCAATTTTATTGAAAATCAACTGTGTTATAGCCCACAAGTTTTTGGGCGGCAAAAATCTAAAATGCTCCGATTACGATGGTTGATACCTCTATCAATAGGTTTCGGAACCTGTAATTGCTGTGACAATTTTCATTTTGATTGCTCGATTATTTCTAAACATTTCTTAGAAAATTCAATTTTAGTGAAAATCAACTGTGCTATAGCCCACAAGTTTTTGGGCGGCAAAAATCGAAAATGCTCCGATTACGATGGTTGATACCTCTATCAATAGGTTTCGGGACCTGTAATTGCTGTGACAATTTTTATTTTGATTGCTCGATTATTTCTAAACATTTCTTAGAAAATTCAATTTTATTGAAAATCAACTGTGCTATAGCCCACAAGTTTTTGGCGGCAAAAATCTAAAATGGTCCGATTACGATGGTTGATACCTCTATCAATAGGTTTCGGAACCTGTAATTGCTGTGAGAATTTTTATTTTGATTGCTCGGTTATTTATAAACATTTCTTAGAAAATTCAATTTTTTTGAAAATCCTGTGCTATAGCCCACAAGTTTTTGGGCTGCAAAAATCTAAAATGATCCGATTACGATGGTTGATACCTCTATCAATAGGTTTCGGAACCTGTAATTGCTGTGACAATTTTCATTTTGATTGCTCGATTATTTCTAAACATTTCTTAGAAAATTCAATTTTATTGAAAATCAACTGTGCTATAGCCCACAAGTTTTTGGGCTGCAAAAATCGAAAATGGTCCGATTACGATGGTTGATACCTCTATCAATAGATTTCGGAACCTGTTTTTGCTGTGACAATTTTCATTTTGATTGCTCGATTATTTCTAAACATTTCTTAGAAAATTCAATTTTATTGAAAATCAACTGTGCTATAGCCCACAAGTTTTTGGGCGGCTAAAATCGAAAAAGCTCCGTTTACGATGGTTGATACCTCTATCAATAGGTTTCGGAACCTGTAATTGCTGTGACAATTTTTATTTTGATTGCTCGATTATTTCTAAACATTTCTTAGAAAATTCAATTTTATTGAAAATCAACTGTGCTATAGCCCACAAGTTTTTGGGCGGCAAAAATCTAAAATGCTCCGATTACGATGGTTGATACCTTTATCAATAGGTTTCGGAACCTGTAATTGCTGTGACAATTTTCATTTTGATTGCTCGATTATTTCTAAACATTTCTTAGAAAATTCAATTTTATTGAAAATCAACTGTGCTATAGCCCACAAGTTTTTGGGCGGCAAAAATCTAAAATGGTCCGATTACGATGGTTGATACCTCTATCAATAGGTTTCGGAAGCTGTAATTGCTGTGACAATTTCCATTTTGATTGCTCGTTTATTTCTAAACATTTCTTAGAAAATTCAATTTTATTGAAAATCAACTGTGCTATAGCCCACAAGTTTTTGGGCGGCAAAAATCTAAAATGGTCCGATTACAATGGTTGATACCTCTATCAATAGGTTTCGGAACCTGTAATTGCTGTGATAATTTTCATTTTGATTGCTCGATTATTTCTAAACATTTCTTAGAAAATTCAATTTTATTGAAAATCAACTGTGCTATAGCCCACAAGTTTTTGGGCAGCAAAAATCGAAAATGCTCTGTTTACGATGGTTGATACCTCTATCAATGGGTTTCGGAACCTGTAATTGCTGTGACAATTTTTATTTTGATTGCTCGATTATTTCTAAACATTTCTTAGAAAATTCAATTTTATTGAAAATCAACTGTGCTATAGCCCACAAGTTTTTGGGCGGCAAAAATCTAAAATGGTCCGTTTACGATGGTTGATACCTCTATCAATATGTTTCGGAACCTGTAATTGCTGTGACAATTTTTATTTTGATTGCTCGATTATTTCTAAACATTTCTTAGAAAATTCAATTTTATTGAAAATCAACTGTGCTATAGCCCAAAAGTTTTTGGGCTGCAAAAATCTAAAATGGTCCGATTACGATGGTTGATACCTCTATCAATAGGTTTCGGAACCTGTAATTGCTGTGACAATTTTCATTTTGATTGCTCGATTATTTCTAAATATTTCTCAGAAAATTCAATTTTATTGAAAATCAACTGTGCTATAGCCCACAAGTTTTTGGGCTGCCAAAATCGAAAATGCTCCGATTACGATGGTTGATACCTCTATCAATAGGTTTCGGAACCTGTTTTTGCTGTGACAATTTTCATTTTGATTGCTCGATTATTTCTAAACATTTCTTAGAAAATTCAATTTTATTGAAAATCAACTGTGCTATAGCCCACAAGTTTTTGGGCGGCAAAAATCGAAAATGCTCCGATTACGATGGTTGATACCTCTATCAATAGGTTTCGGAACCTGTAATTGCTGTGACAATTTTCATTTTGATTGCTCGATTATTTCTAAACATTTCTTAGAAAATTCAATTTTATTGAAAATCAACTGTGCTATAGCCCACAAGTTTTTGGGCGGCAAAAATCTAAAATGCTCCGATTACGATGGTTGATACCTCTATCAATAGGTTTCGGAACCTGTAATTGCTGTGACAATTTTCATTTTGATTGCTCGATTATTTCTAAACATTTCTTAGAAAATTCAATTTTATTGAAAATCAACTGTGCTATAGCCCACAAGTTTTTGGGCTGCAAAAATCTAAAATGGTCCGATTACGATAGTTGATACCTCTATCAATAGGTTTCGGAACCTGTAATTGCTGTGACAATTTTCATTTTGATTGCTCGATTATTTCTAAACATTTCTTAGAAAATTCAATTTTATTGAAAATCAACTGTGCTATAGCCCACAAGTTTTTGGGCTGCAAAAATCTAAAATGCTCCGATTACGATAGTTGATACCTCTATCAATAGGTTTCGGAACCTGTAATTGCTGTGACAATTTTCATTTTGATTGCTCGATTATTTCTAAACATTTCTTAGAAAATTCAATTTTATTGAAAATCAACTGTGCTATAGCCCACAAGTTTTTGGGCTGCAAAAATCTAAAATGCTCCGATTACGATAGTTGATACCTCTATCAATAGGTTTCGGAACCTGTAATTGCTGTGACAATTTTCATTTTGATTGCTCGATTATTTCTAAACATTTCTTAGAAAATTCAATTTTATTGAAAATCAACTGTGCTATAGCCCACAAGTTTTTGGGCTGCAAAAATCTAAAATGGTCCGATTACGATAGTTGATACCTCTATCAATAGGTTTCGGAACCTGTAATTGCTGTGACAATTTTCATTTTGATTGCTCGATTATTTCTAAACATTTCTTAGAAAATTCAATTTTATTGAAAATCAACTGTGCTATAGCCCACAAGTTTTTGGGCTGCAAAAATCTAAAATGGTCCGATTACTATAGTTGATACCTCTATCAATAGGTTTCGGAACCTGTAATTGCTGTGACAATTTTCATTTTGATTGCTCGATTATTTCTAAACATTTCTTAGAAAATTCAATTTTATTGAAAATCAACTGTGCTATAGCCCACAAGTTTTTGGGCGGCAAAAATCTAAAATGGTCCGATTACGATGGTTGATACCTCTATCAATAGGTTTCGGAACCTGTAATTGCTGTGACAATTTTCATTTTGATTGCTCGATTATTTCTAAACATTTCTTAGAAAATTCAATTTTATTGAAAATCAACTGTGCTATAGCCCACAAGTTTTTGGGCTGCAAAAATCTAAAATGCTCCGATTACGATAGTTGATACCTCTATCAATAGGTTTCGGAACCTGTAATTGCTGTGACAATTTTCATTTTGATTGCTCGATTATTTCTAAACATTTCTTAGAAAATTCAATTTTATTGAAAATCAACTGTGCTATAGCCCACAAGTTTTTGGGCTGCAAAAACCTAAAATGCTCCGATTACGATAGTTGATACCTCTATCAATAGGTTTCGGAACCTGTAATTGCTGTGACAATTTTCATTTTGATTGCTCGATTATTTCTAAACATTTCTTAGAAAATTCAATTTTATTGAAAATCAACTGTGCTATAGCCCACAAGTTTTTGGGCTGCAAAAATCTAAAATGCTTCGATTACGATGGTTGATACCTCTATCAATAGGTTTCGGAACCTGTAATTGCTGTGACAATTTTTATTTTGATTGCTCGATTATTTCTAAACATTTCTTAGAAAATTCAATTTTATTGAAAATCAACTGTGCTATAGCCCACAAGTTTTTGGGCTGCAAAAATCGAAAATGGTCCGATTACGATAGTTGATACCTCTATCAATAGGTTTCGGAACCTGTAATTGCTGTGACAATTTTCATTTTGATTGCTCGATTATTTCTAAACATTTCTTAGAAAATTCAATTTTATTGAAAATCAACTGTGCTATAGCCCACAAGTTTTTGGGCTGCAAAAATCTAAAATTCTCCGATTACGATAGTTGATACCTCTATCAATAGGTTTCGGAACCTGTAATTGCTGTGACAATTTTCATTTTGATTGCTCGATTATTTCTAAACATTTCTTAGAAAATTCAATTTTATTGAAAATCAACTGTGCTATAGCCCACAAGTTTTTGGGCTGCAAAAATCTAAAATGCTCCGATTACGATAGTTGATACCTCTATCAATAGGTTTCGGAACCTGTAATTGCTGTGACAATTTTCATTTTGATTGCTCGATTATTTCTAAACATTTCTTAGAAAATTCAATTTTATTGAAAATCAACTGTGCTATAGCCCACAAGTTTTTGGGCTGCAAAAATCTAAAATGCTTCGATTACGATGGTTGATACCTCTATCAATAGGTTTCGGAACCTGTAATTGCTGTGACAATTTTTATTTTGATTGCTCGATTATTTCTAAACATTTCTTAGAAAATTCAATTTTATTGAAAATCAACTGTGCTATAGCCCACAAGTTTTTGGGCGGCAAAAATCTAAAATGGTCCGATTACGATGGTTGATACCTCTATCAATAGGTTTCGGAACCTGTAATTGCTGTGACAATTTTCATTTTGATTGCTCGATTATTACTAAACATTTCTTAGAAAATTCAATTTTATTGAAAATCAACTGTGCTATAGCCCACAAGTTTTTGGGCGGCAAAAATCTAAAATGCTCCGTTTACGATGGTTGATACCTCTATCAATAGGTTTCGGAACCTGTAATTGCTGTGACAATTTTCATTTTGATTGCTCGATTATTACTAAACATTTCTTAGAAAATTCAATTTTATTGAAAATCAACTGTGTGCTAAAATGCTCCGTTTACGATGGTTGATACCTCTATCAATAGGTTTCGGAACCTGTAATTGCTGTGACAATTTTTATTTTGATTGCTCGATTATTTCTAAACATTTCTTAGAAAATTCAATTTTATTGAAAATCAACTGTGCTATAGCCCACAAGTTTTTGGGCGGCAAAAATCTAAAATGCTCCGTTTACGATGGTTGATACCTCTATCAATAGGTTTCGGAACCTGTAATTGCTGTGACAATTTTTATTTTGATTGCTCGATTATTTCTAAACATTTCTTAGAAAATTCAATTTGATTGAAAATCAACTGTGCTATAGCCCACAAGTTTTTGGGCTGCAAAAATCTAAAATGCTCCGATTACGATAGTTGATACCTCTATCAATAGGTTTCGGAACCTGTAATTGCTGTGACAATTTTCATTTTGATTGCTCGATTATTACTAAACATTTCTTAGAAAATTCAATTTTATTGAAAATCAACTGTGCTATAGCCCACAAGTTTTTGGGCGGCAAAAATCTAAAATGCTCCGTTTACGATGGTTGATACCTCTATCAATAGGTTTCGGAACCTGTAATTGCTGTGAAATTTTCATTTTGATTGCTCGATTATTTCTAAACATTTCTTAGAAAATTCAATTTTATTGAAAATCAACTGTGCTTATAGCCCACAAGTTTTTGGGCGGCAAAAATCTAAAATGCTCCGTTTACGATGGTTGATACCTCTATCAATAGGTTTCGGAACCTGTAATTGCTGTGACAATTTTTATTTTGATTGCTCGATTATTTCTTAACATTTCTTAGAAAATTCAATTTTATTGAAAATCAACTGTGCTATAGCCCACAAGTTTTTGGGCTGCAAAAATCTAAAATGCTCCGTTTACGATGGTTGATACCTCTATCAATAGGTTTCGGAACCTGTAATTGCTGTGACAATTTTTATTTTGATTGCTCGATTATTTCTAAACATTTCTTAGAAAATTCAATTTGATTTAAAATCAACTGTGCTATAGCCCACAAGTTTTTGGGCTGCAAAAATCTAAAATGGTCCGATTACGATAGTTGATACCTCTATCAATAGGTTTCGGAACCTGTAATTTCTGTGACAATTTTCATTTTGATTGCTCGATTATTACTAAACATTTCTTAGAAAATTCAATTTTATTGAAAATCAACTGTGCTATAGCCCAAAAGTTTTTGGGCGGCAAAAATCTAAAATGCTCCGTTTACGATGGTTGATACCTCTATCAATAGGTTTCGGAACCTGTAATTGATGTGACAATTTTTATTTTGATTGCTCGATTATTTCTAAACATTTCTTAGAAAATTCAATTTTATTGAAAATCAACTGTGCTATAGCCCACAAGTTTTTGGGCGGCAAAAATCTAAAATGCTTCGTTTACGATGATTGATACCTCTATCAATAGGTTTCGGAACCTGTAATTGCTGTGACAATTTTTATTTTGATTGCTCGATTATTTCTAAACATTTCTTAGAAAATTCAATTTTATTGAAAATCAACTGTGCTATAGCCCACAAGTTTTTTGGAGGCAAAAATCTAAAATGGTCCGATTACGATGGTTGATACCTCTATCAATAGGTTTCGGAACCTGTAATTGCTGTGACAATTTTCATTTTGATTGCTCGATTATTTCTAATCATTTCTTAGAAAATTCAATTTTATTGAAAATCAACTGTGCTATAGCCCACAAGTTTTTGGGCTGCAAAAATCTAAAATGGTCCGATTACGATAGTTGATACATCTATCAATAGGTTTCGGAACCTGTAATTGCTGTGACAATTTTCATTTTGATTGCTCGATTATTTCTAAACATTTCTTAGAAAATTCAATTTTATTGAAAATCAACTGTGCTATAGCCCACAAGTTTTTGGGCGGCAAAAATCTAAAATGGTCCGATTACGATGGTTGATACCTCTATCAATAGGTTTCGGAACCTGTAATTGCTGTGACAATTTTCATTTTGATTGCTCGATTATTTCTAAACATTTCTTAGAAAATTCAATTTTATTGAAAATCAACTGTGCTATAGCCCACAAGTTTTTGGGCTGCAAAAATCTAAAATGCTCCGATTACGATAGTTGATACCTCTATCAATAGGTTTCGGAACCTGTAATTGCTGTGACAATTTTCATTTTGATTGCTCGATTATTTCTAAACATTTCTTAGAAAATTCAATTTTATTGAAAATCAACTGTGCTATAGCCCACAAGTTTTTGGGAGGCAAAAATCTAAAATGGTCCGATTACGATGGTTGATACCTCTATCAATAGGTTTCGGAACCTGTAATTGCTGTGACAATTTTCATTTTGATTGCTCGATTATTTCTAAACATTTCTTAGAAAATTCAATTTTATTGAAAATCAACTGTGCTATAGCCCACAAGTTTTTGGGCGGCAAAAATCTAAAATGGTCCGATTACGATGGTTGATACCTCTATCAATAGGTTTCGGAACCTGTAATTGCTGTGACAATTTTCATTTTGATTGCTCGATTATTACTAACATTTCTTAGAAAATTCAATTTTATTGAAAATCAACTGTGCTATAGCCCACAAGTTTTTGGGCTGCAAAAATCTAAAATGGTCCGATTACGATAGTTGATACCTCTATCAATAGGTTTCGGAACCTGTAATTGCTGTGACAATTTTCATTTTGATTGCTCGATTATTACTAACATTTCTTAGAAAATTCAATTTTATTGAAAATCAACTGTGCTATAGCCCACAAGTTTTTGGGCTGCAAAAATCTAAAATGGTCCGATTACGATAGTTGATACCTCTATCAATAGGTTTCGGAACCTGTAATTGCTGTGACAATTTTCATTTTGATTGCTCGATTATTTCTAAACATTTCTTAGAAAATTCAATTTTATTGAAAATCAACTGTGCTATAGCCCACAAGTTTTTGGGCGGCAAAAATCTAAAATGGTCCGATTACGATGGTTGATACCTCTATCAATAGGTTTCGGAACCTGTAATTGCTGTGACAATTTTTATTTTGATTGCTCGATTATTTCTAAACATTTCTTAGAAAATTCAATTTTATTGAAAATCAACTGTGCTATAGCCCACAAGTTTTTGGGCTGCAAAAATCTAAAATGCTCCGATTACGATAGTTGATACCTCTATCAATAGGTTTCGGAACCTGTAATTGCTGTGACAATTTTCATTTTGATTGCTCGATTATTTCTAAACATTTCTTAGAAAATTCAATTTTATTGAAAATCAACTGTGCTATAGCCCACAAGTTTTTGGGAGGCAAAAATCTAAAATGGTCCGATTACGATGGTTGATACCTCTATCAATAGGTTTCGGAACCTGTAATTGCTGTGACAATTTTCATTTTGATTGCTCGATTATTTCTAAACATTTCTTAGAAAATTCAATTTTATTGAAAATCAACTGTGCTATAGCCCACAAGTTTTTGGGCGGCAAAAATCTAAAATGGTCCGATTACGATGGTTGATACCTCTATCAATAGGTTTCGGAACCTGTAATTGCTGTGACAATTTTCATTTTGATTGCTCGATTATTACTAACATTTCTTAGAAAATTCAATTTTATTGAAAATCAACTGTGCTATAGCCCACAAGTTTTTGGGCTGCAAAAATCTAAAATGGTCCGATTACGATAGTTGATACCTCTATCAATAGGTTTCGGAACCTGTAATTGCTGTGACAATTTTCATTTTGATTGCTCGATTATTTCTAAACATTTCTTAGAAAATTCAATTTTATTGAAAATCAACTGTGCTATAGCCCACAAGTTTTTGGGCTGCAAAAATCTAAAATGGTCCGATTACGATAGTTGATACCTCTATCAATAGGTTTCGGAACCTGTAATTGCTGTGACAATTTTCATTTTGATTGCTCGATTATTTCTAAACATTTCTTAGAAAATTCAATTTTATTGAAAATCAACTGTGCTATAGCCCACAAGTTTTTGGGCGGCAAAAATCTAAAATGCTCCGATTACGATGGTTGATGGATTTATATACAAGTATTTTCATTGCCTAAAGATAACCCAGTAATATTCATATTCAAAATGTGTACAGGCAATTTTTACCCGATAAGGATATCTGCCCTCAAGTTTACTCCTCAAATATTAAGCACATTAAGCATAATAAGTTTTTAAATAACAATTGGCTAACGTCTACATTGTGAGTATATCCTTAGGGATGTCGTTTGGCTTCAATGATCTGCAATATTCCTGATTGGTCGGTCCGCCTTAACAATCCTATAAATCCCTTAGACTTTAAAGCGACCCATCACAATCGTCGGCAGGCACTCCTCTTCTACGATTACTCCGTGGACCCACTCCCCCAAAAATGTTGATACAATCGCTGAGTCCGCTAATAACGATTAAGGTAAATGTATTTTATATCGAGTAGTAACGGCTCTGGTGTGGTGATTGGTGGTTCCCGATTAGGAAATGTCCCGGTTGGATTACTTAGTAGTCGCCTGGATCATTTGACATGGCCTGGAATTCAGGCATAACTCGATTAGGCACAGTAATGTAGCCAATGTTTCACAGATTTCATTCCTGCTTCCCATGAACCATTGAAATGAGGTGAAGCAGGGGGAATAAAGCTTCGTGCTTTTCTCCAGATTCTTCAGTTTACACTGATTTATGGACCATCTCTTAGAAATTGACTTTAGGGCCACTTCATCTCACAGAGCGACTACGGCAGCGATTGAGAATGGTATGCGTTCATCTCGAATTAATTGATGCACGAGGGAGGCTCTCCACACAATCCATTGGTAGTTGTTGGTGCAATGTTACGATGTTGGGCTGCAACAAAGATCTGTCGATACGTTTGTTGAATATCTGCAATGAAAACAAATTTCTGTTTACGGCTGAGAATTGAGAAAATGTTGTGTTGGAGTCCCAGGTCAATATAGATTTTCTCGGTGTTTTAGCCGAGTACAAGCTTTGTGTTTTATGCAAATGGCGAACAATTGAAGCTTCCAATCTGCCCTTCTGTATAGAGCATGGCAAGTACGTCGGGACCGAGTAAAATTTCGATTTGGTTTGATCGATAATACTGTCTGGATTGGCGATGGCAAGATGCTCTAGTTGTGGCCAAGGGCTTCTATTCAAAATTCTCGGTCCTCATGTTTAATAATAGCGATTACCGTGGAGATTAGCACATCTTTAAATGGTGAAGTAACATTATGTTTGTTAATTTGTTCCGATCGAGTTGATTCGGCAATCGATTGGGAAACTCTGTGCTCTTAGCCTGCAGCTCAGCATTTGAAACAGAGACTTTTCTTTCGGATACAGTTCGGTTTCTGATCGAATTTGTGGGATTTGAATTGCCCGCATTAGAAAACATTCTTATTTTCTCCACAAAATGGTTTCGCGACGACTACGATAATGAATTCTGATTTATCGATGGAGGACGAGCTGGTGGTGTTGGATTAAGGGTTAAAATCATTTCCCATAATTACCAGCGAACGTCCAAGAATTCGATGAGCTCTCGATATGTTGGATATTTAGTTCTATATATTTAGGCCTTCAAATAATGCAGTTTTTGCGAGTCGATGAACAAATTTTCTAACCCGGTCCAGAGACCTTTATTCTGCGCAAATGTGCGATGGGTTTTATGTAGCGGTTGGCCTCATCAAGGTCATTAGGTTAGATACAGCAATAAATTAATACTCTTCGTACTGAGATTCTTCGAATTTACCGTCGACCTCGTCAACATCGTACGCAGCCTTGACTTTGTTTTGGATCCCGTATTATTAAAGTAAGATAATTCAACATAGGAAATTCGACTCTGGACGATCTCTTCGGTCACATCCGGAATGTCGCCCCTTGAGATCCCATAGCTTCTCTGCGTATACTGATAAATTTTCGCATAAATTCGGATACATACTCGAAAACAAAACTTTCGGGAAACACAATAAAATTGTTAGCTCGATACTTAACTTGAATCCGGCTCGAAGAACTACAAAATGGTGCTTTAGAATACAGTCAGAAATCATTTTTACCAATCGGTGTGGGCAAAATATCGGTGTTGACTGCAAAATAAAACACGAGGCCTTTTCTCCTTTGGTGCAATCGCCAATGGTATTTGCCGATGCAGGTAATGTTGCTTTTTGATTATTGAATTACGCCAACACATTCGGTAACAGGGAAAGTAGTTCAACGGAACATGTTGCGCATTTTATTTTGAACGAATCGAACTCAGTGGACAATTATGCCGTTTCCAGTGAGGACAAAAGCCATATTGCGGAAATTAGTGATATTGGTTATAGCGAGGCCAGTGTTGCTATTTCAGAATTTGATGTTCTTAATGTAACGGATACTGAATGGGTTAAATAATTTGAGGAACTGATAGTTTTATGTAACTTAAAGCCATTGAAAAAGCAAGAGGCTCGACTTAGACGCTTGGGGTAAACTTAAATCTTATCGAGCTTTTTTGAAATAAGACGCTTGGGCAATCAGGGGGCTGTTGATGAAGGGTCTGTAATTACCTACACAATTAACGGAATAGACGATTCCCCATTAAATAAAACATGTTATTCAGAACACTTATGAAAATATGAACAATACAAATAACAATTCAATAGTCAAGTGCTGGATTTGAAAGAATATCATGAAGATGTTTCAATTGTGGTGTAATTGGATACTCATCCAAAAAAGAATGTCCTAAGCGAGAAAGTGGTCCCAGATGGTTTAAATGCCGTCAGTTTGGGTATAAAGCCCTATTTTGCGATAAAATTGATAAAGTACATCAAATAGAAAAACCCACAGAGCTACAGTTAGCTAGTAAGAAACGATGAGTTTATGTTCCAAGCTCGTCTAGCGACTCGTTATTGAAGAAAGATGCGAAATTTGGGTTTGCCAGTTATCAAAAACAAGCTTTTCTCGCACTAAAACAAGGACTAATTAGCAAACCCCCACTAAGCATTTATCGACTGATAGCTGAAACAGAACTCCAAACTGATGCATTGAAACTAGGCTATATGGAGCCATACTACTGCAAAAAGACTTTGAACATGGCCAGTTTCATCCCGTTTAAGCCAGTTTCGGCCAGTTTCATTCCGTTGGGTCAATTCAATTCAAGATTATTTCAGACTGTGCCGCCTTTAAAATTAACAATGGTTAGAATAGCAGAATGGTCTTTAACATTAGAGAACAGAACATGTTGCTGGTATTAGAACGAGGCATGTTGATGCCTTAATTCGAAGCCCCATGGTTATTATAATCGGGAGCGAAACTGAGTTTTTGACGCAGGTACACGTGTCATAAAAGATTGACGAAATGATGCGGATAATGCAAAAATGATGAAGCTAATTGAAAGATTCTATTATATTCGGAAACTAAAGCAGACGTGCGATCGCTTTCATCAAAATTTTATTACTAGCAAAGAAAAACGGAAAACATCACTCTCCAAAAAGGATCTGCAGTAATCGATGCGTTTTCTGTTTTTTGGATTTACCCAGTAAAGCCAACAAAGTCAGAAGAAATTATCCAGAAGTTGGAGCTTCAACAAAGTATATTTCGAAATCCCAGCACAATCATCTGTGAAAAAGGTCCGAGCTTCACATCTTTAATATTTTAACAATAGTCGAACGAAAACCAGATCGTTCATCAGACAATAACCACACGAGCACCTAGAGGCAACGGCCAGGTCGAACGACTAAACGAACTTATTAATTAGTCTTTAACAAAATTACCGAGTTCACAGCCATAAGATTAGTATAAATTCACGACCAGGCTCCAAAGATTTATCAATGGGAATTCGCAGCGAACTATTAAATGAGCCCATTCGAAGCGATATTTGGTGTGAAAATGAGGCATCAATAGGATGCAAGTTAGCCAGAATCGTGGAAGATGAAATTTTTCAACAATTTGTACTAGATCGCGATGACCAGCGACAGTACATTCGAAATAATATTCAGAATGCACAAAGTGAGCAAGGCCTTACGCGTGACAAATGAAGGAAGCGTGCTTATAGTTACAAATTGGATGACTTAATAGCTATAAAACGTACTCAGTTTGGCAGTGGCCTTAAACTTTATCCAACATTTTTAGATCCGTATAAATACATAGCCGTATTACCGGAACGAGAGATATAAGGTTCAGAAGGTTGGTGAGAATAAAATGGGCAGAAGTCTCTATAGATTACCTACCTCCAAAAATACCGAAGTAAACCAGTTTGCCTGCCAGAAGGATTGATTTAGACGAAGATGACGCTATATTAGTTCAGATGATAGCTGTTGAAGGATCTTCTTGTGATGAGTGTCGTATTTAAAAATATAGACGAGTTGAACAATACTTACCTTACAATCAAAAAGAAGATGTTTTGAACCGATAACTTTACTTTTCGGATATTCGCTTAACTCAAATCTTCAGCGCTCACAGAAAGGCGAATTTTTTCAAAACGGCTTAATTGGTTCAGTACTTTTTTTATAATGCATTTTGAATGAAAACGTAACCAAAATTGATGATTATGAAAAAAATATTGAGGATATTTAAATTTTAATTACAACAAAAAATTCAAGCAAGCAACTTCCCCTCCTTGCATCTACAACGGTTCGCATGTGGTTCCCCATTGACCTTATTAAGGTTTTGACAAAGGCTTGGTGGATCGCACCCCACTCCTCATCCAACGCAATCTTGAGATCTCTGATGTTAGATCCGTTTTAGTTCGTCCCATAAATGCTCGGTTTTCCCTCAAGCGATATGCCAGCCCACACTATGCACGAACCGCCGCCGTACGAGACTGTTTCAGCAAAACAGCACTGCGAAAATCGCTCTCCCGGATGCCGGTAGACCCGGTCTCTCCTATCACTACCACATGTATAGACATGAAGCATGGACATCTAGTGGCGGGCCAGCTTGGAGTGAGGTTGGCTTCCTTTAAGCGTCTTCTTACTGTCCATGTACCAACAGCTACATCTCGAACTTGTCGTAGGTACGTAAGTTAGGACGATAAATCGATCAACCCTTTCAGATGTACACCGATACCGGCTGGTATCTAGTCTCCGATTGAAGGTACTAGTTTCCTGAAACCTTCTGGATACTCTTGAGACAGCAGATTGGCTCAACAACTTGTTCAGCTTTCTCTGGAGGTATCCATGATTTTGAGAAAACAACGAATGAAACTGATAGATATTTGTTGAGGCCAACATCTGATAAGTGACTGATGGCAAATAACGGTCAACGTTTTTAATTTGCTGATTTCCAGAAATTTAACAAAATTGTTGACAATTATTTCAAGGTTTCGAAACAAATTGTTCCGTGGAACACCAATTGTGAATAACTGATGAATCTCTGTAGCAGTAGTTGAATACGGTAAATAACATTCATCAGTCTATAAACACGATAATAATTTACTTATACACAAAAGAAAATCTGAAAGTTTTCTTCATTTAATGTCGTCTATTCACATTTTCGACTGTGATTTATTTTAATGATTGTAATTATGATTTATTATGGGTTGGGTTAAAAAAGAAAAAACAAAAAAAAATCCATCCGTCACATATGTTTTGGATGTGTACGCTAAATTACTGTCACACCATAAAAATTAATTAGGAGATCGCGTAAAGACATGTGTTTTCGTTAAATGCTGTCTATTAAAAAATTATTCTTTGGTTTTATTTAGCAATACAGTTGAACTGAAGAAATACAGATCCTTTTTCACATCCACTTGTTCACTCGAGATAAAATTTTTTTGTTTTATTTTTAATTAAAAATTTTAATGGAAAACTATGTACATACATACGTACAAAACCACAATTATTTATAGTTGGTGCAGTAGTGCAGATGTCAAAATTGTAACCGACAATAATACAGACCAGCAAATTTTGTTTGCTATTTTGTTGTCATAAGCATATCAAAGTATTTGTGTAGGATGACATGATGGTTTGAGATGCATCAGTTCATAATGTGCAATATGTTTCTTGTTCAAATATCCAAAACAATTTTAATTGCAGTTCATTTCTATGTCTGTATATGAATATTGTACATAAGATAGTTAGAGTTGTGACTTGTGGTTGTCTTCAACAAAATTCATAAAGAATAAACATTTTTAATGTTCTAAGTTGAAAAATATCCACAAGGTATAGTTTTTCGATCCTTTGCCTTAATACCGAAATTATTGCTGCAGGAAAAAGGTTAGATAATGATGACCTCTTTGTATTTTTACATCACAATAAAAGATTTCATACGCAAAGCAAAAATATTTTTGTTTGATCGCACTCAAGCTGTTCAGCCAACCATACCAATCGTCAATCGTCAATAATATATTTTTGAATAGGAAAAAAAGTTGGGCATGCAAGTGAGAGTGTAACGTATGTGAAAATGATGTTGTTTGTGTCTCTTCACCCGTAGCTCTCTTGTGTGACTAAAAGAGTGAAAAAAGGAATATGGAGACCTATTGACGATATTCCAATCAGAAACCATGTCCGTGTTTATTCTACTTTATTCTGGGGGTTTAGTTGAGTGGTGACATAGGAAATCGTGTAGTTGAGTTCTCAAGTAGTTGGGTTTGTTTTCGATTTGTTTTGTTTCATTCCAAAAACTACATAGGCGAAAAATACATGGAGAGAAAAGGAATAGTGCAAAAACGTTCACTTTAAACGGATAATTGGAGCAGTGCTTGGTTGTTTCTTGTGAAGGGAATAGGATTCTGGAGTGATTTTTTGTTGTAGTTCTGGAATTTGGCCGGTTGGGATGGGACTTTTCTTAACAGTGATTTGTACCAATCGATCGGGTTCCACAGTCCGAAATTACAAGATTCGGTACCGGCCATATTTATTTTTATGAAAGCTACATAATTCTTATTATATTGTAGTATCATTACCTTTATTTTTATGGTTGATGACAGCGGTTTCCAAACAACTCGAATTTTCTATGAAAAGTCTGTAAATAATCAAGCAATCGAAATGTGCGTTGGCGCAACAATTCTCTGATTGCCTCTGTTTTTACATTTATAACGGTGCCCTCAATATCGAAGAGTGGTACCAAACAGAAATATTTTGAGTAAAACGATGTCTCAGTCGTATGATGGGTCTACAGATTTCTCTTTTGCCGATACATATGATGAGACATTGCATACTTACTGCGTCATATTTTGATCGAATATATATCGAACGGCCTTTTCTAAGTTTTCACTAGAAAGGATGATAGAGTTAATAGAACTCAGATAAGCACTAAATTGACCTCCATCCATTTTTTAGGAATATAGACCTTTGAATATTGCCTCCAAATATGGGTTTAAAACTCTTTAGCGCCCAAAATACCTACTTCTTACCCTCGATATTCTCTGTGTACACTAAATCTGTTTCCTGATCTGCACTTAGCTTAATGATTCCCCACTATGAGCAATCCAAGAACGTTCCAGTTTAATCAATAACTGCGCTTGTTTGGTTTGGTAGAGAGCACCTTATTAAGGCTAGTAATTTCGAAGATCTCCTCGATTTTATCACAGCAGAGTCTCCAAGACTTCCTTATTGGAGTCTCAGTCCTGAGCCTCCCTTGTTGTTGTGGTCTTACAAGTCTATATCCCAGTTCCCTGGACCGCCATACCAGTTTTTGGCTTTCTCTAGGCCTAACCATTACACAAGCAGCATTATATAACTGGTTGCATGCGATAGTAATTGTATCTACGATGTCCTCCAGTTCCCTACAATATTTCCCCTCACTTGCTCCAATTAGTATTCCTTAACCATATGAAAATTATTGCCTGAGGCGAAGATCACAAATAGAACCTCCTGCTTATTACTAGTAATAAATGTGGGTTCTTCAGAAAAAACTCACTTTTTTCTTAGATGCCCGTGCTTCCCCAGATTGTGTGCTGCTCCTTAGCGTTAACGATTTTTCTTTATTTCGCGTCGACGACCAGTTCCCACAGATTGTCCGACAGTGATCGTCCCAGAATTATTTGAGGATAAGATTTTATACACTTTCATTCTATGAGGTAGCCGCTGTAAGATGAAGGGTACTAAAGCCTGTGAAGTTTCTAACAAAAACAAAAACACATACATATACAAATCCAATAAGAATATTCAGATGTGAAGTTTCTAACAAAAAAATGGCGAATAACGAAATGTATATATTTAACCGTAAATCCAATAAGAATTTTAATTTTTTATTTGTGTCACATTTTAGTTTTATTTCTATGACCAGCCGGCCCAAGAGTATATAAGATATCTTTGAGCTCCCCAACTTCATATCATGGGGATAAAATTGATTAACTTAATTCCGACTATGACAGATTTCGTCCATGTATAATGGTGAAACAAAAAAGGGTCGAACAGCAATTACAAGAGATAAATCTAAGTAGTGGGGTGTATGGTCAGCTAGCCCAGGACAATATCAAACATCCTTAAGCGAACATCTTTACTCTTTGAATAAAGTTTGAAGACGCTGAGTTGAAGACGTTATTGGACCAAGATTCATGCCACATTCAAGAGGAGCTCGCTAAAACTTTGGCAGTGTCTCAACAAGCGATTCAAACCCGTCTCAAGGCCATGGGTATGGTGCAAAACAAGGAAATTGGGTTCCTTATCAACTCAACCCAAGAGATGTGGAACGCCGTTTTTTCACGTGCGACGAACTGTTCCAAAGACAAAATCGGAAAGGATTTTTGCATCGAATCGTGACGGGGGACGAAAAGTGGATCCACAACGACAACCCAAAGCGCACCTCAGCCTAACGGAACCATTACTGAAGAACGTTATCAACAACAATTGATGCAATTAAGCCGAGCATTGAAGCTTAAACGCCCACAAAATGCCAAAAGACGTGACAAAGTGGTGTTTCAGCACGACAAGCTTATTAAATTTGGAAAATATAATCTTTTATTAGGCGCCATTTCCAGCAACTAAATTTTCGTAAGCTTATCAGCAACCCATAATTGCTCTGCTCGCTACCTTGGATTAATTCTTCTTTTCAATTCTAGATAAATGGAGCCCCCTCTATAACTTGCCGTGTGATTTCCATCACAGTTGCTGCGTTTTCTCACTGATGCTTCCATTTTTTCTTTATTGTAAAACTTTGAGTTATGGAGTTTGCCACATTAAATACTGGTGCAAATGGTCTTTAATGCGGCAAAAACGATTCCATGTGTAACGCGAAATAGTGACGTACAGTTAATTGTTTACGTCAAAACAGAAACGTTTCCAAATTTTTGAGGAACTATAAAAATAATGTTTAATTATATGTAATTATAAAATGGTCCTTACTTTGTTATATAAATTAAGGTATGTGAATTCACCGTGGCATTAGACTGTACTATACCGCCGGATTTTAAAAGATCGTTATACAAGTGCCACTTATTATTCGGACGTTTAACATAACAAGTGTAATGTCCACTTGCACCAAATGACAGAATGATCTCTTTGGTCCAAAACTGTTAATTTACTTTGTATATCACAAAGCTGAATGTTATACTTCGTTTGTATATCGAACGGCTGGACATCAACAAACATAACTTCATTTTGAATGATCACTTTATCTGCTATCATTTGTTCTCCACATATACAGCATTTTGATTTTAGTAACAATATTTTACTATTTAAGCGTTTAAAGTCATCTTGAACGAAAGATGAATTTTCTATTGGTAAATAATAGTAATCTTTTATAAATAAATTCTCATCTTTATGACAATTTAATTGAAAGCTGCATGGTCTTGAAAAATAATATTCGATTAGGTCGGATATATTGCATTCCGAATTTAAAAAAATGTTGTTGCCTCTTATATTTATTCGAGATTTAAAACATTCTAATAATAGACCTGATCGTTTGATATATACATTTCGTCTATAACCATGTTTTTCTAACTGGTTTAGAAACTTCAAATACTTGATTGAAGAAGATTCAAATATTTTTTTGTGAATGTCGGAATCTACCGCTGTACAATAGAATATAAGGCTGAGCGAGTCAAATGCACAAGTATTGCTAACTTCGGTTGTTTTTTTATTTCTTATAAATGTAAATCCATTTCTAAAACAGTGAAGAATTTTAGATTTAAATGGTTCATTTATAGAATCTTCAGCTACTTCTTCATTCCGTTTATTTTCTCTTTTTAGTATGTACTTCTTTAAAAATGTTTTTCGAAGCATATCTTTTAATCACACGCTGACCAATATGTTTAGGTGACTGATCAAATTTATAGTGTTTGTTCCACATTTCTTCTTGACTCATGTCATCTTCACAATAGAATTCTCTAAATTTGCCTTGAGAAGATTTTTTACGTTTTGGCGAAGCGTTCAATATGTCGGAGAAACTAATTGAATTCAAAAGTAGCAAAATTTTTTCATCCAACAACTCAACAAATCTACCAACTTTGGTGAATTTGTGATCTAAATACTGGTTCTTTACCATGTTGAACCAGTTTTCCACATTCGAGTTTGACAAACGCCCTTCGATTCCGATAAAATGTGAAAAACAAGTTGACCATAATGGTAGATATGAGAAATACTTTTCTATGGAAAATAAAACAAAATTTGGGAAATAATAATCATTTTGCTGATCGGATGTTGCAGTTTCTTCATCAATGTGTAGCAATATTCTTTTGTAAATACTAAGGTATTTTTTGGAAGAATGGACTTTGGATACATCTGACCTTTTCACCATTTAATTCGTTAAACAATTCATCATCTTCCAAATATCCTTCATTATTTGTATTTTGGGAATATGGTAAATCTTCTGGATTATATGCTAAATTTGTATATAGTATGTTCTAAACTTTTCGAAAGCCTCAACGACGTCTTTTGTTATAAATGGACTGCAAAAAATCGTGCAGAAGGTTTCGAAAATCGAATCAATTGCTGTAATATCTTTACTATTTAAAAATAAACAGAAGAACTCTAGCAAAAGGCTTTTAGGACCTTTTTTTATTTTTTCACATTTTTTAGCAATCTGTTTGACAATAATGTTGATAAAATGTGAACAACAAATAAAAATTGGTATCACTGAAGTATGTTGCTGTTTGTGATAAAGAATCCTAATGGCGTATTCTAGCGTTGGACAGTCATTATATTTAAGGCGTGTGGAACGGCTAATATTGATGCCCATGACCAATCAACAACAATGCAGACGGGTCTTACCATTTTAGTTACGCTGCTATATGATTTTTGAAATTCTATTAAGAATTTTGCAATGCTATATACTTTATTAATTTTTTGTTGAATATTAATTAATTCATGTAATATCTAATATGCTACCGGTGGTTAGACCATTTTAATTGTGTTTCGATTAACACGAGAAGTATATTAGTATTTACGAACAGTAATTCAACGAAACCGACTAATAGACGTAATTCTATTTATTTTAATTATATGATTTTAATACTCGTATGTTCCGAAGATTGTAAGAGAATTCAATCCAGTTTCGAACTGATGAGCTTATGATTATGAAAAATGTCAGAGCTTTATTTGTTAATTCAAATTTATATTTTAGGTTTTGACTTGGGTATTTGCAGCAACCATAACAAACTAAATTTGTTTGAAAAATGCTTGGTTTATGAACTGCGCCAAATGAAATAACACAAGAATTTTTAGCTAATGTTAATGCTGTCCTAATTATAAAACGAATATCGTTGTTTAGAAGGGGGCAGAGGTTCTTTTATGATATTACACATGGGTGGAAAATAAGAAATATTGCTGGGTACAACATCAGGAGGATCCAAACTATCAGAAAAAACTAATTTTTGTTTTAGTCTTGCACTCCAAATATTATATAATAATATCCGATTTTCTTTATTATTTTTAATATGAAGTTTCTCACAGATCAATTTCATCGCATTTGTGTCGCATTAATTAGGTTTTGACAGAGACAAAGATTGTAAGGCACATTCAAGAATTTCAGCCGTCACATTATGCCGTTTTTTTCTGTTATTGTAGCGTGGCATTTTTGAAATGTAAGAACGAATACTACTCGCAGCTATGAACGAAAAATGTACATTGAGTTTTAAAGGATGTCAATGAGAAAGCCAAGGTCGAAAAAAAATGTATTTTACACGAAAACACAAAAAGACTAAAATAAAACCTGTTTTAAAGGATGTCCACAAGTAAGCCAAGGTCGGTAATTAAAAAAAAAATTGTATTTGACGAATGCACAAACACAAAAAAAAATTACAATGTTTTAAAGGATGTCAAGAATAATGCGGGGGTCGGTAGTTTTAAAAAAAACTTTTTATAAGCCAAAAAACGAACGGTTATCACAAGCGAAACGCACAGTACAAAGACTAAATAGTTAATGAAACAAATACGAAAAAAAAATTCTTTATATACTCTCTCCAAAATTTCGAAAAAGAGCGACATTTAGTTTTACTTGTATCTCGACAAAGGATAGATGGATTTTAATAAAGCAATAACCGTTAAACGCTGCTTAATGTGAGTTTTTTTAAATTTATTTTATTTGTGAAAATTGAAGAGGCTAAAGCCAGCAGAAAGGAAAACTAAATCATTTCATGAAACTTTTTGTTTCATTATTATACAGCACGAAATCAGTCAATCGAAATTAAATTAATCAACTTTATCCCCATAATATGAAGTTGGGGAAGTGAAAGATTTTTGATATTGTCCTGGGCTAGCTGACCATATACCCCACTAGTTAGATTTATCTCTTGTAATTGCTGTTCGACCCTTTTTTGTTTCACCATTATACATGGACGCAATTAGTCATAGTCGGAATTAAGTTAATCAACTTTATCGCCATTATATGAAGTTGCAGCCTAAAGATGTTTGTTGTAGTCTTTTGTGTTCAAAACGACACCCTAAAATTTACTTTTTCTCTTTTTAGTTGCGTTTATTTCCGTCTCTTTGAGAACAACCAAATAAAATATAAAAAAAATTTAATTCCTATTGGATTTTAAGTACATGAATTACTAACACATACATATTTTTTGTTAGAAACTTCACATCGATGGGTACTAAGCATAATTCTGTTTTAACTTTTTTGTAGTCTCTTCTACAGCGATATTGCCACCGACCTTCCACTTAGACCGGCTGCCATTATCAACATCAACTGGCTGACCAGCTGACCCTAAACTGAAGTCACTGACATCTACAATCATAAAGTCGGCCATGACCTCAAGTTTAGGTAGGTGGTCACCCTCCACAGGTTGGCCTCCCATGTGCGTTTCAAACCCATCCTTTTTTTACACGTTGAGAGTGATCGACCCGAAATAGAAGTCAATAACTCTCTCCTTGAACTCCAAAGGGACTAAGGATTTTTTGTTTATCACCACATCGGATAATCTGGAAAAATTTGAACCCTCTGTAGCTGTCTCTTGCTTTACGATCTTCTAGTTGTTAGCTGAAACATTCCTGGATTACTGGCCTAAATAATCCTCAGGACCACGTCTGGGCTAGCCAGCTCGGATGGCGCCCTCTTACACCCCTATAAATAATGGCTACCAACATATGCTCCCTCAACACGTCACTAAACAGTTTTGGTCTTTCGCGTTGGGAGAGCCCGATGTAGCATCCGACAGCTTCCTGTTTCGCTTGCTGTCGATCGCTTTTAAATCATCCTGGGATCGCGCTCTCTCTCAGTTACATGATCACTTTCCAAGTTGTCTCTTGAAAAGAATGGCGCGGTGTGGAATATTTAGGTCATGTGATCAACAAAGACGGAGTGCAACCGTGCCCGAAGAAAGTGGTGGCTATCAAAGAAGCGCCAACACCTACCAACATCACCGAGTTGAAATCCTATTTAGGATTGGTCAACTATTATAGAAAATTTGCACCAATGCAAGCAGATGTGTTGACATCACTGTACCGTCTTACTCAAAAAGACGTAGATTTTATATGGGCTGCGGAAAGTCAGCAGGCGTTTGAGTTATCGAAAGCAATTATCTCCGAAAAAAGTTTATTGGTACATTATGACCCTACAAAGCAACTGTTCCTGTCATGTGACGCAAGTTCTACAGGTGTAGGAGCTGTCTTAAGCTAAATGTGCAACAAAGTGGAGCAGCCCGTAATATTTGCTTCAGCAACGTTGTCGGAAGCTGAGCGAAAGTATTCGCAACTGGAAAAAGAGGCGTTAAGTATAATTTTTGGCTTAAAAAAATTTAATAAATTTCTACTTGGCAGGTCCTTTGTAATTTATACTGATCATCAGCCTTTGATTAGTATTTTCAACCCACGGAAAGGCATTTCAATAACAGCTGCATCCAGGTTACATCGTTGGGCCATAATTTTATCGGCATATAACTACTCCATTAGTTATAAACGAGGCCGAGAAAATTCGGTAGCTGACGCGTTGTCGCGTTTAGCGCTGCCATCTACACAAAGTATCGACATTACAACTAGTCTTATCAATCTGTTAATGGATTGTGAGGAATTGCCAATATCAGCGGAAGATGTTGCTAAAAACACTAATTTGGACCCATTAATGTCGAGACTAGTAACAACAATAACTAATGGTTGGTCTAATTCTTGCGAAGATCCTCATTGGAAACCATATTTTGTTCGACGTTTCGAATTGACGGTAGAAAAAGGATGTATTGTTTGGGGTAACCGAGTTGTCATACCGACTGCTCTAAGACATCATGTATTGAAACTTCTACACGAAAACCACCCTGGCATGGTCAAGATGAAACTATTGGCTAGGTCTACGCTATGGTGGCCAGGTCTAAATCAAGAAATCGAGGAATTGGTGCGTGAATGTGAGCCGTGGCAACGCTTCCAAACAAACAACAAAATGGACGAAACATACTTAGGCTGGCCAAAATTACAACGTCCTTAGACCAGACTACACGCCAATTTCTTCTACTTCAATGATACTACGTTTCTTTTACTGATCGACTCAACATCAAAGTGGATTGATTTGCACGTAATGGAAGCAACAGCAGCAGTGGATGTTATTGATAAATTGAGACAATCCTTTAGCTATTTTGGTATACCACATCAGTTAGTAACGGACAATGGTCCGCCGTTTTCGTCCGAACGATTTTTAAAGTTTTTAAGGTGTAATGGAATTGAGCCAATGAAGAGTCCACCATATTTACCACAAGCTAACGGAATGGTAGAACGAGCGGTTCAGACAGTAAAGCAAAACTTCAAGAAGTCATGGGGAGATTAAAAATCAACTAAAGCCGATTTGTAGAAACACGTTCAGAGTTTCTTGTTTACATACCGCACCAAACCGACACCGAGTACTTCAAAAAGTCCGGCGGAATTTCTACTTAAGTATTCGTCTAGAACGTTATTAAGTCAATTGCGACCGAATTACGGAGATTCACAGATTATATCCGGTCCGACAAATTTGATGTTTCCCTCAAAAATATTCGAATCTAAAGACCCCGTGTGGGTAAAGCTTAACAAACCATTTTGGGAGTCCGCTACAGTCGAGAAGCCTATCAGTTGGAATCGATATATCATCACGTACGAAGGCAAACTGAGAATAGTACACCAACGACAATTACGGCCACATGCTTTGCCTGGTGGAACGGGTAACTATTTACAGCCGTCTTCTATGAATTCATCTACAGTACTGCACCCCTCAGAGGAGAATGAAAATACAACATCGCAATTGCAACAACCAACCAGTACCAGAAAATCTATACTACCAACTGAAAATTACGCAGTGAACGGAGAAGACAATCCGTCTCTAAGCAATCACGAAGTGGAACTACGACGTTCAGCCAGAATACGAAGACCTCCTGAAAGATTGCACTATTAAACGGTTTTGTTTAAATTTAAGCCTTAAAATTTTGTATAATTATTAAATTTTGAAACTGAATTATTATTAGAAGAAGGAAAATGTTATGTACATGATCACACTTATTTACATACTTATTTGTACATGACCTATTTATATAAAGCCTATTCGTATTGTACATGGCCTATGAATCGGTATTGATACATAGCCTACGATTATGATATTTTTAATAATAAACTTCAGTCTTGTTCTCATACTTGAAGCTGGTGTTTCATTTACTGTATCGTAGTTACGATTCCAATATACAACAGTCAACAAAGGCTTAATTTAGTTTATATTTTAAGTTTGTTTCATGTCTACACATAACATTGGTTGCCATTTTCAAAATCGTATGGCTTTGGCTTAATAGTGCTAGAGCTACCTAGTTATGTTTAATTAAACTCGAATAATAACGAAAATCTTGTGTAATCTCAAATATCTGTTACGTAACATTTTCCACCAATCAAATCTTGATTACGCTTAAAAGCAGAAGAAGAAATTGAAGGAACCTTACGAGGAGGTTAGAATTTTGGTCCGGGAATTACGTGCATATACGTGAACTCATCTTAAGTCAATGTATTACTGAATCTCCTAGAACCTCTTTCAACCCCAACTCAATCTTCAACACAACTCGAAACAACTCAAGTAAACTTTAAGACAGCTCCAAATAAATTGACAACCCCCCAGAGGCTTCAAATGAATCAAAGGATTAAAACATGCTATTTTCGGGAGTTGGGACTTCTTCTGTGATGAATTGGTTTCTTTTCGGGAACGTAGCGTAAGTGTTAGCACCGACAGTTGAGCAAGTGTGGTATCGTTAAGAAAAATTGTGTTCCAAGGTCGGTGACGTTGAAGTGACACAATGATGTACATTAGCATTCTTCACTATACGCACACTAACACCTTATCAAGTAAAAAGTTAAACCAAATCCATTCTCCTAAACAACAAGGGTTATTCATAATGTGGTAGTATCCGCAAAGTAAAGCAGCAATTTGATTTTGCCCCGGAAATGACCGCGGATTGACCGAATGGTAAAGTTTTAACTGAAAGCTTGGTTATTTTACCTGCGCAGAAAACGAATAAAACCCACATAAAACATTTAAACAGCTATTAGAAGTTTAAGTATCTCATTAATGAGCTTTACAGTGTTCTCAATTTCTTGCGAGTGCAATTTACTGATACCAGAATTTGAACTATGGTAGGATATTTTAAATTTAGAAAATAGACCTTATTATAGGTTAGGTAGACTTTTAGAATTTAACGCTTTTATTATTTTATGTGTTGTACAAATCTTGAATCGATGTATTTCAATGATAAAAACGGATAAAATCATTTAGATTGACAACAAATCCCTTTTGTCTTACGTGATCTCTATATAGAAATATATAAGCGCGATAAAGGCACGAACCAAAATAGAGTCAGTGGAAATTTATTCCAGTTTTATCGTGCTTTCTATTATACGCTAAAGCTCTAGTTGCTATTCTCGGGATACAATCCATCAGGGAAATTAATTTTTCACTTCATTGTACTCGTACAATGTGTATATATATATATACACACACACACACACACACACACACACACACACACACACACACACACACACACACACACACACACACACACATGTTCAAATTGATTACATTAAATTTTGTTTTGTTGTGTTTGTATGAAACGAAAGAGTTGTGTGTACCATCATGAAAGTGAACATACGACGGGGTACATAAATATACATTGAGCTTTGTGTGCAAGGCAAAATAAGATTGATGAACTCTTTATGATTGATAGACAGGATGAATACAATATACAAAGATTAACTTGGAAAAATTCATAGATGCAGATGGTACATCGCTCTATGCTATGTAATATGTATATGTACATATATTCGGAACAATATTTTTCCAATAACTCATTTTAAGTTGTTTTCATTCGTATCGAACGTACACGAGTAGACGATTCGAATTGATTGTATACAAAATGAAAATCAATAATTTTGTATTTTATTTTTTTTTTATGAGAAACGGAATTTGATTTATGGTTTATATTGAGACAAATCGAATTTTTTTCCCAAATTCATGATTTTATCATTTATCAATAACTCGCTGCTTCAAACGCAAAAATGTAATCAAAAATAAAACTTTAGGAGCTTAATGTTTTTTTTAAGATGGTGACCTTAATTCGTGCCGATTATAAATCTTGTTGGCCAGCTAAGTGTTAATAAGTTCCACTTATAAAAGCTTGGCTTTACAAATCCTTTTTTATCACTTTTCCATACATTTTAATTCTTATAATTACCATGAATGGCGCTTATTAATAGAAAGTAAAAGATTAAGGGTGTGATATCGCAACGTGTGTTACATAAAACGAATTAGCATAAATTTGAAATATTACCTATTTCATACGTATGTATTATGCTAATTATATATGTTGCATACGGTGAGCTTAATGAGAATTTTCATTATTATATAGAGCTTTGTTGACCCAATTTTAATTTTTAAGTCACTAAAAATTTAATGTCTTAAGATTAAAAACAAAAAAAAAAAGTAATTAAAAGAAATTGTCTGTGGGTATTATAAAAATAATTTTGCATTCTTGTAAAATGCCATGAAAGATTGGTTCTTATCTGTTTATATTCGTGTGAAAGAGGATGAGCAGCACCAGAGTTATAAAAGTATATGGTAAACTTTTTGTCGTTTCAATCACGTTCGCATTAATTTTATTTTTTGAATGGAAATTCAATAAACCATATAAAATATTGCTGTTGTTGTTGGTTTTGGCTCTGAATGGGTTGACTTTACAAATAATAAACAAACAAAAGTTTTTTTGTATTAGTGTAGCAACAGTAATAATAATGGGAATGTTAATAAAATTGGTAATTGGAAATATGTGATCTGAATGTGTCGAGGATAAATTATAGAAATGTCAGACAGTAAAGTTTTAATCTGTTTTGAATACTTTTTAGTAACACCTACATAATGTATGTATATACAAGCTATAGACTACACTTTCAATTTTCAGAAATGATGATTTTGAACTTTTTTGTCAAAATAGATCTTTAATATTTTAAGAACTATCTTTGGATAAAGAGGCCCAGCTTTTAAACAGTTGCCCTATAAAATTATCGTTAATTCAAACATAAAATGTTGAAGAATCTATTTTTTTAGGACATAGAGGGAAACTCGTTACTGTTTTACTTGGTAATTTTCCATAAATAAATAACACGCGTTTTCTGTATTTGGCTTTCCTTATACAAGACTCACTTCAAAACAAAACTTTATTATTTCATTTTTGAAGTGAAACTTCCTTAGCGAAGGTAGTGAGTCTTGAAAAAATGAAACGCTAATCAAAGTGAAACGCTTTGGTAGTGCGATTTATCGTTTTTGTTCATTTAGTACATTTGCTGCTTGTATAAACAATTTTAATACAGAAAACAAGTAAGGTATTATAATGCGTAACAAAATCCACACATACTACGTCTCGTATTTGTATCGTAAATTCGTAATTCGCCTACTTTTTGCTATTACATACGTATTATTATTTTTGCATTTTTCTTTTATTTTCCAACGATGAAGGTGAATGTCATATTTTTTTTATTTAGGAAATAATATAAAATCGCGTTCCTTATATGAAAAATGCTTTAAAAATTAAATTTATAGACGTGTTTTTTTGTGAAGTGATTGAAAAGTGATTAAAAAGAACAATTTTATTAGAATATACTAACAACGTAAGTATCCTATATATGAATTTACACAATAGTAAATTTTAATGCGAAAAATCATACCGAAACAATATTAATACTTCAGAATGCCACAACAATCATCAACGAAACGCGTTCGCGAATTCAGAGCAAGGCAACGACAAGAACAAGGGCAACGAGACACGTGGTGGCTATATGCAAAATTCAGGAAGACCTCGAGGAAACCGGACAGCGGCTGATCGTCTTCGTGATTATCGACAACGGCAGCGAGAGAATCGTGCACGTATTTTTGAAAATAATTGTTTATCTACTGAAAATGTAATGAATGGTTAGTAAATTTTATATTGTCACTATACTCATTCATTGTTGGCTAAGTTATATTATGTACATATATGTAATAGTAATTTAAATGACTTAGGTAGCTCCAACGGTGTCTTACCGGGCATAGCTAATCCATCTACCACTGGAGAATAATTATGTGCGTCTACGAGTAATCAGGACGAGACGCCTGTGCGGTATGAAGGTTATCAACTGCATGCAGGTGCTCGAAAACTTTTTATGAAATTCTTGAACAATCCATTTGGGTACGCGTGCTCAATTTGTGATCGGTTATGGTTCAAGAATGACTTATCGCCTGTCTCTTCTCAATATAGTGGTATTATTAACGACATATTGCCGAACGTTGATAACGCGAAGGTATGCTTTACGTGCAAAAGGGCATTGTCGAAAAACACTATACCGACTCTATCAGTATTTAATGGATTTCAATATCCTAAAATGCCAATCGATCTTCCTCCTTTAGAGATGGTTACGGAGAGGTTGATCTCGCCGCGCTTGCCGTTTATGCAAGTTCGTAGATTGCGTCATAGTCACGGTCAATACGGCATTTATGGACAAATCATAAACGTTCCGGTCGATGTTAATACGATGGTATCTCGATTACCTCGGAGTTTGAACGATGATTATTGCATTAACGTTCACATTAAAAAGAAAAAAATACACAAATCGTCCTATTTGTTTGGCTTGGTCAACAAAGGAACAATCAAAGCTTGGTTACAATATTTAATTCGAACGCCGCTTTATCAACGCTATAATATTACGATTGATAATTCTTTCTTTACGGAGAATGCAGTAGAAACCATACCGTCACAGGATGAAGTTAGTGAAGTTGTGCCTATCGAAGATAGCCTTACCGCGCAACAACAACCGTTACTTTGGAATGAAGATATGTATTTGCGAATTGCGTCTATTTATCTTGGCGAATTTCGAATTTTCAGAGACGGCACACACATCACGCCATTCATGATGGCAACTAGTGAGCTACGAAGATCAGACCGACGTGGCGTTATCCCGTACCACTTGCTGTATATGGCAATGAAAATTATGCGACTGAGAGTTCGCGATTGTCTTACGATTGCATTTAAACACGTGGGAAATAATACTGCCATAACCCGTCGTCAAATTGAATCTGAAGAATATATTCACGATTGCATTGATACAAACCTCGCTTTCCTCCGAACGATTCCCAATTCAACGTGGTATTGGGCAAATCGAAAGAAAGACTTGTTTGCAATGATACGACAAAATGGTAAACCCACATTGTTTCTTACGATGAGCGCTAATGAAAATAGGATGGACTGATTTACTACGAACCTTATATAGGTTGAAATATGAAAAAGAAATCACGGTTGAAGCCGTTAATCAACTACATTTTATGGAAAAAAGCTCACTAGTTAATGATGATGCAGTTACATGTTCCATTTATTTCAATAAGCTGATAAATACAGTAATGACTGTTTTGCAATCTAAATATAAAAAAAACAGTCCTTTTGGTCGTTATTTCGTCAGGAAATATTTTAAAAGGATCGAATTTCAGCATCGCGGAAGTCCGCATGCTCATATACTTTTATGGTTGGAGGAGACGCCGGACGATCCATTGAATGCCGGATTGTACGACAGTCTTCAATTGATCGATCACTTGATATCGGTTTCAGCATCAGAAGCATCGGGAAACATCAAACTACAAACCCATAAACATACTTTCACTTGCTACAAAGGAATTACATCAAATAGGCCGCAAAAATGTCGCTTCGACGCTCCCTTCATGTCATGCAAATCAACGATGATTCTGATACCAATGCCAAAAGACGAACCACAATTTCGTAACCTTAAAGCACGATACAATAAAATAAGATTGAATTTGGAAAATATCTACTATCCTGATATAGATACGTTTTACTAACAAAATAAAATTACGTGTGACGTTGATTACATTAAAATTCTACAAGTTGGAATTGAACGACCGCGGGTGTTCTTAAAAAGAAAAACTAGTGAAATATGGCACAACGGTTTCAACCCATTCCTTTTCAGTATTCTCAAATCTAATATGGACATCCAATTTATTACCGAAGAATATTCTTGCGCTGCATATGTTGTAGAATATGTCAACAAAACGAATAGAGGAATCAGTAATTTGCAGCGTCAAATAATAGAAACGATGGACAAACATCCTGAGTTCGATATTGTCGATGTTACAAGAAACATGAGTGTAAATGTGCTGAATACTGTCGAAATGACAAGTCAAGAAGCAGCATGTTACCTTCTTCGAGAACCTATGTCCAAATCATCTCATAAAGTTGAATATATTCCAACTGTATGGCCTATCGAACGACAGCGGATGAGAAAAACTCAAAAAGAATTAAATCAATTAGAAGCTGGCGATGATTCTACGAATATTTGAAAGGAAAATTGGTTTGATAAATATGAGAAACGACGGGAAGAGCTAGAAAATGTTTCTATAGCACAATTTGTTGCTCATTATAATGTCAAACAAGACGGAACATGTGCGAAAAGAAATGAATCGCGGATCATTCGGTACAGAAATTATGGCATGGCTACAGATTTCACCAACTATAAACGGGAAATGGTTTCTCTACATATACCGTTTAGAAATGAAGAACGTGATATATTGGCTGAAATGTGCTTCCGAAAAATTTACGAGGACAATGAAGAATTCATTTTGGAAGCAAGAAAAGAATTTGAATCCAATTTAGATATTGATAAAACCATCGAGATTTGTCTAAAATTATGTCGTGTCCATGATGATACTGAAGACGATACTAATCATGCCGATGCTGGCGGTGCTCCGGATCCTAATCCGTTCCAACAATTATACAACGATCCTAATTCTGAACATAACAATGACCTTCGTCTCGCTTTGCTAGATAAACTTGGTTCCATCGCCAAAAGGAAAGAAAATTTAATGGACAATGAACAGTTCTTGGCCTTAATGAGAATGACTAATGATAAACAATATCGCATCTATCGTCTCCTAATTCTCCACCATTGCAAATTTTCTTCACTGGACCGGCGGGATATGGCAAAACGTTTGTCATTAAACTTCTAATGGAGATTTACAATCGCTTTACCGATAACGATGGTTGTTGTAACGCTTACATTACGTGCGCTTCAACTGGCAAAGCTGCTGTGGCTATTAACGGTACCACAGTGCATACTGCTTTAAAAATCACGTTGTCAAAACTACTTCCATTGTCTTATGAAATCGCACTCCAATATCGCACACTATTCAAATACGTCCGAGTCTTAATCATCGATGAAATCAGTATGATCGGCGCAGAATTATTAGCACAGATCGATCAACGACTCAAACAGATTAGCGGTATCTTTCATGTTAACTTTGGAGGATATGACGTTATTTTAATTGGTGACTTACGTCAATTACCACCAGTTAAAGCAACACCCATTTATAATCAACCGAAACAATGCATGTCTGGACCAATATTATGGAGAGGGCTCAAATTCTATGAACTCGATGAAATTATGCGCCAAGCTAACGTTCAATTTTCGAATATTTTAACGAAAATAGGAAACGGTCAAATACTTGATGATGATGAGTTAATTCTAATGCAGTCACGTTTCTTTACGGAAAACGAAGTCAATGCATTATGTCCTCATGGTATTCGACTATTTTATTCGAATCATTCTGTTGACGCATATAATAATAAAATTTTAAACGAAGCTGAGGTTAAAATTACGTCCATCGCGATTGATGTATATTCTGGCTACAACGACGCTACACAGTTGGCATCACTACGTCAAAAACTGCACAAAAAGTCTACTATTGACACAGGCGGACTTCCATATAATATAATTTTTGTTATTGACAAATATTACATAATAACAACCAATATCGATGTATCAGATGGATTAGCCAATGGCGCCGTCGGCAAATTAGTTCGCGTTGAACAAAACGAGAATGAAGAAGTAACTCGTGTTTGGCTAACTTTTCCTGACATTAAAATTGGAAGAAAATTACGAATGAAGGCTGCTGGATATATGCAACAACATAATATTACATTGAATGAAGTGCCAATCAATCGACGCAACTCTACGATTTCTTTAAATAATAACAGAACAATGATAGTAAAACTAAGTCACTTTCCTCTAATATCTGGTTGCTCTATGACGATTCATAAATCTCAAGGTGGTACATTCGACGAAATCGTGTATGAGTATGAAAAAACCCACTCGGTGCAATTACTATACGTTGCTTTATCCAGAGTCACTACAATCGAAAAATTATACATCGTGTCAAAACATAAGGATTCAATATTTTATCATTGCAGAAAGGAGCCATCGTCTACTCTTCTGTTGAAGCTGGAATTTAAACGACTTTCGCTGAATCCACTCATCACATTAGAATCTGAATTAATTGATTTCATCACAAACGCACCAGGTTTGTCGCTTTATACCTTCAACATTCAAAGTTTACGGGCTCATAATCTTGGTCTAATCGATAGAGTTGCTAAACATTCTAATGTTTTAATTTTGTCGGAGACGTGGGTTCACAACGACGAACATGTCGCTATACCGAATTTCAACTGTATAGTTAAATATAAACGGCCAAGTGTTCGATCTGGTGGCGTTGCTATTTACCAGAATGCAGATGATACTGCTCATGTTTTAACGACATCAAGGGATATTAGAGTACAGAAACCACTAGCATTTGGGGTGCAAATTGATGAAGTAGGAGAAGTATGTGCCTGTCAATGTTCTACAGAGCACGGTCAAACGATGTTATTGGTAGCGGTATATATATCACCACATCAAAGTGTTAAAAACATAATTGAATTCCTTTATGAAAAGTTACTTCAATATTCCTCTGAAGCACCAATACTTAACTTAAATTTAGAAAAAATACCCATAATTCTTGGAGGGGATTTTAATGTAAACTTTGCAGCAGAATCATCTATGCAACTTATAAAATTTTTCAAAGACAAATTCAATTTGAGTATGACAAGCGATCCTGCAAAATCCACAACGAGGCAAGGAGCAACAATAGACGCTGTTTTTAGTCGATATTTGCATACTGTAGAAACGCGAATATTTGTGTCACATTTTAGCTATCATAAGCCTCTAGTTACGGTTATACAAGAAAAAAACAATAAAATAAATCAATAATAAAAAATAATATCACAACTCTATTATGTACTTTAGAAACCGACTCCAATCATTTTACTACAGACGTTTCACTTCCATCATGTGCTTATAAGGGTGAGGCACATACATTTTTTATAAACTGATTAATCTCTTAACGGGTTTAATAGTTCTATTAGATCTTCTCAACCCAATTTGTTTGTTGTTTACTACTTTACTGGTTAATACTTCTTTTGGAATATTACTATCCCTAGAGACTTTAGGATTAATAAATTTATTCTTTTTATTAAACTTAACTCTTAAATTATTTATATGAGCTAAAATTATTTTATTATTAACATTAATATAATAAGTGCTTAAACTATTTTTTCGTACGACAAATCCTGCGTACCATTTCCAATGTCCTAAATGATCACTTCTGTACCAGACAGCTTGTTTTTTAAAATGAAAAATTTTGTTTACATGCTTTCTATTAACCGATTTTGTCGTTAACTCTCTAATTTTAGTTTTAAATTCGATTTTTTTTTTTGTTTTCTTTATGCTGAAATCTTGGCTTTAATAAATCCAAATTGATTCTAGGTTTATAACTAAAAATCTGATGGAAAGGAGAATTATTGATCGCGTGACAAAAAGAATTATTGTAATTTACTAATATTTGATATACCATATCAATTATATTTTTATCTTCCCATTTGATACGATTTTCTAAACATACCCTTTTTAAACTAGACTTTATAGTTTGTACTCCGCGCTCCGCCAATCCGTTGTGCTTTCTGGTCGATATGGTGGACTATTTAAACATTCAATTCCTCTACGCCCACAAAATTCTTTAAACTCCCTACTGCAAAACGGAGGTTCGTTATCTGATACTAATGTTTTTGGCAATCCAAAATACTTAAAAATACTTTGTAAAGCCAATATTACCGACCCTGCGATACTTCTAACTAAATATTTCACCTCGATAAATTTTGAATAGTGATCCACGTAAACCAGAAAAACTTTACTACCGAAACAAAATAAATCGACATGCACCCGCTCAAAAGGGTAAGTTGTTTTAGCCCACGAGCAATACTGTTTTGGGCATGACTTAGTACAACGATTACATATATCGCATTCTTTCACAAAAGCTTCGATGTTCTTATCGATTCCTTCCCAGTGTACGTATTGCCTAGCTGTTTGCTTCATTTTAACAACGCCATAATGATTGCCATGTAACAAAACTAATACTTGATTCCTCAATACCTTTGGAATTATTACCCTTTCCAAATAAAATATACAACCTTCTTCTTATGACAGCGACTCATTTTTTTCATAATAATACCTATATTGGTCTATTCTACTGGGCCAACCTTTTTTAATCGACATATACACTTGCCTCAAAATCGGATCTATTTGTGTATACCTTTTCACCTCGTCTAAACTGATTCGAAAACCTTCTTCTATAGTATTGATCGTATCGATATTTGAATCTACACCTGTTTCGCCTTCGATTGGCAACCTTGAAAGAGTGTCTGCTTCATACATCTTCTTGCCTTCTCGATATTTTATTTCAAAATCGTATGCCGACAGAATGTATGCGTACTTATGTAATCTAGCCACAGTGAGGGATGGCATTCCTCTTTTTAAATAAAATATTCTGGTTAATGATTTACTATCTGTGTAAATAACAAATTTATGCCCGTAAGCGAATTTGTGAAACTTTCTAGTCGCAAAAACAATTGCCAAAGCTTCCCGATGTACATAGGTTAGGATAATTTTTTTCCGCTGACGATAATGTACTTGATACATAAAAAATTGGTCTTTCCTCGTTGTCAATTATATTACATAAGACCGCACCTACCCCCTGCTGGCTAGCATCACAAATTATCACTAAAGGTTTCGATGGATCATACGTCTGTAACGCATTATATTCCAACAACAACTTTTTATATTTATTGAAAACATTTTCACACTCATCACTCCAATGAAATTCCACATCCTTCCGGAGTAACCTATATAATATACTGACAACCGTTAAGCCAGATTCGGTACAAATTTTGAATAATAATTCATCATGCCTAAAAAAGATTGTAGTTGTGTTACATTTTTTGGTCTTGGTGCCTTCGCAATTGCCAAAATCTTTTCTACTGATGGACTAACTCCGTTAACTGATTATTGATGGACCAAGTACGACACTTCTCTTACAAAAAACTCACATTTTTCAAAACTTTACTTTAACCTTAAATTTCAAAAGCCTATCTAAAACTTCTATATAACTTTACATGTAAATCTTCTAAATTTCCTGCTCCAATTAAAATGTCATCCAAATAACAATTTACTTTGTCCATCCCTAAGAATATCTCGTCCATCACTTGCTAAAAAATACTAGCTGCACTGCTAACACCAAATGGCAATCTTAAATACGTAAATAGTCCCTTATGGGTGTTGATGGTTAATAACTTTTGCGAATCCTTTGCTACTCGTATTTGTTGATAAGCCCCTGACAAATCCAGTTTACAAAAATAATTACAATTACCTAAACTCAACAATGCCTCATTTATATTAGGTGATGGATAATGCTCCGTACATATGACCTTGTTGATTGTCACCTTGCAATTAACATACACTCTAATACTACCATCCGATTTAGGAACCACCACAATCGGAGATGCCCATTCACTTCTCTTAACTGGCTCTATTATGTTTTTAGCCACTAACCTATCTAACTGATTAGATAATTTATCCTTTAATTTGAATGGAACGTCATATGCTTTGAAAAATATTGGACGACTACCTTCTTTAATTTGAATATCCGCTTCAAAATTTAACATTGGCTCTTCTAAACTTCTTTTAAAAATTTCATTATATTTTACTTTAATGGCTTCGACTTTTTTCTAACCTAAATTTTGTGACTTCGCCCTGACCATATTCATCTTGTCTTAAACTATTAACCAAATTCCGCCATTCTGGGAATAGTGAGTCCAGCCAATTACGCCCTAATAATGGTACGAAACTCTTGACAGTCTTTACCACTACTAGTTCTAATTTAAACTTCGTTTCATTTTCAAATAAACTGACATCCACAAAAAATTTTCCTAAAATATTTAACTTCTCACCCGAAATTAAATTTACATGTTTCTTTAGAGGTTCTAATATTTCTCCTTTAAAATACATATTAAAATCTTGTAAACAAATCACGGAAAAACATGCTCCCATATCTATTTCGAATATCACTGAATAATCATTTAGTCAAATTCTTTTAAAAATTGGTTCCGATCTATCAACTTTACCAGTTAATTTATTTAATAAATTATCTCGATCACATAACGACTCCTTGTCATCACAATCTGTACCACTACTAGAATCATATTCGAAAAATTTTAAATTTCCCAACCTCAACCGACAATATTTTTCAATTAACCTTTTTGATTATAATTGTAACATATTACTTGACTATATCTATTTGTACTCTGTGACCATTTTTGGAAATTATATTTAGTACTAAATCTATTATTAAAACTATTCTTATTACTAAATTTACCATAGCCGTTTTTCCTATTGACTGCTGCCCTTCCGCCATTTCGGTTGTTAAAATTATTTTGGTTCGAATACTGATCCATGGATGGCACTTCATTCCTATTCATATTTCTTCTTTTTGCTATCGCGATTTTAATGATGCCATATTGTTACAATGCATTTTTTCTACGTTCATTTTTACCGCTTCTAAATTACATGCCAATGTGACAGCCTTTTCAAATGACATTGAATCGCGTTCCGTTGATTTAGTGGGTTCATTTAACAGCATCTCTTGTAACCTCGAATCTTTTAAGCCTACGATAAACCTGTCCCGCAGAGCCTTATCGATAAATTCTCCGAATTCACACGTTTTTGCAATTGATTGCAACTGCACCGCGAAATCTTTTATATCTTCGCCATCTTGTTGATGCCGCCGGTTAAACATAAAATGTTGTGTAATTCGACTTTTGGATTTCGTATAGTACCCTTTCAATTTATCAACAATTTTCTGATAATTCAATATTGTAGGACTCTGTGGTGCGACAATATGCTTTAACTTCGTATAAACTTCAGCACCAATAAAATGAATCACCAATCGCTTTTTAAAATTATCATCCTGTATCCCGTTCAACGCGAAATAGTTTTCCATTCGCTCTAGGTAATCTTCAAAATTTTCTCCCGGTATAAATTTGGCAATGTTACCAATTAATTTATTGTAATGATGACTTTCACCATTGCTCGATCCCGTCGCAATATTACTGGATGTAGCTCCATTTGCTTTATTTTTTGATGCGTCATTTGCACCACCCATTTAACATTTTTATTTTTCACACCGTGTGTATTACCTCGTTTTCATTATATTGTTACGTTTTCGCCTTGTCAATCAAGGTTCGAATCACTGGATTGTGAGTAAATTTAATTTATTACCAACGAATTTATTTATGTCACCAAAAATAATTACAACGCAATTTACTAACGAAAATTCACAAAATCACTTTACTTTAATATTCGCACAATTTTGCTGATCACTTATAATTTTTATTTCGCCCCAAAATACTTTAAAAATCACTTTTTAATCCATATACTATCGCTTACCAAAAATTAATAATCCAATTGGACTTCGTTGGTCTTTTTATATACACAAACCAAACATCTAGAAATTTCATGACTTTTCCAATAAGAATAGTCTAGACACATTTAGAACTGTTTTATCATGGAAAATTCCATTTTACTACAGTAAAACATTGGGCTATTAATTTAACCTATTCTATTACATCCTAGGTGTCACCGTAAAATGCAAAAATTAAATGAAAAAAATTAATTACTTGGCAGAGCCGCTATCACATTTTCTAGATAAATTAAAATTCTTGATATTTGTTCAAGTACCAAGTACCGTATTGTGATGGTCTACCCATTATTATTTATTTGTTTCTTCTCCTAAACATTTCGTTGGTCACCACAAGTGACAGAACGGCTAATACTCAAACTGACAGAGACCTTTACAATTTTACTTCTGCCGCAGAGACAAGAACTAGCTTCTGGTAGCATACTTCGATAGTTAGAAAAATCATAATTATTATTCACAAATAGTAACAGGGTAACAGGATAATTTTATGCATTTTTCGAAAATCTTTGAAAAATTCGAAAGTAGTGATTTTGGTCGGTAGTTGTTGTAATCACTAAAATGTCCTTTTTCAAACAGTCAAGAAAAACACCAAGTTCAATGCTACGATTAAATATATGAGCCATTAAAAATGCTACTGGACCGTAAGTCTTATTAATACCAGAAATGTTATCATCAGAGTTTCCAAAAACAGGAGATCTACGTAATCTGGGGGCGTAAGATTATTAATCAAGTTATCCTCTGTATCCATAATAGCAGTTATCGATTTTTCTAAAGATTGCGGCCAAGGAAGTTGTTAATTAAATTCCATTGCGATTTTATATCATTTTTAGCATGATCAAACTCGGTGACACCTAGAATAAGTTACTTAATAGTGGAAAGATTACTGTACTAAAATGGAATCTACCATGATAAAACTGGTCTAAATGTTTCTACACAGAACTTCCTAAGCAATCCAACCTTGATTATACAAAGCCATAGTCTAAAAAAACCTAGCTTTTATAAGGGAATTAACGAATGGAAAGTTTAAAAAGCGCCTTAAGCAGCAAAAGTAAAATATGTGGCTGTAACAAAAATTTGCTATATGAAGTGAAAATTGTAATGATTGGAAAATTGAAGTAATCCAACCTGTAGTTTGAAGTGTGATTTTTGTATATCTGATTAATTTCGGACATTCTTTTATTTTTAAATATTAGAAACATGTACTTAAATATAGCAGAAATTTGAAAATAAGCTAGTTGTGAGATATATGCATTGCATTTGCATACCATATATATACACGCAAATATACTTTTTAAATAGTTTAAATAAAACTCATGTTCTGGTTATGCTATTCAGATATGTCATTCTTTTTCTTTTTTCAGAGTGCCCACTTGACAAAACTAAAATACAGTGATACCACTGATACATATACATTACACTAGTGTTACTAAAAACATAAATGGTTTAAAAATATTAAATTTTAGATTATATCAATAAATCAAAGCGTGGTAACTGTGGTCTAATAAAGCTCCAAAATCGTTTAGTGATCCACATATATATTTATAGAGAGCTTAACAATAAATTTCTGCAATTTTTAAGCACAATTTTCTGATATTTAAAATGATAAGAATGTTAGAAATGAATCAGATTTACAAAAATCACACTTCAAACTAAATATTGGATTAATTCAATTGTGCAATCATTACTATTTTCATAAATAAAAATGTAATTTAAATAGACACTATTTCACCAAATTTTTGTTACAGCCTATCACATATTTCACTATTGTCCGCTGGAGCGCTGGAGTACACCGTTCCATTCGTCAATTAGAAACGAGGAAAAAAAATTAAACTTTTCATTGTAAAACACACAAAACATATGGGAAATCACTTTTTTTCCTAATACCAATTTTTAAATGAAAACGTTACAAATTCTTAATTATAATTTCTGAAATATTTTCATCAATGTTTGAATTTCGACACATATGAATGTCGTTTAATGCTGTGTGCCTCAGAAGACTTTTCAAACTAAACTTTTCAAATTTTGAAGCTTTCGCTATTTCCTCATAGATGCTTGGTTAAAAGGCACTTTACGAGGTTACTTTTCAATTTGTATGACATACAGTTTTAAATACGTACTAAGTAAATGTAATTCAATGTCAAAAATAAATTAAATAAAAATAAATTACTAAAATAACTTTAAAATTAACTTTTTTTTAAATAGGGACTCAAGAAGAAACCGAAAGGTTCATAAAGGCCGGAAAAGATTAGAACATGTGTTCAATGGAAGCTTTTCGATGACCAATCCAATTGGGAGTAAGGTAAATTAATTAATTAATTTATATAGTTAGCTATTTAAATAAGTCTTTATTCATTTGATTTACAGGAAATTTGGAGAGGAGGCTCAAACCACCGCAGAAGACTGTCGAAAATTAAAAAAAAAAAAAATGGAGCAACCTAATGATTATGTACACTTCGCATCACTTAATTACTACCACCTATTATATTGATTTCAAATGTCAATAACTTCCACATTTCCGCAATTAGAATATTATTTTTTACATGCATTTGAGAGTACATTGTTGCTTTTTGAAATAACTGTAAAACAGATAACAACTATAAAACCGTTACCTCTGTTTTATTCTGGTCAAAAACGTGCAATTTAAACGCGTCACTTGATTACGACCAGTAGTGAATAGTTGTAGCTTATGAAAGCTACGGTAAAAAAACATTGTTAATTAGTCTTTAATTAGAATATTATTTTTTATTTAATTTATCAATAAAATAATAGGATTTTAGGAAAATGGGTAAAGAAAAGACACTTTCAGAGGGCGAAAAAGCAAAGATCGAAGTTTTAAAGGAAGAAGGATTCTCAAATCGACAAACCTTTATTGGATCCTTTATCAATAATATAGAAAATTATGGTAAAAATAGAAAAGGACGCATTGCAGAGACTACCCCACGGATAAACGGGCGATTAAACGATCAGCTTCAAATTCATGCTTATCAGCGTAAAATATTAAGGCAAAAACGAGAGTCAAAGTTAGCTTATCAGCGGTTCGAAGTATGGCTAACAATGCTATGCATCTTAAATTGAAAAAAACTCCAAAAAAATCTCCATTGAATGCATCACGCAAAGCAAACCGATTGGAATTGGCCAAAAACTACATGTCATGGAAGCAAAAATGGAACCGGGTTGCATTTTCGGACGAAAAAAAAATTAATTTGGATGGTTCTGACGGCCATCAGTTTCATTTCCATGAGTCCGAAAATGCAAAATTCGTGCTATTAAAGTTATCATTGATAAATTTGAAGAAACTGGTTCAGTTCAAGATCAAAGAAGTAGAATTTATTATTGTAGTGGTCGTTCAAGTGAAAATATTGCAGCTGTTAGAACTAAGTGTTGCTGAAGAGCCAAGGACATCAGTTCGTCGTCGTTCACAGCAATTAAGCCTCAAACTAACAATTTTTTGTAAAGTAAATTGGAAGATATTGCTGTGCAACATACAGGATGATATGCAACATGCCACACAGCAATGGAATTAATCGAGGGCCCACGAGATTTATCAAGCATTTGAATATTAGTTCAAAGTCAAAATCAGATAGATGGTAGCTCAGATTAGGCTTAAAGTAGACCACCCTTTACCAAATTTGCAAAAACGGGATATTTCTAGGAAATTTTTAAGAAAAGGCGCTGGCCTAGCTTTTAGAGAAAGAAGAAATCGTTGCTGAAGGTGATTGTTAGAGTAATTTGACTCCAAATAAATAAAAATGGGTTTAGGTTTGGACAGATATTTAGTGTTTAGAAGAAATTTTGCTAAACTTGCTTGAAATCACAGCTTTCGACATCAAACGTTAACGATTTTAGTTGATTTATTTATAATATTCGTTTTGTACTCAAACTATACCACTTTTGCACTTCAAATTCAACCTTTTAATAATAAAATTAAGCCTTTTTACAAACAAATTCAATCTTTTACAAATAAAGTTTTGTTTAGAAAAGATTTAATTTCATTTGCAAAAGATGGAATGTGATTGATAAAGTTTCACATTTACCGAATCTTTTTTATTACCGTTAAATGATAAATAAAAGCTTAATTTACCGGTAAACCTGATTAGATCCGGTTTATTTTGAAAAACTATTTTAGATATAAGAAAATTGAAATTTTCCCGTTTCATATCCCCTTATGTCGGATTTCATCTTTCGATTACTTTTTAAAATTTTCTCGAGATTATTGGATTATAGTATGGAAATATGAAGCGTGATATTGGACACTTAATTGGTGATTCGGTGTTTCGAAATAGTCAGGTTATTCGATATTTTCGAGATTATTCGAGTATGTTTGAGATTGTCGGGTGTATTTGACAGTTCGATGTTACTCAAGAATCTTTGAGACTATTTGAAGAATAGGATTGTTCGATATTTACAAAATTATCCGAAAATATTTGAGGGTTCCATTTTTATTGTATATCGTTGTGTTGAGCTAAGCCTTAATTTGCTTATTAGCATTTTGCTTAGCGGTAAATATTAGTAATGTTAAATTACTTGACAAATAATTCGATATTTACATGAATTTTTCGTGAGTTTTCTAGACTTTTACAGGCTTTTCGACATTATTCATTAATATCCAGATTTTTCGATATTATTGAAATTGTTCTAGATCAATCGAGATTCACATAATATATGTAGAGATTTTTCGAATTTTTCTAAGTTAATCGAGATTGTTCTGCGATTTGTCTAGATTTGAATTGATTCGAATTTTGTATGGCAATGTTCTGCGCTTAGCTTTGAGTTGTGGAAACTTGCAAAGTTACACATATATTTAGTTAATTTCCTAGATTATTCGAAATTATTCAAAAATGTCCATGTTATTTACATTTTACATGGCGGTGATTAACGCGTATAGGATTTCCGTTGGTTTTACTTACGGATAATTCGATATTTGAGAACTTTCTACAAAATTCAAAATACTTTGAAAATTCGATATTTTTGAGATTATTTCGAAATTCTTGCTATTTTTCTTATTATAATCGTAATTTGTGATGATTCGTCGATATATTTAGAAATAGCGATAGCATTGAGTTGATTGCAAGAAATTTCGTTTATTTAAAGCCATTGTAGCTTCACTTGTTCATAGGTACAAGTAGCATTTTTAGAGGCCCAAGAAAAATGTTGCGGGGGCCCAAACTTTGTAGTTACGCCACTGCCACCAAGACCATTCGATTTTACGCCATTTAACTTCTTATGGGGTTTCTTGAAGAGTAGAGTTTACACGGATAATCGTCAAACTCTTTAACACCTCAAAGACAACATCATCGAGCAAATATCACTAATTGAACTATCATTATGCGAAAAGTTACTCAAAATTTTGGTAAAAGATTGTCAATCAGCCTGCCCAGCTAGGAGAAGAGATCACTTGAACGAAATGCTTTTTCATTATTACCCGGAACCAATGTAGTTTAATTGCCAATAAAAATAAATAAAGATTTCACCCAATTTACGTCATTTATTTAAAATTTAAAAAGATACCTCAAATTTGAACACCTTTTATATATATATATATATATATATATATATATATATATATATATATATATATATATATATATATATATATATATATATATCTTATTCTGAATTACATACTTTTAATAAACGACTCGGTTTATTTTTTATTATACGTCATTTATTTAAACGAGACTTTGAAAAGTTTAGTTGGCTATAAGGCACAATTGAATACTTTTAAACTTTTAACCTAGTGACATCTATTTAAATATTGCATGAATTACTGGGTCTTACAAAAGTTTAGTTTGAAAAGTCTTCTGAGGCACACAGCATAAGTAAACCGGTTTCATTTTTTTTGTAATAATTGATTTATATAAACCAAAATTTATTAAAAATTTCTTAAAAACAGGATTCTGGTCAAATTGAAATAAAAGCTTACTACAATTCAACTTGTGGGCTATAGTACAGTTAATTTTCAATAAAATTGAATTTTCTAAGAAATGTTCAGAAATAATCGAGCAATCAAAATGAAAATTGTCACAGCAATTACAGGTCCCGAAACCTATTGATAGAGGTATCAACCATCGTAATCGGACCATTTTAGATTTTTACCGCCCAAAAACATCTGGGATATACTAGCACAGTTGATTTTCAATAAAATTGAATTTTCTAAGAAATGTTTAGAAATAATCGAGCAATCAAAATGAAAATTGTCACAGCAATTACAGGTCCCGAAACCTATTGATGGAGGTATCAACCGTCGTAATCCGACCATTTTAGATTTTACCGCCCAAAAACTTGTGGGCTATATATAGCACAGTTAATTTTCAATAAAATTGAATTTTCTTAGAAATGTTTAGAAATAATCGAGCAATCAAAATGAAAATTGTCACAGCAATTACAGGTCCCGAAACCTATTGATAGAGGTATCAACCATCGTAATCGGACCATTTTAGATTTTTGCAGCCCAAAAACTTGTGGGCTATAGCACAGTTAATTTTCAATAAAATTGAATTTTCTTAGAAATGTTTAGAAATAATCGAGCAATCAAAATGAAAATTGTCACAGCAATTACAGGTCCCGAAACCTATTGATAGAGGTATCAACCATCGTAATCGGACCATTTTAGATTTTTACCGCCCAAAAACTTGTGGGCTATAGCACAGTTAATTTTCAAAAAAATTGAATTTTCTAAGAAATGTTTAGAAATAATCGAGCAATCAAAATGAAAATTGTCACAGCAATTACAGGTCCCGAAACCTATTGATGGAGGTATCAACCATCGTAATCCGACCATTTAAGATTTTTACCGCCCAAAAACTTGTGGGCTATAGCACAGTTGATTTTCAATAAAATTGAATTTTCTAAGAAATGTTTAGAAATAATCGAGCAATCAAAATGAAAATTGTCACAGCAATTACAGGTCCCGAAGCCTATTGATGGAGGTATCAACCATCGTAATCCGACCATTTTAGATTTTTATCGCCCAAAAACTTGTGGGCTATAGCACAGTTGATTTTCAATAAAATTGAATTTTCTAAGAAATGTTTAGAAATAATCGAGCAATCAAAATGAAAATTGTCACAGCAATTACAGGTCCCGAAACCTCTTGATGGATGTATCAACCATCGTAATCCGACAATTTTAGATTTTTGCCGCCCAAAAACTTGTGGGCTATAGCACAGTTAATTTTCAATAAAATTGAATTTTCTAAGAAATGTTTAGAAATAATCGAGCAATCAAAATGAAAATTGTCACAGCAATTACAGGTCCCGAAACCTATTGATAGAGGTATCAACCATCGTAATCCGACCATTTTAGATTTTTGCCGCCCAAAAACTTGTGGGCTATAGCACAGTTAATTTTCAATAAAATTGAATTTTCTAAGAAATGTTTAGAAATAATCGAGCAATCAAAATGAAAATTGTCACAGCAATTACAGGTCCCGAAACCTATTGATAGAGGTATCAACCATCGTAATCGGACCATTTTAGATTTTTATCGCCCAAAAACTTGTGGGCTATACTAGCACAGTTGATTTTCAATAAAATTGAATTTTCTAAGAAATGTTTAGAAATAATCGAGCAATCAAAATGAAAATTGTCACAGCAATTACAGGTCCCGAAACCTATTGATAGAGGTATCAACCATCGTAATCCGACCATTTTAGATTTTTACCGCCCAAAAACTTGTGGGCTATAGCGCAGTTAATTTTCAAAAAAATTGAATTTTCTAAGAAATGTTTAGAAATAATCGAGCAATCAAAATGAAAATTGTCACAGCAATTACAGGTCCCGAAACCTATTGATGGAGGTATCAACCATCGTAATCCGACCATTTTAGATTTTTACCGCCCAAAATCTTGTGGGCTATAGCACAGTTAATTTTCAATAAAATTGAATTTTCTAAGAAATGTATAGAAATAATCGAGCAATCAAAATGAAAATTGTCACAGCAATTACAGGTCCCGAAACCTATTGATAGATGTATCAACCATCGTAATCGGACCGTTTTAGATTTTTGCCGCCCAAAAACTTGTGGGCTATAGCACAGTTAATTTTTAATAAAATTGAATTTTCTTAGAAATGTTTAGAAATAATCGAGCAATCAAAATGAAAATTGTCACAGCAATTACAGGTCCCGAAACCTATTGATAGAGGTATCAACCATCGTAATCGGACCATTTTAGATTTTTATCGCCCAAAAACTTGTGGGCTATACTAGCACAGTTGATTTTCAATAAAATTGAATTTTCTAAGAAATGTTTAGAAATAATCGAGCAATCAAAATGAAAATTGTCACAGCAATTACAGGTCCCGAAACCTATTGATGGAGGTATCAACCATCGTAATCGGACCATTTTAGATTTTTACCGCCCAAAAACTTGTGGGCTATAGCACAGTTAATTTTCAATGAAATTGAATTTTCTTAGAAATGTTTAGAAATAATCTAGCAATCAAAATGAAAATTGTCACAGCAACTACAGGTTCCGAAACCTATTGATAGAGGTATCAACCATCGTAATCGGACCATTTTAGATTTTTGCCGCCCAAAAACTTGTGGGCTATAGCACAGTTGATTTTCAATAAAATTGAATTTTCTTAGAAATGTTTAGAAATAATCGAGCAATCAAAATGAAAATTGTCACAGCAATTACAGGTCCCGAAACCTATTGATGGAGGTATCAACCATCGTAATCGGACCATTTTAGATTTTTACCGCCCAAAAACTTGTGGGCTATAGCACAGTTAATTTTCAATAAAATTGAATTTTCTAAGAAATGTATAGAAATAATCGAGCAATCAAAATGAAAATTGTCACAGCAATTACAGGTCCCGAAACCTATTGATAAATGTATCAACCATCGTAATCGGACCATTTTAGATTTTTGCCGCCCAAAAACTTGTGGGCTATAGCACAGTTGATTTTCAATAAAATTGAATTTTCTTAGAAATGTTTAGAAATAATCTAGCAATCAAAATGAAAATTGTGCCAGCAACTACAGGTTCCGAAACCTATTGATAGAGGTATCAACCATCGTAATCCGACCATTTTAGATTTTTACCGCCCAAAAACTTGTGGGCTATAGCACAGTTGATTTTCAATGAAATTGAATTTTCTAAGAAATGTTTAGAAATAATCGAGCAATCAAAATGAAAATTGTCACAGCAATTACAGGTCCCGAAACCTATTGATAGATGTATCAACCATCGTAATCGGACCATTTTAGATTTTTACCGCCCAAAAACTTGTGGGCTATAGCACAGTTAATTTTCAATAAAATTGAATTTTCTATGAAATGTTTAGAAATAATCGAGCAATCAAAATGAAAATTGTCACAGCAATTACAGGTCCCGAAACCTATTGATAGATGTATCAACCATCGTAATCGGACCATTTTAGATTTTTACCGCCCAAAAACTTGTGGGCTATAGCACAGTTAATTTTCAATAAAATTGAATTTTCTAAGAAATGTATAGAAATAATCGAGCAATCAAAATGAAAATTGTCACAGCAATTACAGGTCCCGAAACCTATTGATAGATGTATCAACCATCGTAATCGGACCGTTTTAGATTTTTGCCGCCCAAAAACTTGTGGGCTATAGCACAGTTAATTTTTAATAAAATTGAATTTTCTTAGAAATGTTTAGAAATAATCGAGCAATCAAAATGAAAATTGTCACAGCAATTACAGGTCCCGAAACCTATTGATAGAGGTATCAACCATCGTAATCGGACCATTTTAGATTTTTATCGCCCAAAAACTTGTGGGCTATACTAGCACAGTTGATTTTCAATAAAATTGAATTTTCTAAGAAATGTTTAGAAATAATCGAGCAATCAAAATGAAAATTGTCACAGCAATTACAGGTCCCGAAACCTATTGATGGAGGTATCAACCATCGTAATCGGACCATTTTAGATTTTTGCCGCCCAAAAACTTGTGGGCTATAGCACAGTTAATTTTCAATGAAATTGAATTTTCTTAGAAATGTTTAGAAATAATCTAGCAATCAAAATGAAAATTGTCACAGCAACTACAGGTTCCGAAACCTATTGATAGAGGTATCAACCATCGTAATCGGACCATTTTAGATTTTTGCCGCCCAAAAACTTGTGGGCTATAGCACAGTTGATTTTCAATAAAATTGAATTTTCTTAGAAATGTTTAGAAATAATCGAGCAATCAAAATGAAAATTGTCACAGCAATTACAGGTCCCGAAACCTATTGATGGAGGTATCAACCATCGTAATCGGACCATTTTAGATTTTTACCGCCCAAAAACTTGTGGGCTATAGCACAGTTAATTTTCAATAAAATTGAATTTTCTAAGAAATGTATAGAAATAATCGAGCAATCAAAATGAAAATTGTCACAGCAATTACAGGTCCCGAAACCTATTGATAAATGTATCAACCATCGTAATCGGACCATTTTAGATTTTTGCCGCCCAAAAACTTGTGGGCTATAGCACAGTTGATTTTCAATAAAATTGAATTTTCTTAGAAATGTTTAGAAATAATCTAGCAATCAAAATGAAAATTGTGCCAGCAACTACAGGTTCCGAAACCTATTGATAGAGGTATCAACCATCGTAATCCGACCATTTTAGATTTTTACCGCCCAAAAACTTGTGGGCTATAGCACAGTTGATTTTCAATGAAATTGAATTTTCTAAGAAATGTTTAGAAATAATCGAGCAATCAAAATGAAAATTGTCACAGCAATTACAGGTCCCGAAACCTATTGATAGATGTATCAACCATCGTAATCGGACCATTTTAGATTTTTACCGCCCAAAAACTTGTGGGCTATAGCACAGTTAATTTTCAATAAAATTGAATTTTCTAAGAAATGTATAGAAATAATCGAGCAATCAAAATGAAAATTGTCACAGCAACTACAGGTCCCGAAACCTATTGATAGAGGTATCAACCATCGTAATCGGACCATTTTAGATTTTTGCCGCCCAAAAACTTGTGGGCTATAGCACAGTTGATTTTCAATAAAATTGAATTTTCTTAGAAATGTTTAGAAATAATCGAGCAATCAAAATGAAAATTGTCACAGCAACTACAGGTTCCGAAACCTATTGATAGAGGTATCAACCATCGTAATCCGACCATTTTAGATTTTTACCGCCCAAAAACTTGTGGGCTATAGCACAGTTGATTTTCAATAAAATTGAATTTTCTAAGGAATGTTTAGAAATAATCGAGCAATCAAAATGAAAATTGTCACAGCAATTACAGGTCCCGAAACCTATTGATGGAGGTATCAACCATCGTAGTCCGACCATTTTAGATTTTTACCGCCCAAAAACTTGTGGGCTATAGCACAGTTAATTTTCAATAAAATTGAATTTTCTAAGGAATGTTTAGAAATAATCGAGCAATCAAAATGAAAATTGTCACAGCAACTACAGGTTCCGAAACCTATTGATAGAGGTATCAACCATCGTAATCGGACCATTTTAGATTTTTACCGCCCAAAAACTTGTGGGCTATAGCACAGTTAATTTTCAATAAAATTGAATTTTCTAAGAAATGTTTAGAAATAATCGAGCAATCAAAATGAAAATTGTCTCAGCAATTACAGGTCCCGAAACCTATTGATGGAGGTATCAACCATCGTAATCCGACCATTTTAGATTTTTACCGCCCAAAAACTTGTGGGCTATAGCACAGTTGATTTTCAATAAAATTGAATTTTCTAAGAAATGTTTAGAAATAATCGAGCAATCAAAATGAAAATTGTCACAGCAATTACAGGTCCCGAAACCTATTGATAGAGGTATCAACCATCTTAATCGGACCATTTTAGATTTTTACCGCCCAAAAACTTTTGAGCTATAGCACAGTTAATTTTCAATAAAATTGAATTTTCTAAGAAATGTATAGAAATAATCGAGCAATCAAAATGAAAATTGTCACAGCAATTACAGGTCCCGAAACCTATTGATAGATGTATCAACCATCGTAATCGGACCATTTTAGATTTTTACCGCCCAAAAACTTGTGGGCTATAGCACAGTTAATTTTCAATAAAATTGAATTTTCTAAGAAATGTATAGAAATAATCGAGCAATCAAAATGAAAATTGTCACAGCAATTACAGGTCCCGAAACCTATTGATAGATGTATCAACCATCGTAATCGGACCGTTTTAGATTTTTGCCGCCCAAAAACTTGTGGGCTATAGCACAGTTAATTTTTAATAAAATTGAATTTTCTTAGAAATGTTTAGAAATAATCGAGCAATCAAAATGAAAATTGTCACAGCAATTACAGGTCCCGAAACCTATTGATAGAGGTATCAACCATCGTAATCGGACCATTTTAGATTTTTATCGCCCAAAAACTTGTGGGCTATACTAGCACAGTTGATTTTCAATAAAATTGAATTTTCTAAGAAATGTTTAGAAATAATCGAGCAATCAAAATGAAAATTGTCACAGCAATTACAGGTCCCGAAACCTATTGATGGAGGTATCAACCATCGTAATCGGACCATTTTAGATTTTTGCCGCCCAAAAACTTGTGGGCTATAGCACAGTTGATTTTCAATAAAATTGAATTTTCTTAGAAATGTTTAGAAATAATCGAGCAATCAAAATGAAAATTGTCACAGCAATTACAGGTCCCGAAACCTATTGATGGAGGTATCAACCATCGTAATCGGACCATTTTAGATTTTTACCGCCCAAAAACTTGTGGGCTATAGCACAGTTAATTTTCAATAAAATTGAATTTTCTAAGAAATGTATAGAAATAATCGAGCAATCAAAATGAAAATTGTCACAGCAATTACAGGTCCCGAAACCTATTGATAAATGTATCAACCATCGTAATCGGACCATTTTAGATTTTTGCCGCCCAAAAACTTGTGGGCTATAGCACAGTTGATTTTCAATAAAATTGAATTTTCTTAGAAATGTTTAGAAATAATCTAGCAATCAAAATGAAAATTGTGCCAGCAACTACAGGTTCCGAAACCTATTGATAGAGGTATCAACCATCGTAATCGGACCATTTTAGATTTTTACCGCCCAAAAACTTGTGGGCTATAGCACAGTTAATTTTCAATAAAATTGAATTTTCTAAGAAATGTATAGAAATAATCGAGCAATCAAAATGAAAATTGTCACAGCAACTACAGGTCCCGAAACCTATTGATAGAGGTATCAACCATCGTAATCGGACCATTTTAGATTTTTGCCGCCCAAAAACTTGTGGGCTATAGCACAGTTGATTTTCAATAAAATTGAATTTTCTTAGAAATGTTTAGAAATAATCGAGCAATCAAAATGAAAATTGTCACAGCAATTACAGGTCCCGAAACCTATTGATGGAGGTATCAACCATCGTAGTCCGACCATTTTAGATTTTTACCGCCCAAAAACTTGTGGGCTATAGCACAGTTAATTTTCAATAAAATTGAATTTTCTAAGAAATGTTTAGAAATAATCGAGCAATCAAAATGAAAATTGTCACAGCAATTACAGGTCCCGAAACCTATTGATAGAGGTATCAACCATCGTAATCGGACCATTTTAGATTTTTACCGCCCAAAAACTTTTGAGCTATAGCACAGTTAATTTTCAATAAAATTGAATTTTCTAAGAAATGTTTAGAAATAATCTAGCAATCAAAATGAAAATTGTCACAGCAACTACAGGTTCCGAAACCTATTGATAGAGGTATCAACCATCGTAATCGGACCATTTTAGATTTTTACCGCCCAAAAACTTGTGGGCTATAGCACAGTTGATTGGCTGAAAAGTTTAGTTCACTATAAGGCATAATTGAATACTTTTAAACTTTTAACCTAGTGACATCTATTTAAATATTGCATGAATTACTGGGTCTTACAAAAGTTTAGTTTGAAAAGTCTTCTGAGGCACACAGCATAAGTAAACCGGTTTCATTTTTTTTGTAATAATTGATTTATTTAAACCAAAATTTATTAAAAATTTCTTAAGAACAGGATTCTGGTCAAATTGAAATAAAAGCTTACTACAATTCGCATGGCCATTAATTCAATATACATTACATAGATTGCAATGATGGCCGTATACAAATTTGGTATATAAGATCGTACCAAAAATTACCACTTGGAGAAATTTAAAAATTGTAGGAAAAGCCAAACAAATTCACAAAATATAGGAACGTGTGATAATTTTGTGATTAAATAACTTATTTTCGTATTTTTCTATTAACATTTTAGACATCTTACGTACACTAGTAGAACTATAGATAAATTTATCAAATGTTATTTTAATTCGTCAGAGAAAACTTTGATGTATTTTTCAAAATGAAAGTTCGAAAAATATATTTTAGAAATAATTTAATTTTATTATTTCTGCAATTAATATTTATTTAATAACAATATAACATTCTTGTTACGAAGGAAGAAATTATTGAGAAATTTTGCCAGTTTCAGTTTCGATCTGAGTGAGAATAACGAAAAATTGAACCTGGCAAAATTTCTCGATAATTTCTCCCTTCGTAAAATGTAATTATTTGGTCAAGTACCGACAAAACTTAACATTTCATAACCTTCTTGTATATTGTTGTTAGAGATATCTAAAAAACTTTTATATAAACGTTTTATAATATTTCTGCTTTTTTCATTCAAAAACTTGAACGTAAAAAACACAATTTTAAGCTTCTAAAAATACGTTATTTTGATATGGCTCTATACTCTAGAAGGCTCTGGTATTACGCTTACCATACAGGCAATGAAAAACCTTAACTGAACCTTAAGTAATATTGAATAATATCTCTAGGACTAATCTTTCATTTAATGGTATCAGTCGTCTATTAAATCCAAAATAATTTGTTAAATAAAAGTTCAGAAAGCGCATTTGAACCAAATGGGTTAACCACACTATATCTCTGAGACAAATTAATGAAAAACAGGAAAATTTGAATATTGTACGAGTAAACAAATGAACAAATTCTCTTTGTCTTTCTAAATTGTGTTTGTGTGTGTCTGTGTGTTAATATTCGATACCATCAATATATTATTTAAACCCATATGTGTAGGAATTTCATTATTTTTTGCCAGAAAAAGTCATCAATTTAGTCGAAAGCTTACAAACATCAACAACAAAACTAAACTTTTCTTGATTTGAATTTTTTGCCATTTTTATCGAAAAATCGATACGAATAGAAAATAAGGTAATGTATCGAATGGTATAGATAATGAAATAGTAAATATTTTAATTATTTACAAATTTTGTAAGAAATTTACTTCAAACCCGCTTAAGAATAAATAAATTTTAAAAAGGGTTTTTTGTCGAAAATATATGTATGAGAACAAAAATGTTCATAATGGGTCCCTAGCCTCACATTTTGTGGTTATATAAGTCTCATATACGTTGTGTTGTTCCCATATATATATTTATATGAATAACTTAATAAATATTTATTAGGAGCTCCTTCCGGGGTGTTAAATAAAAATAAAAAGTTTATTTTCTTATATAGGAAGGGGTGTTTACACATTTTTGTTTTGTTTAAACAACCCTTCTGAGAGTTAAATACGGGATGATAAATTATAATATGGTTACGTACAAGTACATATACAACGAAAGACAATTTTATGTTTCCGTCGAACATGAAATCAATTTGATTACGTAGACACGAGACACACTTAAAAAATTTAAATTAGCACAAGTTGCATATACATACATATGTACCAAAGGTTTCTACAACTTAAAACTACATACATATATGAACCCTTTCAAACAAATATTGATGACAAAGGATAAATATTTGTTTTCGGTTGATTTGAGAGAATCAAAAGAAACGTATAACAAAAAATTTGATTTGATAAGGGTTGCGCCCCTTCTTTGGGGTAAACAAATTTTGTCCGTCTGATTGTGACAGTTGTTATAAGGATAAGGATGTTCATGTTTTTGACACTGTATACAAAAAAAATGTTTCTGTTATTCGTTTATTCGTTAGCGCCATAATGACCGACCCGGCTGGAATACTCGTAAACGATTTATGTAACAAATAATTGAAAGGCGAAAGGTCCTTAATATATTACATACGTTATATACCTATTTTACTGATAACAAAATGTATAGCAGGCGACCGTTTATTTTATATTCAATCATAAATTGTTTGTGTATTGTACAGTATGTATAGGAAGGATACTAAATTTTTCAATAAGATTATAGAGACATTTATTTATGAACTTTAAGATTTTGTATATGAGAATCATTACCGGTGTACACATATTTTTGGGGATATAATCATTTACGTGTCGAAACGACCATGAAGCTATAGAACACAATGATAATTTATTACCAATGCGTTATTTATGTGCTTTATGTATAAAGCATAGTAAAAGTTAAAACTCGTTTTCATTTTTTTTTTTACGGTTCCAGTAATGCATTGAATCAATAATGTATAGAGAATATAATGTCGAATTCAAGTAAAATTTATTTTGTATGTGGAGAAAGCTTTTTAAGCTCTTTTGTATTAATTTAATGTAAAGTATAAAAATATAAAGTCGAATATAATTTATATATTTGCTTGGGCGGTAATTGGAGAATGGACGAAAATGTAATTTAAACACTAGCTTTGATTTAGTTATTTAAACGTAAACAAATATTATTTCCTCCCTTCCCTTTCCGTCCTAGCATAGCATTTTTAATCACTTTTGGCTAGACCACTACCCAATAATAACTTTCCACCGCCGACAAATTTTTAATTAACTTAAAGACACTTTACAAAAAAAATACAATTAAATTTAGCGCCTTAGGCCAGGTGAAACAAACCAAAAAAAAAAAAAAAATACGGGATTAACTAATAATTCAAACGATAATGAAAGGAGCACCAAACTTTTTATCTTAAAACGGTTGTTGGTGTAGCGCGTATGTCATAAATTGCCGTACACAGTTTTTTTTTATTTCGTGGACATCAACACTTGACCAGAATCTTTATATCAACTTTTTTCCATTTAAGCACATTTGTATGTGTATGCTACAAAAGCTCTTCGTTATGATATAATAGGAAATTTCTCATTACGTTCCCTTGAGATCACTAAATTTAATTAAAAAAAAAAAAAAAAAAATTGCCGTCTTCCTTTTTTCTTAACAAAAATTCGTTGCCAATAAATAATTTTTTGTTCCTTTATTCCATATACACAAAAAAAAAATTAAGAAATAATTCAAAAAGTTTTTGGGTTAAGTTTAAAAATAAAAAAAAATATTTTCTATAGCAGAATTCTATAAATATCTGATTTTATCTCCATTTACCATTAGCCCCATAAAATACTGTGATTTCGCATGATTTGATTTGATTTAAAATTAAAATTAATAATCCGAATAAAAGTACCTGCATACCATGGTGTGAACAAACCTGATTTTATCTAGAGTTCAAAAAACTATATTGTAAGGTAAGAAAGTCACCAAATAGCCGATCCATATAAACTTATATATACCTAAATTGACCTCCTTTCGGTTACATATACATACAATATTATGCTTTATTCATAAATGAATTTATTTTTATAAAATTTAAAAAGCTTCATACCAAAGCTTAAGGATATGAATATGTAATTCACATGTATGTATACTTGAGATCGTATCAAATCCAATTTACATAAATGAAATACTAAAAAATGAATTTTCAATTTGCATACATTGGTTTGCGGTTGGCAAAACAATAAGCAAACGGAACCAGACACATGATATGCTAATTGAATTTCAATGTTTTGGGCTGTACGTGAAAATTACGGTTATTATCATAAGAATATATCGTGCGGATTGCACACTACCATAAAATAGTAGGGGTGAGATACACATAAACACACACCCAAACAAATATAGAAAATTGGCGAACTTGGTGTTTGGACTTCTAGTTTAAAGCTAAGTAGTACAAATATTTAAAAAAAAATTTTAGTGTAGAAAAAATTCATTTCAAATATTTTTTTCGGAGCTTTAAATTCAAGATCTTTTTAGAAAGCTTGTAACAACCCTTGGAGGGTAATATTTGGGACACTATCAGAGCACCCTGTATTTTATAGAGCCATAATCAAAAAATCTGAGCTTTTATAAGGGAATTAGAAACGAGGAAAAAACGGAACTTTTCATAGTAAAACACACAAAACATTTGGGAAATCACTTTTTTTCCTAAGACAAATTTTTAAATGAAAACGTTACAAATTCTTAATTATGATTTCTGAAATACTTTCATAAATGTTTGAATTTCAACATATATGAATATAGTTTAAGTAAATCGTTTTCATTTTCTTGTAATACTTGATTTATTTAAACCAAAATATAAAAAAAATTTCATAACAACAGCATTCTGGTCAAATTAAATTAAAAGCTTACTACGATTCGTTTGGTCATTAAGTCAATATACATTACATAGATGGCAGTGATGGCCGTAAAAATTTGGAAAAATTGTACAAAAAATTACCACCTGTGGATATTTCAAGTTCAAAAATGGTAGGAAAAGCAAAACAAATTCACAAAATATAGGAACGTGTGATAATTGTGCGATTAAATAATTTTTTTTAGTATTTTTCAGTAACCATTTAGACATCTTACGTACACTAGTAAAACTAAAGATAAATTTAGCAAGTATTATTTTAATTTGTCAGAGCCAACTTTGATGTATTTTTCAAAATGCAAGTTCGAAAAAATATACTTTAGAAATAATTTAATTTTAATATTTCTGCAATTAATATTTACTTAATACCAATATGGCCTTCTTGTATATTGTTCTTAAAGATATGTAGAAAACTTTTAAATAAACATTTTATAATATTTTTGCTTTTTTCATTGAAAAACTTGAAGCTAAAAAATACCATTTTTACTATGGATTCCTATGGAAATCAGTAAAAAGTTATACCACTAAAAAAGCTTCTAAAAAATACGTCATTAAGATTATGGCTCTATACTCTAGAAGGCTCTGACACTATGCCATGCTGAGTGCTGTACTCAAATGTAGAAGGAGTTGAAAGTCGCAAAAATACGAGTAGGCTTGGAAACGATTGTTTCGAAAAGAAAACAAAAAACAAAAGAGAGTACAAATTTGAGTTTTGTGGCGACTGGTTGGTCGTGGTCATTTTGAGTGCGTTGCTTCAGTTATACGAGTAAATAGTTTAGTTTTGCCTCGAACAGTGTTTTTTTTTTTTTTTTTTGGGAAGGGTAAAATGAAGAAAATCTTCAACAAGACGAAGCTTTGATGGTGGCAAACATCTCAGCAACAGTGATGGATTTATACCATCTAGAAACCTCACACCCGTTTATCCAATCCTCCATGCAGAACTATCGTTAGACATTACTTCGCATGGAGGTGACTAATCATTTGACTCTATTCTCCACAGCGTCTCAACCATAGATTGAGATTGCCATCGCTATCTAATCACGATTTGTTGTTCGTTGTTCTGCTCTTGCACGCTCTAGGCGTCTCAGCTCCTTCAGTACCACCGCCGAAGTGTGGCTTACAGCATTCCATGTTTCTTCAGAAACAAGCATTAGTTCGGATATGTTTTCAGGTGTTGAGCGCTGCCCAAGGATATCCGACAGTTCACTCCGGGTTGTCTCAAACCGCGAACATAAAAAAAAACGTGTTCCACATCCTCTTGTGATCCTTTGCAGGCCGGACACTCTGGAGTGTCGGTATGCTTAAATCTGTAAAGGTATGGCCCAAAACAACCATGCCCACTTAACAACTGCGTCAGGTAGTAGTTAAGTTCGCCATGCCGCCTATTTATCCACTTTTTGATGGATGGTATGCGACGGTAAGCCCACCGAGCCTTTTCCGATCTATTCCACCGTCTTTACCATTCTGTCAGAGTTGTAATGCGTTCTGATGCTCTGTTCCCTGGTTGTTCACGATGTAGGTACCATTTCTTCCTCTCCTTTGCAAGTAGATCAATTGGGATCATCCACGCAATAACAAGTGTTGCGTCATCGGATACTGTGCGGAAACCACATATTACTCTTAAGACACCAAGGCGGTACACCGATACTAACTTTTATCTATATGTCCCAAAGTCCATCGCATCACTCCAAACAGGTGATCCATAGAGGATGATGGAGGTTACAACATTTGCCAGCCGGGGGCCTATTATGAAATTTTTCGATTTCGGATTTTTACGATATCGAAAAAATCCGCCCTATTATGAAACAACATTTTTTCGAACGCACATGGGAAAATTCGACTGCTATATAGTTGGCGGATTTTGTAAAATTTATGGTATTTTGTGTTTTTGTGGAAAATAAATTTTTTGTAAATGATATATTTCATAATAGGATCAATCCGCGGCGTATCGAATTTTTTCGATATCGTAAAAATTCGAAATCGAAAAATTTCGTAATAGACCCCCAGCATCCTACGACACTATCTTGACCCGCCAGTGTTGGGCATAATACGGGAGAGGGCTGCATCTACTTTGGCAGCTTTTCTGCTCCTTATCGTTAGGTGCTCCTTAAAGTTTAAGCGCGCATCAATTTCGACACCCAGATATCGTAATGAAGGCTGCGAGGGTATTAAGATTCCGCCAACATCAATATTTACAATTTCTCTTACCTTCCTACTGGTAATTAGGACTGCTTCGGTTTTATGGTCAGCTAGTTGGAGTCCGAATGATATCAACCACCTTTTGATAATTATAATGGTCAACCTGCATATCTCCATTATTTCCTCTATAGTCTTTGCTACCACGACAACAGCGTAACTCACAATTTCTGCCTCATCAGGTACGCTGAGCTCAGAACGCCACCGTGCATAATGTTCCAAAGTAAGGGACGCAGTACTGATCCTTGAGGTACTCCACCAGTAACGTTGTATTCCATGACACCGTCATCTGTTTCATATATCAGCACTCTATTGCGGAAATAGTCTGTAATGATCCTTCTTGTGTACACTGGTACTTGCAATACATGTAGAGAATGCATTCTTGATGTTCAGGGTGACGGCGCAGTATTTTTTAAAGCCGCCCTTCCATCTTCTGCTGTCTGTAGCTTCCTTGGCGATTTCAACGACGTGTCGAATGGCGTCGGTTGTCGATCGAGCCTTTCGAAAAACATACTGCCGCTCGGCGTGATCTCCGGCCCTTTCCACAGCTTTCTCCAATCGATTATAGATTATGCGCTCGAGTACTTTGCCAGCCGTATCCAGCACAGTGGTCGGTAGGAGGATGGCTCTCCTGGAGGGTTCTTTCCCTTTGGCAAAAATACTAGACGCTGTCTCTTCCAGTGTTTCGGGAATACTTCCTCCCTCAGACATGAGTTGTAGACTTCTCTGAACTCATCAGGTCTAGCCCGTATGGCAGCCTTTAATGCAATATTTGGAATATTGTCAGGTCCAGGAGCTTTTTGATTCCCAAATCGTTGGCACGCACTGGCGAGCTCTTCTTTGTATACCGAGGGAACTTCCTCTGGGCCAGGTACTACACCGATGGCAGGAATCACATCAGTTTGCTGCGGAAATAAAGCGGTAACAATTCTGTTTAGTGTCACTGGGCAGGTGGGAGGCGATGCAGCATTGACGCTTACTCGCCTTAATGGCCTGCTTAAATTGCTTTCGAACATTCAAGTATGTTCCGTGCAGTCTAGGATAGGAATCCGTACCCCAGGCAGGTTGGTATTTTCTCCTTGCATGATGGCACATCCGGCGCAATTTTGCTATCTGCTCAGTCCACCAGTATGCTGGTGGACGACGACCATCTAGAAATCGTTTTACCATGGTTGCATTACAGGCGTTGGTGATCGTATTCATCATCTGCGCCGCTTTCGCGTTAGCAGTCCCCAAGAGGTTCGGATCGTCCAGGAATAGCGTAAATAGGCCTTCCTCAAAGGTACTTGCCCTCCAACCCACCGGTTTCCTTATATGTTTTATACATACGTCCATCTTCCCTTGGAAGTTTTATTTAAAAAAATATTGCTTGGTATCGCTGTGCGTTTAATGCAGCTGCTACCGAACGTCAAATCAATCACATATGGCGGCTTTGCCGGTTGGATCGGTTGCCCAATTACACCCATCAGTTTGGACTAGCACGTCCTGTGCAACCTCACAATGGTTTAGGTTGAGCTGGATAAACTTCATAGCTGGATGAACCTCATCAACCTGCGTTAGCATTTGGATTTTTTCATCTTCACCAAGAGAATTTTCTAGTGCAGATTGGAGTCCAAGTTCCTTTGGGTGTATATCTTTCGCCAACTCAAGTAGAAGATCGCCCTTTGCTGTTTTACGTATGCGAGTCACCTTATCAGAGAGGTCGTTCAAATTTGAATCCCCTTTAATTTTCTTGAGCATCTCAGCATATGTGAGGGATCCATTCTTCGTTATTTTGATGGCATTAGGACGTGGACGCGGAATCCTCCCACGTTTTTTCCTTTGTTTTTTGCTCACCACCTGCCAATCGGGGCCCTCTTCATTGTTAGGCTCACTAAGTTCGACTGGGTGTTCATTCGAACCTTTAGCTTCTAGAACTGGGGTTCCGCCAGTTTTCTGTTTTCCTTTTTTTTGGGCGTGTTCAATAGGCGAATTTTGTTCATTCGACCTTTTCCTTTTGCTTTTGGATGCCATTTCCGCTTCCCTATACAACGGAACGATATCCTTCCCTTTATTCCTCGGGTTTGAGATGGTTGGCGTGGGCTGGGTCTCACAGCATACTGTTATCTGCTTAGTGTTTGCAATTGTCTGCGTTATCTAGTTCTCGTCATTCAGTTTTTCAACCTCGAGTGTTCAGCATACAGATTCCTGATTGACGTGGGAAGCTTCTTTATTTCATGGGGTAAATTACTCCTTGATTTAATGTATTCCCAGAGAAGGTCAATTTTCTTTCCAAGCCGATTAAAAGCATCAGGCTCGTTAATATCCGATAGTGAATCAGATATTTTGTGGTCTTCAGACTCTGAAAGGGATTTCGAATGCTGACGAAATCCTATTTTCGGGCTACTACTCCTTTGGAATGGGTTGGTTATTCCCCTTAACTCCTTAGAGTTTTTCCCGGTTGTCACTTTTGCCTCATTCGATGCCGCACCAGTTTCCAACTTCTTGTTCGGTGATCTTATGGTTTACCGTCTTCGGTGTGGCCTTATCCGGCGCCTCCTGCTCTATAATTTTGCAGACAGGGCTTGTAGAATTATCTGTCCCAGCAGCCAAGGACCCCACTGCCCCACTGCTTGGTTACCCGTCGGCGAACCAGTGAGGGCACTTCCTTATCCGCCACCTGGGGATGCGCCCGATGGGAGAATGCCAGCAACTCCACACGGGGCCTCGAACAGTGTGTTATAATATATTTAAGGGTGAGTTTTCTGTGTTACGAGTGCTCGTCATAAATAATAATCGTGTGGCTGGTGTATGATGTTACCGTGCAATCATTTGCTTAGGCTATTACGGGAGGTCGACAAACCATTAGTGTGTAGTGGATAATACGGGCCGTATAAGCTCAGTGCGGTACTCGACGTGTGTCTCGGTGGTAATCCCGCACCCTGTGGGCAGTGATTCCAGCCCCTTCAATCCCTCGACACCCAGTGTTCCAGGTGAACAAGACAACAATATGAAAATTGCACCAAACCATCGATTCGGTGGGCGTTAGAGGATCCAGATCATCCAACCTACAAGTCATGTTTATAAAAAATAAAAAATAAACTAATCTGTATCCTTCATGCCATTGAGCACTCCCATAAACAAAATGTGTGCTTTCTGATTGTCCTTTTTGTTCCCTCTGTTTTGTGTAATTAGTTGCCACTTCTATGGTAAATAAAGCAACTGGATAACAAGGCCAAGTTCGATTTTAGGGGATTTAGATTGGGTGGACTCACAAAGCGCTTTGTGGAGGATCACTGCGACATGTAAATTAACCAAAAATTATATTATGCTTTATATTCAGAAATTTGCATGGTCAGTGTGACACGATTGCCTCATTATATAAATTACTCCCTTAGGGCCCTTTTATCTTAATAAATATTAATTGAAGTGTTTCAATATTTTAAATTGTTTAATCATTATTTGTTTGTCGAGTAGATGTTGATTTGACCATTTCCGTTATTGTCAGTTCGTTCTCAAATGAATAATGAACAATGGTAGAGCGTCAGTGGTAAATTTAAATTTTTCGTTTGCAAAACCGTTGGTATCATCGTGGTGATAGGATCAATTAAATCATTGACTGGCAGATTTTTCACATTAGTCACGGATCACAAACCGTTGACTCACATATCTGGCAATAATCACAGTCTACTAAAACTCGTTAACAATCGTTTAATACGATGGGCATTGCTATTAAATTCATATAGCTATGACGTGGAATACATTCCGGAAAAATTAAACATTTTCGCAAATTTTTTATCGCGAATGCCGAGTGCTACGGAAGAAACACAACTCGAGGGGCAAAAAATTGAAAACGACGTTAATTACATAAACAAAGCAAAGATGGATGACCTTCTGTTCTGCGACAAATGTGCCAACAATTAGAGAATAAAATTCTTATGTGGCAGGGAAGTTGTGGCCGGGCGTTGTTGTTATGTGCGCAATGACTCGATACTACATGTGATTGCCAAACCTCGAATCCGATATTGACGATTTCGTTTAACGACGTTAAAGTTGTCAAGTGAATCGAAACTGTCAACCAGAAGTACCATTAGACTCATGGAACGTTCCAGCACGAATCTGGGAACAAATTCACATCGACTTCGCGGGTCTTTTTAAAAACAAACAGTTTCTGGTGAAATACTATAGGTAGAAATCTTTGACAATGACTAACATTACAATAAACATGCTTGAGAAAGTGCTTTCCAGTTTATTTGCTCGTTATGGAGTGCCTCAAGTAATCGTCGGTGACAATGGAACTTCATTCACATCACCGCAGTTTGAAACATTCTGTGAGAAGGAGGGAATGAACCATATTACCTCCTCGCTGTATCACCCAAAGACGAATGGATTAGCCATGATCGATGAGAATGATCACGAAGATCTCGAACTTAGTTATCGAAATACACCACACGCTACAACCACGCTACAACTTATTTAGTTAAGAACGACATTTCAATTCAATAGATAACGTATGTGTTCGAACAGACAACGATACGAAATTGAAGCCTGTTACTATCAGTCAACAAAATAACAGATGGTCATATAGTGTTTATTTTCCCGATCAAACCATCAATCTGAGGCATGCAGATGCGATGCGAGAATCACACAATTTGTAGATTACTGCTCAAGCGTCTACAAATTGTATTGCCGCAGCAGAACAACATACCTATCCAGAAAGCCAACAGGTTTTGTTAACCGTATCTGAATCAACACCGGACACAGCAGATCCGATCGCATCACAATATTTATCCACACCTACATTTCTAGGTCTTCGAAGAAGCACACGACAATGTAGAGTTCCAATAAGTTTGAATTTATAACATTAACGCTAAATTGTAATCTTAAAAGCTCACAAAGCTTTGCACAATATTCTATAACTAAAATGATGTGATTATTTCACAAGTATTTCAAATTTTAACAAATTTGACAACAACATTTAGGATTTTGACAACAACAAAATATCACACTAGCTTCAATGCTAATTTAAAGTAATAAACTGATTAATGTATAGTATATTTAACCATTGTTTCGTTTTGTTTGTTTTTTTAACTTAAAAGCTCATAAAGCTTCCATAAAGTTCAGCCTGCTAAATCACAAATATCTGAAATTTTAAAAGATTTTAGAACAACAACGTTTTGTTTAGGGCTTTGTCAACAACAAAGCAACAAAATGGGTTGATTTCAGGATCGTCCAAACATAAAGTAAAAGCACAAAAATCGATTTTTATGTTGTTGTGGCCAATCTAGACAAATAATTCGATTATATTGTATTTACATCAATTATGTTAAACTACATCACTACCACAAATAATATCCTGTCATGCTTGTGATGTATGATATTGACATTTGAACTCAATTTTGAACCATTTTGATCCGTCTGTAATAAAACAAACACGAATAACTCAATCTACGCATCCACCCACCACAACACTCACTCATCGTTACTTCTATACGAGAAAAATAAAATTATCAGAAAATTCCTAAACTGGAAAATTGAACGTTGTAATTTATTATTGTTGATGAAATTATTTATTTAGAATTCTTTTTTTTTTTTTTATTCTAAATGTATGTTGGAAGCGTAATTGCTTAACGATAAGGCAACATGTTTAATTAAATTTTATAAAATAAAAATTCTGGAGGAGAATATAATCGATTTATGTATGTACGACTGGCGCAAATTATACTGCCTGTGTTGACAAGTATAGAATTTAAAAGCGAAATTGAATTTATTTTGGCTTGGATCCCATCTAAAATTATATATATTTGCCAAGAACATTAATTTGTTAACCACAACGGAAAGAAGGATGGGGTGCGGCGGTGGTGCACACGATGAAATCGGTCAATAAATCTTTTATTTTGGTCGTCGTATTCTATATGTAAGACTTTAACCATTTTTTTTTTTCTACGTCTTCGTTTTAAACTTGTAATTATGCGATCAAATTGAACAGATAGCACGGTAAATATGGGGAGATACGGTGTTATTAAAAATAAATTAATTTATAGGATAACTTGATGGCTGTTTGGATGTGGATATTTTTATCAGAAATAATTAATTTTATCTTTCATTAATTTATTTGGTTTTGAATTGAACATATGTGTGGGATGGCCAACTGTTGTATAAACGACGTCTCCATTATTAGTCTTATAATTTAACCCTTTTCCAACTGGGTGCCATCGGTTATTTATTTGTCGAAATGCCTCGTTTTGTGAAATGATAAGACGAAACACACACACACGCACACAAACGAAAATATCTTAATACCAAAAATGACAAGAAAATTGAATTTTATTTTGGTGAATGTGTGGATGCCCTACTCGAATTTTTTTACATTGGAGAAAATAATAAATTTAACAGAATGGTAAAAGGTATGTAATATGTTTGCTGCTGACTCCAGATAAACATGTCAACAAAAAAATTACGCTTCAATGACAATTTGTTACTCCCCGTTACAATTGTATACATATTATGTAAGTATGAAATTTGGAGACAAACTTGTCAGAAATCGATTTCAAATTAATTCGGCGAATCAAAATATGTTATTCGAACAGCACAAACACTAGTGGTATCAAAATCCATTTAAATCCGAATAACGGATAAGATAACAATGAATTTGTATTTCTTAATTACGAAACAATAAATATCTGTAGCCCCACAATAAGAATATTATTAAATGTGGTTTGCTTGCCTAAAATTGGGGGAGGCACGAGATCTAATACAGAACACATTTATTTTTATTATTATTGTACAATTGTAATTTTACAGTAATATTTGACCCAAAAAATTTAATTTTGGAGCGAAGAAAAGATTAGTGATTGGATTTAAATATTCAGCGATTGTCTCATTTAATAATAATAAATTTTAATAGGTCCCGAAAATGTAAACATCAAAATTGGATACCATATTTTCTATTTTCTACCCTAGCAGCCTGTTTATACAGAACCGGAAGTAAATTAGAAATGTAAATATTTTTATTCACCAAGAATAAAAATTCTAAATTAAAAATATTTATATTTAGTAAATTAAATACTTGCTTCTTGCTAATTAGTTTAGTATAATAGTATTAGTTTTCCATCTCTTTGGTTTTTGTTTGTCTTTATAAATTTTATAAACTTACCGCTGGCTAAATATTGTACTGTGTACACTATGGCAAATTATGAAAGCTCTTTACTGAAACTAAATTTTTTGTGCTTGTTGTTATTAAAATAAAATAAAAATTTGTGTATTTATATTATACAACATAAACTTGAGCTTTGTAATTTTTAAAAGCGAAGCAGCTTAAAATTTTTGAAATAATTTTAAATGTTTCCTTGAGAAACTTTTCCAGCATTAATATAAAACATACATAATATCTACGGAAGATTTTGATTGTCACTTGTTTATAACACGATGATTTAAACTCATCCATCATGAACCTAACATCAATCGCCAGTCCAAGCGATCAGTCCAACATAAAGTTGAGTAGTATCTGCTTTTATGGATGAAATAAAGTGTACATATTAAATTTAAATTGACGAACAAGAGTGGGAACGAAGTAAGGAGTCGAAAAACGGTAAGGAGCACATTCCGGTGTAATCTAACCTGTAAATTTTATCTACATAATTGCAAAACCTTGTTATTAGTCAATTTGAACCCTCGATACGTGGCAAGAGAGCCAAGTGATAGAGAGAGGCTTTGATTATAATAAATGTTTTACCGAATTGCAGCATTAATTTTGACCATTTGCTACGATTTAAAAGCTAACCTAAAATTTTACCACGTTGTGAAACTGACCTATTTTGGAAAAATATAAGGATAGTTATTGGCGGGTTTTTGCACGAATAAAGATAACAGATAATACAACAGAGTTAAATTATTCATTGCAAACATTTAGGGCCTCCTAAAATCAATCCGTCATTGAAAAATTCAAACCAGAAATTCTGCAAAAGATTCTTCTGTAAGACAACCGAAAGGTGCCGTGATATTAAATTAGCGACTAAAAGTTCCAAATTTTCATTTTTTCTATCACACTATAAAGGGGTTATATAGGCGATCCAACTGAACAGCAAGCTCCGTATCGTATCATTAAATGCCAAACAAACGATCATTATTTTTACGCATTGAGTCAAAGCAACCTTGATTATACAAAGCCATAGTCTAAAAAACACAGCTTTTATAAAGGAATTAGAAACGAGGAAAAAACGAAACTTTTCATAGTAAAACACACAAAACATATGGGAAATAACTTTTTTTCCTAAGACAAAATTTTAAATGAAAACGTTACAATTTCTTAATTATGATTTCTGAAATTCTTTCATAAATATTTGAATTTCAACATATATGAATGTCGTTTAAGTAAATCGTTTTCATTTTCTTATAATAATTGATTTATTTAAACCAAAACATAAAAAAAATTCATAACAACAGCATTCTGGTCAAATTAAAATAAAAGCTTACTACAATTCGTTTGGTCTTTAGGTCAATATACATTACATAGATGGCAGTGATGGCCGAAAAAATTTGGTAAAATCATACCAAAAATTACCACCTGGGGAAAATTCAAGTTCAAAAATTGTAGGAAAAGCAAAACAAATTCACAAAATATAGGAACGTTTGTTAATTTTGTGATTAAATAATTTTTTTTCGTATTTTTCTGTAACCATTTTAGACATCTTACGTACACTAGTAAAACTAAAGATAAATTTAACAAGTATTATTTTAATTCGACAGAGCCAACTTTGATGTATTTTTCAAAATGAAAGTTCGAAAAAATATATTTTAGAAATAATTTAATTTTAATATTTCTGCAATTAATATTTACTTAATACCAATATAGCCTTCTTGTAAATTGTTCTTGAAGATATGTAGAAAACTTTTATATAAACATTTTATGATATTTTTGTTTTTTTCATTGAAAAACTTGCAGCTAAAACACACCATTTTTACTATGGATTCTTATGGAAATTAAAATTAGTAAAAAGTTATACCACTAAAAAAGCTTCTAAAAAATACGTCATTAAGATTATGACTCTATACTCTAGAAGGCTCTGATTGAGTTCTACGAACTTTCAAGCTTAGCAAAAGCGGGTATCAAGGGATGTCTAATGTATCACTGAGCTTGAATTCTAATGGGCACCAAACAAGAACCGGAACGGAATTTGATACGCACTACGATTTGACCAAAGTATTGGAACTCTTATAGGCATACGTGACGAAAACAACACGCAGAATATGTCGTTTCACGATACAGTTATTTAGCATGGTATTAAACCGCAAAAATTGAGTGTTTTGATGTTGCTTTTAGCTTTCATTATTTTGTAATTTGAACTTTGAATCAAAAGAATTTTGACCAATTCTAAAATGTCAAATTCAAAAATTGGGCAGCTTATTAAAATAATTTGCCCAATCTTATTTCAACTGTTCAGTAATGTATAGCAAAATTTTTACTAATAAAATATTTTAATCATTTACATAGATAGAGCTATAACATAATAAATCTTAAAATTGTCAAAAATTCTGAAATTTTGTATAAATTGGAAAATATTTAAAATTACCTCTATTTCTGAAATTTTGATTCAACAAAATCAATAAATGACAGATCTTAATTATTCCGATAGGTTAAATTTTAAAAGTTCTAACTTTCTGAATCAATGATACGGAGTAAAACTTCATTGGTTCTTCATTTTGCATCTTCTAAAATTGCTTCAATGTGAAGAGTGTGCTTTGATAACTAAAGGTTTAAAATTTAAGGTTTAATTTTTCAGGTTTAAGATTTAAGGCTTAAAATTAAAGGTTGAAAGTTAAAAATTTAAGTTTTATCGTTTGAAGTTGAAAGATTAGAGTTTAAGGTTTAAGATTAAAGGTTTAAGGTTTAAAATTTAAGGTTTAAGATTCAATTTTCAAGGTATAAGGTTTAAAGTTTAAATTTTAAGGTTTAAAGACTTAAGATTTAAGGTTTAATTTTTCAGGGTTAAGATTTAATGTTTAAAATTTAAGGTTTAAGGTTTAAGATTTAAGATTTAAAATTTAAGGTTTAAGATTTTATTTGTACGGTTTATGGTTTAAAGTTTAAGGTTTAAGATTTAAAGTTAAAATTTTAAGGTTTAAGGTTTAATTTTTCAGGTTTAAGGTTTAATTTGTCAGGTTTAAGGTTTAACATTTAAGGTTTATATAGTTTAAGCTTTAAGGTTTAAAATTTAAGGTTCAACGGTTAAAGTTTAAGGCTTAAGGTTTAAGGTTTAAAATTTAAGTTTCAAAATTTAACGTTTAATTTTTCAGGTTTAAAGTTAATGTTAAAAGGTTTAAGGTTTAATGTTTAAGGTTTAAGGTCAAAATTTCAAAGTTTAAGGTTTAAGGTTTAAAGTTTAAGGTATAACAGTTAAAGTTTATGGTTTACGATTTAAGATTTACGGTTTAAGGTTTAAAGTTTAAGGTTTAAGGTTTAAGCTTTAAAGTTTTAGGTTTGAGTTGTAATGTTAAAATTTTAATGTTGAAAATTAGAGGTTTAAAATCAAAGGTTTAAGGCTTAAGATTTAATTTGATGGTTTAAGTTTAAAATTAAGGGTTTAAGATTTAAAGTTTAAATTTAAAGGTTTAAAATTTAAGGTTTAAGTATTAATTATTTAGGTTTAAGGCTTAAAATTTAATTTGACGGTTTGAGGTTTAAAATTTAAGGTTTAAGATTTAAAGTTTAAATTTAAAGGTTTAAAATTTAAGGTTTATTTAAGGTTTAATTATTCAGGTTTAAAGTTTAAAATGTATGGTTTAAAGTTTAATTTTTCAGTTTTAAGGTTTAAAATTTAAGATTTAAAATTTGAAATTTAAGGTTTAAGGTTAAAGGTTTAAGGTTTAAAATTTAAGGTTCAAAATTTAAGGTTTAATTTTTCATGGTTAAAGGTTTAAGGTTTAATGTTTAAGGTTTAAGGTTAATAGTTTAAAGGTTACAATTTAAGGTTTACGGTTTATAGTTTACTGTTGAAAATTTAAAGTTTAAGGTTTAAGATTAAACCTTTAAAGTTTATAATTTAAGGTTTAAGATTCAATTTTTACGGTTTAAGGTTTTAAGTTTAATGCTTAAGGTTTGAAATTTAAAGTTTAAATTTTAAGGTTTAAAGTTTAAAATTTAAGGTTTAAAGTTTATTTTTTAAGGTTTAAGGTTTAAGATTTTACGTTTAAAATTAGACGTTTAAAGTTTAAAATTTAAGGTTTAACGTTTAAAATTTAACGTTTAAAATTTTATTTGTACGGTTTATGGTTTAAAGTTTATGGTTTAAAGTATAATTTTTTAGGTTTAAGGTTTAATTTTTCAGGTTTAAAGTTTAATTTGTCAGGTTTAAGGTTTAACATTTAAGGTTTATAGTTTAAGGTTTAAAATTTAAGGTTCAACGTTTAAAGTTTAAGGCTTAAGGTTTAAGGTTTAAAATGTAAGGTTCAAAATTTAAGGTTTGATTTTTCAGGTTTAATGTTAAGAGTAAAATGTTTAAGGTTTAAGGTCAAAATTTTAATGTTTAAGGTTTAAAGTTCAAAGTTTATAAGTTAAAGTTTAAGGTTTACGGTTTGATTTTTAACTTTTAAGTTTTAAAGTTTGTAACGTAGTGTTGCCCACCACTGAGTTACAAATATTTTTGAAGACTGTATTTTCTTCCGTTATCATCCTCTGTGTGTGTGTAATGATATTTTGTTTATTTTATGGCAATTAGATGAAATGATGGATTGGTTTTTTTGATTGGGAAAGGAGTCTTTAACTTGATTTTCAATCGAGGAGATGATTAGATATTTTGCTATGATCAAGATGGTTCGATTAATTAATTCTCGAATTTTCTGTAAAATCTAAGTTTATGTTTATTAAGTTTAAATTAGTTCTATAAATAACTATTGCGGGTTTTTTTTTATTGTGAAAATTAATGGAAAGTGATGATTATTGTGATAAATAATCTTAATCTAATAATTAAAAGTCATTTCATTTGATTATAATATTTGCATTTTTTTTTATGTAAACGATCGGTTAGAATTATAACTGATATTCGGCAAATTTGTGAATGTTATCGTGTTATGAACTTATATGCAGTTTAACACAAATTAACATAATAAAAATTATGTTTTAGTTTCAGATAAACTTTTTCATTAAATTTGTTCGATAGTTAGTAATTAAGTTGTAATTAAAATATAAGTTAAAATTGCAAAAATGCTCCGAACGTGGTCTCAAGGACATCTGTTTTCTCCTTGAAACAGTTATGATCGTATGATCATTTTAGTGAATATAATTTGATCGAAATAGTAATAAGAAATATTAAATGTTGATGATTTAAGTGATAAATAGTTATCCAAATAACATAACTGTAATCCGTAATCAGTAAATCTAATGGTGAAAGTGAATTTTCAAATAATCATAAATAAATTAAAATATATATAAATAACAGAACAATACAATATAATATAATACAAATTAAAATTTCATAATATATTTAATTAAAAATTAACTCAATTTAAAACTTAAAACTAATAAATAAATCTAATATGTAAATCTAAAATAAATTGTGCACAGCAAATGTTTCACTACCCTGGTGAAAAATGGTTATGTATTTATTATATACAATCAGTAACATTAAAATAAATAATCAAAAATACATATTTAACGTGCAACATAAATACGTATTGCACTAAATTCGTTCATCGAATGTTAATGCAACATTGAATATAATGTATTCTTCGTTCAACAGTCAACCTGCAACATAGTCGTGCAACATTTTAAACACACACAGTAACAAGATAAGACTTTTGTTTTCTTAATAAATTATTATTTTATTTACATTTATTATATTTTTATTATTTTATAATTATTATTATTATTTTTATTATATTTTCTTTTATTATTGTTTAATTTTTTTTTAGTATTAAGTTAGAACAGGTAACTAATAGGTTTAGATCAGGATTAGCACAGGTTTTCATATTAATCTGCATATACGTCTATCCGTATAGTTTGTACTTTTCTCAAATTTATCATTTGATTTGTATGTTTCAAATTTTCATCTATTATTTAAATTAAATACAAATACGGTTATGGTTTTGATATTGTAATTGAAATGGAATTGAATTTTGTTTATACTCGTATAATGAGATTGTAAGTAAATCATCGGGAGGCCGAGGTGAGTGATGAAGCGACAAGGTTTGATATTATTCCGTATTCTTCAGCTTAGAGTAAAGTTTCAGTTTACCTAGTTATATTTACGTATTTGTTAATACTGTCAATGGTTGTGATGACTCCTTAATTTGTTTTACCCCTTAGCAGAATTACATACATTTTCACAAAACTATACCTTAAATTATTAAATTAACGGTCTAGCAAAACTGTGTTCAACCTTTGATAATCCCACCCCGTTACTCCTGAGCTATAGCCGCGCTAAGAAATGACCGACAAAGGCAATGAACCAGTATTAGTACAATCTGATGACGAAGAGTTTTCACTTTACAATTTCATCTAATTTCGTTAAATGGGATGGAGATGGCTTTAAAACTTGACAACTTAGTTACAGAGTTGTCCACTTCGTTACAAGTTTTTGGTTTGAGTTGTAAGGTTAATATGTTTAGATTGAAAGTTTATAGTTTAAGATTGAAAGTTTAATGTTTAAGGATTAATATTAAAGGTTTAAGGCTTATGGTTTAATTTGTACGGTTTAAGGTTTAAAGTTTAAAGTTTAAGGTTTGAGCTTAAAAAATTTAGATTTAAGGTGTGATGTTAAAATTTTAAGGTTGAAAGTTTAAAGTTTATGGTTCAAGATTAAAGATTTAATGTTTAAAGTTTAATGTTTAAAATGGTTTTAATGGTTTTAAAATTTAAAGGTTCAACGTTTAAAGTTTAAGGCTTATGGTTTAAGATTTAAAATTTAAAATTTAAGGTTTAACGTTTAAAATTTATGGATCAAAATTTAAGGTTTAATGTTAAAAGTTTAGGGTTAATAGTTTAAAGGTTAAAGTTTAAAGTTTACGGTTTAAAGTTTAAGATTTAAAGTTTACGGTTTACTGTTTAAAGTTTAAAGATTAAGGTTTAAGCTTTAAAGTGTTAGGTTAAAGGTGTAATGTTAAAATTTTAAGGTTGAAAGTTTAAAGTTTTAGGTTTAAGATTAAAGGTTTAAGGTTTAAAATTTAAGGTACAAGATTTAATTTGTACGGTTTAAGGTTTAAAGTTTAAGGTACAAGATTTAATTTTTCAGGTTTCAGATTTAAGCTTCAAAATTTAAGGTTTAAGGTTTAAAATTTAAGGTTCACCGTTTAATTTTTAAGGCTTAAGGTTTAAGGTTTAAAATTTAAGGTTAAAAAATTTAAGGTAAAGGTTTAATTTTTCAGGTTTATGGCTAAGGGTTAAAAGTTTAAGGTTTAAAGTTTTAGGTTTAAGGGGTTAACATTTTAAGGTTTAAGGTTTATAGTTTAAGGATTAAAGTTTAATTTTACGCTTTAAGGCTTAAAGTTTAAGGTTTAAGCTTTAAAATTTTAGGTTTAAGGGGTTAACATTTTAAGGTTTAAGGTTTAACATTTTAGGTTAAAAAATTGAAGGTAAAGGTTTAATTTTTCAGTTTAATGGTTAAGGGTTTAAAGTTTAAGGTTAAAAGTTTTAGGTTTAAGGGGTTAAAATTTTAAGGTTTAAGGTATATAGTTTAAGGATTAAAGTTTAATGTTTACGCTTTAAGGCTTAAAGTTTAAGGTTTAAGCTTTAAGATTTTAGGTTTAAAGGGTTAACATTTTAAGGTTTGAGGTTTAAAATTTAAGTTTTAAAATTTAAAGTTAAAAATTTAAGGTTTAAGGGTTAAAGTTTAAGATTTAAAGTTAAAGATTTAAGGTTAATATTTAAGGTTAATGATTTATGGTTTCAAGTTTAAGGTTTATGTTTTAAGGTTTAATTCAGGTTTAAGGTTTACGGATTAAGATAAAGGCAAAGGCAAACGTAAAATTAACGGTTATGGTAACACTATTAGTAACGATAACGGTAATCGTAACGATCGGTAACAGTAACGGTAACGGTAAACGTGACGGTAACGGTATCGATAAAGAAGATAACGTTAACAGCAATGGCAACGGTAATTAAAACTGAACAGTTTATACTGATTTTGAAATTCTGTTTTCGTCGTTTAAAAGAGAGTACATTTTAGTTTATAGTGAAACGAAGAAGTTGTCGTTCTTGTGTTGCATTTTTTTAACAGAATGAATCTTAGAATACTTAAATAACGTAAGTCTCTCCAAAGAGCAGAACTTTCTAACTTTGACTTGTTCAGGATCAAGATATTTGCAATACGCTCACGAGAAACGTCCATCAGTCGAACATGCCTCATATGTTATTTTTAAGGCAGATACTTTTATGTAATCTGATGAATCTGTCTCGTCCCCCTTTGTTTTTACAACTTTACTTTTAAAAGTTGAAATTTGAGACAGGTAATCTTATATTTTGGGAGTTGGTGTTGTTTGTGAAGGCATGACAGTTTTTGTGGCAGTTCGACAGTGCGCATGTTCGTTTCCAATAAGAGATTTTTCAAAACGTTATCTTATTATTCGGCTATTTGTTCATTTTGCGCGATGCTCTATTCTTTTTGCAACAGCTGCTCGAACCTTACCAAATACTAGGCTAAATTATGCATATTGTCCTAGTGTTTAAAAAAAATATTTTTATTACAAAAAGCAATGATATTAGTTTGTAATTAAATAATTACGAAAAAAAAAAATAATTATCGCTTGGTGTACGAAGGTAATAAATAAAGAAGAGAATAAATTATATGGCTCGGAATGAAATATTTTACGAAAAAAGCTCACATAAATATACGAAATGTCAAAAAGCTCTATAAACTCTTTAAGCACCCGTCATAAAACAAAAAGCAATAAAATATAGCGCTTTTTGTAAACCGCATATATAAAATATTTTACCAAAGCGTAATATTGTAATGATGCAGGGGGCTCATAAAGCTTTGCAATATGATGAATGAACATAAAATTTTTGTTAAAGAGATAATAAATACGCGTACTTAGCGTAATAGTATTCAACAAAATGTCATTTGCCTTATTCGCTATACTCTTTACGGTAAGACATATAATCTGTGCCATATTAATTTAACTTTAAATATCTGAATTTAGTAAAACATTAAATAAAATAAACAAAAAGGCCATTATCGCGCGCACCTGTTCCTTATTATTGTAAGCAAACGAAAAATGTATATTGGACCCAGAAAATAATCATTTTGAATTAAAATTGAATGGCTGAGGTACAAAACCGGCAACACAAAAGGATATAAGTATGGAGAATGTACAACAATAACCAAACCGATTTAATTCCAACAAAACTCGAGAATTTCAATAAATAAAACATTTGGATGCAAAGTGCCGGCATATAAATTCCAATTATATAAATCATTTCGATTTTAAATTATTTTATTTCAATCTCGTATCCCAAAATGATTATACATTAGACCTGTTATGCGCATATGGGATTTTGGCGTATAATAAAAATATTCGCAAATGTATTTTAACCGATATGTTGATTCCTTATTTCGATACGAATGGGTTTACGTTTTCTAGAAGAAAAAAAAAATACAATTCGAACCATTTAATTTTGGTAGGTTTCGGGGGGGAATAGGTGTAAGCAAACGATTTTGATTTGTTTACGATCCTGGATATTTTAGTTACATTTCTATACGGGACAATCTACAAACGCATACAGTGCTTTCACATACAGATTAAATGTACTTTTATGGTTAAACTTCGATAGTTTAGAAAATCTTTTAAACAGCCTTTATGTGTCAAATCTGTATTAATATTAATAAACAACCCTACTTTTGTAAATAAATTTATCAAATTCCTTATCAAATTATAAACCAACATTCCATGAAACCTACACAAATTATATTAAACAATAAATGTACATTCTGCCGAGCTTAGAAAGCTTCTACATTCTCATACTCAAGACAATTTTTTATTACTGTGCAAACAAATTGTATTTGCCTGTCATCGACATGGATTTATATTACATAATACATCCGTATAGAACATACGGAGTAAACGGAAGTAGCGAGTTACCCTTTCCGTACATCACCACTATTGTTATGTAGGTTCATTGTTCAATTGAATATAAATAATAATAAAAACATATTTGTTTTTAAATCAATAGTGACACGTCGAGTAATAAAGGGGATGAAAATGAAAAAATATCTCCATCTATAGTTGTAATTTCTATAAATAAGAAATTTGTACTTGAATTTGTGCCAAAAAGAAAATTGTATTTAAGACTATGTACGGTACGACTATACGAGATGTTGTATAATCAAAAACCAATAAGTTATATGTATTACGGCGATAACACAAAAAAATAACAAAATTGGCACTCAGCTGTATAAATATATTTACCGCACAGGAGGCAACAACAACAAAAAGTCGATGTCATAAAATCTAATTCTAATCACAAACAAATTTTACCTTCCAGGCGAATAACAGCATATACAGTACACACCAACCGTCATAAAATTAAATTTTTACACAAACATAAAAAATGTTTATCAACTTTCATGAACCGTGTATTTATGGAAGTTAACTGAACACAAAATAAATTAAATCAATTTGGGTAAATTGGGTCTATACTAGACGCAGATATTTTCTATATTCCTATATAAGCGCCTTAAGGTAATGTGACATTTTAAACATTGGATCAAATTCATAGTAAAATAAATGCGTATATCGGTTTTAGAGGGTGTTTGACGGGGCTCGTTACAAATCAGAAAGTAGAGAACGATACGAAAAAAAAAATTTGCAAACATTTTGCTGTAATATTTCTAGCACTGTGCAGATTTTGTTTGACGCATTGCTTCTACGTTGCATCCAATTTTTTAGTTTACCGCTTTTAGCAGGTGCTGGTTGCCAGCAAGCTTAGAGGCATATCTATAGCTAAACGATATCTAGGATGTTATAGTGATGCTGGACATTCATCTCAAACAATAGAATTGCGCCTCGGTCATTTAAATAATGATGACCTAGTTTAAACTATTTCAGGTAAAAGCACCTAATTGCCTTATTCGATTTAACGAGTTGTTTTTAAAAGGTGCACCAATTTTGTCTAATATTTGGTTCCATATTTATGCAGCAACTGACTACATCGAACTTGTTGTTGATTGTTTTAGATTTCCAACTTTCCTGGAAAATGACGAGAGGAAGAAGCGTTTTATCGGAGTTGTGAAAAAAAATCGTAAGACAAAGTTAAATAGACAAAGGAAGTGATGCGTCTCTTATTAGCAATCAAACCGCAAAGTTATTGAGTCAACAGAATGAATCAATCAAAACGATTATTACGGAAATTGGTGACATTGAGGCAGATTCTAAATTCAATAATTATCGAACTAATATTTGAGCCTTTATAATATAGAAGCTCATAAATATTCTGAACTGGTGTTGAATGGCCACATATTCAAAATATCGCTTTCACGCAGATCATGAGTTTTACAAAGCAGCTAAAACTGATCTAATTTTTGGGAAGTGTAGTTTATGCTGATATTAAAATTGCCAGATTAAGAAAAAGTGAGGTCTGCCAATTGGCCAGAATACGCAACTTATTGGCTGGATATATGCCATTTTGGAGGAATCAATAATTGAAACAAAAGTTAGATGAAAATTAGGGCTTTAGTTACCTTTAAGGAATATTTGACACCAGGCGTTGTATGGAATAAATCTCGTCATTTTGAATTATTACGATTTATCAGAGATTCAAATGTTCATGAATATTTTGAAATGTCAAGCTGAACTGGTATAGCACTTTCGAAGATAGCCTAGTTAATAGTAAATTAAATGTCAATAGTTCTTACCTTCCTCACCATGCTGTTACGAAGGAATCGAGCACCACGACTAAAATGAGAATAGTGTTCAATGCATCTAGAAAAACCCCGAATAGTATTTCGCTAAATGACATTATATATCCAGGTCCAGCAATGCAGATTGATCTAACCTCTGTGGTAAAGTTCATTTTGATGATAGAGCCAATTTGGGAATATTTTCTTAAAACAGTCACCTTCGGAACGACGACTAGTGATCCGTAAGATGCTCCGAAAATGGGTAGTTTCTAGACCCCATTCCTGAAGAAGATCGTGTGGTACATATACCTCTAGCATTAAATTCAGATGAGTCCATTAAAACTCTGGGAATTTATTGGAAACCATCTGAAGATACAAAAGTAATATTTTATCAACAATAGCTCGATTATATGCGATCCACTAGACTTTATCACTCAAGCAAGATTTGTGAATTAAATCATGATCTTAAATATTTATTGCAAATTAAAATCCCACTGTTCAAATACATTTCACACCACGCGCTGTTGCGAGATTCTAACATTATAGTATATAGTTTATTCGAATATTATAGTATATATAAATGTACAGAGAGGGCGAGCTGTGGTGGTGCGGCGAGAGCATGTGACCATGCGACGCGTTTGGTCACTGGGTTACTTGTTCTCTCCCCACCATCATCGCTCTACTCTCTTGTTTTTTAGTTTGTTTTCGTTTTGTGTTAACATTTTTGTCAGTCTTGTGATATAATTTCGCCCGCAATAACAAAGAAATAAAGAAATAAAATAATAAATAAATCGTACTCGAACAAATAGTTGTTATTATTAAAAATTCCACAAATATGTACAACATTTTGGTGCCGAAACCCGGGACGTAGTGATTGTCCCCGTCTACAACAATTGAAGTTGTAATAGACTGGAGCCGTGTAATTGTAGCGGTGTTAGCCGAAATCATCAGGGATATTTTTTTTTGTTTTGTTGAAGTGACCGCTGGTGAAATTTTTAGAATGGCGGTGTACGTGTAAAATGTGTATGATAAGATTGGAATTGTTATTTTTACGTGTAATGTTGTAAATTTGTGGTGAAGTGATTCATTATCACTAGTCAATTATTGCTCACATTGTGAAATTCATGAAATTATTTGGACAAATTCCACGAGGCATGCACTGCTGGAATGTTCTATCGCATTGTTAGTGCATTGAACGGTTCATAAGACACCGCCCATTTCTTTTAATGTGATGGCGTCGATTACCCGATACATCACCTGCAACTATTTGAAGTTGTTTTTCTATAATTTTCACATCTGCGGGCACGGCCAGTAGTGCTAGTTTGGAATCTGATAGGCTCTGGATTATTACAGGGTAGCCAAATGAAGGGTAGCGCGAAAATCAAGGGGCTGGTTAAAGAACGAACAATAGCCATTAAACTTATTAAGCCACTCAATACTAAATGTTAATCAACGGAAGGTCAATCATGGAACGAGGCGATCATCGACATGCAAAAATCAGCCCTCGAACGTCAATGGGCTCTGTTTCAAAACAAGCAGTTGGAAATAGCTGAGTCACCTAACCTCACTGAACGCAGGCGCGCTCGTAATGAGGAGGTGGCTATAAGAATGGCGACCTTGGATCACAATATGAAGGAAAGGTTATCCGCATTCATGAATATTGCCAAGCCTAATCATAATCGAACAGTGCCAAAGGTGAATGAAATTATGCTGCCCAAATTCAATGGTAGCTATACGGGTTGGACATCGTGACGCGCCCAATTCGTTAGTAAAGTGTTGAACACCGAACTACCAGCTGATTCGAAAACCGATCTGCTCATGTCGGCATTGATTGGCGAAGCCAAGCCTTGCGCTGGTGAAACCGAGCATCGGGATAAGGACGAGTTGGATCGTATGTGGAGGAAATTAGAGGGTACCTACGACAACCCGTATCAAATTGTAACGGCTCATATCAATGCGATTCTGGACATTCCACCCATGGAATTCTGCCAACCAGACCGCCTACGTTCAATCATCGATACCATTGAGAAAGAATTGCGGGCGTTAAATCGGTTTTATTGTAATACCGAGGTTAGGAGTCCATTTATGGCAGTGTTTATCTTGCGTAAACTAGACAAATCGACCAGAGCTGCATGGGAAATGGACCGTGATCCCGTTGCTCCACCATCACTTCGTGATCTGCTACCATTCCTCGAACGCCGTAATCTAGCCATACGGAATTTAAAGGCCAATCAAATGCCACAAGCTAGTCAAAATAACCAAAATAATATCTATCCACTGAATGAGAATCGCAACAAGCGCCATGCTTCGGATTTTCATGATAATCACTCCAAACGCTCAAAAACGGATAGGGGTAGATCAAACAACCAACAATCATCAAACTCATTCGCAAGTAATAAGAAAGTGGATACTTGTGTATACTGCAACGGAACACCGTACGTGGAATTGTGAGCAACTAGATAAATTGGAATACACGGACCGACTGAATAAAATTAAACATACGAATGTATGCAATTCTTGTCTATCGAATAACCATTCACAAAACGAAAGTACGTGGAAAGGGTGCAAAGGCTGTGACTATGCTAAACATAATCGCATGAATTGTCCTAAATCCAACCGTTACAACGATGTTCATAAACGACGAGGTTGCAGAAATCAACGTTCATCGTATCATATCAGCGTTGAGAATCCAATTCCATCAGAAAGTATGCAAGCAAACCAAATAGCAATGGATGAACAATCCAATCACGACAATGGTCCACCCATAATTGGCACGGCATTGTGTAGATTACAACAACCGAACACGATAACTGGAAATGTTCGCGTGCTTTGTGACTCTGGATCACAGATTAATTTGATAGCACTAGAATGTGTTCAAAAGTGGAACCTCGTTCGGAAACCATGTAAAATTATGATTTCAAGCATTGGTAACTCACGGCTGATGAAATCATTGGGCATGGTGGACTGCGTGTTGCGTCATCGTTATGATTTATCAGCTACAATACCGGGACGTTTCGTCATTGTCAACAAGATAATAGGTGTAAATCCACAGGAAGGGTTTAGGTGTCTACTTACTAGTCAGCTTTGTGATGATAAACTCGCTGACCCAACATTTTCTGTACCTGGTCATGTTGATGCCTTACTTGGTGTATCTACTTGGACATCGATCTTAGGAGACGGTATAGTCCGTTACTCTTCGGAAGGTGATCGGTTTGTCGCGCAAGAATCAATGCTGGGCTGGGTCGTGTCTGGCTATGCAAGGCAATCGCAGCCTTTAACAGCCTTATCATACCATGTGGTCAAATCAGATTGCGATTTGGATAAACAGTTGGAACAATTTTGGTCTGTGGATAATTCCGAATCCCACACCCCTCGTACTGCCGAGGAACAACGAGCTGAAGATATTTTTATGTCCACACACACTAGAGGAGTTGATGGTCATTACGTGGTTATGATCCCACTCAAGGAAAATCCAATGCCACTTGGCCGTTCTCGTCATACAGCTTTCAATCGTTTCATCGGATTAGAAAATCGTCTCAAGAAAAATGCGGAAATGGCTGCTGCATACAAAGAATTCATGCGGGATTCCGTTGATTCAGGTCAATCGATTCCAGCTCCACCAGCTCCAGATAGTCCGGATAAGTTATACTACATACCATACTATATAATATCAAAGAAAAAATTTCGCGTCGTGTTTGATGCATCCTGTATAACATTATCGGGAGCATCATTCAACGATAAACAACTGCCGGGCGAGAAATTGCAAGCTGATCTATGTGAAACGTTGTTGCTTTTTCGAACGTACCGATTTACCTTGACAGCGGATATCGTGAAGATGTTTCGCCAAATAAAGGCCCACCAGGATCAATGGGATTTCCAACGAATTTTTTTTCGTCCAGCAGTAAAAGAACCAATTGGGGAATATATCATCACTTGTGTCATTTGGGGGTTTACGTCGGCTGGGTTTAACTCTGTTTGAGCTCTACAACAATGCGCCTTCTATGGCCACCCTAGCAAATTTTTACATGGATGACTTCCTATCTGGTGCTGAAACATTGGAAGAATTAAAAACACTACATAGCCAAATGATTGAAATGTTAGCTTCTGCTGGATTTGAATTAGCAAAATGGGCTACCAGTAACTCGGAATTGGCTAAAGAACTTGTTCAAAATGAGCTGCGTGAAATCCGACTACAACCCAATACCGGGATATTAGGTATGATGTGGGATCCTAGCAAAGACAATTTTTATATCAAAATCGATGATTATCCAGCAAACAAGGACAAAACCTTTACCAAACGACAATTCATCAGTCGAATTGCTCAAGTATATGACCCTAATGAACTTTTCGCACAAGTTATCATTGCTGGTAAGATTGCCCTGCAAGAAATTTGGAAACTAAATATTGGTTGGGACGACCTTGTTCCTAGTCACATTATGGCATTATGGTCATCGTTTCATCAGAGCGTAACTGAATTGGTAACAATACCCGTTCCAAGATGGATAGCCTCCTCAAAAGAAGTGCAACTGCAGCTGCATTTGTTTTCAGATGCCTCGAAAGCAGCATATGGATCATGTGCCTACCTTCGGACAGTTCATCATAATGGAAATGTGATTGTTCGTCTCATTACATCAAGAAATAAGGTCGCACCAATTAAGCCACAAACTGTTCCCCGTTTAGAACTATTGGGGGCTGTAATGAGTGTCAATTTATGCAAGTTCGTTCAAAAGGCATGGAGATCAGAATCCAGCAGATTTGTTATCGAGATGCTGTGCTGCTATGCAATTGAAAAATTACCAACTATGGTGGAATGGTCCGCAGTGACTCCAAGAAAAACCGAACAACTGGCCAAATAATATGCGGTTAAACTTATCTGAGGACGACATGAACACTGATGAAGCCGAATCAAAGGTAAGATTATTAAATGCGCATATCAACATCTATTATGAATTTCCAGTGGCAGCCTTTATGGTTAATGATGAACCACTGATTAATAAAGCGTCCACGCTGAATAAATTGATAAGAACAACAGCGTTTGTTTTCCAGTTTATTCGAAGAATAAAGGGAAATAGCGTTAAACCTGTCAAACCAGCAACATTTAAATACGTTACTCCTATGTCATCAGTTGAGCTCGATAACGCAATAAAATATTGGTCCCGCTTAGTACAGATCGAATGCTTTGGTTTAGAGTGGAAGGCTCTACAGAATAAAAAGGAGATTCTATCGAACTCAAAATTGCGTCAACTGTGTCCGTTTATCAATAGCGAACATGTGGTTCATGTCGGTGGACGATTAGCCAAATCAAATCTGCCATTGGAAATGAAGCATCAAATCATCATTCATCCAAAATCAAAGTTCTGTGAGTTGATCATAGCCGACGCTCACTCACGTACATTCCATAGTGGAACACAGTTGACAATGACCATCATTCGGCACAAATTTTGGGTAACAAATCAACGTGCGGCAGTCAAGAAAGTCATAAACAAGTGTGTCATTTGCATACGGTTCAAGAATCCTCCAGCTAGAACCAATCAATCATTTCCATTTGTGGTATCTGGCGTCGGTTTTGCAGAATCGTTTGAGGTTCGTAAAACGCTTGCGCCACAGATGAACCTACGACAACTAGCAGCGAAAGCATACAAACCTCCAGCGACCATAAAATGTTGGGTTGTGGTTTTCATATGCATGACAACTCGAGCCGTGCATTTGGATCTTGCTCATGGTCTATCGGTGGAGGCATTCTTGGAAGTTTTTGCAAGGTTTATCAGTTGACGTGGGCAATGTAGTCAGTTATGGAGCGATAACGGCACGAATTTCGTTGGTTCAAATAAGGAATTGCAACGTGTTCGTCAAGAATGGAAAAATAAAATCTCTCATCGAGAGTTGGCTAATTTGGGTACAACCTGGCAGTTCAACTCACTTGCTGCTCCACACCAAGGCGGGCTTTGGGAGGCGTGCGTGAAATCCATGAAGTACTACCTGAGAAGAGTCGTCGGTCAACGTATATTGTCAGCCAATCAGCCGTATACAGTGCTTACTCAAATCGAATGCTGCTTAAAAATTCACGTCCACTGTCACCATTAACTGATGATCACAATGACCTCGAGGGTCTTACACCTGGTCACTTTTTGGCTGGTCGATAATTATTGCATCATCCACCATCATAAGATTTATAAAATTGCAATGACAACCGTCTCACACTGTGGGGCCAACAGCAAAAAATAACTCAATCATTCTGGCATCGCTGAAAGGATGATTTTCTTGTATCATTACAGAAACGAAGCAAATGGTATCGAGCACAAGAAAACATTAAGGCCGGTGACATGTTAATCGTGCTGGAGGAAAATTTACCACCGACGTGCTGGGCCCTTGGTCGAATCGAAGAAGTTCATCCCGGTAATGATGGTCTTGTACGTAATGTGACCGTTAGAACAGCTGCTGATACCAAAGAACGCCCTATTCAAAAACTTTGCATTCTTCCCATCAATCACTCGTAGGCACGAGTGCTTCGTGACATCTCAACCCCCCCAGTGATCTGGAAATGCGTTTTACCCTAGCTCTTCTAGGGATCATCCTTGGGCCCTCCGCCGTTGGGGGGGGGAGAATGTTCAAATACATTTCACACCACGCGCTGTTGCGATATTCTAACATTATAGTGTATAGTTTATTCGAATATTATAGTATATATAAATGTACAGAGAGGACGAGCTGTGGTGGTGCGGCGAGAGTATGTCAACATGCGACGCGTTTAATCACTGGGTTACTTGTTCTCTCCCCACCATCATCGCTCTACTCTCTTGTTTTTTAGTTTGTTTTCGTTTTGTGTTAACATTTTTGTCAGTCTTGTGTTATAATTCGTACAGCGCGCAATAACAAAGAAATAAAGAAATAAAATAATAAATAAATCGTACTCGAACAAATAGTTGTTATTATTAAAAATTCCACAAATACAACACCCACGTTGGATAGCAATTACAGGTATATCAAACCAAAGGACACTCGAGTTACATGTATTCTCCGATGCATCTGACAAAGCCTATAAAAATTTCAATTGTCGTCTGCAAACATCAAAATCTAAAATCGCTCCCATCCCATTGAATTAATGGGTACTATATTATTAGCCGACTTGTACATCATGTCATTCATGTGTAAATGGTGTCACATCAGCTCTGAACAAAATCCAGCCGACATTGCAACACAACGCAAAACTTCGAATGAAGTTTCCTTGTGGTGGAAAGGGCCAGCATTTTTGAAATAACCCAAGGGAAAATGGTCACATTCACAGTTTTAACTCGAAGATCTTAACAAAACGCAAAAGCGGCGAATATACGTGCACTAGATCAACACCACGGAACAATTGCAACTTCTACAACATTTTTCCTCACTTGATAAATTGATTTGCGTTACTGCTTTCAAATGTTTACTCGTAAACCACGTCACGAAGAATCGAATTTACCTTTGGCAGTCATTCAACAAAATGAATTTTGGCTGAATAAATGCTAAACTTAAACTCGTTTTTGGATACCCAACAAATTCTGAGGGTAAGAGGTCGATTACTATTGCCATCCAAAAATGAGTTCACTAATATGCTGATTTTCGAATTTCACAATCGAATGTTACATGGTGGAACTCAAAAAGTGCTAAATTTAGGATTATGCAGGGGAAACAGTTCGTTTCTTATTGCAAAAATGTTTGAAATGCTGAAAACAGCCGAGAAGTAAATGGGGGTTCTTTCGCTACCGCGAGTGCAACCCATCTTTGTGTTCAGTTCAACGGCGGTTGATTTTGCTGGTCCTATAAAGGTTAAGGCATCTAATGGTTGTAGGAAAACTGCAGGGAACCTAAAAGGTTCTTACCAAGAAGAAATATGTGATCCCATATTTATAGTGACTGTGGGGCAACTTTCGTGGGTGCGACCAATCAACTGAAATTCGAAGAAAAATTGTGATTGAATGAAATGTACAAAGGTATCCTACCATTCCGCTCAATGCAATAACATTTCATGCCTCCAGCGCAGCCACATTCTGATAAAATTTGTACCTACATAATAACCACTTTAGCACCAGTATTACTCCATCGATTATCCAACAAGAATTCAATTGTGACAACCGCAACAGTATTATCATGGGTCACTTGAACCCTAAACTGATGGCATTTACGTCGATTTATTATCACAATGCATCCAGCATTATTATCACAATGCATCCAGCATTCGGGGCCTTTCGGCTTAGGGTTCTTGACAATGATTACGACATTATAACTATTGATGAGACCTGGCATATAGCCAGTTTTAATTCCGAGGAATATTTTCCATCCAACTATGTTGTCCATAGGAAAGACCGTTATAACTTCCTAACCAGCATGAAAGGTGGAGGAGTGCTGATTGCTGTGAAGTGTTCGATTTTGAACCAGATGATCGCTTGTCATTCTCAACTACATATTATGGCAGTCCGTGTAAAGGTCACCCATTCCTCCGTGATCGTGGTCGCTGTATATATTCATAGTGGCTCAAACTTGGATTATTATGTGGAGATTACTAATTTTGTTGATTCAATTGTGTTACCTTTGGTAGGAGCTGGCGAACACCTTATGTTTGTTGGCGACTTTAATCTTCGTGATACAATTTGGTTCGATGTTAATGGAGTTTTTACTTCGTCTTCATAGAATAGAATATTTTGCGGGCATTGCTACCACTCAACAGAACAGAGTGTCCAACAGCTGCAGCAAGTTTTTGGACCTGGTTTTCGCTCCTGATGTTTTACATTCGGTGATTTCATCTTGTGAGGATTTCACTGGCTGTGCGAGCATTTACCATACTTCTATTTTGATAAATATATTTCATGAAAAGTTTGTTAGTAATTTTACTTACAATAATGGTTCTCATTTTAATTTTAGATGTGCAGATAATGTCTCTTTAAACGAATTTCTAGCCAATTCGGACTGGAGCTTTCTTCAACGAGGAGTGGACTTGAATAAGATTGTCCGTCTGCTGGACGAGCGGATCATGGCTGGCATCGAAATGTTTGTTCCGAAGGTAAAAGACAAACAGCCATTTCGTGAGCCATGGTATAATAATAAACTTGTGCTACTCGAGAAGCGTAGTAATACACTTCATTCATTATATAGGGTAGATGGGGATAAGTTTTACTCTGCGTTCAATGCAGCCCGTATGGAGTTTCGAATTTTAAACCGGTTCCTTTATAATAATTATATTTTGCAGATTGAAGAAGATTTTACTACTAATCCTAAAAATTTCTGGAATTTCATCAACAGCAAAAGAAATGTTGTTGGATTTCCGTCACCTAATCAGAACTCATCTGCAAGTTGCCCTCGGATATCTGTAATTTATTTGCCAACTATTTTAAGTCTGTCTATGAGCAATCTCATGCCACTATTACTAAATCTAGTGACTGTTCGGAATTTAGTCTGTTGCGATTTTCTGTAGATGAGATCTCCGATAGTTTGGTGCGACTTTACGTGAATAAGGGCTCAGGACATGACGGCATTCCACTTATCCTTATGAAAAACTGTGCGGATGGTTTAGCTGTTCCTCTTGCGTTTATTTTTAACGAAAGCCTCCGTACATGGGTTTTCCCGGAGCCTTGGAAGATTTCCTTCATTCGCCCTATTTTCAAATCGGGCAAAAGGTGTGAAATCAGCAATTACCGTGGGATCGCTATACTCTCTGCTATACCGAAACTATTCGAAGCATTGGTATAAAAAATTCTATGTTTTCATTTGAAAACGTTAATTTGTCCTGCTCAACATGGCTTTTATCCTGGAAGATCCACAGTGACCAACCAGATTTCTTTTTGTGGTCACTTACATAGCAGTATTGCAATCAGGCAACAACTGGATGATGTATACAAGGATTTCTCATAGGCTTTTGATAAGATTGATCATTCGATACTTATCAATAAGCTTGAGAAATTGAACTGTCAATTCATTCCAACTAAGTGGCTTCAATCTTATCTTTCGGATCGATGGCAGTATGTTAAGATCTATGACTCGTCCTCAGTTTTATTTCGAGTGTCCCACAGGGAAGTCACATTGGACCTCTTCTTTTTTCACTATTTATTAATGATGTTGTTCAGTGTTTTGAGTTCGCGCATTGCCTGCTGTATGCAGACGATTTGAAAATATTTGCACCAATTTGTAGTGTATCTGACTGTCTTAGGTTGCAAAGGGATTTAGACACATTTTGTGTCTGGTCGGCTAAAACAAATTGTCCCTGAATATAGCTAAATGTAAAACTATTTCTTTCTATCGTATTCGCTCTCCAGTATTTCATTGGTATTCGCTGTTTAATGGAGTCGTGGAAAGGGTAGAGTATATGTCCGATTTTAGAGTAGTATTTTCGTCCGATCTAACGTTTGTGAGGACATTGATTCTGTTATAGCAAAGGCTTATATGATGTTGGGTTTCATAAAGCGTAACTGCAGGGACTTTTGTGACTCGCTTTCATTAAAGTCGTTGTATGTTGCCTTTGTCCGTTCTTTGCTAGAGTACGCCTCGCAGGTTTGGTCTCCTTTTTATAAGTGCCATTCTGCACACCATCAATGAATAATTATGCTATTCCACATTATCATGAGCGCTGCAACCTTTTGGGATTGCAACGTTTAGAACAGCGTTGGGTGGCGGCTTGCGTTTTATTTGTTCGCGACATTTTTTTTTGAATCGTATTGATTGTGCTGAATTATTCGCACGACTCAATATTTATGCTCCCGAACGGTGTCTGCGTCGTCGTGATTGTTTTTTACGAATCGATTCTGGCTCAACAAACTATCCATTTTCGGAGCCAGCCTTGACCACGTCTCGACTTTTCAATTATTCATAGGATGTTTTTGATTTTAATTTGACTAGAGATTCGTTTAGACGTGAGCTTTTTAAGACCTTATAGGCATTTTATTGTTTTTATCTTGTTATGTACATACATACTTTTCATTTTTTGATTTAAATTATTGTTGCCGATTGTATACCACTGTAGGTAATATATTAAATAAATAAATAAAATTTGGGAGGCTGGGTTCAAATCTTAGAAGTTACACCTTTAAAAGTGGATAACCTTTCTCACAGGGCCGTTGAAAGCATTCACCTCAGATCCTGACGGTTTCACAGACTCCCCGAGAGGCTTACCTGAACCAGATGCAATATCAATATTTAACTTCCTAAGAAGATGGCGTGAAATTATCCAGATGAAACAAAATTTTTGGCGTCGGTAGAGTGCAGAGTATTTGAACCAACTGCAATTACGACCCAAGTAGTTGAAGGATGGAAGATTACCACCTATTAATTGATTGATTAGGAGAATGACGGAGTTGCACCCAGGTAAGTGTCGATATTTCGGGAATTTGTGTCAACTTTTTTGTCAACGATTTTAATTTTTTGGTGTAAACATTATACAATGCCCAAGTCAAACAAATAGCCATTACGTGTATTGTGTGTTGCAAGTCAAAAGCGTCAGCCATTAGGGGGGATAAAAGCATGGATTCTTCAAATTTAATCCACACACTTGCAACGATTGTCCTTGTGCTTTGTTGATAGTTATTACGAAAGCGAGTCGCACCGGGAACTGCAAACGTACTGAGCCACTGATGATTTTTGTAGTTCTGTGCAATGTTTGGGAAATCTTTTTGCACCAATTCGTCTATGCTTTCTGTGATCTTACAGAAGTTTGCTGGCAAGGTGATACATTGCGTAGATTCATCAATTTGCATTCGCCCATTTCCAATATCCATTAATTGTTTTGCAAAATTTCCAGCCGATGCATCCCGTTGTAGTTGTACACGCATGTTGGTTTTCAAAGTCAATTTCTGTAAATGACGCCATAAAACTGATGATTTGAGACATGCATTAAGTTCATCAGCGGGTGTTGAACATGGTATAACCGACAGTGTTTGTCGAAAATCACCAGACAATAAAATGAGTGCGCCACCGAAGATCCGTGCGTTTCCTCTCAAATCCCGCAGTGTACGATCAAGCGCTTCCAATGCTTTCTTGTGAGACATTGTACATTCGTCCCATATGATAATTTGACACGTTTGGAGTACTTTGCCCATTCCAGAGTTTATGCTGATGTTGCATGTTGGTGCCTCAGTGTTTTGTAAATTCAACGGCAGTTTTAATGCTGAATGCGCTGTTCGGCCACCATCCAAAAGAGTTGTCGCAATTCCAGCGGGTTGCCAAAGTAGTAGTTCCAGTATGGTTACCAAAATGAGTGAAAGAAGAAAAGTTTTACCTGTACCACCGGGCGCATCTATGAAAAACAGTCCACCGCTTTGTCCTGTGATTGCACGCATAATTCTGTCGTACGCAATGCGTTGTTCTGGAACCAACTGCGGAAGATTTGTCTGAACAAATGTCCCCAGTTCGTCAGAATCAAAGTGTGTTTCTCGTTGCAAATCACGATCGTAAAGATCGTTCGCTGATCGGTTCGGAGCAGGCATTCCCAGTTGCACTAGTGCCTTGTTAGCGATTGCCAAACATATGTCTTCAATCAAAATCAATGCCTCATTATACATGTTTGGTGTGAATTGAATGTCCGGATTTTGATTCGCAGCGCGCAAACGATGTAAAATATCTTCACTCATGTAGTCCTTGTATTTTTCCCAAAGATCTTTTGGATTAGATGGGAAGCAGATTGTCAATATTATGGCAAATAACGTGCGTATTTGCTGTGCCAATGCGCATCATTCTCAAGAAGATTTAGTTCCTGGCAAGCTTGGCGATAAGTGGCGCACAGCTGACCGTTCACTGTTCTTAAATCTTGGAAAGATGTCGGTCCACGTACATTGATTAACAGCAATCGCAGATAGAAGCATTCTGTATTGTTCGGGTGAACAGTGTACAGACGACCCAATGCGTCACTGGAATACAAATTGGGATGTCCTTCAACTGATTTACCTTGTTTGCGACGTTGAAACTTTTTAGCCGATTCATTCCATGTGTAGAATTTCGGTACCTCAGAATAAAGTAGAGTCTTTGCAAAAATATCATCTTGGCACAATGAGTAAAATGCAGTTAAAGTTGTTGCCGGTGGAACCAATGCTCTTGCACGTACATTATCTGCTGTGAAGTACACGCGCGCTGTCCATTCTCGAGATGTACCGCCAAGTGTACTACTGTTGGATGTCGTTCATGGATTGCAAATGATAAGATGCGCCATACTGCTTCATTGCTGCTAATGTAGCGTCCAAGTTGGTACTGGTTGATTTCATAGAGCGGTGCGGCCATGTCGCTTCCTCTGTTGACATATTTGCAAATGTATTTGATCGACTTCACTGAATTGCAATACTCAACATTAATGTGTGCTTTGAAGGTCTTTGAGAGCAACGGTGAATATGGCACAACCCAACGATTATCGACTTCGACATCAACGTTTCGTACTTTCAGAACGATGGATTTGCCGCCATCCTCAACTGATCGTCGACGATACAATGGGTATCCGTCATTGCCAGTGATGGTATCAGAAACCCAGTTTCTTGGGTATCGTTTCATGCATTTCCCATCAGACATGCATGGTGAATTGTTGTTGAATGTGCCACATGGACCATGAATCATATTTTTGGTAACGACGTCGCATAAGTCTGGATCAATGTCCTTATCTGGTATTTCTGCTGAGATGATTTGGTCAATTTGATCTGGCGTAATTTTGTTGATTAACCAAAACCAAGATATGTGCATGTGGCAATCCTCTTTTTCTGCCAATTAATGGAATACATCCAGCAGCGTGTCTCTCCAAAAAACGTGATGCTTGATAATAAAAATCCATCAAAGATTTCAATTTTTGTTTAAAATACGCGTGCGGTAATGTCATGGCGGTCCGAAGATGATTGTCCAGCTAACAGATGTTCTTTAATTTCATCCCATGTTGGATTGCATGTAAATGTAATGAACAAATCTGGACGATCATATGCGCGAGCGTATGTCATCGCATCTTGTGCGTATTCATGCATGTGCCGTGGACTCCCCGTGAATGTAGACGGTAATATGACCATTCTTCCCAATTCGTTTGGATTCACGTTACCATCATTAACGATTGCGTCTCGTAAATGGATGTACTCTTTAGAACGCAACTCGGTTTGATTCAATCGAATATAATATAGGAGTCGTTCGGTTTCAATCTTCGCATACATGTCGACGATGTATTGATGGAACCATTGTCGACATTTCAGAATGTGGTTCTCAGCGTCTTGATGAATCATCAATCGATACGAATAATAATTCATGGGACTGACTTTCTTATTCGTTTCCTCGTCTGTTTGTGGATTTCTCGTTTTGATGTTGAAATGATATCCATCTTCTCCTGGCCAAAACGGAATCGGATACTGCAATCCGTCGTATGAGCGATAAGTATCGGAGACTCGCTGAACGTCACCACGAATTCTTCGCCAAATATCACGATCGCCACTTTATCGATTGTTGGTGCATTGAACTGTCTTTCGTGTTGGCCAAAGGGTCTTTTGTCTGCTCGAATTACAACTGCGTAGTCATCGGCTGGCATTCGTTGAATGGCAATTTTAAACAACTGAACTAATTCATTGTTTTGATTGAAAAGGGCTTGTAACGCAGCTACGATTTCTCGTCTAGTGCCCGCATTATAATGACATCGTTGTTCAATTTGTTCATCACTGTTTGCCATGAAATAAATTTGAAGAAACTTGTGATCTGCGTCCTGCAATGGTAGAAGCGATCCGGCATGATGATAAATTTGCCCTGTTGCACGATGTTCGTTGCACCTAACGATGTCATTTGAAAACATGAATTGTATTTGCGGATATTTTCCAAGAAATGCTTTGAGTCACGTGTAACACCTGATAGCAACGTTGATAGTGGTTCGGGTGGTGGATGTAATTCTGGCGCAGCACATTCCTGGCGTTTCGTTCTTAAATTTGAGGGCGCTACAATACATTCAAATTTTATCCATTTTTCCAATGACGACACTTGGATGAAGACTGTAATCAATATTACTGTCATAATGGAATGCACCAAAATTTAAATCAGCGTACAGTGTTCGTCTTGATCGAGCGGTGCTTATTCGAACATTTTGCAGCCTTCTTTCCCGTTGCTCAGTTGTCTCAGACGAACAGGCCAGAGTAGTACGTATTCGATCAGCTTCTAACCTCACTTCTCGTTGTTCAGATGATTCAGACGAACGGGTCTCAGCGGCATGTACTCGAAGATTTACCAGCCTTAATGCTCGTTGCTCGTCTGATTCTGAGGCTCGTAATGCTCTTTTCTTCCGTGCTTGAAATGTAGATCTGCCAATTGCTTGTCGCTTTTGAGGCATAATTGTACGGGAACGACGTGAAAAATGCGTTTGAATTTATTAGATGTCAATCAGCAATCCGAATCTCACAATGTATCCAATCCAATTGAACCGGCTGTTCACACACGGATGGAAATGCTAATATTGACGGTGATCACCAATTCGCTGAGAGAAATTTGAAGTGAAAAAAATCAGCATTCGAGAATTGTTGAAATCGATTTTCACGATTCGGACTCACGATTCGGAACGTCAATCAGCTTCATTCGTTCGCTGTTTTCGTTTCAATTCAAATCAGCATGAACTGTCACGGCAATATATGAAATTCATTGGAATGACAGTGGCGCCATCTGTCGAAAATTGGTCGTACCAACTCAGAAACCGTCGTGGGCTCATGAACAACAACTTTGCTAAAGATCATCACATGATCAAATGCATAGTTTACGATTCTATAAAGGACATACAGACAAACATTCATTTTTATATATATAGATTGCGGTAGGCTTTCTTGCCAAACGAGTAAAATAATTAGAAACCGTCAAATCTGTGGAATATAAAAAATATGCGAATAAGAAGTGTGTCATTCTTGCTTCAATCATAGACAAAAGAAAATGAACAGGCTATTGCAGCAATCATCATATTTCTAATTATGAGAAGTTTCTAAAATTAAGTTGTGATGGAAAAAGAAATTTGGTTACCGAAAACGTATCTGTTTCAATTTCATGAGCGTAGATCATCAAGCAGATAGATGCCGGTTTAGGAGGGAAGAAGGCACAGCACTGGAAAATGCAGGAAAAACTTGCGGAGTCAGAGGCTGAAACTAGAAGCAATGACTACTTCAGCACTGACGATTACATCCGATTACTCAGTCAATTTTACCAACTGCGTCAGTGAAAATTTTATACAAATTTGAGCGAAAGGTATATTGTCGTGCGTTGCTGGATAGTGATTCACAAGTATCAATCATTGACCAAGAATTATTGGCAATTCAAATACATTTACATAAAATTAATTGTCGGGTGAATGTATGTATTAGGAGTAGCCACTAACAATGTTGTTAGCAGAGGTTAAGCTATACCGAGAGAAGTTCAATCCAGATGAGCAAAACTTGGAGTGGATACTCACTACCAAGTGATGACATTGAAACACATAGGTTCTGTAATTTCTGTGATTCTAGCGAAGTAGCTTATGGTGCAATCTCACACACAAGACGCGTAGAATGCGGCCGAAGGATTCCAATGAACATCATAACATCAAAAACCAAAGTTGCACCAATAAAGGCGATACCGATACTGAAACTATGTGCTGCTCTATTATATCAAAACTTCTCAAATCAGATTTATTGGTAATATTGGCACATTTCAGTGCATATCCATCAAAATAGAAGCCTTTTATCGCCAATAGAGTTTCCGAAACCCTTTCTGCTTCCAGAGGAGTTTATCCAGCAAAATTAATACACAACGTCGTGAATTAGGTCTACTAATTCAACTTCGGAAGATGAGAACAACTTTTTTACAGAGCATAGTGATACTTGCTTGCCTCAAGTAAATATTTTGACAATTGAAGAACAAATCAACTTCATCCAGCTTCTGAATGATCATAGGTCGTCGTCATTCGCAATTGGTTTATTTTCCATTTTAAATTTATGGGCGACAAACTTTAAAAACGCTATACGAATTGCCAAAATCTCTGTCCTGTCTCAATTTGAAGGTAATTTTACAGTTTTTTTTTCTGAAGTATGGACGAAAAATCTATAAAATTATCTTCAAACTGAGGGACAGAGATTTCTGCAGATCATTTTTAAAAAAATTCAAAAAAATTTGCTGCTTCCGTATCTTTTAGTTTAGTTTTCAAACAATTCTTGGAAGCTTTACAAATTTAAATTACAAATTAACATGATTTGGTATAAAGCGCTTAAATATCAGGAAAAAGGGTATAAGTCTACAGGCAAAAAACAATCTACCCCCAATAAAAAATGGTTTTCATTTAATTTACGACACCACATTATTAGGTACATTTAAAAAAAATAGAACAATGACCTGGGAAAAGGACCGTGTTTTATACAAAATATTTTCTTTCCCGAAACCTACCTCAATTTTAATTAACTTATCAGCCTATACAAAATATACCTTTACAAAATACACACAAAACCAAATTATTTAACTTGATAAACCCTTTTTTTTAGTATGTATGCATATTTAGCAAGTAAAAGTTGTAGGATATCCTTTCCATTGTTTAACATTGCCTGGTGGATTATCCTATTTTTTTGTTTTTGACGAGCCAAAATCCGGATTTAGTTTTTTTTTATGAATTATTACGTTCCACTACCTACGCCAAACAAATTAAATTAAATTTCATAACTTTTCGATTGTTTTATGGTTTTGGTGTAAATGAAGCTTTTTGCAAACTATGAACATAAAAAGTTTTTTTGTGTTTTGTATTTCATGAAAAAGTCGAAAAATGTTATATTTAAAAACAAATAAATTTAATTACTAATTAAAGATTTTCTATTTCGAAACCAGTGCATTGTCTGCCGGTTCATTTGTCAAAAGATTATTGTGGTTAGGGAATGGCAAAAGCAGTCTCTTGTACTTTGATCGCAAAGTTCTTCTTTACCGACTTCTTCTCGAACTCAAATGAGCTTCATTCATATAAGGAATTTCATAAGGAGGAATTTCAATATTTTATGCCTTTAATAGGAACAATATTAACTTTTTTTGTTAAGAATATATTATTCCTAAATATGTTTTATTATTCTTTGGTTAAGTTGGGTTAAATTGTGAACTTCATTTTGGAATAATAGATTCCTGGTAGGAATAATGTATTCTTCGATTTCTCTCCATGTAAAAAGGCGCAAAAGATTATAGTAACAACGATCGGTAGACAGCCAACGCTTCACATAATGCAGTGCAAATCATCAAAGGAGATGTATGGGCTAAATTGCACAAATTGGTGTACACTATCTACAGCAGCAGTTTTATAGTTTGAATAAAGACCCGGGCGATGACATAGCAACACACATCACTAAACTCGAAAGTATTGTTCAACAACTCGACATGCAAAGCAGAACAAACTTTGACCAATTTAATGTCTAGGCTTATGGTGGAAGAGTCCCGTTTGCAGGAAAAGATACGAATGAAACCAGTAAGGCACTAATGGCGAAACGTGGCAGAAATGGAAAAATATCAAACACAAAGCCCAAAAGTCGAGTACCAAGGAAGTGTTTCAAATATAATCAAGTAGGACATTGGAAGAAGGACTGTCCTTTATTGAAAACTCAGAGTCAACCATTCAATCGGAAGGCGAGCAATTCCGACGCCTTAATGTGTCAAACGGAAGAACTGGATGATGATGTGGAGTGCTATTTGGATTCAGGTGCCAGCGATCACATGACTAATGGTAAACAATGGTTGTGTAACTATGTTCAGTTTAGTGTGCCGAAAGGTGTAAAAATTGGTAATGGCGATTCAATAATGGCTTTTGGTATCGGTGATGCAAATATTTTGGCATACAACAATAAAAATTGGGAACCTAAATATTTGGAAAAGGTTCTTTTTGTTCATGATCTTAAATTGAATTTATTTTCCCAAGGACAAGTGCTAGACAAGGGTTATGTTTTTCGGTCTAACAAAGACACCTGCGAGTTTTTAAAACAAGATTGTATTGTTGCAGTGGGAGTGCGGAAACAAAAACTTTTTAAAATGTTATTTAAAGTTACCGTATCAAACAATTAAGATGATCGTCAAGTTAATGCAGCCATTAAACAGGAGCCGTTGAAATTATGGCATGAACGCTTAGCTCACCAGAATATTGCACAAGTAATGTCATTTCTAAAATTAATGAGCATTCCGTATTCAGAAAGCGGTCTGGTTGTTTGTGATGATTGTTTAATAAATAACCAAGAACGGTCATCTTTCCCAGATAGCAGTAGTAAAGCAACACGCTGTGGAGAGATCATATATAGCGATGTCTACATTCCCATGCAAGAAATTTCATACGGTGGATCTAAATATTTTGTCCTTAAATTCGTTACCCGTTCGGTAATAAACCGAGAGTTGAACATTTACGAGTTTTTGGTTCAGAAGTATTTATTCATGTATCAGATCAAAACAGAAGAAAATGGGACAAAAAGGCGGACAAAGGATTTTTCGTTGGTTACCCTGAAGACACTAAGGGATATCGGATGTGGAATTCAAATTCAAATAAAATTCAAATATCTTGCGACCAAGAAAAAGTTATTTCAATCAGAGAGCGTTTGAGAAGCAGCAAAAACCTATCTAATTTAATATGCTTGGATGAGAGTTATGCATTCTTGATGGATTATCAGGAACCAGCAAATTACCAGGAAGCAGTAAGGTTTTCTGATAGTGACCGATGGATTAAGGCAATGTAAACTCAACAAAAGTTTATACGGGTTGAAGCAATCTTCGCGTTGTTGGAATCAAAAATTTGTAAAATTTTTGAATGATTTTGGATTGCAGCCAACGAAAACTGATCCCTGTGTTTTTGTGAATTGCACATGTGATAAGAAAATTTTGCTTGCGATTTGCATCGATGATGGGTTGATTTCAGCTAGCAATGAAGCTCCAAAGCAATTTTGAAATTCAGTTCGGTGAAGCTGAATGTTACTTGGGGATGGAAATTGAGAGAACACATGATGAATCTATTTTTCTTCACCAAAACAACTATGCAAATAGAGGGATGCGTAAGTTCTATATGACAAACTGCAACCAGGTGTCAACACCCACTGAACCAGATCATTCTCAGGATGTAAATTCAAAGCCGGTGGTTAAATTTCCATACAGAGAAGGCGTTGGGAGTTTGCTGTATTTGGCAGTAGCAACTAGGCCAAATATATCATTTGCAGTAGGATACATAAGTCGCTTTATGGAAAATCCCTGGAATGCAAATGTGATGGCCCTAAAAGGGGTCCTAAAATACATCAAAGGAACTATTGGAAAAGGCATTTTGTATAAATCTAAAAAAAACAAAATTTGGTTATCTAGTTTCAGTGATGCTGATTATGCCGTAGATCAAAGTTCAAGACATCTACCAGCGAATATCTCTTTCTCCTCACTGCAGGAGTTACATATGTCATCTGTCATCCACTGGTTTAATTTAATGAAACGAAAGTTCAGACAAGAATAATTCTCTTCCCATCAGTCAATTCATTTAGGAACATATGATGGTCGTAAGTTATTTTTGATCTGATGCAATGACCCTAGAATGCTTTAACTGTCCGATAGAATAATCAAATCCTTAGCGTGCTCTTATTTTATTCTAAATCTCTGAAGAAAGGTGGCAGCTTGTGAAATTGGAAGGTTTTTGGATATGCCGCTATATCTCTCCTTACACTGGCATTATGTCTACCATATAGAGTTGTTGTTCCACTTTCATTCGTTGGGATACGAATCTTATATTTATGGCCGAAGTTCGTGAAAGAATTTCCGAAGTTTCCCTGAAAGTTGTATGGTTATGGTGCCCTTTTCGTTAGAACTTTCGGTAAATTAATACTGTGGCAATCTCAGGTACTCCATTATTTATATCTTTCATTCTTTTTTGGATATTGCGATATAAATTAGCTATTCGCCAGTTCTTTCTACTTTTAATTGAGCAGGTATTCTCTTCTGCGGTCTTCCTCTAAGCTTTAGGCCACATTTTTGCATTCAGCAACATTTTTTTTATGTATTTTAACAATTATTTGCTTATTTTCTGAAAGAGAAGGTGTTAATCTGCTGAGGGTTTACTTGAACGTCATAATGAAATAAATTAAATTCATATTTCAAACAAAAAGTTCTCAACCATCGACAAATTTCAGCTGTTACAATTTAAGAAAAGCCCAGTGGCGGTTGATCATCAACCGAGAGTCTACATGTCTATACAATCTAGTCATCGATCTCGAAACTCTATTTCCTGATAATGTTTTGGTGACGCGGACTGAACGCGGAATGACCACTAAGTTAAGGGTAATCGTTCGACATGTACGAGAGAACTATGGTTTACTCTTAAATTTCGGTCTTCGTTCTTCCTCCGTTTCTTATCGAATATCTCTTCCATTGTAATGAAAAATTGAGGCAACTCCCGGATGAAATTGCCGCCTTATCAGAGGTCGAAGGAACATATCAACTAACACTCGCACAGAAGTTTCGTTCTAAACTTTGGCATGTAAGAGGCCGTTTGAAGCGTGCTCTATCGTCCCCAACTTATGGAGGAGAAGCTCAGAACCATTTAACAGCCTGTGTTTCAGTAATGGAGGCACTCGAACAGTACCTGGCGGCTGCGAATCAGCTAAACCAGTCCCTTGATGCTGCCAAAGCTGTGGCGATCGAGAAGGCTTCGACTATGTATACTGAGGAATATTCCGATCAAGAGAAGGAAAAGATGGAAGTTCGGGAGAGTGGTTCAACTGCTACGTTTGGTAACGATCTCTTTATTTGTGAACAGCATGTTAATCAAGATCAGTCGGCTTTGGTGGCGACTTTACAGCAGCAAATAAACATGTTATCCGAACAGTTGAGAGCCTTGACCAATGTGTCGGTTTCACGTGCATCCATGGAGCCGATTCATTTCCCGGATTGCGATTTTCCGCGTCCATCAAATTTGCAGCACAACCCTTCCACGAATACTCAGGTTCACTTTCATATTCCTCCAGTGCCCATATCGTCTGTAAATCCCACGAGCATACCAACCGCAATTACTCCTGGAAGTAGTCAGGTTCCGTCAGGGCGTTCATCTCTGGAGCCGACTCGTTTCCCAGATAGCGATATTCGTCATTCATCAAATTTGCAGTATAATCCTTCCACGAATACACAGGTCCGCATTCATAGTCCTCCAGTGCCCATTTCTTCTATAAATCCCACTAGTATACGTACTGCTCCTGGAGTTAGTCAGGTTCCGACAGGGCATTCTTCTCTGGAGCAGACTACCCAGTCTAATACAGCGGTTGAATCCTTGTCCTCTCATAGCCTACACAACAGTACATTTCATGGACCTAGCTTTGATTCTACTTCTCGTCCGTATGGTGTTTAAGGCGCGCCAACCAGTTGGGCCACGGGATCCTCCTGTTATCGTTCGTTAGCACGCAGTGGTATTTCTTTTATCGGATTATCGTCTGGTATCACGGTAGACATGTTTCTCTTTCAACTGGAAATCATCGCGACCTCAATGTATTTGCGCCCAGAAACTTTGCTAGCAGAAATCAGTACAGTACTGAGAGAAGCTGCTTTGCAGTGGTACTGGTCACATGGTTTGACCTTAAAAGAGACCTTGTTAAAAGGTTCAAAGACCGTCGTACCGGATAAGAAATCCGCCGTGCTATAGAGAGTACAAAACAACAGCCTAACGGAAATTTTCTCGACTTTTACCATTATAAGTGGGGTTTATCTTTGCAAAGCCAGACTTCTTATTTGGATGAGGAATTTATTCAGTTGTTGCTTTCGAATATGAAACCAGTTTTGCAGTTTCATCTCACGGATCGTCGATTTACTAGTATTGGGGAACTGATAAAAAGCGGTACGGCGTGGGAGGATACTTTGAGATGCTACCCTTCACGACCCGAGGTTGCAACGTACCTTAGACGTACGGTTAGCGAATTAACCGCGGATACGGGGGATGAATTTGGGTTGCCGGATATCGTATCCCAGTGCAGCGCCAGCTGATGTTTCCAGTGGTTGTTCGGTGGCGGCGTTTCAGGGTCCGGCTGTAGGTTCGGCCGTTAAGGCCAACACTCTCAAAATGATGTCCAATGTTAACCAGCAACCAGGTGCTTATCATGCAGCTGGGGGAAATATTCCTCCAGTTTGTTACAATTGCTCCGACTTCGGGCACACCTTCAAGAATAGTTTAAAACTCCCAACTAGATATTTCTGTTACAAATGCGGAATGAAGGATACCATTACTCCTCAGTGTCCCAAATGCACGGGAAACCGTTCGAGTGGCCAGTGGAGGTCGCCGGCCAGCAATACGGATGGAGAGCTTTATCGGATGGCTGCACCCTTCGGGAGGGGATAGAAAGACCCGCGAAGGCCTTCGTAGAGTCTTTTGATTCCGAATTAACATCCGGACCGGTTCTGTCTGGTCCCGATCGTCGGATTGGAGATTCCACATTGCTCCCATCTGTTTCGAAATGTCGAGCTGTCCCCTCAGTCAACTTTATCCATTTCACAAAATGCATTTCTTCCACCGTATATGTCAACACTGGATGTCACACCACCTTATACGTCAACACCCTATATTTCCACACCTTATTTTTCAAAACTTTATACATCAACCTCTGATATGTCTACATTTTATACTCCTATAACGTATACGTCGATACCGGATCTATCGATGCCGGATACGACTCTATTAAGTACAAGACCTTCTGTCGAACCTATTTTACAAAGTACAACAGATTCCACTTCATTTGCTTCTAATCCATTAAATTCATCTGTTTTCTGCTCACACACTGCTTCTCAGATGTCAGCCCGACCTCCCATCTCCAGCCGTTTGATGCGCTCTAAACGATATTGGCGAAGGCGGAATAACATGAGATCATTCGTGGTTTCTTCCATTCTCGGTACAGAGGCAAGCGACCTGAGGCCATATTCCGAGGTACTTGTCAATGATATTCCATACCGAGGCCTCCTGGATAGTAGAGCTAGTATAAGCGTGCTGGGCAGGGGATCGGAAAAATTGTTAGTCAACCCTTTCATTAAAATTCATAATTTTCCGTCTCAAATCCATACCGCTAGCGGACAAACTCAACGGGTGTTCGGTTACATTCATGCTACTGTTAAATTTAAAAATGTTTTTCATGATCTTGTCCTCTACCTAGTACCATCACTGGAACAACCTCTTTATTTGGGAATCGGTTTTTGAAATCGTTTTGGGATCATTCCAAAAATTTCATCTTTAAATGTCTCCAGCGACGTACCTGATTCTTCCACTGAGTCTAAATTCCACCTCTTTGGATCGAATCAAAGACTTGTTTCCATCCAGTACTAGATTGGGTCTAGGTAGAACCTCTTTTCTTACACATGTTATTGACGTGGGTTCGGCTAAATTAGTGCAACAACGCTTTTACTCTGTGTCTCCGGCCATCCAGAATCTCATGTATGACGAGTTGGTGACGAAAGACGATTTCTGGGAATGTGCGGATGGTATCGCCGTTTCATACCAAATTTCGCTTCTTTAGCCGCACCGTTGACTGATCTCACCAGTAAATCTGGTAGAGCTCCTTGGTCTTCTGCTGCAGTATCTTCTTTTGTTGCCTTAAAATTTGCTTTGTCTTCTGCTCCCGTGCTGGCTAACCCCGATTATAGTAAGCCCTTCTATATACAGTGCGATGCCAGTACCGTTGGCGTAGGCAGTGTATTATTCCAAACGGATTCTGATGGTGCAGAGCATCACCTTGAGTTTATTTCTCATAAGCTCAATGCGGCCCAGAGAAACTATTCAGTGACCGAGTTGGAGTGCTACGCCGCGGTACTCAGAGGGGTATCCTTTTGTGATATACACTGACCATGTTAGTCTACGCTGGTTGATGTCACAAAGGGATCTGTCGGGGCGCTTGGCACGGTGGAGCCTAAAATTGCAGGCTTTCGATTTTTTGATCGGGTATTGAAAAGGGTCAGTTAACACGGTTCCTGACACTTTGTCTAGAGCTTTCTGCGAGGACGCGTCTCCTTGTGGTATGGATTCCGTTGGTTCGATCTTAGTTTCTCCTGATCCCCGATCTGGGAATTGTCCGTCTGTTCCTAGCTCAGAAGAAGCTCCGGTTGATTCCTTGCAAGTCGCTAGCCTGACTTCGACAAATTCGGTTCCTGTCCTGCATATTGATTTGGACTCTTCAGCGTTTGATGAGCCCGAATACGTCGCACAGATCAATAAAGTTCTTCAAATGAAGTGTGAACACAACTTTAAAGTTCAAGATAACAAACTTCTCCTTGCTCCATCGTTTGGTAGGCGATATGCTGGCACAGATCTTCCAGATTCTCGATTGGTTTTTCCTAATCCTCCCACTCAGTCTTTGATCGAACAGGCTCACGTTCCTCCCACTTCAGTACACTTGGGTGGCAGCAAAACTTTGGAACGGCTGCAGAGACAATTCTTTTGGCCTCAAATGGCTAAACAAGTCAAACAATTTGTTGCTAAATGCTTAATGTGCAAAATGAACAAAGCGGTGAACTTCGTTAGTCGACCAGCCTTGGCAGCTCCGGTGTCATCTACTCGTCCGTTTCAGAAATTGTATGTGGATTTTCTCGGCCCATATCCGCGATATAAACGGGGGAATACTTGCATTGTAATAATTGTCGATCACTTTTCCAAATTTGTCTTTATTAAACCCTTGCGAGAAGCTTCAGCGGCTTTGTTGTGTAACTATTTGGAAAATGAGATTTTTATGATGTTTTCCGTTCCCGAAATTATCACCTCCGACAATGGTAGACAGTTTACCTCTCACCTTTATAAGGATTTGCTGACCAAATATGAAATTACCCATGTTCGCAATCCAGTTTACTCTCCCCAGAGTAACGCTTCGGAAAGAATCAACCAAACCTTATTGGCTGCCATTAGGTCGTATGTGGGCGATCACGAACATGTTGAATGGGACAAACATTTACAGGAAATCGCGGCTGCCTTACGCAACTCAATACATGATACTTTGCAGTATTCCGCTCACTATCTCGTCCTCGGTCAACATGTCTCTGCACGGTTCAGACTTTGCACTGCGGGCGATGCTGAGCGCACCTGATTCTAATGAAGTTCACATATGGTCCAAGCCCGATCGCCTCAACATCGTAAGGGATGAAATCAATCATTACCTGAGGATTGCACATGACGAGGGAGCTAGACATTATAATCTACGAAGTTCTAATCGAACATTTCGTGTGGGACAACCTGTGTTCATCCGCTCTTTTGCTTTAAGTGATGCTGGTAATAGATTTTCCGGCAAATTGGCGGCCAAGTTTAATCCGGCCGTGATCACTTCGAAAATTGGATCCGTGGCTTATAATGTCGAGGATATGTCCGGGAAACCTTTGGGCCTTTATCATGCAAAGGACATTAGGGCGTGAGGAAAGTTGGTTGTTTGTTTTGCTTTTCCTGTTCATTGTCGTCTCATTGGGGAATTAATTACCGTCAAGTTTCCGAAATTTGAATCATTATACTTAACATCAATTCGGTTCGATTCCATTCTATGCAGCTCTTTGTTAGATATTGCCAGAAACGTATTCAATGAATTCACTTATCCAAACTTTGATGATCATCGTGTTTCATCTAGCCTTGCCAAGCTGCGAGGAGATCGGTATCCTTTACTTTTGATTTGATCGAATTTTTAAATTTTGCTCAAGTTTATCCGCGTGGATTGAAAGAAACTCAGCGGATTGACCATGGTGTAATGATGAAGTTACCTTCAGTTTGGCACACTTTGAACCCACTTTCTGGTCCGCGGCAATATCGAAATCTATTTTTTAGATCATTACCTTAGACATGCCAAAAGTTGACGGTGGCTTGTTATTTTTTTTTCTCTTCCTTCCTTTTCGTGTTTTGTCTGGCTTTTGAGAGCTCTTTTCTCGTGTATGGGTCGTCCCCACGTCTGTAACGACTTTGGTTTGGTCGTTGTGAGTTACAATGCCTCTAATTATAACATCTGGCGGATTACCTTTGGTTGGAATATGATTCACATTATTATCTGCCATGACGTGTGAGTAGGATTGATAAGGGCGTGCCAGAAAATTTTATTGATGTCACTAGTGACAACATATCAGTGTTTTCTATACCGAAAGGTTATATCAAAACACGCTTGTTGAACATTCGGCCCAACCATCATGACTTCATTAAGTGACAATTTTGGAAATTTCGGAAGTGTCAAAAACCACACGCATTTTTGTCGTTGAATTTGACAACTTAATTATTGATAGTTACCTACTAATTGAGAATATTCGTTTGTAACCTCTTTATATTGACGTGTAAAGTCTAAGTTAGCACCCAATTTCCTTTCGGATTAATGGTCAATCCTGAGATTGCCACAGGATTTTTTACTAGTGGTAATTTCAGGTTTTCTGCTACATTTGATGTCATGTAATTTGCATCACTGCAACTATGAAGCAATGCTACGCATTCTCGAAAATTCCCAGATTTCTCCTTAGAAATTGGGTTGGTCGGAAAAGTCTTATCCTGTTGTTTCTTCTGGGAGTTAGGAAGATGGGACGTCCGCCAATAATTTATTGAGGATTGGCCATTGTTGCACATGGCATAAAAAAGTATGATGTTGTTCAAAGAAGATCTTGCATCTGCATTGATACACAACCTCTAATACTTGATTTTTTCGTACCGTTCTTGCGTAGATAATTAGTAAAAACTTGGGGCTATGGAAAGTTAAATGTTTTGCGTAGTTGCACACGATGCATGCCTCGTTATTCGAAGTAATGCAATTTGCGATACCGCGCCGGAACTAGAATTCGTTGCAACAAGCGTAAGAAAATCGGGTTTTCCAGCTTGGAATTTCACAAATTGCGAATTTCGTTGAAACTTTTAACCTTTTGAACCATATTCTATACTACATCTGCTCCGGTAATTTTTGATTAATCAACGGACTCTTCTAAGACCAGTGGCATGGGGAAAGGAGGGGTAGATGATTACCACTCCCCCAGTTTTATATATCATAAAATCAATACATGTTATGTTGTTATAGGCATAATACATGTAATCCGGGAGGCTATTTGGGAATTCGATTCAAGCGTGATCGAGTCTTCGTTGTATTAGATTCCTATTTCGTTGTATTAGATTCCTAGAACGCCCCCCCCCCCCCCTTATATTTAATTCTTCACTTAAAAGAAATGTAAACAAAGCGTCATAATATTAGGCGTGCTTAAATATTTTATCCAGATTAAGTAGAAATTGATTCACCTATAAGCGAAGTTAATTAAAATGTTTAAAAAGACGGTCAGGTAGATCTTAAACTCTTCTAGTTATAATAAAAAGATTAGCACAGAATATCTTTCAGACTTTTAGTAGGACTCTTAACCTGGATAATCTTTCCAATTGGAGAGTTCCAGGGCGCTCAGGCGCTTTAAGAATGACCTATGGAACACAATTGGCGAGGAGCAACTTAATCGATTGGAAATGTGAATATATCAATAAACGGTGTCCTCGATGAATCGACATTAGTGTCACGACGAATCAATATAACCTTGGTTCTGAACTATTGATTGAAGACGCGCTTTTGTCTCGAAAATGTCGTCATTTAATTTCCCAATGTCAAGATGGATTTCTGGAAGTCTGAATCCGACTCTAACTTAATAACTTGCTGAACTAACTGGTAAAACTACATTCACAAATCACCTCTATCTAAAAAGTTGACCACTTGTTCGACAATCTTAAATCACTTGTTGGCTGGTCAGTATTCCTCGAGTTTTTGTTTTGACCTTGTATTTCTTCCCGTTTTAAACGAACAACTTTCAGCAATCTGATGACTTTTTTACTGAAAAGTTACTGATGTGCCTTTGGCGTCACGGGCGGCGTTAAGTTGTCACTCATCTCTAAATGAGATGGGTGAGCATTTCAATATCCAGGTAATCTGGGTCCCAAGTCACTCGGGCGTCATGGGGAACTGCAGGGCAGATGAACTTGCTAGGTACGACTCACCAGCTGCAACCGGAAAGGGCAAGTCTGGGGAGGCCTTTCACAGCGCTGAGGCAAACACTTGGGAAGCAGGCGCTATCCTCAGCGGGGGAAAGGTGGTCGAACAACCTCACCTGTAGAGTTGCAAGACAATTTTGGCCAAAGCTGAACTTGGGGCACACTAGGGCATTAATATCCTTACGCAGACGTGAATTAAGAACGGTCGTAGGAATTCTCACGGGACACTGCCTTTTTGGAGAACATGCAAGAAGGCTGGGTCTGGAGGCTAATGACTTCTGCAGAAGCTGCTTGGACGAAGAGGAGGAAGAGCCGTTGGTCCACTTCCTTTGCTCGTGTCCAGTATTGGCTCTCAGAAGGCACAAACACTTAGGTAAGTTCAGGATGGACTGCCTCTTGGATCTCGAAAACAGTAAAGTGCGGGACGTCTTACGCTACATCAGTAGCTCGAAATGGTTCGAATAGGGGTAAAAGGAGATACATCCTGTGGTATCACAATGGACCGTCACCGGTCAAAGTGTGCGTTAGCAGCCACTCCAACCTAACCTAATCTAACCTACTGATTAAAATTATTTTAATCTTTACGCTGTCACTTTCGAAATACATATAACCTAATTCGATCTTCTTCGCTTTTCATACACTCAAACCAAAACTTCTAGAAACTTCATGATTTTTCCAGTAAGAATATTCGAGAAACATTTAGAACAGTTTTATCATGGAAAATTCCATTTTAGTACAGTAAACTTTGGGCTATTAAGCAACTTAATCTATTCTACCCTAGATGTCACTAGGTGTACAGAAATTACAATATTTGGTCGGTCTACTTAAAGGAGGGGCTTATTCGCTCAAAAGACGTTTTAAGATTACCGAAGCAATATACTTAGGCATTACAAGGATTAACCCAAAGGTATAATCGCAACGCGATCCGACATTAAAAGTGTTATTGGAGTTTCTTGTAAGCGAAATGATGCTCTTGAGTGCTTGAAACATAATTAAATACGACCGGTGAAGCAAGCCCCACCGCCAAAACCAAGGGAAGCCTTCACAGCATTAACCAATCCGATATGTAGTTTGGTACCAGCACTCGTTATTGCAAACTAATGAAAATTTGTCGCCTAAATCCAGTGCAGCAGCAGTTTGCCAATCTGACATCTCTAATGATACTGAACATTCAGCTTATTGTACCTTTGTATAATCACCAAGTGAAGACCAACTAAATTGAAGAAATAGCTATAGTAGTTACAATCGATAGTAGCGGTACACGCAGACCCTGCAGGGCACGATTCTGCGATAACATCGTCACTACCTGCTAATCCAGTGAATATTAACCAGCTCAATGAATTAGAAGGAATCAAATTAGCCGACCTATCTTGTTGATGATCGAATCAATTTTGTGATAATGGCCATCAAAAAATGAAAACAATTGGAATCTTGGAAAGCTGGCCCATTTTAATAGAAATGAATACGCTCTTAAAATGTCTTTAAACATCACAACAATGAATGCATAAGGCAGCTATAAAGTCTTGACGAGTCCATCAAATTACTAGGGATAAGATAGGATTCTACGACCGACAGATTTATTTTCCAAGCCGATATTAATCGACTTAAGGTAATACCAAAGAAGCTTTATGCGAAGCAAACATGATTTTTGATCCCTCGGTTCTGATCTCACCAATTAAAATTCGGATTAAAATATTGTTACACAAACTGAGGTTACAAAAAATTAGAGTGGGATGATGAATAGCCATAGTCGAGACGAAAGTAGTATGACTTAAAATTCGGCATGATTTAAGCGATAACCAACACGCAACCACTCAAACCGAGGACGGAGTCGAAATCGATCTGATTTGTTCGAAAGCAAAGGTAATACAATTAAAACAAATCAGCCTGTCTAGATTTGAATTAATGGGTGCAGTACTACTAAGCCGTGTTACGAAGCAGATTGCAGGCATATTGAACCTAGATATGTATATCTTCCATCACAATGCTGACAGAGTTAACAATTGTCCTAGACTTGCTGTCCAGTCAGATTTTGAGATCAACGCCAAACGTCAATTTGGAGCACTAACGAAATCGGAGATTAATCTAGCCAATCATGTATTAGGTTGAGCAAATCCAACTATCTCTCTTTCCGTTTCTGGCATACAGCTCTAGAGGTTTTATGTTATTTATGATAGCAACGTTTGAATTAGATGCCTTCCGCTTACTAACTAACTTACAGTTGTCGGTATATTCGCCCTGTATTGAATTGTCCAAGGCAAACCTTGATTATGACGTTAAGTAGGATATGTTTTCCATCTGAGTAGCAGAATAGATTGAGTTGAGAGTGTTCCTCCCTTTTTCATCGTTCCTTCATTTCTAGTTACGAGGCCAACGCTTTTGTCTCTAAATGTTGTAAAGGATTAATTCCACCTTAAATTCGTTCAGTATACAAGAATGGTTTTCCAAACTAACACAAAACCTCAAGTATTTAAAATCTAAAAACTTTGAAAATTGGGGGAATTTTTGTTCTGCGAGCGATTATTAAAATACAAATGGAGGGAAATTTTATTTTTACAACTGATCATTTTTGCAGCCCAATTAAATTTTCATTAAAAATTCAACATTTTTCCAAACTTTTAAATTAAAATCCTGCCCATTATAAACCACAGCAATCCAAACCATACATCATTCTATAAATTAATTGTATATACTCGTACATATGTATGTAGGTACAATGATGAATACGACCAAATATTCCCTTCAGCGGCGCGCTAAAGCATAATTAACATGATAAATTCCAACTGTCAAAAAATTAATTACTGGAAAATTGACAAATTTTTTATTTACAAACTTCAAGTGGGAATTTATATATTTTGTGTAAACATAGCCTCCTTCCCCCCCCCCCACACACACACACATACAAATTAATAATAATTGCATCAATCATTCACCAAACACACACCATAACATTTTTTTCCAAAAAAACCGAAAATTTTGTTATGCTACGGATGAAAGCTTTCTGTTTATCATCGCATGAGATTTACTCTACACAACTCTCTCTATATAACCACAGAACTCTGGTTGGAACACAAAAAAATACTAATTGGAATACGGTTTTTGAGAAAACAAAGACACGGTCTAAATGTAAACATAAACCTACTAGAAAAGGGTTAGATTTGGGTTCTGTAAAACGACACACATTTCAAATCTACCAAAAAGCTCATTAAATTCTCCGTTTTTTTTATTGCTATTTAAGCATGTTTTTAGTCGAGTATATATCCCTTTTTGGTTGTCGATAGGATCTAAATTTATTGTGCCATAAAGTTTTATAGTAATTTTACTATAATTGAGGTATTCCATTGTTTTGAGCTTTTCCCTTCTTTATTGTATTGCGATATTTATCTAAATACAAAGATTTGGATCAGAACGATAGATAAGCTTTTGGATGTTTTTTTTATGGGGATCTACTTTTTGATTAGTACCGTATGTATGTACCTATGTACATGTCTTAACAACAACCACAGTACCAACGTACAGTAAATCAATTACAAAATAAAAACATTTATCTTAATTGGTGTAACATGGTCGTTTTCATTATCGTCTTCTTGTATTCTTTCATTCTGTTCGATTTATGTACATTGTACATACATAATATAAAAGATGTTGGGTTAAATCTACACGATGTAGTATGGTGATTCATAAATTATCATATTTAATTTAGAGATCACCGTACACCATGTATAAGGCCATTGATTTATTTAAATAAATTGTAAAATCGAATTTGTAAATCACCTTCGAGCATATTTTATGTCTTATGCAAATTTTATGGATAAATCAATATAATCATTATGCAGCATACATTAGATGTGAGAATTTTATATCAAAGTTGCTTCTTCAATTTACCTAGAGTGTCGGCATAACCGCTTATGTTTGGTAATATTAACTTTAGTCTTGAATGAACCAAAATATTTCGACACATCTGAGTGAATACCGCTTGAGGGGTAAGTTGATCGGTCTCTTGATGATACAAATCTGTCTTCACCAGTATTCACCAAATATTCATTATGAATAACAACAATGTAACCAGTTGCCAGAGACTCAATCGATTTTTCTCTACATCCATCAGACCGACATCAAGTCGTAATGGTTGAAATATGACAAACTGTGCTAGTGTGAGTCGATATCGGATAACATAATTTTCTATACTGTCAAAATCTACGACCATGATTCTCAAATGCCACCAGCGTGTGTTTGATTAAAAGGTACATTAAAATGCCATCACAATTTTTTTCAGCAGAAATTCCGCAGAAAGTTCCTTCACTTCGCTCGCCCCAAACAAATTTCTTCCATTTTTTGAATAAACATCAGGCCACATTCCTCGCTTGTTCTTGAAAGCGGTCAAAAATGCTTAGGTTATTAGCTTCCCATATATTCCACTCTTTCTGAAAAAATGTCACCCATATGTTGTTCTTGGCTATGTTACAACTTTCTAACTAATTCAAGGTTACCTTATTGAAGTCTTTTTGATACCCAAGTCCTTGCTATGTTTAATTCATTTTCTATCAATCCAAATCTTTACAAAGGACTATTGAGTTATGCACAAATCTTACGGATACTATCATTGTGGCTTATGTTCGGTTTAATATTTAAAGCCACAGTCGTTCAAGCAAAATCTTGATGTACCCTGACGCATCAAAAATTCTTGCAAATTCCGAAACAACTTCATATGGCTTGTATTCTTAGTGATCCCATTCGATAATAGCGGTTCAAAATTATTTATTTTAGTTTTGATGTTCAGGCGCAAGAATGGAGAAGCATCTCCATTGAATACCTCCTTGTATTTTCAGAGTCGAACTATAATTTGATATGAACGCTTTTGATCAACAGCTTTAATCAGACGATTGTCATTAGGAGAATTTCCAATTATGAATGTTTGTAGAATTCTTAATATACTTTTATACTTTGAAATCTGCTTTAATTGGATTGAAAACATCTTGGTGCTATCTGGTCGCATATTTGCTTAATAAATTTTTCACTAGCGACTCAGCTAAAAATAGTACCGTTAGGAAGGCATGTGTTGAAATTTGGTAACTCCAGTGGTATACCAAATTTTCTGACTCAGTGCGGTCCACCATCATACGACCTATATTGAACTCATTGGAGTCGCAGAATTGTTGTAATACACATAACGGAAAATAACGGAAATTAGAAAAACACTGACTAATCATTTTTCTTCGAAAGTATCCGAGATTGCCTTTCAGCTTAAATTTTGGTAACGTCTTAGCCGTTTCCAAACGAGTCAACAGGTTACTCGTTGACGAAAGACTCATTCTTCAGAAGTTTCAGATTGAGCTTCTGTTTCTTTATCACCTGCTAAGAAACCTGCACCATACTTACAAGAAGCAATCATCGGTCATCAAATTTTCGTCGTCCGCAACACCAAATTCAAATATCTGTAATGAATGTTCACATGTTTGAAATTCATATGCTTAAAGTGTGTCAAATTATGAAACTCCGAACAAATCAACCGCTCACAAATAAAATTAAAAACAGCCCAAACCGTTGTATCTGTTAAACAAGCGTATTGAAGAATTCTTAATTGATTCAGGGTCAAATTACGAAAGATACAAAAAAACGTTGGCCAATGCTGATCGATCTTTAAACCACTTATGAGCGTGCTCATTAAAAATTTGTGATTATCAAGATAACCAAATACCGATTTTGAGTGTAATTGACAGTGGACATCGACTATTCAAGGTGAAAATAACTAGCGTTTGCCACTAATCAGTTGGATATTGAATCAGTCCTCTTAAACGAAACTGGAAAGACGATGTGAAAGATATTTTTTGACACTAAATTTTAATTGATATTTACTGGATATGACGGAAGCATACCAGTAACATTTTATTGAAAGAGGCACTCAATTGAAATATTGAAATTCGGTGTTCTGCTTTTTCCGTTTTGTTTGTCATGAACGAAGTTGGATGTGGCCCCACTGTTTAACAGGGCACAACATTTTACGAGTTCACCTTTCAACTTTCTCGATAGTTTATGACGAAAGCCGAATGCGATTTAATGCAGACTCTAATTCAGCGGCCGTTGTATAATCGTTATTCGTAATTGACAGCCAATTTACTACGTATCCGGCTCAAAATGGAACTATGGGATTTCTTAACGCCATTAAACCATGGCTGGAATTCAAGAAATATTGCGGAACACTGCCAATGATATTTTTTGGTCGAATCCTTCAATTAAAAATTTTTTTTCGAGGAACAATCACATTTGTTGACAGATTTTAGTGAAATTTAGTTTAGCATTATGTAATACCTAAAACGTATTATTTCGTGGCATGAAGAATTTTTTCGGTCCTAAGGTTGGGCTGGGATCAAAATTCGTAAATTAAGACATGGCCCAACGGAAAGAAATATTTTAAAACACTATAAACGTATTAACCGTATTATGGTCAATACCGTAAATCAAAAATTAGATTTGCCAGTTTTAGTTTGCTATACACAGTCAATCCAGATAATTTTTCCGCCTTCAGCACCAAATGGAACCTACATATTTGTCGAAGTATTTTATAGTGAAATATTATATCTGACATTTTAAAGTTCCATTTAAATTATATAGGATCTGATTGAACATTTTTTAAAAACCAGGATAATTTAAGATAAGACAATTAGTTCGAAGAAACCAGGGTTGTTGTGAGTTTACTTGAAGGATGATTTGGGGTTGATTTCCTGATTGCTATGGGAATTAGTTGAATATTGAGTAATGGATTAATGAGATTACTTGGGGATTGATTTGGAAGAAGAGCCGGTAGATAGTCAGTTTTGAATATTTTGAAGTTGGCGTAAAATGCACGGAAACGGAGTTTTGATCAGTGATCACTGATCCTAGATATTTAAACTTATCATCTTCTCACATTGCGTGTCTCCTGAAGTTAAGCCTCCTCGAGGCTACCTTCTCGAGGTGACCATCTAATTAGTCTTCATTTAGGCGGTAATTTCCAATGGAAGAAGGACCTCTTTCAGGACGATGAAATTTTGCCTTCTATTAGCACCTTACATATTGAGCCTTCCATTAAAAGCAGTCACATAGAAATCAATGTTGACGGTATGTCTGGGTAGAAAAAGACGTTTCATAACGTATCTGTCGTACGCCTGTTGGAAGTCTACGAATAGACTGGGCACAGGGATATCCTTTTCATAGCACTACTCCGGCACTATCTTCCGAGTAAGAGTGTAATCGGTCATTGATCGTTTATTTGGAACTGGAAACCACAATGATAATCTCCCAAGATCCTATCGCTTTTTGGCAACTTTTCCGCGACAAAGCTTGTGTTCAGCAAAGCTATACCGCGGTAGTTGTTGCAGTTTAACCGATCTCAATTTTATGAAGTGGTCAGGTCCTCCTAGACTTTTCTGGGATGTCTTCTGTAGACCAAATTATTATTATTATTTTTTTTTTAAATGTTGCCAATGGCTTTATTCTTGAATCTTTCTACATAAGAAACTCACAAGAAGTAATTAAATCTTAAGCTAAATATTATTACATATTTTAAGTCTTAACCAATGTTAATACTTATTGTTAGTGCTCACAATTTAATTAATTTAGACTACACTTATATGTATATATCGAATTAAATTTACAGGTTCACAGGTTCATCAGTTCGAGTGGGTCTGTTCTTCTCAGACGTCTAAATCGCGACTGTTTCAGTATCTCCCTGGCCAATTCGTTGGGATGTGCTTCTAGTTTTGAGTAATATTTCGAACTGAATTCTTTAATAGTTTCTTTAACGGTTTTAATCCCAAGATCGTGATGTATATTAGTATTTCGAATGTACCAAGGAGCATTGGTAATACTGCGAAGTATTTTCGCTTGGGTGCGTTGCAGGAGTTCTCTGTTTGAAGCGCTGGTGGATCCCCATAACTGAATACCATATGTCCATATGGGTTTGATTATCGCTTTGTACAGTAAAACTTTATTGGCTAATGACAACTGAGATTTTCTTCCCATCAGCCAATACATTTTGGAAAATGTAATTTTTATTTGGTTGCGCTTTGTTTTAATATGATTTTTCCACGTTAACCTTCTATCCAGATGTAAACCTAAGTATTTTACCTTCGTTTGTTGAGGAATATTTTTATCGTTTAATTTCACTGGTGGGCAGGTTGCGTTTGTTTAGCGTGAATGTGATATGAGTTGATTTGTTTTCGTTCACTTTTATTCGCCATGCCTTCCGCCAGCCCGCGACCTTGTTTAAATGATTCTGTAATTCATTTGAGGCAATTTCAGGATTAGTGTGAGACACCAGGATGGCCGTGTCATCGGCAAATGTTAATATTAATACTTTGTTGGTTACAGGTATATCAGCTGTGTACAACAAGTATAATATTGGTCCTAGAACGCTGCCTTGGGGGACACCTGCATTAATATCATTTAAGCAAGTAGTTGCTCTGTTTTGTTTGACCATGTATTGCCTTTGAAGAAGATAGTTTCCCAATACTGAGTGAAATTTCTTCGGTAGAAGCTCTTTAATTTTGTAAATTAGTCCATCGTGCCAAACTTTATCAAAAGATTAAGCGATATCCAAAAAGGCAGCAGCACAATATTTCTTTTCCTCGAAGGTGATTTTGATTGCATTTACAATTCTGTGTACTTGCTCTATAGTACCATGTTGGTTTCGGAATCCAAATTGATGGTCTGGAATAACGCGCCGTTCTTCTAATACTGGTTTCAATTTCGTTAGTAACATTTTTTCAAATAGCTTTGAGATTGTGGGCAGCATACTTATTGGACGATATGATGAGATTTGCGTTTCATTTTTCCCTGGCTTATGTATCTTTGTGATGAAAGATATCTTCCATTTTTGAGGAATATAACTGGTTCGCATGATCGCGTTGAATACAAATGTTATTAGTTTTATGCATTTATCTGGCAATTTGCTTATCATTTTTCCAGTAATGAGGTCAGGTCATGGTGCCTCTTTTGGACTTATGCAAGTTTTAATTGTATTCTTAACTTTCTTCCAATTATACTTTATAGGTTTGTAGAATAAACCATCATCCGTTGGCTGGGGTAGCACGAAATAATTATCTTCTTCGTGCGGGACGAATACTGTTGCTAGATGAGCAGCAAAAGCATTGGCGTTTTCTTCATCACTTCTCACCCAATTTCCAGTTGGTAGTCTAATCGGTGGATTCGAATTTGTTGGCCTTTTTAAATTTTTTGTTGCCTTCCACAAAGAATAATCTGTCCTCTCGGTTGCCGAGAGATCAATTAAGTAGTCCTTTACGCCCTGGTTTTCTTCTTCGCTCAAAGCAAATCTTAGGGCCTTAATAGCTCGATTTAATTTCCACTTCAATAACGGTGATTTTGTTTGCTGCCATTGTCGGCGAATTTTTTGCTTTTCCTGGATTAGTTCCTGAATATTATGTGACAGTTTATTAACTTTTTCCGAACTACTTATGCCGGGTGTAGCCCTTTTAGCAGAAAATGTCATGACATCTTTTAGATTTTCTGCCTCCGCATCAATATCAGCTGGTGTGATCAGAGGAATATTAAGTAGACACGTTTGTTCGACTAGCCTCCTATATTGATCCCAATTAGTTTTCTTGTTTGTAAGACGGTTCGGTATTTCGTTCCTTAGGACATCGGTACTCAATGTTACTATTACCGGTGAGTGATCAGAAGACAGATCATAGCAATCGGTGGCCTTAGCGTATGTACGTGGAATGCCCTTAGTTACACAAAAGTCAATTAGATCAGGAATTTTCTTTTTATTTGTGGGCCGGTAAGTTGGGTTACCGGCAGATAAATAATCCAGGTTCCTCTATAGCATCATAAAGTTGTTTGCCTTTCGGCGATGTTAATCTGGAACCCCAATGAGTATGTTTAGTGTTGTAATCACCGCCCGCAAGACATTTATTACCCAGCTTGCTGAAATAATCCAAGAACTGGAGTTTTTTATAGCATGTTTTGGAGGGCAGTACAATGCTGATATGACGCAGTTTCTAGACCACTCCTGCAGACAAATGCTCGTTGATTGTATATGTTCTTTCTCATATTTCGTAAGTTTGTAGTGTTTTAATCTTCGCTTAACCAATACAGCAGTGCCTCCATGTGCTTTACCATCTGGGTGCTTGGTGTCATAAATAGAGTACCCATTAATTTTGAAATAGCTATTTTTGGTGAAGCGTGTTTCTGATATTAACATTATGTCAATATTGTGCTCAGTGAGAAATGCATGTACCTCCGCTTTATGTTGTGCTAGGCCGTTTGCATTCCATACGGCTATTTTGATGATGGTCATTTCTGACTTTTACGACTATCTGCATCAGCGTGCTCATATTCTGCATCATTAAATCCATGGTTCTCTCCATCATCGCCATGAAGCTTTGCATCATATTAGTCAATTTATTTAAAGCTGCTGAGATGTTTCCCTCTTCACTTGCTTGAACTTTAGGAGCGGTACCTTTAAGAACACTTGCGTATGAAACCCCTCGGTGCACGCTGCTGTTTTCATTTGGGTACTGTTTTCCATTTTCGGCGTTTGTGTTTAGAATTTCTGGTCGTGCTTCTTTTCTAGCTGAAGAATGAAGATTAAGGATTCGTTGTTCTGCTGGCTGTTTTGGATTGATTCTCCTTTTCAATTCTAGATAAATTGGGCACCCTCTATAATTAGCTGTGTGATTTCCATCGCAGTTGCTGCATTTTCTCACTGATACTTCATTTTTTGCTTTATTGCAAACCTTTGAATTATGGAGTTCACCACATATAACACACACATCGTTCAAAGTGCAATATGCTCTAGTGTGCCCATATTCTTGGCACTTAACGCACTGTACCGGTCCATTCCTTTTCCTGGGTTCCTCGATGGTAACCCTTCTGTGCAGTAGATATTTTAGGTCAAATATTGCATGGTTGCCTTTAACTTTTTTACTGTCTGGTTCTAATTCCAGCCGAAACAATGGCTGAGGAACCCTCTCCCGATTAAAAATATTGGTAATAGTTTTGCACTGGAAACCTTTTTCAGCGAGAGCAGCTTGAATTTCGTTTGCATCCATGTAACTCTCTATTCCTTTTAAGATAACGACCAATCCTTTTTGGATCTTTAGTTGATACGTGTAGTAATGTTTACCAACTTGGTCAAAATGTTTAATTAACGCTCTGTAAGCATCAATATTGAGCGGTTGAATTTTTGTTTCTTTTATATCTCCTCTTTTGATCCCGGAAATATAAAATGCACCTTCAGTAATAAACTCGATTGTTTTAGCAAGTTCTCTATTTGATTCTTCCCTCAAATAGATTGGTGGCGGCTTCTCAGCTTTTGAAATTAGTTCGGGCGTCGGCTCGTCAACAACCAAGCAAGAATACCTATTACCATGCGTTAATTCAACGCTAGCTAGCTTAGTGAATTTATTCACGCTTGCACTGGCCGCTGATCTAGGGTTTCTTCTTCGTTTTGATCGGACAGTAATATACCGGTCTATTCCCGTTTGCACTAAGCACTGACCTACATCACTGTTTATTTTATTGTCATTTGATGTCGATGCACTGTCATTGTTTGTTTTATCGTCAATATTTGGCGACGATGCACTTTTAGTTTCGTTATGGTTCAACACACCAATGTTATTTAAATTAATAATTTCACTTTGATTTAAATTGCCTGGTAAGGTAATTTTTTGAACATTTAAAATTTGTTGTCGCTGTGGACTATGCTGCACTTTTGTATTTTTACTAAAAATATCTGAGATCGTGACGATCGAGACCAAATTATTGATATCATTTTAAATACACGGTAGAAAAGATAATCGCCGCCATATTTTAGCATTTAATTGCAAATACCACCTTCATTGGTGTCTTGTAATTTTTCATCTGCGAAATTACGTTTTGCATCTAATCATAAGATGGCGGAAGTGGTGGGTCTTAGTGTTCATTTTTAATTTACCTGATTTATTGCGAATAGCGCTACTTTGCGAATGAAAGTCCGTGCTATTTCTTTTAAGCCTATATCTATTTCTCAGGCTAGAATTTTGGAAGTTGTGCGTTTGTTCTCATGCCATTCCCGTTTCGTCTGTCTGCATAGCCGATTGGAAAACTTCCTCGCACTTATGCAGGCGTTATATGAGATTGTCTTGTTCTTTGTGGAAGATTTATATCTTTCTCCCAGCACCAATGAAAAATTTGTTTTCGACAAGAGGATCTCGTCGATCAAGTTGAGCGGTATCGCTTCTTTTGAAGGAAGGGATTCCAGCAAGTTTTAGGGTAAAGCTAGCTCGATGGCTCGTGTCCCGTTGCTGTTTGATGTAGGGTGCGATGATTACGATCGCATGTAATGCCCGCCCTGATCATAGAACATGGACGTCACTTTAATATCATTTTTGTGAACGTTGTTGCCCTCATGGAGGAGACGCCGAGTGTACAAATCCGATTGTTGAAAGGCATCAGTCACAAATTGAAGAAACCATCGACAAATTCATGTTTATCCAAGGTTTTGCTGTGACAGATGGTTAGTCCGTCAAGACTGTAATGATGTCATTACTGATTAGTCTTTTTTCCTGCAGCTCTATGAGGTCAAGTTTATACGTAGATGCTTGTTGGAACAGTTGATGGACGCTCTCCGGGCGGTTTAAGATGTTTCGTAATAATAAGGTTTTACAAGTTGTAGGAGAACCACAGCCCTGACACTTTGGTGTACTCCTTTAAATGAGTAATTTCTAACCGCATCCATGAAGAGGCCGTTTGGGCATTTGCAGAAGTTGCATGCAGTTACGGCAGATGCATACACAGCAGCCTGACCACCAACAGAGAACTTCTTCTCGACTTAAAATAAAAGAATTGAGAATTTGGTAATTTTCTTAGTAAAATCTTAAAAACCATTTTTTGATCATTTCTTTAAAAACCTCGCCAATTCTGAATAAATAACATAAACATTTTGGGACAACAATACAAAAAAAAAATAGTGCGTATTTAATTCAAACCTTTTTGTCAATCTTGGACAACCCAAAATAATAAAAAACTCTATACAACAAGATTAAATCAACCAAAAGGGATAATCACTTTCCGACATCCAGCTTTAAGTTAAATCATATTGGTTGGGTGAAAAACATAAAAATATTTTGTGAGATGTGATTGTTGCTGATAAAACGACATAATTTTAAAAATTTCGACAGTTGAAAGCTTTTGTTTGCAACACCTGACATTTTTTTTTGTTTTTTTGTTGATAAATGATAACAGCATGAATCTGGAAAATTAATTGAAATATCGATTTGTTTTCAAAACCATAAATCAAGGTTTTGTTGTTCTTTCATATGCTGCAGGAAGAGTTGTGAATTTAAATTGGAAAATGAACTTTGGATATAAAAGTTGCATTTCAATATACGTACACCTTTTTTTGCAAATCTAAATTAAGGAATGTGTACGATGCTACTACATAGGTTAACACCAAATCAATGATTGTTTTTTTGAAACTCATCCCAGGACATAAAAAATTATAACCTGGCTACCTCATGAAAACCACATGGTTTGGTTTTTTTTACAAAAAATTTTTTTTTGTACACTCTGTGGTCTTATGTACTCGTATAACAAATATTTTATATCAATGTACGGTACACCATGTATAAAGCAACCGACAACGAAATATGAATTTCCCTTTTGGGTAGGATTGTCGGAAAATTGTTTATTTAAGGCGAAAAGATACAGAAAACATGGTTTTGTTGGTGTACACACACAAAATAAAGCAGCGAGTACATATACTCGTATGAACAAACGATATAGCCCCAAAAGCAAAAAAGGATTCGATTATTTATAATAGAAAATCGATATGATGTGGAATAACGGTTGCGGTGGCACTTCATATACAGACAATAGTTCCATTGTTGTGAATCTGCATCATAATCAATTTAGCTAGATATCAACAAAAAAAAAATATTGTGTACACCATACAGAATAATGAATCACTCTAATCAGTTGATTACATGCATAATTTTTCAATTATCTCTATGCATACATACAAAGACAAAAACCATAAAATTAAATTTATTTTTTCTGTGTTCTGTGGACAACCAAAATATTTGTCCAAACTTCAACCACTTGTATAAACACACAAAATGCAACACTGTACCGAAATAAAAGCTCTCAACATAATCTAAACATCTGTTTCAAGTTTAAGGCGATATATTATAAAAATTCAATTATATTCGTGTATATGTATATAGCTCAGTTGAAATGGATACGATAAAAAGCGTACAAAAAGTTGTTTAAAAAAGCTCTCAACAAATTTTTGTTATTTTTAAATTAACTAAACTTTAAGTGGAATTCTTTTTTTTTTTTAATTTTTTTTGGTTTCATTTATGTAAACGAACTTTTATGAAGCTTAAAAGTTATATATGCTTTATGTACTAATCTTATGTTGTGCACGTCGCTAATTTTTGATTAATTACGATATGAATGTTGATGCGAACAACTTTTGTTTTATTAAAAATAATTAATTGTGTTCGTCGGTCGGGACGGAAAGGTTAAATCATCCACGCAAAACAAAAAGCTTTTCTGATTTATTTTTAATAGAAATCAGCAAATTTACACAAAAAAAAAACTCGGGTTGACAGTTGTGATGTTTTTATCCCTGTTTCTGCCCCGTATACTACATATAACAATAGCTGACCGACCGTTCGCCTTTCCGACCCGGATACATTTTTCTTTTTTCATCACTTTATAGATGTATCGTTATTGATTAGATTTATACGAATGAGAAGGGATAAGTAAATGGGATTAGATGTTGGTTGACCCATATTTGGAATTTTTATGATACACGTCGATATTGTAACCGACGTACTATAAAATACCTTTGGAAAATTACATTTTCTTTGTTGGAATTGGGAAGCTCTTTGAAATTTCAGTAACAATCAAAAATAAGGTAAAAAGGTCAAAAATGTTACTCACATTTTCAATGAACCAGATTTATCTCTATACAATACCGTTTAAAACAAAAAAAAAACAAAGCGAAGCTTGCAAATTTGTTTCGCTTCCATACATACACATAATAAAGCAAGCACACGAAAAGCTTTTAACTTGTCATGTTTTCTTATATGTCAACAAAAACATAAAATAATCATGTAAGTTTCCTTTCATTTTTAAAAATATGAACCAAATTTTCCATTATTATTGTTGTATGTGTTTCTATGTTTTGGGTACAGCATAGTGTAACACTCACAGATACGCTTTACAGTCAACCGCAACATTTCAAGAAAACAAAAGCTTAATCGATATATAACTTCGTGGGAGTGTAATAAATTAAAAACGGTTTTACACAGTACCAAGCCACTTTGAAGACTAATTCCCAGTGTAAACATAATGTTTATGTTGTATGTGGTCAAATTATGTTTACTTGTATCAAATTTTCCATTTTGCTATACACGACTTTTTTTATTATGACAAACTGAATCACAAAATTTATCTGATATAAATTGTCACCGACTTGTCAGAATTTTTTTTAATACTTATGGATTATGAGTTTATGACTGGGTGTGTGTTCTGTGTTTATATTAATTATTAGTGTATTTCCTTGACAAATTTACAACAACAATTGCATAGGATAAATCCCCACAAAAATAACTGTAGGGGCAATCCACTTACGTCGATAAAGATTTCCAAATTAGCAAGTGGCCTTGCGAGTCTCTCCCTGATAAAGTTGATTACGGCTGATTTCAATTAAAAGCACAAGTAACAAGGCAAGTTAATTACTTTACACTACTAACTATAAACTTTATTTTCCTTTTCACACTAATTTAATTTTATTTTAATTTTAATTTCAAATATAAGTTGAAATTTTAACCGAACCACCAGGTTCAATGATTAATTGTTGTTAATAGATACTATATTGCTTGCCGTTGCATTGTCTTCGTTAGCTGTGGGAAGAACACATATTTTGTTGATAGGACGCACTATCTCTCCCGATGATGTCTTGACCGTAACCACTCTTACTAGGCCATCGGCTCCCGGATGTAACATTATAACTTTTCCCAAAAGCCATTGATTGACAGGAGTATTATTGTCTTTCAAGACAGTTAAGTCGTCTATTTTTACTGGAGCTTGAGTTTCTCGCCATTTCGATCGAGTTTGCATGGTGGTGGGATATTCCAGTGACCAGCGTTTCCAGAAATGCTGTTTCAGCTGCTGCACTATTTGCGAGGTGTTAAGTGACTTGGATTTGAGCACGTGATATCCAGTTCTGGAATTTTTGTATATGAATGCCAATGGTCTCGAGTTGAGTATACTCTCGATTTCTGTGAGCAATATATTCATTTCCTCCTGGGTCAATATAGTGTTGCCAATTACTCGCCATGGGTGGTATTTTGCAGATTTCACACCAGCTTCCCAAATGCCGCCAAAATGGGGTGCTGCTGGAGGAATAAAGTGCCATGATATGCATTGTCTAGAAGAGTAAGCAGAAATAAGTTTTGAATTTTGAATTATTTTGCGAAACTCTTCCCTTAATTTTCGATCTGCGCCTACAAAGTTCGTGCCATTGTCGCTAAATATCTCTTGGCATACGCCCCGTCTAGATACGAATCTCCTGAGGGCACCCAAGAACGCCTCGCTACTCAGATCTCCAATTAGTTCAAGATGTATGGCCTTGGTGCTCAAGCAGATGAAAAGATATACGTTAGACTTGAATGCCTTTTGACCTCGACCTTTCCGCATATGAATCAATATGGGTCCAGCGTAATCGACCCCGACACAGTGCAGATCACGCACCGGTTAATGATTTGTCGTACCAAATTTCGGCCTCGCTGAATTCAAAATTCTTGTCTTGAAATGGCTAACGTGAGTGATGGACCGGAATGTTTATTGTCCATATGGATGGTGTAGATTGCCAACATACTCAACTGCGATTTGGGATGCAAGATTATGGGATGTTTTGTTGAATATTCTATGTTCGCAGAAGTTCATCTTTGTCGAGGAATGGGTTTAAAGATTTGATGCTACTCGTTTTGTGAACTTCCTGCTCAGCTCGTAATTGTTGAATTTCCTCCGGATAAACCTTTAATTGTTCGTGTTCGCAAATTTTGTATAGACTACTGAATATTTCTTCTCTGGTTAAGCTTACGGTTCTCGCTATGTTCTACTTCTTCATAATGTTGACAAATCGAAGTATATATGCCATAACGGTTTTAAGTCTTGTCAATGTTGAATATCTGGAGAGCAAGTACTCGAACCAATGAGTTTTACTTTCGTCGTTCAAGATAGTAAATGTGAATGCTTTGTTGTTTTCCTCTTCACTGGTATCATACGTATTTTGTTGTTGAGGCCAATGTTCTTCGGTTTTCTGTAACCAAATGGGGCCGTGCCACCATAGATGATGGTGAGCCAGCTCACTTGGTGATAATCCTCGAGACGCACAATCTGCCGGGTTGTCGGCTGACGCTACATGATTCCAATGCTTTCGTGGCAGCGTGGATATAATTTCGGCGGTTCGATTGCCTACGAATGTGCTCCATCGCTTAGGGTGGCTAGAGAGCCAATCCAGCACAATTTGCGAGTCTGTCCATGCGTAGACTTGAATGATATTTGTTTGAGATTCACAGATAGCTCATCTGACTGGATATCGTTTATCGTCTTCATGTCTTCTTTGGATTCGTTATCTGCATTATGATAGAGGTTCGATGAGTTGGACATCCATTTGCGTAGGTTAAGACCATGTCGTAACAGCAAACGGTTAATGTCTTCCTTTAGTTTGTTGATTTCGATTTCGCTATCTGCGCCTGTCATTAAATCATCCACGTATATAGAATTGCGAATCGCGTTTGCTGCTTGCGGATATGAGCTTTCATTGTTGTCAGCAATTTCTTTTAATACTCTGGTTGCCAGAAATGAAGATGATGCTAGTCCGTATGTGACGGTTGATAGTCTGAAATGGCGGATTGGTTGAGATGGTTGTTCGCGCCATACTATTTTTTGAAAATTGGTATCGTTTGTGTTAATCTTTACTTGACGATACATTTTTTCGATATCGGCGGTTATCACGTACATGTGTCACGTACATGTTCTCAAAACCTGAGAATGATAGAATAAAGCGTTCTTTGTCGACACTCGTTCAGCGATGTTCCGGTTGTCGATTTCGAGGATCCATCAAACACAACCCTCAGTTTTGTTGTGGAGCTAGATTGTTTTAACACTCCGTGATGCGGTAAATAATATCCAGTATTGACTTGGTCGGGCTGCCGAATTTCTTCCATGTGATTTAATGCTTGATACTCTTGCATGAACTCCTTGTATAATAGTTGGAACTCGGGTTCTCGTGCGAAGCGTCGTTAAGCTATTGTCATCAATCCTGATAAAACACCAGCTGGAGAGCACGTGCGTAGATTCAATGCGCCTATTGTTCACGATATTGCTGGAATCATAGTTGGCGACCGCACATCGACGCGAGAAATCGTGATTCGAAGATGAAACAAAAAGCTAGAGTTTATCGCCGACACAAACCATTCACATAATGTTCTCCAATATCTGCTAATTTTCTGGAAGGGACCAGACGGATATTGCATAAACATTAAACAACGAGATCCCGCCACAGGTAATTCATTCATTATGACATCATTACTCATTTTGAATTAATATTTATGAATATGTTGTTACAGGAGCCGAAACAAACAAGAAAGTGAGCTCGATGGATTTTTATTCGTATCGTATGATGATTCGACGAGATCAGGACAACGTCATTCTGCGATGTCATGAGCTGTGCCAACAATTCATGGTCGACATGTACGCGAAGGTAGAGAGCGAACGACTGCGACAGAATTAACACGCCGATACCGCCGAAATTGGTAACTCTGTCATGCTACCATCATCGTACATAGGCAGTCCACGTCATATTCAAGAATAAATACAGGATGCTATGACTTTCGTGAGCGATTACGGACGACGGTCTTTATTTATCATGTTTACATGTAATCCTAAGTGGCAGGGGATTACATCTTTGCTATTGCAAATCGTCATGACACTACAGCACGTGCGTTCAAACAAAAATTGAAGTCTTTAATGAGCTTTATTACAAAATTACACATATTCGGTCACACACGTTGCTGGATGTATTCGGTTGAATGGCAAAAGCAAAGATTACCTCATGCATACAATTTGATTTGGTTAGTCGACAAAATACGCCCTGAGGAAATCTCGATAGCGTAATTTCCGCGGAAATTCCAGATCCATCTACTAATCAACTACTGTTCGATATTGTTACCACAAACATGATTCAATCTGAATCGTTTGGCTTGCTCGAAGACGACAATCACTATCGAGGATCTTTGCGTTTTCATTGCCAATTTACCACTCAATCATTTCGGTATGAGTTTGTTAAATCGAAGTGCATCTGATTTAATGTACACCGAAATACGTATACGTTCTCTGAAAAGCATCCAACATAAATAAGTAGTTTCGTTTGAATTTTGAATAGAATCCGGATGACAGTACAACGGCTTGCAAATTGAGAGACATTTTTCAATTCGATCGACTCTGAGAAATTGAGAACAAATTATTAGTTAAAATAAAATTCTGGGCCATAAACACATTTTCAAACGCGGAAAGAGTAATTCGTTTATGGCGATGGTCAAGCGATTCCTAATTCCTGAATTAGGTTCCTTTCATCGATTTGCTAGTTGCCGATGCCTGAAAAATAACACTCTCGTGGTCGTGTGCTGTTTTTCTCGCCGTGCTGCATATTGTGGTACGACGTCTTGTTTTTGAAGTCCTTAACACTGATAGATTCCGTACTGTCAATTTCATTGTTTAGGTGTTCGGTTTTCGTTTTCATAAACATCAAAGCGCCCCGGTTTTATCTGCAGCCTATTCTTTTGTGCTATATCCAGCACCCATCTTGGTTTCAACAATGTCAGTTTTTCTTTTACCGCAGGTATGATGAGCTCGCCCTTAGAGCTAAATGCCCCTCCCCCTCTCCAAGCGTATGTCTCAAAAAATATTGTTAACAAACCTTTGAAAAAAGGTATATGCGAATTGTATAGTCGTAAAAGATTCCAAGATGGAGGTGAATTTTCGTGGGTCTTCTGTTGACGTCGCGATTCTCTAGGTATTGATCGTCATCGATCAACACCATCAAGCTTATTATATCCACATCTCTGGGATCGAATTTTGCACAATAGATGAGCAGCTAGATTTTTGTTGAACAAATTTCGTCGGCGGAAAATCGTACAAGATTTGATGTAAAAATTGCTTGCTATTTATATGGCCGACCCCAGGGCTTGGCCGTTTTAATTTACGTCAAAAGCAAACTACGGACATTTGAGAAAAATCATTTAACTATGTAGATAGTTTTTATTTTTATTGACCATATGTTATCACTTCCATCGTTCATCACTTCAAGATAAAAATCGCCTAAATGTATACTATTTTTGTTTAATTAGAACTTCACTTCGGTTCAATACTACCCAAAATCTTGACAGTGACAGCAAAGCCCGCCATTCCCTTTATGAACGTTCTTCCGGCTAGTACGGGAAGGTGATTCTAACGCACAGAATCTTCTGGTCTATCAACTGTATCCGCTTAACTTTACTATAATAATCATCCTTTCAATTTCCTTGTAGTAAATCAGCTTCATTTTGAACTCCTTAATGTTAGTTACCCCGCACAAATTGCAACATTGCTCGACTCCGCGGCTTGTGTTCAAAAGAGTTGAGAAAGAAATTTCGTTTTTAACTTATAGTGCTCAGCCAAAATTTATCATGGCCAGCAGTAAAGACTTTTGCCAATGGTTATACCTACAAAACATCGTTCTACTTTCTCGAGGATAATAGTGGAAAATTCGTGGATTTCAAAAAATATTTAAAATTTTTGTAAATCTTCATCTGAAGTGATATTTCTGGAAATGGATTGCCTTAATTTGATTTGTGAGTTACTCTTGCAAAAAAACTTCAGTTCAAGGTTATCGTGAGAAATCTGGGAAAATTCAGTTTTCCACAAAATCGTTAGGAACTTTGTTTAAAATCAGTCTTGATGGGGTAAAGTTTCTAATAATTTTTGGAAAAGGAAATTTTCCCAGATTTCTCACGGAAACATGAACCGAGTTTTTTCCTAGTCCAACTCCAGACGCAACACTCTCTTGGCAGATTTTATACCAATTTTGAATATTTTTGGGTTGCGTCTGGGATAACACAACCTGCATTCTCAAATTTTTACTTTCTCCTGGAAACTTTATCAAATTTTCCCAAATTTCCCACGGGAAACTTGAACTGGAATTTTTCTTGCGATAACTGTCTAAAACTTAAATAAAGACAATCCATCTCCAGATAAACACTCTAATGATTTTATTCGAATTTAATTTTTGTTTTTTCCATGATTAGGTGTAATAAAGTTTTCGTCGTATAAGACCTCGAGATTTTTCTAGGGGTAGCAATCAGAGAGCGGATCAGCCACCGCATTCCCATCCGCCTTCGCACCTTGATATTTTCAGCTAACCTTGACGATCTATACTAGAACGTTTATTTCCCAAATTCAATTTCTTCCTCTAAAGACGAAGTTTCGTTGGCAACAAGTTATACATAATCCGGAATAACAACATTCCACAATCGAAATGAATTAGTTGACGTATTGTAGAAGTTGATCTAGGGCGGACGAAATCGTTCGTGTCGTCCAATATTCGCGGCCCGGAAGCTTTTAACAAAATTGGCACCAACGCCCATTGAGAACGTCTTGGTGCCATGGTTCTTCGAACCTGAAACCATTGACCTGCTGTTGGGAGCAGAAGTCTTCGCAAACTCCATTTAATAAAACCCGCTTCGGTTATATTGTTATGGGTGGAATTCATGACAATCCTAAATTCTTCGATTCATCATTAAATACCCTGTACTTTGTTATGTTCGTTTGAAACATTAAATTTTCAATTGGAAAAATTTTAGAAAATTGAATCGAAGAAAACCAATGGACGGTCGTTATTCAAAACATGTCATTCGCACAAAGTCAAGAAAGTATTGTGTTGCTCTTACAATGAAACCGAATATTGAAATTTGGACAAGCGAAAATATGCTCAATTCATGTCCAAAAATAACGATCTTCATCGTACGTAAGAAGTAAGCAATTTACGTGAAAACTCTGATCTTCCCCCATCATGCGGTCATGCGCGAAAACAGTAGCACGACCAAATTAAGGGTGGTTTTCAATACTTCAACAAAGTCATCGTCGAGTATCTCATTTGGTGGAGTTCAAATACGGGTTCACTCAAATGCTACAAATTGTATACCACAACATACGGAACAGCAAGTTCCCCGTTTCTTGCAATTTGCACTTTCTTCCACCTTGTGGATGATGAACAAAAACCGTTTCCTAACGCGTACAAAATTCTGAAACGAAGTTTTTATGTTGACGACGTGTTACCGGGAGCTGACATCGAGCAAAATGCAATTGAGATCAAGAATAATATGGAGGATTCGAACTTCAGAAGATTCAATCAAATAACAAAATTGTTGGATCGCCTTCGTCAAGCGCCTCATCGAGCAGACGAAATCTATTCTGGTATTAGGAATAAACTGGGACCAAAATAAAATACTCGATACATAAATCATGTATCAAGAGAACAATCCTTTTGGAAATCGCACAGTTGTTCGATCCGAATCAGATTTCGAATGGGACGATGAACTTCTCCAGGAGCTGCGAAATTTTTGGAAGGGATTCAAAGTGGAACTCAATTCTATTGGAAATATTTTTATTCCAAGATGTGTTATTGATCTCTTGCCACGAATAGTGGAGTTTTACGGTTTCAAATATTCGTCGGATGCGTTCGAACAATTGTGTCGTAAACATCCTTTGTGCCAAAACTAGAATTGCTCCTTTAACTCTACTTCGAAAAATCCATCAAAACAAATGCCCTCGGCATTCATAAAAAATTCTGTTTGGTGTAATGGGCCAGACTTTTTGCGAGAACTAATTTTGATCATTCCAAAACAACCGCAGTAGAGAAAATTTCGAGGACACTTGAAACTCGTCTGAAAATCCATCAAGCGGCTTTACAAGTAAAAGTTTGTGAATGGAAGTGTCTTATAAAACATTTCGCTATCCAACTACGCCCCGTGTATTTGTTTTTGTATTACGATTCGTACAACTAATAAAAGCAATAATTCGTTGTAAAACTGATACTTTACTGTCTGTTCTGAAAATAGGAAGTTTGACACCTTTGATGTCAGAGGTAGACAATTCCATGAAGGTGGTTGTTAAACACATTGTTTATTTATTTATTTATTTAACCTACAGTAAATATACAATCGGTATGCAAACAAGATTAACAGTTATTATACAATATTTTAGCACAAAAATTACATTTAACAATTATTTAATGATAGACAAAAATCTAAACAACTCATTTCTAAACGAATTTCTTGTCATGTTAAAATCGAAAACGTCATAAACCGAATTAAAGAGTCGCGACATTCTCAAAACTGGTTCTGAGAGTGCGAAGTTTGTAGAAACCGGATCAATATGTAACAAACGACGACGGCGCAAACAACGTGTAGGAGCGTAAAAGTTGAAACGAGCCAGTAAATCGACACAGTCTATTCGGGAAGTCAGAACATCTTGAACGAAGATAGCGGATGCAACATCTCGTCGGTGATCTAATCGTTGTAATTTTAATAATTTACAACGATCATTATAAGGAGGTAGTACATATTGGTGCACTCGCTCCGTAGGTAAGCCGCGAAGCGCATACAAAAGAAACTGTTTTTGAACGCTCTCAATTCTGTATGAATGGCAATGATAAAATGGTGACCAAATCTGAGAAGCATATTCTAGAATGGAACGAACAAAGGACACATAGAGAGTTTTCAGTGTGAGTGGGTCGCAGAAGTCTTTACAATTGCGCTTAATGAAACCCAGCATAATATAAGCTTTTGAAATAACAGAATCAATGTGTTTGGTAAAAGTAAGATCATAAGAAAAGGTTACACCTAAGTCGGTTATGACCTCAACTCTGTCAATAGCGGTATTGTATAGAAAATATTGGTGAAGAACAGGTGAGTGTGTACGAGAAAATGATAAAATCCTACATTTACCCATATTCAACAATAATTTGTTTTTAAATGACCAACTGCAAAAGTTACTCAAGTCACCTTGTAATTTAACACAGTCAGAAACTCCAGTAATAGGAGCAAATATCTTCATATCATCTGCGTAAAGCAAACATTTTGCGAATTTAAAACAATCAACAACATCATTGACAAATAATGAGAATAAAAGTGGACCAATGTGGCTACCTTGAGGAACTCCAGAGGTAACTCGAAATAAGCGAGAACTAAAATCATTTATCTTAACAAATTGGTAGCGATCAGACAGGTACGAATGCAACCACCTGATGGGGATAAACTGACAATTTAGTTTATCCAGCTTATCGATAAGGATCGAGTGATCAATTTTATCGGAAGCCTTCGAAAAATCGGTGTAAACAGCCTCCACTTGTTGCCTATGTTCTAAACTACTATATAAATGTTGACAAAAACCGACTAGGTTAGTAACCGTGGACCTACCCGTGTAAAATCCGTGTTGAGCAGGAGAAATAAAAATGTGTGCATGAAAAAACAAGAATTTCTGTACCATTGATTCGAAAAGTTTTGGTATGGCAGCAAGAATAGCGATTCCGCGATAATTGCTGATATCACTTCTTCTGCCAGATTTAAAAATCGGACGAATGAAAGACAGTTTCCAGGGATCCGGAAAAATCCCAGTACGTAGGCTCTTATTAAAGATTAGAGTCAGTGGATGGGCTAAACTCTCTGCATAATTCTTAATAAGGATAGGTGGTAAACCGTCATGTCCTGCCCCCTTGTTATTATCAAGTTGAGATAAGCTATCATAAACTTCTGCTTCAGTAAACTGTAAAAAATTAAAATCAGAGCAATCGCGATTATTTATAAGCTTGGTACCAGAATCTCCAGATACTACATAGACGGACTCAAAAAATTTTGCAAATAGATTAGCGATATCAGAGGGTTGACTTGCGGAAGAGTTCTGAAAGGTCATTGGAGTAGGAAACCCAACAACCTTCTTTTTACCATTTATGAAATTCCAGAAATTTTTTGGGTTGGAAGTCAGATCCTCTTCTATTTGCAAAATGTAGTTGTTGTAAAGGAACCAATTTAAAGTTTTGAACTCTTTACGAGCTAAGTTGAATCTGGAATAAAACTCAGCGCCCTGTAACTTATACAAAGAATGGAACTTATTCCGTTTTTTTTAAGACGTAGTAGTTCTTTGTTGTACCACGGCTCACGAAACCTAGGTCCATTTTTATTTGATGGAACATACCTTTCAATACCAGTCTTGAGCAGCCCGTTGAACAATAAAATAGAATGGTTCAAATTTTGAGCAGGAAGAATATTTTAACGAATTCAAAAATATTCGAAAAAGTTAAATCGTTTCTAGCCAAAGTCAATTATAAGCATTTTGGAAGATTGAAGCACTATAACATACCATTCGACGATAAACATCAAACATTTGTATCTGCCATGAACATACATAGACGTCGGTGGTCAGTCATTACAGTACGATTTAAGTAAGGGTAGAGGGATATGTCGAAAAATTGCTCAAAATTGTACACGGTGTATTCGTGCTCGTAGTCGGACTTTGGAACAAATTATGGGTCAATTAACAGAACATTGTGTTAATCCTGTCAGGCCATTACAATACGTTGATATTGATTTTTGTGGTGTTTCTTGAAGAAAGCTAACGCCAGATCAACCACCTTAAACCTATGTTGCTTTATTTATTTGTCTCGCACCCAAAAGCAACTCATATGGAAATAGTGAACGATTTAAGCACCGATGCATTTTTAGCAATTCTTCATTGGTTCGTTTGTCGACGGGGGCTCTGTACAAATATATATTCGGACTACTAACATCATGAATTCCCTTTCCTGCCCCAAACTGAACTTCTGCGATTATGCACCAATTCCATTGAAATTTGGTATCTGACTTAACTAACATATTTGTTGATCATTGAGTTAGTTGCGGCACATCCAAATGATCAATCAAGGTGGTGAATTTTGAAACTATTTTACTAGATGTTTCACGCAAATCTGTTTTGTAACTCGCGGATGGTAGTCGTCACCAAACCAATTTTACATTCTTTTAAGTCGAACCATGGAAATAGATTGGTGAAAAAAAAAAAAAAATTCAAAATCGGAGAAACCGTTGACGAGTTACCGTGGGGGTACAGACATCAGACAGTGACAGACGATGTTGGTCATTTTTGGCAGAATTTCAACAACTTGACCGAAGTGTTTCCTTGTTTGTCATATAGGTTATACCAATTATAATTTAGGTTGCTTGATTATTTCTTGATTATATAGAGCCTACAAACTATATGGCAAATTGCAATGGTTTATACCTCTAACAATCGGTTTCTATAATTTTTGACCACATATACATAATTCTTTCGGTGTGGCTACAAAATTCATTGCTCTTTATTCAACACTATCCTATCGAACACAACCCTAACCCCCCTCAAATGTCCACTTCAATTACCGTACTACATAACTCATTGTTTCACTCTATTTAATGTTCACACACACACATACAAGTATATCATCATCACACATTCAAACAAATTTATCGTGATTTTTGGGACAACAAAAAACCACAACAACAACAAAAAATTGTTGAGGCGTAAGATTAATTACAGAAGCACACATCATTCCGCAGAGGTGGATCTGGGTCTCTTGATATTATATCCACTAAATTACGCTATGTCGTTTTAGATACATATCAGCGAGATATCAACCGAGTGATAATAATTAATTAGAAAAGTTTTATTATAAAAATAAAACATTTTCATGATTTTCATATACATCAACATGTTGGGTGTGGTGGGGTATTGTGGCTGGTTTTTATCTCTTTTGGATACATGTACATACCTTCTACAACAATAAAATTTTGTCCATGCTGTGTGTTACAGTATATACATTGTACAAGCAAATAAATTTTGTATATTTTTATGTTTAATTATGGTTTATTCGGTCTTGAGGTGTATTTTTTAACCCTCGATATGGCATTCGAATTAATAATTCGGTATACTTATTGTTAGAATACGGTACAAAAAGGGTTTTTAATGGATTTTTGTTTACATCAAAATTTAGTGGATGCCATTTTTATTACTGTACTCGTCGAGAAATAACAATAATGGGATTCTCTGTGTTTTATTGGGGGGGCGAAGGCGAAAATACGAAGGCATGGAAGGGATGAAATATGCAGTAAATGTACAAAAACTGTGAAATATAAAATATTGCTGTTTATGTAATTAAAAATTACGGATTTAATTGATTATTTCAGTCATTTGAATCAAGGTGGTCAAGCACAGTAAAAATAGTTGTCGTAAATTTGTATTTATGGGTTGTGTGTGAGTGTGGGAATGTGGAGGCACATTTATATGGTTAAGTAGATATAAATAACATAGTTTTTATATGGGTTAATATGTTACAGCTTTTTATGGAGCCAATATATTTTCCATTTGGAAATTGCCTGTCACAACGATCATTGGCGGCGGATGTTGAGAGAATTACGTCAATAAAGTGACTAGAATTTTTTCGCGATTCTAGAACTTTGTTGGATAGTTACTTAGCAACCAAAATAATGATGGCATTATTTGTGGAGGTCCACACCAAAACACTACATTTCATTCATATATTGCTTAGAGAATAAGTTGCGTATGCAGATCGGTTCCAATTACTGAATTCTATCGAAAAATTGACTGAAGTTGCATTAACACGGGTCAAATTTCGTAATAGCCCGTTATGATATCGACGAATTGCACCAAACCGTAACAATTTTACTGGATAAAGTTGCTGCTATTCCCGTCACAACAAATCGTAACATTTTCACCATACTTTTACGTACTTTGCCATTACTGGTCCCAACAAAACGTAATATTTCCCTTTACAAACAAAAAAAAAACTAGAGGGCACCATAAAAAAGTATTTTCACATTATAATCCAATTCAGATACTCACGTTTGCGATTTTAGAAGATAAAGTAGTATCAAAATAGTGTAGGCAAAGTGATGATAATCCAACTTTATGCTTAGCATGTTTAAATAAAAATCAGTAACGTGTAACAAACGGTGAGGCACATAGCAGCTGATTGTATTAGTGAGAATATATATGGTTGGATATGTGAATACATGTGGGGTCATCTTTAATATCTCTTTATTTATGTTATTTCATACTCCGCTACTCCTTGTTAGAATATTCGATCGAAAAGAGCTGGGGCGCTATCATGAAATCTGGACGGTAAATTTTAGCGGTAAGAAACACTTCTATGAAAAATCTAGAATAAATTCAAAAAATGGTCAAAGTTACCCAAGTTAATTTGTATCAAATTGCAAATTTCTGACCGTCATGAAAATATGTTTGTCGCATACAAATTTGTCGATAATTTTCACTTATTTGCAATTTCATACTGTAACGGTGACACGGCTCAAAGTTTAACTCTACTAAAATGGAATTTTCCATGGTAAAATTGTTCTAAATGTTTCTACGCTATTTTAGTTAGAAAAGTCATGAGTTTTCTAGAAGTTTGGTTTGTGTATATAAAATGGCGAACGAAATCGAATTGGATTATTCGAATTTGGAACGCGATAGTGTAAAGTTTAAAAAGGAATTAAAAAGTGATTTAAAAAGTGTTTTAGTGCGATAAATAAAATAAAAGCGATCAGAAAAATTGTGCGAATAATTTATATAAAGTGATTTTTGTGAATTATAATAATAAATTGTGATGTAATAATTTTTGTGCTAAATAAATGAAATTCGCTCGAGATAAATTAAATTGATTTTGTTTTTATTCACAATCCAGTGATACGAACCTTGAGTGGCAAGGCAAAAACGTAACAATACTAAATAACTTGGGTAACTTTGACCATTGTTTTGAATTTATTCTAAATTTTTCATAGAATTGTCTATTACCGCTAAAATTTACCGTCCGGATTTCATGATAGCGCGCCCCAGACAGAGAAAACAAAATAAAACATTATAGCTTTGTTTGTGAAGAAATATAATGTTTAATGAGATTTTGATTAAAAGACCGTATCATGGAGTCAACTGTGGGAAAACTTAACCAAGGTTAACGAAGGCGTGTGTTGCAATGGCAAGATAAGAGACGAGGAGCATGTGCCAAAAAGTAAGTGTTACAATGACGTTTCGATTCGCTTTTCTTCAAAGTTTTTATCCTTACCATAATATGTCATGTAACATTTCTTGTTTTAGGTATTCAAATAAGGATCCTTTAGCATTGCAGTTCAAGAGCCCTGCGATCATAAAGGAAAAGTAAATTTAAATGTCAAACTGTCAGTATTATGGACCTTATAAAACAAAGGGAATTTCTGTATAAGAATAAAGGCGAAGTACAAGATCAATTTTTGACACGATTTATTGCACCCTAGAGAATACAAGAGCATCGCCCATCTACATCTGAAAAACATAAACCCCGAAAATTTTCATGTGCCTATTTTGTGTTAAGTAAAAAGAAGCCGACTTGTGTGTGCAAAAAATTCTTTCAGGCGACATTTTTAATTAATAATCGCCGACTAAATACCATTGCAAAGATGTTGTACAATGGAGACATACCCAAGGAAAACCGGGGTGGTGATAGAAAGGCAACAAAACACAGCGCCAAGCGAGAAAAAGTTATCATGTTTTTGAAGTCTATTCCTGCAAAAGAGAGCCACTGCAACAAACAGAAATCTGTTCGCTGTTATTTGTCAAGTGAGTTGAGTATAGCAAAACTACGAAAAATGTATAATGATTCTGTTGATGAAACACTCAAAGTAAAGAAAACATTTTTCTGGAAAATATTTAATACTTTGAATATTGAATTTTCTACTCCAGCATCTGATGTTTGTGGATCTTGTTTCATGCTAAAAAGCAAAATAAAATCAGAGAAAGATGAAATGAAGAAACAGGAGTACAGAACTCAGCACAGGATACATAAATTACTTAAAAATAGATGTACGTAAATCACTAACACTGTGCTTTGACCTGCAACAGGTACAGCCGCTACCTAAATCTCCGATAGGGGATGCATTTTATTTAAGATAACTAAGTCTTTATACAATGTGTGTGACTGCAAGGGATACTAAAGACCCTACGTTTTACCAGTGGAGTGAAGATCAAGCTGGACGTGGATCAGTGTGTGTAAGTTCAGCATTACTCAATCATCTAGAGAATATTAAATTTGAATATGTAGAAGCATTGAGATTGTTTTGCGATTACTGTGGGGGTCAAAACAAAAATCAACATTTACTTCACAGCTTGATGTTTTGGCTCCTACACAAAGCACCTTCATCACTGCAAAAAATTGAACTATATTTCCCAATTAGAGGAGATAGTTTTTTATCGGTCAATCGAGCCTTTGCCCGCATCGAAAAAGACTTGAGAAAAGTGGCAATTATTACAAAAAAAGATGACTATTATGAAATTTATTCCAAACATGGCAATGTAAAGACTTTGGGAAATGATTGGCATTTGTATGATATCAAGACATTAGGTCAGCAACTAAAACCGATAAATGGTATACAAAACATGAAGCATGTATTTTTTTAAAGATCACAAAATCACCGTCAATGCTTACTAAAAACCTATGAAAATTTCATAAATGAAAGTAATGAAAAGTCCTAATTAAAGAGGGAAAACTGTTTCCAACAACAATGCCAAGTGTTGCCTTAGGGAATAAAGCTTCTAATGAGAAAAAGAAAGATATATCTAATTTACTGGTAAAGCAGTTCGGTGAGACATGGAGAGATTTTGAAGATTTGGAATTCTTTAAAACGCTGTTGGACGGAGAGCGGCCAACTCCTGGAATTGAACTGAGAGGATTGTGCTCTTAGAATTTAAGTTTTTATAATAAAATAGAATAATATCTCTTAAATTTATTTTTTATTCATATCAAAAAGTAACATTTCTACAATGGCTCAATTAAAACGCTACATTACCAATTAGTTGCACCAAAACGTAACATTTTTTTTAAAATATATAATTACCATGGCGTTGAAAGCAAAAATATTCAAATTACGATTGACCCAATTTATCTATGCTTATACAAGAAATTGTTTCCCCTTTGTGGAATAGAGCTTGCTTTAGACATTAATGACGTAATCAAATTTTCTCATATTGTTTAAAATCAGTTATGATTGAAATGTAGCATTTTGGTGTGAACCTCCACATGTGACCTTTATTATTATTAGCCTTTATTTACTGTTGAACTTCACAACAAATTCCTAAATAAAGGAAAAAGATCAAATTTATTTTTTCCCGTTTTTTCTTCTTAAGTAGGTATTGACGATTAATAGTCCTGCCTCCTATGTACAAGCACAACAAACTTTGTTCAACATGTTTCATTTAACATAATATTGCTGCGCTCTTGAACTTTCACTACCACAAACGTAAACGCTTATGGATTTTCTTGAAAATCTCAGTATCTTTTTGTAGGTTTCATGTATATCGTCCAGTAACAAACTTCTCATATGACTAAATAGCAGTTGTAGATATTACTAGTTTAAAATTAAACCTCTTGTAGAGATGTTCTATATTACCAATATGTAGATCGTACCAAGATACCAAGACACAGAAAACAGAAAATTAGTCTAAGCAAACGGTCAAATGACTAAACTACATAATTATGTGGTAATAACTGATGTCGATATAAAGGACATCGATGGGTTCCAATCTATAAAAGCAACTGGAGAACTCAATTTTTGATTTGGATCCGGATCATGATAATAGGATCCGGATCATGATAGCAGCATAATCGATTTTTCTGAATTGTTGTAGAGTCACGGCTTAATCGATATATACGAGAGTTTAATTCACATAGGCAATCGCAGTCAGCATGAATACTACCATGATGCTTCCAGACGACATAAAATTACCAAAGATAAATAACGAACCTTTTTCCGGCAAATATACAGAATCACAGTTATTTTATGATTTATACTTAAAAACTATTCATGCCGAAAATAACAATTTGTCACCGGTATAGAAGTTCCAGTACTTGAAGGAATTCTTGAAGGTCGAAGCGTATAATTTATTCAGACATATTTCCATTACCGAATCAAACAATTTGGATGCGTTTCTACACACTATTAAGGTATTTATCAGAAGCTTCATATATCAGCGATGATTCATCAGCCAAACGCTTTGACGCTTCCGCGAAAACTTCAACGGGCCTGGATTTGAACGAGCTACTCATGATCGGGCCTACAGTGCAATCAACCCTATTCGCAACTCTACTACGGTTCCATCCGCACAGAATAGCTATTAGTGCCCACGTAGAAAAAATCTATCGGCAGATTCTACTCAGTTCTCACAGTTTGGAGACTCATTACAAATTCTAAAAATGATTAAGTGAGATAACTGAGAACAATTACGGCTCTGAAGAAGAAAAGCGTGCAAAATTATGTGTGCGTCCCTCCTAGTAGAAAATCGAGATTTATCAGTTCCCATGGGGTTAATTGAGAGTTTGTCTTGTTACAGAAAAATCATTGGAACAATGGTCGTGGTCCAACGTTTTCAATAACAGTCGAAAATTTGGAAGCAGCCGAAACACTTTGTTGTAAAAGGATTCAATTAGAGATATGCTAGAAAATATCTTGACCATTGAACAACGGAAACCAATCAAAGGTTCACACAAATTATTAATTCCAATTATTGGTGTCATTGAAAGAAGATCTAAAATACAGCGTATGGAACGAAGCAATCCAATCATTATACCACAATCCAAATTGTCGAAATTCGATATTATCATGCGTGATTGGAAAGTTTTTGCCTTTTTTTAGGGCCAAACCCTGAAGGGTTCAGCATGTAAGAGGCTTCCTAAAAGTAGAAACCGATTTTGCTTGGCATATTTAAGTATTCTATAAATGAGGTACAGGTCATAAACCGTTTAATGCCTTATATATTTGCTTGTTTGTTTGCAAAATTACGCGGGCAGTACATATCGAGCTAACTATCGATTACCACTTATGGGTCGGATTATATGAAAGCAGATCGGCATTAAAAAGAATTTTTCTCAATTTTAAAAGACGATACTAACGAAATTAATAATTTTCTTTTAAGCGAGTCAATCACTTGGCATTTATACCCACCAAATTCTCCTCATTTTGGAGGATTATGACGGGCAGCAATGAACTCAATTAAGCACCATTTGGTTCGTTGGTGAAACTTGTCTCACTATTGAGGAACTGAAAACGTTATTGGCAGTAATAGAGGCAATACTAAACTCCCGGCCTATTTGCACTTTACCAAATAAACCAAACTTTCATGTTCTAACACCAGCACATTTCATCATCTATTAGTTTCGGTTCCTGAAATCAACCTTAATAATGCGAAAATAACCGGGTTAAACAGATGCGAAATGTTTCAATAGAGGCGGCAACTTATATGGCAAAGACGGCAAATGATTGCTTGGCAAAATAATTCAACTCTTCCCTGGAAATGATGGATTAATCCGTGTGGTATCCGTAAAAACAAGGAACGCCATATTTCGCCGGCCTATCACAATAACTTTATTCTCTTCTTTCTCTTATATTCTCTTCACTTTATATCTTTAACCATTTTTATTGGTTTCAGAGTAATAAAATTGGCACCAAATGGTAAATAGAACTGGAATGATAAATGGAATAAATTAGTTTTCATTATCACTACTGATTTCAACAAATGTAGAAATCTACGCAGGTTTCGTTTTGATCTTAGATGTTCTTCCATTTTTTGAACTTTGTAACGGTCAACTGATAATACCTCTAACACTTGATAAGGACCAAAATGTTTTGGAAGTGATTTAATATTTCTTCTTCAAAGATTTTCGCTAGTAATACGTTCGTAGTAATATGCGTTTCTTATTTTGACTCCGAACATCGCAAGTCCAACTATACAATTCGAAACGAAAAATAACGACACGAAAGTCTAACTAAGTTGCGAAAGTAATTCAGTGGGTCAACTTCTGAGTTACTTCCGCAACTGTAGTTTTAGGCTGTTTTTTTAGAAACCGCGATTGTCGATTTTTAAAGATCGACTGTTTTGGTTTATTCTTGCACTATTTTCTGGCAATATTTAGTCAGGAATGGTTGCTAAAAGACGAGATCTCAATTTTCAACAGAAATTTAACGAAGTTGAAAAAATATTTTCCGACTCTGTCCTAAGTTCGTCTACTTCTCGGTTCTCACGGTTTTGAAGAAGGTTTCGGTTCTAGATTTTTGGACCGGAAACAGCAGTGCTTTATGCACTTGTATTAGAAAATCATCTTCTACCGTCATAATCAACACAGTACGTAAAACAGCTCCATTATAACAACTACGTTGCGCTATGCCCAACCAGCAATTTCTGGATCTAAGTTTTTTCACTGTCATTTACTTAAATTTAATGAAATTTGAAATAGATATACCCAAAAGATAGACGCGCAGTTCTTAAAGAAAAAGCCTTAACAAATTAAAAAGCCTCAAGGTAATAACTGCAGTATAGTAATTGGATTCTGAGGAGAGGGGATCTTTCAGCCGTCAAAACGCTTTGTATTAAAGGCAATCATTTAGAGTCTTCTATAGTAAAATGGCTTCTTAATTGTTATTGCCTTGTTATTGCCAAAAGCACTAAATTGTTTCTCGTCTGGTATTAATTATAAACTGAAAACACTGCTCCAACTGTTTGCTCCATAATACCACACTTAAGCCAATGACTAAATTTATGAAGAAGAGTTAAGAATGATGTTAACGGGAAAATTTTATTTGATAAAATTGAAAATTTCTATTGCTCGGTTTCCTTGAATTCATTAAAACATTAAGCACCAAATAGCAAAGTTTTATTTGTAAATAGGACTTCAATACCGTTCATGGTATATTTATTGATGGACTCGCCTTCTACACCACTTTTCTGGTTTTTTGTTAAAAAATTGTTCATATTGTTACGTTTTTGCCTTGTCAATCAAGGTTCGTGTCACTGGATTGTGAATAAAACCAAATCAATTCAATTTATCACAACCGAATATTTTAGTTAACACAAGAATTATTACAACAAAATTTTTTAACAATAATTAACAAAATCACTTTATTTAATTTTTACACAATTTTACTGAACACTTATAATTTGTATTTCGCACTACAACACTTTTTGTGATTTACACTTTTTAATTCCTTTATCATCTTTACACTATCGCTTACCAAACACTAATAATTCCAATTAAATCTCGTTTGCCTTTTTATATATACAAACCAAACTTCTAGAAAGTGAATGACTTTTCCAGTAAGAATAGTGTAGAAACATTTAGAACAGTTTTATCATGGATAATTCCATTTTAGTACAGTAAAACATTGGGCTATTAATTTAACTTGTTCTATTACAATCTAGGTGTCACCGTCACAATATTTTATTGTGACGGTGACACTTAGTGTGTAATAGAATAAGTTAAATTAATAGCTCATTGTTTAACTGTACTAAAATGGAATTTTCCATGATAAAATTGTTCTAAATGTTTCTACGCTATTCTAACTGGAAAAGTCATGAGCTTTCTAGAAATCTGGTTTGTGTATATAAAAAGGCGAACGAAGTCGAATTGGATCAGTAGTATTTGGTAAGCGACAGTGTGAAGATTAAAAAGGAATTGAAAAGTGATTAAAAAAGTGTTTTAGTGCAAAATAAAAAATATAAGTGTTCAGTAAAATTTGAGAATAATTTATATATATATTTTTGTGAATTTTTTATTAATAAACAGAATAAATTAAATTGATTTTGTATTATTCACAATCCAGTGATTCGAACCTTAATTGACAAGGCAAAAACGTAACATTATTAAAATTTTATAAAAGCACCAACCCACTGTGTTTTGCTGTGTTATTTTTATTAATTTATTTTGATTCGAAAAAAAAAAAACACAAACCCAAATGGCATCAATATTTTGGCTCTCGTCTAATTATCCGAACCTGGATGAAACTCTGATATTTTACAAATTAACCATATCGATGGGTGTATTGTCTTTGACGACAACAATATCGTGAATTTTCACATTATTTTGCTTTTTGTGAATTGTGTTTTGTGCTTTTTGTATCGGTGATCAGATTGTCGACGAGCTCAATATGCACAGCTCTAGTAGCTAGACAAGCGAAAATGCATATGTAGCACTGGTATATTTTCTGGCCTCTCTGTTTGATTAACCGTATTGAAAACAAACCTGCAAAATGTACCCCAAGTTTGTAGAAAAATCGGATTAACTGTACACTTTAAATCAACAATGACCTTGCTGAGCTTTTTTAAATGATAAATTATGAACTATGGAGTCGCTGTCAATAGTTAAATAACCGAATGCTTATTTCACTTCGTTTTTTGGCCGTAAATGACTGCTTAATTTGTGTATTTTAAAAGATCTAAGAATACATGTAAGGTAAGTTGCTGTTTGCACTTGAACCTTTCCAACGTGATGCGCCAATTTTAGGTAAGTTGTCCTTTGCTTTTTAAAATTAATAACCGATCATCCCGTCTAGGGTTTTCTGTCCACAAACTTTGGAAAACTATTTTTGCTACAATATTATTACTTAAATTTTTCTGTTAGTTGGTACTTTTTAGGTTAGTAAAATAAAGTTTGGTACTCATGAAAATCTTCGACCTTGAGGTTTTTGGGGATTTTTCCATTTTGACCGCTGAGTGCAAAAAATTCCCTTTCGAGACGAAACTTCATATTTAAGATTTTTTTTAAAAATTTGGAGGTCCCAGTGAATTTTAGTAAAAATCCGCTAACCGGAAGTGCAAAAGTAAAAAAAATATAAGGTTTATAGAAAAGCTATTAAATACAAAATAAAATTGTAAGAAATTTCCATAATAAGTTTTTCATAATTCCCTGTTCGTAAAAGAAAGTCGTTTGTTGGCCATACCTCAAATTTTTTATTATGCACTATTCGAACATTTGTAAGGTTTCTTGTGTAGTGTTGCACTTTACTAACACACCAATATATTTTCTCAATTGTCAGAAACTTGTCGAACAACTGAACTAAACTATCATTGTACAATTTGTACATATTCAATAAATACCCAAGCAAATTACCATTACTAGATTTGAAAAGAAATTTGTCTAACCTTCACCAAACGAACATTTTGATAATTCACTGTGCCAGATTTTTTGAATCGCCACCCAGTTAAAAAATATCAAGCAAACCTATCTGCTGTAATAAAAATACATTTTACGATTAGCAAAAATTTATGGACCCCCCATAAATTTCATTGCCATTTCATCCCCACAATAAATGAACAACATACATTTGTATTCTTTCCAAAAATGTTTGTTTTATGTATTTCTGCGACCGCACACAATTTTAAATTTATTTAGTTTTTGTTCTGAAACGTTAATTACTAAATTTAATTTTTTTATTTAATTAATGGTGCGCTTTTCGTTTTTCGTAGAGTTGTTAAATTTAGATTTATTTTTTGGAAAAATTTTAATTTCAACAATTTACGAACAACATTAGTTGCGGCTGACCCAATACTTATATAACGTATAAAAAAAATGCATAATTTTCAATTAAACATAGCATTACACTACTACCTACATACCATATACGAACTTAGCGAAATGCCAACATAATTCTTTGAATAATGATTTTTCGAGATTTTCTTATTCCTCGTTTGTCCCATTTTTGTATGAAGACATTTTTTTCGCTTGCACATAGAAACGAGACACTGATGTTTTTATTACTAAGCTGAATGGAGCTTTTATATTATTTTATGTATTCTGCTAGATTGAATTTTTTTTTTTTTTTTGTTAGGAAATGTAAGCAATTACCGATTACCATTAAAACGATGACGATGATTAGCAACAGATTGAAAAAAATAAAAAATAAATTTAAATCCGCTATGTTCAGAGCGCGTGCGACAAAAGCAAAATTTGATGACCGAGAATATTATAGTGTTGACCCAGTTTTTTTTTTGGTGGTGCAAATATTTATATCAGAGATTTGTATATTTAAATTTAGGGGAAGGAAAAATTGGAAATGAATTTTCAATTTGCATAAAAATATTGTTGGCACAAAACCATAAAATATATGATAATGTAATTTAAACGGTAATAATTGAAAATATCTTATCAGATTGTATGCGGAGGTGCTACTGTTGGTGCTTATGAAATTTAAGTTGTGGAGGGGGTTTCTATTAAAGGATATTGAATTCCTAGTAGAGGAAATTAGATTTACGTTTTGATGTCTTTATGTATTCATAAAGTCAAAAGGCCAGAATATTTTTTTAAACCTTTCACCCCCTTTCACAAAAAAGGATAATTTCGTAATAATTTTTGTTATTTATCTTTAAATTAACCTGTAGTCTGTTGTATTTACATGTCGGATGTAGAGCGTTAGTTGTAATAATGATCTTATTCAGATGAATCACGATTTTACTCGTACGAGTAAAAATGATTCACTGATTTCTATCAAATTACATGATAAAATATATTTTTTGGTCACTTAAAAATAAAACAATTAACCAAAATTCTTGGCTGCTTTAAAGAAATATTCTGATGTGATGCTCGTTGTCACGTTCAACACATAACATCGAAAAGCCCACACCGGCACCAATTTTGCGAAATGAACTTACTTGGAATGGGAAACGTTTTTTGATATCAAAAATCGGTTTACATACATAAAACATCTAAAATTTGTTTATACTCTTCAATGTTATAACGAATCAAATAAAATAAAAACCTTTTCACTAATTCCGATAAATAAATTTGCGAGGCATCACATAAGATATGTATGATTCAACGGCATTTTGGCAATTTTTTTATGTTCAATCAAATTATTGAAAGGTTATTGGCAATCATTCAAACGAGATGATGAATGGCGAAAATATTAACTTGGCAGATTAAAGTGTGATATTCTTCTAAGATTAGAGAGCGTGTACCAATTACACGTTTCATATGCCATTTAGCATTTTTAATCGCGGATTCCCATAATCCACCAAAATGTGAAGATCGTCAACCATTCAATCTGATTATTAGCACAAAACATCTTTGTGTCACCTTGAAGTTTTTCTGACAAGAACAAATTTCTAAGCTCCTTCAATTCAGATCTATCACCAATAAAATTTGTCGCATTGTCCTAATATATTTTTATGCAGTAGCCTCGTCGGGAAATGAACCTATGAAGGCCATCCAAGAATGATTCTGACGACAAATCCTTGACAATTGCCAAATGGATGGCTTTGACTACGAAGGAAATAAAGAGACAAACATAAATGTTATTTCTAGTTTTCCCACGATGGAAAATGGTCTAGGCTGATTAACGCAGTCGATGGGTAAATCGGCCATTAATTGGTGAGACAGTTTTGGTTTATTCCGAAAGCAAAGAATACACTCATTGACAACCTTACTACACAAATTCCGTCCTCCGATGATCCAATACTGTGATCTTAAATTATATAGTAACGTTTGTGACCCACAATGAAGTAAACGTTTATGCTCAAATTGAATTAGGAGTTTCGTAAATGCATGTTTGGATGGTAACACAATTGGATTCTTACTATTATAGTTAAGGCATGAATTATTAAGTCGACCACTAACACGAAGAATTCCTTTTTCTTCTAAAAATGGTGATAATACCTTTAAATTGCTAGTGTTCGGCACAGTAGAATGTTTTTTCATATATTGAATCTCATTAGAATATTCGGTTAGCTGAACTATTTTTATCAGATAGTGTAATGACGTTTTTAATTCAGTTGAACTTAGCTCACCGGTTATCTTAAGTCCATCTTTAACTTTAGAATTATTAATGAATCGAGGAATGTGGGCGGTTACCCGAAGAAGCTTTATAAATGAAGAATAGCGAACAAATAAATCCCAAGGCGACGAAGAATTACACACTGTACCTACTTGACACGGTTTAACGAAGATCTAAACACAATAAATCAGAATTAATTTTTAACCTGACCACCATAACTTAGGCTCTAAAAATTCACTAGGCATTAAGCCTCCTGATACGAAGTCAGCTGAGAAGAGTTGTCTAAGTTTTCCGTTTAATGGTGCATTAACATTAAATCCCAATAATCTACTTGTACATGTAAAGATTTTAAAGCATTATAATTTTTTACTGAATGATCAATGAAAGCTTGCAAAGAATTAGACGAATTTTCGAGAGGAGATTTGATGATATATATTTCTCTCATATGAGCCTTTTGAATGATAATAACATTATCGTACCTGTCGCATAGTGTTTTCCAGGCCACTTCATAACTGTGAGCCGTGACTGGAAGACTTTCAATTAAACTAAATGCCTTGCCGGAGCGAATATGCGATTTTAAGTAAACAAATTTTACAGTATTTTCTATATTAGTTTTCTTATGAATGAGATCTAAAAAGACATCCCTAAAAGCTAACCACTCGTTCTCAAATACACTGAATGTCGGTAGCTTGAGTTCTGGGAGCTTAATAGATATTTGTTCTTTCGGTAGGCTTTCGAGGCGCTTTAAATTGTGAAGTTTGTCTAATAACGTACTTTCTACGTATTCGTAGTCTTCTTCGAAGTGTACACGATCAGTTGAAGCAGATTCATCTAGCATTTCGAGCTTCAATTGGACCTGATGATATTTATCGTATGTTATTTGAAGTCTTCGAATATTAGATTCAATTGACCCAATAGTTTCGATAGATGACAATTTGTTTCGAAATTGGGTTATAGTTGCTCTTTGAAAGCACTTCTTTGTCTTTTTAAAGCCTCACCGTCTGACTCTTACATTTTGAATGACAAGTATATGCACTATTCACAGAACCAAAAAATAAATTGTTAGCGCACGATTGATAAACTTGGTACTAAACAAGATCTCAATAAGTTCTGAAGAGCATTCAAAGAATTTTAAAAGTTGAAAGTTCAATTTTCGGAATTCAAACCTTTATACTACTATAATACGGATCACAATAATGTGTGTAGTGAACTTATTATATAAAAATTACTTATAAATTATACCACAAAAACTTACAAAATGATATTGATTCGATGATGATGAATGATTCCAGTTAATACCCCTTCACTGAATGGTATATAGCTCTGAATGGTGACTTGATTTATTATGACCTTGAATAGTGATCATAAAAATGTCGAATAATCTCGAAGAATGTTGTGTAGATATAGTCTTAGTTGGATTCCAATAATAATGACCTTATTGGATGACCACGAAGAGAGGTATAATTTTCCAGATATTTCGAAGATTGTTGAATTGAATTCGAAGAATGTTGAACTTTGAATACTAATGAATGTCCAACGTTATATTCCTTTGATGGTTAATGACTATGGATGGCCATTCAACAAATGTTGTACCTTGATGAGTATTGATCTTGGATGGCCACCGAAGTTTAAGAACACCACGTTTTAATTAAAATATTTCACACATGACGAAGAATGGCAAGATACAGTTGAATCTTAATTAATATACGATGCTGTGATTCTGCAATTCTATAAGACGACTCTGGACTCACTTATATTATGTTGAAGAAACGTATCTCCGTTTTAAATAATTAATTGCACGAATCGGTCGAGGATGAATAATGAATTGTCTCGCACTAACTGCATCAAACTTTAAAGTTGAATGTATACACGCTCTGTGTTAAATCGCCCACTATCGCGCTCAAATAATTTTAGAATATAATATTCCGCACAAAAACGGTATTACTGTTTGGAAGAAGTTCAGCTACACGGCGAAGATCACTGCACAATATGACGTGTGTACTATTCCGAAATGCACAGTTACAATTTGCTGGTATTTACTGTATATTAAACACAGCAACAACGTAATCTTCTATGCACCGATATATATAGTATTTTGCCGTAATCCGGCTCGATGGACCAAAAATAAATGGTAAATAGTTGTTCGAAGATATTAAAACTATTTCCGTTTAACTACAACTTAAATAATTGATTGATTGATTGATTGATTGATTGATTTCGATGTACGATCAAGCATTAAGCAAGTCTCCCGTATTATAAATGCGAATACCACACCACTATACCCATGTTGCAACACGACACCATAAACTCTCCCTTACCAAGGAAATATGTACCATCATACTCAGCTTTTCATGAAGCCAACATAGCAATATTTCACCCTGTAAAGGAAGGCGCCACATCGATAACCACATAAGTCTAATAGTTGTGATATCCGCCCCTGGCCAGGCCGCCGTCGTACACCTTTTTACATATAACAAAATCGAGGGATGGGAAAGGAATGTTAGCAACAAAGACTCAACCCGGTTCCAGACACCTAAGTAGTTGATAGTAAGTAAATTTGTTATTTATATATTTTTAGTAATTTATTTAGCACAAGACAACACAATTTACAGTTCATCTACTGCTCCAACTCATATAAGGTTGTTTCAGGTTCTTCAAGACATTCCTAAATTTAAAATATGCATTAATTCTTTATAATAACTATTTAAAAATTAATTGAGTGTAAATTTGATTCTCTGAAATAAATTCTAGATCAATCCCTATGTACCACAAATAAATAACCATTAATAGTTTGACAATCATTCAACCAACTACCTTCTAGCCATCGTGCTGTCATCACAGCCATTGTCATCTTGGTCGAGTTTCTCAGGAGTGTTCTAAACTAAAACCATTTTAACTAACCAATATGAATACTAATACCAAAACTATCATTAACAATTATACCAATAAGTATGAACATTAACACCAGTACGAACACCAATACCAACACCCACTTCAATACCAATACCAACCTCAACCATAATATTAAGCCATATGAATAATTCAACATCAACTAGGGAATCCAAATTTACCGAAAATTTCATTTACCGGTTTCGGTATTTTTTTTTCTTAATTTACCGGTTTCCCGGTAAATTTCGGTAATTGTTTAATCTAAAAAACATCATTGAAACATCTAATATATCTTAATTATTTACTTATTATTTTTGTTTTTTGAGAAAAAAGACATTTTTAAGTTAAAATTTCATTATTGTTATATTAAAAAATATACATAATATTACATAAAAGTACTTAGCAACAATACAGTTAATTCAAATTCTAATTTATAGAGTTCAGTCTCATTGATTTTCTTATAGAAAAAAATAACAATAATAGAATAAATAAAAACAATCTATTTTATAAATTTAATTTATAAATATCGTTTTGTTTGTTAAAATAAGCTCGTAGAAAACATAACATATCCAATGTATCATCATTCAGACGAGATCTTATTTTATTGCAAATTTGTCCCGCCGAAGAAAATGCTCGCTCTGCATCTACTGATGTTGGTTTTATTGTCAAGAGATGTTGATAGACTCGATTAAGCCAGACACCACGTTCTTTAGTTTGTTCATACAATGCCATTTCTCTTCGCATTATTGTTGTTATGTTTTTGTTGTTTAGCTCTATAGGTTTTAATTTCAATTCATGTGGCTTAGTTTTCTTTTTAATAGCAGAAATTAAACGTTCTTTCATAGTTAACTCTTTTTCACTTTGTTCTTCATCTTCTGATGAAGAGGCTACAACCAGACCATCATCCGATGTCGGTGAAGTTATCATATTCAAACGTTCAATTAAATTTACAATCAGTTTTGCTATCGTAGACTTGTTTGTACGATTGAAAACAAAGTATTCGTGATCAGAAATATTGTCATCTAAATTATGCAAATATTGTAGTACGTCAGAATATTGAGTGCGTCTCTTATTAATTTGAAATATTAATGCATTTTTCAATTCATTGCTATAAAAGCTATTTTGAATTGATAATTCATCCAACATGAATTTTAATGATGCATCAGCACTGAGTAGCGTACTATTACTGGAACACATTGATTCCAACGACATTGTTATTGGGAGTAAAGAAGTTATAATTTCATCAACAGCTTTGAGCTCATTATCGGAAAAACTTACATCGATTTGCAAATCAATTAGACATTTTTGCACACATGTTTTTAATAAATAGAATCTCTTCATCATTGCTAGCAAGCTATTCCACCTGGTTTTGGTATCTAAAATCAAACAAAGCACTTTGTTAAAATCTGTAACGACGTATTTCTGTAACAAATCATTATTTTTTGTCGAATAACGAAATATTTTCACAGTTTTTCTGATTTTTGCTATTATCGGATATAATTGTTGAATTGTTTCGAAATTTACTTCATGTTCATTTGATCCCGGAAATATTTCCATGTAATCTCCATTTTCGCAATCACTTTCAGTTTCGCCTTCACTATTATCATCCTCGTTTGAATGAGCTAGCTCATCCGCATTTGTTTGAACCTCAGCAAATCTGTTTTTGTTGTACAAGACTTTAATCACTGCCAAATGAATTCCATGTGCGAGACACAATTGATGAATAAGATTCATGTCTTTTCCAACTCGTATCATTACTGCTGCTCCGTCAGTAGACATTCCAATTATTTTGTTGATTTCCAGGTGAAACTCATTGAGTTTGGTTTCAACTGTTTCAAAACAATTCTTAGCAGCAAATGAGTCTTTGATACGAGCGAGCCCTAAATTCCAAAATTTAGTTGAGCCATGAACATTAATATTTATATACTTTCGATTTCGTAATGACGTCCATTCATCAAAGCTAAGGCTCAATCCTGCATCTTTATTACTTAAATATTCTAGGATATTGAGTTTCACCTCTTTTTTATTGCTGGCACCGTAGTTCATTACAATTTCTTTGATTGTAGTTGCGGATGAAGGAACGTATAATCCTTTATTTATCAATAGTTTTCTTAAATCGTAGGACGAGCAAAATTTTACAAATGGTATTCCATCCAAAGCAACCATTCTGGAAATAATGGCAGGTAGTGTATCATCAATCTTTGGTTTGAAAAATGTTGTTATGGTTCCACTACTAGTACACGGTATATTCTTATTTTCTGATGGATTCGAGGCAAACTCTTTTGTAGCTCTTTTTGTGTATGTATGTATATATGTGTGTTTGTGAATATATATGTATGTGTATATACATTATGAATATGTATATACAGTGGTGTGCAATAGGAGTTGATCTTCTTGATTGGGAGTGTTAACATGTATTTTAAAAATTCCATAAGAAAAATTCAATATTATTATCCCTATTCTAGTTCGTATCATACTGAAATACAATGTAATTGTGTAAATCTAATATAAAAATAATTTTTTTAATTTTCGGTATTTTCGGTAAAATTTTGAAAATTTACCGGTTTTTCGGTAATTAAAAATTTACGGTAAACCCGGTTTACCGGTTTACCGAAAACCGGTATTGGATTCCCTAACATCAACTATAAAATTCTACGGGAATGTTAAAAAATTATAAATTGCCAAGTTACAATTCAGATTCACAGCACTCGTTTCATTAGCCCCCGTTCTCCTGTAAATAGTTAATTAATGGTTTTCTTACTGCAACTAGATGATTCACAAATAGAAGCTGAAAAAATATATATTTTATATATTTAACCATACTATTAAAAATTCAACTAATCGGCAATTTCCTAAAAATCTTGCAAAAGGATATTAGTAATGCTTAAATTACTTATTTATTTACTCAGTTAATGATGTTTAAATTAATTATTATATACTACGGAAAGGTTTAGAATATTAATCGTTTAGTTAAATACTACTTGTACCTATATATGTTATTTACTAATAAGACTCAAATAGAGTTTCCCAGGTTACTCTGAAAACTAAATTGCTTTACTACTTAATTAATAGCAATCAACTTATACAATTTAGTTATAGTAATAAAATAAATAATAAAATAGATATCACAAGCTAATCAACCTCCACGCCACACAGCTGCTGTATGCTTGGCGTTTGCGGGGGTTGAGCGAGAATTCACCATTATTTCTGCAGCTTGGAGATGATCTAACAATTATATATAATTTAGTGTAACCCATCACAACCACACCATCAGACAAAGTACTTGAACAAACTATGACACTTTGATATAATTAAATTCAACAACCAAAATGTGCTGAAACGTTTTCATCAATACCTCAAAATTCTTGCAATGCAATGTAGTACACAATATCATACAAAAGGAATTCTCCCCCATCCTAGATAACGTGCGATGCTGTTCATTCAATCAGTATAGTGTGTTTATTAAAAGCCTTATAGAAGTTTAAAAAAAGTTATCAAAAGCTTCATAAAAGTTTAAAAGTTTAAAAATTGAAAAGTTTAAAAATTCAACAATTTAAAAATTTATAGGTATACAAATTTAAAAGTTCAATACAAGCTTAACAAAAATCTTACAAATGCCCATCAAAAGTCTATTAAAAGTTTAGTAAAAGTCTAATAAAAGTTTAAAAAATTTAATAAAAGTTTAATAAAAGTTTAACAAAACTTAATTAACAGTTAAAAGTTTAAAAGTTTAAAATTCCAACAAATTAAAAGTTTAAAAGTTTAAAAGTATAAATGTATAAAAGTGTAAAAATATAAAAGTATAAAAGTATAAAACAATAAAAGTATAAAAGTATAAAAGTATAAAAGTATAAAAGTATAAAAGTATAAAAGTATAAAAGTATAAAAGTATAAAAGTATAAAAGTATAAAAGTATAAAAGTATAAAAGTATAAAAGTATAAAAGTATAAAAGTATAAAAGTATAAAAGTATAAAGGTATAAAAGTATAAAAGTATAAAAGTATAAAAGTATAAAAGTATAAAAGTATAAAAGTATAAAAGTATAAAAGTATAAAAGTATAAAAGTATAAAAGTATAAAAGTATAAAAGTATAAAAGTATAAAAGTATAAAAGTATAAAAGTATAAAAGTATAAAAGTATAAAAGTATAAAAGTATAAAAGTATAAAAGTATAAAAGTATAAAAGTATAAAAGTATAAAAGTATAAAAGTATAAAAGTATAAAAGTATAAAAGTATAAAAGTATAAAAGTATAAAAGTATAAAAGTATAAAAGTATAAAAGTATAAAAGTATAAAAGTATAAAAGTATAAAAGTATAAAAGTATAAAAGTATAAAAGTTAAAAAGTATAAAAGTATAAAAGTATAAAAGTATAAAAGTATAAAAGTATAAAAGTATAAAAGTATAAAAGTATAAAAGTATAAAAGTATAAAAGTATAAAAGTATAAAAGTATAAAAGTATAAAAGTATAAAAGTATAAAAGTATAAAAGTATAAAAGTATAAAAGATTAAAAGTTTAAAAATTTCAAAGTTCAAAAGTTCAAAAGTTTAAAAGTTTAAAAGTTCAAAAATTTCAAAGTTTAAAAGTTCAAAAGTTCAAAAGCTTAAAAATTTCAAAGTTCAAAGGTTTAAAAGTCTAAAAGTTCAAAAGTTTAAAAGTCTAAAAGTTTAAAAGTTTAAAAGTTCAAAAGTTCAAAAGTTTAAAAGTTCAAAAGTTCAAAAGTTTAAAAGTTCAAAAGTTTAAAAGTTTAAAAGAAGTTTAAAAGTTTAAAAGTCCTAAAGTTTAAAAGTTTAGAAGTTTAAAAGTCCCAAAGATTAAAAGTTTAAAAGATTAAAAGTCTAAAAATTCAAAAATCTAAAAGTTAAAAAATTTAAAGTTCAATAAAAGCTTTATAAAAATTTAATAAAAGTTCAATAAAACCTTAACAAAAGTCTAATAAAAGTTTAACAAAAGTTTAAAAGTTTTAAAAGTTTAAAAGTTTAAAAATTAAAAAGTTCAAAAGTCTAATAAAAATTTAATAAAACCTTAATGAAAGTTTAATAAAAGTATAAAAGTTCAAAAATGTAATAAAAGTTGGAATAGGCCCCTAAATTATTTAGTTTAAAAAATTCCTAATCGATTCGAATCGTACGTTTAATAAAAGTTCTACAAAAGTATTTTCTTTGAAATCATACCTTAACTTTAGAACGCCATATTCCGTTTTTAATGAACACTTAAAAAATAAATCAATCAAAATTACTTTAATATCGAACGAACAAGAATTTGTAATATTTTTTGTTTTGCTGTAATTTAGCTAAAGCTTGATTTTTTAAAATCTATTTCAAAATCCTACTCAATTGTTTCAATAAATAATACTCAATTTTCCTATAAGAATTTGTTTTGACAGTGTAATACATACTAATACATTGATACACCTCTGGAATGTCTGGGGTGACATGTTACAACCATCACCCCTCTCGCACCGATGCAACCCCGACAGAATAACTGTATTCCATTGTTAAAATATAAAATTTTAAAACAATTTAGATGTAAGATACCGCTACTCTGCCGAAAACGCATCGAAGCGAAAAAAGTGATGGTCACCCCTGGAAAACTTCACACTCGTGTATCATCATTATATTTTAAACAAAATACGGTTCACTTCCCCATTAATTAAAATACGGTGGCACGCACTCACAATACGACATGCTTTACAAACTTGTTTCAACCAAAATCAAACAAAAATACAACATGAAACAACACACAAAATACAAAACAAATCTACAACATTTTTCTGTTTTTTTTTTTTTAATACCAATTTTCAACTTGTATTTACCGTAGACACTAATACTAATATACCCTAATGCACAAAAAATTCCTTACCCAAGCAGATCATTTAATAAATATAAAGAAAAACTGTACACAATTCGTCATCACACATATGTATTTCAATACGTGTGATGCGAAAATACCTGTCTAACGGTACTGAGAGTACCGTTAATTTATTTTTGAGCACGTTTGATCACGTTTTCCTCGATAATCACTTCACCTTAAAACTATTAATTGCACTACACTTACATATATGTACATAAAAAACAACACTTCTGCACTACATATTACAACACACCACATCACATCAAAACTATTGTTTCAATACACTATTACACTGCCTAACAACACAACACATAGTAACACTAATTTAATTAATTTTAACTAATTTAAATGAAATAAAATAAATTTCACTTACGGAGACAGACTAAAACACGTCCATCTCCGCCGTCGTAAACAACATCACTCGTTTAACTACAACTTAGATAATTGTAAACTTAATAGATTTATATTGTTTAATAAAACACCGAAGATTTTATTATTTTTTTTTTTATGATTATTTACCGAAAGATACAAGAATACAGCCTTTATTATTTTCATGATGTACATACAAAATTGATTATATGTATATAATTCCAATACATAGAGTTGTTCTAAAATTTAATAAATACATACAATTATGATTATTATATACTTCAACTACAGAAATTATTTATTTATATACAATATAATGTTTACTAATTCGAAGGGCTACGTACTTAATTTTAAAAATGTATTGCAATGCGTCAACATACAGTATGATCCTCGAGATGACCCTTAGGCGTTTAGAATGAATAAATGATGAACATTGGGCGTTTACAATGAATTAATGGCTCACAATCATCACACTTTTGGCCTTGTGTAATAGGTGATGCTAATCGACAAATCGAAGCAGAAAAATTAGCAAAAGGTGTCAATATTGTGGTGGCCACACGCCGGTCTACTTCTTGATCATTTGCAAAATACATCGGAATTTTTATACTAAATTTTACCATGCTTGGTCATTGATGAAGTTGATAGAAATTTATAGAAATTGGATTTGAAGAAGAAATGAAGCAAATTATTAAACTTTTTTTACCCAGTAAGTTATTATTGACATATTTAAATTATTTCCAGTCCAGTCGCTAAATATAAAAATTCATTTCAGAACGCCGGAAAACTATGTATATTATTCTGACAAAAAACAGATGCCCTTTCAAAACTGGAACTGAAACGTGAACCAATATAGGATATATCGTTGCACCATCCGAAAGACGTTTAATGATTCTTTTCATATATTTGATAAAGAATAGATGACCCCAGACGACCCAAAAGAATATATCAACTGGATAACAACTACAACAGGAGAAGAAACAGCATCTGCATCTGAACTCAACCAAAAAATAATTATAACGTCGGAGTTAAAATTAATACTTCGGCGACATTTTATTATTTATATTTATATAAATGGTAAAAATTGAAAATAAATTATCAGATTATTTGCGGAGGTGCTGCTGGTATTAGTGTTTATGAAATTGAAGATCTGGAGGGTGTTTCATTAAAGGATATTGAATTCCTAGTAGAGGAAATTAGATTTACGTTTTGATGTCTTTATTCATAAAGTCAAAAGGCCAGAATATTTTTTAAACTTTTCACCCTTTCACAAAAAAGGATAATTTCGTAATAATTTTTGTTATTTATAATCCAAAATTGTTTTTTTTTTTTTTTTTTTTTTTTGAAAGTTGTATTTACCTGTAGGGTTAGAGCAAATAAATGTTTGTTTCCCTTATTTTTCAAGAAAATAAAAATTGTGTACGCTTAAAAAATTGTCAATGCAAAGGCGATAGGCGATATCTTTTCTATAGAAATAAACTTCTAATTTTTTTAACCTAATTAAAAACTTTCAACAAATTTGCCTTTATTATCAGATCCTTTTTTCAATTGTGCCGAACAAGTTAAAGAAGTTAAAAATTAGGATATTGGGTACATACACACATACATATAGGTCGTCATGTCATATTAATAAACAAAAGGAGATTTCAAAATTTTCTAAAATTCAACATTATACGAATAGCTTTTGTACATACGAGTCCATATCTAGAAACGTGTAATGATTTATGCTGTCATTTATTAAGCAATAAAATAATCGTATAACAACAACAACAACAACAATAAAACAAAACTCATAAAATACATACGACGTATACACGAAGCATAAAAGTCGTATCAGTTAAATTGATCAGCAACCAACAAATCGATACCGAGCATGAGAAACACCTTAAACATAAGAAATAAATGTTACGTTGTTGTAGGTAGGTGTAATAAGGTGTACGAGTATGAATATATATAAGCAATAAAACAAATTTACGATAATTTAATTTAACCATGTTACTTATAAAATTATGGTGGAGGATTTAACTCGTCGATTGTATAGATGCTTTCAAAATAAACATGATAAAATGTTTTGTCGTGGCAGCTGATTATTTCATTCATTAAATTCAAAATTATGATGCAATACGGCACCTGTGATTTTCTAAATTTAAGTTATTTGTTATTAAACTCCTAAGTTTAAGGTTCTGAGTCAAACTGTGTAAATATTTTATGAGCTTCGTTGGGTGCAGTCGACCAATTTGTTTTTGAGATAACCTTCTATTATTTTAATTTATTTTGGATGAATCAAAAGCCGTAAACTCACTAAAATTTATTAATAAAATCCACAATTGGTTATGAGCTTATGTATAGCAATTTTGAGGCTGGAGCCTAGAACTGAAGGATTCGAGCCAGTAAATCCATCGCAATGATCCATAATCAAACTGTAAGTAACTGATCCTGCATTAGAAAATTTTAAACCCTTTAAATCTCTTAAACAAATAGAGTAAGGTGTAGGTCGTAGACGAGCCAAACAAAAAAGCAAATTAGTTCACGGGCACCGTATGGGAGTGGAGCACACGGAATGGGACCGAATCAGCATACACTGTCTCCTGTAATTTCTTACACAATGTCAAAATTTGGTTCAAATTCCCAATTACCGAAACCTTTTTTATAACGTTGTATCATATTGCTTAATTATTTCCACACATTTAATAGAAAATTCGAGTTTTGTCGAAAATCACTTTACTATAAATCAGAAAATTCTGAGTGGAAAAGTTCTCCGATTGCGGTTCTTGTTACCTCTAAAGATAGGTTTCGGGACCTACAATTGTTGTGCCAATGCACATTCAGATTGCTTCATTATTTCCTTACATTTGATAGCAAATTTGATATTTTTGAAAATAACCTTACTGTAATTCAGCAAACTCTGAACCCTTCTTTTGAATTTTATATCACTTATCTTTCATACTCACTCTTAATATGTAAATTTCTTGAAACAGGTTCATTTTGGAATAGGCCAGAAAACATTTTTCAAGAATTTTGATGGAATGGCGGAACAATCAAAATTCGTGTTCAAAATCAAATATTTTTTCAATCACCACCTAAAATTTCATAGGACGCATATTTTCAATGTGTACGAATTTTAGTAAGAAAAACTCCATAAACTCAAGTTTTTCACATTTAAATAGACGTTAAGCTTTCTTAAATGTATATTCGATGGAAAGATTTATATTTCTGTTTTTTGGTTACGCCCTCTAGATGTTAAAAACTTTCGTTACGTTAATTATTTATATTGTTGTACGTTTTTGCCTTGTTAATTAAGGTTCGTATCACTGGATTGTGAATAATACAAAATCAATTTAATTTATCACAAACGAATTTATTTAGTTAACACAAGAATTATTACAACACAGTTTATTAATAAAAATTCACAAGATCACTTTATATAAATTATTCTCAAATTTTACTAAACACTTATAATTTTTATTTTCACTAAAACACTTTTTTAAATCACTTTTTAATTTTTTAATCTTCACACTATCGCTTACCAAATACTAATAATCCCATTTTACTTCGTTCGCATTTTTATATACACAAACCAAACTTCTAGAAAGCTCATGACTTTTCCAGTTAGAATAGTGTAGAAACATTTAGAACAGTTTTATCATGGAAAATTCCATTTCAGTACAGTTAAACATTGAGCTATTAATTTTAACTTATTCTATTACATACTAGGTGTCACCGTTACAATTCCTTTTCTATGACTTTTTGACAGTGACACCTAGTGTGTAATAGAATAAGTTAAATAATGTTTAACTGTACTAAAATGGAATTTTCCATGATAAAGTTGGTCTAAATATTTATGCGCTATTATAACTGAAAAAGTCATGAGCTATCTAGAAGTTTGGTTTGTGTATAAAAAAAGGCGAACGAAGTCGAATAGGATTAGTAGTATTTGGTAAGCGATAGTGTGAAGATTAAAAAGGAATTAAAAAGTGATTTAAAATGTATTATAGTGCGAAATAAAAATTATAAGTGTACAGTAAAATTTGAGAATAATTTATATAAAGTGATTTGTAAATTTTTATTAATAAACTTTGTTGTAATAATTTCTGTGAAATAAATAAATTCAATTGTTTAATTGAAAACGCAAAAACTTAACACATTAATATTCTAACGGTGACAAATAGTGTGTGATAGAATAAGTTAAATTAATGGCTCAATGTTTTACTAAAATCGAATTTTCCATGATAATACAGTTCTAAATGTTTCTACACTATTCTAACTGGAAAAGTCATGAGCTTTCTAGAAGTTTGGCTTGTGTATATAAAAAGGCGAACGAAATCGAATTGGATTATTAGAATTTGGAACGCGATAGTGTAAACTTGTAAGATTATTATTAGTATTTCGAAAGCGATAGTGTCAAGATTAAAATGGAGTTAAAAAGTGATTTAAAAAGTATTGTAGTGCAAAAGAAAATTTATAAGAGTACAGTAAAATTGTATGAAAATTATTTAAAGTGATTTTGTGAATTATCGTTAGTAAATAGTATTGTTATAATTTTTGTGTGACATAAATAAATTTGTTGGTGATAAATTGAATTGATTTTGTATTATTCACAATCCAGTGAAACGAACCTTGATTGACAAGGCAAAAACGTAACAATATTAAAGGTAATTTGCAAAAATTAATTATTGGATAATTAAGTGTAACCGGCCTTTCTAAACTCGTATTAACCTCTAAATATTGAGTTTAAAATTTCCTTTTTTGTTTTTTACTTTACGAGATAACAAACGCTTTTTGGTTTACTTTTTTATTAATTTTTCCATTCTATTTACGAAAAAGCAATAAAAAAGTTTATCAAAGGGGTGGCGCCCGAGTTGTTTGTGGTTTTCAAAAATATACTATATACTGCCGTTTCGCGAAGAAATTTATTCTGTGTGATATTTTGTAGATTAAAGAAATAATTTGACTGGGAGGGGGGGGGGGGGGGCGAGTAGACGGAACAACGTCAAGCAATATTTGCTATTGTATAAATTTGGGTGACCGCATGGGAACATGGTGATGATGGAATAAAATCTCGCCCCTCCCCCAACCGCCGGTGGGGAAAATAGTGGAAAGAAAACAAATGAGAGAAAAAAAGAAGTAAAAAAAACAAAAAAAAAACAAAAAGACGAAGGAAAGCAAAAAGAAAAGTAATATCAGGACCCTCTGTATATCTTTGGTCACAAATCGAAAGGGCATTTCTCGAAGTATGTCCTTCTTAAAATTATATAAAAATCGAAATCCACGCACTCGATTTAATATATAAAATTGTTTTCGGCTTTATCTGATGAGTATGAGATGAATAAACAGTATTTATTGAAAGGGCACAAGTAGAGTGATTATTGCTTTGCATTTTACATAAGGACATATTTCGAGATACTTCGTTTTACAGAAATTAAATATTTGAATTTAAATAACTTAGATTTCATAACTCAATATATGTGAATTTAGAAAAACAAAAAAATTGTGTAAACGGTAAGTTTGAAGTTTACAAAAGGGCACAACTAGGAATTTCAAAAGTTATGCCCTTTTATGAAATGTTTTAGGTGATTAAGTTTAGTGAATTCCGAAATGGTTGCGTTTGCATCAACAGGTATGTATAATAAAAAATTTCAAGTAACTGAATAAATTAATTAATATTATTTAATGTTATTTAACGTTAGGAAAGTGAAATCAATGGGGTGTATATTGTTCTTATTTGTTGTCTTTACCCGTGTTTTTTTTTTTATTTTATCGTGTTGTCGCCTTGTTGGGGAGGCCAGGATGTGAACGATTGATCGAGCAACTAGGCCCGCTCCACCACAGCCTATATTGTTTTCAATCAATAGGTGACAAGCCCCAGGATGAGCAGTCGGCCGGATTGTCTGTTGAAGGCACGTGCAGCCAATGCTTGCGTGGTAGTATATTTAGAATTTCCGCTGTTCTGTTTCCTACAAATATTCTCCACCGTCTACCGTATTCGGGAGTCCGACCAAGCGTATGTTTCCGAAATTTGTAATTCAGTTTCCCTTTTGATTAATTTGATTAAGATGGTGAGAAGCACGGCAGCGTAAAGTTCGAGTCGTATGGTAGTGAGACCTGTTTGATGGGGGCTACCTTGGTTTTACCCGCGATTAACTTTCGATTCTTAGATAAACCACAGCAGCAAACGCATATTGGCTTTAGTTGTTTCGATGAATCTGGGAATCCTGATCTGCTTAACGTTTTCCAGTCCAGCTCGAATTTCTTGCCACTGTTTGGATATCTGTTCTGGAAGCGATTGATCCCAATCTAAACTAATGGCCCATAAATTCTGGACGAAAATTTTAATTTGCACTATAACGGGAGCTAACCACCCCAAAGGATCGAATAGGCGACTGGCTTCAGAAATGACTATTCTTTTTAAATGAGACTTTTGGTAGTAGCTCAGAAATGAATGTAAATTGATCTGTATTCGGATCCCAGTTTAACCCAAGTATACTTTTATTGAGTTTGAATCGCTTTGGGTGATCTTTTCAATGGTGCGTAGCCATTTTCGGAGATTAAAGCCATGCTGAGACAATAGTTTACTTACGGAATTTTTTAATTGTAATAGTTCAGATTCGGTGTCAGCCCCAGTCATTAAATCGTCAACGTAGGTATCGCGACTAATTGCCTTGGCTGCAATTGGGAATAATGCTTGGTTATTATCGGCTATTGCTTTCAGGACTCTGGTGGCTAGGAAAGCAGACGATGCTAAATCATATGTAAAGGTGGTTAATCGGAAATTGCGTATTGGCTCGGAAGGATCGGGTCGCCAAACTACGAGTATCTTGTGGAAATTGGTATCTTGGCTGTCGACATTCACCTGTCGATACATTTTTCCCACAACGGCAGTAATCATGAATTTATGCTCTCGAAACCTCACGCATGCAGAGCTGATTATACTGTTGTGCCAATTGCTAAGCATTTGTAGCGGCTCACTCATCAAGTACATACATTTGTTTACCGCCACAGAATCACATATATCAGCGCTCACTCGTATCATACATTCATATTACAACCGCAACTGCTCGAACATCGATCACTGCCCTTCTTCAATTCATTTTAACTTTTACAGTGTATTGCAAATAAACGAAAAACCAAATAATTCATTTACTTTTGTTCATCGTTCCAAAACTTCGTTTCGGACAGATTAATTCGTGCGTTCTTGTTTGGTGGACATTAAGTCAAATTAAAATAAAAAATTTAATAATTGTTTTTTCTTTCCTCCGAACATAATACCGTGGTGAAAATTATTAACGTAATAAATTTTCTTGTAAAAAATATTTAGTAAAACATTGTTTGTTATCAGTTGTGTCTGCTACACAAAAAAAAGAACAAAAACAGAAATACAAAATCCTATTTCTACATTACAGTGAAATATATAGTTTTTTTAAATACCTACAAGTTAAGTGGATTACAATACTTAAAGTGTTTCATTGGTTAAACTAAATAGGTAATGTAAGACATTACACATTCGTTGATAGAGTTCCCAAATGGTGGTTTTGCCGCCCCGTCAAAAACAATTCTTTATTTTGTGGTGGAACTATAACGCTTGAGAACGTCGTGGTGCGGCAGATAATATCCTGCATTGTGGATTTCTGGGGGGGAATTTGTACCATATGATTGAGCTTTTGATATTCTGACATAAAATGCTGGTAGAGGTTTTGAAAGTCTAGCTTACGAATAAATCTATGTTCCATGCTATTCATTGAGTTTTCCAAATTTTGTGGTGATTTTTTAAATAGTTCCTCAGTGGATAATTTGGTATTTTCGGCGAGCTCTTTCTTACAAAGGGTTTCTTCGGGAGACATCTTTGTTTCAGAGTTTGGGATCGGATCTAAGTCCCAGAATTTAGTAGGTACGTGGTTCTCTCCGAATCCGACAACTGAAAATCTTGAGTTTCGTTTATTTAGAATGAAGCTACAAGTTAGTGTGTTTCCGGTAGGACTTACTACGTCCATTAAAGCGGTAGGCAATATGAAATGCGTTACGTTGTTTTGCGAACAGAGGGACGTCAGCCCCTCTGTCTTACCTGGTGGTGCATTCTGAGCGGCAGTGTTTGCAATGTTCTCCGGTAAATGAAGCATTGTTTGATGTTTTTTCCTACAGTGGAGGAAGCGGCACTTGGACGAACATCTCTGAATTAGGTGTGAGCTGCTTAGACAGTTGAAACATCGGTGTTTATCTCTGGCCCAATCTCTTCATTTGGTCACATCCATTCAAACTCCTAGATCTTATGCATTTATTTAAACTGGTAACAGCGTTGTAGTAATTCTATTCGTAGACGTAATCCGATTCTTCATTGGGATCTAGGGTGAAGATTTTGCTCTCGATTATGGTGAATTCAGCCATTAAAATTTCAACTCGGGATAGGCGGGTTCGGATGTTTTCAATTGATGCGTCCTCCGTATTTCCATTAGCGAATTTCAATATGTTTGTTAAGTTACCTTTATTGGTAGCACGTTGCTTCTTCAGCAATGCGAGCTCGGCCATTTTGATTAACGTTGTGCTATTAAACAACAATCAATATATAATTATTTAAATTATTTATCAATTTAATCATTAATAAATTGGGTTATGTAAACATTAAATGCATTTTTTATTTTTATGGAAATTGCTGCAATATTGGTTCTTATGGGAAACAGAAAAATGTTCACCTCTTGTAGAAGCGTTTATTTATACCTTACTATGATATATGTTTGTAAGATGGCTATAGTAATATAGTGTAAAATAATAATTAATTAAATTCCTCCTCACAGCTTTTCAGAACTTTGCGGCTATTAGGAGATTGTGTTGTCTTGTGCTTTAACGGGGAAAAAATTACTTACAAATTTGCTAACTATCGACTGTATAGGCGGCTGAAATACTAGCATTCCATTCCTATCCTTCGGTGATGTGTATGTAAAAGGATGTACGGTGGACCCGGCGTATTCCACGAATCTTGCTTACTTCAACAATCAACCCAATAACAAGAACATTCAACAACTTTAACAAATATTTTTAAAAATTGTACAGAACTATACACTTAGTAATAGAGAAAAGCACTTAGCCGTTTAATCAGAAATTTTTCTTTATTCGAAAACCAACCCAGCCGAAAATTTACAACATCATGAAAAAAAGCAAAAAAATATTTGATAAACTTTTTGATTTGTGAGCTTTTGTTTGTTTTCGTTTTTGTTTAATAAAAGAGTTAAGTTGATTTGTTCTTATTTGAGTCGAATAGATTGTAGCCCAAAATATGTATTCAGAAAATCGTACATCTCGTTAAATATTTAGAGATTGGTACCTATATATATTCTCATAACGCTATCGATGAAAATGATGTAATATCATTACTCGGTACAAAATTCAATTACTTCCGCTCTAGTTATGCTCGCACGGCGGATTGGTTTTATATTTTCCTAGTTTGGATTTTTTTTTTATTTTTATTTATTAGAATAATTTTTCTGCATATCGAGTAAATCATATCGTACTCTTACCCCCCCGCGTATATATACCTCATAAATGTAAATATTTTTATAAATTGATTTTCTTTATTTCTGTGTTTTGTGTACTGGATTTATGCAATAAACCTCGATATTTTTTTACTTAACGCCCGGCAATCTGGTGTGGGTATAATATACTTAAGAAGTTACGTTATGAATAAATTGGTTTTGTTTGTTTGTTTAAAATCGATTTAATCAGAAAATCAGGAAAGTTATGATAAATTGAAATTATGTTTGGATTGAATAACGCATGCCAAAAACATAAATATCGTTATGTTTTCGTTTTATTGAAGGCAATTACATTTTTATTTGTTTCCTATTCAAGAGCTTGGCAAAGCGGGTGTAATAAAACCTAATGACATGATTAGCCTGCCAAGTTGTGTCGATTGATCGGAGTTCGGATATCATTATTAGGAAAACTCTTCTGGATAGGAGAATAAATTCTACCTCTTGCGTGAAGGACTGAAAGTTTTTCATATATATTTGAAATTCTCAAAAAATGTAATCCACTTAACTATCCCAGGTTTTTAAACTCTACCTCCGGAAAGACCATTTCTTTCTAGATGCAGATGTTATTAGCTAATTCATATTTATTCAATCCAAAACCAGGTTAAAGGGTGTTTGATCTATTGCAGTACGTCAATGGTATCTGTCTCGAGATTTACCTTAAAAGATGAGGCCAACTTATTCTCTCCCATCAATAATTTAGCCAAACGTATGGCGAGTATGTTTTTATTTAGTAAAATTAATATTTTGCCGATTGGGCAGCGGGAACGAGTACCTCAAAGAAAGAAAGGTATTCCACAAGAAAATGAATACTGCCAGTTGATATAAGGGCGTCTACTGATCTGACATTGGGACATCTTCGGCAAAAACTGTTATAAGAGGCATCTCTCAAGTTAGACTATATTTTACTACTTCAGTAATATATAGCGGCTGTTGAGATCCACAGTGCAACGTCCAATTTTTATACTTTTATCTAATTTGCTGATACTAGCAGTTAACCTACTTACAACAACAATAATGATGTTGAAGCAACCTTGGCTCATCAACATTACAACATTTAAATTTATTGGATAGGAATGTTTGGTGTCATATTTTATTTCTTATTTTTATATTTTCTTTTTCTCTAAGTTGCTGACAGTAGCATTTAATTGTATATAAAAGGTGAATATTAAATAAAATAAAACAGAATGAATTTAACTCTAATATTAACAACAAGTTGTTTATTCTCAATAACTAAATAGACCCCACCCGTGGTAATCTATTAGTTAACTGTAAATCAAGACTATATTAAATTTACAATTTAAATACAAAAGTCTAAGATTTTACAGAGGCCATTTACGATTTATTGATGGAGGTACCTCAGGAAATACATTCAAGTGTAGAATCAAGAGGAAACTCCTAGAACCACACAGGACTCCATCACAATCCTTAGATAAGTAAAAACTTTTATTTTTTCAAGATACGATAAATAGAAATGATAAGACGTTGTGAAAATTATTTTGTAGGAACATTGATGTTATTGCATTCTTCTTATGATAACACCAAAAATTTGTAAGTAAAATCGTTATCTGAATGACAAATTGCAAATGTTTTACAGGATCCGTTTTTTAAACGTAATCGTATATCAAGCCAATAATCATGGTTTTCACAATAAAAAGAAACCAATTTACATTTCCATATATCGAACATAAATTTCACATGCTCTTTACAAAATTGGTGGTGATGGAAGAACATATAAGGAAATCATGAAAATCGATGTCCTTGAAAAATAAATATATTCGGAGATAAGTGCGGAATACATAATTTGATATGAGGTGAGTGGGAGGATTCGATACCAAATAAAAAAAATTTCCTTGAAAATCAATTGAGTTTAAAGTGGTTTTTCTAAAGAATTTCACATCGTCTCGTTTTATCAACAAAACCTGTGGAATTTACATGTTGATTGATTTATTAATTATTATATACACCATTTGTAGGTATTGGTGGTCGCATATTTCTATAATATATGACAAGACACCATCAAACCGTATAAAATATGCAAATATGTAAAATCGTTCATGTTCGCTATCTCATGATTATAATCTTTATTGTTACTTGTTGCTGCCCTCGTTCACCGCATTTACATAATACACAAATCTTATTTATGTAGATTTAAAAAAAAAAAAAAAAAATTTTCGTATCCCGAACAAGTAACATCTTGAAGTCTGTTATCGATCGACCATCTACCAACAAATCTTTAATTTATAACTTACCACAAAGCTCAATGGAAATAAAAGTTTCATGAAACTTTTTGTTGTTCGTACATATGAACAGAGGCTGAACATAATTTTCTTGTGCGGAAATATTGCCCCCCAGATATTTATGATTGTATAACATTGGAAAACCTGTAATACGAGAGACAGCATTGTATTGGCTGTAATTCACTTTCTTTTTTCTTTTGCCAGCTCAAACAAACTACCCATGTTCGATTGACGTTTATTGCCCATATGCACTGTCTTTTTTCATCTCGGACGTTATTTTTACAAAGGGCAATAGCCGCCCACCGCTGACACCTTCTCTCACGAAACCCCCTAAGTGAAACAACGATTTTTTTCTTTTATAACTAAAATTAATTTAAACAAAAAAGCTTCGTTAAAAATGCTTCCATATGAGTAAAGGAGTGTAAAACAAGAGCTTTGTATTGTAGTCATCTATTGATTTCAACTACCTGAAGCTCTTCTTTAGAATAGTCTGGCCAACCGAGAATTGAATGGGTCGTGTGCGCAGATTATAACCTCTTTTCATGGCCATGTTCTGCAAATAATACAACCTCTGAACAATTTGGAGCGTCTTGAAAAACCCATGTGTGATTGTGGTTGTCGTATAAAACTTCATTCTGTTTGGCTTTGGAACTAATAGCATTCACTCCCAATTATAAGCACCATCACCACCTATTTTCTGGCAATATTTCTAAAACTAACGATCTTGAATACAAAAGTTAACCTGACTTTCTGAAACGCTGGATCATCGTGCACCTCAGTTTCAACTAGAATACACTGAACTGTACCAGATAATGCAACAGGCATTGCGTGATGGAGTTCGATGTTACTCCTCTGGACACGCATTGACCAGCTAGCCAGCCTCGACGAAGGGTTCTACATGTTTCTCCTCCACATCAGAATAGCACATTAGGTTATCACTTTAAATTTTACACCAAGTTATAAGGCCTAAACTTCTAGATGGCCAACACCATTGCAAAATATTAGCACTCTGAATTTATGCATCATCTACTTTTCGTGTCAATACACCACCTATTATCGTATCAGATGTATCGGTCTGAACGGTGAATTATTGTCAAAGTCTGGATTATCAAGAACAGGAGCGGACACAAAGCATTTAATTGGGTGTAAGCGACTTGAGCGGCTCTTTAATATAATTTGGTGTTGCGAAGTTGAATATTCCAGTAATCTTCTCAGGATCAATTTTTTATCCGTGCTCATAGAGAATGTATCCAAGGTATTTGTTCTCCCTAAGATAAAACAGTGATTTTTTTAAACTAATCATGAGATTAGCCTTTCGTTTGGCTACCACCTTCAGGCATGACATCAACATAAACAAACACCATAAGTTCCAAACCTACTCCGAGACACATATCAGATCTAAACGGAACCTTGTACCTGATAATTGCCCTAAAATCCTAATTATTGTGCATCAAAACAGAATCTCATTTTCCCTGGGGGCTTGAGCTCGCAAACAACATGGTGTTAACATTCAGTTGGACCGGCCCGTTTCACAACTCCAAACCTTAACCTAAGCTTAACCTTCCAAACCCTAAGAAACTTAGCGTTTTCAGTGTAAATGTGGTGTTTTCCATTTTGCAACCAAGCATATCACGTTGGGTGATCGGAAAGGGATTCATCATGTGGTTCAGTGTCACATTCTGTAGATCGCTCTTGTTAGTATTTGGTACAACATTTACTCAGTTAACGAGAAGCATATCTTTGATTGCAACTGACGCACAGTGGGGCCGATTGCCGAGAAGCTGGCCAAAATTCTGAAATTCTCTACTCAGGGGTTTTTGGAGTCGCTGGTCACGAATCTCTAGTCACACTTACAAAATTGCACCCCGTCCATCTCTTATTGAAAATCCCGTTAAACCTCTTAGAACACATTTGGTTTGTTTTTTGCCAATTTTTGGTTTGTTGGGTGCATAAATACCGATTTTAAAATGTAACTGTGGCGTCTACTGCTATCCCATTCAGATTTCAGATTTCTGGAACTGCAAATTGTAGGTCGTAGTTATAAATAGTGTTGGATGACCCAAGAACTAACCACGATGCGTAAATTCGTGAGGGTCGGTTAAATAAACTTGATAATCTTTGGAGTAAATTAACTTTGAACTCAAACAAAAGGAATTTGAGTGTACATTTTTTGATATCCAGTCAAGGTTGTTAGAGATATTGAAAAAATGTCAGCGAAGATCGCCAAACAGCCAACTACAAAAACTTCATTCGATCTGCTACTAGACCAACAGCGAGTGTTTCTCGAGAGACTTGCTGATCGCACGCAAGCTGTTAATGAGCGGTCCGTAACATAAAACTACAGAGAATGAGAAGCTTGCTCTTCATTTTATGACTTGTACATGTCGGACGATGCATAGTTTATAATTTAGACAATATCTCTAAAGTCACGAGTTCACCGTTGGTCATTATTTGGAATTTTCTAGTAACCAACTACTTGGGAGAGCTTGTGATTCTTAATTCGCTTATTGACCGATCCATTGAACAGCCATCCGCCATGAATAATTCACCACCCGCCATGAATAAAATGTCCATGTTGCAAACATCAACACAACTTAAGATGCATTTCGGTCAAAAGAATGACGATCGAGAAAAGACGAATTACGGAGAATCGAACCACGGCACGTTACCAGTAATTGTCCAGTAGACAATTCATGCCATACATGTAACGCTATACGTAATACGTTACTACCTTTAGAAACAGCAACTAAAGTATCGGATAAGCCACTACCAAACACATCTACGCCTCAAGTTCAAGCACTTACAAATCCACAATTATTGAATACTGATTTAAGTTAAGAAACAAGTTCAAGCCTAACCGAATTTGATGGACGTAAATTGAAACTCGCCTTATTACCGTTCATGATTCTACAGGGAAGGAGCTCGTGACTCGCACACTATTAGATTCTTGATCTCAATATACGATCACCATCGAAAGTTTAGTCAAAAGGTTAAATTTCGAACAGTCATTCGTAAATGTTAGAATGTTGGGTATTTTAGTTCTACAATTGCACCGTCGAAAATAGATGCCTGTCGACGAGCTGAGTGATCAAGAACTCCAGGTAGCAAAATTGATATTTTGCTCGGAGCAGGCATATTCTTCGAAGTTTTGAAGGCAAATAAACTGAAATTTAGAAATCAGCTCATCGCGCAATCAACCAAATTTGAATGGTTTGTGTCTGGAGTTGTAAGTGATGAAAATCTGGAGTCAAAATCCTTCTCAGTCTATACATACAACCAGGTGGATTATTCAGATCGCTTGAGAGATTATGGAAGTTGTGATTTGTGAAAGTCATTCATTGGACAACCACGAATGAATGGAGCTTCGATAGAAGGTACGTCGTCAGACTACGATTCAATAGGGAATCCGGTAATTTTGGGCACTGGAAACCGGCAGCAGTCATGAGGTTATTGTCTATAGAGCGTAAATTCAACAAAAATTACGTCCTCTATGCTGTTATGAAGAGTGACAATACTACAACGAAATTGCGAATGGTATTCGATGGTTCGTGTAAATCTTCAACCGGAATATCGTTAAATGATAAGTTAGGAAGTCCAAAAATTCAAAAGGATTTGATTTCTATTTTGATGATGTTTCATATTTTCACATTACCAAAGAGTTCTAAATAGAGAGTTCTCATAAAATCGTTCCGGTTAACTACAGTCACGTACAGAAAATCTTGCGCTCTCTTTCTGGCGGTCCGAACGCACTGCAATAACCGAGGATTATAAACCACTTTTCCCCAACGGTTGTTTGTCAGGTGCAAACTCAACGGGCGAAGCAAAGGTGGCCATGTAGGAAATTTTAAATCTGCTGGTGATGGGTTTAAATTGCGCAAGCAGAACTGAAAGGTGACGAAAACATCGATGATGGCTCCACAACCGTATTAAGAGACACATTTTCTTAAAACATAAAGATCGATCACCAAATATTGTCTAAAATCTTCAATCCGTTGGGCTGGGTGTCACCCGTTATAATAAAATTCAAAATAAGTCTACAAAAGCTATATGGCTCAGAAAATTACACTGGGATGATTCATTTTCGGAAGACATAGAGCAGCAATTGACTAAATCAAGTGTCCTTACTACATTTGGAATTATGTGGAGCTGTATTGCTTTGCTATACAGATTACTTTAATTCACCAACAAAGCTTTAGACTTGTTACGCATGAACCCACTCTGAAATCGTGTTATCATGGCTATCCAACGTTCAAAGGGATATTGGAAAATCTACCAAAAGATAGGTGGGATCATGTTTCTTCGAAAGAAAATCCAGCTGACATCGCTTCGGGAGGTGTAACTCCTAAGTAGCTACTTGATTGCATTTTATGGTAGAAGAGACCTCCTTGGTTACCCCACACATCACGTTAGAAGAAAGGGATGCTAGACGAATTATTTTATTTATTATTTATTTGCGACCATATGCTAGAAGAATTATTTTGCAGAGCGGCATCATATTCAAAAATCAAGCGTATCTTGGCAAGGATTTTAAAGTTCAGCTTGATGAATCGACACCTGGGAACTGTGGAACTAGGTAAGAAAGGTGAACAATTGTGTATGAAGTGGGCTCAGGCGGAAGAGTTTGAATACGAAATTAATTCACATTTTTTTTGGTCATTCGAGCCGGATCATCCGATCTAATTATTCAATCAGCCATCCACTTAACCAGTTTTTCGGCACATTTTTGCACCTTATTGGAAATAAATCGACACAGTTACATTTTGTTTGTTCTGATAATCCAAACGATACAAATGAATAGTGACACATTGTGGGAAACCAGTTCAGGTAAACCAATTTTGTTAATTAAGTGATTCCAAGTGAAGTGCGAATAATCTGTAATAAATATGGCGAAATTAAATAAGAGAAAACAGATAATTATAGGTCAACTACCACTCGCAGGTAAACGATGCGAGCTACGATGAATTACAGGCCAGATTATTTAAAGTTCATATAAGCAGTTCATCGAGGTTGAGGACAGTATTTTTGATATTGACCCCATTGTCCCATCTGAGATGGATGGAATCGATGACGTTTATTTCACAATGATACCCAAACTCCAAGGCCTTTGTCGAGAAAAATCACTTAACCCTCTGAACGGCCCATCTAATCCTGCAGACGATAGCGTTAAAAAATCTCAAAACATCGGCGTTTCGGTTAAATCCGACTTCAAGCTACCAAGACTCAGCCTTCCTACTTTTGATGGACCGCTAAAATAATGGCATTCCTTTTAAGATATTTTCGTATCCACCGTGCATGAGATTACCGGAATTTCTACGGCTCAGAAATTTAAATACCTCCTCGGTCAATTAAAAGGTCCACCTTACAAATTAATTTGCCATTTCCGCATTGACGATGCCAATTATTACGAGTTAACCAAACGCTATGATAAACAAAACCTAATTGTCAGTGAATATATTAAAAACTTTTTGCGTCAACTGAATGTTAATAAGCCCAATGCACCCTCAATCTTGCGTATCCATGATGTTGTAGACGAAACAGTACGAGGATTATAATCAATTGGACCAAAGGCAGAGCACCGAGATCCGTGGATCACACGTCTATCAACTTCTCTCAATTACTCTACCTAGTACCAGTAGGACATTTCACGCCGCCACCTTACCTAACTCTCCGTTCTGCATGGGAGAGCAACAAATTATTGTATCAGTGTTTGAAGTTTATAAATAAGTCAGTCAACGATCGTAAAGAGTTCATGGCCAAAAGCAAACGGCGCTTCAATTGTTTGAGCGAATTTCACGTTGTTTCCATTTGCAAAAATAAACGAAGTTGTCGGAAGTGCAATAAAAGGCACAATACCCTTTAACACCTCGATATCGAACCCAATCAACACCTTGTTGACACCGTTTCAATCACCACTCCCAATACCCAAACGGAGAACTATTTTGTTAACAATGTCTTAGAAGTTCGTAATTCAATACTCGAATCAACCCAGACAACTAATACAAATATTCATATCTTACCAACCGCAAACTTTAAAATTCGATCCATTTGGGACCATGAGTATCAGTTACAAATTAGTGCATTAATAATACTTACCATTTCTACCAAGTTACCATCAACAAGTATTGAAACCAGTTACAGTCAAATATCCAATTTATCTTTACCGCTCGTTGATCAGGTATATATTATAAACCAGCTCCAATCGACGTTCTTCTTGGCTGCGACCATTTCTTCGACTCATTGATGGATGGGAAAATTAGTTTAATCCCCAATGTTCTTATAGTTCAAAATACCAAATTTGGTTCAACCAAACATGGAAATCGATAATCTAGAGCAAACCTTAAGAAAGTTTTGGGAAACAGAAGAGTTGCCCAGCCAACGTCATCTGTCCGATAAAGAACAAAACTGTATTGAATCCGTGAAGGCTAAAGTCTCATTTCTCAACGAAAGAATTATTCTACCATTAACGTTTAAACCAAACCCCACCTTTGATCGGAGAGAGTTATTCCCACGCATTAAAAAGATTCCATGCTTTAAAGAACAGCCAGTTCTTGAGAGACTATGAATCGCTAGGACAGATGGAATTAATTCCTAAAACCGAAATACACAAGCCATATAATGAATTATTCTATTTACCACATCTTCCAGTTTTCAAGGAATCAAGCAGCACCACCCGATTACGCGTCGTTTTTGATGCTTCAGCCAAATCTCGAAACGGCCAATCGCTGAATGATAATCTACCCTCGAAATCGTCCCGAAAAGCGGTTCTCAAACCTAACAGTACGAGTGGCAATGATCTGGTCCACTTCGGGTCGTTGACACACATTATAGCCGTTTTTAAGCTGTGGTGCCACCGTTCAACCATCCCATTGCAAGCCGGGTTATAGGCCATAGTGCGTTTGCGTTGAAACCCTACTAGGTTGGCCAGACTGGAGAATAGTTCTGATTCGAACTGAGTTCCCCGTCGGAGACGATAACCAAAGGGACTCCAAACCGACTAATCCATGTTTTCAGTAGAGTATCCGCGACAGTTTCGACCTTGATATCTGGCATCGGAGTGGCCTCTGGACATCGGGTGAATCGATCTATGATGGTTAGGCAATAGCGTTGTCCTTCGGATGGTTCCAACGGACCGACTATATATCTATGTATCTCCGAAAACTGTTGGTTAACGATGGGATAGTTACCACACGAACTTTTCACGTGTTTTGAAATTTTCCACTTTTGACAGTTTGCGCAATATTTTGCCCATTGCTGTACGTCTTTGTTGAGCGCTGGCCACACAAACATGCTCCTGATCAGTTTGATCGAACTTCGTATCCCCGGATGCAATACATTGTGAAATACTTCGAATACCTGACGTCGAAATGCTTCAGGAACGTATGGCCTTGGAGTACTGTTGAAACATCACAGTACAAATATTTGTCCGTCCCAAACACTGGCATTTTCTCGAGTTTTAGGCTGTTGATTTTTTCGATCAGTGCTTTGAGATCGTCGTCTTGTTGTATGTCCGCCATGCGCGAATAATCTATGCTGCTTGTAATCGTCAGTGCATCGACACGAGATGGAGCATCCGCTACTATATTATCCTTGCCGGAAACGTGCTGTATGCTGGTGGAGATGCCTGCGCTGTCGGGGTGATGCTTTCTCCAGGTTTTGATTCAGAGCGAACGTGAGGGGTTTGTGGTCGGTGTATAGGATAAATTGCCGGCCGTAGACGAAGTGTTTTAAGTGTTTAATCGCTGCGTACGCTGCCAACAACTCCCTGTCGTACGTGCTGTAATTTTTTTCCTTGTTTGTGAGCTTTCGTGAAAAGAAGCTTAAAGGTTACCATCCCCCATGATCGCCAGTTTGTGTTCCGACAATGGGTGAACAAATTGAATGGCCTCTTCTAGGCGTCTTTTACAGTGCTCAAATGCTTGGTTTGAGTTGTCGCACCAAGTGATGTTGCTGTTGTCGTTCTTCTTCTTCTGCCTTTGAGAAACTCGTACAATTTTCTTTGGTCCTGAGCCGCGCCGGGAATCAAATCAAAATCCGATAATAGTTTAACATACCTAAGAATCGCTGGACGCCTTTAGTGGTTGTTGGTCGTGAGAAATTTGTTATTGCTTCTACCCGAGATTGGGCCGGACGAATGCCTGCGGCTGCTATATCGAATCCCAGGAAACTTATTTGTTTTTCATGTTTATCACCAAGCCAGCGTCCCTGTAAGCGTTAAAACACTATTTTTAAGTGTTCCATGTGCTGGTATAGATTCTGTGATGCGACTAAAATGTCGTCAATGTGGAAAATTGAGTGGATTAGCCGTTGGAATATATGAGCCGCATTCCGCAATCCAAACGTCATACGGGGGAACTCAAACAAAACAAACGGGGTACACATTGCATCTCAATGTCATCCTCACTGATCGGGATCTGGTGATACGCCCGCACGAGGTTGATTTTTGAGAAATATTGGCAGCCGTCCAGTTGATGACTGAAGTCGGTAAAAAATGGTATTGAATACCGATCGGGCTTCGGCTCAACCATAGATCGTTTTCTTGTTTGGCTATTTTCATTTTTTCAGTGTTGAGGCGTCGTACCTTTGCTGAACATGGTTGGCCCGTGGTTTCGATTTCGTGCTCGACGTTGTGCTTGATCGTGTTGAGCCACGGTGTCTCGCGTATGACTAGTCCAGAATTCTGCAGCAGATTGCGAATTTGTGGGTTATTAGTGTCCAATTTGACTATTGTCAGATGATATGAGGGCAAGGCAACGGGGGATTCCAGATATTGACATTAGCGTCGACTAGTAGACCGTAGTTTAGTAGTTCGTGCCAAACCTGTCTATTGATGTAGAATTTGCGGCGAACAATTTTAAATTTGACTTTGTTGCTTTTTCTCGTGACGTTGAGGGTACGACGGACAGTTCGGCTTCCGTATCGATGAGAAATTGCTGTTTTGTTACCGTTTCGATTACAATTAGGCAGCATGAATGGATGCCGTCACTTGCCGCGAAGAGTGAAGAGCCTATTGGTTTTCCACACCGGGCGAAATCCGATCCTGTTCGAACTTGCAAGGTTTGTTGCATTTTTTGGCGTTTGTGCCGAACTTAAAGAGATACCAGCAATTTGGGAAAGATCTGACGTGTGAATCCAATCGTCGAAACGTTTTGTTAGCGCGTTGATACTGGCTGACAGTGGGTGTTCGGCCTCATTCGTCGTAATTTGTGAATTGGAGATGTTATAGATGCCAATGGCCTGTGAATTTCCATTATTTTGTCTGCTGTTGCGGCGACTTTTTTCAGTTCGCAATCCTCCATGCTCGACAGAATCTCCTGGATGCTTGTAGGTAACCGCTGCAGCCATAACGTTCGCAACATTGATTCGGTTATTTGATCCACCGATAATGCTTGCATCTCGCGCAATAACTGTGATGGTTTCTTGTCTCCGAGCTAGAGACAGGACAGCAGGCGGTTTAATTTGCCCCGTGCTGATTCATATAGTCTGCTAATTATGGTCGCCTTCAGAGAAACGTATTTGTGTTTTTCGGGAGGCTTTAACATCGTCTCGCAGACGTCACACACACTTTCGGTATATACCAGAAATATTCGTAGACAAAAAGCAGCTACCGCGCAGCAATTAATGGGCAACTCGATTGTTTCTACATACCTCTGTGAACTATGATGGCTTTGTTTCCCTCAAGTCCAGGGAAGGACACATATTCACATAATCCGGCATAATTCTTCCCGTAGAAATCATTTCAGAAAATGGCACGAGTTTGTGTGAGCGGCAAGGCTATTAGGAGAATTACATGCGTTGTACGAAGAAGAAAATAAAAATCAATTAATTTCTAATTTTATTTCACAGAATGAAATAAAATTCACACTTATTCTGCCTAGTGGTCCACACTTTCGAGAGTTGTGAGAGCCTGGAGTGAAATTCATAAACTACCATCTCAACAAGTTGACTCGAAACACAACCACGAATGCATACGAAATCGAAACTCTACTAGAGCCGATTGAAGGGATCTAAACTTCAGACCACTTTATCCGGTTACTGATGACATCGATGATTGGCGAGCTTATCACAGCTATTCTAGAGCCTTCATTGAAAAACATCGCTGGCAATCTAGAAAGCAAGGATTTTGCAGAAAACAGTAAATCGATTATTAGCATATGTTTTGCAACAGCGTCGTTAAGGTAATGAAGAAGTTAAAGAGGACAACTTCGCTCCTTCTAAGTAGCTAATGTTGATGTCAAGCGAGACAACTAGTTCTATGGTTTTTTATTTAGCGTATTAAAAAATGAATTTTTTATAGTGCGGGAGTACAAAGGTTATACATAAATAGTTCCTCCCTATATCAGCTTTTTATGAATTTAAAATGTTTAGTAGAAATTTCATGCTTGGAGCTATATCTGAACAAAAAAAAACAAATACATAACTGTCGAATTAAAAGTTAAAAGTAATTATGATCCACCAGACTAGTCCACTTAAAACAATTTTGATTTTATCGTCTGAGCTGCTTAAGAAGAAAAATAAAACTTTGATTACAAACTTCTTTGCTTCAATTACTTGTTCAAACTTTATCTTGATTTTTTTTTTAATTTTCTCTTGTTACCCAACCATCCAAGTCTATATTGTCTATAACATAAACAAAAACTTTAAACTAGTTTTTGCCAGCCATAGATAACTTTGCATTTTTGCTACTTCGTATTACAAAGTTTTGGTGTACAACCTTAGGTGTTACATATTGGGAGCAAATTCTAGTATCTTGGGTGTAAATATATTCCCTTGCCATTTTTAATTTTGAAAAAGAAAAATCGTTTTGAAACAAAACACAGAAAAAAAAATGGAAAATTAGGTCGTAAGGAATTTTCCTTCCTGGAACGTCTATATTTATGAAACATACATACATATATAACATAATAATATTAATATTTCAATAAACGAAAAACTGTTTCCATTTTTCCGCATTTCCAGGATTTTTTTTGTTGTTTTTGTTTGGTTTTATTTCATCGAGAAATGATTACGGAAACAAAAATAAATTCACAAAATGGAAATCATTGTTTTGTCGTTTTGTTGTACTTATAAATAAGTAACGGTAATGGATGCCCCCAGATCAAAGAAATAAGATTTAGTTTGTGACCTGATTTAAAATTGTTGGGCGCACCCGGGTATATTTATACGGAAAATCATACACCGGAAGATTCAATTAAAAATACAATTATTTTACATTAACCGTTACGAGCGAGACCTAGAGTCTGTTTAGATATCTCGTACAGTAATAAATCAATATGCGATACCAGCGCACAGTAAATTGCCGCGAGAGGATTTTTTATGTTTATTTGGAAATTGTTATTTAATATGTTCATATTTTGACAGTTTAATTTATGTTTTATCTGTCGGTACGTAAGCGAGAGTATTCAACAAATTTAGATTACAATTTTTTATACATACTGTAATTAGTTTTATGTGCGGTGGTATTATAGTTGTTCGACATTGCTACCATACAACTATAAAGCTTGCCAAAAAAAAAAATAAAATAAAAAATATTTACAAATTCTCACAACAACCGTAAAAATAAATTCTTGGCTTTAATATCACTATACAACAACTACCACCCACCGCCACCATACCATCCACCACTGGTGATAAGCATAAAAATTTTATTTTGTGGCACAAAAAAAAAAAAAAGTCCCACAAGACAATTTTGAAATATTTTTTAATGTCTCCCAATAAAATACAAAACGTTGTGAACTGAAAATAATCTATAAAATACCACAGCCAGAGCAGATATACGAAATGGAAACGAGAGATTTGGGAATCGTTAGTGGCGTTATTATAGTATATTTGGATATAGTCGTACAGGTTACCAAAACATAATATTTCATTACAGTAGTTTGTTAGAATACGTTCACGATTATGTGCTATAAGAAATTGAAATAATCTTTTTTGCAGCTGATCTTTCCTGTTTTTTTCTAAGAAATATTTGCGATTTGAGGATGAGCTGTTTCCTACAAAAAAAACACGAAAACTTATTTGATTTATGTATACGGAATCTGTTTCGATGAAATTCAAATTGGATGGGTACAAGATTTTCAACATTTATAGCAGAACGGTACTAAAAAAATATTGAAATTTAACTAATCACCATAATACTCGTATACCCACAGTTTTCGGAAAAAGTTACATCTTCATGAAGATTTAAAGATTTTGTAAAGTCATGGTAATGTAAGTACGCTTGGTAAGAAATGGAAGCTTAAACAGAAAAATTTATTTTTAAGTTTTCATATTTTTCACAAAGTTGGCTTTGGTTTTCTATTTGATTTGTTTGTCAAGCAGTTGAACCTGCACAAAATGGCTTTAAGAAATGCCGCGAAATTGTGCAAAGAATGAAAGCAGCCACTAACAAATTGTAAAACAATAGTATGGGATTAAAAATGGCCTCTTGGAACTGGAGAACCGCATCCGGAGAAAATTACAGAAAAGTAGAGGACATTTGGAGTTTAGAAAGGGGAAGGATGAAAGAGCGCATGACAATAACCGGCGAATTGTGACACTAAACTTAGGAATATCTGGCGTATAGTTGATGGTAGCAAGGTAATTACTTGCAAAAACGCTAAATGCCAATTAGGAAAGTTCCCCGCTAACCACTCCTTTGTTTTTAAAATTCGCAGTCCATAAAATCAAATCAAAATGTATTGTTACGATTGTGGCCATCATACAGTACGTTCACGTTGTGAACAGCGATAGTATAAACGCAAAGGTCGATTGTTTATTGTAGGCATCGAAACATATGGGAACGTCCGAGATGTAGCGTACAAAGGAAGGCGTGGTTTAGTGATTGAAGAATAAAATCAACAACGACACAAAACACACACTCCGCCCATCGATGATGATGAATGACGATGATTATGACAAGCCATAAATGATATTTCCAGATGCTTATGGGTCATAAACTGAATACCCAAGAATGCACACAATAAGCAGAAAACAGTTTTTCCTATACTTTTAAATCGTGAAACAAACGAAATAAAGCTGTTGTCATAGTCCCCACCAGTGGCAACTGGACAGATTTAAATAGTAAAGTTAAAGCAAATATTAAAGTGTATAGAAGTAGGGTGAAATAAAATCAAGCAAAATCCAGACGAACACAGAAGCCCAGTTCGTAACAATATCTTCATCTATCTGTCACTTACCACTAAGCAGTCGTTATGAAAGACAACCAACATGAATATATTAAAAAAATAGCGCAAGCAACCATCGACAAAATAAAATTGAGCATGCAACCAAAACAGTGGTTGCAACGACGGTTGATAGATGTCGTCCTAGTGTTGAGAGGGGAATATGAGGTTGGGTGTGGTACATATCTCAAACCAAAAAAAAAAAAACTCATTTAAAGTAAAAACTAAAAATAGAGAGTAAAAAAATTGGAGCAGTTTAAACCACGGTGTATTTTAGTGTAATCTGCGGCACATGGTAATCGCAAATCGAATTCAGTAGAACTTAATAAGTTGTCATTGTCGGCACGTCATTGTTTTCCACGCAAATGGCAGTGTAATTGATATTGCATTGCCCGCAATGGTGAAGAAATATATTGCTCTGGATTGACAACGTAGCAAGTGACGCCGTGGTTCCGGTCTGTTGTTTCAGCGGTCATAAGTAATTTATTTAATGAGTATAAATCTCACATTGCCATTTAGCCTTTTGAAGCTTTTTCGAACTTGCAAAAAAGAAAACAATAGTATGGGATTAATAATAAACAACCGCCTACAAGGTTCACTAATGAATGGATTGCCGATTACTGATTTCAAAATTGGAATTGATTTTGGATCGCGTCATCAATTGCTTCATCCAACTATGTGATCAGCTGGTGTTTTGCTAAGAGAGTTTATTAGCCGACCAAAAAATTAAAACACAATCTTCATAATATCTTCATTATCAAAACGTCATTTTAAGATTAAGAAATAAATGTAAGGAGTTTTTATTATCTGTAATTCGTATGATCGTTTTAACTGAAATCTATGTGAATATTTTTAGGGCGGAACTGTTTGACTCCTTGTATATATTTTATAGGTGTGTTAGCAATGTTGAAAGTCGAGGTGCTGGTGGAGGTCAACCTAGTTAATATTGAGTTAAATGTTGGCCTAAATTAGTAATAAGTAAACGAAATTACTTCGGCCTAAAATGACCAAAGTATTGAAATCCTCTCAAAAATTTGGTTGTTCCAAAACCACTTTTCTCGACGTTTTGAAAGTCCATGAGTCTAAAATAGCAACAACAAAAAATGTCCGTCCCTCTGTCTGGATGTCTGGCTGTTTGTTGGTCTGTACCCATGGTATCTCGAGAACGGCTTGCTCGATTTAGAACTTTTTTTTGCCAGTTTGTTTCTATCGAAAAGCTTTAGGAACCTGTGTGTCAAGAGGGTCGGGTATCTGCCATACGAATTGACCGAAAATACCTGGTTATGGAAATATTTACCAATTTTTTATTTATGCTGGGGTAGTTTGGGGTTGAGTTGTGGGTTAAGTCAGGGATCGGGTTGAGTTGAAGTTGAGTTGGACTTAAGTTGGGGTTGGATTAAGATATAGTGAGAAGTTGGCTAATTTTTATATATGTTGGTTTGAGGATTGAATTGAAATAGAGTTTGCGTTTGGGTAGTGGGTTGAATTGGGGGCCGTTTTCGGATTGAATTGGGGTTGGGTTATTGTTTAGTGAGCAGTTGAGCAATCTATATAAGTGAGTGTTTGTATGTATGTAGGTACGTACAACATATGTGTATAATTTTTAGATTAAGTTCTGGAATATAGCCAAGTATGAGGGAACTTGCCTATTTCTCAACCAATAATGAAGAAATTCGGCTTGAGCATTGGAAATGAAATTTTAAAATGATGTTTGAATAAAAAACTGAAATATGGCCAAGTATGATAGAATTTGCCTATTTCTCAACCTTTTTGAATAAAGTTCCGGAATATGGCCAATTATGATGGAACTGGCCTTTTTCTCAACCGAATAACATGAAATTTGACATGTGGGTTGGAAATTGGATTTCTAAAACGATTTTTGAATTGAATTAATGAATACCGAATTTCTAATCACCTTATGAGGTTTCAGCCCTTTAAATTTTTTTGATTGGTGCTCATTACATTCCATCGTTTTCAACTTCAGAGTTATACTAGTCACACTTCAGAGTTATACTAGTTATCGTTGTAAAGAATCAACTGTCAAGTTCAATAGTTATGAAGCAGCTCATGGGCAGTTTAGAAGGTTAATTCGAATATCGATTTAAGTGCAGCCAATTTGCTAGCTCCTTGGAAAATAAAATTAAGCTTAATCCAAATAAAAATTGGGCTTTTCTCAATGGTAAATGAGCAGTGAACAGAACCGTAATATTCACAAATTTTTCTTCACTATATAAGTTATTTATACAAACGCATTGACTCAATTTTCTAAATATCTTCTGAATAGATTCAGTGCAACGCCTCTGAAACCAATATGAAACAGATGAATTTAAATTATTGTTTAAGAAATTGAGAAAAGGTTTCGATTTCAATTTCAACTTTAACTTTAACTTTAACTTCAATATCAACTTTAATTTCAACTTCAACATGAACCTTAACATTATTTTAATTTTAAGTTCAACTTCAACTTCAACTTCAACTTCAACTTCAACTTTAGCTTCAACTTCAAATTCAACTTCAACTTCAACTTCAACTTCAACTTCAACTTCAACTTCAACTTCAACTTCAACTTCAACTTCAACTTCAACTTCAGCTTCAACTTCAACTTCAACTTCAACTTCAATTTCAATTTCAACTTCAACTTCAACTTCAACTTCAACTTCAACTTCAACTTCAACTTCAACTTCAACTTCAACTTCAACTTCAACTTCAACTTCAACTTCAACTTCAACTTCAACTTCAACTTCAACTTCAACTTCAACTTCAACTTCAACTTCAACTTCAACTTCAACTTCAACTTCAACTTCAACTTCAACTTCAACTATAACTATAACTATAACTATAACTTCAACTTCAACTTCAACTTCAACTTCAACTTCAACTTCAACTTCAACTTCAACTTCAACTTCAACTTCAACTTCAACTTCAACTTCAACTTCAACTTCAACTTCAACTTCAACTTCAACTTCAACTTCAACTTCAACTTCAACTTCAACTTCAACTTCAACTTCAACTTCAACTTCAACTTCAACTTCAACTTCAACTTCAACTTCAACTTCAACTTCAACTTCAACTTCAACTTCAACTTCAACTTCAACTTCAACTTCAACTTCAACTTCAACTTCAACTTCAACTTCAACTTCAACTTCAACTTCAACTTCAACTTCAACTTCAACTTCAACTTCAACTTCAACTTCAACTTCAACTTCAACTTCAACTTCAACTTCAACTTCAACTTCAACTTCAACTTCAACTTCAACTTCAACTTCAACTTCAACTTCAACTTCAACTTCAACTTCAACTTCAACTTCAACTTCAACTTCAACTTCAACTTCAACTTCAACTTCAACTTCAACTTCAACTTCAACTTCAACTTCAACTTCAACTTCAACTTCAACTTCAACTTCAACTTCAACTTCAACTTCAACTTCAACTTCAACTTCAACTTCAACTTCAACTTCAACTTCAACTTCAACTTCAACTTCAACTTCAACTTCAACTTCAACTTCAACTTCAACTTCAACTTCAACTTCAACTTCAACTTCAACTTCAACTTCAACTTCAACTTCAACTTCAACTTCAACTTCAACTTCAACTTCAACTTCAACTTCAACTTCAACTTCAACTTCAACTTCAACTTCAACTTCAACTTCAACTTCAACTTCAACTTCAACTTCAACTTCAACTTCAACTTCAACTTCAACTTCAACTTCAACTTCAACTTCAACTTCAACTTCAACTTCAACTTCAACTTCAACTTCAACTTCAACTTCAACTTCAACTTCAACTTCAACTTCAACTTTAACTAAAACTATAACTATAACTATAACTATAACTATAACTATAACTATAACTATAACTATAACTATAACTATAACTATAACTATAACTATAACTATAACTATAACTATAACTATAACTATAACTATAACTATAACTATAACTATAACTATAACTATAACTATAACTATAACTATAACTATAACTTTAACTTCAACTTTAACCTGAAATTCACAACTTCAACTTTAACCTGAACAACTTCAACTTCAACTTCAACTTCAACTTCAACTTCAACTTCAACTTCAACTTCAACTTCAACTTCAACTTCAACTTCAACTTCAACTTCAACTTCAACTTCAACTTCAACTTCAACTTCAACTTCAACTTCAACTTCAACTTCAACTTCAACTTCAACTTCAACTTCAACTTCAACTTCAACTTCAACTTCAACTTCAACTTCAACTTCAACTTCAACTTCAACTTCAACTTCAACTTCAACTTCAACTTCAACTTCAACTTCAACTTCAACTTCAACTTCAACTTCAACTTCAACTTCAACTTCAACTTCAACTTCAACTTCAACTTTAACTATAACTATAACTATAACTATAACTATAACTATAACTATAACTATAACTATAACTATAACTATAACTATAACTATAACTATAACTATAACTATAACTATAACTATAACTATAACTATAACTATAACTATAACTATAACTATAACTTTAACTTTAACTTTAACTTTAACTTTAAACACAACTTTAAAACATTCAAATGAGTTCTGGGATGAAGCTAATTAATACGTTTCTCACTTGATCAGGCACTTTATTTTGTTTGCAGCTTCTTAAATATCAGTTCTGTTCACAATTCCAACATTTTTTTACAAATATTAGTGACCATAACTTTATTTTTTCGTCAATCTTTTACAAAGCCAATTTTTTCCACCACATAAGATTATCGGTTTTAGAAAAGTTGATTATTATTTTGACGACTTTCTTGCATAAACAGATTTTGATATACTGATCCTGAAGCAACATATAAGTTAATCACTGAGAAGTACGATCCGAATACGATTTAATTAAACAATTTACAACTATTAAAAGAGTCGTTGTTGAATTGAAGAATAATTGTTGCCTCTGGATTACATATACATTGTGGAAGCTCATTATCAGGCGGATCTGAATTTTAAAGAAGTACAAATTAGACTCTAACTAGAAAGCCGAAATCAACTTTGGAATTTTTATTTTGTTTTTTCATAACATCATATGTACCATCACACCATCATACCATCATACTATCATATCATCATCCTATCATACCATCGTACCATCATATCACCCTACCATCATACCATCATACCATCATAACATCGTAGCATGGTACTCTTATACCACCAAACCATCATACCATCATACCATGATACCATGATACCAAGATACCATCATACCAGCATACAATTATACCATCACATACCATCATACCAACTCTAACTAAACTGTCAAGTACATCCCAAATTCAGTATCCCACTCAATATTCAAATCGGCATATATGAAAAAATGGTAAGTAAACCTTTATATAACCGAATGGTTTTGGGTCAATTCCTATGGCAGGTACCCGACTTTCCTGACGTGCACTGTCCAAAAGATTTTTAATTCTTTATCTTGACCGTAGAAACAGATAGGAGAAAAAATCCAAATCGGACAAGCCGTTCTCGAGGTATTAGGGATACAGACATCCAGACGTCCAGACAGACGGACATTTTTTGTTTGTTCTTTTTTCAAAACGTCGAGAAAAGTGGTTTTGGACCAACCAAATTTTTGCTCATTGGTCTTTTTAGACCGAAGTAAATCGAATTTTAATGAAATACTAATGACAATGAGATAGGTATTGCTTTTAATGTTAACTTCGTCAAGCCCGAAAAAAACCCGCGAATGGGTTCACAACAATTTAAAATTAAACACTAATAATAATAAAACAATATTATAGCTGCAACATTTAGATAAACAATTAACTCATTTCATTTTCAGTTAAACAGTTCAGTTTGGTTTAAAGGCACATGAATTTTTGATTCAGCCCCCATATATTATAAAAGCTCTCTTTGCATATAGTCAAATTAAGTCCCTCACCTTGATATATTAATAATAATTTGTGTAGTCTAGAAAATTTGGCAAACAAATTAATATTGTTACGAATGTAAAACTCAAAGTTCACAAAAGCTTTTATACTTTTATCAGCTTTGTTTCACAAAAGTTTATTAAATATTTGTAAAATATGGAAATTTTAACTACCTACACACCAAATAGTCTATACACCAATGAACTAATATAAACTATTTAACCTATTGACTGGCAAAAAGGCAAAAATTCTCATCATCAATGTGTTGAACTTTTATGTACATAGTTCCATATTTTCTTTATGTTCAACATATTTACTAAACACCAAAAAGTTTTGTATAATAGTTTTCGTTTTCTTTTTAATGAGTTTTAAAATCTTTTTTAATTTTAAGAAACAAACTTTTCGTTTTTAATATTCGTTTATATAATTAACAAGAAGTGAAGAAAAGCATTTTTCAAGCTTGTTCCGCTTATTATTGTTGTTTGAATATTATGGGTTTCATTTTTAATTAAAATCTATATTTTATTTAATATAATTAAGCTATACAGTGTTTCAAGTAATAAAAGTAATAATAATAAATTTTAACTATTTAGTTTAAAAACGAAAACTGTTTTTTATGGCACAGGTTTCTTGCTGTCGAATATTTTATTGTAATAATTATAATATTGTTTCTAGATGGAAGTAAAGTTCAAAGAATTATTAATATGTAAACTTATGTACATAAGTATTCATATTCATTACTTATTACGCTTGATCGTATTTTGCACTCAATCAACAAATTCCTCTTTAGGGAATACTGCGTCCACACGAATACCAATTAATATTGATGCCTTAAACATAAACATTAAACTAATAAATTTTAATGATCTAAATTAACTTTACACGTTCGAATATCGCGACACATTTAACCATAATAATCATAAAAAATTATGTCTTATTAATCAAACAAACAATTTAATGCTGAGCATATAATTATTTATGATTATTATGATTATATACGATTAAATTGACGTAATTATTGGTGTCGCATAAAAATACAATAGCTAAACCAGAATAATGCTGAAGTTCCGGTGACATAGTATATATTTAGTACGACACAAGATAATTTTGATTGCAGAACTATACACATATATTATATTATGCACATCTTTCATTCGTTAAAAAGCCAAAACTACCGCAAAACCACTAAAAACCATAAATTTTCATTTTATTATTCAGTGGCAAACACACAAACAAGCACTAATAAAATATTTTTGCTGTACACTGTAGTAACCAAGTTTAAATTAAATTTGATATAATTTACGATCGCAATCGTATGATGTTGTGTATATACATATAAGCTGCGAGTAAAGTAGTTTTTTACGTATGAGCGAACAGAAGCACTGTGTCTTACAAGTAAGTAAAGAGGTAGCGATAGGCAACAAGCAAAACAAAAATTGAATTACATACAGAAGAACATAAAACGATGTGATAACAATTAAACGAAATGTCTTTATGTTCTTATATCGATTCACTTGCCTTACATTTTTTTTGGAGAATTTTGTAGGTAGCCGGCGTATTACACGGTACTCGATTTGTTTGTGATTTAATTTTAACACAAATTCACTAATTATAAATAGTGTTTGAAGTTTATGTTATAGTTAGTTTGTGGGCCAAAACACTCGATGTCTGTATAACTGCAAATGGATTCAAAACTAATATAATAATGAATCCAGTTTTGAGGCATCAACTAATATGCTTCTGAATTTTTTGTGGTTTGAACAATATTCCGTATCTTCTCGGCATGAACTGGTTCAGAAAGTAATATTTCCAATTACATATACCGCAGCTCCATCCTTGTGGGCAATAAATAACGCTCCATGATTTTTTAGTAATTTTTTTTTTTTTTAATCCACAGGAAGTCACTTTTCTCTTACATTTGACAATGATTGTTAAATTTCTTAAATAGATTACGAAATTGGATGAATATTAAGATTTGAATAATATTCATAATAGCATTTTACATTCGATTTAAGCTACTCGACACCAATACACCATTTTCATTCGGCCTAAAGTGTTTTCAATTACATTTTAACCTTTTGCAAATCATTTTAATCATTTCACAAAACATTTGGAAATAAAATTGAACGAAATTTTTTAAATCTAATTGGACGCACAAATTCAATACTTCGACATTTGAAATTTTGTTTTATTCGTACATCGAGCCTTACGCAAATGGTTTAAAACTGTCTTGTGATCGATATTTAAATCCTTAGCAATATCATGGCTGTTTATATGTTGGTATTCTTCGAGTGAGGTGCATCTTTGAGCTCGAAATTTTCAAAACGGAATCGAGCAAACCAGCTACATGCTGTTGCATTCGATTAATCATCTTGGCCTTAAACACACCAATTTTTTCCCGAGGCTTGCGCATCGTTTTCGCCTTAATCGTAGCTAAAATGCAAAATATGGCGCATTTTTTCAGAAATTCCACTCATTTTCACACTAATATAACGAACAAGAAAATTGTAGACTGAAATGTCATCTTTCACAAGCGCATCAGTATGGCGCAATCTGATGACATTAAACACCATCTAGTGACATAAATATCTCAATAGTTTTTCCCCAAAACCTAATAAATTTGCTAAATTGTTTTATAACTTTTGGTGGAATCCATTTAATGTAATTTTTGTAAAGATTTTAGTTAAATCAATCAACACGTCCACAAAAGTTATTGCTATTTGTCATAAATTTCAAATTTATCTGTTTACTTCACGGTATATAAATCTGGCAAAATTCTAGGTCTGAAGGAAAAAAATAATGTCAGATGAGGCCAGCGAATTCACAACATTAGCTGTTAGGAATCATCCTTTAGTATACCGAAATTCTTCTTGAACGACTTGAGACCACCCATTTTCAACATACTCATAAATCTTACTTAATATTTTGTCTAATTTTAAATTTTCTTCTATCTCTTCCACTGTTATTATATGGAAGGTTAACCACGAAATCCATTACATCGAGATTAAAATGATAAACCAGGATAAACCAGGGATGACGTTATTAGAAATTCATCCCTTAAAGGTTAGCTTTTAAATTTTATGTCATAATCATACATACCAAGTATGGTGGACCAACGTAACAATCTGAATATTTGCTCTGCCGATGTCCATTTTCTTGGATGAAATATCTGTTTCAATGCCTGATTATCACAATAAATTGAAAATGTATGTCCCAATAAATATTTATGAAATTTAAGTAATGTAAAAATAATTGCAAGGGCCTCTTGGTGAAGTAGAGTCGCAGTGCTTCTTAAACTTTTTCATACTGCGGCCCCCGAAATCTGAAAAAATAAAACCCAGGACTCCCAAAAATTCAATAATATTGAATTTAAACGTCTCATATCCATGTCTCGCCAATTAAAAAAAATGTTTTACCAACCCAAAATATTCTCTCAGCATTATCCGATTTGAAGGTAAACAAATGCATATACGCAAAAATTATACAATTCCAGAAAATTGTTAAGCTTGATTTAGCAAAACATGAAAAGATTGTACATAAGGAACTATTAAAAATTAGATGGAGCTGTAAAAGGTTCCGGAAGTAAATATTTTAGGTGAACATTTTTGAACTTACTATTCTAAATTTATCAAAATTCTATTTTTCCACGTTCCTCTAATTCGCCAGTTATGCGACCCGAATTTGATTCGTTTTTAATTTTTGTGTCAAATTAGTTTTACTTAGCTATTTAAAACCAAATTTGGATTTAATTTATATTCTTATGAATTATCGATATCCAAATTTTGAAATTTTATTTAGGACGAGTACTTTCAAAACAAAAAAAAACGAGAACTGGCCATAGCATAGAAAAAACGAAAGCTGTTTTTTTTTGTCCCAAAGGGGGTGGGGTTTATAAAAAAATAAAAATAAACGTTCAATATAAAACCATTAAGACGAAATGTATATTTCGTGGAAACTGTCCTACGGCTAAAAAGGCACTTTCAATACCACGGAAGATAGTTGTATAGTTAAAAATTATCGACAGGCTAACTAAAACCAATTCCTACCAACTGTTTGCTTTAAACAAAACTGCTACTCCTTTTATAATTCTAGTCAAGTGCATTGCGTTGAATAGTAAACGGTTTTATTTCCCAAATCTGGTGCCAATACTTTTTCCTTAATTGGCCACTTCCATGATAAATTAATCGGATTAATTGAACTAGGAATCAGATTTGGTAGATTTGGGTATATTTGCAAATCAATCAAAAGATTTTTTTTTTTGTGAAAATTAGAATGGCACCAATCACTGTGTTTTACGGGAATTTTGTCTTAAGATAGTTAGAGAAATGTTCGGTAAGTATTCGAAAAATTTACCAATATTTCGGTAATCATCCGGTTAATCGGTATTGGATTCCCTAAGTTGCTACTTCATAAAATTGTATTATGGACAATATTTTTTTTATGTTTATCCAAATTTTAACATGACCTGCAGCAACTTAAATGATAGTGGTCAGGTGTGAAGTTGCTGGGGCGATTCAAGTTGGCACTTGCGGCCAGCTCCGTAACTTGCAACTTCCACAAGTGCTCGTGTTGCCTCCACGAGGTGACCGCTGGTAACTAGATTAATGATTTTTTTGGCTTCTAGGCTAAAACACAGCGCTAAAGGAGCCTACCTTGAACAAATCGCTGGGCTGGGTTAAGGTGTTAATCGTACAGTGCCGGTAATCGAGAAGACTGGGGGCCAGTTTTAAAACTAGCTCAGTCGTTAACGGTGGATCCGGATACTTGGCGCCCTCCGGATTAAGTAGCTTTATTTGTGTACTGCGGATCTCTGCACAGATGGACACTTTTTTCTCCGCTACTCGTGGGAACTAGTATGGGTCTTAATGAAACTAAACAACAACAGAAAGAGTCCGGCTCTCTAAAAAATCCGGAAAATGTGGACAGAGAGACTTGGGTCTGTAGGCCTGACTCTAAGTCTACAAATAAACAACGGGACATAAGCTCAAGCTAGGCTGGTCCCTCCACTCGTGTCACCAAATATTAGTATACAAATACAAAGCGGAACCAAAGCACGAAGGAAGCTGGTTCCTCAAAACCAACTTATAATACTAGGAGGAAGGCCTGGAGGCCCTGGAAAATATCAACAACATCTCACCAGAAGACAGGACGGATAAAGACAAAGCCACGCTTGCGTGGGCCAAAGAAATCACCGAGAAAATGTCGGAAGGCCCTTCAGCTGGCTCACAGGTTAAAAAGAAATAGATCTCAGGAAGAAAGTCCTAAAATCGCAAGGCGGACAAAACTCCATGCTACCACTATGAGGCCTTTTAACGAGGTCCTCAAGGATCAGCTGGTTGTGGCAGTTATTGACAAATCCTAAGAGGATGGCAGTATCACGCCTGCCAATTGGAGGAAGGTGGAAGGGGCCCTAGCCACCACCTACCTGAAAGTCCTGTCGGAAAATCCAGGACCTGCTCCGACTTGTCGGGTCGCGGGCTGGCACGACGGCCTGTGCAGATCAGAGGTCCTTGCTGCTTTATAAGAAGGCAGTGGGGGGACTTGGCGAGGTATGGCCGGAGCCAGCCTTGCTGTGATTGATAAGGAGGAGATCCCCTGCAGACCAAAAGCCAGGGTGTACATCCCTTCGGAGCCTAGTGATACGAAAGTGATACTTCAGTTGTTGCAGATTGGCAACCCGGAGTTGCCAACGCATAACTGGAAAGTTGCCTAGCTCGGTCCTAGTGGTCCGTTACCCAAACCTAACCTAACCTAACTTAAATGATGCCTATAATGTGACATGATCTGCCTAATAGTGGTTTAAAATCTCGTTCTGCTTTTATTACAATCAATTCTAAGCCACTGTAATAAAAATCTTTCCCACTGGTGTGATCATATCTGAAATTGAGAAAAATGGTTTGGTACAGTGGTACGAGTGGAGTCATTTTTTACAATTTGTTTTGCTCGTTATGCGAGGTGCTTGTTAAGCGAGGTTTCACTGTAATCTGAACTAATTTACAATTTTTAAGCTAACTACTATACTGTCCTCCGTAATTATGTATGAGCATGTGCCATTGTTTACATTATTTCCAGGTACTGTTCTTCAACCTTCAAGCATACTTCAGCTGGTTCAACTTTACTAACCGATACAGTTTGAATATATTGCACTGCCTCACTCTAAAAATATTATCTCACAATATGTCCAAACTTTTTACAGATGGCACTGTATTGTTTGGCAAATTTTGTCTATTCCACGATGGAGATCTTGGACAACCCTGATGATATCCATTCTCTTGTTTATTAGTATTATTTATCTCCGCATCACTTTTTTGAACCGCCAACTATAAATTTGATTGAATCGCCTCTGTTTCCCGTTCGGTCATTTCCATATTTAAAGCCTTTGCACAAGCCTTGCCAAATTTTTGATATTTTTGACAACTTCACGTCTAACTTTTTATCATTCAATTTCGTAAGTGTTTATCAATGGTTAGTTGAACGAAAGTTTTTGTGGTTGGATCTTCTGGAAACAAGATAATGGTAAGAAGTTTTTTATTCAAAGTATTACTCATTATTAGTTATACATTTTTCCTATCTTTCTGGCAATGTGTGGATACCACAGCAAACCACTGTTGTTCTTTTGAGGCAAACCAATTATCGAGCCATTTTAATGCCGCGTCCCATCGATGCAAATAAATGATAATCGGACAGAGCCAAGTCTGGTGAGTAAGCCGCATGTGAAAGTATTTTCCAATTAAGTGTTTCCAACGTTTCCTTGACTGGTTTTTTTTGTGTGATGGTACATTATGAATGAAGCAAAATCACGTTGTTGGTAGCGATTAGTATTTACGGTTTCACCAGGTTTTAGCAGCTCAAAATAAATCACACTCTTCTGATCCCATCAAATACAGTGCATTGTCTTCCGTCCTTAGTGATTTCGGTTGACCTGGATCAACCCAAGGCTTCTTGCACTTTTTATTCTTAAAATAGATTCCAAGGCTTTTAAAAGTATGGAGACGTTTCTCGTGACACATTCAATTGAGTCGCGAGTTATTTCTCCGTTTGAGCATCATCCTCATCCAACAATGCTTGCAATTCACTTTCTTCAAACTGTTTTGCTGGTCTTCCACGCTCTTTGTTTCACACGTCAAAATCAACACTTTTGAATTTATTAAAATACTCATAGCATTGTGATTTACCAAGAGCATGCTCACCTTAAGCTTCGACGAGGTTTTCATCGAATTATAACAAAACTAGACATTTTTAACACGTAAAAAAACATGCGTTATTGATGCCGATGACGCGGCTTGCCGAAAGGTACATTGACTAGTGGCGCCATTTATTGGTAAATTCCGGTTTTATCTATAGACACCTGGTATATTGATTTGTACTTAAAAGTTTTTTTCATTTACGATCTAGTAGATAATTCAAAGCATTTTAGAAGTACTGATACCGTTGAATCAACAATTATCGTCGTTTATAGATCTCTGGAAATTTGCCAGAAATTTTGTTTTTTTCATAATATCCTAAAGGTTGGATGTAAGCTCCTTTAAACCTTCACTAATAGAAAACGCTTCAACTGTAATCGACCAAATGGTTGGGATACCGTGAAAAACTTTGTAGAAGAAAAGGTCCAAAAACTTCTTCTCGATAAATAAAGCCCGAGTAATTGCAAGTGATTTGCATTGTGTTTTAGCAATAAACGAAAATAAGCTAAACAAAGTAAGTTTTTGTCCAAACCGTCACTTAAGGAATGCACCAAATACACCATCCCCAACGCCTCAGGCCTCGTTTGATCCTCTTTCCTCTTGTTGAGTTTTATAAAATAATTCAAAAGCCTAAAATTGTAGTGTATTGTTACGTTTTTGCCTTGTCAATTAAGGTTCGTATCACTGGATTATGAATAAAACAAAATCAATTCAATTTATCACTAACGAATTTATTTATGTCACACAAAAATTATAACAACACTATTTATTCACGATAATTCACAAAATCACTTTAAATAATTTTCACACAATTTTACTGTTCACTTATAATTTTTATTTCGCACTATAACACTTTTAATTCATTTTTCAATTACTTTTTAATCTTCACACTGTCGCTTTCCAAATACTACTAATCCAATTCGATCTCGTTTGCCTTTTTATATACACAAACCAAAATTCTAGAAAGCTCATGACTTTTCCAGTTAGAATAGCGTAGAACAATTTTATCATGGAAAATTCCATTTTAGTACAGTTTAACATTGAGCTATTAATTTTAACTTATTCTATTACACACTAGGTGTCACGGTCACGTTATATTCTCTATGAAGCCATTTGGAGATAGTGTGAGTTCCATTTCAAAAATGTACATTTAAATTTATTTAATTAACAGTCTTCAAAGTCAGAAAATTTTAACCAATGGAAAACTGACCTCTAATTTTACCAAAACGCTGGGACATAGAAAGTTCGATTCTAAAACTAGTTATTTCTCAATCAATTTTCTCCAAATAAAGAACTTCCAAAAATCTACAAAACACGTGACACAGAACAAGTATAGTGTCAATATTTGGAAATCTGTAGAAATGGAACACACCTGGTCCAATTAGATAGTGGCTTAAATTAATAAAAATGATGGCATTCACAAAATTTTCGACTTGTTAATCAGAGTGAGTTTTTTGATTTGGTGAATTATATAATTCGCTAAGTCAATACGTCTTGCCTCATGCGTAATGTATGAAGTTGGAATTGTATTTTTGTTGTTTGATCGTAGCTACCTGTTGAGTAGACCGAACTTTTTTGTTTGTACGAGCTTATAAGTATGAACCAAACTACCACAGAAAAAGCTCAAGGAAAGTTTTCATTTTTGCAGTCGATACACTTTGTATTGACTTCGGGTTAAAGTACGGGGGGATTTTGATATTTCTATTTTTTTTTTTTGGTAGATATATTTATAAATGATTGGCCTCTTCATTTTTCTGATTAACAAGTCGAAAATGTTGTGAATGCCATTATTTTTAATATATTTTGTCTATAAAAAACCGTTTCTCTTTCTTTTCTCACTATTACATCGATATTTATGTGAGAGTAGTTTAAACGACACAGGTTTGCGCAGACAATTCAAGTTTAATTCGTGGAACACATAAAATTTGATGACTTGAAGATTAAAAAACTAACCAGAAATTATTCAGATTCTGGAAGTTTTCGGAGTATTATTATACACAATTCTGTATTGTCTCTTCAGACTTTACATCAAAATTTCAAAATTCGATAAGCTTTAGAGATTTTTCACGATTTATTGATTACCTTTTGATACTAACCAGAGTTTGCAAAATTAAATTTGTAGTTACCGAAATTGTCCGGTATCCTCTAACAAAGAATTTTGATAGAACGCATTGGGAATTTCATGGTTTTGCTTCATAGTTAGAAATCCATAAAATTTACAAATTTACGGTCAATGCGTACGATGCTAAACAATCGACATCTGTATATTACGACACTTGTTATATTGTTAAATGTACGTAGACGAATTAATTCTTGTTACATGTAATAAAAATAATTAACATTTCGGTTAACACTTTCATGTCAAAAGCTTGAAAATGTCTATCATATTTTGATAATAATCCGGCACGAGTGGGTTGTTTAAAATGAAAATGTGTTATATAGCAGCAAAATACGATACATAGCTATATACCCACTAATATTAAATTATGAAGAAGAAAAGCAATAAAGTTTAATGAAAAACAACAAAAAAAAATTTAGTTAAGATGAAAAACTTAGAGTATTTTGTAGCATAAAATAAATAACGAATTTATAACTGAGAACTTCATGTCATACTCGTATGTATATACGTATGAAGTAATTTTCGTATATTTTTAAATTAAACCAAACCAAAAATCCCGAGAAAAATGGGAAGATGGGTTTGGCAACAACAGCACACAATATTTATGTACACAATTGAAAACAAAATACACTTCAACATTTTTTTTTGTTGTTGTTCGTTTCGGTTGATTGATGATGGCTGTTGATGTTGATGGAACAAAATTCAATCTAAAGCTCTCGCTTATTTATTTAAATTTTTTATCGTTTACTATGCGTACCAATTCAATGATCCATCATATCCCAATAATTTTTTTTTTTTTTGTGTGTCTATTAGACCCTAATTTTCACAACTGGATAGGTTCAAAACACGAAAAATACGGTTTATTCACATCACCAGTATATGTTGTATCCTCTTACTATAAATTATCGTTATTTTATCTCTATATATGCGGTGAAAAGGATATTTTACTAAACTAAAATTTATCATAACTGATGATGGTCTTGGTCTGTATATGTTTGTGGCTACATGTTGATGTTGCGGTACATCTCCAGCATTTAAACGGGATGGAAAAACATGAAAATATTTATGTCGTCTAGACATAAATTCAATTCAACTTTTGCCCTTTTATGTTTGTGTTTGTATATATTCTTAGTGTCTGGTGAGTGTAAATCTCTCTGTCAACAAAATTATCAGATAAATTATGTGTATGCGGGTGAAATTAAAACTTGCTCCTGCATGCTAACTAACGGCAGTATAAATTATGTGACGATACCAAACATTGAAGGGTTAATTTTTCCAAATAATCTAAACAGTAAAATGAAAATTTATGCAAAACCTATCCTTTAGAGAAATTGTTTACTACATCAGGCTAAGTATATTTCTGTGTATAGTAGACAACATATAGAGAATAGTTGTAGTTTAAAACTATTGTGGTGCTAAAAATTAAATTATGCATATGTAATACCCAAATATGAAATAAGTTACCATATATACCACCCAAATACCCTACATTTTGTTATAATTGGGACGTTGCTGTTATTCAAATTGAAAATTGTTGCAGGATGTTGAAAAACATATTTTAAATTTAAATCGAGTCATGATTTACTTCAGTTGTCTCTGTATTCGTGAACTAAAGGCAATTTTCAGTAAATTTCAGCTAACCGTTCATCAAATATTGAAATTTTGATTAGATCAGACCCTCCAATTTATTGTATAATGAAAGGTATGAAAGGGCCATTGCTAACGTAATGGAAAAGGATAATTTTAACCATTTGCGTCGAAGGTTTTAAAAGTCGAAAATATCAGCATTAAAATCAGTACCGTATTTGCGTCTATAAGAGAATAGAACCTCCGAAGTCCTTTCAAAAAAAAAAGAAACAACATAAATTAAAATTCTAGGTCTTCACAAGAACCCAAGGACAGATTAGGTAAATAATGTTAAAATGACAAAAAATGTCGTTTGTTAAAAACTACTACTCAAGACGTTTTGAAGTTCCATGAGTCCGAAACAGCAAATGCAAATATTAAAGGGCTGGAAACTGACGAGGTCCCAAAAATAACGTGCTGTTAATCTTACCTCCAACTCAATTCCCAGATCAATCCCTAACAAAATCCCTAAATCTCCTACTCAATCCTTAGCCAAAACATCAACTCAATTTCTAACTCAAACTCCAACACAATCGCAATACAATCATCAAATCAACCCTCAACTCAATCATGAATTCAAACCCAAATCAACTTAAAAATCAAACCTTTAACCTAACCCCAAATTCAACCCAACTTCAACTCAACCCAAGTCCAAAACAATTATCAAATCTCAAATAAATCCCCAAACTCAACTTCGACAAAACTCCCAACTGAACCACCAACTCAACCACAAACTCAGCGTTCAACTCAAACCTTAAATCAACACGATACGAAAGCTCAACATCAACTCTAATTCGACCAATAACTCAACCATTAACTTAACTCGACAAAATACATTCACATGAGCTCAATTAAAAACAACTCAAGCTATATCAACTTCAACTCGACCAGCAACCCCGTCCGTCAATCTGCCACAAACTCAACGCTCAACTCTACTACCAAATCAATATGAACTCAACGCTAATCAACCCAAGCAATTCTAACTCAATCCTCAATTCAACCCTCAAATAAATTCCTAGATGAACTGCTTATTCAACCCTAACCCAACCCCAGCTCAACTCCAAATCAACCCGCAAATCGAAGCCAAAGTCAACCTTCAAAGTTAACCCGTACATGACTGAATGGGGTTGAGTTGGTTTTGCGTTAGAATTGGGTTACGGTTCAATTATAGTTGACTAGGGGATAATTTTAGTGTTGTATAGTTGTTTGGAGCGTGTTTATTTGAGAATTAAGTCGGACGTTGTATTCAGGGTTAAGTTGACGGTGGAGTTGGTGGTCGATTGGATGTTAAGTTATAGAATTTTTGATATGAATTTTCATACCTATACAGGTTCCAGACCATGTTGATTTAGGTATTGAGTTGGGCGTTTGGGGTTTACTGGAGAGAGTTGGGGTTGATGTTGAGTTGGGAGTTAGTGTAAACGCTTATATTCTTCGGGGGTTAAGTTGGGTTGAGAGGTTGAGTTTAAGTTGAGTTGTGGTTTATTGAGAGGTTGGAGATCGAGTTGACGGTTTAGTTGGAGTTTATTACAGATTGAGTTGATTTAAAGAATGACTTGTGCCTTGAGTTCAGGGTTGTTTTAAGGGCTAAGATTTGGGTCGACCTAAAGTTGAGTTAGGGTTGGGCAAACCAAATTTTTCATCAATCTTGATTTGATTTTAATAGTTTTGGTCTTTGCGGATCGGAGTTAAGAGGTCCATCCATTTGTCTGGATATCGAAATGTCTGGATGTCTCTACCTCCGATATCTCGGAAACAGCTTATCCCATTTGTAACTGTTTTTCAAAGTGGACAATTGAAAAGTTAGAATTTGTTTGTAAATAAGATCGAGTACGTACTATACGAATTTACCCATAACAACGTATTTTGGTTTAATTGAAGTTTTTGCGGATCAAATTTGAGGTTGAGTTAGGTTTGAGTTAAGTTCATGAGATATTTCAAAAAATGTAATCCCTCGTAAGGTAAAAATGACTTTAATGGTAGCTGCATTTTGATTTTATTGTGACGGTGCTACATATCTGCAGGCCCTCAAACACGCTCTTTCCAACTACTATGATTTTACGGTTATCGCAGTGCCTATATCTATTGAAATCGCTGTATTTCAGTTGGTTCAAACTGATCACCGAATTTGCCGTAGCCAATAACTACAGTCTCAATAAGTCCTAAAACAAGAGTGCCTTGTATGATTAATGGTTTATTTTAAAGCCTATAAGGCAGATTTAGATGACTAGCTTGACAAAACTGTATTTTGATCATGTTCACCAAGCTTTGGGTATACTGAAAAATAGTCGTCCGAGCAATAAATCGGTGACGACAATCAATTCATTGACTTTTTAAACCAAAAGTCGAACGTAATTTAAATACTGAGCAGGTGGCATTCGCTTGTATCCAGGGGTTTCTCAGGCTCATCGAAGGGACTTGTTATGATTCAATATATAGTTATATGGTTACTGATAATATAATACTTTTATTCAATATTTTGATTAAAATTTGTACCAAAGAACACTAGAAAAATGTTGACATCTGGACAAAAGAGGGACATCTACTTGATCTCCATTGAATTCCAGTTCAAAAATAAAAATAAGTAACATTATATTTCAGTACACACACTAAATAATAACTGTTTTATAACTATGAATTAGAGCCTCAACATCACCCAAAACCTAGACATTCATAGTTTCCTCCAAGTCATCCTATTCTTCAAGCGAATATGTAGCTTAGAACACACTCCCGCCCAGCAAATCTCAGCAAACGGCGGCTCCTCACTTGCAATCCAAAACCGGTCGCTATTTCATCGACTCAATTATTTTGTTGCCGTCCTAATATTTTGGGTGAAGTTCTGCGGCGTTAAAAATAAAACTCGGTCAAAAGACCACCACCTCTTTAGGCAGAACTGCTTTCTTGTTTTTCTCAAAAAAATATATCCATTTAGCAATCGGAGATAGCACACAATGAACAGTTTCAACTAATTTCCAAAACGATTCGTTCAGGATGAACGAGATGGTAAATACCTTGCCTTGTATTAATAGAAAATTAAACATCAAATCCCCAACAGTTTATATAATATAAGTCGACTTAAGCCGTTTTATTTCTAGAACTTAAATTTATAGATAAACCGAATCTTGAACATGAGCAAGTTAAGTTCATCACAGATGTACTCTTCTCAAGTCCAATAAAATTATAAATCAAGACGAGAGGTTGTATTGATGTCATAATTTGTCATGGAGTCCCTACATACGTTCGACCAAGCGTCAGTACAGATTTTACCGGTAATATTGAAAAACTTGTTGAAGAGGGCTTCTATTATTCGCCCTTGGTGAATCTAGCGCCTCTCCCTTTCTTTGAAGCAATCTGTATTGGCCCCGCATAATCAACTCCGCATGAACTAAATGGTCTTGCTGCTTTCAACCTTGTTATTGGCAAATCACCCATCAACTGCTTGGATGTTTTCGCATTATTTATGAAACATGTGACGCACTTTCCCACAATTTTTCTTATGCTGCTTCTTCCTCCAACTATCCAAAATTGTTGTCTTATCATAGATGAAAGGTTAGTGATAGTCCAGGGTGTAGATTAAATACATGTATGTGCGATATGATAATTCTGCTGAATATGTCACCTCTTGGCAGGATCACTGGATGCTTGTAGTCATATTGGCAATCTGAACGTCTTAGTCTGTATTGACCACCAACCCTCAAAATACTATTCGCATCTACAAACGGCACCAATGACAGAATATTTCTAGTTTTTCTTATTTCTGCCCCTTTGTCAGCAAATAATCGATCTCCTGGCCAAATGACTCTCTCTGCACATACCGTATGATATGGAGTTTGTGGCGTTACGTGTTTCGTCTACAGCGAGGTAACATAAAGCTCTTTCAGTCTTTGGTAAATGCAAGTTTCTAATAAACCGTAAGACATATAGGCGACGACACGAACCAGCTTGGTATACGATGAAATCATTTGCAGCAACCGATCAAAGATATCTTCCTGGTTTTCGGCGTTAAAAATGAGCGGTTTACTTCTCTTTCGTTCTTCGCTTACGAGTTCTGCGTGACTATCTTCTTCAATTTAAGACTAATAAACCAAATTAGTATTTTGCAGCCATTTTGGGCCCTGCCACCATTGTCATAAATTTAACAATTTTGATGGGGGTACTCCTCGGGATGCGTGGTCATCTGGATTTTGCTCAGATCGTACATGATGTGCTATTTGCCACAAAGGTTTTCCATCTTACCGGATGGCTAGATAACCGCATCATCACAATAGTGGAATCCGTCCACGCATAACATTCTACTGGTTGCCTCATTGTTTCCTTTACCAAAGCTATTAGTCTTGTCAGCAAGTGCGCGCCACACAACTCCAGTCTTGGCAACGATACCTGTTTAATGGGTGCCAATTTTTTTGTTGTGGATGCCATTAAATTAACTTTCACTGCGCCATTTTCGTCTACCGTTCTGCAATACACTACAGCAGCATATGCCTTTTCGCTCGCATCTGAGAAACCGTGCAACTCAACCTTACCGACCTTTAGAATGTATCGGTTTATTCGTATGTTTTCTAGAAGATCATCGGATAGCGCATCGTCCTAGCCCAGCTTCATCAAACAAAGATTTTAGAAAATTATTTTCATTAAGATTTTTGCTGGAGATAGCCTACCGAGAGGATCAAACAGTCTGGAGTATTCAGAAATAATTCGCCGCTTGGTTGGTTGTGAACATTCCTCCAGGTTTAACTTAAATGAAAAAAACGTCATCATTAACATTCCACTAGAGGCCTAATATTCTCGCTTATAGTGAATTTTGGAACATCAAAATTTGAACTGCATTCTCTGTCGTCATAATATTAGATAAGTTCGACTTCCATGCGCCCTTTTTGCGCTTCAAAAGAATTCGCTCCGGAAACGAAATCATCAACGTAAAAATCATTTAAAATGTGTTGGACGACATTTGGATGGTCGAGCTGATTATCGTAGGCTACTTGGTGCAAGGTTCTTTTAGCCAAAAATTAAGAACTGGACAATCGGAATGTGACAGTGTTGAGTCTATAATGCCTGTATCCGTTAAAATTGAGTGTCCTTTTCAGAGACCAAAACTTGGTTGTACATTTTCTCAATGTCGTCCGTCTGTGCTATTTTGTGATTGCGAAACCTCATCAAAATCGACCATAAAGTAGGCTGAATCACTGGGCCCACTAGCATCAAATACGACTCTTAACTTGGTCGTTTCACTCGACTCCTTTAACACGCAGTGATGTGGTAAATAAAATGATTTGATATATTCATTAATAAACTTACAATAATCGTCCTTTAGCAAAGTGTTCCCCTGCAGCTTTCTTTCCAGTGCAAGAAATCTTCTTTTAACGGAATTCTCGGAGTTTCCTAGTTGAGCGGCCATTTTTTTAAACGGAATTTCAACCACATATCTGTCAGCTTCATTTCGCTTGTGCTTTGACTTATATTGTTCTTCACACTCTCTTAGGAACGCTTTAAAGTAATATCAATATCGATTCCCAAATTAAGATTTAAGGTGCAGTTATTTAATTGAACTGATTGACTTCTCTCCACGCTATCTTTATTTGTAGTCCCTGCTATAATCCAACCAAAGAGTGTTCGCTGAGCCACTACGGTATTGCTGGCATTTGTGAGTCGCCCATCTAGAAATATATGGAAAAATCGATCCGCATTTTTTAAATCACTCAGAAAACTGCAATCAAGGAAAGTGAACTCGAAACTTGGCAGCTTACTTGGAAGTTGCCCGATTACAAGAGCATCGATTCATATTTCATCTTTACTAGAGTATAATGATTTTACTGTGATAGAAGCCGCATTTACCTTTGTTCTAGGCAATCTTAAACGCTTAATCTTAAACCAGAGTCCAGCAACACACATCACAATTAAATAATGTTTCCTATGACATTTGCCGACTGATTGATGGTTTGGGGACAAACAGTTCAAACAAAGTTTTCTCTCAGACACAAATCCTCGCCTTTCAGAAATACTTAAAAGGAGAAACTGTTCGCATTTGCTGAGGTAATGCCCTTGAGAGGATTTAAGATACACTGGCTCAGTAGACGAAGGAAAATCCTTCTCAACCGTATCATTTGCCCATGCTTGCTTGGTCACGCTATCCAATTTGTTAACTAAAATGTGAATTAGCCATGGGTCTCTTCTTTCTGCTTCGCTGCCTAACACTTTCAACCCTCTGATGACTTCATTTTGATGCAACGCTTTTGCCGAAACTTTTGTAATTGCTGGTTCATCAACGAACTGCTTAATAAGATTTGCCACTACCAGTCGTTTTTTGTCGAACCTTTCTTTAATTTTGTCCCAAGCCTCTTTATATTTTGCCTCAGTTACGGCGATGTGACGAACCAATGCGGCAGCTTCATCTGTTAACAGTCCTTTTAGGTATTGAAATTTGATTACCTTTGATATTTTAGGATTGCTGTCGATCGATGCTTCAAATAGGTCCTTGTTGAATGACGGAACCTAATAATAATGACCGGAAAAGTGGGAATATTAATTCTTGGAAGTCTGACCTTACTATCTCTTTGAAAGATTGCTGATTTATCATAAGTTCGTCGATTGAAGTATTATGAGAACGCTTAACTGTTTCGGCTTCACGCTCCTTTTGGGCTCGCACTAACACTTGTTTCAATTTAAAATAAGACGCTTCTATTGCATTTTGAAGAGCTAGTCTTTCCATTCATCTTCAAGTAGCTGAATATTGGTTTGAACCTCTTCCAAACCGGTATCTTCATTGAATTTGGCTACAGAAGTTCCAATATTAGCAAAACGTGTAGAAATTCGTAGCGCACGGTTGGTAGACATTTTGTGGGAAGAAACAAACAAATTTTGTATTTCATTAGATAAAGACATTTGTCTGTGCCAAATATTAAAACCATCTGGAATGCCCATTTAAAAGATTGATGATTGATTTCCCATATAACTGTACACTATATCATTTCCCAGGACCAACAACAAGTTGCAAAAATAAGCTTAAAAAGCTCCTTTAATATTCCGCTCCTATAAATTTTATATTACATTTTTTTAATCAAGCCTTGAATAATAATTTTATCTGAATTAAAGCATTTTAACATCACCTAAACTTAATTTGTTCACTGTCTCAATGCTCAATCCCAAATCAAATTCCATTCCATTAAAATTTCATTCAAATTAAAACGCACACAAACAACTACACGAACAGCATAATTTACTTGTTAATTTTGGTTCTCTATAGGCTACCACTACCATGCCTTCCTTACCATCCAAATGCAACAAAGAATCTCTTAATAACTTTTCTCCAGTTTGCTATACAATACCAAATCGTTAAAGGAGAAATCGTACAAGTCGTATGTTCCCCCAGAAATGAAATTCATTCGTTATACGATGTTAAGGGGAATAAATCAAGCAAATCGCTAAATTATGAATGAATCCGTTGATTTTTTTTTTTTTTTTCATTTTACACAGAGAGTAGAAGATAATATTGAAAAGTTATTTAGTATTCCAGTCTTATCACGATTCTGCAAGGCAGCGGATAACCAATTTTTTGTTTCTCGCGAATTCCATTAATTTTGGAGGATTCACTTAGAAAAAAATAAAAAATTTTTGTTTTTATTCCAGGTTCCAGCAAATTTATATTTGTCACGAAATTTAATCATACTCGGCAGCATTTTTACAAAGAAGTTGAAGAAATTTTGTACACAAAGATCGATCTGTATACAAAACATTACAGAGCGGCGCGTAAAATTCATTTCCGAAATAATCTTATTTAAATATTTGTATTTATTATTGTATTTACATATTTGTTATTTTTTTCAATTAGATTTTTAGATTTTTTTTTGTTTTTGTTAGACAATCCTTAGGATTTGGATATAAGACGAGAATTTTATTTCGATTTGATTTTTATTTCGTTTGTTTGTTACTTGCTTTTGTATTTGTGGAGATTAAGAGGCAATGACATACTGTTTCTGCTGGCAAACACTCTGTGGAAAAGGAAATCGAGGATTATGCAATGAAATTAACTGTTTGCGGATTAAACATGACTCAGTTGATTTTATACACGCTCACCAATTCCACTCGAGTCTGAAGAATTTCAAAAAATACTGCAAGTGCACAATTAGCTTCTAAAATGTGTTGGCACACTAAACGCAAGTTTCACAACAAATTCAGTGGCGTTATGGTTTGACGTCATCTCCAAATTATCAAAATAAAACGGCGAACAGAGAGGTTAAAAATCAAATTAAATTAAAATTATATTAAACGTTAAAAGTGAATCAAAGTGCTTTAATTAATTATTGGACCAAGTAAATATAACACATCAATCATCATCAAACGCAATATCTAATTCAGCATCACATACGCTCATGACATCATCCAGCCAACCTAGCACTATGTGCAAGGTATGCAAATCGACTAGTCATTACATTCAACAATGTGAGCAATTGCTGAAACTGACACCAACTGAACGGTTTCAAGAAATTAAACAGCTTTAGTTGTGTGTAAATTGTCTTCGTAAAGGACATCAAATCCCACAAAGCAGATCTTCGTCCTGCAAAATATGCCGCAAACGACATAACACCTTGTTGCACAATCCAGATGCTTTTAACGCAACGTCTGGTGAGTCAACAAATCAATCCGATTAGTAACTATTAACGGTCAATGTAACACCCAAACGTTAGTTTCAAATTGTTTCACCACGACCGAACAAGTAATACTCTCAACAGCTATAATTCATGTAATGAATAATAATGGTGAATACATTCAGCTACCATCGTCCTTCTAGCCAAATACCAGTGAGTTCGTTAATTTATTCGAAGCGTTGATAATTACAACGCATTTTTTATCCAGAAACCGGTTTATTAACATTCCGTTTTACCTTTAGATTAGTATAGCTCCATTTTACGGCAGTTGTACAGGGAGGCAATCATTTTATGATTTATTTTCATCCACGATCCACGAAAACACAGCACAAAAAATCCAATATTTGAAGGAATTTTTGAGAGATGTAGCCGCTAACCTTTTAAAACATCTTCCAATTTCCGATGCAAATTATATTGAAGCGTTAAACAAATTGAAGAACAGGTACGATAGGAAACGTCATTTATCAAAAGTTTTATAGATTTACCAATTCATTTTTTATAAAAAAGAATGAATACATTCAAATTATAAAAAATTTTACAAAGTAACAAAAGCACACAAAACAGTGAAAAAATGGAAATCCATTCACACAATAATTACCAATTCAATTGAACATCGCATCATATTTTGCTTAATTATCCGTCCAGTCAATATTCAGGTTTTTAATGAACCTGACAATACTGCCTCCCGGTACGTGATACATACTATCTGGGCTTATTGCTCTCCCTCCTAGAGGTTTACTACAGTATGTAGTTCCGCTAGAAAGACTATAGCATTGGAGCGCAATAACCTCGAGAGGGTTGTCCCACTCCCGTATATTCCTACTCCTGCCCCGTATTCCGTTTGATTTTACTCTTACGATGCTGGGAATAGCAAATCGCCTGTAGGTCACCCAGCTTTACTAAAGGAATGCTAAATAAAACTGGAGGTTGCCTGGTATCCAGTGTCCGCATATTTTGGACTGATTAACCTATCAGCCATTCATCCATCGGCATATGCTGTTCCACCTTAGATTAGGGTTTTTTGTCAAGGTTTTCTGCTTTAGCGCCGTACTTTAGCCTCTGCCAAATGGCCAAAAATGTGCCAAATGGCCTTAGTTACCAGTGGTTGCCACGAGGAGGTAGCACATACACTTGCGAATTGTGAACAGGTTACCCCTTACACAATTGTACCCATCAAGCAGTTGCCTAATGAGAAGACCAGAACAGCTCACTTGATGCGCTCCCTACTGGAAGGTTACGGAGCTGGTAGATTAATCTACTTAACTTTGGTCCCCCCTCCAATAGACGCCAAATCACCCCTCCTAGATGTTGCAAGCTTTGCTGAAAAATGGGTGGGCATTGGCACAGAACATGTTCCGCTGATTCCGCTTCCAGATCGCAGAAGCGGCATCCATCTGTCGTAATTAGGCCCATCTTCTTAAGGTGATATCTTAGCGGGACATGACCTGTGAGGAAGCCAGTAAGAATCCTCAACTTAGGTTTCCTAAGTTCAAGACACTCCTTAACCCTGACAGACGAAGGTGTCCCTTAGTGACACCGCAGAAGGGTTCTGGTCCAATAAATGGAGAGGCACAACCCTCACGGGCGAAGCCATCAACTGCCTCATTTCCTTCCATTCCAGTAAGACCTGGCAGCCACATAAGTGTTACCTTATTTGAGCCTGCCAGATGTTTAATAACCATCAGACAATCCCATACCAGCTTTGACTCAACGATATAAGACCTAAGAGCCTTTTTAGTAGTAGTAGTCCCCAAGTACGCCCATAGAATCTTTGACAGGCCCAGAAAGCCTTGGTGGCTCTATTTTGAACTTTCATCAAATGTTGCTTCCAGTTCAGTTTTTTATCTAGGATTACCCCTAGATATTTAACCTCGCTGGAAAAAGGAACAGTAGTACCGTTTAACGAGGGAGCTGTATTATCAAACGCCCCGTCAATGTCCATAAAGGCACAAAGGGCAATTTCTTTATATGTCACTGCTTTTTCAATCCTCGTGACTAGACCGCTAAGGGCCATCACAGTGGATTTACCAGTTTAATACGCAAACTGGTCCCGATGCAGCGGATTCTATTCAAGGACCTCACTTCTTATTTGATAGTCCAGGATTTCAATAGAAACGATGTGAGGCTAATTGGCCAATATGCCCTAGCCAGGGTGTCTGGACGACCCCTCCCCCCCCCCCTGCCCTTTTGGTATAAGGACCACATTTAACTTCCTCCACAGTTTTGGAATATAGTTAAAAGTATAACTTGCCCGAATCAGCTGGATCAAGCTGGGGAGTATTTCCGCAATACCTTTTTGAAGTAAAGCTGGAAAGATACCATCCCCTCCAGCGGATTTGAAAGGTTTGAAAGACCCTATAGCCCATCGCACCTTGCTGGGTGTGAATATTTTCCCAAAGAGACTCCAGATCCTACTGTGAGGCGCATAGGCCACCTCACTTGAGGGATCATGCGGGTCCTCTTGGGCTCCTACCACTACTGAATCCGGAAAGTGGGTCTCTAGCAGTACCTCTAAGGTTTCCTTCCGGTTTCCAGTGAACCTCCCATCTTGCTTCTGGAGAAGTTCTAAACCATTTGAATGATCCCTGGAAAGAAATTTCTGTAGACGAGCTGCAGAGGGCAATTCATTGATTCCCTCACAGAAATTCCTCCAGGTAGCCCTTTTGGATCTTATTAATTCGAGATTATATTCCGTCAAGGCCACCTTATACTTTCACCAGTGCGTTTAGCCTTGTTGAATAATCTTCTCGATTTTTTTTTTAGTTTACCCAGCGCCCCGTTCCACTAAGGGACCATCTTTATGGACTTTCTTAGCTTAACCGGGCAGCTGTTCTCGTAAGCAAGTGTATAGAACTATGCAGCTAGTCTGAACATATCTCCAAACCCTCTGGAGACTCGGTTCCCAAGTTATTCGTGTACCAAGGGCTATCGGATGTAAAGCAGAATCTAGAGATCCATAGCTAGTTTTCATACTGATCCAGAAATTAGATCAAAAAATCAGAGGTAAGTGGGCTACCGAGACATCGAATATTGATGTTTTTAAAATCTTCTCTTTTCAATCTGTTATTCACTAATCGATTTTTCGATGAAAAAGGCTGATGCTCTAGATTCAGTCAAAGCCTACTCTCGAAAAACAGTGGCCCAAATGAAAACAATTTCAAAAACTTGAACCAATGCCGTGATGTTGTATTCCATACACAGGAAAGATTGCGATCCTTTATTAACGTGCCCAAAATTCCAAAAGTGGACCGAAGAGAAGCGAAGAGAATTAGTGAATGCTGAAAATCGTTGCTTCAACTGTTTCGGTATGTCACATACACTGAAGATGTCATTATTGCCAAAGAAGACATAATTCGCTGGTACACCAGGCCACCGATGCCGTACGTTTCACCGGTAACCAGTCACTACCAGCCAATAGACTTGTTATTACTAATAAACATTCGTTAGCAAATACTCAACCGCAATATGTACGTGGCCAGTCGCGACTTTGTCGGTTAACTCGATTAAGGCTCGCAGAATTCATTCATAATGGAAGCATTGGTACAGAAACTAGGTATGAACAAGTTTTTCGACATCCTAAAACCAGAGCAGATTAAAGATTCGAACAACAAAATGTATGCTAATTGCTAACAAAGATCCACCAAAACATCCATTCGATTATTTGTACCTACAATACATCACAGAGTTTGCAAGGAAACTTCTACAACGACGAAATATTCGCTTTCGCCTAACGTGTTTACCAAAATATTTTTACCAAAGATGCTGAGAAAATGTATAGGCATATATGGAAACATCTAAGCGATCGCCACATCATTTTGTACTAAAGTATAATACGTATTAGCCAAGATGAATGTAGCTGAGTCTTTTCCATCACACCAAAAGATAATTTCTGAAGATGCTAATGAAATTAAGATTTTGCGGTTGCGGTGGAAATCGGCTTTTTGTTCCTCTTGGTCTGTTATCACCATACATAATGAAAATTAAGAGGTTTTTTTTTTTTTTTTTTTTTCAAATATTGTGGCTGCTATTAGATGTGCAATGGGACTACAAACTACCAGCCAAAATTCAGAACCAATGGCAAATCGTTAGAGGCGAAGCAAACGATATATCAGCCATGACAATACCTAGGTGGCTCTTTATGACATCTGGAGAAGGACATCAATTGCAAAAACTGATTCGACTATCGTTCTGGATTGGCTTTCCGAACCACAAACAGATGGAAAACTTGAGTGGCGGATAGAATGAGCCAAATTTTAGAGATGCTTCCGAGAAGAATGTGACTGCACATTGCATTCAAACTTAATCCAGCAGATTATGCTACAAGCCTTCAAGAGGTTTGATTCCAAAGGGATTAAAGATCTATACACACTGGTGGAATGGGCCAGAATTTCTGAGCCAAGAATCTGGTAACTGGGCTAATATTCTGAAAACAGAAACTGCAAATCAGCCACAATGAAGAGATATAATACAATCCAAAAATTATGCAGCATGTATTCCAGATATGATAAGGGCATACCTGCATTGATAAATATCAGGAAGTTTTATTCTTTATGTCGCAAGGAAAGAACTGAACCAAACAACCAAGCTCAATATACGAGTAATTGGCAAACCAATTATAAGACTTTAAGGAAGAAATCAAAGATGTGAATAAAGGTAATGCAGTTTCGTGTAAGAGCGCAACCAAATCATTAAGCCCATTTTTGCGAATGGGTGCTCAAACAGAAATCGATTGCAGTTCTGTCGACCAATTTCGATGTCACGAAATTCACAAATGTATAGACATAGAGGGTATCGCTGCTATTAATTCTAATTCGAAGAAAATGCTAGATAATCAAAGGAAGAAATATAATCAAATCAATATTACGGAAATGTGTCTTTTGTATTAAACAATGCCCCCAAACCGAGAGTTAACTAAGAGGTAAACTTCCTAAGAAGAGGGTAGAATTGATTCGACCATTTCTAAATATAGGCCTGGGGGCCTATTCTCGAATTCCACATTTATTTTCCACATGTGTACATCTGTCAAACTTCACACAAAAACGTTCGAAAATTGTAATTCGTATATAAAACATGCAGCATGGACATTTTCCTATATGGGGAATTTTTTCCACCTGCTTATACCCATTCGGAAATATTCCCTTACTACCGAAAAACTTCAATTTTTATGAATTTTGACAGATTTCCACATGTGGAAAATGGATGTGGAATTCGAGAATAGGGCCCCGGGATTTTACGGATCCCATTCAAACCTATTTGAAACGCAGGTGAATTCAACGACCAGAAAAAGCTTATAAATGTACGGTTAATCAAAAAATCAATTTAAGTATCAAGACTAGAACACGTTGGCAATTCGCCGAGCAGTGATCGAGTTTTTGCGCGCAGAGGTAACAGTAATGATGTATTTTCAGAAGAGTGCTAATTTTCAAGGTGCATCTACGAAGTTAAAGGAAATAAATACGTTTCTTAAAAATAATGTACAACCAATTTCCAATTCAGCTTTTCGAAGATACAAGGTAGCTTGGCATTTTAAGACAAAGATGATGGAGATAATTGGAGAAAAAATACTGACACAAGAAGAGTTACAATACATATATTACTAGTTCAAATAGAAGGCTTCATGAATTCGAGACCGCTCAACACCATGGCATCACATCGGTATAATACAACAGCCTGACCCCACTCAGCTAGCGTATAATAGACTATCACACTACAATGCCATAATCAGAATGAGTCAAGTGTTCTGAAAGCGTTGGCATTACGAATATCTTACGTCAATGCAAGCTCGTATTAAATGGCATAAAACCAAAGAAGATACTCAAAATACTTTAAGCAACTCCTTGGAAGTTATCAATTCTTTAACTCGTTGCTTGATGGAATGATCAACTAACACAAGATTTGAATGTATAATTGGTGAAAATTTCAATGAGTTATCCAAAAATCGCTGTGAAGCTCGCTTGACTGCTTTTCATTTTAAGCCTCGAACACTGGAAAACCGAAGAATTGCCAATGCAACCCCATTTTTCCGAAGAAGAAAACGCCTGTACAGAATTCATGAAATTATTGATCAAATAATTGTCCTTCCATTGCCATTCAAAAGGAAACCACATTTAATTATTTGAAAGGAGTAAGTTATTACCAAGCCCGAAGAGGACAACCATTGGAGGAAAAAATCTTTTAAAAATTCTACCACGTTTCCGATGACATGAATTTGTAATATCTACCAACATAGAAAAAATGGCAAACCTTAGTAATTAAACCAGACACAGATTTCCTGCGGATCATCAAGATTCCTCCACCCCCATTCCCCCATTTTTGGCTACCTGAGCTTTCCTGTTTAGCAATCCTTTTTATTTTAAGGTTGATTTATCCAAAGTAAATAATTTCGTCAAACGACATTTTAGGACCCAATAGGCTTTCTTTCTCCAATATAACCGTAGGCTTAAAAATTCTACATCATCTACCATTTCGTCAACGAAAACCAATTTAATCGCGGCTAAAACGAACGTGTGACATATAAAGACCATATCTGTATAAAAATTGGAATTATATGGTGAAGACTGTTGAAGAATTGAAATTTAAAGAGTCACCTGAAATTTTCTCATAAACCGATTCTTCCATCACCCTGAGTTGGCTATCAAAATTCCCAAAGGATTCATACTATATATAGCCAATCGACGTACGTCGGAAATTTTAACTTAAACCAACAGAAGTCAGTGGCAATAAGTAAAGTCAGCCGAAAATCTAGCGGATCTTGCCTTGTTTGAGGAGTTTCCATATATCAAAATATTAGAACAGTGTTCAACAAATAAATTTTACTAATCCGAATGTTTAGCTTACGTATTAAGGTTTATGAGTCATTCCAAAAAGGAAACGAAACACTAAAGAGAAACCAATATCAAAAAGCGCAGTATTCCATGTTAAGAACAGCCCGAGCTGGATTTTATCCTAAAGATCAAACCTTTAAACGAAAACTTACCTTTTTCAAAAAAATCTAATTTACTTTCTATTCATTATTCTTGAAATGGAAACGAGCTGCTATGGGTTGGAGGAAGATCGAGCAAGGCAGACATCAATTATGAAGCAAAACATTCGATCTTATTACCGATGAAACATACGATTACAATAAAGCCCAACAACAATAGCAATTGATGGGCCCGCTGCCAAAATTAAGAGTAACCCGACAAATCTGACCTATCGTTCAAGCTGGAACGGATCTACCTATACCCGTTAGAAGAAGAACCGGGAATTGTATACAACTTGCTTACCGAGGAAGAAGATTTTAACAACGTTTAAGCCTGGTGTATCGTATATGAATAATCTGTCGAAATGTCTCATTGTCTCAACGACAAAATATAACGACAATGAACACTCAAACTGAACAAATATGTCGTCAAAAAACTTCCATTCAACAAGCATCGGCATGAGATTATTTTTGTAGATCTGCGTCAACGATTCAATGAGATGCGATCAACATATCGCGGATGAGTCGCTTTATGAAGTTCTAGAGATCGGGAGAGCAACAAAGTTTTCATCAGGAAATCGCATTTACTGGGTAGAAGTAATCGATACAACAAAGTTCTTATTATGTGGGTGATGTATAATAACTTGCGACAAATATAGGAAGAGCCCTTCCTTACAATCAAGATCGTCAGTTATTCAGTTAATTATTAACATTAAATGAAGCATTTGGTCATTTATGATTATATTCTAGGTGACCAACAATATTCATCGAACTATAGTATACTCACCAGATTCCAAATCCGACAAAAATTGGTTCTATTGTCTACCATTAACTGAAATTTTAGTATTCCTCACAAGAAAGAGAACTCTTAGCATGAAACGATCTATGATTTCTTGGAGGCCAATTAAACACTTTCCATATAAATGTTAATTTGGTTAGCAAAGTCTCTTTTCCTTTACGCATAGTAACAGAGTTCGTCTGAGAATACAGATGCCCCCCCCCCCCCAAGAGGCAATCAAGATCCATTTTCACTTGAACTCAAAATTCAAAATTTTCGTTGAAATCGTTCAGTTTATTTAGCTTGATCTAGGTAAAAAAAAATCGTTATGTTTTGACCGAACATCTACGATGCCGAAAATAGAAGAACCATTTTAGATATAACAGACGGCTAATCGCTTTGTAACCGATGAGTTTTGGATTTCTTACATTACCAATAAAGAGAGAAAGTTTTTTCAATGTCATATCAAGCTAACAATTATACCATCGATATTATGTACTAGGAAATATCCTCCTAGATGATAACAGATGTGAAATGACTTTCTATTTGTTAATCTCTTAAATTCGTTAAACGAAAATAATCGATCAACCTATGTCCTTAGGCTGAATTTAGTTTTTGGAAAATTGAGGAGATTTCGATATTTTTTCGAATGATGGTGATGGAACTAATACAAATTACCTATTCCGCTACAGCATTTGATGCTGAAATTGTACAAAATCGTTGTTAAGGTTACTACTGCTCGGCGAAAACTTTAGGCGAATTTTACCTGTTGTGCTTCATGGATGGCAAACAACACATATTGAAACCAACTCAAACCGTGATGGACTTTGGGAGAAATTTGCATTCGCACCATTAACCTGGGATGAAGAGTTAATATATATCCACAAAGTTTCTAAATATATTGTTCCAGACCCTGAAACAGAAACAAAATAAAACAAAACAAGTAAATATTATTGGTCATAATTTAAAATTACCGTCTGCTGATAATTTCAAGAAAATAATAAAATTCAGCATTTCCCGCACGGTCACCCCAAACCACCATTTCATTATCACAGTAAAACATTACAAATTCTAAATAACCACAATAAAAAATAAAATCTTGGTAGGTTCGCAATAAAAACATTCAAAACAATTCATTTGTGTGTATAAAGTTAAAAATATTCATAAAAAGTTCCCGCATTAAAAACGTAAAAAGCTCAGTTGGAAAGAAAAAAAAGTTTTCGGTGATAAATTTGCTTCCCGCCGCTACCTTCGTGCTTTTATTTTTGGATTTCTTCTTCATTTGCCTCATCTGCGGTGTAGCCTTTTTACGTAAGATGTAAGAAAATATATTTTAGTTTTATGTATATACGAGTACATATACCCTTTATACCTTAGTAGATTTAATCCCGACCTTTTGCGGAAGATGTGCGGATTAATATAATAAACCCTGATTTTTATTTTTTTTTTTTTACTTTAATTTAATTTTCAGAACGCACAATAATAAATTATCAATTTGAAAAGTCTTAATTTTCCAATATTCAAGGTGAAATACCAATTACTAAGAATACCCTAATGTTCTACATGTACATAAGTATATACATATGTACAAATATAGTTTTCGCCGAATTCTAAGATGAAAAGTTTTCCACATTCGTAGAATTTTCAGTTTATTTTAGCAAAACTTTATGGCTGTTGTCGAATAATTTTCCCTTTGAGGATTGTTGTTAAATAAAAAACAAAAAACCTTTCAAGTAAATTATATTAGACACGATTGACAACATATCCGATGAATATTTCCAGATGAGGCTGGAATTCTAGTAAATATGGTTATGGTTAATGGAGAATATTATTTTGATATAAAAATTAATTTTCAAATGCCCTTGGCGAGTTACATTTATTCAATAGAAACCTAAAATTAATTTACTAAGTGCTCATTAAAATCTGTAAATAATTTCTATCACAGATGGGCAATGTTTAAATTAATGAGGGTAGTAAACATAAAATGTCTTCTTAACGAGCACAAATTTATTAAATCGTACAGCAATTAAGGCCTTAGAACATAAATAGAATCAATCTTTTTAGTGATGTTCTTCTTCAGGTGCTACAAGGCTACTAGGAAGGGGAAATAGAGAACGTTGCCACGTTTCCCGTCGCTAAATTTCCAAAGCACCAATGAACCAATGTAAGCCATTTTGTGTAATAAGCCAAACGTGTTTATGATTTCATTACTAACCGGGCGACTCTAACTTGTCCGAATGTAACATAAAATAATCGATCAACCCCCATTCCTCGGCTGAATTTTGTTTTAGAAAAATTGAGGAGATTTGTACATAAATCGAGTTAAGAAGTTGTCCATGTCTGTGCTAGACAGTGCGCCATCACTAATTCTATGAAGAAAATATCTAACTACCTCGCCATCTCTATTTGAGCGTTCAAATCATCACCGCATTTCAGATAGTAACGATGAAATCGACGATGCCGTAACCGGAAAATAAAAGATTTTCCATCGCGTGTCAGAACATTTAACAAGAATTCAACTATTGGCGATTTGGTATGTATATGTTGCCTGCGAAAATTTCTGACACTCCCAATTATTGGCACTGCCAAAACAGCACAGAGCAATTTTCTGCTAAATTTAATTTAGTTTTAAGGTTGTAAGCCTATAGATTTCGATTCAAATCATGTCGATGATAAAAATTGAGGAGTGACCAGTTCGAATGGTTAAACCATTTGGGCTGTAGAGAGGTTATAGGCAGACTGACAGACCGACAGCCAGACACCACGTCGAAAAACCATTTTTCGGGCTCAGGGTACGGTTTCTTAACCAAATATTCGCTGGTATCGTTCGAGTTAAAGTGTTAAATCATGACAATTTAAATGTTTACTAAGAACTAGCCCAATGATTCCGGTAGCTGTTCTATCAAGCTCTTCATTCTGGAGAGAGGATGGGCAGTCCAATGGCATGTTACAAATAATTTTTAAACACAGTTCTACATTCCGCAAAGAAATGCTTAGATGGTTGCTACTTTCCTAATAGCCTGTTGGGTGATTTTGGTTACAATAAATTCCATCTTGTGATGTTTAGATTTTAAATTCAATGTGAAAGGCTCTATCCCATCTGTAACACCCGTCCAAAACCAGTTTTTTTAACGTTCTAGACTCCTAAGTCCGAACAAACAAACAAAAATGTCCGTTCATGTATCTAAATGTTTGAATCCACTGTATTTCGAGAATTGCTTGTCCGATTTGTTTTTTTTTTTGCTAATTTGAAAAGCTTTTGGAACTAGTACGTCAAAAGGATTGGGTATCTGCCATACGAATTGATCCAACATACGTTGTATTACCACGTCGTTTTCGATCCACGTTGAGTTGGAGTTAAGTTGGAGTTTAGTTGAGGTTGGGTTAGAGTTGAACTAGTGGTTCAACTGGAGATTTATTTAGTTGTTGAGTTAAAGCAGAGGTCTCGGTACTTTCTTGGGTATTTTACCAAAAAGTATTTAACAACATTTTAGAAAACCAGTTGTTTTGTTCTGCTCAACTGCCTGGCTAAACAGAAGCAATATTAATTTGTATAATTTATATTTTGGAAGTTGAGTTGGGCGTTGAATATGGGTTGAGTTGTAGGTTGACTTGGGGATTGAGTTTGGGTTGAGTTGGGGTTGTGTTAGGATGAGTTGGGGTTGAGTTAGCGTTGAGTTGGGGTTAAGACCGTGGGATTCCAGGATTGAGCTATCATTTAGTCTGGGGTTGAGTGGATTTAATTAACCCTCAAGTTAAGTTGGGGTCGACCTGCAGGTTGAGTTAGGAATGAGTTGAGTTCACGTATGTTTGCGGTTTCCGGACTGTGTTTATTTTGGAGTTGAGGGTTAAGTTGGTATTGACTGAGTTGTTCATTCAGGAATTTATTTGGGGTGAGTTGAACTTTGAGTTGTAAGTAAGCAGGAGTTGAGTTTATGTTTTTTTGCACCATGTTGTGCCTTCCGTTGGGGATTTATTTGAGGGTTAAGTTTTACGCTCGAGTTGAGGTTTGATTCAAGTTGAGTTGGAATTGTTTCAGTCAGATTTGTAAGTTAGCTTGACTTGTTCTGAGTTGAGTTGATATACGCACATAGTTGATTTGATCAATGATTTGAACTTAGAGTTCAAAGTTGCGTTGAGTGATACGATTGAGTTGGAGGCGGAGTTCGAACTTAGATTGACCTAATTTGAGTTTTTTTTTTTTTTTTGAAAGGGTGAACTATACTAGCCCTGTGCACCGCGACCATTGAAGTCTATTGTGCATCCCCAGAAAGTTTCACGTAAAGTGAAGGTTCAAGTCCTTGATAAACGCCACCAGTTCATACATATTTAAAGGGCCGAAGTTAGGCCACTGTATTGTGTATGCATGGAGGAATTTAAGTCTTTATGAAATATAGCATCACACGTGAATAGTAGATGTTCGGATGTTTCCCTTTCCAGGTTGCAGAATCTACAACGGTCTGTAGGGGACTTCGGATTTAGGATTTTTATAGCCCTGAATCGGCTGAGCTATAGTAAGGTGATTTTCTTCAAATCGAATTGCTATGAAATGTATGGCATAGCAATTACAGGTCCCGAGACCTATCATTAGAAGTATCAGGAACCGCAATCGGAGCACAATTGCAAATTTTGGATTTTTATTGCCCTGAATCGGCTGAGCTATAGTAAGGTGATTTTCTTCAAATCGAATTGTCTATTAAATGTATTGCACAGCAATCACAGGTCCCGAGACCTATCATTAGAAGTATCAGGAAACACGATCTGAGCACAATTGCAGATTTTGGATTTTTATAGCCCTGAATCGGCTGAGCTATAGTAAGGCGATTTTCTTCAAATCGAATTTTCTGTGAAATGTATGGAAATAATCAACCAATTTAAATGGGGTTTGGCATAGCAATTACAGGTCCCGAGACCTATCATTAAAAGTATCAGGAACCGCAATAGGAGCACAACTGCAAATTTTGGATTTTTAAAGCCCTGAATCGGATGAGCTATAGTAAGGTGATTTTCTTCAAATCGAATTGTCTATGAAATGTATTGCATAGCAATCAAGGGTCTCGAGACCTATCATTAGAAGTATCAGGAACCGCAATCGGAGCACAATTGCAGATTTTGGATTTTTATAGCCCTGAATCGGCTGAGCTATAGTAAGGTGATTTTCTTCAAATCGAATTGTCTATGAAATGTATGGCATAGCAATTACAGGTCCCGAGACCTATCATTAGAAGTATCAGGAACCGCAATCGGAGCACAATTGCAGATTTTGGATTTTTAAAGCCCTGAATCGGCTGAGCTAAAGTAAGGCGATTTTCTTCAAATCGAATTTCCTGTGAAATGTATGGAAATAATCAACCAATTTAAATGGGGTTTGGCATAGCAATTATAGGTCCCGAGACCTATCATTGAAAGTATCAGGAACCGCAATAGGAGCACAATTGCAAATTTTGGATTTTTAAAGCCCTGAATCGGCTGGCTATAGTAAGGCGATTTTCTTCGTATCGAATTTTTTGTGAAATGTATGGAAATAATCAACCAATTTAAATGGGGTTTGGCATAGCAATTACAGGTCCCGAGACCTATCGTAAGAGGTAACAAGAATCGCAATTGGAGCATAATTGCAGATTTTGGATTTTATAGCCCTGAATCGGCTGAGCTATAGTAAGGTGATTTTCTTCAAATCGAATTGTCTATGAAATGTATGGCATAGCAATTTACAGGTCCTGAGACCTATCATTAGAAGTATCAGGAACCGCAATCGGAGCGCAATTGCAGATTTTGGATTTTTATAGCCCTGAATCGGCTGAGCTATATTAAGGTGATTTTCTTCAAATCGAATTGCTATGAAATGTATGGCATAGCAATTACAGGTCCCGAGACCTATCATTAGAAGTATCAGGAACCGCAATCGGAGCACAATTGCAGATTTTGGATTTTTATTGCCCTGAATCGGCTGAGCTATAGTAAGGTGATTTGCTTCAAATAGAATTGTCTATGAAATGTTTTGCATAGCAATTACAGGTCCCGAGACCTATCATTAGAAGTATCAGGAACCGCAATCGGAGCACAATTGCAGATTTTGGATTTTTATAGCTCTGAATCGGCTGAGCTATAGTAAGGCGATTTTCTTCAAATCGAATTTTCTGTGAAATGTATGGAAATAATCAACCAATATAAATGGGGTTTGGCATAGAAATTACAGGTCCCGAGACCTATCATTGAAAGTATCAGGAACCGCAATAGGAGCACAATTGCAAATTTTGGATTTTTAAAGCCCTGAATCGGCTGAGCTAAAGTAAGGTGATTTTCTTCAAATAGAATTGTCTATGAAATGTATTGCATAGCAATCACAGGTCCCAAGACCTATCACTAGAAGTATCAGGAACCGCAATCAGAGCACAATTGCAGATTTTGGATTTTTATAGCCCTGAATCGGCTGAGCTATAGTAAGGTGATTTTCTTCAAATCGAATTGTCTATGAAATGTATTGCACAGCAATCACAGGTCCCGAGACCTTGGATTAGAAGTATCAGGAACCACGATCTGAGCACAATTGCAGATTTTGGATTTTTATAGCCCTGAATCGGCTGAGCTATAGTAAGGCGATTTTCTTCAAATCGAATTTTCTTTGAAATGTATGGAAATAATCAACCAATATAAATGGGGTTTGGCATAGGAATTACAGGTCCCGAGACCTATCATTGAAAGTATCAGGAACCGTAATAGGAGCACAATTGCAAATTTTCGATTTTTAAAGCCCTGAATCGGCTGAGCTATAGTAAGGCGGTTTTCTTCAAATCGAATTTTCTGTGAAATGTATGGAAATAATCAACCAATTTAAATGGGGTTTGGCATAGCAATTATAGGTCCCGAGACCTATCATTGAAAGTATCAGGAACCGTAATAGGAGCACAATTGCAAATTTTGGATTTTTAAAGCCCTGAATCGGCTGAGCTATAGTAAGGTGATTTTCTTCAAATCGAATTGTCTATGAAATGTATTGCATAGCAATCACAGGTCCCGAGACCTATCATTAGAAGTATCAGGAACCGCGATCTGAGCACAATTGCAGATTTTGGATTTTTATAGCCCTGAATCGGCTGAGCTATAGTAAGGTGATTTTCTTCAAATCGAATTGTCTATGAAATGTATGGCATAGCAATTACAGGTCTCGAGACCTATCATTAGAAGTATCAGGAACCGCAATCGGAGCACAATTGCAGATTTTTAATTTTTAGAGCCCTGAATCGGCTGAGCTATAGTAAGGTAATTTTCTTTAAATCGAATTTTAGTCGAATTGAAAATTTTTGGAGAAAATGATAAAAGGATTAAGAAATTTAAAATTTAAATTTGGCTCATACACACTGCACATTGTAAATCACTGTAATAAACGAAAAATCAATTAATAATTAAATTTCGAAGAAATCATTATCACATCCATTTTTTCGATTATTTAAAGGCCAAACCGTGGGAGGGGGACGGGGAGGATAAGTGTACTGATTATTTAGATGTCACATTTTCTACGAATATTAAATTTTATGAAAATACAAAAATTTTCTGTAATTAAAATATCGAATACATAAGGTGTTCGACTTTATAATTAAAACTGTGCACAAAGAAAAGAAATTATAACAAAGGTGCAGGAATTAGATTTCAAACACAACGGTAAAAAATAAGGAAAACTTATTGACATCTTCGAAAGCTCGATTTTTGTTTTGTAACATTAATAATTAACTTTTTTTTCTTTAAATTTTATATCTGATTGTTACTGTAAAATGTCGTGTTCAAATATTGTCAGGGGTGGTGGTAGTAACATAATGTAACGTACAGATTATCACTTGACATAATATGTGTCAAATTTATGTTATTTTTAATGATTTTGTTGAAATACGAGTTTCTATTTTTATGTATTTTCGATTTAATTGAAAATTGATTATTTTTTAAACGATAATAGAAATTCGATTTTTTGCTACATTGCAGTAGTTTAGCAATTATGTGACATTAAAACTTGATGGTTATGAAAAATGTCTCGTTATGGGAGGAATAGTCATTCCAACCAATTGTAAGTTATGTAGAGCTTCGAAAAAAGTGGGAAATGTTTGAATATTGATGCCCCCTATAAAGCAAAATTCTTGGCAACATCTTAAACATAAATGAAAATTATTTTTGGTATACAGACATGTCTTAGGTGTTAAACAAAATATAGAAACATTTCCTCTTCTACGAGTATAATCGGATAGCTGATGATCAGCTACTTATTTAACTAAAGCAGGCTTACAGTAAAAGCTGAACAGATTAAAAAGCTTGGTTTAAAATACAAGTAATTTGCAATATTTTAAGTGAATACACAATTTGGAAAATTAGCAATTCGGAAAAGTTGGTTTTATAAAATAATGGAGAAGCTTTACAATTTAGAAATTTGGTTTTTAATGTAAATTAGCCATTACAAAATAACCAAATGTTTTACTAATACTAATAACAATAAAAACAATAGCGATAATAACAATAATAGAAATAATAATAATGTGGTATAACCCTTGATATCTATGGTATATAGTAACCCCCATTAAACTATTTATTACAAAATGCTGCTGTCGTCCTTCTCTAACTTACTAAATATGTACTCCGGTTCTTGAAGTTCCAAAAATTTGACCAATAAGGACAGATATTGAAAAATTTATAAAGCTGCAGGCCATCAGAAAATATGTGATACTCACAATTATTTATCACAAAGGGTTGCGTTGTATATTTTTCAAATTGACAAAGCACCTCCTCAGCTCATCGCGTTCCGTAAGTTTCCAGCGATTAAAAATGAAATTATGAAGATTAATAAGGCTTAAAATGGAATTATTGAACTAAGCTGGGTTAGTAGCTTACGTATCCCATCAAGTAAAAAGTTTAACTATCATCAGGGTCAAAAATATTCCATGGCAGTCCAGCACATTTCTCAACTAGACTAGAAGTATTAATATTCTTGAAATATCGGGAAGTAATCGAGAAGTCAGACCTAATATTTTCTACTTCATACGAAAAAACCATAAAATCATGATCACGTCAGAAATCATTTTTTAGTATTCGTAATTATTAAGTCAAGCATTGGGATCACAGTTTAAATCATCATAGATGATGATATCAATATATTTCATTCAGCTATGATAGACTCTAATTCATTAATAAATTTTCTTTTCGCGATCAGTAAATGACGACTACAAGTATGTATAGACAACGATCTCAATATGACGATACTTATAATAGATGCATGTCTTGGCGCACAGTGATCCAAATCAGATCACAATTTATATGTGAAGCAACAACCACATTTGATCCAATATTGACTTTATATCACGAATAATGTGATCTAAAAATTAGTTCAGCTAGTAAAATGAAGGTGAACAATAATTTTGTATTAAGTGGTTGTTAGTAGTGAAATGAAAAATAACCGGACTCATTCAAAAACAAAAATAAACAAAAAACTTACATGTGGTGTTCGTCTATTCAGAGTTCTGAATATACATATATATTATTAATATATAAAATATATATATATATATATATATATATATATATATATATATATATATATATATATATATATATATATATATATACACGAGTATATAGGGTTCATTTTTAAAAAATGCTAGGCTTTTATCTGGAGAACGGTGCTAAATAGAAGAAAATTACTGATAAAGAAAGTTGTTAAGTGTCGAGGGGAACGTCGGATGGTGACCTTCAATCCAATCTCGACTTCGACTTTCAAGGCCATTTGAAGGCAAATTGAATTTTTTAAATAGAAATAGCTATTTTTGACCCCTGATTCAACAAGATCGCTCAGATAAGATCTTTAGGCTCTTCTTTTGAATGGCTTTCAGATGTTAATTCAAGGACAAATTACTAAATAATAAGAAATAATCAGCAAATGATTAATTTTAATGCGGAATGACTTAAGTTAAAGTTGTTGGAACTACGACCTAAAGTACCATGTTAGTATTGTCTTGGTGTATTTCCCATTAAAATTAATCATTTGCTGATTATTTCTTATTATTTAGTAATTTGTATATATATATATATATATATATATATATATATATATATATATATATATATATATATATATATTAGGGTGGAGTAGAAAAACCAAAATTAAGGGGGCCTCCCAAAAGTTGAAAACGGCTCCAGCGGCTATCCCGCATACTAAATCCCCCACTCTCATTTAGGGATAAGAAATAACATTTTGATAAATAACTTTTTTTCTGTGAATTTTACGAAAAAATATGTTTCATGTCTGCAGAACAGAAGTTCTAAGCGAAAAACAATTGAGGATAGATTTTTAAATTAATATTTATCAAAAAAGTGTAATTTTGGAAAGGTGATGCTCGAAAAAAAACTTTTAAAATGGCATTAGTGAAGTAGTTTTAGAAAAATAAAAGTACTTAAATGTTTTGGCCTGTACCAATAAATAAATAACGTTAAGTTTCAATATCTCCAATAAATATAAACGTAAGAATCAACGAATAGTTTGGCTACTACATGGTCCAAATCATATGCAGTCGTAATTTGGTGTATTCCTACATCCACAACTGAATATTGAGGAAACAAACCTTCTTAAGGCGAATCGATGTTTGGGAATGCTGTTCTAGAGAAAGCTATTATAGTGAAATATTTTTTTGGGGAGAAGATTTTTATGGAAATATACTAAACCTAATTTAATGATTCGGTTATAACCAGTAGACACAATAAACTCACTCATCTTTGTTAAAACTGATCACATTGCGTGCAGCATATACAGAAAACAACTTTGATTGTATATAAATGGTTAAAATTAGCTGAGAGATAAAAAGTCCTTAAACTCTGCATTTAATTGGGGGCGGACTCACTTATCCAATTGTGTACTCGCTTATTCCTCATAACGCTTTATAAAACATAAGCGAACACCTAGGCTGGTCTAGATTGAATCAAATCATCAAAAACAACATGATAGTTTCCAAATATTTTAGTTGATCTGGAAAAATCTGGAAGAAGGAAATTTAATACATAAGGCATATTAAAAAAATGCAATGTAATTTCCAACCATCCAATAAGGAGCTCTTAAAACAAATTTTAAAATTGTAAATCAGGAGCATATTTGTTTAATTAGTGAATTAGGATCCCACTATATCAGCCATGTGTTGCCTCAATCAAATGATGCTTTAATAATATCTAATGCCATTTTGCACGAATTAACCGAAATAAAAGTACCTCTCGCTAGTATGTTAGCGATAGGTTCTAACGGAACAAATATAAATACTGGTTTTAACGGAGGAATTATAACCTTGATTGAAAATCGTTTCGGAAGGCCATTACAATGGTTTATTTGTTTACCACATTTCAACGAGCTTCCGTTGATACTATATATCATTATGAGTAATCTGAACAGGTTACGGCAAAAGTATAATAATTATTATTATTTTAGGTTACTCATATTGATAAATTTAAATATATCAATACAAGTAACCTAAAAAGCTTTTTGCAGTTTCCGTAATCCATGTATAGCTGTCGAGGTTTATCTGCTGTGAGACAGATCGAAAATCGGTGGCGAAATAATCTGTAAATTCTAACCTATTTAGCCATATCCCAGAATTGTATCTAAAACCTATTTTAGAATCCCTCTTCCAACGCATATATTGAATTGCATCACAATCGGTTTAGGAATAGCTAAGTTCCATCTAAATTTTTCATATTTCAGAAACTCATCTAAAAATCATTTTAGAATCCCATTTTGATTGCATATGTCAAATTTCATTCAAATCGGTTAAGGCATAGCCAAGTTCCATCCTAGTTGGCCATATTTTAAAACTTCATCTAAAAATTATTTTAGAATCTAAATTCCAACGCACATATCACAGTGGAACAGAATCAGTTAAGGAATAACCAAGTTCCATCCTAATTGGCCATATACCAGAACTTCACCTAAAAATCATTTTAGAATCCCGTTGCCAACGCACATGTCAAATTTCACTTCAATCGGTTAAAGAATCGCTAAGTTCTATCCTAGTTGGCCATAGTCCAGAACTTCATCCAAATATCATTTTAGAATCCACGTCCATTGCTCATTTTAAATTTCACTAAAATCGGTTAAGGAATGGCCAATCTACAAATCATTTTAGAAAGGGGCATCTACAAATCATTTTAGAATCCCATTTCCAACGCACATGTCGAATTGTATCACAATCGGTTAAGAAATAGCCAAATTCCATCCTAATTGACCATATCCCAGAACTTCATCTAAAAATCAATTGAGAATCCCATTTACATCGCGCGTGTGAAATTTCACAAAAATCAGTTTAGGAATAGCCAAGTTCCATCCTAGTTGGCCATATTCCAGAACTTAACCCAAAAATCATTTTAGAATCCCATTTCCAATGCCCGTGCATCTGTTCGCTAATAAAACAATCTGGCTTTCTAAAGAAATTTAGAAGGTTTTGAATGTAACCGTTTGCCGTAGTAACAAGAGCAAGAGCAATATAATAATGACATTTTTATTCATCAGAGCAGAGCGTATTTATTTTCTCAATATAGCGCAATAACAAAGGGCGAAAATATGATAACACAAACGCAATAGTGGAAAAGCAAGAGCCTTATTATAAAAATAATGCTCCAGTTCTTCAGAGCGATATTTTTTTTTTACAATATCGCTCTTTATAAGAGCATTTTAATAGTTTTTACTATTACTCTTGAACAAAAATGAAGAGCGAAGAGCAAAATGAAATCCCATTTTAAACTCTGCTTTATAATAAACAAATAAAAAGGAGTTGGTAGCAAAATCCCGAATTACAGAATTCCGAAGGAGAAAATCCTGAGGGACAAAACCCCGAGAGGGCAAAATGCCGAGGGTACAAGGTCCTTAGGATATAGAGTCCTGGTTGTACAAAAACTCAAGAAGATAAAATTACGAGGGTACAAAATTCTGGGATTCTGTTTTTGTGAACGGAATAAAGAAAATTACTTTTCAATTATTCTGGATTTTAAAATTTCTGGATTTTTGTTCAGGCAAATGTCGTGATCACTAAAAATTTCTTCGTCAACATTTCAGATACAGATCGCTGCTATTGATAGTTTTACCACAAATGTTGCAAGATATTTTGTGGTTGGTTTAATTCGTTGGGTTAGTATGGTATCGACGAATGTATTGAAGCTAACTGCGGATTTAATGCTTCATTGAAATTTCGTTCCCCTTGCAGACACAAATAAAAGGAATTTTATTCCTCGTATCGCTTCTACTGATAAATGTACCACAAATATTTCAAGTGATGATGAAAGTCTAAAAATGCCAATAAAATTAAATTTTTTTCATTTATTTTATACAAAATATTTGTTCTGGATTGGTGTGCTGGTAATTTCTGGATTTTGTTTGAGGCCAAATTTGTGATCCCGATAGAACTATCAGTAGAAGTGATGCGAGTGATACAATTCCTTTGATCTGTAGGTATCTGAAACGTTGATAAAGCAGTTTCCAGTTCAATTTTAAGAACTTTACGGAAAAACTCAAATTTTATAGAAATTTTACAAATTTTAACTTAACTTGGGCCGCACTTTGATAATTTTGTTTCTAGATTTTTTTTCGGGATTTTCAGATTCTGCATTATTTAGGATTTTGGGATTTCATCCCCTCGGACTATTCTAGAGATTTTTTAAAAGCTTCGGAATTGTTAACCTTCGGATATTCTCGGGGTTTTATCTGTCTCTCCCATTAAAAAATAGAAGTGTTAAAATTAAACAAATTCGACATTAGGGATACCAAAAAATCCCAAAATCCCAAAAAATACAAAATAATGTGTCTCCTTGAAAATTACAAGTGTGAACTACAATATGAAACCAACAGGAAGGTGCATAGTTTTTTGTCATACTTGCGCAGAAAGGACCAAAGCTAAGCGGTTTTATTGAGTTCTCTATTTTATAATAATTGATGAATAATTATGAAAAAACGAATCTTTTTTAAAAATGTTGAAATTTTGGGGTGGCAGTCCTTATCCCCTAAAGTATAAAACGAGTTGAAAAATAGGTAACGATATCAAACCAATTCAATAGAATAGTCAACTTAAAAACTAATTCATTAATATCATAATTTGTTTTTTGACCCTGAAGAAACAAAAAGGACATTTTCCACACGAATCATCTCAAAAACCAAGTGTTTCTGATAAATGTATTCCATACAATAGTTGTATGGTTTTGTGGGGAATGAGGATAATATTTATACCCATTTTGAGATTATTTTAAAGGTTATTTCAAGGTCAAATTAGTTTTTTCAATAGGAGCCTACAGTTTTAAAGTAACAATAAATTGTACGTAAGCTCCGTTTACCTATATAAAATATTTTTTGTTCGAGGTTCATGTTTCAAGATATTATCTAGCAATGTTCAATTTTTAAAAATATTAGAAAGTTGACCCAGTTAAAGTTAGCCGCAAGTTTCCAGCCGAAAGTGAAAAGTCGATAATGCAGATTATGTTATTGACATTCCAGCCGAAAAAAAACAGCCTCTAGAGTGTTATGTCTAAAAATAGATTGGATTGATGTGACTTGTCAATAGCTATCGCAGGAAAATAGTTCAGTTCAAGTTTCCCGTGGGAAATCTCGGAAAATTCAAAAAAGTTTCCAGCCGAAAGTAAGAAATGGATGAATAAAATCAGCCTTTAGAGTGTTATGTCTAGAGATGGATTTGATTGATGTGACTTGTCAATAGCTATCGCAGGAAGAAATTCAGTTCAAGTTCCCCTGGGAAATATCGGAAAATTCGATTTTCCAAAAATTATTAGAAAATTTGTATAAAATCAGCCTTTAAAGTGTTATGTCTGGAGATGAATTGCATTGATGTAATTTATCAATAGCTATCGCAGGAAAATTAAATCAGTACAAGTTTCCTGTGGGAAATCTCGGAAAATTCAAAAAAGTTTCCAGCCGAAAGTAAGAAATGGATGAATAAAATCAGCCTCTAGAGTGTTATTTCTGGAGATGGATTCAATTGATGTGATTACTCAATAGCTATCGCAGGAAAAAAATTCAGTTCAAGTTTCCCGTTGGAAATCTCGGAAAATTCGATTTTCAAAAAATTATTAGAAAATTTGTATAAAATCAGCCTCTAGAGTGTTATGTCTGGAGATGGATTCAATTGATGTGATTTATCAATAGCTATCGCAGGAAAAAAAATCAGTACAAGTTTCCTGTGGGAAATCTCGGAAAATTCAAAAAAGTTTCCAGCCGAAAGTAAGAAATGGATGAATAAAATCAGCCTCTAAAGTGTTATGTCTGGAGATGGATTGGATTGATTTGACTTGTCAATAGCTATCGCAGGAAAAAAATTCAGTTCAAGTTTCCTGTGGGAAATCTCGGAAAATCCGATTTTGAAAAATTATTAGAAAATTTGTATAAAATCAGCCTTTAAAGTGTTATGTCTGGAGATGAATTGCATTGATGTGATTTATCAATAGCTATCGCAGGAAAAAAAATCTGTACAAGTTTCCTCTGGGAAATCTCGGAAAATTCAAAAAAGTTTCCAGCCGAAAGTAAGAAATGGATGAATAAAATCAGCCTCTAGAGTGTTATTTCTGGAGATGGATTCAATTGATGTGATTACTCAATAGCTATCGCAGGAAAAAAATCAGTACAAGTTTCCCGTGTGAAATCTCGGAAAATTCAAAAAAGTTTCCGGCCGAAAGTAAGAAATGGATGAATAAAATCAGCCTCTAGAGTGTTATGTCTGGAGATGGATTGCATTGATGTGACTTGTCAATAGCTGTTGCAGGAAAAAAATTCAGTTCAAGTTTCCCGTTGGAAAACTCGGAAAATTCGATTTTTAAAAATTATTAGAAAATTTGTATAAAATCAGCCTCTAGAGTGTTATGTCTGGAAATGGATTCAATTGATGTGATTACTCAATAGCTATTGCAGGAAAAAATTCAGTTTAATTTTTCGTGGAAATCTCGAAAAATTCGATTTTCCAAAAATTATTAGAAAATTTGTATAAAATCAGCCTCTAGAGTATTATGTCTGGAGATGGATTTGATTGATGTGACTTGTCAATAGCTATCGCAGGAAAAAAATTCAGTTCAAGTTTCCCGTGGGAAATCTCGGAAAATTCGATTTTCCAAAAATTATTAGAAAATTTGTATAAAATCAGCCTCTAGAGTGTTATGTCTGGAGATGGATTCAATTGATGCGATTACTCAATAGCTATTGCAGGAAAAAAATTCAGTTCAAGTTTCCCGTGGGAAATCTCGGAAAATTCGATTTTCCAAAAATTATTAGAAAATTTGTATAAAATCAGCCTTTAGAGTGTTATGTCTAAAGATGGATCCAATTGATGTCATTACTCAATAGCTGTTGTAGGAAAAAAATTCAGTTCAAGTTTCCCGTGGGAAATCTCGGAAAATTCGATTTTCCAAAAATTATTAGAAAATTTGTATAAAATCAGCCTCTAGAGTGTTATGTCTGGAGATGGATTCAATTGATGCGATTACTCAGTAGCTATTGCAGGAAAAAAATTCAGTTCAAGTTTCCCATGGGAAATCTCGGAAAATTCGATTTTCCAAAAATTATTAGAAAATTTGTATAAAATCAGCCTTTAGAGTGTTATGTCTAAAGATGGATCCAATTGATGTCATTACTCAATAGCTGTTGTAGGAAAAAAATTCAGTTCAAGTTTCCCGTGGGAAATCTCGGAAAATTCGATTTTCCAAAAATTATTAGAAAATTTGTATAAAATCAGCCTCTAGAGTATTATGTCTGGAGATGGATTTGATTGATGTGACTTGTTAATAGCTATCGCAGGAAAAAAATTCAGTTCAAGTTTCCCATGGGAAATCTCGGAAAATTCGATTTTCCAAAAATTATTAATAAATTTGTATAAAATCAGCCTTAAGAGTGTTATGTCTGGAGATGGATCCAATTGATGTGATTACTCAATAGCTGTTGCAGGAAAAAAATTCAGTTCAAGTTTCCCCTGGGAAATCTCGGAAAATTCGATTTTCCAAAAATTATTAGAAAATTGGTATAAAATCAGCCTTTAAAGTGTTATGTCTGGAGATGAATTGCATTGATGTGATTTATCAATAGCTGTCGCAGGAAAAAAAAGGAAACTGAATTTATTAATTTGAAAAACTGAATTTATTAATTTGACAGCTATTGACAAATCACATAAAAACGATTTAGCTTTAGATATATACTCTAGAGGCTGATTTTATTCCAATTTTCTATATTCTTCTGATTTTCCGATATTTTCTACGAAGCAAAGTTTTACACGTAAATTTATTTACAAAAATGTATATTTATAGATTTCTATGTATCCTATTTATTTTCGGCTGATAGCTACAAAATTTTTAATTTTCGGCTTGAATGTTATATCATAATCTGCATTATCGACTTTTAACTTTCGGCTGGAAACTTTCGGCTGGGATTAGACAATCTGCCTTACCATTTTTTTTACTTTCGGATGGACTAACACAATCTGCATTATCGACTTTTCACTTTCGGCTGGCAACTTTTGGCTAACTTTAACAGTATAGAAAGTTGACGTTTTGTAGTAAAACATTAGCTGACTAACGATTTAGTGTCTCATCTTTTGCTTTCCAAGGTAACTTAAAAACTATCACGGAATTTCCGGAATTTTTTTCTGATTCACAAGGGAATAGAATTGGGTTAGCAATTTTAAGTAACACTATTTTTTACAGCTTTGTTGTGGGCGTTAGAAGATTAGTAACTTTTGCGCACAGTTTTAAAAATACAGCAAAGTATCGCGGGAAACCATAATACCGTCCTGCTTCAATAAATCCTTCCTCCGGGAAAGTGAAAGGCTAGTAGCCTTCATAATTGCCATAGTTCATATCTTATTGGTTGTCTGAATTGAGGCCCAGTTGATAGGCACAAAATATATATTTGGATTTTGCTTTAAGTTTAAGACAAAGTGGAGGTAAGAGAGAGAGAGAGAGAGAGGGGAGAACTACAGGTCTCTTTATAAGTCACTACAATACTAAGGAATTGTAGGAGTGCCCCGTGAAAAGTCGCCTAAAGTATTAGTAGATGTACTTTCAGAAAGACCTCATTATAAGGTACCAGCAAAAGAGAACAACACAACTACCTGATTATATGAGAAGATCAAAAAAGCCGGCAGATCAGGAGCAAACACTTCACTCCCTTTGAAATAAAATATTTTCATTGACTATTTAACTACATTATATGCATTTTAGAGATTGAGTCAAAGTAGGTACAGTTTAATTTAATAAAGCGAAAATACTTTGAAAATAGATTTTCAAAGATGCGTCTAGTTTAATTTGAATCATTAACAATCTCAAATTCGAACTGTTAAAATGTTTTGTAATTGAACTAAACCAAAAACGTATTTAATTTATTCAAATTTAAAATTTTTATTCCTTATAAATTATAATCAATTTTCTCGAGTTATATGAATGAAAGAAGCCTAGAACACTATTCATTCCTATATTAGCCCCAACTATCACACCTAAAATAAAACAGACCTTAACAATTCCTCTTGATATGGTAATATCAGCGCCATCATCTAGCTGCTTTAGCTGATTAACTAGAGCTATTCCCTGTAAATGGATCATTACAAAAATGTAATACATTTTGGAGATTGGTTATGTCATTTATGGTTTCTCCAGGAATCGAATCCCTGTTTCTCCCTGAATTGGATTTCTAAAGCTTGTTTTCTTGACATATTATTATTTACATAAAGTTGGAAAGATAAACTTAAACAATTTTTTTAGATCCTATATCAATACGAAAACGCTTTTTACAAAAACTCCTGCCTGACATTACGTTAGATGCCATAATTATTTCGCCTGCACTTTTAAGAAATAAACTTTCATTGGCATATAAGTTTATGAGAATTAAAATCAAAAATCAATATTTTAACACTTTGTAATAATACACGAACACAAATATTTTCAAATATACGAATGGACACACACACAAGCCCAACCAAACATACCGTTTGCATACCTCAACCGTGTTGAAACACTTTACCCCTTTCGCCTAACAAACTCAAATCCATCGAGACACACGCACAGACATATACGTCACCCGATTTCTTTATAAACATGCTCCTAATCCTATAACACCAAAACTCACCCTCTAAATTCCATCCCCAAATTTAGTAAATTTTCCCTACCAAAAATCATCACTTCAAAAATTTACCAGCAAATCTAAACTCCAAATTCCACCCCCGAAATTTTCCCTTTTCATTTTCAATATTGATCACCAATATTAAATCCCTAATTTTGCTATTTTACGCCCCTAATATTCACACCGAATATTGACCACGAATATTATACCCCAAAATTCATCCTCAAAACTTTAAGTCTAACCATCCCCAATATTCCTCCACACAACTAACTCATTCATATCAAAATTTCAGAAATTTTCACTCCTAAAATTTCTATCACGAATATTCGACCCCAAAATTCATCTCCAAATTGACCATCAATATTCTCGCCCAATATTCTTACAAAACTTCGTCTGTAACATTCACCACCAATAATCACTTTCATACTTTTGTAATTGCTTCGACGAAATAGATCAATATTCTTGGTAGTTGACAGTGGTATGTGTTTGTCCAACCAATTGCGAATAATGGGGACAATATTTTCTGCAACTATTAGATTATCGAGCTGCTCCCGATAAAATTTACAGTGTGATTTTCTATCATCATCTACTTTACAATCATAAAATTAGCCGCACTTAAAAAATTGAATAAACCTTCGTCTACCACTTTAAAATGAGGAACGCGCATTTTTGCATCAAAACTTAAGAAATTAATGTCAAATCTAAAGAGGTACAAAGTTTTATAGTTCATGGCTTTTTGTTTCTATTTAGTTTAATTTTCTGTCCTGTAATTGTGCGACCCCAAATATGTGCCGATCCTTTTGCACTTATATATTAAACGGTATAGAGCACATAAATACTATGCAAAATTAAAAAATCTTACCTTTCAAAATCGGCAAAACCTCTGTTGATCTAAATTAGCTTAAGATTTGATGTAATTTCTATTTATGACTTTGGCTGTTTAATTATCACATATATCATATATATTTTACTAACGGCTGGATCTTAATATTTCCTCTAGTCTTTTAATAAACGATTTTTATACAATTTTTCACTGTCCAAAATTTTTACCTCATCAAATTTAAATGTGTGTCCAGTATCAGAGGAATGCTGGCATAATGTAGTAGCTTGAGAATTTCTGTTTGACGTCCGATTTATGTTGTGAAATTCGATTTTTTAATAATTGTTTCGTGGTACCGATGTATTTCAATTGGCAATGGTTACATGGAATTAAATATAGGTACAATATTCGAACGATTTAATTTACGTGTGATATCTTTGATTTGGCTAAAGATGTTACGAATAGAGTTAGCCGCTGAAAATGTAATTTTACAATTTATATTGAATTTGCGCAATGTGCTGGAAATTTGGTCACTGAGATTTTTAATGTAATAAATTGATTTATAAATTAAATTTTGATGAACATTGTTATTGGTACCGACCGCACTAACCATTTGTCCACTGTTAGTTTGATCAAACTGATTGATTAATTTGTTGATCAAATATTTCGGGTATTTATTATTGATCAGATAATACCTTATAATTTGATTGCAATCAACTGTGACATCTGTGGTTAATTTTTTAACTCTGTATAGACGAAACCAGACGCCTTATTAATTCGCTGACTTAAAGGGTGAAAACTATTAAAATTGAGAATTCGACCGGACGATAAATTTGTCGTGTACCAAATAGTATCAATTTGACCGTTATTCTTCCGAACTAATATTGTGTCCAAAAAAGGTAATTTATAATCCGCTTCCATTTCTAAAGTTAATTCTACACCAAAACGATTACTAGTAAATTTTGAAAGTATGCAACCAATTTTATCATCAGGTACACACAACAATAAATCATCGACGTATTTTTTAATAAATAACATATTAAAATCAATTGAGCTCAAGACGGTGTCAAGTAGCACTTCCATTACGACATCAGCCACTACTAGAGATAGAGGCGAACCCATTGCAATGCCATTTATTTGTTTAAAATAGTTGTTAAACAGGCTGAAATATCCTGATTTTAAACAAAATTCTAGAATATCTAGAAATTTTATTTTGGGTATTCTGGTATGTGGTTCTATCATTGACCACCTATCTGAAATTGTTTCTACAGCCAAATCAATCTTATTATTGGCTGCCAAACCCGAAGACTAGATGAAATAATAAGATTCAGCCGTTAGGCAAATATACGAGTATATGAAAATTTATAATTGGGTGAAAAAGAAAAAATAGACAACATGGAACAATCACATCGAGGATTTATTAATTATGTCCGACAGCCCTTCAATAATGACGTCTGTCTCACCATCAAGAAATATATGACGGTAAACCGAAAATTGGCCAGTTATACATCAAGGAAAATATTCCTGACACGATGTAGAAGGTATGGTGTATTTCTTAAACATATTATTAATAACGTGAATTGCCTGTTCACAAATACAGAACCGAATATGCCATTCAATAATAAAATTCAAAATTCATTGGAAAATTTTAAAAGAAAAATCCTGAATGTCGAAATTGAAGTTACGTTTTGGAAAATAAAAGATTTCAATCGTATTATTTCGGCCCACAAATATGAACTGAACCAATTAGATTTAGACGGACTTGGTTTCTCCAAGAATTTTATGCTACACAGGACCAATTATTTTGTAATTTACTAAATTCTTTTTTAAACGTTGTAAATAGGAAGTTCGATGCCATAAGCAATCATCAAAATCGCACTTTTGCTATTGCACACAATAATGTGTGCCGAAACATAAGTAATGTTGATGTTCAAAACGAAGTCTTGGATATTGTGAGCTTGGGACCAAAATTTAATTTGCCATTTTTTAATAAGGAAGATATTCCGGCGTTTAAAATTTTGGCTCAAACAGAATCAATTATTCAAGAAATTGATGGTGAACATCAACAAAACGTCGCAAGGTTTTAAGTTTGCAGTGTTTTTCAAAATTTCTTGTCGCAGAATTGTATCCTAACAATGAAAGAAAAACATTTAAAATATTTGACAATTGAGACAAAAAAAATGTTTGAGACACAATCAAAATATTATTATTTTAAGTGCGGATAAAGGAAATATGTCGGTGATAATGTTAAGATCAGAGTATGAGGACAAAATTAAAAATTTGGTGAGCGATCAAAATACATATAGTTAACATCAGCTAACACGTGACCCATGAAGAAAGCAAATTCCACCGGCGACATGTAGTGCAATGACGCCAAACATTATATCGCATAAGCAAATTTTAACAATAAAGAAATTCCACAGAAAGTCATTCCACTGCATAACAGGAAAAAGTAAACAAAAACTGGAAGCGACGTTCATTACAATTTATATTTTTGAAATAAAAACATTGTCAAACTAAATTATTGTGCATTATTATTATTTTGGAACTAATACCGTTTCCCAACCACAACCAGAAATAAATACGTTATCGGCACAACCCATAACTATATAAAACATTAAACAGGGATCCCACACTTTCACTACAAAATTTGAACAACAACAAAATTAAAAATTTATTTTTAGACAATCATATTGACCGGGAAACTAAGACCAAGCTTGCGACCTACTATTCAGTTGTACCTAAATTATACGGACTTCCAAAAATCCATAAACTGGATCATCCACTTAGGCCTATTGTATGTTTCATAAATAGCCCTACATTTCAAACATCGAAATATTTAGCTGAAACGTTGAAAAGTTCAATTGATAATCGGAGGTACAATTGTAAAAATTCGTACGAATTAGTAGATTTCGTAAAACAACAAAATATTTCAAATCACTATGTATTAATAAGCTTGGACGTAGTTTCCTTGTTCACCAATATTAAGATTGACTTGGCTGTAGAAACAATTTTAGATAGGTGGTCAATGATAGAGCCACATACCAGAATACCCAAAATAAAATTTCTAGATATTCTAGAATTTTGTTTAAAATCAGGATATTTCAGCCTGTTTAACAGCTACCTTAAACAAATAAATGGCGTTGCAGTGGGTTCTCCTCTATCTCCAGGCTGATGTCGTAATGGAAGTGCTACTTGACACCGTCTTGAGCTCAATTGATTTTAATATTTTATTTATTAAAAAATACGTCGATGATTTAATGTTGTGTGTACCTGATGATAAAATTGGTTGCATACTTTCAAAATTTAATAGTAATCGTTTTGGTTTAGAATTTACTTTAGAAATGGAAGCGGATTATAAATTACCTTTTTTGGACACAATATTATTTCGGAAGAATAACGGTCAAATTGATACTATTTGGTACACGACAAATTTATCGTCCGGTCGAATTCTCAATTTTAATATAGTTTTCACCCTTTAAGTCAGCGAATTAATAAGGCGTCTGGTTTCGTCTACAGAGTTAAAAAATTAACCACAGATGTCACAGTTGATACCAATCAAATTATAAGGGATTATCTGATCAATAATAAATACCCGAAATATTTGATCAACAAATTAATCAATCAGTTTGATCAAACTAACAGTGAACAAATGGTTAGTGCGGTCGGTACCAATAACAATGTTCATCAAAATTTAATTTATAAATCAATTTATTACATTAAAAATCTCAGTGACCAAATTTCCAGCACATTGCGCAAATTCAATATAAATTGTAAAATTACATTTTGACAAACGTTTATTGGACATTCTGTTTGTAACTTCCGCATGGAATAGAGTCTAAGAAATTAACTAGTGAAAAGTGTAGCCATTTTGGAAAAAAAATAAAAAATTTTTTGTATAGTGGATAAATTCTTGAATCTGGTGTTTATTTTATATTAAATCAACTCGTATCGGGTTAAAATTTTCAACAAATAATTTGAGGTGAGTCCTAAACTTTTGTATTAAGCTATAAAAACATAACATTGGCGGAGGATTCCGAATATATTAAGGGAATAGGGGAAACCCTTTTTCCAAAAAAAGGCACGCGGAGAACGTTTGTTCTAGCGATTTGTCATGTTCATGTACGGATGACGATGATAAAATATGAGCGAATAGCGTTTCTAAATACAATTCCACAAAAAAGAACAGAAAAATTGTGAAAAAATATAAAAAACATGTGCGTAGTGTCAGTGATATGCCTAACCTAAAAAACAAATTAATTCAAAAAAATCAAGTGGTAGCTTACCCCAAAATGGTGAATACAGAGGATCTAACCAAAAACGGGGAAAGCCTACCATCAACAATTAATCAAAATACATCAGGCAATGCAGTATCCATACCTATAAAAGGAAACACAATATCGGAAACGCCAAAAAAAATCAACCTATATTCCATTCAGGACAGCGGGCCGTTTAAGATCATAATAAAGAAAGAAAACATTAATCTAATGCATTTGGGGAGAGCAATCAAACTAAACAAGTTAAACAACGTCGAAGCAGTCGAACAGACTAGCAAATTTCTTGCCACGATAACCTTTAAAAACTACAGTGACGCCAACAAATGCGTACAAAATAAAATTTTTCAGGACTTTGATGGATATGAGGCATTCATTCCGGACAATTTTAATAAAACAGTGGGAGTAATCAGAGACATCCCTACAGATGTTTCCGACGCAGAACTAATTCAAAATAAATGAAAGGATTCCTATGGAACTAGTTAAGATCACCTTCGCTTCAAACGTCATTCCCAACAACGTGGTATTCTATGACAACATTCTAATTAAAGTGAACTATTATGTACCTAACCCAATGTACTGCAGGAACTGCCAAAATTACGGGCACACAATTACCAGATGCAGATCTAAGGAGGACAAAAAATGCGATATCTGCTCTAAACCCAAAGAAGAAGTTCATTTATGTGATCTTAAAGCTAAATGTAAGTTCTGTGGAGAAGGCCACATCACAAATCACAACTCGTGTCGTGAAAAGCATAGGCAAAGGAAGATAACTGAATTTATGACAATCCACAAATGTTCATTTAAATTCGCTAGGGAAAAATTATTTGGTGTGAAACAATTGGTACCCAACCCGTGGGAATTCAAAAATTTATCAAAACTTGAACAAGAAGAAAAAAATAAATTAACTAAAGCATTAAAGGAGTCGGACGAAAAAATGAAAATACTTTATAATGTTATCAAAGAGCTAAAAGATCAACTCAAAAAAAAAGACACACTCTTAGAAACTGTAGATAAAAAACTTACTAAGTCTAATACGGTGATTCACCCGGGAGATGCAGACCTATTATCAATAGAGATCGCTAAATCTATTGGAAAAATTTTTAATGAATGTTAAAAGATATCAACATTGTACAAATTAATATAAGAAGTTTAACTAACAAGAAACATTTATTAGAACAATACCTTAACACAAACAATAGTCACATTGCCATACTAATCGAGACCTGGACAAAGATAAATAAAACAATAAACATAAATAACATGGATCTGATCACAGAAGATAGACAAGATGGATACGGTGGGGTAGGTCTATTAATTAACAAAAAATTTGCATGGAAGAAAATAAATCACAATATAATACTTAATAAATTAGAATTTATCAAAATAAATATCAAATATAAAAATATAGAACTTAATATTTCAGTCTTTTACAACAACAACAATAATAATCCAAAAGAAACCACTGATGACTTTATAAAAATTTTAAATCTAGATAACAAGGATAACAATATAATAGCGGGGACATAAATGCCCACAACTCACTATGGGAAACTAACGCCAAATATAATAAACTAGGTAACATGATAGCTAACGTAATATCTGGGAGTAGATACAGTCTACTGAACGACGGTTCGGCAACCAGGCAAGACTTGAGACACCACTCATCATCAGCACCGGACATTACTCTATGCAGCAGAAATCTGACAGACAAAATCGTTTGGAGATCTACAACTGATAATATTGGCAGCGACCATTTCCCAATAATACTAAAATTTAACTCAAATATTCAATGCAAATCCAGAATAACCAATTGGAGTAAAATTATAAAAGAAATCAACCAAATAAATCCGGAAAATACAGAAAACGTCGAAAACAGCATAAAAGAAATCATAAATAAACATTCATCCACAAGAACTTCCAAACATACTTCTAAACCCAAACCATGGTGGAATAGAGAGCTTCAAAAATTATGGGACATTAAATCAACCAAACAATCCATATATAATAGGAACAAAAATTCATACACAGCCGAGGAATTGATTGCAGCGACTAATAAGCTGAAACAAAATATTAAAAGGGAAAAAAAAAGATGCTGGCTAAAATACCTGGAAGAAATCAACAAAGACTCAAGCTGCTCGGATATTTGGAATAAAATCAACAAAATCAGAAACAAAAGAAATCATAATTTCGATATCCTAGAAGACGTCAACACCGCTAATAATTTCATAGAACTAAACTTCCCCAGATCAGAAGAACTAATACTAACTCCATTCAACAAGGAAGAAATTACAACAAAAGAAAAAGAGTTCAACACCAGAGAAATAAAAGACATTATCCATAAATCTAAAAATTCAGCACCCGGTTACGACATGATCAGCTACAAACTGATTAAAAGAATTATCTCATTAAACCCAAAATTTTTAAATACCCTAACAGATCACCTAAACAAAATCTGGACTAGCAAAAGTTTTCCGGAGAGTTGGAGAAGGATAACAACAATAGCGATCTATAAAAAAAAAGGACTAGAGAAAAGTGAAGTACAGAGCTACAGACCGATATGTCTACTACCAACCATCTCTAAAATTTTTAGTAAACTACTACTAGGGAGAATTAACAAACACATTGAAGACAATAAATTACTCAATCACCTCAACTTTGGATTTAGGAAAAAAAATAGTATTAACGATTATATGACGGAACTGTTCAAACATATTGATTACGAGAAAAAGAAAGGGTCGAAAACATTACTAATAAACATGGACATCTCTAATGCGTTCGATAGTGTTAACAAAAACGTACTGATAAAAATTTTAATATCTCTAAAATTCCCTAAAGATCAGATCAATTGGATATACCTCTTTCTAACAAACAGAATCATCACCACTAATAAAATAACAAAAAATAATCACATCACAAATGCGGGAGTACCTCAAGGAAGTTGCCTGAGCCCCACACTTTTTAACATTTACACTCATGAACTCCATGAACTCAGCAACGAACAGACAAAACTTTTCCAATTTGCAGATGATGTATGCTTAATCACAAGTGGACGAAATTTTGAGGAACTACAAAAAACATCAGATCAAGTTATGGGTAAATTACAGAAGAAATTAAATTTTTTAAAACTAAAAGTCAACAAAGATAAAACACACTTTATGAGGCTCTTCACAAATAACTGCAACAAAAACATAATAACTATAAGAATAGAGGACACAAACATCAAAGAAAAAACCGTTACTAAAATACTGGGAACAACATTTACTAACTTTTTAAATCTTACAACACACTACAATAAAATAAAGAACGAAACCCTAAATTCAATTAACATTATCAAATCATTAACTCATAGAGATGGAGGTTCGCATCCTGAAATTCTCCTAAACCTATATAAAACGTTAATAAAACCCAAAATTGAATTTTCTTTTTAAATAACGGACATAAACAATAACAAAGTGAATGATATATGTCAAAAAATCAATAATACCTGCTTCAGACTCTGTCTAGGGCTTTCAAGAACTACCCCAATACCAGTGATCTTAGCCGAAACGTTACAAATGTCGAATGCTCTCAATAACAAATATAAATCACTAAAATACATAGCTGACCAACTTTTTAGGAACACCAAGATAGGGGAAGAAATAAAAAAAAATAAGTCACTAGGAAAACTAAATAATCTCTACGAAGAATCCACATGAAAACAACCGATCCTAAAAACTTCGAAATAGAATCAAAAATCATAGGACTTAACAACATAAACTCAACTCACAAAGATATAATAAAAAAACTAGTAATGGATTCTTTATCGGAATTCAAGGACTGGGATCATATCTACACAGATGGTTCAGTAAAAGACGACCGGGCGGGAATAGGAATATATATGGTCAACAAAAACAAACATTTCTCGATAAAATTAGCAAACCCCACGGATATCAAAAATACGGAATGTATAGGAATAAAAATCGCAACGATCTTAGCACAACTATGCAAGGAAAAAAATATCCTAATCATCTCAGACTCCCAAAGTGCCTGCATATCCATTAATACAGCAAGACTACAAAATACTGAAAAACACTTTGAAAATAAAATCATAGACATTATCGGACACAACACAAACAAACATATCAAAATCAAATGGATCCCAGGACATATAAACATAATAGGAAATGAGATTGCAGACAAACTAGCTAGAGAAGCACTGATTAGACCCACGCACAACTACGAAAACAACCTCACCACTAACGACATCAGCAAACTTTTAAAACAATCAATTGATAACGAATGGGAAACAATTTATGCAAACCTAACTCTAAACAAAGGTAACTTCTATAAGGCAATCAATTCTTCTCCTCCAAAGACCCTCTGGTTCAAAAACTCTAACCTAAAAGTCGCAGATATAAAAACAATCTCGAGAATAAGATCAGGGCACCCATTCGACAAGAAATTCAAAGCAATCATAGGAACGGAGGACAATAGAAATTGTGATTTTTGTGGAGTATTAGAAGATAGCTCTCACATCATTAACAACTGTATAAAATACGAAAATGTAAGAAACAGGTACGACTCACTATTAAACCACTCGCTTATAGACATGATAAATAGAAACGACCACAATCAACTGAAATCCATATTAGATTTCTTAAAAGAAATAGACTATGCTTTATAATACAAAAGTTCTAGGGCTCACCTCAAATGATAAAAAAAAAAAAAAAAACATTATGTCTGTACTTCTAACTATGTTTGTTTCGTTTCAGAAGTATCTGCATGAAGTAGTTGCTAATAGGGAGACGTGTTTGTATATGTGAAAAGTGTATTTTAAAATGGAGAAAAGAAAAATAATCAAAACCATTCCATCTTTAATACACATATAAATACACGTATCACTACTAGCGCTATTATAAATATAAGGTGGTGGTATCAACATTAGTTAAACAAAACCATTAAAATCTGAAAAGAATCAGGGTTTAAAAAAAAAAAAAAAAAAAATGAAATCAGAATACAAAATATCAGTAATACATTACTATTCACATTGTAACTTTTACATAAGGTTGTTAAATGGGTGCTACCCGCAGGGTGCTACCCTGCTTTACATGTGTAGTACATGAGTTTCGAGGTGCGAATTAATTATTAAATAAACATAGTAAATGGTTATTAAAATTTGTGAAAATCTCTAGAAATTAGTGTGAACAGTTGAAGAGTGATTATAACTATAGGCTTTGTGAAAACAATAAATGGAACATTAACCAATTAGTGAAATAAAAAACAATTGAATTAGTAGTGGACAATTAAATTAAACACGTAAACATAATAATAACGTTTTATTGTAGATTTTTTTTTCTTTTTTTGCAGTTATTGCATATTTTTTAAGTTAAATATAATTAATCAGTGAAGTAAAACATTTTTGTGTGTAGTGTTTACAATTGAGTACATTTTAAAATGTCTCAATGTGAACAGTGTAAAAAAGTGACCGACTCTCGTGAAAGAAATTCGTTACGATGTTTCGGCAAATGTAAAAAGATATTTCACTATACTTGCATTGACTGGAATTTCGAAAAATTTCCCAAATTATTTAAAGATTGCCCTTACGCAAGATATGTTTGCTTAGAATGTCAAGCACATGATGAAGACACCATTTATGAGGAATTAAAAAAAATTAAAAATTTTGTAGAAGAGTTAAAGCAACATTTGTGTGCGAATCATACAAAATTAAATTTACAATTAGGAGAGATCAAAACCCATGTAGAAGAAATTCAAAAACCAACAACATCTTTTGCATCGGTATTGAAATCTAATCCAACTAAGCTAGTACTGTTGCAACCAAAGAAATCACAAGAGAGTAAAAAAACAAGACAAGACATAGTCAGCCTAATTGATCCTAAAAGTATACCAGTAATGGGGTGCCGAAATGTCTCTAATGGAGGAATTATATTACAATGTGATTCAAATGAAGCAAAGGATAAGTTGACACAAATTGCTACAGATAAGTTAGGAGCAGACTACGAAATTAAACTACCAACGGAGCTAAATCCAAGAGTTAAAATTCTAGGCATGTCCGAGAAGTTAGAAAGCGCTGAAATTATCTCAGCTTTGAAGCAGCAGAACCCATTTTTATCTGAGGGTGAAATTAAGGTAGTTACAACTTACAATAGAAGAAATACACAGAAGGTCGATACAATTATTGAAGTTGATGCCGATAACTTTAAAAAGATAATAGCAGCGGAGAAACTGAATATCAATTTTGATAGATGCCATGTTGTAGAGACGTTGGGGATAACTAGGTGTTATAATTGTAACGGATATTCACATCACGGTACGAAGTGCACGAGCAAGCTAACATGCCCGAAATGTAGCGGAAACCACAAATTTAGTGATTGTAAGAGCACGGAAATGAAATGCAGTAATTGTACAGATGCAAATAATAGACTTAATCTTAAGATTAATACAAATCATGCTACGTGGGATAATAGTTCTACAGTGTTTCAACGCAAGTTAAGATCACTTAAGAACCAAATTAATTACCAATAGCAGTTCAGTACACAAGACGTACTATATACAAACATTCGAAGTTTGTATTCAAATTTTTTGGAACTTGAACAGATAATGTTAGATTTTAAACCAGCCATAGTGTTACTCAGTGAAACCAGAACAGTTCCAGAAATGTACGATGCAGAATTTCATATTAATAATTACAACTTTATTCGTTGCGATTCGGATAGTCGACATACGGGTGGTGTTGCTATGTATATTCACGAAAACATAAATTTTAAAATAATTTCCAAGTGTGAGAAAGACCGCGCTTGGTTTCTAGCAATTCAAATTATTAAAGGATATCATACAACTGGCATATTTGGAGTAGTTTATCGATCATTTCAAACAACGAATGCAGTATTCTTAAGTCACTTCGATGAATGGTTAGAAAATGTCATAAACCACAACAAAAATAATTTTATTTTCGGTGATTGCAATATTGATGTTAAATCCAATGAATTTTACAGTGTTAAATTGAAACAGTTGATCACAGATAATAGATTGATTCAGATAGTAAATGATCATACTAGAGTTACATATAACAGCAAGAGCTTAATAGATATATTAATTACTAATTCACAGAATATTCGATATGAAGTAGTCAAAGAACAACAAATTAGCGATCATTACATGTTAGCTGTTAGTATAAATAATAAAACGAAAATGCCAGTAGAAGAAGTTGCAGCAGTAGAAATAAGATCATGGAAAAATTACTCTTCTGAATCACTAAACAACTCTTTAAATCAAAAACTACTGGGATTTCAAGGAGGTGCAGAAATAAACCAAAAAGCTGAAGTTTTAGTATTAAAGTTAAAAACCTGTGTGAATGAATTGACACATATGGCAACAATTCGAAGAGAGAATAAAATACCATGGTTCTCTCAAAACTTAAAGTCGTTGAAACAAGATAAATTACGTAACTATGGCGTTTTAAAAATTTTTAATTCAAAGGATAACTGGGATAATTATAAAAAATCCAGAAATTTGTATAAACAATCACTGAGGAAAGAGCAATCAATTTATTTCAAAAGTAAATTCATCGAAAACAAAAATAAACCAAAAGAACTTTGGAAAACGTTAAAATCGATGTATAAAACTAAAAATAAAACACAGTGGAATATTCAATTTAACAATAAAATAATAACTGAGAAGCACGAATTAGCTGAGGCTCTAAATCAGTCATTTGTATCCAGTGTGATTAATATTCACAATAGTATTCCTGAAGTAAAGGATTGGGATTTTTCGGATGTGGATAAATGCTCAGAAAAATTCTGTTTTCAAAATGTAACTCATCAGGATTTATCCAAAATTATAAGTAGCATGAATTCTAATGCAGGAATAGATGGAATAAATCGAACTGTCATGATGGATGCGATGAAAAATCAAATATTCTCAAAAAATTTCACAGAGTTAATTAATCAAAGTTTAAATCAAGCTAAAGTACCTGAATCATGGAAAATATCAACAGTAATACCAATTCCCAAAACTACTAAACCGATGACACCAAAAGAATTACGCCCAATCAATATGTTGCCACCGTATGAAGCGATAATGGAACGTGTAATTAAAAATCAATTAATCAACCACATTAACAAAAATAATATACTAGTCGACCAACAATCCGGATTTCGAGAGCTGCACTCATGCGAAACAGCATTAAATCTAATGCTAGATAACTGGAAGGCAGAAATAAATGATAATAAAGTTGTGGTTTCAGTTTTCCTGGATTTTAAACGCGCTTTTGAAACAATCGATAGAAAAATTTTGCTTAAAAAGCTCATTAAATATGGAGTACAAGGGAAAGAACTTGAATGGTTCACTAATTATCTCGAAGGAAGGCAACAATACACAAAGATAGATAACTGTGTCTCTAAATTGACACCAAACAATCTAGGAGTTCCCCAGGGATCTATATTAGGACCATTGCTTTTCATCCTATATATTAATGATATAGTCACAGTCATAAAAGATTGTAAAGTGAATATGTTTGCAGATGATACGCTAATTACAACTTCTGCACCAACCCTTATAGAAGCTGTACAAAAAATAAACCAAGATTTAGAGAATTTAAGGAAATGGTTAATGTTCCACAAACTATCACTTAATATTTCAAAAACTAAGTATATGGTAATGTCAATAAGGACTACAATAGAATGTGATGAAAATATAAAAGTAGATAACCAAATCATAGATCGTGTAAAAAAATATAAATACCTGGGTGTTGTTATTGATGAAAATTTAAATTTCAACGATCATTTGGACTATATTGCTAAAAAGATGAATAAAAAATTGGGACTTTTTAATAGAATTAAGGACAAACTGCCGCTTGAAACAAAGATTATATTCTACGAATCAATTGTTGCCCCACATATTGACTATTGTTCATCAGTATTTTTTATAATGAACCAAACACAAATATATCGTCTCCAAAAGATACAAAATAGATTTATGCGAGCTATTTTAAGGGCAGAAAGTAGAACCCATATACGAGAAATGCTTGAAGTGTTGGAGTGGAAGTCGATAAAGCAGAGGATTAACTTTAACGTTCTGAAATTGTTGTTTCGCCTTGAAAACGGAGTACTTCCAAATTACTTAGATTCAATGCTCTGCACTAATAGAGAAGTTCACAACTATAATACAAGAAACACTCATTTTCGATTGCCGCTATATAGTAAATCATTTTGCCAACGATCATTAGCCTACAATGGAGTTAAGCTATATAATTCACTAAGTAATTTTTATACTTTGGGTGAATTAAGAGAATTAAAGTACGAGAATTTTCTAAATTTGTTAAATATATTCATTAAAGATAACATTAGTATTTAGATAAACTTAAGTAAAACTTACTATTATTTAATTTAATTAATTAAAACCAAAAAAAATAAAAATGTCATATATTGATAAATAAATAAATTAATTAAATATCAATCGCTTGATCACACTAATCCACTAACATTAGTATAAGGGTGGAGGGATAACACTACTAACATCAAATAACACAATAAGAATCAAATTATTAATAAGGGTCAATAAAGACTGTTACAAAATATTAATTAGCATTATATAAAATAACAACTAGCTTATAAAATTAAATTCTGAAACAATATTAAGATTATAAAACTTGTTAAAAAAAAAAAACTTTTTTTCCTTTTCTATTAACAAAACATATAATTCATTTCAAAATATGTAATTAGTTTCTCTAAAATTCAAAGTACACATAATTAAAGAAAAAAAAAAAAAAACAAGTAAATTTGTAAAAACAAGAAAAATTAAGTTTATATAAATTTGTAATTAATAAGACGCTATATCCAACAACAACGACCAATAACATCTAAGGAACTATTATTAAATCTCTAGAGATAGAAATTTAAATAATTAGTCTACAATTTAAAAATCCACAGTTTCAGCCCTTCCCTTGAGAAGTGTCTGTAAACGCTAACTGGATGCCACAGGAAAACTAGGTCATATGACTGGAAACGGCTGACCACAACAAACCAATAGACAAAAAAAAAAAAAAAAAAAAAATTACATTTTCAGCGGCTAACTCTATTCGTAACATCTTTAGCCAAATCAAAGATATCACACGTAAATTAAATCGTTCGAATATTGTATATTTAATTCCATGTAACCATTGCCAATTGAAATACATCGGTACCACGAAACAATTATTAAAAAATCAAATTTCACAACATAAATCGGACGTCAAACCACCTATCAGAAATTCTCAAGCTATTACATTATGCCAGCATTCCTCTGATACTGGACACACATTTAAATTTGATGAGGTAGAAATTTTGGACAGTGAAAAATTGTATAAAAATCGTTTATTTTTGGAAATGGCTCACATTATTGGTAATAATGAAATTGTTGTCAACAAAAAGAGTGATACTGACGATCTTAACCAAATTTATTCTGGCATCATTGATTTTATATCTAAATTCTCAAAATATAGTAAATCGTTTGTAGATTCTTGAAATTCAAAATTCAAAAAGTTTGTTTACTAAAAATATTTTGATTGTAGTCGTCCAATTTGAATCAATTTTATTTTCTGTTTACAAGTTCGTATGACAAGAAATTTTCTTCAAATTTATATATGTATATACGAGTATATTTAACGGTAAGTCAGAGTATGGCATAGTAATTTCTATATATTTTAATAAACTTTGTATGTATGTATTGTTAAAACCGTTGTAGACCTGAAGAAGATAATAAAATTATCGAAACGTCGATATAAATATTAAAAATTAGTTTTATTGGCTGCCAAACCCGAAGACTAGAGGAAATATCACATACATATATCACTTGTATTATCAATTATTTCATATTAGTTAATAATATTTTCCGGGGATTCGTTATTATTGAAGTCTTGTGTATTCACCTGTATTTCGACGCACTGTCCATCGATAAATAGTTTTCCATTTGTCGTTTCCTTAATTTTTTGTAATATTTTCACAAACACACTCCATTCGAAATTTTATTTGATTTCACATAAATTTGAAACACTGTATCACCACACTTCTTATTCGAATTATTGGAATAATAATAAGTATTATATGTACACACAATCTAATTAATTGAATAAATCTCAGCAAAATTTGGTTTTCAAATATTAATAAAAAAATGAAATTTTAACTAAAACTTGCTTGTTACATTCATTTCCTTTTGGTAAATGAGCGTCGTAATCATATTAAAACAGAATATAGAGAATGTAACAGTACAATTGAAGTTGATTCTATTTTATTTTCAATATATTATTAGTGTGTTCAACATTAAATCAAAGTGGTTTCCACATACCTTTGAACATGCATTTTATTTTAAGATTTTCGCAATTGTTTACAACCATCTATCTCCAGCACGTCAAAAGCTTAAAATAAAACAACCATGTTCCAGCAAGTTTATTCTCAAAATGAAGTACATCAGCATGCCAGGATTTATCTTGCCTAATGGCGCATACTCGAAAATTCATTTCAGTAACTTTTATGGTAATTTCGCAACAAGCGAACTTGACGGAGATAAACTTTTCTCAATATTTTGGTAATTTTTTTCCCCTCCATACATAAGTTGGTATGGAGGGGAAAAAAATTACCAAAATATTGAGAAAAGTTTATCTCCGTCAAGTTCGCTTGTTGCGAAATTACCATAAAAGTTACTGAAATGAATTTTCGAGTATGCGCCATAAAAGAGAAATATAGTTAGTTATTATTACTGTAGTTTATTATATATTTACCATTTTATTATCCTTCAATTTTAAAGATCCATTTAATTATTTTGAATTTATTTTTGTTTATTTTTATTTTGTAAATAACAAACACTGCACTAATTGTTCTGTCAAATTAATAACAATAGAAATGATTGTAATAGATTATACCAATTAATTAAGTACCACAGAGAGTGTGATCATTACTGATCTGTTATAATTAAGACATTTTTTGTTGTAATTAATTTAAATGAATCGCTCTTTCCATAACATTGTATAACACTATGAAAACCAAAGATTACAATTGATGGTTTCAGAGGAATATACGGCATTGTGAAATTATAAGCCGAAGTGTCTACATAAAAATTAAACATATTATACTATACGATTAAAAGAATTTAAAAGAAATCTTGTGTTGTTTTTTTTTGGTTGAATAAAATTCATAATAGTGAAGAGAAATATACAGTCCATTACATTTCCATTCGCGGGAAACATTGCACAAGCATACGAAATTTTACAACAAAAGTCGTCATTATCAATACTTATTGGCTTGTGTCCCGCAATGATTCAATGATACAAATTACAATCAATGTGCTGCCGTATTATTCAGTAGATTTAATATTTTCAAAGTTGTTTTATTGATATTAACCGTTTAATTCAATAGTTTTCTGAAAATTTGTAAAAATTATTAAATTGAGTAGACGATCCACTTGAATTATAAATTTCGTTTTTTTTTTCTTAGTGTACTGATGTTGGTTTTGCATAGTCTCCAAATTCCACAACCCTAATATTTTGTAGATGACGTCACACAAAGCAATCTCATATTTCAAAATCTAAAATAGTCCCTCATATTAACAATCAAGGCAATTAAAATTTTTATCAACAAAAAATTTATTACCTCAACATAATTTTGATGTCTACAACCGGTAGTACACGTAGAAACCAAAACAATAAATAATTTTTATTGTTCACTTCAACGGGAACATTCATAATGATCAGCACTCAATTAAATCTGATATAATCAAGCCTCCACCAATTTTTTTTTCCGTTTTTTATAAATTTTAATAAAAACAATTTGTGAATCATCATCATCACGTCGCGTGGAGGGACGCGTTGACGAGGATGAAATAAATTTTTGGGATAAAAATTTCCTAATGTAAAATATCGGCTTAATGATTTAAAGAGGGTTAATAATTTCTTATAATTTAATTATTTAATTAAAATTTACAATCCACAACACCAAATCTAAAAATAGACGGCGTGCGATGAGAGACGACCAACTTTTAATTTATGAATGAATATAACTTTTTGTGAAAAAGATGTTATCGGGGTCCATCATACTTAGTAGTAGCAAAAAACAAAATCGATTTATTTTGTTTGGCAGAGTTTCGATCTTAATACCAAATCTACATAAATTATGGATAAATCACATAACATATTTAATGTGTGTGCACAACATAATTAGTTGGGCCAATTTAATGCGATAAATCATTCTTGCTGTCAGATATAAGATGATGTATGATACACTGGGTTATGTTTTTATTTTATACTACTAGACTGTTTTAATAATGCTGGTAATTATAGCCAAGATAATAGTTAGAATTTGATTAGCCTATACATTAATACACTCCAAATCTAGATATGGTATGGCCAAGCAATTTAATATACGGACGAACTAAATAAAAATAAAAAATAATTTCACTCAAACGACCGTAAACGGAAATGTTGTAGCGGAAAACTTTTTTCTCACGTAAACAATTTAATGAAACAACATTTTTTTTGTATTTTAATTTTAAAAGTTTTCCGAGGCGCGTTTACCTCTACCTATAATATACCAAATATACAAAAATATATACAAAAAAAAAACATTTTGTTCCAACAGGATACATAAAATTATACATGTTGTTGTTCCTTTTTTTGTGAATAAAAAATAATGACTGTCCAAACGGTTTTTAATACCCCTCGGGAACATAACAAAAAAAAAAAAATTAAATTGCTGTGTTTTGGGAGAGCTTTTTTTTTTGTATATCTAAATATCGCATGTGGATTTTTTTGTACAGCATCCGGGAAACGTACTTCACCCAAAACAGCATTTTAAAGAAGTCATAATGTGGAAACGTTCTAAACTAATTTCATTAAAATAAACACTAAACTTCTTAACTTATTCTTGCTGCGTATTAAAATCTTATGCGTTACCTTCTCAACAAAAAAGTTTTTGAATCAACAGCGTAGAAAAAGTAGCGTTTTGAACTGTAAGTTAGGTTACGTAATATCGCAGCTAATCGATATTCAACGATGAAATACTGTGGATTGTTGGCGTGTGAACGTTACATAGTTTTTGTGAATGTCAAGTGTGATTAACTGTGTTACAATGGAATGGTCAAAAAAGATGAAAAATAATAGGGGAAATTCAGATAATTTAAGGCATTCAACCGACAAACGGTGTTTGATAAATTGGCATGGATGATTACACACTATTTGTCGGTTTGCTTGATAGTATTAGGCTGGTGCCAGACAAAGCATTAATTTCACATCCGGTTTACAAACATGGGATGAAGAAACTACAAGATTATTTGAAATTCATAATTAGTACAGTGTGTACCCGCCCCCAAATAATTAACTTCTGACAATATATTACCTTTATACATTGCAAAATATAACTTATGAAAATTCAATTCACGTTTTATAAAATATTTACTTATACCAACTTTCTACAAGTTTCCAGTTCAATAAATTTCAGTTTAGAATAATATGCTTCAAGCAAGAACACTAATTTTTGTAAATCAATGTTTAGAAATAGATTTCAAAGTTTTTTTAGTAACTATACGAAATCCGTTGTAGCCACCGGTCACCAAGAACCTTGGTGAGTGTCAATTATTCTCGTGACGTATTGTTTTCATCAAAGTACTAAAGAGCCTATTTTACAATTATTGTACGACGGTTTTGGCAATTTATACCGGTTGAAGTCCGATTAAATATTCAACATAACAACGTTTCCAGAAATATTGAACCACCACTTGGATCAGTTTGTATCCAGCTAATTTATTAATACTTAAGTCGAGTATTGATGGTTGAGGGAGAGCTAAGAGGGCCACCAATCATTAAGGATTTAAATTAAGGCAAGCTTCTATTTCACAAATTAAAGTGTGATATTACTCTAAAGTCAAGCAAAGCATGACCCGTTTCGTGTGCCATTTGGCATTTTTGATATGGATTGTCAGCAACTCGATCTGATCGATTACATAAGCAAAACATTTTTGCATCATTGTCGTCTGGCAACGAAGAAGCGCCAAAAATGATTCCAAAGACAAATCCATAACAATTTCTAAGTGAACGGTTTCCATTGGGACTGCTCTTGATTTTGTTGCACGGTAAACCCGTAAATTCATTTTTTCTAGATATAATTTTGGTTTATTCCTAAAACAAAGAATAAATTGATTTACCATCTGCCTACATAAATTTCGTCCTCCGATAATCCAATATTGAGACCTCAAATTGTATAATAATGTTTCTATTGGTGAGACAGCATGAAAACGAAAATGGTGCAATTTAAGCAAAAATTGCTGATTGGTTGTGAATGATGACAATTTACATAATTAACTAATTTAGAAAAAATAGATATCTGCCTTATATCGGAGAGCCATTTGACAAAAACATCATTTATTAAAATACGTGATTATGAATGTTACCATGCTGTTCACCCAGGAGGAAAACCCAGAGGAGGATCAACAGTAATAGTGAAAAAGAATCTCAAACACTATGAAGAACCTAGTATAGAAAAAGAAAGTATGCAAGTTAAAACCATAAAAGTTGAAACTAACAATAATAATGAATACAGTATTTCCTCTATCTACTGCCCTCCACGCTATAATCTAAACAAAGAAGATTATAATAGACTCTTTAGATCACTAGGATCCAATTTTATTATTGGTGGTGACTTTAACGCAAAAAACACCTATTGGGGATCAAGACTTACAACCCATAAAGGAAAAGAGCTTTTCGAAGTCGGACGAATAAATAACTGCGAGTTCCACTCTGGAGGTAAACCAACATACTGGCCTGCTGATATAAATAAAATACCAGATCTCATTGATTTTTATTTAACGAAAGGGATCTTCGAGGATTACATGTGCATCGAAAACAGCGAAGGGATATATTCCGATCATACAACTGTTATCATGACACTCAGCACAATGATAATTAATAAGGATATCCTGCCTAAATTAACAAATAATAGAACTAACTGGGACCTATTCCAAGAACTAATTGAAATGCAAATAAATCTACGAGTGCCGATTAAAACACCGGTACAGTTGGAAGACGAACTAGAGGTATTTAACAGTACTATTCAACAAGCAGCATGGGAAAGTTCTCCTGCTAGTCACACCGAATCCCGTAGGAACCTAAATTATCCTATTGAGGTCAGGGAGTTAGTTAGAGAGAAACGGAAGGCAAGAAAAACCTGGCAAAGGACACGCGCCCCGGAAAACAAAAAAATCCTCAATTTTCTATGCAATAAACTAAAACAACTTATAAAAGAAATTAAGAATGAAACTATTAACAAGTACTTAAATGGTCTCACCGAACATAAAGATACTGATTACTCTCTTTGGAAAGCAACAAAAGGATTAAAAAGAACCAAAACGCATGTGCCGCCTATTAAAAATGGGGAAGGAACCTGGGCCAAAAGCGACAAGCAAAAAGCTATTTTATTTGCAGCTCACTTGGAAGACACCTTTCAACCGTTACCTAGGCAAACAGCAGATGAAAACATAATAACAATTAGCAAAATTGATGAATATAATATTCGATGTGTAACATTACAGGAATTAAAAAATGAGATCAAGTGTAATTTGAACGCCAAAAAAGCTCCAGGATATGATTTAATTACTGGACAAGTCGTAAAAGCCATTCCCGAGAAGGGACTACGAAATTTGGTTCAAATTATCAATGCTGTATTCAGACTAAAATATGTCCCACGACAATGGAAGGTTGCTGAAGTAATTATGATCCCCAAACCAGGCAAACCAGCGAACGATAAAAAGTCGTACAGACCATTTCACTACTTCCTGTAATTTCAAAATTATTTGAAAAATTACTGCTCAAGAGACTCAAGCCAATAATAGAAGAGAGAAATTTGATTCCACCACACCAATTTGGATTTAGAGAAAATCACTCTACGATAGAACAAGTTCACAGAATAACGGATATAATCGAAGCCTCACTTGAGAATAAGAAGATATGCTCCAGCATCTTCTTAGATGTAGCACAAGCTTTCGACAAAGTTTGGCACCAAGGACTTGAATTTAAATTGCATCGAGATCTACCAAAGCAATTCTATCAAATTCTTAAATCTTATATCGCAGACCGACATTTCCGTGTAAAATATAACCAATAGTACTCTGAACTAAAGAGAATATCAGCAGGCATACCACAGGGTAGCGTACTGGGTCCTATATTGTACATCCTGCGTACACCAGAGATATGCCAAATACAGAAGGTGCCACCATAGCAATATTTGCAGACGATACAGCTATTCTGGCGACTGGAAGTGTATATCAGAAGCAACGACCAAACTTCAAAAAGCAACCGACACAGTGAGTAGTTGGACAAAGAAATGGCGCATTAGCCTAAACGAAGCAAAATCGGTTCACGTAAACTTTACAAACCAGAAAGTTAACTGGATTCCAGTGAAACTTAATTCAAGGCCGGTTCCAAATGCAAATACAGCCAAATACCTCGGCATGACTCTCGATTGCAAGCTTAGATGGAAAGAGCATGTTAAAAAGAAAAAAGAAGAATTGAACATTAAGTATAGGAAAATGTATTGGCTAATAGGTAGAAACTCTGAGCTTACAATACATAACAAATTGCTATTATATCAGCAAATACTTAAACCAGTATGGACCTACGGTATTCAACTTTGGGGTTGTACCAAGAAGACAAATGTACAAATGATTCAATGTTTTCAAAACAAAGTGCTGCGTGGCATTGTAAACGCACCATGGTACATTAGAAATGATAACCTCCATAGGGACTTAAACATGGAATATGTAAGTGAAGAAATACAAAATCAAGCGAAGAAACACATTCAGCGGATATCTCGGCACCAAAATGCAGACATACGAAGTTTGTTGGATACCACCAATGCAGTAAGAAGACTTCAAAGGCAGAAACCTTTGTAATTGGGCAGTTGTATTTACGTAGGATAGAGAAAAATAATTACTATTTAAATTCAAACGGGAGTAACCATTGGGCTACTACCCGTCAAATGTGAATCTTCATTTAAGAAAGATAAATTACTAAATGATTTGTAAATCAGCTGTAATATTAAATAAAGGAAAAAAAAATAAAAAATATACCTCGAGTGCTGTAATCAATCCATCATAGCTGCGTGGCAGAGAACCAAGTAACGTGGCACTCATGAAAAATTTTGGACTGAAGTCCAGCAGCTTCTCTTTACAAATTGACATTATATAAAGCATAGCCTAGATTACAACATTATAATGATTGATGAATATGAATACAAATCATATTTCCAACAGTAACAATTTATGTTTCTGTGACAATTTACTGCTGGATGATTTTGCGACAGCCAAACTCTACATAGAATAATCCCTTGAAACGCGTGGTTTTGTTGTTGATAGAAATGCACGTTTTAGAGGTTGTTGGACTGGTATACTTTTGTTAGCACCTATGGTTTCAAGAGATTTGAAACGTCTCTCTGAAGCACTTCAAAATCTGGCTGATACTTTGAAAGGCACTTGACTTATGATTCAGTATTTGTACAAGCGTTTGCGTGATATATAACCCAATTTTTTTTGATTATATCAAAACGACAAAAGGACTCCATCAATCGGTGTCTATTCATAAATTTAGAATTCTATGTAGACACTCAGTTGTTGTGGCATGTATAGATGTTTTACGGCACAGGATGATTCTGCGTTACTGGATGGTTGATTGAGCATGAGGTTTAAGAGGTTGGTACGTTGGTTTTCTGATAGTTGATTGTATGAGTATTCTTTAGCTTTGTTTTTATGAACTAACGTTTTGAGGATATCCGCAAATCCAACCCACTTGTTGAAATCCCACTGAAAATGAGGGATTTATTATGGATTTTAGCATCACCTCCATACATTATTTTGCTTTCATAGAAGAAGAAAGAACTTTGCTACGAGAATGGAAATATTGTCATATCGACTGTCTATACTGTCATAGTGATTTTCTATGAAAATTTGTAATTGGCTTCATCTTGATCTGTTGAAGATTTTTTCATTTAAATTTGTTAGCTTCCTCATTATCTTTTACATTTTTCTCTTTTAAATCCAGGGCTGCTCTTTATTTGTTGGTCTCCAAAATTTCCTCGGCTGACATAATCTCCAGATACAGAGCTCTTTTCCGTAAGTCTTGTTGCTTGAGCATTTGTTGTTGATTGCTTAATGAGGAAAAAAATGGGGTTTGTCAAGTTGTCATCTGATGTAAGAGGAAAGCTTGGTCTTGGTTAACCCTCCAGTGGAATAGTTGGAGTTGTTGCTGAACCATTAAGATAGGTTGTACATACCTAGTGTGTCTTGACGTTTTGTGAAGTATTAATGAGATTAATCCAAAGAGTAGCTACAAATTTTATCGTTGTTGCCTAATGACGCAATTTTCTGGCAAGCGGTGTCTTTTTTATAGTTGGTAAAGAGCTGGTTTATTTTATTAACTGTTGTTTTATGATCTTTGAGTGAGCTCCTTCCAACTTCGACTTTAGTTGTTTTGTCTATGTGAGCGTGGCTTACTTGTTGTGTTTCCTCGGAACTATTGTTGCCGGTTTATGTTGCTGGCTTTCAAGGACCAATGTTATATTCGCTTGTTATTATCAACGATTTATCTGATTTAACCTAGAAAGATGATGAAGCTTTCCTTTTCTATTGAATTCTAAATAATAACTTCGTTTGTTTTCGTCCGTTGACCGCCACCTCACTAAAATTGCTTTATTTGGCTATCTGACGGGCAATAGGCTACCTTACACTCAAATGCGTACGCATGTAATGAGAAAAAATATTAAGTCGACAAACAGTAACTCTTAAGGGAGGGACCATGTAATTTAAAAAGAATATGGATGAGGAAGATTTGTAGGTATGGGCTTATAATAAGAAATTTTATCCTCAACCAACAATAAACGTTGGTCCTAAGAAACATTCAGTTTTTTCACGGCTTAGGAGCATGTCGATTTTGATAAGACAAACCGTTGCTATAGTAAAATTTTTCTCAATGATCTGTCGCAAATGCCCCTAAATGTTGATGTGAAAACTTTCGCGATTTTTTCCCGTTTCAATTTTTACCGCTCTACCGTTGTTGTATGGTGAATTTTTCCATTTGTATTTGAAATAAGGAAACGGTTTCGGTAAATGATCTCTGGTTTTCATAATAAATTTCTTAAATTACATGATACCAATTGTTTAAAAGAAATAGCCAGGTTGATTGAGTGGTTAATTTACCCACAACACAAAAAGGATCAAATGATCAATTTTTAAATGGATTCAACACAAAATTTGTTGAATTTTCCATTTATTTATTTATTTACATAACAAATTCCTGTGCATAATATGCTATATGGTACAACAAAATCAAATGAAATTGAAATTCAAGGCTTTCCTCTCCAATAAACAGAAACGCTGTGTTCCCAAATAATTTATTCAGCAGAATCTATTTATTCAACAACAACGAATCACAAAAAAATTTATTTAAATTTTTTATTTGCAAAATCAATTTTCGGGCATTTTTCAATATGATTTTGTGTACAGGGATGTGCGTTTATGTTTATGGAGAATGAGTTCTTCAAAATGTGAAAATATGTTGGCGATTGTAACCCAAAACAAATTAAATATTTCGGCTGGGCATAATGTGCGGCAATATTCGGCGAAATAATTTTTTATTGCATCAAAATTGATTTTATGAATTAAAAATTTAAATTTTGATTTTTATCAAGAGAGATTCATGAAAATTGAAAATACTTTTTTTTAATATAAATAGCGCAATGCTTCTGGATACATACCTATACTATATATTTATATACATAATGGGGATTTTATTCCAACGAACTGGTTAAAACGCCCAATTAAAATAAAAAAATTGATTAAACGCTTATACGACACACGACATTAATTTTTAATTAGTATATGGTATACATTTATTATTCAAAGGATTAAAATTTATGAGGATTTCGATTTTAAAATCTAATTAATCGGTTTTTGAATCATAAACGATCTAGACAGTAATTACATATTTGTGCCTAGCACAGATATAAATCAATTACTATAGACATAGCTGGATCATATTCCTTTTAGTTTTCCAGGAAAATTTTCCTTATTACTATTTGCATATTCGTCTCTTGTATACACAAGTTATCAGACAGATAAGTAAACAAAAATTAAGTCTATCTGGAAAGTATATTTAGGGACAGCAAACAGTAACGAACTCTTTAAACTCCAAATTTACAAATACAACAAAGTTCAAAATGTAAATATTTTAGTTATGATGCAACTTTTCAGATAGCTACAAGCTACGACACAATGTTTTTGTAGTTCATATGCATGAAGAATTATTATTATTACTATTTTTGGTTTATTATTTAATTATATGAATAAATTGCAAATAGTAGAAAACTTATTTTTCAAACAATAACTTTGCACAAATTTAATTTTCTCAAACGTTATTATTTTCTTGTGGCTGGAATTTTTGAGTGAAATTGCAAAATTTGCTTTATCGAATTTTTAATGAGATTTTTTGTGTTAAGCCAAAACACTATCGTTTTTTTGCTGTCTAAATAAACATTTTCGGATGCTTCTGGAAAATTCGGATAACGTGTTTTGTTCAAATCCTGAAAACTATAGTGCCACATATGACGTCGGAAAAACCACATGTAAAGCCGATCCAACCAAGGGTGTTCACGTGGTGCGTAATATTGTCAATCTGTTACGAAAAATTTACAACTCATAAATTTTACATTCCACAACCCCTACTCTCATTTCATTTTTCTTTTCAGTGCCACAAAATGTACAAAAACTAATAAAATACAAAAATCTAAATACAATACTAAGAAGGTGTCAACGGGGTTATATTTCAAAATAAACAAAAGTACACTTAACACATTTTAAATTGATTTCGTAATCCAATCTGTTAAAGTTTTTTCGGCATTCACGTGATAGTTTTTGAAATCCTCACTAAACTAGAGTTATATGTAGTTTCATTTTATATACTCTAAATAGACAGCATTATAGAAGCCATATTGACATATTTCTCATAACCTCGTCTCAAAATAATTTTTGTCTCATATTTTCTTTTATTCGTTGGCGTCAAAATTCATCATAATCGGCTCAAAATAGCTAAGTTATATTCTTATTGACCAAATTACAGAACTTTATCCAAAAACCATTTTAGTATCCAATTTCTAACGCACATGTCAAATTTGATCATAATCGGTTAAGGAATAGCCAAGCTCCATCCTAATTGGACATTCATATATGTAATTTGCTAAGGGTCCAATTTGAAATGTAAAAAGTACAATTTGAAGTGTTAAAGGATCAATTTGACGTGTAAAACCTGTATGATAGTATAATGGTATGATGGTATGTTGGTAAGATGGTATTTGATGATGGTATAATGGTAAGATATTATGATGGTATGTTGGTACGATGGTATAATGGTACGATGGTATGACGATACACTGGTATGATGATATCGTGGTAAGATGGTATATGATGGTATGATGGTGTGAGGTTATGATGATGTAGTGGTATGATGGATTGGTATTATTCTATGATGGTGTGATATATCAATGGTATGACGGTATTTATTCTAGAATAATGGTGTGATAGTATAATGGTAAGATGGTATAATGGTATGGCGGTTGGATGGTATGATGATAACATGGCCTGACAGTATGATGGTATGATTATATGATGGTATAATGGTACGATGGTATGATGATATGATTATAGGACGGTTTGATGTAATGATGTTATGATGGCATGTTGGTATGATTGTATGGTTGTATGATGGTACGATGGTACGATGTTACGATGATATGGTGGTATGATGGTCTGAAGTTATTGTGGATTAATGGTAAAATAAACATCATGGTACGACGGTGGGATGGTTCGACGTCACAATGGTACGATGGTATGACAGTTTGATGTTTTAATGGTACAGCCTCATGATGGTGTGACGGTATAATGGAATAACAGTATGATGGAATGATTGTTTGATGACAGTACGTGTGCCGTTATGATTTTGGTATGATGGTGAGTAGGGTTTGAGTTGAAATTGAGTTGGATTTGACAGAGAAGTTCGGGTAGGGATTAATTTGAGGTCGAGTTTAGGGTTTATTAGGAGATTAATTTGAGTTGAGTTTATACATAATTTTGGTATTGGGTTGAAAAATAAGTGTGAAGTTGAGCAGAGTAGAATTAGGATTTAGTTAGCTTACATTTAATCCATACGATTTAATTATGTATTCCCCAGCTTATTGAAAACATTTTAAGTTGTCAACAAAACGCTGGGTACTCCTCCATTCTGCTAAAGTCCGTCAGGTAACTGAAAAGGGGTGCCCCTAAAAACTTTAGTCTGTTTCGTTCCAGACGAGGACAGGTGCAAAGAAGATGAAGTACTGTGTCTTATTCATGGTCCTCGCAACTACGACACGTACCCCGTAATCACTCCAACAACCACACTGATCTGAATCCGCTGAAGTGAGATCAGCTGTTTGGATCTCGCCAAGTCCAACTTTGGCCAGACCTGCCAAGTTATTACGCATTTGACCATCTGTTGTTCGTCAACTTACTAGCTTCTTTCTGAAGCAGTAGATGGCATAACGCAAGACGCATTTCAATATCCTTTCTGCTTTTTGAAAAGTGGTACATTGTGCCACGTCGAGCCAGCTCATCGACTTTTATGTTCCCTGTACAATTGAAATGTTCTAGCACCCAATATGAATGTTGAACTGATCTTTCATCTCTCTGGACTACTTTCGCCGTGAGGAGGTATGATTGAAGCGCTTTAATGGCAAATTTAATGGAAACATGCTACAGTAATCGGGGAAACGAAAGGAGAGATTTAACAGAAGTTCCTCGCAGAACCCCCAGTCCCGACTTTCCCGCCCTGTTATGAACCATCATTGCAGAAGTTTATAACTCCTGGTTCCAAAACTGCATTCATCATCCAGTCCTCTAGTTCGGAACTTTGTGTCGAAAGATAGTGGCGGGACAGTATAGTCGGTGGTCTTGGGAATTTATTTGTTACACAATATAGATGGGTGCCCAGTATTGTTGCCAACTATTAATTTTACAAGCTGCCAACTATTTCTCAAAGATATCTAGAGGTGTCAAAAATAGCAGAGTCCCCAGTTCATGATTGGATGTGCTCCTCAGTGCATCACTGATCCACAGAGATATTGTTTTCTGAACTTTTGTAAACAGATTTTTGTTGACAGTTTTGTTCAGAGACGGCCACCAGACTGTTACCCCATACTAAAGTTTGGTTCTGGCTACTGCAATATACAGCCAATGTACAATGGTATTTTTGCAAAAGTATAGCGTTACCGTAACTTTCTTTACCAGTTCCAAAGTATTAGGTTATACCGAGCTAACGGCGCAGTGGTTAAAGCTGCGGCGGTTGGATCGGGAGGTACCGGGTTCGAATCCCTATAGGGGTGGGACGCAAAAGGGATTTTTCATCATCTGATTGCGATCGGTGATGAAGATGAACACATCTATGACCCCCTGTTGAGAGTGCAGAATCCATGGGCCGACCCACCTTTCATGTCAGCACTACGGGTTGGCATGAAGCAATGCAATGTGCAGGTGGTTTTCAAAGACGGATATGTAGCCGCCCGTCCTCTATTTGGCTACTCCAGGCGTAAGGTAGGACGGTAAAAAATAAATCAAGAAACAAACAAACAACAAACAAGTATTAGGTTTGCAATTTAATTTCCCGCCTAAAACGAGACCCAGAAACTTCGCTACATTTATAAAAGTCAAGCTGAAACCATTTAAAGTGGGAAGATCTATATGAAGAAGTTTATATTTAATAGAGAAGAGAACCAATTCGATTTTGTGTGAGTTCACATTCAACCCACAGCCATTGGACCATACTGAAAGATTGGCCAGGGCATTTTTCTTAACCTCACTAAGGGTACCGGGATATTTACCACGGATACCAATAGCAACATCATCCGCATAGGCAACCACCATGAAGCCACTATCCTTCAGTTTTAGCAATAGGTCATTTGTGACCAAGTTCCGACTCTGCGGCGTGCCTCTGCTTGCAAACCTTCTGGCAGAGGATTTCCCCAGACTGGCACTTATGATCTTGTCTTTTAGTATTTGATTTATCCCCTCCCAGATTCGAAAGTGGTCGAGTTATAGCCCCTGATAGAACATTGCTAAAGGCCCCTCAATATCCAAAAATATTACCATTGCGAAGTCTATATAGTCGAAAGGTATGGCAATCGTGTCACTAATATGAGTTTCTACTTGTCTTTCCAGTGTTTTAAAAAGGAAGGAAGACAAGGTAACTGTTGGGATTGCAGTGTGAGCGTTTTCCCGCATTAGGTATAAATACAATCTTTACTTCCGTCCATTTGCTAGGAATGCGACCTAGTTCTAGGCTGCCTTTGAAAAAAAACCTGTAACCAGGAAATTGTTAAATCCGTAGTTTGTTGAATATCTGCAGGGATAATACCATCGAGTCCAGGCGACATATATGGTTTAAAATCATTTATCGCCCACAGGATCTCTTTTCTGCTAATAATTTTGCCTACGAGTCTACTAGTCCTATTTCCTATTGATGTGGTAGGTACAGATTCGGAACAATCCGGAAAATGAGTTTCCAACAGAAGTTCCAGCGATTCCGCACTATTAGAGGTTCATATCCCATCCGGTTGTTTGAGATAACTTGGGGACGGAAGGACTAGTTTATAGTACTTTGCGCAGTCTAGACATCTCCGAAGACTCTTGAATTTGACCACAGTGTATTCTCCAAGATCTGTTCTTGGCACTTCTTAATTGATATTTGTTAATTTTGACGACTTGCTTATAGGAGTCCCAGTTTACAGCGGCTCTTGGTTTCCTTCCTGTTTTAAAGAGACTTTTGTATCTTTGACGAATTTGTAGACTTGAGCTCATTGAAAGCGCTGAACAGCTTGTCCATCCACCAAGCCATCGAGCGGTATAGAATTATCCATAATTGTTCTAAAGGTATTCCAGTTAGTTTTCCTCCTATTTCTATAGATTTTTCTATTGAAAATGAGTGGTCCTCCGATACTTTCCAGTTTAATAGACTTGGTAAACTCTATCACCTTCAAGGTACACCTATACAAAATATTAAAATTAATTCCATGTTGTTAAAATTCGCACGCGATTAATAACACAAAATTAGACGTACATTTTATAGCCATCATCATCAAACGATGACAGCAACACTATTAACAAGTAAAATAAAATTAATGCCTTTAGATTACTATTGTTATGTGCCATCAACAAAATATTCTTAAAAATAATTATTTTCTTTTTGAAGCACAACAATTTTTTTTGTGTTTTGTTTTTGTGAGCGCGCGAGCTTTGAAAAACATTAAAAGCTTAAATATGGAAAATACTTTTATATTATGCTCTTGTTTAAATAAAATTTCGTGTCGACAAAACAAAAAAAAATTATAAGCTCAAAGCTTTATTATTATGATATTTTTAATTAAAAAATTAATTTTTTGTATTTAAATTTGTTTTAACGACATGCTAAATACACGTTCGTTTATTTATTGTTGTGTGTAAACGGCCTATTTTTTTTCACTGTTCGGTAGGTTGTCGTAACATCAGTTTCCGTACGTATATAAGTTTTACATCTGTTTTCTAATATTTTATAAATGGAAATGCCGTGCTTTCGCAAAAAATACTTACGTTGGTGTGTAACATATTTTTGATTTTACAATTTTTATTTTCCTTTAAAAAAAAAGCTGAGTGTTTTTTTTTGTTGCTGTTATTGGAAAATTAATAATACATTTTTCCGGTCACGGATGAAAATTATTTGTTGTTGTTCACTTTATTTTTGTTTGCAAAAGCTGTTGTGTGTATTATCGATGTTATTTTTCATTTCCTATTTACGAGTATATTATATAGAATGTATACATAGCGAAATGAAACGATTGATTTTACATTGTTTGCCAAGTTTTAAGGCCAATTAGCAGCACACAATAATTGTATTTCTGTATTTTTTTACCACAAAAAGCTTTTTATAGACAATACATAAACCAAATAACTAACTATTTCCGGAAACACTGTACTGTGTTGTTGTTGTGTTATTAGCATTTTAATGTTAAGCCAACAAATTTGTCGTTTTATGACAATAATATCGTAAGGTTTTAAGACATATAAAATTTAATACTTCGTATTCCATAACCACCAAAAAGTTTTACAATAAAAAATTAATGTTTTGTTACCACTTATACTCATTCACATTTATTGAAGAAACAGCTCTAAAGACAGTAATTTTACTATGCCAGTGTAATTTATTTTATTAGAAAATTTGTAAAAAAGTTTAATTACAGTTATGAAAGATTTACTCGGTATGTTGAAAGAATATTGCAAACAGTAAGCAAAAACTTAAGAGAATCGTTTAATATTAGTATTTCTTAAAAGTTTTATAGAAATTCCTAATATCAAAACATAAAAAGGATTTCGAGAAGTTTAGTTAACATTAATAGAAATTGACCCGATTACAAAACACCTAAGTATGGCCAATAGTTAGTAGCACAATCACAATACATTGCTAATCCAATTTTATTATATATTAAAAATGAAAACTGCTTTCTCAAATAATATTCAGTTGTTCGGGATCCCTATGTTAGTTGCTGCCGTTAAAAAGGAAAAAGAAATGTTTTATTCCAATCGTTTCCTTGTTAATCATGGAGATGTTAAAAGCACTGGAATCTCGTGAACAAAATTCTAACTAGGAAGCCTAAGATATCTTCGATTAAAACTATTCTATCTGAAAACGGTGAGCTTATTACTAGTGATTTCGAAATTTCCAATGAGTTTAATCAATATTTTACGAGGGTTGAAATGTTAGCTAATGTGCCGGATAGTGGACTGCCCATCGGAAGACCATCGGTTTGTTTGTAAAATCTATTTTCGTGTTTAAAATAATTTTGATTTGTAATTTCGTATAATAGTTGGATTAATTCATCAATGACGTACATTTCTATATTTCGATTGGCTAATAAACTCCTTATAGTCTCCAATGTTGCTTTGAGTGCACATTAGCGACATCGAACGATGCTAATTTTGCATTATTTGGTATTGTGACGGTGACACCTAGTGTGTAATAGAATAAGTTAAATTAATAGCTCAATGTTTTACTGTACTAAAATGGAATTTTCCATGATAAAACTATTCTAAATGTTTCTCGACTATTCTTACTGGAAAAGTCATGAAATTTCTAGAAGTTTGGTTTGTGTATATAAAAAGGCGAACGAATCGAATTGGATTATTAGTATTTGGTAAGCGATAGTGTAAACATTAAAAAGGAATTAAAAAGTGATTTAAAAAGTGTTGTAGTGCGATAACTAAAAAGTAAAAGTGACCAGTAAAATTGTGCGAAAATTATGAAAAGGGATTTTTGGGAATTTTTGTTAATAAATTGTGTTGTAATAATTTTTGTCACAATTCAGTGATTCGAACTTTGATTGACAAGGCAAAAACATAACAGTATGTTGATACCTTCTATTTTATTGATTAGCTCGAGGTTGTTTTTTATGGAATGATAATTTTCTAATTTTACGTTTTTGTTTATTCAATTATTAATAAATTTGGTAATTTTGTAGGATGGGGCCAAAGTAAAGTTAACTAAAGATCTTATTGGTACTCCGGGTTTGTGAATATTAGGTAATCCTCTCATTATTGGTGCTAAATAAAAAACAAAATTAACAAATATAAATTAAAAATTTGTATTTCTAATTTTTTAAAAAAACTTATTAAAAAGTGAAATAATGTACACAAAACACATATTTTAAATATGAATCTAAGTGAACCAAAAACTATGGACGTTGGTGTTCCCCAAGGTTCAGTATTCCCCTGCTATTTCTGATCCTTACTACGGATTTGCTAATGACATAGCTTCGGCTGCACCGGCAAATTTCCTAACTACGTCGTTTCTATAATTAGTTTTGACCTTAAAGTCTTACATGTATGATTTGATAAGCATAAAATCAAATATAAGTTGTTCAAATTGACTGGCACAACATCAGCAGCAAATGTTAATCTGGTAATTTATCATAATATTTCCATATGTACATCTGCTGGGTATCATTATGAGTGTATTAATATTAAATTAGTCAACGCGTTTAAATATCTTGGGGTTCATTTGGACAGTAATGTCGACTGGAAAATTCATGTCTCTTCTTTAAAACTTTACTTGCCGTCTGTTTCAGATTTTCACATTTCTTGACGAATTACGACACCAGAAATTGCATTGCTGCCTTCTGACGAATCTATTGGCATGGGAGGGTTGTTATATGGACAACGCCTCAATCTATATGTTGATCTATGTACTGGGGCAGCTCCTGGTGGGTGTATTTGTGGCTGATTGAACTGATATTATCTTGCGTCCATAAGTAAGCCTCATTCGTATTTTTACACAAGTTCTCCAATTGTGCCACAGTTGATACATCTGCAACCGTTAATTATAACCGACGATAAGACAACATGTTGCGTTAAAGCAAGTACACTTTGTAACCTTCACCTTAAGGAGGATATACTTTGAGGAACAGCTTTGTCATTTTCATCAAATATGTAGTCTAGTATAAGCTCTCCCGTTAGACTGTTTAATAGTTTAGATTCATTTTTATTTACAATATTAAACCATTTCGCTAAACCAAACAATATTTAAAGAAGAGCTTGTACCAACATATTTATGATTCCACAAAAACCTTTAATCAATCACACAGCACAATCCCAAACTATTTACAATGAACTGGCCACTCTTTATCTATAAAGGCTAAAAGGCTTATTTTGGAAAGTACATTTACAAAAAATTGAGAATTCTCAAAATTTACTAAATTTAGTAAAAGCTTCCAAATTTTTTTTAAATGATTATGTAATAAAATTGAATTATTTTGAAAATAAACTGCCTGCTGCGATCCGTTATCTGGCAAAGAAAACTAAGTAGTACCCAACATGATGCAACTTTTTATCACTTGTTTCCCGTTTATTGCCTCACTAACGTAGGCACATCGTTACAACGCTCTCCGACATTTCCGTGTAAGCCCCAGCTCATTTGCAGCATGGAACCTGATATTTAAGAGCAGCCTCTTAGCAAAATATATTACTTAGTAAAATCGGCGGTAGTGAATAGCATGGATGCTTGGAAGGGAAAATCAGATCAATAATTTGTTGGTTCGATCACTTAAAATTCCATGTATTGGGTGTACAAATAAATTTCCGACCTTTTTTACTTAAATAAAAGACATTAGTTTGTGTAGAAAATGAAAGAATGTTTTATTCAAAGTATGCTCCTTCGGAAGATATAACCTTCGCCCATCGTTCAGGTAATAAACGGATTCCCCGAAGGAAGAAGTCTGGTGGTTTCGAGGCGATCCAGTCATCGACATATTTTTTGACGTTTTCATATGAAATGAAGTACTGCTGTGCCAGGGCTGATTGCATCGACCGGAACAAGTGGTAATCAGAGGGAGCAATGTCTGGTGAATTCGGTGGGTGGGGTAGAATTTCTCAGTTCTGCCTGGCCAAGTAATTTTTGACAGGTATAGCAACATGTGGCCTAGCGTTGTCATGTTGCAAAATAAACTTATTGTGCCTTTTGTCCCATTCCGGTCTTTTGTAGCTAGAGCTTGCTTTAAACGGTTTCACGCTCTTTCAGCAACTCATAATAGACGACACCCTTCATATCCCATCAAATACAAACTTCGAACCATGGCTATTTGCTTTTGGCGTCTGCGGCTCTGGTTCCGCTTTGGATTGTCATAATGGATCCATTTTTCATACCCAGTGATGATCCGATGCAAAAACCCCTTCCTTTGTTGTCGTTGAGTGCAAGTTTACGACCATTTTCTGAAGCAAAATTTTCAGCAGATTCAATATATTTTAAATGGAAAACAAAAGAATTATGTTCGGAAGGGGAAATTTGTTTACAAAATAGACTACGTCGATTGGTTGCCTGTTGAAAATTTTTCTTCAGAAAATGGTCGTAAACTCGGCATGAAGCAACAATTCGCAGATGGTTTTCCGACGTTCCATGTCCCTTTCTTTCAATTTGTGTGGCACTTAACTTCCCCAGCTTCTGAACCAATCCCATTGCATGTATACGTTGCGAAACACATTGTTGGGTAATATTCAACTCTTTTGCCAATTGTTTTTCAGTCTGACAAGGGTCCACATCAAGCAATTCTTCCAATTCAGTATCTTCAAATTTTCTTGTCTGCCTTCACGTTCTTTGTCTCTTACGTCAAAATCACCAACTTTGAATCGTTGAAACCACTCTTTGCATGTTGTTTTCGATGGAGCATGTTCACAGTAAACTTCCACAAGCAAACGATTTGTTTCCGCTGCACTTTTCTTCAACAAAAAATAATGAAGTAAAACTTCCCGCAAATATTGTTTTTTTGGCACAAAATTCGACATTTTCAATTACATGAAAATAATTGTTGTTTACGATTTGAACAAATGTCACTAGTAATTATTCAAGCTTGACATCTAACCTCCAAAACACATGTATTGCCCGATTGAATAATATGCAAGCAGTGATACTAACGACACCTATCTAAAAAGGTCGGAAATTTATTTGCTCCCAACGTCAAATAATAGCTTTATATCCTGTATTAGACCTTGAAACATTACCAGCTGTTGTAAGGTTTCTATATATTTTTAAAATTCGTACATCTGGAAATACTAACAAAAATTGATACTGATAGACGCAACGAGATGAAAGACAGAGATATCGTCGTAGACAACATGAACGACCATTTGACTCGGGAGTTAGCGTATTTTGGATTTTGGCCAAATAAACCAGTAGTGGGGTGAACGAGCGGTTTTATCAGCAACAAAAAGCTGTACATCGTCATCTTATAATAAAAAAAGCAAAACAGAAATGTATATGTGCACAACACGTTACAAGCAAGATATAGGCTCTGGCCACATCCAAGCTTATAACATCTAACTTACAATCACTTTAACTTTCATATACCTCCGCCACAGTATTGCTCTTAAGCTGGCTTTCCCTGATTTACCCTTACTTACTTTAAGTTTTTTAAAGTTAGTTTTCGGTTAAGGTAGTCTTTCCCTTTTATGTTCCCAGTATTTTTGTGTGTGTTTTCTTGGCTAACCGGGATTTTTCTGTTTCGGAAACTATCGGTATGGCATTTGATTTGGCATACCATTACCTAATTCCTAAAGGAATATTCCGGAGATCCCTGGGCTAAATCGCATCCATTTGTATAATAATTTGTTTTTGTGTTATGCCTTTTTATTGTAGATAATTATAGCGCCAATCTCAACATGCAAATCGTCTTGGTATGACTAATGAAGCAACATAAATAAAGTAATGCCAATTCAAATGGCATACCGATAGTTTTCGGAAAAGAAGCATCCCGGCCAAATCACCGTAGTGTTCTGTCTTAAAGGCCCTTTTCTTTAAAATTTAGTATTTTCTTCTATAATTCTATAGAAAATAAAAATTATTTTCCGGGCCAGAGTAATTTCCATCATATGAAATAATATTGGGATAACGTTGTAATTTTAATGTTGCCTGATGATATTTTTTGTCTTTCTTCTGGGGTGAAAGGCTGGGCTAACTTTACATTGGTTTAACATTTATAATTAAAAAAGCTAAAAAGGGTAATTTGTTTGTTTAAACTCGGACCCATCTACATTTTACATAGTATAGCAAATTTTATTTGGCCTAAATCGGCAGCTAACTTAATTGATTTCAGAATCTTAATAAATTTTTTCATCGAATGACGTTGAGTAATAAAGCTCTTACGGCATTATTTCTTACTTAGATTTTCCAATATACCGCTATTTTATCTGTCAACGAACCTTAAATGCTCTTATATTTTTTTTCTGCTGCAAAACAAAGTTCCTTAATATATGGAACTTATATTTATACAATCAATAAGCAATACTGTGTATGACGCTGGATATATTTTTAAATTAGTTGTTGTTTTGCGGCAGTTTAATAAAGTGATTCAATTTTTCAAAAATCCGCACTTAAGGTTGTCACGATTAGATACATCTTGGGAAATCGGGAAGTTATTGATTAATGTGTCGAAAGAATCAGTTTGAGTAGTATTAAAAGATGAGTTTGCAATAATACTTTGGCAAAAAACTCTTAAAAGTTGTGTGTTATTCAATAATATAGAAGAGAAATTTCACGTTTTTGTTCATTACATCTTCCTTTCAAAGCCTTCTCACCTCCATCAAACCACAGACAACCGGTTACCTAACAGCCAAGGAGCATGTGAAGATATGACGTATCTCCCGTACAGCTTAGGTGGACCCTCTCACAATGGCAGAATCCACACAGAAAAAAAGGGAATCTTATCAACATTCAAACAATTAAATTTAACCAATTTTATCATGGAAAAAACATATAAATGTTTGTTTTTCATTGCCTCCGATTTAGGAGCCTGAATAGTAGCTACCAGGCTGGCCCATCTGGCCCTTTCAGTCCTCTTGCAGTTCGTTTTCCTATGGATTTTATTCTGATTAACGTCAATTGGTACATTCTTTGACTTTCCACTCAATTTTTAATTTTCATTAAGGACAGAAGGGAAACAATAGGGGGAAATCAAACCAATCCAATATTAACCGATTTTTATCGAGTATAAAATTTATATTGAATTGACATAAATTTTGTGAAAAACATTACGAAATAAATACAATCAACAAGGATCTTCGCAGCGTATTGCACTTCCATTTCGCAGCTATTGATATGATTTGGGTTTAGTTTGAAGGGTATTAAGAGTTGAAATTTTTGGATTAATTAGAATTTTAGAATTTGAATAGTTTTAAGTGGCTTAGTGTCGGAGTTTTCGAGGAAATTTTTTTTTTTGCGTTCAATTGCTGAGCAATGAAATTCTTTAAGATTATTCTAAGTTTTTCCAGATTTTCGGAAATATTCTAATTTTTGTCGGAAAATCAATATTATCCTAGAATTCTAAATTTTTTCGAGATTTTCGATATTATATTAAGAGTATTCCAGATAGCTTTATTTGGATTTTTCAGAAATAATAGAATTTTTTTTTGTGGATATCGGTATTAGTGGAAATTTGCAAAGAATTCGATACTTAATCACATTATTACATGTCACAATTTTAAAAATTTCTGAATCAAAATTTGGAGATTAAAGGTTATTCGTCGTGTATCAACCAGTTTTAAGGTAGAATGGTTAGAATAAAATTAATTAACTTGAAGTAATTTTACAATCTAAACGTATGTTCTTAAAATTGACATGCGGGTTTTAGCAGAACATTTTCATCCCAAAAAGGCTTTTACTAAAATATGTCTTAAAATAATGTAATAAACGTTTGAGAATTGAACAAGACATTTTAATCCCGAAAATATCTTATCTAAAGTTTGTAATTAAAATTAACTTATGACAAGTTGAAATAAAATTATCATCCCGAAAAGTTTTTTTTTCTAAATTAAAAAGCGTTTTTCTAAGATTCGTGATCTGATTAATGTACAAAAAGGTAGCATGCCATTTTCATCCTGAAAAGGCCTTTTCGAAAATACGTAATTTAATTAGAAATTAACTTAGGAATTAGTTAGGAAATTGAAATTTGCTGGGCATTAGAATTCCATAAATATTAGAGTACACGCGTTAATTCTTAACCTTTATAGGATAAATCAATTTCACGTAACCTGTTAAGCCTAACATTTACCCTGAATTACGGTAATTCTAGAAGAGGGCTCGAGTTTTAAATTATATAAGGGTTAAGAAGTAGTGTCGGTTACCATTTATAATATGCCATTGCCAACAAATTTCGTAAATTTCTCGATAAAATTGTAATTTCATTACATTTTAGCAAAGATAATATTTTAGACAAAAAAGCCTTTTCGGGACAAACATTCCGTGCTAGCTTCTCATATGTTTTAATTTTCTAAAAGTGAATAATTATGCTGTACTCCCCTTAAAATCTAAGCACATTTCTATTTTTCATGTTACTTAATATTTACCTATAAGGTAAGATTTTTAATGGCTGTTTGTCTACTTTACGAGACTAGATAAAAACAAATCTTTTACACTTTCCTAAGAGCAATTTTGCAACTTTAAATAGTAGACAAACTAAAGTTTAATTGAAAAGTTTTTTTTTCCAATTTCAACTATCAATGAAAAGTAATTTTGTTTCAATATTGTGCGACCAAATAACGACCCATTCTTCTAAAGGTGAACACCTCTATATAGTGTATAATGTGTAATTGCTACACTATACACTACGCTACACTTTCATTTTTTTGTTTTCTGTTGCTAAACTATAGTTTACAATCTTTACATTTAACTTTTAGCACGTTTGAGATTTCATTAGATTTTACTTATCATGTCAATTTCCACCTAATCGATTTTGTTAACCAAACATTCAGAAAATTACTGTACACGAAAAACTTTTCTAAGAGCTTTTTCAATTTTCAATGTATCCGTTTTAGTGTTGCTTGTATTTTTTTTTCTAATTTAAAAGTTATCTTCTATTGTGTATGATTTTGTGATTACGGTTTTTTGTGTACAATGCACAATGACAATCTTTCTAAAGAGACTGACTGGTATTTTGGGTATGTGTGTGTGTATAGTTGCGGTTCGTTTATTGAAAGAACAGAATTTGATGATTAGATTGAAAGAAAGTTGTCTGTTAGTCTGTATGATAACTATGCTTTTAATATAGTAAAGATTTAATTGCATAGAGTCTGCATTGGTTTTAGCACTAAACCTTTAAATAATACTGAACGGTTGCACATTGCTTCTTATGTAATACTTGTATATGAATTAATTATGTTCGTGGATAAGTATAGAGTGCAATTTACAAATTTCCAAGTTTTAACTAAAAAACATCTTATGTTTATTTATCTTATGAGAACCGAGTTACAAAAGTTAAACGTAAGATTTCAAACGAAAAAATATTTGCATGAAAAGTTTTATAAAATTAACTTGTTTAAATAAAAATTTTGTGGGATAAGTAGGGTAGGTATACGGTATATATACTGTATTTGCACACCACCTCAAAAAAAATGGTTGAACTTAAACATATTAAAACTTAAATTATTTTTTTTTTTTTTGTGTACTCCTTAAATTGGGTTGTTTGTGATAATATGTGCAGTAAAATTTGTATGAAGCACAACACATCGTTTCGTTCCCTGCAGTGTGTATTATGTATGTACATAGTAAAATATCATTGAATTAAGCTGCTAGCGAGCTCATTGTTTCCCTGGATAAATATTCTAAGATCCAAAGTTACAAATTTAATGTTCACAATTTTACTGCGTACATATATGCATAACAAATAATCTCAGTTTATCACCACGTAAATGTTCATTCACCAAATAATGAAAATCACCATGAAATTTTACTGTTATCGTTTCCAATTCACTGCGGTTTATGACTGTGTAAAATCGATAAAATGTACTACGCGTTTGACCATTACACATATATGTACACATATTTATCGAATTCATATCAAATGTCTCAATTATTGGTATAAAGTATGATTCTGGTGTACGACATCTGATAATAAAATCGAACGGTTTAGTGTTTAGAGTCACGTTATACATGATGCAGATATTCAAATAGATGTAGATGATTTTTAATTAAAATCGTTTTAGGTCACCATGTCGTTGTACACAGATTTATGACGCAGGCTGTTTGTTATATTCGGGATAAAGTTAATTAAATATTTTTAAATGAGCGTTTTGTGCCATTTGAATTAATTTTAACCAAATTATATCCTAATCTAACGATAAAATGTTTAATTAAAAACATTTAATTTTGAATATTTTGGGGTTTATTTAATTAAAACCAAAATGTGATCGTTGTTACATTGAAATGGAAACTTACTAAATGAATGGATAAACGTTTTTCAAAATGTTGACAAATGAAATAATTTTAGGAAACGTTAAACTTCGACAAATTCTACACTCTGCTATACAAACAATTTATGATCCAATTAAGACTTTAAACGAAGAGTAGATAACGTTGCCTAATGAATGATTTTTACATGCTATTTTTCTAAAGTGGAAAAACCAGTTTTTCAAATATATTTCAGAGGTAAGTATTTCGGAGCGAATCGGAAGTTTAAGGTTGTCATTCAATGAGTGAACGTCGAGCTAAACCGTAAATATGGATTAGAAATTATCAAAATATAGCGAGAGACGTCCAAGTGGAGTTGCAAAAAAAAAAGATATTTTCGAGGCAATCAACTTGCGGCTGAACAAGCTACTGAATTTGTCAGTAGATCTGCTAGTAAACTTAGAAATCAAAATGATTTCAAGGTAGCCCACGATAATAGTTTCAATTATAGTTTGCTGGGAGAATGTGATTGTGAAATCAAAGGTATGTAATGGTTATGAAGAATGGTCAGGAAAAGAAGAAACAGATGAAATATTATAGTAGTATGACTGCCATTCAAAAGAAGTTCGGAAAAAATGGAAGTAGATGGAATAATTGAATTGTTCAATCGATCTGTGAAATTGTTTGATTTGAAGTATAAAAGATACATCGGCGATGGTGATCCAGAAACGTTTAAAAATGTATTGGAAGCTGATCCTTACGACGGCAATCCTGTCGTTGAAAAGAAATAATATGGATGCTAAAGTATGGAGTAGTAGCGAGAAACTTATAATGAAAAGCGATTCATCGACTAGAAGCAGAGCACCCTGTATTTTATAGATCCATAATCAAAAAATTTGAGCTTTTATAAGGGAATTAGAAACGAGGAAAAAACGAAACTTTTCATAGTAAAACACACAAAACATATGGGAAATCACTTTTTTTCCTAAGACAAATTTTTAAATGAAAACGTTACAAATTCTTAATTATGATTTCTGAAACACTTTCATAAATGTTTGTTTTCAACATATATGAATGTCGTTGAAGTTTTTCATTTTCTTGTAATAATTGATTAATTTAAACCAAAATATAAGAAAAATTTCATAACAACAGCATTCTGGTCAAATTAAAGTAAAAGCTTACTACAATTCGTTGGTCATTAAGTCAATATACATTACATAGATGGCAGTGATGGGCGTAAAAATTTGGAAAAATCGTACCAAAAATTACCACCTGGGGAAATTTCAAGTTCAGAAATTGTAGGAAAAGCAAAACAAATTCACAAAATATAGGAACGTTTGTTAATTTTGGGATTAAATAACTTTTTTTCGTATTTTTCTGTAACCATTTAGACATCTTACGTACACTAGTAAAACTAAAGATAAATTTAGCAAGTATTATTTTAATTTGTCAGAGGCAACTTTGATCTATTTTTCAAAATGAAAGTTCGAAAAAATATATTTTAGAAATAATTTAATTTTAGTATTTCTTCAATTAATATTTACTTAATACCAATATGGCCTTCTTGTATATTGGTCTTAAAGATATGTAGAAAACTTTTATATAAACATTTTATAATATTTTTGCTTTTTTCATTGAAAACCTTGAAGCTAAAAAACACCATTTTCACTATGGATTCCTATGGAAATCAGTAAAAAGTTATACCACTAAAAAAGCTTCTAAAAAATACGTCATTAAGATTATGGCTCTATACTCTAGAAGGCTCAGATACTATTCGTGTGAAAAAATTTAATATTCTCTATTCTATATCTATTTTACAAATTTGTGTATTTGTCGACAAACTTGTCGACAGTACATTATTTGCTAATTTCTCTATAGTAAAATAAGAAGTAGAGTAGTAGACCTTTATTAACAAGCATTTCTAAAGGAAAAACTAACGGAATGCTTTCCTGTTGAAAAATTACCAAATACTTTCCTGTCAACAGTTTTCGTGTATAAGCACCCTCATCTCTATATTTTCGGTTGATCTAGCTTAGGCGAGCGCACAGTATCTCGCGTTTTAATATTCTTCTCATTCTTTAGCATATCAATGGAGTCCCAAATCAGTTCCACAACACCGATAATCTAGGTTTTTTTTCGTATTTTGTACCAATGCACTCAAAAACGTACACACAAAATAGTTTAGGGAGTAAACTTTTGACTGAAATTTTACTTGAATATTTATAACTTATCATTTTAAAATTTTAGAGAATCAGAAATAGTGTGATAATGTGTAAACACAAAACTCAAAAGAAATAAAAACAAAAATTGTTTCATAAAGATGGAGGCCAAATATTATCAATTCTGTATTAAAAAGTTGCACGTATTCTGAAGGTAAGCACGGTGAATTATTTCTAAAACCATTTTGGTGGTATCATTCTCTTCCCTTTCAAGTATCTTGACATTATGTAGGAAAACGTCATCGTTGGTTTCAGAAAGTTGACAAAGGACTGGTCACTCCAGAACTCACCTTTTTTAGAGTCAATTTTTTTTTGCATCTCTTTTATGTTGGCAAAATCTTGTATTCAAGAGTTGTTTTGTCTGCCCAATGTATGAATGATTACATTCACAAACTATCTTGTATCCGTCATTTCTGTTATTGCCTAATAATGTGCGGTCTTTGAGAGGAGAGAATATCGATTTGCCAAAACAAACCGAGTTCAAACCGAGCCCCATTTTTTCAAAAAGAGATCGTGCATAAGGAATAGAAATATATTTAGTGCGAATATCTTCCAATGGAACATTTTCTATGGATTGGCTATTTTGAATTTGTTGTGTAATTGCTGTAAAAGTGTAGAATTTATGAACGAATTTGGATAGCCATTATTAACGAGGGTATTTTTGAGGACCTTAAAATTTGAGTTATGAAATATTGGTTTCTGACCCCCTGCTGAAAGATTAACCAAAATTCAGTTTATACATATATTTGGTTGTTGAACGCAAATTCACAATTATGAATTTTTTAAATTTGTTTTTCGGATTCTTCTTGATTTCTGCCCATCTCTTATTAAGTAAATCTAAAACTAAACGGCTGTTACAACATCCAAAGATATCGTTATTCTGTTCTCCATATGCCACGATGCCACAATGTCTTCAATTGATTTGTAATCGTTTTTATCATCTAGCATGGTTTGTACTTTATGGACATAGTCACATCTATTCACCACTACCGTAGTATTACCTTTATCTGCTCTGGTCATTAAAATTTCAGGATGTTCTCTAACGAATTTTTTTTTGAATCGGACACCTCTTTCATAACTTGTATGTCACTAGATGTTAAATATTCTTTTTTTGTTCGCTAAAATTTTTGAAATTAGTTATAATGTTAACCAACTCATTGTGTAAAATGGATTTATCTAAATGCTCAAAATTATTATTTATTAAAGTACCTTCATATTTGCAATTATATAGACATATTGAACAGATTTTGCAGAAATTGGAGCGCAACATTTTTCACCAAGCTTCACTGACCTTCTAAATCACAAAACTTCACTTTAAACATCACTTGAAAAAAAGTTGTTGTCACCTGTTTTCGCAACCTCCCGAATTTCTTGTGGAAAAGATTCATTTGTGATATTCTTATACTTCTTAATATGTGTTGCCTTGATACGATCATACCTATTCTTGAAAGAATTCTTTAATTTTAACTTAAAGTTTCCGAAATAGGCAACATTTTCAGCAATTTCCTGGTTAATTATGGCAAAAACAAATCGGATAAGACAGGTATAATTTATTTTTAAATGATGGCGATATTATTTGCCACCAGTCAAGTATTTTAGGTAAATTTAGAAATTTAAATTCCATGTTACACGGTTACTTATTCATTTTATCTCAAAGATCCCTAAGGAACAATTGTTGGAATTTGGAAGATGTATTAACGATGTTACGTTGTTAAAATGACACACACGTCAATCGACTTCAAATATTGTGAACAGGTGGATGAAGTATTTTCAACTTTTTTATGAACGTAACAAAAAAAAATCTTTGGTTCCATTTTTGAGAAAATCTGTTTGGCAGTCTAGAGTCGAATGACACGACATTTTTCTAATCGATGTTTTGGAGTTGTGGTAGCAATAAAATAAAATAAAAAATCCTCTTATTATAGTGACTTTTCACTGTGTGCCAGCCATACTTGCCCATCGAATGTGCATCCTACTAATACAAATACGTATACACCATCATGACTAAACTCGTATACATTCGTAATTAAGCAACAACACAAAATTAGAAATCTTAGACTGTTGATCGAAATTTAAAAATTTTGTGTTAAAACGGTGTTGCCACCTTTGTTTGATAATTAGGTAAAATATTAGGAGTCATAATATTTCTACCACATTCCTAAAACGTAAAGTATGTATGTATGTACATATGCAACACATTTTTTTGTATCAAAATATTTATCTTGAAAAACTGTACACGTTCAAATAACTTTCATAAACTATGCATAGTTAATTAATTAAAAAAGTTTTCTATTTACTATTTACATAAAATTTATGAATTTTGTGCATGAGCTTTTTCATTCGTCTCGATTACCATTCCCTTGGTCTAATAAATTATAATTTTTTGTTGTTAGTATTATCGTCTACCCGAAAATACTACAAAATGAGGCTACGAGTATCTGGATATGTTAATTTTTTGTGTATCCTTTGCGAGTTTCCAGGGAAGGCACATACATAAGTGATACATATACACAGATAAAAGGATGAAAATTAATTACAAAATATTTTAAAATATTTCTACTTATAGCATTTTGTAAGTATACAAATTATGAGTAAGTATGAATGTAAAAATTGAATGAGATGCTGCCGCAATGCAACTAAGTATATTACATCTAAACGAGAAAGCAAAGTATAATACAAAAATGAAAATATGATAAGATACATTATCTCTTGCTGTATTAAGATTTAACATAAGTTATTGCCAATAATATTTATTGTTGATGACGGTATCGAATCGACAGAAAAAATGGTTTTTATAAACAACGCATGCACGAATAAATCATTTATGAATGCGGTACCGCAACTAAATCGATTAGTTGAAATTTGTTTTAATGTGAGAAATAGTTATATGGGAATTCTCTTCCAATCTTCAACCTTATCTATAAATAAACTCCTTTATTTTTCAGTTTATTTAACTTGAACGGATTTTGACTTGCTCGTTTTATTGGTCGAGAATAACGTGACTTTAGGAATTCCATTTAAGAAAGGCCAAGTTTTCTATATGTTTATATTACGCATCTACGCAATTAAGCAATTTAGTGCCTGTAATTATAAAATTTGTACAAAGTGTATTTTAGGGAACATCAAGATATTTCGGCGAATTTAGAATCTTTAATAATTATGGGTGGTTTTAAAAATTTTTGTATCTTCGATCACAGAGATGTCCACAAGATCTTGCCCATATTTTCGGATAAATTGGCCATGTGCCAGTTTACGTGGTCAACCTTATCCAATTTTAATGAGCTATACTAAATTTTACAGAGTTTGGTACTTTAAGTAAAATGACATAAAATCGGTCACATGGTACATTACATTGCAATTAACTACGTTGTTCGACAAGGAGAAGCTCTATCGCTGATACTCTGTAGTCTCACGGTATCTGATATAGCAACGGAGTGTGTAGCATTTTAATGTTTTTGATTTAATTTGTTTGGTGGATTCAAAATTGTGTTGTGGAACGCAATGTAGCTTAGCGGTGAGAAAGGTATTAAGAAGCGTCTTGCCGATGAAATGGTATTCTAAAATAGTTTTTAAGTAAAGTTCTTTATCATCCCCAATTATAATGGGAATTACCGAATAATTTCTTTACCGATTCTCGATCTGCCTCAAAGTATATAAACCTCGACAGCTGCATAGTTTATGGAAACTGCAATAGACAATAGCTTTTATGACATTACCGGTTGATATTTTTGAGAATTTGTCAGCTGTTGAGATTTTTCATATTGATAAATTTATTAATAATTAAAAAAACTGGTATATTAAGTTAAATTAAGATATATTTATTATACATCTACCGGGAAATTTAATCCTAATCAAATGAAAAAAAGGAAAAAATGGGTAAGAGCACGCGCATCAGTAAAACTTCTAAGGTTAGCGTAGTTCATGTCAAATTTAATCCATCCATTTCCGCAGTTCATGTCAAATTTAATCCAAATTAGTTGAGGAATAGCCGAGTTCTAACCAAAGAGGCCATATTCCACAACTTTATCTAAAAAAAAAATTTAGGTTCCATTTCCATCGCAAATGTCACTGAAATCGGTCCCAAAATAGATAGGTTCCATCCTAGTTAGCCTTATTTCAGAAGGAATAGCTAAGTTCAATATCCTAATTGGCCATATTCCAAACTTATTAAAAATTCTAAATTCTGTGAAGTATAGTATAGTTCATCACAATTGAATCAGCACGGTTAAGTAGACTGGCATATGGCCAATTTATCCGAAAATATGGGCAAGACCTTGTGGACATCTCTGTGATGGGAGATACAACAATTTTAAAACCTTCAAAATTATTAGAAAATCTAAATTCTGTGAAGTATAGTATGGTTCATCACAATTGGATAAGGTTGATCACGTTTACTGGCACAAGGCCAATTTATCCGAAAATATGGGCAATACTTTGTGGACATCTCTGTGATCGGAGATACTACAATTTTTAAAACCAATAAAATTATTAAAAATTCTAAATTCTTTGAAGTATAGTATAGTTCATCATAATTTGATAAGGTTGACCACGTAGACTGGCATATAGTATGACCAATTTATCCGAAAATATTGGCCAGACCTTGTGGACATCTCTGTGATCGGAGATACTACAATTTTAAAACCATCAAAATTATTAGAAATTCTAAATTCTGTGAAGTATAGTATAGTTCATCACAATTGGATAAGGTTCACCATGTAGGCTGGCACATGAACAATTTATCCGAAAATATGGGCAAGACCTTGTGGACATCTCTGTGGTCAGACATACTACAATTTTTAAAACCTTCAAAATTATTAGAAATTCTAAATTCTGTGAAGTATAGTATAGTTCATGACAATTAGATAAGGTTGACCACGTAGACTGGCACATTGCTAATTTATCCGAAAATATGGACAAGACCTTGTGGACAACTCTGGGATCGGAGATACAACAATTTTTAAAACCATCAAAATTATTAGAAATTCTAAATTCTGTGAAGTATAGTATAGTTCATGACAATTAGATAAGGTTGACCACGTAGACTGGCACATTGCTAATTTATCCGAAAATATGGACAAGACCTTGTGGACAACTCTGTGATCGGAGATACAACAATTTTTAAAACCATCAAAATTATTAGAAATTCTAAATTCTGTGAAGTATAGTTTAGTTCATCACAATTGGATAAGGTTGACCACGTAGATTGGCACATGGCTAATTTATCCGAAAATATGGGCAAGACCTTGTGGACATCTCTGTGATCGGAGATACAACAATTTTTAAAACCTTCAAAATTATTAGAAATTCTAAGTTCTATAAAGTATATAGTATAGTTCATCACAATTGGATAAGGTTGACCACGTAGACTGGCACATGGCCAATTTATCCGAAAATATTGGCAATACCTTGTGGACATCTCTATGATCGGAGATACAACAATTTTGAAAACCAATAAAATTATTAAAAATTCTAAATTCTGTGAAGTATAGTATAGTTCATCATAATTGGATAAGGTTGACCACGTAGACTGGCATATGACCAATTTATCCGAAAATATTGGCAAGACATTGTGGACATCTCTGTGACCGGAGATACAACAATTTTTAAAACCATCAAAATTATTAGAAAATCTAAATTCTGTGCAGTATAGTATAGTTCATCAAAATTGGATCGGCTTGGTGACATTGACCACTATATGGCTTAGCTATTGTAAGAAATGTGCGGGCCTTCGGGACATTGGATGCTTTTGGTTAACGAGATAAACAGATGGTCCAGCTATCTGAAAACGACGAAAACAACCTGTTTCCTGATGAAAAGAATCTGTTTGGTAGTGCGAAAAATCAAAAATTACAAAAAATTTAAATTTTTATATAATTTAAATTCCAATTGGAATAATAGCTAATTTAACAGTGTAATTTTTTTTTGTAGTATAAACTTCACACTCATATAAAACTTAATGTAGTGGAGGGAAATCATTTCTTTAAAAAAACAGCGTGAGTTACGTCCGTTGACCTCCACGACGCAAATCTCAACAAAGCAATCATCATCATAATTTCATCAAGTTATGATAATATGTTTGTTATGTCTTAGACATAACATTTCTTTTTAAAATAAAAATTGATAAACAGAAATATGAGTAATCGATAAATCCGATTACTCTTCTTTCATTAATTATAAGAATAACAAAATCATAATAAATATATTTTTCATTAGTAAGTAGTTTTGTAGTTGTTGCAAATTATAAAGATATATCAAAAGTAAAATATAAAAATTTAGAATTATTGTAACTAGCGTTGAGTAACGACTAAAAAATAAATTTATTGTAAACCATAAAAGTGAAACTGTTTTATTTCTACACAACTGCCAGTTTCGAGTTTATAATTGGCGCAGTTTGGTAGTGGATATTTTTAAATATCTAACACAGCTCAGTAATTAATATTAATAGTAAAAGTTAATTTTGAAATAGTGCGTTTTTCGGGAGTGATATCCACACTGACGGTTTATCAGTGGTAGTGAATAGTGCCAAATTGAACAAAATTACGAACATATTATTAGTGTTAAGTGCAAAAAGTGCAAATATCTGAGTTGCTACCTACGTTACACGATGAGAATAACATTACTACTAGTTGCCTGGTAAGTTGGAAATTTTTATATGTTCAATTCTAAAAATTCCTCACCTATCCAAAATAACAATAATTCTCAAAATCTCACGGTATATGAGAAAATTGATCATAGTAAAATCGCGGAATACGATAATACGACATTGGTTGATAAAAATAGATTAGGTCTTGATAGTGATAGTTATAGTGATAGTGATTGCTCTATTGATTCTGCGGTATACAGAACTTTAGATGCTAATGAATTAGACGAATTAGTCGAAAGTTTTAACGAAAAAATAAAAATTACAAATTATAATATTGATATTAATAAAGATAGTTATATAAAACAAATAAAAATGATGAAAGTAGAAAATATTACGGCGTTAGTAAATACATTCAAGATACCCGATTCGATAAAAGATTTACCTAAATATGAGGGAAATCGTCACACATTGTACGATTTCATAGACAATGTGGATGAAATTATCACAGAATGTGAAAAAATTGTAGGAGCAGGTAATATACCTGTTACTTTTAAAAGAGCCATCCGTAACAAAGTCACGGGAGAGGCCGACGAAGTATTGACGATGTATGGGACACCACTGTGTTGGACCTCAATTCGTGAAAACTTAATAACCCACTATGCAGATAAGAGAAATGAGACTAGTCTCATTCGCGATTTACATATGATACACCAAGGTGGAGATACATTGGAAAAATATTTTTCCAGAATTATAGATATTCAGTCCACCATATTCTCACACATAAGGTTAAACGCAGACGATGAAAATGTTAGAAAAGCAAAAGAACAGTTGTATCGAGAGATGTGCTTATCCACATTTCTGGCTGGTCTAAAGGAACCCATCGGTTCGATGATCAGGGCATGGCAGCCTAAAACAATAAATGAAGCATTCTCATTATGCATGACAGAACAGAACATGCATTATCTTAAAACTAAAACGCAGACACATGTTCCTGCAGCAACTCCTAATCGGATATTATATCGACAACCCTTTCCTAACCTTGTTAGACAACCATATATCAACCAACAACCCCGATTGCAAATGACGCATTTCGACAAACCACAAAATTATTTTAATCAAAGATCTTTCCAAAATTCAAAACAATTTCCACAACCTAAACCGAATTATCAACAAAATCAAAATTATAAACCCTTCCAAAGACCACCACCCAAATTACCACACAATAAAATTGAATCAATGGACACCATATCAAATCAAAATAAATTTACTCAACCTACACGGTTTAGTAATTTAAACTTTGGTTATAATAAACCTCAACAACAACCACAACAACACTCTTTTCAACCCACTGGCCCAAAATTCAAAAGCGAAGAACTGTTTAATATAGAAAATGACATATTGCATTCTCACCATGATCAGGAAGTAAATAACGATCAAAATTACTTTCCAAATTTAGATTATGCGATTGAAGAGGAACCTCAAACCGAAATTCCTAATCCGGATGAGAATTACTACGAAGTAGATGACTCGGTTTTTCAGGTACCAGCCTCGGAAACCCTTTAGGGTATATACATTTGAACACCCACCAATCTTCAATGTTACCCTACATACATATTAAACTCAATCCTAAAACAATTCTTAAAATGCTCATAGATACGGGAGCAAACAAATCTTTTATAGACCCAAAGTATATACATCCTTCACGGATCCAAAAAATTCCGTCAGTAACCATCAATACATTATTCCAAAAACATCAAATAACTGATCAAGTAACAGTGAATGGTCTCATGGAGTTTAAAAGTAAGGAACCATTAGAATTCTTGGTTTTCAGGTTTCACAATTACTTTGACGGACTCTTAGGTTTAGAATTAATGCAAAAGTTGAATATTAAATTAGATTTTGAGAAATCTACTTTAACCACTAACGGTACAATCATCCCACTACTCTTCAAACCAAATCTTATATCCAAAAATTATTCGGTTCCACCCAGAAGCAAAATAACTATGCGAATACCTGTTGATAAGCAAGAGGGCGATGTTTACATTAAACCAATCCATATACACGAACTTCTAGTTATACCTGAAGGTACATATAAAGCGACCAATTGGTACGCTTTAGTTGAATGTGTTAATTGGTCAAATACAGAACAAAAATGTTTTATTGAACAACCTATAAAAGTTGAAAGGTTACAAGATAAATATAATATTGAAATTAATCATTCTTCTATAACGAGCAATGACACTAACCAATCAAAGGATATTTCTGAGCTGATTCGTACATCTCATTTGAACTCAGAAGAGACAAAAGCCTTACGCAAGTTATGTAAACAGTATGAAAATATATTTTTCAAAGAAACACACCAACTGACCTTTACCAATCAGATCAAACATGATATCAATCTTCACAATGAAAAACCTGTTTTTACGAAAAGTTATAGGTATCCGTACGTCCACAAAGAGGAAGTACGTAAACAGATTGATAAAATGTTGGATCAGGGGATAATTAGGCCAAGTTATCCACCTTGGTCTTCACCGATTTGGATCGTTCCAAAAAAAGCGGACGCAAGTGGGAAACCCAAATGGAGAGTCGTTGTAGACTACCGTAAGCTCAATGAGCAAACAGTAGACGATCGCTACCCACTTCCGAATATAACGGAGATCCTGGATAAGCTTGGGAAATGTATGTATTTCTCAACGCTTGACTTGGCATCCGGATTCCACCAAATCGAGGTGAATCCTTGTGACATTCAAAAAACAGCATTTACGGTCGATAATGGACATTACGAATATATTCGTATGCCATTCGGGCTGAAAAATGCACCATCCACATTCCAAAGAGTGATGGATAACGTTCTTAAAGATTTGCAAGGCAAAAGTTGTCTTTGCTATATGGACGACATCATTGTCTTTTCCACCTCTCTTCAAGAACATATTAGTAATCTAAATCAAGTTTTCAATAAATTGGAAGAAGCTAACTTGAAAGTGCAGTTGGATAAGTCCGAATTCTTGCACAAAGAAGTGGCCTTTTTAGGACACATCGTCAGTTCAGAAGGAGTCAAGCCCAATCCCGAAAAGATTGAGGTAGTAAAGAAATCTCCTATTCCCAAAACGCCGAAACAAATAAAGTCATTTTTAGGTTTATTGGGATATTACCGGAAATTTATTAAGGACTTTGCAGATTTGACAAAGCCCATGACAGAATGCCTTCAGAAAGACAAAAAGATTACTATGAATCCGGAGTATGTAAATTGTTTTGAGAAATGCAAAACATTGGTATGCCAAAACCCCATTCTTCAATATCCGGATTTCTCTAAACCATTTGTGTTAACAACAGATGCAAGTAACGTTGCACTTGGTGCCGTACTTTCCCAAGGTGCAATTGGTTTGGACAGGCCAATCTGCTATGCAAGCAGGACATTGACTAAAACAGAGCAAAACTACTCTACCATAGAGAAGGAGCTCTTAGCCATTGTTTGGTCAGTAAGATATTTTAGGCCATATTTGTATGGGAATAAATTCCAAATAGTTACCGACCACAAGCCGTTGACTTGGTTGTTCTCTTTAAAAGAACCCAATTCAAAACTGGTAAGATGGCGACTCAAATTGGAGGAATATGACTATGACATCGTGTATAAAAAAGGTACCAAAAACACCAATGCTGATGCATTATCTCGATTGGAACCTGAAATCATAGAAATAAATATTCATTCTGATAGTGAATCTTCCCATTCAGAAGAAATACTAGTAGATGAAACATTGAGCAATTGCAAAAAAGACGCAATACCGACTACCAACACAGTTCTCAATGAATTCAATACACAAATAATATTAGAATTAGATAGTAGATACTTACATTTAGAAACATCCTTTAAAATCTATTACCGCAAAAAACGACGCTATCTCATTAAAAGTAATGAATTTGATGAGCAAAAACTAATGCAAGTATATAATGAATACATAATACCTGGTAAACTCATAGGAATAGCGTGTAACGAAAGTACTTTTAAGTTAATGAATAAAATTCACGAAAAACACTTTTCTAATTCAAATATAAAACTGGTGCGAAGCAAAGTGCTAGTAGAAGACATCGTAGACGAACTACAACAAAGGGACGTAATAACAAAACAACACCAAGAAGGAAATCATCGTGGTATCAGTGAAAATTTAGAACAGTTAAAAAAAAAATTTTATTTCCCCAAGATGAAAAGTTTAATAAACCAAATAATAAACAAATGTCAAATATGTCAAACATTAAAATACGGTAGGAATGTCAAACCCATAAAATTAGAAGTGACTGAAAATCCAAAGAAACCATTAGACATAATCCATATAGATATATTCGCTATTAATAATAAAAAATTTCTCACAATATTAGACAAGTTTTCAAAATTTGCAGTAGCATATCATTTGGTAACTTCAGATGGATTAGAAGTAGTTAAATTAATGAAAAATTGCATATCTACCCATGGTATACCTCAAAAATTGGTAACAGACAGAGGAGTTGAATTTACTTCTATAATTTTCAAACAGTTTTGTGAAATGTACAAGATAACTTTACATCTAACAACACCCAAAGCCTCCACGGGAAACTCTCCGGTAGAAAGATTACACTCTACCCTCATAGAAATTTACAGAATTATATATGCTAAAAACCACGACAAAGATCCTGTCGAAATCATGAATGAAACTCTAATTATTTACAACAACTCGATACATTCCACAATTAAGATGACACCATTTGAACTCAAGAATGGACATATTTCAAAACCCGAAATTTTCCCAGATAAACTTCCGGATAAAAATCCAAACGAATATTTAAAAGATCACAAAAAGAATTGTGAACAACTCTACAATTTAATTCATATGAGAAACGCTAAAGAAAAAGAAGCACTGATAACCCAGAGAAATAAAAATAGAATAGAACCGAAAATATTCCTTGAAAATGAAACCATCTATGAAAAGGATAACAGAAGGAATAAATTAAGCCCCCGATTTCAAAAACACCACGTAAAAAAAAATAACCGTGTAACACTAACAACTAACAAAAGAAAAGTGCACAAAGCTAAAGTCAAATATTTATTGCAGGTGCAGTAAACTCATTACATCCCAAGAAATGGAAATAATAGACTACGATGTGAATAAGGGTATAATTCCCATTAAATTAGGGAATGCAAGGATTATAATAGGTTATAGTAGACTTTTACATATCATCAACTTAGACAATTACGAACATAATTTACAGATAATAAAGAATAACCTAAACACAATTCAAACATTTGGTAAAGAAAGGACTGGAATAAAAGGACTCTACAGAATTAGACTAGACATGTTACAAATGAAGTTTAAGAGATTAGAAGAAACATTAGATCATTTAAGACCGAGACTACGAAACAAAAGGGGACTAATTAATGGACTTGGATCCATAATAAAATCTATCACAGGTAATATGGACCACGATGACTATGACGAACTAGGACGAGCTATAGCTGAAATCAACAGAAACGAAGACACCTTGCATCAAATTAATATCAATACGAAAATGATAACACGTTTTAATGATATTCAAAATTTTGTAAATAATCAGACGCGAAAAATCGAATTTGAACTAAAATCGGTTGAAAATATTACTCAAAGTTTGGCTAATATTCTGAAATTGGATCAAAGTTTCCATAGATCAGTATATAATATAGAACTATTAAATGATCACCTATCAGACATCATTGAAGCAATTACTATGGCAAAATTAAAAATCATATCAAGACATATTCTAAATCACAAGGAATTAGATTTCATCCAAAACCATTTTTCAAAATTTAATGTTAACCTTAAAACAGAAGAAAGTATTTATAGTTTACTATGGTTACAAGCGTATTACAATCAATCTCAGATTATATTCTCTATTCAAATACCCAATTTTCACCCTGATATCCTATCTCAATACAAAATTAAATCAATAACATTTAACGAAACATATACCATCATCCCACCTAACCCATACATTATCCTAAATGAACATATACATCAATACCCAACAAAACCTTGCAATGAAGTAGAAAGCATCCAATATTGCGAAAAACAAGATCCAGCGGACAACTCAAAAGAATGCATCCCGCAAATAATCAACAACAAACAAGCACTATGCAACTTAACCGAACAAAAATTCCAAAATGAAATAGAGCAATTATCACCCGAGTATATACTCGTCTCAACCAAAGAGGAAATACCTATATCATCAACGTGTAATCAAAAACAAAAATCAATAAAAGGAATAAAGCTAATATTTTTCAAAAATTGTACGATTAATCTCAATCAAGAGGAATACAGTAATACCCTACCAATAATGTACGAAGATATTATAGCTTTGCAACCATACAACGATATCATTATCAACGATATCCAGGAACAAATAAAATTAACAACGCTACAAAACTGGACAATCCACAATAATAAAAAGATAGAAATATTACATTCAGCCACAGAAAGCCACTCATCTCAGAGGAATATCTTCATCAGCAGCATCATCATATTAACCATAATCAGTTTATTATATTTTTCAGTAAAAAGATGGCTCAACAAAAAACCCGAAAAGGAAATTCACATAGAACTGGCAATACCAAAACTAGACACTAAATCACCTGCTGTCCTTAAACGAACGTTAAGGACACCGCTTAGGGGGGAGGAGTTACGTCCGTTGACCTCCACGACGCAAATCTCAACAAAGCAATCATCATCATAATTTCATCAAGTTATGATAATATGTTTGTTATGTCTTAGACATAACATTTCTTTTTAAAATAAAAATTGATAAACAGAAATATGAGTAATCGATAAATCCGATTACTCTTCTTTCATTAATTATAAGAATAACAAAATCATAATAAATATATTTTTCATTAGTAAGTAGTTTTGTAGTTGTTGCAAATTATAAAGATATATCAAAAGTAAAATATAAAAATTTAGAATTATTGTAACTAGCGTTGAGTAACGATCAAAAAATAAATTTATTGTAAACCTTAAAAGTGAAACTGTTTTATTTCTACACAACTGCCAGTTTCGAGTTTATAATTCGTGCGCTAAAATTAAAGCTCTAAAGTACGCTAACTCGTCTACAATCAATATTATGCCTTCTACAATAAACCTAGGTGTCAACTAATTACCAAAATTTCAACCAATTCCACCAGAATCACTTATGTATTGTTGTTCAATGGACGATTCCAACTCACAAAATATTGTATCAAAACATGTTGGGTGTCCAGTAAATACTTTTTGTCCAATGCTTTTTTCAACGTCATCGATCAATTTGGCATCACTCACACGGCCAGGGTATTACTCGGTAAAGGTTGCATAAAATGCATTGGGCTCTACAGGAGTAGATCAAACGTCACAGTTAATGGGCTAGCATCACAAAAGGCTGGGATGACAAGGGGCGAAGTGAAATTGCATACGAAAGTGGAACCTGAAAGCCATATTATTGTGAAGGCATTAATTCTCACCAATTTAACCTCAAAGCTACGTACCAATAAATCTGACGATACTCGTTGGCCGATAATGAAACACATAAAGTTACCTGATCCAACCTTTAATATTCATGGCGTCATTGATAGAATACTGGGGTGACATGTTCTACTATGACTATTTTCGATGTTCGATCGAACATTGTTCCTCTTTTTTTCGTTTTCTCAATTACGCTTATACATTAGTATAATTTTCTATACTATCTAATTCCATCGTAATCGGTAAAGTATCGCAAAAATTTTTTTTGGTGATGAAGTGGGGAAGAAATAGCGTAGAATTTTATTCTTGAAAAAAGAGATACAAAGCCTATCAAACATCGAAAACAGTGATGGTAGAACATGTCACCTCTGGGCAGTGATGTTTTTTATAAAATTATTCCATCAAAAAATCCGCAAATCACAGATAATCTTTTCGAGCATTCTACTATATTTGCCTGGGTACTGTGCGGTAAAATAGCTAGAATTTTTCACACAACTATTTCGTATTACGAGACTGTAATGGAGATGATCAGTCGGTTTTGGGAAATTGAGACTGAAGATGAATGTGAAATTCACTACAAGCAAAACACGAAAAAGTTCAGTAATAATGATAAAAACCAGCAAGAATATAGGAAATTTATGAAGGAGTACAGAGCACTGAGGTACATGGAGAAAGTTGAGACTGACCTAGTAGCACTACTAATCAAGAAGTTCAACATATTATTTGGCGGAATTCATCAGACGAAGACCTTCAACAGTTTCGTCTCATAACCGAGACTTATGCGGCACATCGAGTGCTCCTTTTTTCGCTTGTCGTATATTAGGTCAACTAGATTATCAGTTGTTATGTTAACCGGTTGTCCTAGTCACGATTCAAATGAAGCTATCATACAAAGAAACTATTCTTAGAGATCAATGGATATGTTCCTGTAAAATACAATCCAGTCAATCCAGTGGACTTACTCCGGCCTTGCTCTTCACAGATAAGCTATGGTGGTACGGATCTAGCAAGACGACCAACATTGGCCTAAAAATACACCACGCACTTATATGTAATTAAACAACGCAACAAATGATCAGCATGAAGTATCTGTAAACCCACCAAACTAGCATAGATTCCAGTCCCCCATGTCAAATACTGTTTAGCAAATATTCGTCACTGTCCAAAATTTACCAAATTTCAGGCATTTCAAAAACTGATTTTTACCACCTACAGGTTAATAGTGGTAGCACAATTTTGTCGTAGGCAACGTTTATTGACGACCAGGGTATATTTCGTGTTGGAGGGAGAAAAATAAATTCAAGCAGAATCAAGCATTTTCGAAGCTCAAAAACGATAAAAGTGCCAACGCGATTACTTTCACCCAGGACCAAAGCTACTGCCGCAATGCAACCAGATTCTATGTTCAAAAATGCGGCGACCATTTTTCAATACAAGAGTCGACTATACAGTTGCTTTATACAAAAGTGTCCGGAAATACAACTTTCACACAAATCGAGGTTGTGCTGAATTCAAGACCGCTTTTTGCAGTATCTGATGACATCACGTCATATGATGTGCTAACTCCGGCACACTTTTTGATTGGAGATCAGGACACTACTTAAGTACACTTAATCAGCGATTTAAATGGGGCACTAAAACAACAAACTTAAACATACATAAATCAAATTGTACTTATTCATTCCAGTTAAAACAGCTAAAACTCCTAGAGGCGAATTAAAAAGGCCAATTGTAAAACTAATTCCACTTCCAATGGAAGACAATGACGATCCCAAGATCTCATAAAATCTGTCTGCTTAGTTCCTACCAAATTGTTTTAAAAAAAGTGCTAAGTTATTTCCTGTAAATTATTACTGACCTAACCAAAGTGAATACTTGGCTACCGGAAAATGGAAAGAAAGTGAAAATGCTTCCTGGGTGGCCAAAGAAAGGTGCAGAATAAAGGTACATCAAAAGTTTGCGCGCAAAAATGTGTTTCACTTAAATTCAACCTTATGCAGAGACACAGCCTCTGAATACAACAGCACAAATTGAGTATGCATAGCCCGAACAAACAAATTTTAATGTCATATATTATGTCTCAAACTGTTACACACACTCCTTTGTGATCGATTGCGGCAGACGTAGACACAAGGTTTATCTCTTCTCGAATAAGTCTTTAAGCGTTTCACGAATTTCCACTACTTCACTTGAATTGGGGCAGTTAGTCAGGTAATACAAAAATCAGGCACAGCTAATTTAAATTTTCGTATTAGAACAGTTTTAAAAGAATTGATAATGAAGCAGCTGCAATCCAGAGAAATTTTAGTAAATTAAAGCAACGGGTCAAGTAAGCTGAAGGATATAAAAATATTGGTTTAAATTTCGCTATTAAACAGAAACTATTTTAAAGGTGGAGAGCAATAATTCAATTTTTTATTTTATTTTTATTTTTAATTTAAAAGAATATTAAACCTCAGACGTAGCTTTTTCCGCCCTTATAATTCGCTGGTTAGCGATAACATGGCGCGAGTCAGTTTGCACACCCATAGCCTCCTTAATTTTTAAGACACACATAAATCCTTCATTGAGCATGAATGCAGCTGTCAATGTAGCAATTTCCAATGTTTTTTTCAGACGAAAATGTGTTTCGGAGCCAAATTCCATATACAATGGTCAAATTTCTCCTTGTTATTCTGCGTATTCTTTCGGATATATTGGCTTTCAAATTTTCGCATTATTGTCATCAAAGTTCGAGTGGATGTGTAAAAGTTCTTTCTTTCTTTTGAGCTTTGAGTTTTTGATATTCGCACCACGAAGTTGGGTCCACCTCATTCCTTGGCTAAGCCATGAGTGGCTTGATTTTTTCAGCACGACTTCTAGCAGAGCCTTCTAGAGTATAGAGCCATAATCTTAATGACGTATTTTTTAGAAGATTTTTTAGTGGTATAACTTTTTACTGATTTCCATAGGAATCCATAGTGAAAATGGTGTTTTTTAGCTTCAAGGTTTTCAATGAAAAAAGCAAAAATATTATAAAATGTTTATATAAAAATTTTCTACATATCTTTAAGAACAATATACAAGAAGGCCATATTGGTATTAAGTAAATATTAATTGCAGAAATATTAAAATTAAATTATTTGTAAAATATATGTTTTCGAACTTTCATTTTGAAAAATACATCAAAGTTGGCTGTGACAAATTAAAATAATACTTGCTAAATTTATCTTTAGTTTTACTAGTGTACGTAAGATGTCTAAATGGTTACAGAAAAATACGAAAAAAAGTTATTTAATCCCAAAATTAACAAACGTTCCTATATTTTGTGAATTTGTTTTGCTTTTCCTACAATTTCTGAACTTGAAATTTCCCCAGGTGGTAATTTTTGGTACGATTTTTCCAAATTTTTACGCCCATCACTGCCATCTATGTAATGTATATTGACTTAATGACCAACGAATTGTAGTAAGCTTTTACTTTAATTTGACCAGAATGCTGTTGTTATGAAATTTTTCTTATATTTTGGTTTAAATTAATCAATTATTACAAGAAAATGAAAAACTTCAACGACATTCATATCTGTTGAAAACAAACATTTATGAAAGTGTTTCAGAAATCATAATTAAGAATTTGTAACGTTTTCATTTAAAAATTTGTCTTAGGAAAAAAAGTGATTTCCCATATGTTTTGTGTGTTTTACTATGAAAAGTTTCGTTTTTTCCTCGTTTCTAATTCCCTTATAAAAGCTCAAATTTTTTGATTATGGATCTATAAAATACAGGGTGCTCTGGTATTATTGATTGAAATTTCAACGATATGTTGATCGATGCATTATTTGTGGATAGCTTTAATCGTCTTTAAAGGTATTATTACTTCTGACTAACAAATTCTCTTGAAATTAACAGCCATATATAAATCTTAATGGCAAATTACTATGGGACGGCCTTAAAAATAATATCATGCTATTAGAGCGGAAGAGGTGGGATATCGGTCACAACAAATAATTGACGTTAATTCTGATTTTGTATTATTGCTTGCGTTTAATTTTTTTTGCATTTTCGAATGATGCACAGCGAGGCTCCTTCCAGGCTGAAGCACTGAGTAAATTATATCAGCCAATTCTCACGTTGCTCACATAATGTTATGATCTGAACGGACGGTACAAAATCTGTGAACGGAAAATTCTCAAAAATTTGCAACAGTATACTAGAAAGGTAAAGGTGAAAGTTAAAAAATAGCGAGTGCGATTTTAATTGTTGTTCAACACGTTTCAGTTTTAAATAATCCATTTATGATTTGGCGGATTGAGAGTAGAAGATTTATATTATTATGACCAATTGTGATATTGGAGAAGTAGTCCGGTTCGTTTGGTGATCTACATTTGTGGGAAAAGTTTCGTTCAAGGAGTTCTATCACAAAACGAGCGCGGCACATTATTTAAAGTGAAACATCCTAAATACATTGTACAATGTACGTTTGTGTTATGTGTACGCAAATAAATTAAAATGTCACCTTTAATTTTATATAAATATTTATACATACGCACGATTTTTTTTATAATTTTAATATAAAGCTCAACTTTTGGTTTAACATTTTTTTGGCATATATTTCACACATATTTTGTAAAAAAAAAAATTCTACAGAAATACCTCTTGCAACGCTTTTAGTAATTTTATAAATATAAAGTTCTAAACGAGCTTTAAATAGTTTGAACCCTTTATTCGACTTTCTATTCAAAATGTGCAGGTTTACATCCTGTACTACGTAGTTTTTGGCAGAAATAATAGAATTCTTAAATAAAACGGAAAATCGTAAACCCCATTGAAAAGCTCATAATGCGCGTGTCGTTCGTTATATATTCTGAAATGTGTTCAACCATTCCAAAGTCAAGCCTTAAATGAATTATTTGACAAAAATAAAATAACAAATATTACCAGCGTCCAACAAGGTATTCCTGTATCTAAGTTCATTCTTTCCTGTTAAATTTATTGTTTCCCTTTGAATTTTGTTTTTGTTTGTTTATTTTGCTCCCCCCGAAAACGAATGAAATTTTTCATTAATTTTAAATTCAATTTTCCTGTCATTCTTGATTTTAATAAATTTTCGTTTCTGTTTATATTTGGTAATGTAATACGCGGTACAGATACATACATATATAAGAAGAAGAATATCTCTTAGCTAAATGCGAACCAAATTTATTCCCAGGGACAAGTTAAAAGATAATAAATGCATATATTATATACAAATATGTTATGTACGGTTTTACATTTTTTTTAATCCTTGAGATACTGAACCAAAAAAATAAAAAAATATCATACCATAACTCGTGCGCATAAAAATTTCCGCACTCCCTACTAGACTTTTATATATTATATAAGTGCATAAACGATGTTGTAAATTAAGCCATAAATACAAATAATTTACAATGTACATAGAAAAATTTATTGTTTCATGCATAATAAAATTGAAAATTTATCATGATTTTTTTTAATCAGATAATTATATTCCATGTTAATTGTTACATGGCAAATTGTTTATTACTGTGTGAACATGAAATGGTTTAGTAGCTGCAGAATTTGTTTTGTCCAACACGCCATATATTTTGTGTGTAGTTCTTAATTTTTTTATGGTTCTTCTATAAAATTATACCAGTTTTACTTGTTCAAAAATCACAATTCTCTACCAAAGTATAATGTGACAAGTTCGTACATATTTTGACATATAAGGTGTAAAAATTTAAACTTTTAAGCAACAGTTTGAAACAGATTAAATCTAAATAGATGTTATAATTTACAAATTTACATACCTTTCCAACTACACAATAAAGATTCCAAATAGAGATGTTCGAGTTGGGGGAAAATAAGGAAAATCAATGCCACTAGGTAATCATGTTACATATTTAAAATATTTTTTATTGCGGAAGGAAATCATAAATGTAAACATTTTCATATAAATCTCAGAATATAATCATGTTTAATTTTTAATAATCATTTTATGTACCTACAGATATACATACAGTGTTATTATTACATATAGAGCAACGAATCCTCAAGTTAACATAAATATTGTGAATATAAATACGTTTGAATTATTAATTGGCAGTTTATTATTACGTTACAGAACAGTTTTCGAAATTATGGGATATATGTACCCAGTATGTGTAGCTAAAATTATGTTTAGCAAATGGAAGATAATTTCGTACTTAAACAAGCAAATAAGATTTAATTAAACCTCAGAAATAGTGTTGGTAATTGAATTTTGTGGTTTTATAGGAAGTGTTTTTAAGTTTGTAGGTTGCCAAATAATCTAAACTTTTTAAGAACTGTTTGTACCATCTACTACAAATATTCTTTGTATACGAATTGTGATACAACAAAATATTTCCATTATTACACGCAGATGAGGAATCAAAACCGTGGCACTGCCAATGGTAATGCTAACTGGCAGCTTACTTTCCCAAATCCTCAATACAAATCCTCAAGCAATTTATTTTTTTTTTTAGAGTACAAAATATGATGTGGTGTTTCAGTAATACTCGGTGCCCTCTAACAAAACATTGCCTAGGAAATTATCTTAACACAAAATTGTAATTGTCTGCTGAAGCTCAACGGCAAAGATTTGACATTTGATTTTAACTGCATCTCAGATCTAATGAAAAATTTGCCAATAAAATTTTTTATTTGGGAGGTTTCACTATAAAATTCGGGAAGGTTACAAATTTTTTATGTATTTCTTAAATATCAATTATTTTACTAACTATCCTGGAAATTACACAAAAATTTGAAATCTGTAATACTCAAGAATCCACTGTTTTTCATGCGATTTGTTTCTTAAAACTTAAGGAAACTTGAAAAAGGGTAAATGAATGTGTTCAATCGGGCAAAAATGATGAAAAATATCATTACATTTTATTTCACCCTTACTTCATTCTATAATACAGTACGAAAACCCGATTGAACAGCCAAAATAAATAAAAAATTTCAAATTGATTGTAAATGTTACCTTTGATCAAAACAAGCGCTTTCTGAATAACAATAAAATCGCTTGAGTTTTTGTAACATTATTTTTCTATTAGCGCTAGTTTAGATTTTAGGCAATTTTGTTATATTTTTGTGTCTACCCAGATTAGGGTTAGATCTAGGTTTTATATTTGATTATTAAATACAACTACCCGCTTCAATCAAGTGACAGTGAAATGAACGACAAAAGCATTTTAATGGTGCTCAACTAAGAGCTTAAAAATCTGGAAAACTTCCAAAAGGTAATTGAAAATTACACCTGTGTTTAATTTCGGTGATACCTCAGGTTGTCTATACAAGCACCCACGAAATAGTTGTTGACTAGTTAGTAGATACAAATAATTTTAAATAATAAAATCTAAAGGGCTGAAACCTCCTGAGGTGATCAGAACTTCGGTCTAGAAAATTAATTCAACCCCAAATCAATCCCTAACTGAACCTCTTAAGTGAATCTCAACCTTTAACACAATTTACGATTTAACCTCCGACTCAAGTGCAACACAATCCTAGGCGAAATCACCAAATTAACCGTCAACTCAATCAACTCAAACCCCAAGTCAACCCTAAACAACTCTCCAATAGAACAATACACTTAATCCCAATGCAAGCTAACTAAACCCAAATTCAACTTCAATTCAACTTACCTCGAACCAAATCCCAACCCTCTGCTCGACTCCACAGTTAATGGCTAACCCTATTCCCAAATTTAAATTCGATTCGAAAACTACATGCGTGTATGAACTTAACTCAATCTAAACTCCCACTAAACCATAAACTCATCCCCAAATCCACCATATCATCGAAACATCGTACCATTGTACCATTTTATCATCATACTATCAGGCCATGATATAATCATACCATCCAAACCTCATACCTTTATGCCGTCATACCATCATACTATCATACCATCTTACCATGGCACCATTATACCATCGTACCGCCATACAGTCATAACATCGCATATCAATATCCGCCATACCATCATACCATCTGTAACGTGCTGTCTCAATTTGGTTCGTCAACGCGCGATGGCTTGGGTAGACTCTGAATTTTTTTTAACTCACTGTGCGTGATTTTGGGCGCCAGTCTACCAGCACGATAAGCCGGCTTAGCTCGATTGCGAGCAATATGACTTGGGCGGGGTGCAAATAAACACCACTAAAAAGCCACCGCGTGTTTTAGGGTCTTTCTAGAATAATCGCGCTAACGGTAAAAAAAACACCCATACAAAATCGCGTATCATGAGACCATACGACAAACCGTGACGGGACAAGAAACAATAATAAGGGACGCACAACTCACCTGAAAAACACTTCTGCTAGCTCAAGTTCTCTGCAGCGAACTGATGATCTCCCCTTAGTGCCTCCAAGCTTGCTGTTTATCACCTTGCACGTGTCACGACGCCGACTCACCACTCACTTATGATTTTATTTTAGTTTTTCTCGCTTTGCACTGAGATCACTAAGAAAACACTTTTCACCACTAATACGTTCAATTGCTCTGTCATTTGTTTTTGTTCCGTTTTATTTTTTTTTTTAATTCACTTCACCTCTTTTTTTATTTAGCCACAAACTTCGTCTATTTATTACCTCTTAATTTTTTTTTATTTTTTTAACAATCCGAATTATGGCGGACTCAGCGAAGTAAGCGAACACAGCTTGTAAAATAAAACAACCGCACTTCTTATATCTTTATAAAATGTATGTGTAACAAATATATTATTTTTATTCTTTTATTACATACTATAATTACAATTAATTATTCATTTGTTTCATGCACAAAAAAAATAAACAGTGAACACGAAATAGTATACCCAAATTTTTTCTGTTCGCACACCGATTTTATTTTGCTTTCATTTACAATTTTTTTTATATCTGACCAATTCTCTGATTCAGACTTGACTGCTCGTCATCCGATCTTACTCGTCTAAATATACCGGCACCCCCTTCTCCTCGTCATCACCTCTTCTTCAATTTTCTATTATTTTTCTATATTTTCTTGCACTTTTATAGTTTTCGCCATTTCCCTCAAATTTTTGAGCGCTAATTTTAAATAATTGTTTGCTGCATGCCTAGCGCCATCTGTTGCCCCGAAACTGCTCATCCGAATTATTATTGTTTAGCAAGTTTTTTTTTTTTGTGATTCTGGTTTGGTTTCCCAGATTGAGTTGCCAATCTTCGTCGCCGTGCCATGGTGAATAAAATAATAAAAAAAATATTTAATTATTGGATTAAAAATTGTTTGTTCTTGTTATTTTTTTTTTTTTGTATTGCACTGTTTATTACACCAATTATTCAGATGAGTTGCGATGGAGGATGGATATACAAACAAAAGGGAAATGGTGGACATTTAAGTATGTTGAATGAGGTCGAATGGAAAGGTTCAGCCGCGAAGTTTCATGACCCGCTTACCGTTTAATCCGTCAACGAAAACATACACACGGTGGCTTTGTCCAATCACAAACACCTGAACGCTACACATCGTACCGCTATACCATCATACCATCATGCTACCATAGCATCACACCATCTTACTATTAATTCTCAAACCAGCATATACATAAAATTCCCTATTTACAACTCAACTCCAACTCAACTTCAAATTCAATTGACCCTTAACTTAACCTTCACAACTCAACCACAAACTCAATACCCAACTCAATATTCAAATCAGCATATATATAAAAAATTGGTGAATATTTACATATCTCCGGTGTTTTGGGTCAATTCGTATGGCAGATACCCGACCATCTTGACGTACATGTTACAAAAGTTTTTCAAATCTCCGCCAGAGAAACAGACATCCAGACATACACACGTTTTAGACTAACCAAATTTTTGGTCATTTTTGACAGGATTTCAATACTTTAGTCTTTTAGACCGAAGTAATTCGCATTTAATAGTACATATAAATTACTTATTGATTCTTGGAAATGTCAACATTATCTGCTTGAAAGAGGTCCTCCTTCCGTTGGAATTAACAGCCCAATAAATTGGAATTCAGACAAACGAAGCAAAGACCAAATATATTGTACCGCAAGAAAGCAGAAATTTTACTATTTCTTTAGACATTTTATCGAGGATCGCAACAGACTACTGAGCATTTTATAGCAGCACCAAAATCTTCAAATCTCCTCATATATCACGCAAAACAGAACTAAACATCTACAAAGTTCTGATAATTCCAGTTATCAACTTTGGTAAGTTAGGACGAAATAATCGAAAAGTTTAATCTGGTAATACTGTACTAGGAAGTTTATTAAGTTTAGTACATTATATTTAAAAACCTACTTATTAAGGTAGATTTTTGCAAAACAATTCAATGAACCAAACGTTCAAAAATTTTAAAGGCTTCTGATTAAGTTAACCGTTAATTTGTTAAGCCCAGTTCTAATTTCAGTACATACAACATAGCAACTAACCTTTTAACACGTTCTATGTTAATTTTTAGATTTTTGGTAAGACCCAATCAACATTAAAGAAGTTGTAAACTGTACAATTTCGATATTAGCAGTCATGCTTTGGTAATTTTACAGCAACAATTGCTTAGTAATAATTCTAAAAAGGAATTAATTATACAAATTTTTTTTGGAATTATAAACATATAACCATATCGATTTTTATTCACCTCATCGTAAATTATTAGAAATATTAATTTTTTTACACAAAAATTAAAAAAATAATTCCTGTTTGTTGCTTTGGTTCAAAAAAAATCATTTTTGAAAATGTATCTTATTCCAATTTAACACTAGATTTACCAACAATTTACTATACCTACTTATACCAAAACCAGTCATTTTGACTGGTATACAATACGTTAGGTTTAAGTGTACATAGGTCTGTTCTTGGTATACTTTTTAATAGTACAAATAAAGAGTATAGGCACCCTTTAAAATAAATACAAGTTTATAAGTTTTATTTAGATTTTATTACTGCTTCTCACAATTTTTACATGTTCCGCACACAAATTTTTTACAGAATTCGCATTTTGTTGTAGTCTTATTGTTATTACACAGTCCTATTTAACACCGTTTACGTACTGGGTGAGGAAGCACACTACTAGTACTTGGTTTTGGTTGTTCAACTGCTGTCCCTTGCCCCGGTGGCTGATATTCAAATGCAACTTCTTGTGCTAAACCAAACCAAACATTTTTTCTTGAAATATTTTGTCCTGTTATACTTTTATATAAAATCCATGAATTTATTCCAGCCAAATCTGAAACATTGAAAAAAACTAGCAGTGGCCACCTTCTGGTTGCGGACTTTACGGAATATTTTCGTGCCATTTGATCCGTCACATCAACACCAAATTTGGTTTTATTATAAAAAGACACAATTTCTGGTAGCTCTTTATAATTTGTGTCAATTTTGATACCCTTGTGCTTAGTACTCAGAATTATAACTTTTTTTTTTCGACTTACTGTCATAAACTGTAAGAGTACATCTACTTGACTCAAAAAGGACAGTTGAAAAACGAGCCACATCATCTCTCTTTTGTTTACAAATTTTTGGAACCCGTTTGTTGCTGCGTATTGTACCAACCAGTGTAGTATTTTTGGCCAGTAATTTAGAAGCTGGAGAAAAACTGGTAAAAAAATTGTCTGTTGTTACCGTTCAATTTTTCATAGTGTACGGTTCTAAAAGCTTTAGTACAACAAACTCACTTAGTAAAGTTGATAAATCTCGCGTCTCATCTTTTTCTAAGTAAGGAAAACCATTCACCACATATTTAGTTTTAACATCAGAGACCAACCAGAATTGTATCCCAAATTTGTCAGGATTATTTGGCATATACTGTGTTAATCTGCATCTGGCTTTCGTTGGGAAGAGTTGCTCATCAACGGTAATACATATATGCTCCTGGTTTGAAACAATTTTGGCTATTTTCAATAAATTTGTTCGAAAATGTTGAAACTAAAGCAAATTTGTCGGTTTGTAAAGTTTGCTTCTCTCATTTCATTTGTCGAAACGAATGTAACGTAGAACTTCCGTGAAATTATTTCTACTCATAGTCTTAAAAAAAAAATCCGGACCCCATTTCTTATTCCATAAATATGAAAGTTTCAAAATGTTGGCTTCATATGCACCACGTCCATACAATATTGCGATAAAAGTCTTCAGTTTTTCTTGTGTAATTGACCATATCTTGCCCAAAACTCGAGAGGCTTCTAACTCAGTACAAATTCTTATATGATCTAATATATTGTGGTCAATCAATAAAAAAAATGACTGCTTTTTTCTCCTTTCATAATATTTCTTTTTGCATGCGCTGTAGGTCCAGATAAATCTTTGAATCTTTGAAAATGCAGAGAGATGGTAATCTTCCAACGACACCTTCTTATTTTATTTTTTTTCCAAATAGTTCCATCTGCAGAAACTTCAGATTGGCAAAAGTAGAAGGAAAACGCATGCATATTCTTTTAGGTTTATTATGCAAAATATTTTCGTTTTCCTTGTCGCTAGATTCATCTGCATTATTTTCATCAAAATTTTCGCTATCACTACTCTCGATATAAACGCTTTCGTCACTGCCGCTAACATCACTTTGGTTCCCCAATAATTCGCCATCGCTCGCATGAATATTATCTTCTTCAACATCTGAACATTCAACATGTATGTTATATATTTCTTCTAACTTCAAAGAAGCAGTTTTTATTCGTTTTGCCATTCTTATCACCTAGAGGGTTATAAAGTAATTTGAAAACAATAGTCGGAGATTTTTTTTTTCCTTTATTTTCTTACCTGATATTTCACTTTTGAATTTATCAATATCTTTACAAATATCACTCTTTTGCACTTACACAATTTCACTACGATCACCTTCGAATGTAATAAAAGAATGCTAATCCCTATGTTTTTTTATTAGGGAATATAAAACATATTTTTACCAAATTCAAATATATCACAGTTTACCAGGAATTTGGGGTTTGGGTTTATTAAAAATTCATCGACAGAGAAAGCTCTTATTTCATTTATAACCCCCTAACATCAGAACCTTAATGATAACTTAAAGGTATCTGCTCTTTTTATTGATATTACAAAAGCATTTGATACAGTTAATCATAAGATTTTGTTGGAAAAATTATCGAACATCGAGATTAGAGGTATTGCGCTTTCTTTATTTAAGTCTTATCTGGAAAATAAAATTCAGAGTGTATGTATAAACAAAATTCATAGTGACGAAAAAGTAGTAAATGTTGGGGTTCCTCAGGGTTCGGTATTAGGTCCATTATTGTTTTTAGTTTACTGTAACTCAATATTCGACCTTAAATTGCACAGAGATATTGTTGCTTTTGCTGATGATGTGGCATTTTTATATTCTAATTCTGACAATGATTTAGTGTATCGTAACATTGATTGTGACTTGAAGTTGCTGAAGCAACTGTTTGTGTATACCTATAGAAAACGTGGATTCATTCAAATACCTAGGTTTGCATTTAGATACACAACTCAACTTTAAGGGTCATGTTAGTTCTTTGCAAAAAAAGCTTTATCAGGCGCTTAGATCATTTTTTTATTTGCGTAATATTTGTAGTCCTGAATTTTTAAGGTAGCCCTGAATATTACGCTTTGATAGATTCTCATTTACAATATGGTATTTCTTGTTGGGGTGGTAGTTACTTATCAAATATTAAACCACTAATTACGATCCAAAAAGGTATTTTAAGTTAGTTTAATTTTCCTCGTGTTTCTTTTTTTTATTGTAGAATAGAAAGACGAGGAAGTCAGCTATTACACTATCTCTTATTTTGTCAAGAACACTGTATTGTTCTACTATATCTCGGTGAATGATTGGGGCATAAAATCAAACACGCACAAACACGAAACATACAAACACGATCCCGTTAATCAAATTTGTTTTTTGACATTTATGTATTGCTTGTCTCAAATTGATCTGCCAGAAAATATTGTCAATTGGAAGAAGCAAAACAAAAGCATACAATGAATGCAAAATATTCATTGTAGGTAAAACACTTATTCTAGTACAATCATAAGCTCAATAAACAAAAAACTTCGTAAGTACAACCTCACGTTAAATTAAGATATTTTAAAGAAAATCGAAATGTGGCCAGAGTCTTACGCCATCATTCCTCTAAGCAAAAACATTAATTTTTTATTTAGTTTTTTTCCTTTTGCTTTTGCAATTTTTTCTGTTGAAGCCCAGATCGTAACTGCTGTTGTTTTCGTTCGTTGGCCGCCACTCCACCAACATTGCCCATTGCTGCCTTTATGGTTTGCCCATCTCTTAGGCAATACCCTATACTTTGCACTCAATCGTGTTCATGTAGGTATTGAAAAAAAAATAAAAAATTAAGTCACGACAAATTATGTGGCCTCAACAATGGTGATTTGCTGTTTCAAGGGGTGAGTCTTATGGGAGGGAACAGTTAATTTAAAGAAGAAGATGCTGGCTTATAAAAATAAATTTCTTTCTCAACCAACAACTGCCGTACAAAAATACGCTATTCCTAGTCTCATACCCAACCGTATGGAACGTTACAATTTTCAAATTTGAATTCAATATTCACTTATTTACCCTGTTCTAACTTCTAAATGGATCATACTCGTGAAACTCAGTAAAGATTTGACCGATATAATGAAACAGCAAAACTGAAGTTGATAAATTAACAGTTGAATTAATCGACAGCATTTAAAATTTGAAAGTTGATTTATGTGAAACCATTATCTAACATTTGAATGGGACATGGCTTGGGTTGACAAATTTATGAGAAAAATTTAGAATTTGAACAACTTTTGAATGGATCATAGCTAAATTCGGAAAATTGCTTTGGAACATTGCATCAGACTTGGGTTTGACAAATTGTTGGTTCAGTTAGTTTCGTCGTAATTTCACATCAGTCATTTGGTCGCAAGTCTTGGAAACTAACAGCATCAAACATCCAAAAAATTGATGTAAGTAAGCGTAAGATTATTAGAATAATTCTCGGTCACTTCAATGAGGGAGCCAGTTATACATAGAATGCGAGTGAATGACGAGATCACAAAAGTTCAATAAAGTTGACATCAACGTATTATAAGTTCGTACTATTTGGAGGAGTGTCATTGAGGCGGTCCAAATCGATTCATGAGATGTAGCCAGGGTGACCAGGTCAAAAACAACTAAACCCGGACGTAGTTTGAAAAAATTTCAAAAACTAGAACATTTCATGTGATAAAATCTCTTCTAGAAAAGTTGCAAACCATCTTCCTTGATTCTCCCTTTGGATATATTGTAACTAATTAATTGATCATCAAATTTGTTGCTTATGTTAGATACTAAATTTTAATGGAATTGGTGCATAATAGTAGAAGTTCCATTTGGGGCAGAGATTGAATTTCTCTTTTGAAAAATTAGGGACATTGCTAATGATATTTTGGTCCATAAATTTGGTTTTTCAAAACCAATCCTAGGCCTTTACTAAATTCCCAGCACCAGAAAGGAACATGCAAGTTAGTCAATGGATTTTAGTGAAATTTTATTTGTAAGTTATTAAGACAATTCTATATGTGGTTCCTAAAATAAAATCGAATTATTCAAGCTCTGAAAAATTCTTTGGGTTATATCATTTGGGGTCGAATTTCTTAAATAAAATAAGAGCCAAATTAAAGAAGTAACGCGGACCACCTGGTTGGTGCAATTAATGAAAAAATTGTTTGACCAATTTTTTTTACCTAACCAATCCAGAGAACACTACGTCTCCAGCTCCAAATGGAACCGTTTTTGGATGGATTTAATAAAATTGTATATCTGAAATTTATGATGTGAAATCAATTCTTTAGTAGTTCCTACATAAAATTTATTAATTTCGACTAAGGAGAATTCTTTCGGTCGTCGAATTTTTCAATTAAGCCATGGCTCAAACTCAAAAAAATATTGTGGAACACTGACCAAATTTTAAATACTTAGTGAAATTGTATATCGTAGTATGTATTTTGTAGATCCTATAAATAGTACCTTACATAAAATCTATCGTTTCATAGCCTGACGAATGTTTTAGCTGATAAGTTGGGTCGGGATCAGAATTTTTAAAATAAAACATGGCCCAACGGTAAGAAATATTATGGAACACTACTCGTTATTTGAAAAATTTTGTTTTCCATACACAGCCCACCCAGACAATTTTCCGCACCTTCAGCGCCAAATGAAACCTACACATTTGCCGATTTATTTTCATTTTCATTTTGGATGGGGTACGATTTCTTAAACAAAATATTTAAATTGTGTTGAAATTATTAATGTTCTACATCCTCCAGAATTTTGATTTGCCGCTAATAAATTTAACGATCTGAATGAATATTATCTAAAATCCAGGACAATGTAGGACATTTTACCAGCAACCCGCAGAAGTTTGAATGTCCGGAGCGGTAGGAAGTCATATGCGTCGATAATATTGATTAAAGAGATTTTCAAAATGAAATTTGCCGGTCAAGTTTTTTAGTGTCAGGCCACCAAACTAGTTTCCAGACAATCAAAATACCTACACTAAAATTTGCCTGTTAAAATTATACCGATTGAGTACAGCCATGAAAATTATGAAAATGAATAATTTGGACGAATTTAAGTGACAGCCCAATACAATCATTTTTGGGTGATATTCGTGCTTCCAAACTCTTGCCAATTCCACGGTTAAACAATCACAACATTAAATACAATTTAATTTTATATTATTTTGTTCGCTCATGTAATATTCACAAGCAATTCATCGACTTTATTAAGCCCGTATTATTGTTTAATCGCACAAAAACTTAACAATAAACATTACAAATTTTATTTACTTTATTCAAAATAAAATGCGATACTGTATACAATGTACATAGCAAACAAAACGTCTTAAGATTTAAGCATAAGCATAACAACATAAAATTTTAATAAACTGGATGAATAAATAAAAAATAAACTTTATGAACAATGATTCGATATCTATTTACTCCCCCGCACCTCCTATGCTCGAGCTATGTTTATACTAAAGCAAAATCAACATAAATCATTAATTCAGTTATTTAGCAAAGGACCTAGCTAAACTCTAAAATACTCGTACACATTTATCACATCGTTTGCTTTTTTGTATCGGAAATTTTATCAGATTTGTTGATAAATGCTAATCAAAGCATGATTTAATTTAATTAAATATTTAAATATAGCTTCACACCCCAAATTAAATATATACACTGTTATAGTTTGGTGTACATACCTGGTTTGGGGTTTGGAGGGAATTATTTTAAATATGTAGATAAAATTTATTTTCTATATAAATTGAAACAATCAACTAATTAAAAATTAATTATTCAAAAGGTAATATTTGGAGTATGTATTCTTTAGGGATTTGAGTAATTCACTGGAAGAGAATGATTTACTGGAGTGGGGGGGGGAGGATATATAATAACTACAATGACAAACACCCATAATTTAAAGTCAGCAGGGGATATATTATATTTCCAGCTTTGTCCACAACGTGATTTGAGTTTCGAAACTAAATTTTTCCTCTTCCAGAATTTAAATTACTCCGCTGGGTATCAACCATGTGCATGTCGGCCATGTTTTTATCAGCGATGTGGTTATTTCGGCCATAGAAAAGGTCACTACGGAGGGCTAAACCAAATCTGCCAGTAAAGTTTTGTTTCACTGCTTCAGGAGCATTAGTTCCCGTCTACTCGTTTGTGAGAGTACGACCGTTGCATTGCACAAAAAAATATTCCTTTATTTATGTTTCGTATTTACTAAATTTAGTAAGCTGAAACATAACGACGTACTTAAAATTATATTTACCGCAGATTGTAAGTATTTTTTTAGTTAACTGTATAAGCACAAAATGTAGCACAATTCTCCACGGCCACCTTATATTGTTGAATGCTTGCTTTATTTTTCATGACAATAAGTAAGGCAGAGCTTTTTCATTTTAATAATCTCTCTATTAGATCGTCCTACTCAAGAGCTAAATAAGAACAATATTATTTTATGTGGCATTCCACCAAACTGTGAAGACATTCCGAGTATAATAATGAAAATTGGTAACTTAGTCGGTGTTACAATAACAAAGGAAGATTTAATATCTACCAAACAGATGTCGCATATTAAACAAACAACTTCATTATTAAAAAACGTATTTATTTTAACACTTAAAACAGTTGAACTTAAACATATGTTACTATGTAATTCTTTTCGGAAAAGGAAAACAATATTCTTTCACGAGCTGGCAACTGACTATTCCACAGCACTTCAGAATCAGAGGATATTTTTACTACACCATCTCACGAAATTCCAGTCACGACGATATAATGCAGCTAAAATTGTTAAAAATTGACTCAATCTCAAATATCTATGGTGTAAAAACAATATTATTTACCTATGGGAAAAAGCTGATTCAAGGATTTATCAAATTGATTCATTTAATCAAATTGATCAATTTGATAAATTTCATCATCCATACGATTCATCCACTATTAGGACACCAAAATCACCACCGGCTGCTGCTTCCGCTACACAGGAAACGGTTTAATACACATCTACAATTAATAAAGCATCATCCCAATTACATCACACAACTACATTTGCACTATATGTTTGTATCAAGATTCTGTATTTTAAAGGTAATATTACACTATCGTGATTTATTGCTTCTGTCCTTCAGTCTTTTATCAATATTTTTAGTTTTAATGCATGGATTTTTTTGATTTTTTTTCCACATTTTATATTATAGCCACGTTCAGCTTTTCATATTTTGGTATTCAAATTTTTTTTTACATACTTTTAAAGTTTTCTTTCTTATATATCGCTTTAGATTTTCTAATCAGTTTTTATTGAATGACTTTTAAATCTTTAAAAGCAAAATGTTTTAACAATTATTTTTCAAATATTGATGATTTCTCATTGGATCATGCTGATATGAATCTTTCTTCCAAAAGCCTGTGTGTACTTCAATTTAATATTTGGGGTATGAATGAACTAAGTAAGTTTGACGATTTACTAAATTTCATTGATAGTTTACATTTACATACTGAGATTCATTTGATAGTTATAACCGAAACATTTATTAAAAGCTCAAATATATTCTCCTTTAATATTAAAAATTTCTCAAACGTCTTCTCTTGTAGAGATGACAGGTCTGGGGGGGGGGGGGGAATTGCGATGTTCATCAGGGAAGATATTCGCTATAAAATCCTAAACACTGACGATGGGACCTTGCCGTTCCAATTTATTTATATTCAACTCTCGGGGCTTAATCCAATTAATGTTTGTGGGATCTATAGGCCACCTGGCTCTGATACTACTTATTTTTTAGGAATCTTGGAACAACTTCTATGTAGCAACAATTTCAATTCTGACTTTATTATTGTAGGAGATTTGAATATACCGATTAATAAAAAATTAAAACTAATTTCTGAGTACAATTCCACCTTATTAAGTCATGGTATGATTGTTACTAACACATTTGCTACCAGACCAGTAAGTGGTAATATCTTGGATCATGCTATTTGCAGTTTTCTTAATATAGAACGAGTTTTTAACTCAACAATTGAATCTGATATCAGTGATCATAGTTTTATTTTTTCAAAATTCGTGTTTAAACCGAAATACATAAATATGGTATTAGAAAAGAGAACGATAAATTATGACAAAGTGAATCAATACTTCGATGAATTTTTATTTTCAACCTCATTTGACAATCACAACCCTGATTCAACCCTAAAATTAATTTTTGGAAAATATAACGAGTTGGTTGGTAAATTTTCGAAGTCTAAACAAGTACAGGTGAAAATGAAAAATGCTAGTATTTGTCCCTGGATGAATCTAGATCTTTGGAATCTAATAAAAGAAAAAAATCGCACACTCAAAAGGTTTAAACAAAGCACAAACAACTCTGCGTTAAAGGACAGACTAGATTTGCTCAATAGAAGGATCAAATCTAAAAAATACTATGCAAAAAAATTATATTACAAAAAATTGTTTAATAATTTAAATCAAAAGGAAGTGTGGAATCAAATAAATCAATTCATAAAGCATAATACTAAAGCGGATATCCACTCCATTGTACAAAATGATGTCGAATACAAAGACCTTCCCAGTATTGTGAATATATTCAATAACCATTTTGTAAATGTTGGCAACAGCCTCTCTTCTACAAGTAATTGTAACACTGAATTATACAATCTGCACAATAACAGCCCGAATTCATTTTTTTTGCGCCCAATCTCCGTTACGGAAACATATAATATAATTAATAATTTAGACAATAATAAGGGTGGTGGGTATGATAATATTCATAATACTGTTATAAAACGTAACTCAGCATTCTTTTCTCAAATATTGACGGATTTATTCAATATAGTGTTTGAAACCGGTATTTATCCTGATTGTTTGAAGATTGCAAAAGTGACACCAATATTTAAATCAGGAGACTGCAAAGCTGCTAGTAACTACCGACCAATTTCTGTCTTGTCTGTGTTTGACAAAATACTTGAAAAATTAATTGCAACTCGCCTGACTGAATATCTAAACGCTTCAAATTTTTTTTACTGTCATCAATATGGTTTTAGACAGGGGTCTGGCACAGATACCGCTTTAATTGAGATTACTGATCTGATTTACCGAGCTTTCGATAATCAGGAGTATATATGTGGTCTATTTTAAGATCTGCATAAAGCGTTTGACTGCATTGATCATCGTCTACTTCTAAATAAGTTGTATTGCTATGGCTTTCGGGGCTTGGCTTATAATCTTTTGATGAGTTATCTTCAAAATCGTAAACAATTTGTGGCTTTAGATGGTGTAATTAGTATCACTCTAACTATTAATTGCGGCGTCCCTCAGGGTAGTGTACTTGGCCCTATTCTATTTCTGATTTTCATAAATGATATATCACACCTACCTCTGGCTGGGAATATTAGAATGTTTGCTGATGATACCGCAATATTCTATAATTCCAAAGATTGCTCCCAAGTCATGACACACATGGAAAATGACGTTGCTGTACTTATAGAATATTTCAATGTAAATAAAATATCTGTAAACCTCAACAAAACCAAATTTATTATCTTTCAATCCCCATTCCTCCCTCATTGTGATTTCCAACCCTTGCAAGTTTCAAATGGTATTATCGAGGGAGTTGATAAACTCAAATATCTTGGAGTTTTACTTGATAAGCATATGTCTTGGAATGAACACATTCATACGTTGAGTTTAAAAGTCAGTCCGTTTATTTATTTGATTAAGAAGCTTGCTTCCTTTGTTCAACAACATATTCTAAAAATGATTTATTCTTCATTTATTCACACAAGATTCTAGTTTGCGATTGCTTGTTTTGGCCATACTGGAAAATCAAAGATAAAAAGGTTGCAAATTTTACAAAACAAAAGCTGCAAAGCTATCTGTAGGCTTCCACACTTGTTTCCCTCCATCGAGCTGTATAAGAATGTAACTGAAGGAATCCTGCCAATAAACGCATTATTCCAATTTCATGTTTCACTATATATGTATAAATGTTTGCGGTTATCGTCAACGCTAACAAACATTGAGTTTCAGTATGTAAATCATAGCCATACAACCCGTCGTTCTAATCTTTTAAAATGTTATAAAATCAAAACTGAATTTGGTAGAAAATCCATATCGTACTTTGGTCCATATGTATATAACCATTTACCGACTGTTATTACTAGATCTGTGAATGTTCACAATTTCAAGAAAACTTTAAAGACGTATTTGGCTGAACGGGTCGAAGATTATCTTTAACGCGACATATTATCTGTATCTTTTAATTTGTTTATTCATCTTATTTTATTTTATTATTTTATTTTCATTGTTTTATATTTTTTTTTTTTTTATATTTTTTATTATTATATATTTAACTTTCAGTTTATTCTGAATTATTGTTTTATATCTTGTTCATTATTTCTGTCTAATTTTTGGTTTAGAGGAGAGCTGATTAGCTTTTAAATTACCATAAATCCATTAGCTATCCGCTCTCCTCAAAACTTTTAGTTTTAGTTTAGTCTTAAAATTAATAATTTTAATTTTAATTTTTTTAATTTTAAATATTTTATAATTTAAAAAAAAAAAAAAAAAAAAAAAATCCAAAGAGTTACAAGTAGGTTGGGTGATCTCTTTGTACTAAAAGAAAATTTCCAAGCCACTATAATTTAAACAATTTTTCAGGTTTAAATAGCTTTATTAAAGCATTAAAATCCAATAGCTCCTAAATAAACAGGTATTAGTCTCCGATTTACCCCCTCGAAAGTATCTCAGGCTTTGATCCCAGGAAAATTTGAAATTACCAAACAACCTGCGAATAAAACGCTTTACCAAACATTTTTTTACAGAAGTTGATTCGAAAATTACAAACTGATATAGTTAGTAACAGTGACCTACCGCTGGGCTAATTTTAAAATTGTACGTCAAAAATATTTGTCATGTCAATATAGTAACGTTGGCTTCTTGTGGGGAAAGGAAGGAGAATGTCCGTTAAAATTTCCGCTTTACTTAAATAAATGTGTTAATGTATCACGTTACAAGATTCAAAACAAGTAAAACGTTTCTTCTATAAACGAGTACATACGATACCTTTCAGAACTTGCCCAGATGCAATAAAAACGAACTTTTGGGGACACAGTGCGTGATTTTTGAATTACAAGAATAACGGTGTAAAAAAGCCTGAGTAGAATTTTTTACTCGTGTATTATCAGAGGTAATTTAAAATTTTCCTGGCAATAACTTGGGTGGTGGCGATTTTAGTTAAAAAGGCTAAATGTTATTATGGTTTAAGAGGAAAATTATTAACAAAAAGATTGGAACCGCCCAATGCCAAAAGGAATATTTCAAAAAATGATATAAAACCAGAATGCAATTCTTAATTTTGATCAATATTTTAAATTACTTAGTAATGAAAAGAATTTTAGAATTGAATTTTTTATTTTCCAGCGAATTTGACTAACCCTTGAAAGTCCAGATGTGACATATTTAGTGTAGCTTTGTTTAACTGAATATCAACAAAATATGTTCATAATCCGCCGTCAATCATCCCCTAATGTCAATTATATTTGTTTGCTGATACGTAAATTCCTATAGCTACGGATTTTAAACGCTTTAAAAAGTTTTTGCTTTTGAACCAACTACCGAGACCAATAAAAGTTTAATTAAGATTTAGCATTAATAATCGAATGTAAAGAGAGATTCTTAAATGGCCACTATTCCGTTTTCAAATCTAACCGCCAACCACTAATAATTAATTAATTACATAAGACTACGACAGGGGGTTAGATAGCTCTTAGTAGGCCGGAGTAATGGTCGGTCTCAGCCTCTAAGCCGAAAAAGGTTAGACTAATCGATATAAGTAATACAACACATAAGATGGCCGCCGAATAAGGCCACTGGATTTCAAATAAGAAATATTCAATTTTTGCAAATTTTTGCAATTGCAAATTTTAAATCCTAAATTGTAATAATTTCATATTTAAAATTTTCAAACATTCATGCATCATGCTACTGAAAGCTATGTAAATTCTAGCGTTTAAATTTATACAATCAATAATCAGCTACCTATCTGGTAGCATGACAAAAATTCCTCATGAAACGAAGATTCGTAAAATATTTGCAGAATCTCCGGATTAGATCAAATATCAAGAAATACAACTAATATTGAGGCTTGTGAGTTAATACTTGTTAAATATACAGATGAAAGGCGTAAAAGGTTGACTAGAATTTGATCGATAAGACAGATTATCCGACCGATCGATAAACAGACAAATATCGACAAAAAAGGAGACAACTGTTTATCGTAAGCCGAAAATCAAATTTTTCCAGGAAGCAATGAAAACTAACTCACTCTCCTCATAATTGAGCGGCGTTTTTGTCCTCTATCGATCAGAATTTCTAAGAAATTCAAACAACAAAGTTGTTTTGATTAGAGGAAAAATATCGTACACGCCTCTCCCGTTAAGGCATTTCACTAGACTCGCATCGCAAACTTCCAAATTGCCAACTAGTCCAGTAAAATGCCAAAAATGGAAATGAGCCCTTTTGAAAATGGAAATGGGCCAACAAAATACTTTCAATAAGGCTAACAAAATATGTATAAATTATTTAAGTAGTGCCTATAAAAATAAGTTTTGTAAATATGGTCGCTGCCAAATTTGCCATCGTAAGCAACACACGCATATAGTCAATCCTTCAAACAACCGGAACCATCGTCAACATCCTCGTCAAATGCTAAACCAAATACTCCTGATGTTTCTAAATTCTAACTGCTATAGTCAATGTGCGGAGCTCGACTGGAGTGAAATATTCTTGTCGTGAACTGGATACTGGTTCTCAGCCACGGGAAAATGTCTCTATACCAGTTAATGGTATTAACCGGTCAATAGCCCAAATTAGGAATATAATAAAAATAACAGTTGAGTTCGATACATCAAGACTTCCAACAACATTTGAATTAGTAGACCCTAAATTCATAAATCGAAAATGGCCTCAAAAATCGATTTGCTTATCGGCGCGTAATATTCCACAGAGCTTATAACTGGTATACAACTAAAATTATTAAAAGAAGTACCCGTGTTTCTAGAAACGACATTCGGGTGGATAATTAAGGCGTCAAAGATTGTAGTAAAAATGTAAAAGTGTAAAATTGGATTCCACTGGAATTCTTTTGGAAACATCGTATTGCTCTGATCGCCGACATTACCAAAACTTATAGGCAAATTAATATTAGAGAAAAAGATAGAAATTTACAGAAATTATGGTGGCATGATTCCAATCAATTTCCAATCAATTTCTTGCGATAAGAATCCTCCATAAATTGGCGAGCGATGAAATGGACAAACACCCAGTTGCTTAAAAAATTCTCATCACCGACTTCTACGTCGATGATCTTATATCCGGTGCTCAAACAATCGAGGATGCCAAGCATATTCAATCTCAAGTCATAATTTGTTAGCCTTATTGAAAGTATTTCGTTGGCCCATTTCTATTTTCAGAAGGGCCCATTTCCATTTTTGGCATGTTACTGGACAAGTAGGCAATTTGGAAGTTTGCGAGTCCAGTAAAATGCCATAACGGGAGAGGCGGTAGGCTACGGTTGCTGTATTTAAATCAGAACTACCGCCGAAAATAATGTCCACACTACGAAATTTCTTTGTGGAAAATTTAAAGTTGCTATTAAAAAGAGTAACTATATCCAGGCTCGAGCTTTGTGCTTCATTATTGTTAGCGCAGTTGTACATTCTGGTTAGATTCAGAAATCACTCTTTATAAAATCAAATCATCACCTTCCGGGTATTCGACTTTTGCCTTTCATCGCAAATCTCAGATAGAAGAACTTACTGCGCCCCACAGATAGGTACATGTTTGAATAGAATTTAATCACAACGACATAGCGTCTCGAGGCCTGGTGCCTTCTCTTTTGAATTCATCGGAACTATGGTGGAGCGACCCAAACTTTCTCGCATTAGACTCTAATCAGATATTGAATACCGACAATCTTAAAAATCACAAAGTGTCACAATTCAAGAAAATTATTTAATTCAAAAATATTCCGATTGCTCGAAATTGCTTCGTATCAGTACTCGCAGCTTGCGTTTTGTAAACAAAACTTCCTAAAATTCAGCCAGTTATAGGGCCAATTACGAGATGTGAAATCGATCAAGCAATAACAGCAATAACAGCGTTAGTGAAATATGTCCAACAAATCGTATGCTTAACAAAAATAGTAAAACCAAAAAGTCCGTTTTTAGAGTGCTTCGCGCCACTTCTTCGGTCGGTTACACCACTCAAATTTAGAATACGACAACACAGATCCAATTTTTCTGCCTGGTAGCGACGAGCATAACGCATCGTTCGTAGTGAATATATTCATAATCTATATAGTGGCCCTCAGGCGTATTTAAATAAAATCAGACAACGGTTCTGGGTGACTAATGGCGGGAATTTATGTCGCAAAATTGTTTTCCAGCGTAAGCAATATTTTCAAGCAAAACCTGAAAGGCACTCATCAACTTTTGGTCGAACTACCTTCAATTAGAATACAATCAAGTCAACAGTTTATACACTAAGCGGTTTTGTCTCCAGAAGGGCCGATGTACGGCCCTATACAGTCACAACGCAACCAATTTTATCGGCGATAAATCAGAATTAAATCATTTAAAGCGTCTCTTCAATAATTCATTATACCAACGTCAAGTTTTAAAATGTTGTATAGACGAAGGTTGAATACAATTAATTCAAAGTGTCCACGTTTCGGTGAATTGTGGGAAGCTCCAATAAAATACCAATGATTCTTGAAGATCTAAATACTTTTGCCGTAACGCTGACAGATGTCAGAAGATCCTTCAAGTATGTCAGCGTTAACACCTGCTCACTTTCTGATTGGTGATCCCATTACGGTATTACCTGAACCATCGTTGTGTCATTTAAATCTCAATAGGTTATCTCACTGGCAACGAGTTCAATAGATGGTCAACTGAATATCTAGGTCAGCTCCAGCAAAGACATAATTTGCAAACACCACAAGCAAATATTAAAATTAGCGTTTATCTCGAAAAATCTATAAAGTCTTGTATAAATTCTCTTATAACTCCAAACAAATTTCTTTGAGATACGTATTAGGCACTCAGGGATAATCGTAGCCGGTGAAATTGAAATGTGGATGGATTACAATAACTGTAAAACTGGCTGCGAATTTGAAGCGCAGTTGGCTTAACATACATTTCATACTTGGTAAACGTCGGTTCGATAAATTGGTTAACCTTAACAAGTTTTTCTACGATACAGGCTCTAAGCGAACTATTTCATATTTTCAAGTAAATTGTTAGTACTATTTTATGCTGAGTGGAACTTTTGGGGTTTTTGAAATAAAAAAAAACAATTACAAGCACCCTAATGAAAATTAGAATGTAATTGTACTATTAAGCAAAAGCAACCCAAACCTGCCTTAACAACTGAAGTGATTTCTGGGGGTAATGGATATAGAAACAATAATTAGTGTATTTAACAAAATATTTACGCTTGTTACCATATCATTAAAAAACTTGATTAACAAACATTTTGTATCACACAGTACTAAAAGAAAAATTTGCAACACTATACATGGCAAACATGAAACAATTTATGTAGAATACAAAATACTAAAAAAAAGTTAAACGTGACATGAAAATAAAAAATAAAAAATTCAACCCAGAACTTTTCTGTATATTTACAGAAGAGGAAAGTAAAAAATTAATTCGGTCGAGCTTTAAAAGCAAGAATAGAAAAAAGGACGACAAAAAATCTTTTTGATATTCAGTTTTAACTTCAATATGGTAGTCAATTCTTTAGTTGACTTTAAATTTGAGAAATTTGAGTCCCTTCACGTTACTTAACGTAAATTTTATTAATTAACCAATTTCTATCGCATACACATCTTTCAAATATATAATGATAGATAATGGGTTCGGCTGTCGACTAAACGAAGACAAGGGTTGAACAAATATAAATGGGTCATTTTGAAGAAATTCATGAAAAGCTCATTAAAAAATCAAAGCTTTCATTTCCTCTTGTTATAAATTTAATTTTTACCTTTTTTCATTTCGATATATTTGTACGTCCTTGGCATAGTATTTAAAAAGGATTAACTTCCCAATACAATTTTTAGGGATGGTTCGTTATGTACTCACCCATATTATATTTGTATGTATTTCTTTTGAGGGTAAAATATGTTGAGGTAGGGAAAAATTGTTTACTTCATTAATTATTATTTACGCACACATAGCATCACAATTTCGAATTTTACAATTAACACAGGAGAGCACAGAATCATTAATTATCTCACAAATGTCTTTTTTTTTAAATAACTATCGCGCTTTACACGAAACTCTGTGAAGCAAATTTTTTTATGTTTTAAGATGATAAATTACCTTTACGTAAATATAATTACACATTCTGTTGAATACAGGAGAAATCTTGGTATTTTATTAATGGAAAAGCTAGAGGTGTTCTTAAAAGGGGGGAGGAAAATATTTGTGTATGAGTAGTATTTGTGTATGTTAAAAATGGTACGATGTTTCGCGATATGAAGGTACGTGCAAGATTTTTTAATTTTTATTCCTATATGATTATTTTCTGTGATGAAAGATAACGTGAATTTCATCCCTTTTACTATTGTTTGGTGTAAGAATAGGCGGTCATCTGTTTGATTGTTCTCAAACGGACATCACCTTTAAAACAGCATATGTATGCTCTTTATACGTTTCCATACCGTTCATCCAACCAGATTCAAACTTTGCGTAGGGGTTTCATACCATCATCATTTTTTATTATAAAATAAATTGCCCAAGTAAGAGCTGTGAATTGTCCAAAAATGACATTGACCGCATTTCTTCAATTATGTAAGAACGACCGTATATGAAAGTGTTCCTTCACAAAGCCCATGGTCCAACTTCATTTTATAATTTATAGAGGATGGACGGGATTATTTGTGAAACGTACAAAGAAGGCTGTCAACAACTTGGGTTGCTTGGTGATGATAAGCACTAGGATAAGACATTATTATTGTTTCTTCTATGCCTGGGATATAATGATCGAGGCACGAAGAGACAATCAAAATTTACATTTGAATTTTTCAAATTAAATTTTCAATCGTTCAATCGATGGACGTCGGTAATTGGTAATTGACTCGCTTCAGCGGACAAAAGAGAATAATATCGACTCTGAATTACGATATCAATCAACTGAATCGATTCGTCGAAATCAACATACCACTCCTGGAATATGGCCGAACTTAGCCTCTTAAGGAGAAGTCTATTTTCTCTTGACGCTCTTTTCCAGATTGTTCTTGCTGTAGCATCACGGAGGTCGAATAGAACATTTTTTGCAAAAATTGCATCTTAATCGTGCACAAACTGAGTCACCTATTTGCAACATAACGAAAAGCTCTGGTCGGGGCCGACTATTGAAGAAATACACGTTTATCGTAACTTCAAAGGTAATGAAGATAGTTTGGGCAGGATAACTGTCATTTTAGCGGGAGAATTTCCTCTCACATTGTCAATGATTCCAAGGGAATACCAGCTGACGAATTGAACGCCTTTTTAAAGCAATCACATTTGTGACGATATGTGAAAATAAAAATGGGACTCGACGAACACTTTCTCAAATCAACTTGCCCCATAGTGATGGAGCCAGCTGATTCCCGAAACGATTGTGTTAGTGCTCCACCAAAGTTATGTCCCAGTGGCAATGTTAGTTGATAATTTAAAGTTAAACGTCTTTCCAAATATTTAAAAAAATTACAAGAAAAATCAGGGGACTTGTCCCGAAAAATGATAGCGTCAACCTATTAAATCTCCAAATTCAAAGTATGCTACCTCACAAAAGTATGTCACCAATACCGATCAGGTAGGTTCACGGGCCATCCAACTTATTCAAAAACCTGTTTTATTTTTACTTATTTTTGAGGAGAGCAGAGACTAAAGGAAAACTATTCTTTCCTCTATTCTCATATCGCTTACTTTGCAACCAAATTCTCCAATTATTCTTTAGACCAATTTGTAGTTACGAAGACAAAATATCGTCAAGCCTACCAAATTAAAAACCCAACATATGGTACAAAAAAGGGATCCGTAAGCGATCATTTACATCAATCACGGTCGTCGTTCACTTATGTCTCACAGTTATCTACACTTTATGCCATATTTCGTAAACAAAAGGACGAAAATAAAGCGAACATTGTATTTTATTCTTATAATGGGCACCCTGTTGAACGAGTGGGCGCTCCATGTGCGGTCATTGATCAATCACGGTGATCGCTCTCTTTTATCTTACCGTGATCAGTACTTTACACCATACTTCGTTCGTGGGCAGTTTTATTTCAAAAAAAAAAATCCGATGAAAGCCTAAAGAGGTGAAAACCCCAGTTGTACTCCAATAGTAATGTTCACTATGCGCGAGCAGTCGAGAAATTTGATGATAATCACGGTGAGATGCAGGACGAGAGTAATCACCTTGATTGTTCAATGACCTCTCGTGGAGCGATCAGCCGTACGTATCGTCGGTATAGTTAGTCAGTGGAGCGAATAGGGACGGAGCCCTCTAGTTGTATTAATTATAGTTTTATAGGAACAGAATCTGAAAATTGGTACATCCGGTGTAAATAATTTTAAAATATTTGCAAAACTTGAAAAAAAAAACTGAAAACTTTCAAAATATTTCAAAAATTTAAATTTTTTGGACTTTTGAAAAAAATTAAAAAATTCAAAATTTAAAATTTTCAAAAATATGGAATAAAATTCTGGTCGGAATAAAAAACAGCCACCTGTTCGTAACACCAATAATTTGATTTCAAAAATTTGAAATTTTTAAAAATTTTGAAAACTTTTAAAAAATTAAAAATTTAAAAAAAATTAAATTCTCTGAAAAATGAATTTCGAAACATTCAAAATATTTCAAAAATTCCAAATTTTTAAAAAAATTTGTTGAGTTTATTTCGAGAACCGAACACATAGATGCATACATCCCAACAATCTTAGACTCTTGTCATCAGATATACAACTTCGAACTAATCTCTAGTTTGACTGTAAATCATCAGGTATCAAGGTAAGCTATCTACCCACATTAACCTCAAATCTCCCCTCTCACTTTTAAAACCTTTACCATGAACACGTTCACCGTAAATAATTTATCCATAGATATCTCGACGACCTTCAACGTGATGGCTTCTGGGGTGGCGCTGAATGCCTATCCGCAGTTTCCATTTTAAAACTTGCTGTACACCGGTTCACACTACAAGAGTCTATTGCCTCATCACTTCCCACTATCATCAGCTACTACAATTTCACATGTGTCCTTCCCGCACGGCATTTCCGGCCATATTCATCGTAAAATTGAGTCCACCAGCAATCGATACACGCTCGTAGAAGAGCCTCAAATATTTCAACCAATCGCACTCAAGATTCCCTAATCATTTTGCTTTGGAACCTGGAATGCCCGTGGAATAAATAATAATAAGAAGCGCGATGTTATCGATACAATTTTATTTAAAAACTCGATTGGCATCTGTAGTGTTCAGGAGACGAACATGAACACAGGGGCCTGCTCAACGAAGAATTACAACTGGTACCTCGCCAATGATCCAAAAACTCAAAAAAGAGGTGTGGCCATATTAGTAAAAAAAGATACCCCCATGCAGGTCAAACGGATTAAGAATTACTCTGGTGGCATTTTCACCCTCCAGGGAACTATTCCAACCATAGGAGAAATTCTCTTCGTCTCCGTGTATGTCCCTCCCTTTTCAACACTGCTTTTAGTGGCTAACCGCTGTCCCAAAATCCGCGAATTAATTTTTCTCGGTGACTTTAATGCTCAGATTGGTTCAGATGATCTCCCAAACAGCAAACACATTGGCTCCAACCTAACTCATAGCGCTTCCAATGAAAACGGGGTTGCGCTAGAGCTTTTAGCGAGCTCAAATCGGTTATTCATTCAAACCACCAAAGGGCGAAGAAGAACCTCCAAATCTTGGACAAACGGCCCAACTTTCTCCCAATTAGACCATATTTTAACTCTGTCAAGGCCGATTCGTTTTACCTAGACTTAAGCGATCATCGTCTTATATGGATTGACTGTGTTCAACGCAAAGGATCAAAGGCTCACCACACCAGCCCGCCCAAAACGAACACCTGCACACGAACCCCGCTGTCACCTTCAGCATATAAATACAATTCCTTGAATCTGGCCCTTTTACAAAATGAAAATTTCCGCAGCATTTATCAAAAGAAACTAACTAAAACCTACGAGCAAGCTATCTCCGAAGGCAGCCCTCACAACAAGTGGCAGATGATTTATAATGGTGTATATCCATTTTGCTTATGTATATTTTGTCACTTATAAATTTATAATAAAACAACTTAAGTTATTTTTAAAATAATTTTAATTGAAAAAAATTTTCCTTATAGTAGTTTCCTTATAGTAGTAACAATATTTAAAAAAAAATTTAAAAAAATTTTTTTTTTTTTTTTAGAAGATCGATTTCGGCAGATGATTATGGATTGTCTAAAAATTGCATCCCATAAATCCATAACAGAAAAACTTCCTCTCACACCGAAACGCAGAAAAGCGCTGGCCCGTTATAAGAGTGCCCTTCATATAAGAAATGCCTATCCTCGAGACCCCATTGCGCATACCCGCATGAAAAATAGCAGAATTTGCTTAAACAATGCGTTTGCCAGTCACAGAACTCTCGAGTGTCAGAATTTTTTTAAAGATGTGTCAAAATTTAAGCCATCAGATCGACTGCGTAAAACCTATGCATTCTTTAATCAGTACAAAAAAGGTAGCCACCAACAAAGCGGGCCATATATTCCGATTTATTCCTGGTCAAATGAGCTGATGGAGTCCTATGGGGCTTGGCCAAACCTCATTGAAGAGGAGGACTACCACCCAATAGGGCCTCCACCAACAGAAGGCGAGATCAAATCAACGATCCAACACATAAGATCCGGAACCGCTCCCGGCAAGGATGGGATTGCCATCGAACTGCTGAAACACGCACCGGACTTTATAATTCATGCACTTCAAAAAGTTATTGAAATTGCTTGGACCAATAATGATCCACCCCCGGAGTGGATTGATACAATTCAGGTTCCCATTTCGAAAATAAAGAGACCTAGATGTGTCGCCGATTACAGAGGAATAACGCTTTGTAACGTCGGATATAAAATATACGCAAAGCTACTATTCGATCGACTGGATGAACATTTGCATTTACCATCGACTTATCAGGCTGCCTTTCTAGCCAATCGGTCTACTGAAGACCATATGTTCACCATCCGCCGCGTTCTCGACGAAGAATGGCGTGCGGGGCATCTGGTATACATTCTCTCCATTGACCTGGCGAAAGCCTTCGACACGGTCGACCTAGATGTAGTAACCGACTGCCTACAACAGTATGCTCCTCATTATTTGGTCAACCGTATCGTCAAGGCACGTTTCTAGGAGTATACCGCCATCAAATGGTTTAACGTATCCACGTCTAAGATTAAAAAGAACAAAGGAGTCAAACAGGGGTGTCCACTCTCCCCTCGAATTTTTAACTTTATTCTAAACGAAGTACTCATGACCGTTGCCGATCAATTCCCCGAACTTAAGTTGGAACAAAGCGTAAACCTGCAGTTGCCGCTCATTCTCGCTTACACCGATGACATCATTCTCATCGCACGCAACATCATAGCTTTAGAACCCGTCCTCAAGGAACTAATCGATGCCTTGGAATCTGCTGGCCTAAAAATCCACACTTATCAGAAATCCACAAGTGGCATCCATTACCCCCTCTAGCATAGTTTTAGCTGGTATAACCTTCACGCGTGTCGAAGTAATGCGGTATTTGGGCACCCATCTAACCTCATGTCTAAATCGACCACTCACCATCCGAACTAGATGTCGTCAGGCAATCGGCATCGCCCGGCAAATGCAACAGTTTATCAAAAAACACAAAGTCCCTTTTAAGACCATCCTTACCATGTACAATACCACGATTGTACCCATGATCATATATGGACTAAAAACAGCCACCCTCACTCAAGCAAACCGTCGCCGATTGAGGCAGTATGAATTATTTTTCCTGAAGATTTTAGCTGAATTTATCACTAATAAGCCAAACAACCAACGCCTCAAGACAGTTTTAGTTGGTAGAACTATTACCAAACGGATAAAGGTACATCGAATCAATTACTGGGGACATATCCATCGCCGCGGACCAACCCATATTCTAACCACCGTTATGAGATACACTGCCGGACCAAAGAAGCCAGGACGACCATGTTTCACCTGGAAAAATTCTCTTAATCACGACTTAAGTTATTATGACATAACTTTCACCGAATGGAAAAACCTTGAAGAGCTGTATTTACTCGAAGAATCTGATTGCAGTGAAATGTTCGAGAGCGGAGACGAAGAGGATGTAACCTCACACCCATTTAATGCACCATAGTACAAGTCGAGAGAGGATCAAATAAAATGAATGTGAAATAGTTAAGATAAAATAAAATGAACTAAGATCCCAACTAAGGCTCTCCCCTCTTTCATTCCCTACTTACAGACTGAATTATTATAATTTATTGTCATCGACATTATTCTCCAGTCTACCAGTTAATCTGCGCTATCTGGAGAATGACGCTCGCTGTTGATGGGTTGTTGATGAGTTGATTCAGGAGCAAGTGTGTGTCTTGTGTAGTTATAAATTTCAAGTGCTTTTCATGAATATCTTATCGGTTTATCCGGTGTAAAACCGACTATGGTAGAAGGATGTAGTCCTGTTTAGCATTTGTACTTTCGATGGTGTAAAGATAATAAAAGTTGAGCCGAGTTTTGTGTTGGGAGTTTGGCGTTGCATGGCGGGTGGGGTAGCTGGATGTAATATTGCTGGTTTGTTTAGACCAAGGCAGGGTTGACTAGATGTTTCGTTCTGTCAGTGCTGCCAGGTTGTGGCCATCATTGACCATTTATATTGCAATTCTTTTAAGTTATCTAGATTTAAGCTAAATTAGGCGGTTTGGAGCGGGAAGCAGTAGAAGTCGCAGGTGTTTGAATCGCCGAGGCGCAGAAGTGGCCGGAAATTTTTGGTGATGGAGCAGTGCGCGGTTGCTGATATCAAATTCATTAGTTGTTAGAAATATTAATCGTAAATTTGTTTCAGGGATATAAATGTAAATTAAAATATAAATTGTGTTTGAGTCTAGATTATTAAGCAGAATTTAGTAAAAACTGGGTCTGGGTTCAAAAGCGAAAACCACATAAGTGCACTTAGCGATTTAACTATTTTTATTATTTTTGGCTTATGTAATACAATTTAGGTCTCGATAACGCTGGCCAATTTTTTAAGCCACTTTTAAGTCATACATTTTGAAAGAAACACTAATCCAGTTTTTCAGAAACCGATTTAAATCTTTATTATAATTGGCGGAAACTTAAACAGCAATTAAACTTGCAGTAAGAAATTGCGCTGTCTTTGCTAACTATTTTATGGTATATATTACTAACAAAAACATACTAACAATCGACTACTTAGGTGTCTGGAACCGGGTCGATTCTTTGTTACTAACATACCTTTCCTTTCCTTCGGTTTTGTTATATGTGAAAAGGGTGTACGGTGGACCCGGCGTCTTTCGGGAACCTTGCTTAGTCTTGATCGTACACTCAAATCAATCAATCAATTCCAAATTTTTAAAAAAATGGAATAAAATTTTAGCTCCTCCCCAGAATTCGACTTTTTTGGAATTTGAATTTTTTGAGTGTTTTCAAATTTCTAAAATAATTTGATTTTTTTTGTTAAATTTTGAATTTGTTAAAAGTTTTCAAATGTTTTCAAAAATTTCGAAATTTGGAAATACTTTGAATGTTTTCATTTTCTCGAAGTTTTTCGAATATTTTAAAATTGTCTTCAAATTTTTGAATACTTTCGAATTTTATGTAAATTTTGGAATTTTTGAAATTTTACACAAATCCGCCCAAAGTCTTACAATTGATGGTTGTCCTATTGTACTTGAGGAAACAGTTACGGTTTACAAACCTTTTACTGTTCTAGGGGCAGCATAATTAAATAATTATTTGGCAGTCAAATAACCCGACCAATAACATATTTGTCTATATTCGGTCAATAAGCACCACCCTAAGCGTAACAACTTAAAGATACACTGTCAACTCCCTTAAAAATCGTAATACATCGTGGAAATTTAAGTAAAAGTGCCTTAAAATAGAGACTTGAACATATGTTGTTTGGTTCCAGACAAGGGTTTACTTTAATTTTAGTTTTCTATAAGAATTGAATATTTCCCAAAATCGTCTAGACTAAAATTCCGTTTTGCGGAACAAAATTAAAAATACCAAACTGTACATTTCAATTCCAGAATGTTAAAATTCGTTTCATTTCTTGGATACACCAACCAGGAAAGAGCCAGAAAGATAAGAAAAAATATTTTCATATTTATCTTACTTCAAGTATACAATAAAATTACAATCCTTTTTTCTGTCGTGGAGAACAACAACAATCTATGTAAATACAATAATGTCAAAATCGTACACAAAATAAAAATAAAAAACTGAATACAAATGTCGACTCGACAATAACGACAACAAAACACTACATCAAATATAATAAATTTGTTAGAATAACAGGGGAACAACGCAAAGCAACAAAAATAACAAAACGAGCTTTTGTATTTTTCAATGAGCTTTTTCTGTTATTCGTTTTATATCCCCCCCCCCTCCCGCGCCGCACACTTATGAATTTTAGATGACCCATTTATTTAATTTTTTGTTTTTATTATCCTAACCCTTTTTGCTGACAGCCCTCATTAATGTAATTTAAGCAATTTTTTTGTTGGTGTTGTTGCTTCATTCATTTCTTCAATTAGATCTAAATGCTTGGGTGATTACATTAAAGTATTTCAACTCATATATATAAAGGATGTTACTGTTATATCGTGTCACTTGATTTATTTTTATTTACAAAAATTTGTTTCATTTGATTTCAAATTAGGAAATTAAATTAATTCCGTTTTTTTGTTTGGCACACAAATTAATCGAGAATATGTGATAAAATTCTATTAGCAGGTTTAACAAGTTGTTTGTTGAGTGATTCAATTTAATGTGGAAGTTTGTTTCTTTAACATCATTGGTATCCGTATTTTATGTTTATAATAAATAGCGATGTAGATATTCTGACAATCGATCTGCCTCAAATCTTCTGCCTTCCATATAATAATTTACGTTTATTTTAATAATATATTCCGAATGCACAAGACAACCGAATAAAATTTTTTAGTATCCCATAAAAACGTCTCTTTATGGTCGTAAACAGTAGTACAAGTGTAACTTGCGGTGTCTGCCGCCATAATTAAAATTATTACAATTGCGGACATACAGTTTTAAAAATGTAATACGTGATCAGAAAATTAAATTAATGGCTACAATTTAAAAATGTTCAAAAGTCATTATTCATCATACAGTTGCTGCTACACCTACATAACTTTCAGGAGGGCCCAGTTAATTTATTCGAAATTTTATGGTAGCACTGAAGCAAAAAAAAAAAAAGGTACACAAACTCTTTAAATATCGAGAATCTGCCACCGGTTGTGTATTTTATTATTTTCATTACTATGCGAGAACATAAAAAAAAGGATAAACGAAGCATTTTATATTGTTGTTGTTGTCACTTTAATGTTCTTTAATAAAAGTAGAATAAATATGTTGTCTATTCTACGGGATATAGATACGAGTACAAACGGCTGGGTGTCAAATTTAATTTTAGGTACGTATATAGTTCGTTGTATACGGTTGTACATAATAAAGACTGTGATAGAAGGATATGAAATATTTAAGTTCAAGGTCGTGTTGTCACGTACAAGTTTTATGCTGCCACAGTTTGAAAAGAGCCATACCTGAAACGTTTGATTTTGGCTCCAGCCAAATTTAACATACAACATTTAACAGAACAGGCTGTATATTTAGATTAGACAGGCCTGGGGCGGAATTATGAAATACGGACGGTAAATTTTAGCGGTAGTAAAAAATTTTATGAAAAATTTAGAATAAATTCAAAAAATTGTCAAAGTTACCCAAATAAATTTGTATGAAATTACAAATTAGTGAAAATTGATCGACAAATTTTTATGCGACAAATATTTCATTATCGATTAGAAATTTGCCGTTAAACGTTCAATTGCAATTCAAATGAAATTACAATAAGAATTCCCGAAATTAGTGAAATAAAATTTCTCAAAATTCTTATAAAGTCTCGATAATTGAGACAGGTATTACCGATCGCATTTATATCGGTGATATTATCTCCAAAATCCATTTCGACAATGTTGATTTTGGAAGATTTACAGAAAAGCCACAACCATGCTACACCATCTTTGTTGTTATCTATTTTTCGCCAAACGTATTGGTCAACCGGAGTCGAACGTTTGTTGTAAACATATTTTTAGAAAGAGAAAGTTTGTCTGGATTAAATCAATAAGATGCTTTTTATAGACAAAATCGCACTCCCGCTTCAACAGTGACACAACTCAAAAAACGTGATTTCCCGTTTTATCATTGTATTTCATGCTACAATAACACTACTATAGAATTACATAAAAGACACAACTAGTATTTTGCTATTAACCGCTGTAGAGCACTAGTGTCGCTTTTGTTTTTTACAAAATAACGGTAACCATTAATATCAAAACTGACACATTTTCAGTTGTGATTTATTAGTTGAGGAAGGCGGACATAAACAGCATACAAAGTGGCATATTTCGAGTTGTGTCGTTTTATGCGAGGAATTTTTTTTTATTTTTCATTAAAGTAATTCATTTTAAATATTTATTTTGAGTTAAGACAGTTTTTATTGGAACAAAAAATGCCATGTTGTAAATAATATTTTGTGTTGTGACTGTTTTAGAAAAGGTTTAGTAACGGTTTTAATATATATTTAGATTTAATACAGTTTTGGTAGAAGAACAATTTGAGGGTTATTTTGTTAACTGAGGTTGTTTCTTTTAGTAACATGATGGCTCTCAATACAATGGCTCTCAGTCGAGGTAAGTTGATGGTACAACTTACCATCGCGAAACAAAAGGAGAAAACTAACCAAGAATCTGATATTTTCCTTTCCAAAAGTGGTAAGTTTAAAAAGAACACCAATAGAACTTCTAAAATATCTTTTCTATTCTAATATTGACTAATATATTTATTTTTGTTTTAACAATATTAATCTTGTAGATAACAGACGTGCCTCTCCATCTTCCCTAGTAGGAGCAGAAAATCAACATATCCATCCAGAGACTGAAACCAATAAATCCTGTATTGTAGATAACACCGGAGCTGGAACCGGAACTAATTTTTCAAATAATACGGTTCCTTATGAATTTGTTTTAAAAGATCAAAGCAAGAAAGTTATAGAAAGATTCGGTCAATCTACTTTTGTAGATGGTAATAAAATCATATTATGAAAATCCACAATCTTCTTACAATACCAACACTAAAATGGATGGAAGATATTCAGTTAACACACTACAAACATCACCAAGTACACCTGATGACGGCGTCTCGTCTGAATTTGTTGTATCAGTCAATTCAAAAAATCCTACCAAAGTCACTATTCTTCGATCATCTATCTCTCCTAAGGACAGCAGTGAATCAGATTACTATGATTCCGATTTAGACCCGGAATTTAATTATACTTTGGCTAAGAAGAGTACAACTTCTTCTTCCAACGAGTCTCACGGAGAATCAAATTCTTCCAGCGAATATTATAGCCAAATAATGAGGATGAAATTATAAATAACAGCGAAATTGAAAAGAGGGTTGGAAAAAAGAGGAAAGCTAAACCTAATGAATGGAATTCAAAGAAATCAAAGTCATATAGAAACTTAGGATTGAAATATACTTCTGCAAATACTAGAATATCATTCAACGCCAGGAAAATGTGCCCTCCGTGTAGCGATAAGTGTAAATTTAAGTGTAAAACTGAATTTAACGAAATTCAACGGCAACAAATATTTGAAAACTATTGGTCGTTGGGTGATTTGCATAAGCAACGCAGTTACATTGCAGCTTCTATGATAATAATATAACCTAAATACCGCTATTTAAGCACAGTGAATTATCGAAAATTAAACAATGCATTTCATTTTGAAATGAATAATATCAGAGCACCCTGTATTTTATAGAGCCATAATCAAAAAATCTGAGCTTTTATAAGGGAATTAGAAACGAGGAAAAAACGAAACTTTTCATAGTAAAACACACAAAACATATGGGAAATCACTTTTTTTCCTAAGACAAATTTTTAAATGAAAACGTTACAAATTCTTAATTAAGATTTCTGAAATACTTTCATAAATGTTTGAATTTCAAGATATATGAATATCGTTTAAGTAAATCTTTTTCATTTTCTTGTAATAATTGATTTATTTAAACCAAAATATTAAAAAAAATTCATAACAACAGCATTCTGGTCAAATTGAAATAAAAGCTTACTACGATTCGTTTGGTCGTTAAGTCAATATACATTACATAGATGGCCGTAAAAATTTGGAAAAATCGTACCAAAAATTACCACCTGGGGAAATTTCAAGTTCAAAAATTGTAGAAAAAGCAAAACAAATTCACAAAATATAGGAACGTGTGATAATTTTGCGATTAAATAATTTTTTTTCGTATTTTTCTGTGACCATTTTAGACATCTTACGTACACTAGTAAAACTAAAGATAAATTTAGCAAGTATTATTTTAATTTGTCAGAGCCAACTTTAATGTATTTTTCAAAATGAAAGTTCGAAAAAATATATTGTAGAAATAATTTAATTTTAATATTTCTGCAATTAATATTTACTTAATACCAATAAGGCCTTCTTACATATTGTTCTTAAAGATAAGTAGAAAACTTTTATATAAACATTTTATGACATTTTTGCTTTTTTCATTGAAACACCATTTTTACTATGGATTCCTATGGAAATCAGTGAAAAGTTATACCACTAAAAAAGCTTCTAAAAAATACGTCATTAAGATTATGGCTCTATACTCTAGAAGGCTCTGATAATATGCGAGCTCGAGTTTGTAAAGAGTTTTACAAGGCAACGTTGGATATTAATGACCGCCCGATTAGAACTGTTTTAGAAAAAAAAGTAATACTGGTATCACTGGTTGGCACAGAAATAAAAGATGGAGCTCGGAAACATATTAAATCAATTCCTAGAATTGAATCCCACTATCTCCGTGCACAAACATCTCATGAGTATATTAACGGAGGAAAAACATTGGCTGAAATATGGAAAGATTATCAACGTAACTGTATTGATACTGACCAACCGTGCGTGAATCTGGTTATGTTCTCCAAAATATTCAACGAAGAATTCAACATAGGTTTTTTTGTGCTAAAAAAGGGCCAGTGCGAATTATGCGTAGCCTATCAGAACGCCGAGGGAGAAGACAAATATAACCTAAAGCACAAATTCGAGGTACACCAACGGGAAAAAGAGCTTTCGAGACCAGAAAAAAATGAAAGCTAAATCAAATCAACAATACGTAGTGGCAGTTTACGACTTGTAGGCAGTCTTGCCCACTCCAAGAGGCGACGTGTCATTATTTTATTATAAGTCAAAGTTAAATACTTATAACTTAACCATTTCAGAATTAAAAACTGGCAGAACTGAGTGTTATTTATGGCATGAGGGTGAAGGAAATCGCAAGATGTGTCTGGAAATTTATAGAAAAAATTGTCAATAATTTAGGCGATGTGGGAAGGTGTAGACTTAGTTTTCTACTCGGATAACTGCAGCGGCCAACAAAAAAATAAATTTATGGTCGCCACGTATACTTATGCAGTTATGAAGTTTCCACAAATTAACTCTATAACCCATAAGTATTTAATAATAGGCCATACACAAAACGAAGGCGACAGAGTGCACTCCATAGTCGAACGACAAATTAAAAGGTTATTAAAATCAGGGCCTATTTATGTTCCTTCGAAATACGCGCAGATAATACGAATTGCAAAGAAACGCGGTGAACCGTATCACGTTAATGAGTTAACTCACAATGATTTCTACGCGATTAAAGATTTAACGGATCAGTTGAAGCTTGCTTTTGCTAAAATCATAATAACATCTGTAAAAATTTTCAAAATTGAAAAAAATCGAATTGATAACTGACCTTGAGATTTTTAGAGATTTATTTGTTTTGAGGTCCCCTGAGTCCGAAAAAGTGGGTTTCGAAATGGTGTCTGTCTGTCAGTCGGTCTGTGTCCTCTATACAGCCCAGATGGCTTAACCAATCGAACTGAAACTTCAGATTTAAGATTTATGATAAATTGGGAGGCCCCAGTGAATTTTACTCCAAATCCGCTAACTGGAAGTGGCCACTCCCTTTGGCCCAGAAAATGTATTTTGCAAATATCTTAAAAAGTATAAGGTTTACAAAAAACTACTTAATCCAAAATGTGTCCAAAAATTAAAAACAAATAAGAATTAAAATTTAAAAATTAAAAAAAATTAAATTTCTCAAAATTCTCTGTTCGTAAAAGAAAGTCGTGTGTTGGCCACACCTCCATTTTGTAATTTGTATTACATGCTTTAATAATTTTGAATTATTATAATATTTTATTACTACTACAAGCGAAAATCATACATCAGTACTGTAGGTGGAATTGGCACAACGGCTACAACATCAAAGGCTTCGTGTTATATCACGCTGATTCCTCATTTCGATGTATCAATAAAATTTAACATTGCTGCAGTGATACTTCCAAAAATATAGGGCCCTCATCCAGCTCATCCAATATCATTATCGAACATTAACATCCCCTCTGAAGTCACATTTTTGGCTGATCCTTAATTTATTAAGCCTCAGAAGGTTGACTTGTTGTTGGGTGCTGGCTTATTTTGGCATCTTCTGTTACCTGGTCAAATTCTTTTGAGCGGAAATTTACCGACGATGCAGCAGACCAAGCTGGAATGGGTCATTGGTGGTCCCATGATGTCGAATAATAGCCATAATTTAGCGGCATTGACTAGTAACGAAAAATGTTGATCAACCGAACCTGATGAAAGTTTAGTTGAACTTGTTCAGCGATTTTGGGAAGTAGAGTTAAGCTCTAAAGATCAGGAGTGCGAAGATCATTATGCGCTTCATACTCGTCGAAATGCCGATGGATCATACGTCGTCCGCTTACCATTTTCTAAGGATCCATCATTATTAGGAGAATCATACCAAATCGCAATTCGACGTTTATTGAGCTTAGAAAAAAGATTGGAGAAGCAGCCTGAAATGAAGGAAATGTATTCATCCTTTGTCAACGAATATCAGCAACTGAACCATTTAGAAGTCGTTCATGAGTTAAACCCGTCAACCCCGCATTGTTTCTTACCTCATCATACTGGGCCAAAACTGCAAGATGACCTGTTCATTATTTTGTTGAGGTTCAGACTGTTAGAGTTTGTCGTGACTGGTGACATTCAGAAAATGTACCGCCAAATTGGAGTGTATGTGCCGGATAGTAACTATCAATTAATTTTGTGGCGCAAAAATAACGATGAACCAATCAAGACACTCCGTCTTCGTACCGTGACCTATGGTACGGCATCTGGGTCATACCTTGCTGTAAAGACGTTGTATCGATTAGCAGCTGACGAACATATTAAATACCCAATTGGAGCTCAAATTCTTCGACATAATTTTTATGTCGATGATATGATGATTGGATCGAACTCAAATGTTGCACCAAACAATCGGTATTTTCAAAAGTGGTGGATTCACGTTGAGCAAATGTTGCACAAACAATAAGACTATCCATTCGACGATCGAGCCGCAGCATCGTGAGAAGTATCTTAGCATTGAAGATAGAGATGTTGTTAAAACTCTTGGTTTAATTTGGCAACCAGAGGCAGATGTTTTTCGGTTTAGTCACCAACCCAAACCATTTTCAGCAGCAGTTACAAAGCGAGTGACCCGCTGGGGTTTGTATGTCCTGTCATAACTTTGGCAAAAGATTTTTTACCAGGATCTTTGGAAGCTCAAGATCGAATGGGACCAGTCTCAAGATAATGATCTCACTGCGAAATGGAGTAAATACAGGTCAAGTTTGTCATCATTAAAGGATTTCTCGATACCTCGTTTTGCCATGGCTAAGGGTGAATGTAAATTTAATGAAGTTCACGCTTTTTCAGATGCTAGCGAAAAGGCATATGGAACATGCGTATATTTGCGATGTGGATACCACAATGATATTATCTCGTCCAGGCTGATTTGTGCAAAATCTAAAGTAGCTCCAGCGAAAATCATCAGTATTGCTCGCTTATTTCGGCTCAAGAGGGATGTGTTGCTGGAACTAACCGTTAGAAAATGTTTCTATTGGACTGATTCGCTAATCACACTCTATTGGATAGAAGCAGAACCGCATAATTGGAACATATTTGTTGCACACCGTGTTTCCATTTCCGGAGTTTGGAGGCATGTTCCTGGTAATTTAAATCCCGCCGATTTGATTAGTAGAGTTATGATGCCGGCTGATATTGCAAACTCTGAGTTTTGGTTTTGCGGCCCTAATTTTCTGAAAGGAGACGAATTATTTTGGCTACCGATTCATAAACCATCTCAGCCGTGTGATGAAATTCGTGAGCAGCGTACTGTTAAGTTTGCTTTCTCCACAAAAATTGTCGTACTCGCCGAATTTTAAAGGCACTATTCGTGCGTTCGCATACGTAATGCGATTTATTCGAAACTGCCATTCGAAGCGGATCAATAAAGAAACGCGAAAGTCGTTATTGATTTTAACCCCAATTAAGTTGTACACGAAAGTGGAGAGACCCACAATTGCTGAAGAGGACGAAGCCGAATTGCAATTCATTCGGAATATAAAAAAATCGTCGTTTGCTCAAGACTATCAACTGCTGAAGGCTGGTCATACTGTGGCTAAGAATAGTCGACTGAAATGTTTGGCACCTTTTCTTGATGAGTATGGATTGATAAGAGTGGGTGGACGACTAAAAAAAGCCTAACTTCCTTATAATTCCAAATACCAAATCCTGCTCCCCAGAAATCATGAATTTACCAAGCTATTAATACGATTTTTTCATCTTCAAAGGACATTTTACGCAGGACCGCACATCGTACTAACCACAATTCGAGCAAAGTATTGGCCCATTAATGGACTGGCTCAAATCAGAAGTATTATTAACAAGTGCACTGTATGTTTTCGAATGCAACCTAAATTCATATCACAAATTATGGGAAATTTGCCCGAGGATAGACTCGATTACAGGAACATTCGACCATTTGCTGCTAGTGGTGTTGATTTTGCGGGGCCTTTAAGCGTGCGTCTTCATATTAGATGCAAGTCTCTGAAAAAAGTATACGTAGCTCTTTTTATTTATTTTGTGACAAAAGCGGTTCATTTGGAGCTGGTGATTGATTTGTCCACAGAGGCGTTCATCCGATCCTTGAAGAGATTTATCGCCGATCAAGGCATGGTAAAGAAAATATTTTCCGATAATGCAACCAATTTCAAGGGCACGGCGTCGGTAAAAATCACAAAGCGCCTTATCAAAAACGTCATTGGCAGTTTACGTCAAGCTGCAACGATCATTAATTTTCGTCCAATCACCCCGGTATCGGCTGATCCGAATGACTTGGAACCTTTGACCCCAGGTCACTTTTTATATGGCAGAGCGCTAATTGCTTTACCGGAAATTCCGATTGTGGAAGAAAAAATTAACTGGGTAAAAATGTTTCAACGAATCAATTGGATGGTTCAGCAATTTTGGGTTAGATTTCGCATCGAATACCTAGCAACTTTACAGCCTCGAACAAAGTGGATGGCAAAAAACGAAAACAGTGAAATTGGTGCTATGGTTTTGGTGAGAGATGACAACTTACCCCCGTTAAAATGGTCCTTGGGACGAGTTATCGCAACTAAGCCAGACAAAGAAGGTAATATACGAATACTGACGATTCGCACATCGACCAATACTTTTGATAGATCAATCTCGGGAGTAGCAGTTTTGCCAATTGATAAGGATGGTCAACACAATGGTTGAACTGTCACGGACAGTTCAAGGCGGGAGCATGTTGAATATTGAACTGTTTTATTATTTATAAATTATTTTGTTGTTCTTGTTTATCCAGTTTTGAGGCCCGTCGGTTTTTTATGCAGTCACAAATATGATTGTTTCATATATATTTTTGGTTGCTTTTTCCGGACATGGGCAAATTAATCACCCTGTATGATATTATTTAAATTACTCTCCCAATAATTATATTGCTCAATTTCGCGTACCGGTATATGGTAATTAATTTACATTGCACAATACACAGTCAGTCATAATAACCGGTTGATTTTGTCAATAAATGTCAAAATAAATTTATTTTAATAAGCGTCAATAGTTGACATCACAATTGTATGGCTTGGAAGATTAACTCCCCCCATTTCACATTTCCTAAGTATCAATTTTATAATTCACACAATTTGGCTGAAATCCACTCTGCGGTCTTCTACTATATCTCGTACATATATTCGAAAAAACATTTGACTTCTCAAACGGACTTATCGTGTTTTCACCACATTTTATACCAACCACAAAAATAAAATTAGAAGAATAGAAGAGATAATACTCAACAGCAGCAACGCGGTTACCATAAATTTGGTTTAATTTTATGGTTGTTGTTGTTGTTGTTGTATTTTTGGTGGATATTAATGAACTATGAACGAACATAAATCGGAAAGTCTTAACCGTTGTTGTTAAGCATTAAATTATATTGTTTTTTTTAAGGGATAAGGGATGGAAAACAAGATTAGTGATTTAGAATCTTTGCACGGTATTAACGAATTGTTATACGTTTATTGATCCCTCCAAAAAATTGTGATTTACAATGTACTCGACAAAAAACCATTGACATAAAATCAAAAAGCTTTTAAACCACAAAACATGTTATTGTATTGAATTTTTTTGTGTGATACACGCAATACAATGAATTGACAGTTTGCAAAGGGGAGAAATACATCAGCAATAAAATTATTGATAAATGATTGAGGATTATTTAGGATTTGTGACGATGAAACACAGTTAAATGATTCTAAACCGATTTTATTATTTAACATTTATAGAAGAGAACTCTTCAACGAATTGGAAATTAATTACCTACGTATTTTTATAATAATTAATAACTGTCTATTACCTAGATCTATATAATTAATCATTTTACACCTAAATAAACGATAATTCGTTATACGATATTCAAAGGATGTCGAATGATTCCATCAATATGTATCAAATTTGATAATTAATGTATTTTGTTATTCCATTAAGCGTTAATTTCTTCGAAACCGAACACTTGTTGCTTAATTAGATTACGGTGGTAAAATAATTTCCAAATTCTCATAAGTTTTTATTTTTATTTTTATAGTTGGTCATTTATAAGATTGATGATGGCAAAACATCGAATTGGATTTAAAAACCGCATCGTATATGGTCACCGGCTGCATATTTTAATAAATTTGGTGCTATTATTGTTAGAATCCATAAGTATAATTGTCACAATTTCCTGCAATCATTTCCGTCATCTTCAATTTGTTATTTTTGCGTTTTCTTCAATTCTTTTACACATCTACCTAAAAATGAATGTTGCAATGGGGTGAAGCAAAAAATAAATTTTCATGTCCATTAAAGTATTAAAATAAACTCTCTCCTTTTTTACAATGACACAAAGTAGCACCATCACTAACCAGCCGCAACAACAACACAAAAAATAAAATCTATGCATAACGGTATATATCTGTGGTAACAAGATGGAAAATTGTTAAATAAATGCAAGAAAGCTACCCAACATACGGGTAAATGGAGTATGGTGTTAGAATGGAAAACCAAGCATTTCCTCGTTCTGTACAATAAATTTAAAATTACATTTTTTTATACGTATTCTGTTATGTTTAAGAACGACCTATACTACAGTATTGTATGTAGGAAATTTAGGTCATTGGTGACTGCTGCTAAATGTATAAATGTGTATGAATACGGAAGATGAACAATTTATAATTTTATTGCAAAATGTACACAATTATATTGTGGCCATATTACTTATTATGTACTTTAAGTTTATTTAACTTCCTCGGTTCGATTATTTTAGTTAATTTCAAAATTACAATGATAAGCGAAGATTCAAGGGAAATAACAAATTTTGTATTCAGTCTGGACCATTTGAGAGTACAAAGTAATAAAATACAAACAAACAAAATCAAAATTAACGTTAATTATCTTTGCACCCTTGTCACATAGCATTTCATTTTCTATATCGCCACCCTAATGGCGTAATATTATTTTAAAGGAGTCTGATAGTATTTTTCTATTAAGATTTATATACGACTTTTAACGTAACGACTTGGTATGTTCCATCTGTTAAAAAAAACGCATAATGTTTGTTGGAAATTCAAAATTTTGAAAATGAAGTTGTTTTATGTAATTTATGTTCAAATACCCCACCACGGCTCGTGTTACAGGCCTGCATCCGAACATCAAAATTTTCGATCATTTTTCATAATAAAAGCAGTTCAAAGGCCTCAATTTCACCTAGAATGTTGTTCTTAAACCGGCGTAAATGAGGTGAGAAATTGTTACACCAGCTATGAGACGGGTAGGAGATAGCCCGAATTGTGCATTAAGTATTGTTTTTTACTTGGGATATTATTAGTAGCATCCATTTTGGTTAATCAACAAAACTATTGTATCTAGATACGAGAAGCTTCTAATTATAAAAATAGAAATAAATAACTAAAAGGTCTTATGAGGTTAATTAGCACAGCACCAACGTTACACCTACAAATCAGCACAATCTCCGCACATAAAAATCGAGTGCTCCATAGATATGGCTTCTCACACTTTAAACAGAAATGTTTTGTTTTCCTATCTCTTTTTCAGTACAGTCATCACACCTGACACATTTACCAGGCATTTTTTTGGGAACTGGTGATGAAGGTTCTCCCTTCTCCCAGTTGATTAGTAATTCTCTTTTGAGTTTCCCTTGGAAGATGTGCGTTTTGTTTTCTAATGCGAAGACTATCATTTATCAGGTTCAAAACTAAATTACACATGAAGTCTCATCGCTTCATGCGTGTTTTGTCACCAATGTTATTTTCTCTGTTGTTCAGCCATATTGAGTATATCGTAAAAAGTCGTCATATGCCAACGTTTGCTGTTATGCAAAAGATCATAAGTGGCACTCAGTTCATCTGTGACATTGACACGGGCTTTAGTTGTATTTTAGGTTAAGTAGTTAGTTTAGGGGTTTAAGGAAGAATTGCGTGGTAAGGCTCTGGATCCTGCTACTTGGCCAATTGGTATTTTGGTTAGAAAATTTGACAAAAAAAAATTTCGGGCATCTCTAACTCCACGTGTGAAATTTCGGATACCAGCTGTAATCGACACACCACTTGTTTAGATGACAACATTTTTTTACATAATTATAATATGTATACAGGCTCAATCGATGAAGCTAATCAAGCTGTTCCAGGTGATAAATTGCAGGTACATAATAATTCTTGTTTAAAGTTTGGTCATTTGAATGTGCGCAGCTTGGTAAAACATTTTGATGACATAACTATTATTTTACAAACATATCAATTTGATATTCTTGCCTTGACTGAGACTTTGCTTAGTAGTAAGATTTCTAACAAGTCGCTTCAAATTAATAATTATAAACTGCTACGATCTGATCGAATAAATAATAATTGGGGTGGAGTTGGTCTTTATTTTTGGGCCACTTTTAAGGTTAAAAAAATATTCTCTGGTTCTTTGGGTAAAGTAGAATATCTAGCATCTGAACTTACTGGGAGTTTTGGTAAAATTTTAATTTTGGTTATTTACAACCCACCTCCTGCTTGTAGTAATGATATTAACAGTTTACAAACAATTTTTGCTGAATACCTAATAAGCTATGAAAAGATTTTCTGCTGTGGTGATTTTAACTTCAATATGATGGTTAATAATCAACTAGAAGCTTGTTTGAATTTGCATAATTTATGTTATTTACCTTATAGACCCACTAGGATCAACAGTCTTTTGGATCTGATAATTTTGTACGTACCTGATAGACATAATATTATTTCATTTGGCCAGGCTGCTGTTCCTGCTATTTCTGATCATGATTTGATTTTTGCATCTTATAAGTTTTCTCGTACTAGGGATCAAATTTCTTATACTGTTGTTCCTGATTATAAAGCTATCAATCACGAGCATTTTGTAAATAATTTCTTTTCGTTAGATTGGTTTAATATGTACAACTATTCCGATGTGAATGACATCCTTGATATATTTAATTCAAATTTCTTACATTTAGATTTAGCTTGTGTAGCCCGGAAAAGTATCATTAATAAATGCCCTACTGCACCGTGGTTAAATTCATATATATTAAATTTAATGAAATGTAGGGATTTGGCTCATAAAAAATATAAATTGTATGGGTTGGATGCTGATTTGACAGCTTTTAAATTTTTTAGGAATAAAACTGTTAAAGGCATCAATCAAGCTAAACAAAAATTTTATTTTGAGAATGCTCATAACTCTAAGACAACGTGGAATAATTTAAAAAAACTAGGTGTTTCAAGCTCTACAGGTGATGCAGCCATTGAATTTTCTGCGGAAAAAATCTTGTCTGGGATTTGTAATATTTGTGATTCTACTGGGGTTTTGCCTTTACCTGATATTGATTTCTGTAGTTCTGAAAATGATGCCTTTGTATTTGTTTGCCTTGATGAACTTATAGTGTTGAATGCGATTCGTGCAATTAAATCAGATTCGAAAGCTTATGATATGGTAGACTTCAAGGTACTAAAATTATTTATTGATCTGTTCCTGCCTCTTATAACATTCATTATAAATCAATGTTTGACAAAGTTTGTGTTTCCTGATTTATGGAAGATAGCTTCTATCACACCACTACCTAAAAAGGATGTTATTTCTGGTATTGGTGATATACGTCCAATTAGTATTTTGTCTGCTCTATCTAAGGTCTTGAAAAAAGTTATGCAATTGCAGATCCAGGAGCACCTTAATAAATTTGATTTTCTTTGTAAATATCAATCCGGGTACAAATCCGGCTGTAGCACTACTACACCCCTTGTACATATTGTTGATGATCTGTCGTCTACCTTAGACAGTAGAAATTCGATGGCTATTTTGGTGCTCTTGGATTTTTCTAAGGCATTTGATTGTGTTAATCATATCCAGTTGTTACAGAAGCTATATTTGTATTATAAGTTTTCCAATTCTGCTATTATGTTGATGCATTCGTATTTATGTAATCGTAAGCAGTTTGTGAGGTGTGGTGATGATCATTCTTGTATTGCGGGGATACTTGCTGGAGTGCCTCAGGGATCCATATTGGGTCCTTTGTTATTTTCTATTTATATAAATGATCTATCATGGCGAATCCTAAATTGTCGGTTTCATCTGTATGCCGACGATTTGCAACTGTATATTGGTGGTAACTTATCAGAATTGAATGAAATTGTTTTGCGACTTAATTCTGACCTTAGAAATATTTCTTTATGGGCCAAGAATAATTCACTTTCAATTAATCCAGGTAAAAGTAAAGCATTGTTTCTTTCTAGAAATACTTCTCTTAATATTAGACCTGTGCTTTATTTGGACAGTGATATCATCTCATTTGTTCCAACATTAAACAATTTAGGGCTTATACTGAACTCAAATCTTACTTGGAACGACCATGTGCGCTCCTTGTGCCAGCGTATTAATTATAGCTTGTACACGCTTAGGTTGATAAAAAAGTTTTGCCCTGTTAACTTAAGAATTTATTTGATTAAAAGCTTGGTTGTACCCATTTTCAGCTATTGTGATGTAATTTATAACAAATGTGATAGTTCCTCAAGACGTATACTTGAGGTTACATTTAATAATTGTACTCGATATATTTATGATCTTAGAAAGTTTGATCATATCTCTGAGTATAAAGATATAATTCTTGGATGTGACTTGTTTCAATTTTACTGCTATAGGACTGCCGTTTTTATGTTTCGTATAGTTAATTCGGGAATGCCATTGTATTTGCATGAAAAATTAAATTTTTCCCAGTCACTGCGCACAAAGAATGTTAACTTGCCTGTTAACAGAACTAATGTTAGGAATAATTCAGCATTGATAAATGCAATTATCACCTGGAACAGCTTGCCTTTGGAGCTAAAATTCATCAGCTCTCTAGGCTTATTTAAAAAGGGTCTGTTTAAATTGATAACTGAACATTGATAATATTTGTAAATATGATTGTTATTCAAAAGCTTAGGCTTATTTAACATTTTAATAAAATATTACTATTACTATTACTATTACTATTTTAATAAGTAATCATTTTCGGATCTTTTATCACCTGTCAATTGGTCAGCACAACTTTAATTTTTTTTAAATACGTAGGACACCAATTTAATGTCATTCTGGAACCCAAATTGACAGCTATTTACTTCTGTTCTTTTTTTTGAAAATCTCAAGTACACTAACTAGTAAACCAATTATTGAACGTCTAATTCCTGTTTGGTTTTGTTATTGGTTCCACCAAACGGATTGCGATATCATACGCTTTATTAATCAGAGTAAGGCTCTGGTGGTTATTTTCCCTCTTACAAGAGCTTGTATTTTTATGCCATATTTGGCTGGTTTGTTTGGAATGTATTCGCAGAAAGGACATCGCCCTCGGAAAGATAACAGCATCTCATTAATAGTAAGGTTCTCAGAAGGCATGTAATGTTTTTGAATATTTTCAACCAAATTATCAAAAATATCTCTTATAGCAGCTAGATTGTCAACCTTTTCTATTTGGTTCCGGGTGTTCTTATCATCGAATCTCAAACAGTTTTGGAGAAAGTAAAACCTCTGGAGTCACATTGTAGTTCGAAAGATTTCAACTTCTGTACCATCTGTACGCCACAAATCATTCAAGTTTTGTCTGTTTGAGCGGCTTAGGCCAGCTATATAAAAAAGTCTCATAAATGCATGCAAATCCTTCAAAGTTCCATCTTTCATGTGGTACTGCTTTTTATTTTCTGAACATGTTTCCCTTTTATTCCTTATTTGATTATTTTTGTGTAAAAGTTTATTATTCAACTTACGGTTTGTTATAAAGAGACTCCAACTTTCAATCTCTGTTTTGGCAAATTTTGCAGCACCTTTTACGAATACGAACGCTTTGTCTAGAACAATCTTTCATCCATTTTGTACCACATTTCGAAGCACAAAAAAAAACCCACGTACATACGTTAGATGACTGTGTAGGAACCACCGACGCAGATGTCGGCTCTTCCGAATCATCCAAAATACCGTTTCTTCACTTCTTTGAGAAACGTTGTCAATCTCTTTTTCGCTCTCGGAGTAACAGGAACTCAGAGGAGATTTTCAGGTGTTCCCCCTTGCTAAGCGCTTTACTCGATATAAAAACCTATCAATCGAAATTTCTAGCACTTGAACAGTTTTCTAATAATTCTTGTAGCCGACGTTCATTTTCTTCATAAAAATAAATCAAAGATACTATAAATAACTGTAACTCTTAACCTTTTTTTTTTGTTTTTTTTTAGGGAGGGTGTTCGTTGCCCAGAGCACTGCGGCCATTAGGTCTATATCCCTGATAAACGCCGCTACCTGATGCATATCCAGTGGGTCGGCGTTAGCCCACTGGATTATGTGGAGGAAAGCATCGCTTGTGAATAGTAGGTGGTGGTTATAGATGTGTTCATCTTCATCACCGATCTTAATCAGATGATGAAAAATCCCTTTTGCATCCCGCCCCTGTCGGGAACTCTTAAACCTACCGTCAACTCAAAAATATAACACCGACTACGAGGTCGGGTGTGACGTACCCCAGCCACCTTGGCGCACGTGTATCTCCCGCTGACGCCGGCACGACGCTAAACTAAACACTGCACTTCGCACTCTCTTAACTCCCGCTACTGTGGTGATATTGAATAATCTGGGTATAACATACCCGACCTCATTCACGCTGGGTTAAGATCTTGAATTGTCTGTGGATCATTACTATACACTTTGCTTTTCAAAAAAACGCCAAAGAAAATAATCTAACGGTGTCAAATTTTGGCTAAACCTGTTTGGTAATTTTCTTTGCCACTGCAATCCCCTCTATTCTAGACACGAATGGAATTTAAAGTTAACACATAAATTTTGACCAAAATGCTACAAATTTCACAAAGATATTGCATGTCGCAAGGAACACGATTGAATGGAGCGGGTTATGATTTCTTCGAACCTCAAAACCGTGTTGTTGCTGAGTTGATTCACAGGTCTCTATTTTTACCGGCAGGATATTAACTCCTCGAAGCGTTACGTGTTTTTTCGGTCTGTTAGAACTCAGCCGTTTCCAAATACCTTCAATTTCGAAACATTGAAGCGCAAGTACAGATATTGAAGAAATTTATCGACCAGTAATTTTATATTGTAGCTCAATATGCTACGCATATTTCTTTTCAATACGAAGAAGAGATTTGACTCAGAAAGGGGTGAAATTAAATTCAGAGCTGCATCTATTACTCCCGAATGAAACTCAATAATACTCTCGTTAGATTTTTGTCGCATAGCAGTAAGTGATTGTTTCCGATTTCCGATCTTTAAAACGTTCTAACATAGCTTGTTGCAACTCCTTCCTTGCTAAGCGCTTTACTCGATATAAGAACCTATCAACCGAAATTTATCCGTTAGGCGAGCCGTTATATTCCATATTCTTCCATATATCAATTCCAACTATGTGGGAATGAATTTTGCTGGAGATGATCGTGTTGTAGCTGTCCGTACGGTCGTTTGTTGTAGTATCTCGAGGCAATTCTTGCCTTTTGGTCTCATGAGAACTAGGTTCCAGGGATTTACTACCAACCAATTATTTAATGCAACATACAGTAGCTTAACAAAATGTACTAGTAGCTAAATTAAATAAATTAAAACCTGTTATTGTTGAGATAATTTTCCTTGCATTCCAGATAAAACTATTTGACACAATCAAATCTGCCAAGCATATGGGCAATTGGATGCCTCGTACTTGTTCCTCACCGGCGGTATTTACGCCGCTATATACTCTTAATCTGTTTTTATTTCACTCTAAGAACTAGGAGCAACTTGGTCCCAGTCTTTTGTCGTGTTACCGACTCACATATCTCACATTTGCTAGGATTTTTAGAATTGTTTATGTTAATTCGAGATTTGTTTAGATTTTTTGATATTATTCGAAAATTTTCTTATTAATCGAGACTAGTTTGAGATGAATTAAGCATATAGCACAAACTTTTGAAATCCCGGATGTTGAGTTAGATAGATGATATGTTTCGAGAATATTTGAATTTTCTGAGGTCGTCTAAATAATTTTGGATTAATTCAGATTTCACAATTTTATCTTACCAACACGAACCTATAAATAAATATACCGTGACGGTGACACCTAGTGTGTAATAGAATAAGTTAAATTAATAGCTCAATATCTAACTGTACTAAAATGGAATTTTTCATGATAAAAATTGTTCTAAATGTTTCTACGCTATTCTACCTGGAAAAGTCATGAGCTTTCTAGAATTTTGGTTTCTGTATATTAAAAGGCGAACGTGATCTAATTGGATTATTAGTATTTGGTAAGCGATAGTGTAAAGATTAAAAAGTAATTAAAAAGTGATATAAAAATAGTTGTAGTGCGAAATAAAATTTATAACTGTACAGTAAAATTGTGTGAAAATTATTTAAAGTGATTTTGTGAATTTTTATTAATAAACTGTGTTGTAATAATTCTTGTGTTAACTAAATAAATTCGTTGGTAATAAATTAAATTGATTTTGTATTATTCACAATCCAGTGATAAGAACCTTAATTGACAAGGCAAAAACGTAACAATACAGTCTCATGCACACCGGCCAGTGGGTGAGTAAAGATATTTTGTTTTCATAAATAACAAAGGAAAGGGGCGCTACGAGTGTCGATTTTTTTCTATCATTTTTTACAGACAACACATCATTCAGAGTCATACTAATACTCACACACACTCACAACTGAAGTCAAAACTTCCTCTCTACAAAAATTGCTCACTACCTACTCTGTGTGTTACGAGCGATCTGTACGGCTTGTACAAACATTTTTTTTTGATTTTGGCCACACCCATCAAGGCACAATTCTCATACAATTCTCTTTTTCTACAAAATCTTTCGAATAAAAGTTATTCCCTGGGAAAATGGAACTATTCAAGAGCAATATTAGTGGAGTTTAGTCAAGATAATACCGGGTGATTTTTTTAACCTGATACACTCAAATATCTCGGAAAATAAGCACTCATGGCGGAAATACATTAGTGTTAAAATTAGTACTCCCTACGATCCCGAAATCAGGTACGTTCTGACAAGGAAGTCTTGGTTCTCTTTGGTTACGATGGATAATGTAGTTTAAATTAGAACATCGTCTAATGTTGAGGCTACAAGAGTTAAAAAAAACGGATTGAACGGGCAGTGATTTATTGAGGCGGACTGGAACGACCAAATGTGGAGATGAAGGCGGTGCGGCAAAAAATATTTTGATAAATCAGCGAACAATCCAGATGATGAACAAATAAAAAACACAATCAGAATATGGCGAAAAAACGAGAATGATGCATAATATCAGCTGTCATCTCGGTTGATTTAGTGTAGCACGATGCAAGGTAATTAATTCGTAGTTAGCGTAGATGCGATTCGGTTGTAGATGTCGCCAGCGTTGAGATGTGCGACGTACACTATGTATCACAAACATCTTGTTTGTTTGTTACTCCTTATTCGTAAGCACCATGGGAATTCGCTTAAATCAAATTATGTTTGGAATTCTGGAGGAATCTTGTAAAATTATATTCCAAAGGGTAATCTTGTTAAAATCTGAAAATTTCTGGGAATTTCCGTATGAATGTCCGTATTCAAGGTTTTTACTTGGAAAACCTTTTTTTTTTTTTTTCATTTTAGCTGATAAAATTTTCAGTTTACGTATCGTCTATATTTTATTATATTCTTTTCAACATGAAAGTAAATTTGATGGATTACGATGTTATTGAATTATTATGTCAATCATTTTAAACGGTTTCTTAATCAATATATAACCCGTTGACATATTATTTGATTTGATTTCAGATTTAATTTTATTGACTTACAAGGTTACATAACATCAAATACGCTCATTGACCAACTTAAATAATTTATTAATACAAACAGATAAAAGCCAATTTTATAACATTATACCATTCCAATTTAATAAAGATTATCCTGTCGTTGTGTGTTAAATAAAGCTTTAGGTATTAGCATATTTTTTGCTGCCATGCTTCCGCTCATTGCGACAGTAAAACAACAACAACAAAAAATGAGATTTGATCCATTTAATCGAATAGGAAATTACAAAAAATTTAATTCAATTCATTTTTGACTCGAACAAATGTTTGGGTTATTTTTCAAATCAAATTGAAGATTCTTTTCTATATAATAATATGGCCATTAGAATGATTAGATTTATGAGACACATTTATGTATATCTATCTGTATGTATGTACAATATATGGGTGTATGTTAAAGTTGATAAAATAAAATCAGAGTTCGAATCATAACTTTTGCAAACTACATATTGTTGATTAATGACTTTTTTTGTTGTGATGGACACAAAGTTTTGGTTTGGTTCACATAAAGAGTTCGATTGTGGTCAAAATTTGTGTAAAATTTAATGAGCAGTCATATAGTTCGATGGTGTGAAATATACAAATATGTAATCGAAATTCTATAAGTCAAGCCATTTTCAACCCAAATGTGTATTTAAATTTTTATTTTTTTTTTCATAAATATGAATAACATTACACAAAAAGTTTTATCTTTCAAGTATTCTGTATATGTTAAATGTATTCAAACGATTCCATAAATAAATTTATCAAAACTTCAAAAAAAAAAAGTTTTCAATTTTCTCAAAGTTTTCTCTAAATTTTTTTATTTTTATTTATGTTCGCTAACAAAAAAGCTCCAAGAAAGTATTTAATAGAATTACATTTTTTTTTTGCCATGTTTGTGTGGTAGGAGGGCTATACAAAACGAAATTATTTTTTGTTGGTTGGATTTTTGATGAATATTATTTTATTTTGTAAAATAACAAGAAAGATATTTATCAAGAGTTTTTATTGTTTTTATTTTTATGAAATGTTCAGGATTGTTTAACTTTTATATTTTCGTAGTTGCGTCCCGATTAAGTCGAGTTTAGTAAGCTCTTTCTTTCAATTTTCATTTTGGTTTTCTATACGAAGTTTTTGAATAATAACATGTAACAATTACATCGGAATACCGAGTTGGTCTACTCGTTTGTCCACTATTTCGTAAACCATCCCAAAAGGTAAGGAGTAGAAGACTTAGGGTTTTAGAAAGTCTGATCTAAAATCTATAATCTAAGATTAAGATGTCACTCAAGTTAGTTTTGTATTCTGGTCATCTAACTCCAATTAGATGGCCTTTAAGGAAGTGCTTATACTTAGGAATACCTATTGGCAAAACTGAATATTTCAAATTAACCCATCCTAGGACGGAATTTGTATCTTGTATCTGCATCCGTTTGAGAGCTATGGTGATTTAAAGTAAAAAAAAAATATTTGTTATTTATAAAATCGTTTATTTAATTTTAGTTTGTCATGATCTCCTCTACAATCCCCCAATACATTACTTGTACCCACGTGCCATAGTTTTCTTCGTATTCCGTTTATTCTCAATCTAATTAAGAGATGTTATAGTGTTAATATTTTACCAATTTTATTTTGGTCTGTAAAACAGTAGGCGATGATTATCAACTCATTTGTTTAAATGTCGAAAAAACCAAAAACTAAATATTTTCAGATTCAGTCATTAGTTTCGAGATATTATCTAGTGTTGTATCAGTGTTGTGAATCAAAATTTTAATTAATTTAATAAAATTAATATTATAATGGCACAGTTCTCAGGTGAGGAGTACATTGATATCCATTTTGTTTACGGATTTTGCGATGGTAATGCAGCACGAGCTCGCAATGAATATCAACTCAGATTTCCAACACGTCGCATTCCTGACGCAAGATTATTTATAAATATTCATAGGAGACTGCCAAATATCGTAACAAGATCGAATACCCGGGCGGAGCCCCATTCAGTCTCACCAAACCATTTGGATGTCGACGAAGGTATAATCCGTAATGTAACAGCAAATCCTTCTATTAGCATAAGGAGGCTCGCTTTACAATTAAACGTCTCTCGCTATCGAATTCATCAAGTATTGCACAAAGAGAATCTTCATCCATACCATACAACACCCGTTCAACAACTATTACCGATAGACCGCACTACAAGATTGGAGTTTTGTAATTTGTTGATGGAAAGGAATTTGGACAATGCAAGTTTTGTGAAACGTATCCTATGGACGGATGAATCTCAATTCACAAGAGATGGCATAACAAACTTTCACAATCTACACACGTGGGCTGCTGAAAATCCTCATTCGAAAAAACAAATATCAATTCAGCACCGATTCAGTGTAAACGTATGGGGTGGTGTAATTGGCGATAAATTAATTGGACCATTCATATTACCACCTAGATTAAATGGTGAACGTTATTTACAATTTTTACAAAACGATTTGCCACTCCTTTTTGATGTTGTCACTACCATAATAATGTTAGGAATTTTTTTAACGAAAATTATCCAAATAATTGGATTGGAAGAAATGGTCCAATTCATTGGCCTGCAAGATCCCCCAAAAGGAGAACTTATACAACGAATACACACAGCAGCACAACAGATAAGGGAAGAATTACCAAGAATTGAAATAACCAAAGGCATACTTAAACGAATATTAGCATGTATTCAATCACAAGGAGGACATTTTGAGCACCTTTTATAACTCCTCGACCCAAACTTTGTATTGAGGGATTGTAGAGGAGATCATGACAAATTAAAATTAAATAAACAAAAGAAAAAATTACAACGGTTTTTTTTTTGAGAAAAACTCGATTTTATAAAAAACAAATATTTTTTTTTTTACTTTAAATCACCATAGCTCTCAAACGGATGCAGATACAAGATAACCACTTAAACCTTAATAATAGCCTATACGATTACCAACCAAATAAGACTAAGTTGGTTGCTCTCCGATAAATATTTTGGAAGTTACAGTTTAATATTTGGATGTACTTTTTTTCTGAACCAAATTTTTTAAACACCCTGTATCTCAAAGGATATCAAAAATGGACCCCACCTCCACATACGATTTGTTTCTCAGAATGAACCAAAGAATCACCCCATGACGGATCAGCATCCCAAATCCGGACACCCGTATACTACATATATTGGGAGTAAATTATCTTACATCATTAAGTGATGGTCCTTGCTGCGGATTTGCTTCAATGTATACCTTGTCTTGGTTCGCAATTCGGCCATGCGCGAACACGGCTTTCTTTAAGTAAATTCCAACGCGATAAAAGCACTGGCCTTGCGCCGGAATGACAGGCATCAGTACACATTTTTTCAGAAGATGCATCGATCGTTGAGAAATTCGATAGAGAAATGAAGAGTGTCATTGGGATCTTGGGGGTGCTATATGTGCGCTTCACCGGCTATCATGTCAATGATTTTTTGATTTATTTAGTTGGTTTGAGCATTTGTTGAAATCCTCAACAGATATTTGCTGAATGTTGTCAAAAATACTAGTTATTAAATCTTGAGTTTGTGATCATTCCACTTGGAATTTGAATGATGTCTTTTTTAAAAATTCTTGGTATTTGAGACAAACTTCCAGATCCCACATCCAATAGCCATTGGTTGTGCGCCTGTCCTTCGCTACACATATTGATGATTGATCGAAGAGTCTCCACAATGGGCTAGATTTAATACAACACTCAAAGTTTCTGTGCGCGTTCCTCTTGGCACTATTGGCAATGTCTGGCGAAAGTCACCACCGACAACTAAAACTTTTACTTTTTCTTCAGCAAGGTTCATGTTTAGGCAGCAAATCTTTGCTTCTGGCGCTCAGCCAGCTAAATCAGCTATGGGTTCGTTCTTTCGAATCGCGAAAGGATTTTTCACTGGCTTTGAAGTAGACCATCAATGTTTTGTAAATGAATGTCTGCCTGTCATGCCACCGCGACCGTCAAGATAAAACAAGTTCTGCTTTTAATGCATGTTCTCTACTGCTACCATTATCATGATAAATATACGTTGGATTGGGCCTCATTGAGCTTCTCGATGAATTCATTTGCTTTGTCGAGCTTCTTCAGCTTGATCATCGATTTTTTCTTCACGAGGATTTTCTTGCGGTACTGCGGTAATCCAACAGTTGAATATGGCATTCCATGTTGATTGAGAATGAAATTTATGTTATGAAGCGCCTTGTTGATTGGTGTAGCTTTAGAGTATGAACACATACAGTCAATTGTCAAATTGTCTAAATGAACTTGCCAAGGTTTGAGAGGCTGAGCAGAAGACAAAATATGTATGTGAATTGTAGAATATTTCACGTAATTGTTTAGGCATCAAGTAAGTACCACCGTATCAGTTAAATAATGCTCCCACTCGTCGTTTGATACAAGCAATCCTCGCGACATTGCTGCTGACTTGAAATTTCGAAGTTGATTGCACCAGGCACTTGAAGAAGTAGAATTCGTAAGTAGAAACGCTCTCCGTCTTTGACACTCACATTGATGGAATCTGCATCTTTCTGATGGAATTTCAGCGCTGTAGACGTGTGAGTTGAATTTGATTTTAAAAACTCGCGCCAATAAATCCGTTCGATCTGAAGATATCTCACCAGCTCTCAAATTTTCAGGAATTTCACGGCAACCTAGCTTTGCAGTGAACGTTATAAAAAGATCTGGAGAGCCAAACTTTGCACATATTGACATTCCATTTCATTTAGGCGTCTCGAATAGCTGTCAGTGCAGCTTTAAATTGAAGCATGGTGATGTTGTTTCGCACTCGATTAAATACAACTCCTGCATAATTTTAACATTGCCAATTCGGCTTCCAGCCGGATTCACTATAAGAAAAGGCGAGTCCGTACTTCATAGGTGCATATTAGGACTCAAAACTCTAAGATTTATAAACTGTTTATTAGTATCTTCTGGATTTCTCGGATAAATGTGGATGTCTCGATGGAAAGGAGGCATGCCATCTTCGCTAACAAATATCATAGCCATTTCATTTGAGGTCGGAGCGTTATATAAATGCCAAACTCACAAAAGGAATTAGTTCACCTGCTTCATCAGCGCGCGCAGCTTGTTGTGCCTCTACATCTCTCATTAATTGACAACTTTGAGCCAGTCGGTTGTTTACACGAAATACACGGTCCAGTTAGTGAAGAATGTCAGCAATTAAGATTCGCGATGATACGTTTGTCCGTGTGGATTAATTACATAAGGGTCCCGTCCTGGCAAATTAATAATTTTCACATCGATTGAAGCGAATGAAACAGCATTGTTATGAGTACTGGGTTAGGCGGCATAAGCTCACCTTTTCTGCAGCGGTCTATGAATTTCTGATCTGTTGGAAGTTCAGTCCGATAATGTTTTGCTCTACAAAATTGGCAGATGACATTAAATGGACCACAATAATGCTCTTCAACTTTGGGGTCATAGAAATTTACTGCCACGTCTCGAATAGCTTGACTTTGACATATTTGAGTCAAACGATGAGAAGCTAAGTTTACTGTGAGAACTGTAATGACTCCTTGTTCGACGGTTTCTTGTCACAGACGATGAGATTCTGCATTCTTTTGATTTTGTTTTGCCAACCATCTTGCCTTTAGTCGTCTTCTCGCAATCGGATGTGTGGGCGAAAAATAAGAACGAATTTAATTTCAAAAAACAATTTTATTCACAAAGAATATTAATTTTATAGGACACACCAATACTAATTTTATTATTTTTCTTATAGCAACTTCAAAATTTAGTTACAACATTCGGCCATACCTGACGCTCCAATCGTCTCGATTTGGAATAATAAAATATAGAAAAATTAAAGTTAAATTTCACGAATACATTATTAAAATAAATGAATTATATATTCATTTTATTCATATGGCTTCATATTGAACGGTGGGCCTGGAATATCTTCGGTTGGCCTGGAATATCTTCACATTGATATCGATCATTTGGCAAAATCTTGGTTACGACGTACGGGCCTTTGAATCGCGGCAATAGTTTCTGGCTTATTCCAGTTTCTACTGAAATATTTTTTAAAAATACCAGGTCCCCAACACTATACTTATGAGCGGGCTTTCGTTTTGAATCGAAATATTCCTTTGATTTCAAATGAGAATATTCTATTTCCTGAGAAGCTTCTTGTCGTATTTTGTTCAAATCTCTTCTATCGTTATTTAATTCATGGATTAACTGTTGAATTTTATCATTTTCAAATTTTTGGTTGACACCAAAAAGAATCATGGATGGAATATTATTTACAGAACGATTGATGGTATTGTTAAATACGAACTCAGCATTACTAAGAACAGCATCCCAATGTGTTCCTTTCTCTGCATCACGGAGTTTTGCAAGCATAGGGACTAAATTTCGGTTCACTCGTTCAGCCTGACTATTCGACTGCGGTGAGCTCGTTGCGTTAATCACTTGAATATTTCCCAACTGAATTAAAAACCTTTTGAACTAATGGGATGTAAAACCAGTTCTTCGATCAGACATAATACGCGTAGGAACACTATAATCTCTAAAATACTTCTTTAAACTATTAATAACTTCATGAGTATTAGTACTCTTTGTAGGATAAAAGCGGCAAAATTTCGAGAATGCTTCAACCACTAATAATATATGGTATATCTGTATTTCTTATTGGTAACTTCGAAAGGACCAATGTGGTCAATATGCAATGTATGGAAAGGCTTATCGAACCGATCATACAAATTCATATTGCCTTCTTTTTTACCATCCTTTGGGTTATATACGATACATTTAATATACTTCTTAATCAAAGATATAATTTTGTCTTTCATAGACGGAAAATAATACTGTCGACTTATCTGTTCATGCGTTTTGTTGACACCAACATGACCTATTTCATGAAACTGCTTAATTATATTTTCCTCCAGTGACTGTGGAACATAAAATAAAAACTTATCTCGATCTTTCTTATATAAAAGATTGTCTCTAATTATAAAATGTTTACTATCCCCATTTGTGGACTTAACTGACTCCTTTATACCGGCAATTATGGGATCAGATAATTGATTATAAGAGAGTGTTTGTGACAACGTGCATTCAGTTATGTTCATAATTCCCGGAGCACGACTTAAAGCATCGACATGAGACATACGAGATCCATTTCTATGAACTGATTGATTGATTGTGAGTGTACGGCCAAGCATTATAGCAAGTCTCCCGGACTCCCGAGCACCGTACACCCGTTTACACATAACAAAACCGAAGGATAGGATAGGATTATTAGTTGGGACAGACTCGACCCGGTTACAGACACCAATGCGATCGATAGTTAGTAAATTAACGGCACAAAAGACAACACTATCTAACTACATTTTTAGATGATCATCTCTCTGGAATCCAGGGCCGGATACTCAGGACTCCCTAAGCCTAAATTAAAAATTATTAATGTTGTAATTTCCCCCTGTTCGCCTTTCATTAATTTACCTGATAAAATAATTAAGAAAATCTAAAATTACTAAGCTAAAATTATAATTATAATTACAGTAGAATTCGCTTATAGCGAACACTCAAGGGTCATAATTTTGTTCACTATAGCCAGCTGTTCATTTTAATCAAATATTCGTTTACGTTTATAAACGTAGTTCTTTGTTTGTAGTGTATAAGAAAAAAAAAGTGTTCATGCAAATTCAAGGCACACAACTATATGTCAAAACCATATGATCATTATAAGCGTTTGTTCATTATATACATGGTTTGGTATAAACGGATTCTATTGTATTATAAAAAAACATCATTATAACAAATTAAAGATAAAATTAAATAAAATTAAACTTTTATGATTGATTATGAGTGTACGTTCAGGCATTATAGCAGGATCTCCCGACTCCCGGGCCCATGCCGTACACCCGTACACATATAACAAAACCGAAGGATTGGCTAGGATTATTAGTTGGGAATACGAGATCCATTTCTATGAATTATTTCAAAATTATATTGTTCTAAAAACAGAGTCCATCTTAAAATTTTAGGATTTGATTCCTTCTTCTGAAGTGTCTGCTTTAGAGAGTTGCAATCAATTACCACTGTAAAAGGTATTCCATATAAATAAATATGAAAACGCTTAACCGCATTGACTAAGGCTAAAGTCTCTAATTCAAAAGAGTGATACCGACTCTCAGAATCAGTAGTCCGTTTACTAAAATAAAACATTGAATGGAACTGTCCAGATGATTGCTTCTGCAGCAATATGGCACCAAATTCAATTTTACTGCCATCCGTGTGCAATTCTGTAACCGCTGATGGGTTATAATATACCAAAACCGGCGACTCTAATAATCTTAACTTCAGTAGCTCAAATGCTTCCAACTCATTAGATCCAAAACTAAAACTTTCATCTTTCTTTAAAAGATCGTACAATGGCTTTTAAAACAAATTTCCTAAAAAAGTAACTAACCCTGGGAAACGGTGAAGTTCTCGCACGTTTTTTTGGAATAGGATACGAACGTATAGCATCCACATGTCGACGCGATGGTCTAATTCCATTATAGCTAAGGGTTTTAAAAAACAATATTTTTCTATTGAAAATTCTAAACAGTTTCTATGACATAGAATCAAAACACTTTTCAAAACTTTGACATGACTTTTAACAGTATTGGTTGATATTAATACTCGTATATCATCAATATAAATGGTTAGATCACCTGACTCCAATAATGATTTAAAAACGTCTGCAACAAACAGTTGGAAAATCGAAGGTGCATTGGACAATCCGAAAGGAGTCCTAACGTATTCAAATTGTCCATCCGGTGTGACAAAAGAGGTGTAACGAATCGAATTTCTTTCTACAGGAATATGATGAAATCCACTTTTTAAGTCCAGTAAACTGAACATTTTTTTTTCTCTCAATTTCTCAAGACAATCGTCCATTACAGGCAAAGGAAAACGATCCTTGACTGTGATTTTATTTAATTGTCTGTAGTCGACACAAAGTCGATGTGTACCGTTTTTCTTAGCTATCAAGACTATCAGACTTACGTAATCACTCTTACTTTCCCTCACGACAACCTGCTTTTGTAAGTCTGTTACCATGCTTCGTACGACTTCGCGTTCCTGCCACGATAATCTGCGTGGAGTTGAATAAACTGGTCGATCGGATGTCAATACAATTTTTAATTCATGCTTAATTTCAGGTGTTCGCTGTTTTGGTTTGGAAAAGTGATTGTCTAGCATTTGTACTAATCGCTTCTCAATCTCAAAGTTATATTTCGACTCGTTGGAAATTGGCCCTGTCGATGACATCCTCATTATGTATTGTTTGAATGTTGCCGTTTGTTTCGAACAAAACCTTCAGAACACTTGAACCCTTCAATGTTAGCTTCTCTGATTCTTGTAAAAATTCACGTCCAATAATGCAATCAATAATCATGGTTTCATCAGGTACGATATGAAATCTGCAATTATACAATACATTTTCAATTTGACAATTAATATTTAAATAACCTAAAATATTTAATTTAGCTCCATTAATCCCTGTGTAGCTTATAACGTCTTGATACGGAGACAACGTTAAATTTTGTGGAATAAGGTGATATTTTAACAAATTAATAGGGATGCCTGTATCAATTAATGCGGTCGTAACCCTACAACCATCAGGTAACTAAAATTCGATGTTAGCGGTGAACTTTTCAAGTTTTGTGTCAATCAGTCCTACTTCCTTTAATCGAGCGCGTGTACAGTACGATGATGTGTGTGCCGGTTGCTGACAAGAATCACAAAACCGTTTTGATGGATTAGGACATTTTGTAGCGATGTGACCGTACTCGTTGCTATTATAGCATCTTAATTTTGACACAAATGCTGGCTTGTGTTTTATCGGAAGAAGAATTATTCATCTATCTCTTTTTGATCTCCGATTCAGTAGATATTGATCTATTTTGAGTTTGATGCTTCTGTGTGGGTACTATTGTGGGGTAATCAAGTTGAGCGTATGCCAAATACCCATCATGTTCACGAAGGACATGCAATAGATGATCTGAACTTGTAAATCTATTAAGAGGTAATATTTTTGCCGTTCGTCCAAGCTGCCTCATCTCATAAAAATATTGCTCGCACGTTTCATCCGGTTGTTTAAACCACGACGACATCTTCGAATGAAGATCTGCTTCGTCCATGTAGTATCCGAATGACTTGATTAAACTATCAGAAAAATCTCGAAAAGATATCAAGGGAGTTTCCAGATCATGAAACCATACCTTGGCTGGTCCTTTAAGACGGAGAATTGCATAATGAACCGTTTCGGTGTCACCCCAGCCATATACAGTTCTTAAATATTCGATACGTTTCAGCCACTGCACTGCGTTCATTCCATTTTTACCACCAGGATTATACTCTGGTACTATATTCTCTACCTCTGGCGGATATAGGTAATGTGGTGTGATACCATGCCGAATTTCATTGCTGACTCTCTGAACTAACACTTCTTTTTGCAACTGGATGATTTCGAGTTGTTGCTGCAAAATTGGTCGTTGAATCTCTACAGTTGAAATATTCTGTTGAGTACTGCCAATGTGGTAACGGCACTGAATTCTGAGTACCGTGTATCGGCACGTGTTGCCCATAATAAATGAGGTTAGGTTGTGCGAACTGATGTGCTTGTTGTAGTGTCACATTCGATGACTGGTAATTTGGTGATGTCTGAACTAGATCTAGTGTTTGGTGATTTGAAGGCACTTGCAGCAATGGGTTATTTATTACTGTAGATGATATCTTTGCTGGATCTATACTGTTTGGTAGACTGTCCACACGTGGTTGTTGGAGGTTATGATTTTGATTGAATACCATTGTGGGCATGTCCAAAATTACTGAATCATCTAGAACTGTTGACTGCAATCCAGGATACATTGGCGTTCGAGAACCTCGGTTTAAAATGCCCTCTGGGGCTCACCATTGATGGTTCACCCATATCATTTACGCAACTCATTTTCGTTCTGCGCATAGTAGCACAAAACTACAATACAATAACACAATACAATACAATACAAAACTAGAATACAATACAATAATTACATACCTTACTACCTGATTCAATTCCTGCCCGAATACAATTTCAATGTAAATTCTTTTCATTTTGAGCTGTCATCGCAACAACATCAAAATTATAATTTATATTCTAAAATAAAATTTGTAATTTATATTAAAATTAAATTAAATCCTTTTTTTATTAAATTAAAAAATTAATTTTATGTACATATTTTGAGAACCCAATTTAATTTGTGTACATTAAAGTTTGGTACAAACTAAAAATATTTATTGAATCACTGGGATCCCACTTCTGATTTGTTGTGGGCGAAAAATAAAAACGAATTTAATTTCAAAAAACAATTTTATTCACAAAGACTTTTACGTCCATTCTTTTTACATGACACACCAATACTAATTTTATTATTTTTCTTAGGGACAATTTAAACGGGCATACAAGAAAAAAATTTTGGCAACAAACATTAGCATCAAAAATAATAAATTGGCATCACAAATAATATTTTGGAACAACATATGAAAAAACAAACAAATATTTTTAAAGGACATAATTAAATACTGTGACGACAAACTTTGGCATCAAAATTAATAAATTGGCAACAAATATAATATTTTGGAACAAAACAATGAAAATACAAACAAATAATTTTCAGCGTCAAAAAAAATAGTTTAGCGACAAAGAGTAGCATCAAAAATTAGAAATAAGCAGCAAATATAATATGTGGTTAAATTATTAAGGTTATACAAAAAAATATATTTCAGCATCAAATAAAAAATTTTGCCGACAATAAAAAAACACAAAATTTAATTTTCTGTATTTTTTTATTTTAATGTCTTTTAGGCTCTTTCCGCAAGTTATTCTATGTTTTCGAAACACACCAAGACCAGCGCGACATGTCCCACATATTCCACTTGTGATAGATTTTCTTTTAATCAACATTTATCTATTAAAATTATCAAAAATTTAAATATTTTTATAAAAATTGCTTATACTTTTGCTTAACATACGACTACCTATGAATACATAAGCAAATCCACATATATTTAAATTTGCTGCTCGCTGCCGCTGCTCGGTGTTTTCCAAGCTTAATGCCCCAAACACATAGACGCCGTTCGAAGCGCCGCTGAAATTAAAATACATGTAGTTTCATATTAGCGATTATATCGGAGAGACCTCGATAATATACTTATTTGAATAAGTTAGGTTCGACAAATAAGTATTCGTTTCGAAAACAGCCTTCACTACAGAGTATTGAATACTGTATGCCAACATAACATACACTGTACCAAATCGAAAGTTATGGCCAAAAAATGCAAGTGTAATCAACATTTCATTAAACTTAAAAGTTGGGCTAAAATAAGATAGAGATAGAGCATTACAGTCGCTAAATTTAATCAACCCTAAACCTGACCAATATTCAACACCTAACTCAACCCACGAAATAACACCCTAACGAAATCTAACTCAACCCTAACCTAACATCAACTCAACTTAACTCGAACCAAATCTCAACCCTTTGATCAACTCTATAATCAACGATGAACTCAATCCTGAAATAAACTCGATTCTAAAGCTTAGAGAGTATCAACTCAAACCACCTTAATCTAACCTTAATCTAACCCTAAACTTAATGTCCTACTCAATCGACCAATCAATGCAAGAGCTGAACTCTTCCTCTGCTAACTTCCAAATCAATCTACCGCCCCTTCCCCCTCCCTATTAAAGCCGCTACTGAGCCCCTTACTAAACCTTCACTTAAACATCTTAAATTCAATCCCTTAACCAACACCAACGGTGCATGAATCTATGAACTCAACCGAACCCCAACTCAACCTCTACCTCGACCCACAACTCGACCCTTAACTTTACTCTAAACTAAACGACCAACTCAATCCTCAAATCAACGTGACTCGAAGAACAGACATGTACATTCGTGCATAAACTCAACAGAGCGCGGCTACAATACGACACTTTTGGGTTCTGGGCAACGTTCTCTCTGACCGCTTCAACTCAAAAAAATTCGACACCAAACGACGAATAGTGTTGTCAGACGGTGGGTGTTAGCCACAATATTTTCGGTGATAGCACGTCTAGTTAACACAACTGAACGACTATTTTCAATATAGAGCGTCACTATTTCGGCGCGTTGTTTCGGTGTGAAGCGATTCATAAAAAGCGATTCTTAGAAGCGGTTAAAATTGTACCGAATTGACGTTTCAAAAACATGTTTAACTAGTTCAATCGGTTAACAAATGTCAAAGTTATTCAATGTTTACATACCCTCATAAAAGATGGCGCACTCTGTACTCAACCGCAAACTCAACGTCCAACTCTATCCTCAAACCAGAATGTATAAAAAATTGGTCAACGTGATAATATGATCACGTGGTTTTGGGTCAATTCGTTTGGTATAGGTACCCTCTTACTCTTGACATACCTAGATCTTCCAAAAACCGTTTAATTCTCCGCCTTAAGACTGATTTACATTCAAAAAATTTCGCAGATCCAGATATCAAATCAAAAATTCGTTTTCTTTACCCATAAAAAGTAAATTTAAACAAAAAATGTCATAAACTAAGGCAAATGATTGATTTTCTTATTTATGTAACCTTAAGCCTGAATTCCACTGTGAATAATTGACTGAACTGACTTCAAGTCGAAAGAAGACATAAAAAAAATGCATTGGAGTGACAAAGATAAAGCATGTTTTTTTTATAGCACAAATATCTTGATAAATTTTGACAGCGACAGCAAAAAAAATAAAAATAAAAGAAATAAATTTTTGGTTATCACTTGGAATTTTAATTTGGCTTTTTCACCACCTATAAATTATTTTAAAAGAAAAACGATTACTTGATTAAATTGTCAATAATAGTATTTAGCGATATTATCACAATTGATCCCAATTTATCACAATTTGTATTGTACACAAACTTTATATTTTTGTATTATCACAGCTATTTTAGAAGCAACCACCAAAAAAAATTATGACACTTACCATAAAAATAACAAAATTTTAATTAACTTAGTGTGCGAAAAAAAATTTGCGTTCGTACACAAAATTTGTGTGCTTATATTAGTTGGATAACCATAAAATGACATCGATTTTGATAATTTTTGACCATAATTATGGCGATCCACTAATACAAACACACATTTGATGTAAGTAAAATCTTGACTGACTTCGTTTTGTGTTTTTTTCACACAACCACTGATTTTATATTTTTATCTCCCTTTATTTTGACTGACAAACTTTTATTCGCAATGGAATTCAGGCTTTATTATAGTTATTTATTCACGCATCGATGATTTTACAGAAAAAAGATGAAACTCGACATCTGCAAAAAAAGCAGACGAGGTTTTTTGGGTTTGTTTCTCGGGTTTCAATTGACTTTTTTAAGCAGATGAATATTTTTTCTCTTTTTGTCTTTGTACTTTTTCTTATGTTGTGTTTCAATTTTTTTGCAGACGTCGATTGTCGTTGAATGTAAATCAGTCTTTACGAGGTGACTTATTTTCTATCCCTTTCTTACGAAAAAATCTAAATTGCTTGTCATTTTCCCTATGAATATTGTTCTAAGGTAGCGTGATACTGAAAAATTTAAAATTTTCTTTTGACGAACACTGAAGTAAAAAATGAATTTTTCAGATAATTAATTATTTAGGAGTCATCAAAATTCAATACTCTCATTATTTTATCAATCGTTAGTGTTATAAGCGTATTATGTTGCGATTTTGCGAGTAGCAGTGTCCTTAACTTTAAAAAATTGACAACAAATAAATTTTTGTTGTTGCTGTCAAAATAAGTAAGTAAAATCAATTCGAATGATTTTACTTACTTATTTAAGATGGCGTCGAATAAGTAAATAAGTATGAAATAAGTATCGGTTTCGAAAACAGCCTTAGGCCATTTCCGAAAGTTATACTTATTTATGGAAACTAACTTATTCAATGTAATTTCCTATGTAATAAGTTAGGTTTCACAAATAAGTATAACTTTCGGGAAGGGCCTAAGGCCCTTTTCCAATTATTTTCTTATTTGGTGTAACCAAACTTATTTAAGATGGCGTAAGAAATTAATACATAAGAAATTATATTGAATAAGTTAGGTTCCATCAAACAAGTAGGTAATTGGAAAAGGGCCTAGGTGTAGAATGCGTGTCGAGAAACCTGAAGTCTTTTGGCATGCGCCTACCTTCACGCTTATGTTTCACCCTTTGTTGATGAAAATTGCAAATAAACTACAAAGAACAAACATAATTTTATATTGTAAACGAGCCGCTTTGTTCAAAGGGTAATAAACAACTAAACTCAAGAATCAAATGCCGCCTCACTTTGGTCACTTGAACAGTTATTGGTATGAAAATAAAAATGCAAATTACGCTCAAAATAAAAACCGAAAAAAAATTTCTTTTACTTTTATCAGTTGACAATGATGGTTGATTAAAAATTAAATAAAAAAACAAAAAAAAAATTCAAAATTATGTCTAGAATAATTCTATACCAAAAAAAAATTGGTTTGACACTATTCATTCCGGAATGAAAATACACGGCATTGTTGTTGTAAAATTCCCAAAGTAAGACTAAAGTATGACAAATTCACAGCTAAAGACTTTTAAATGTAGGTTTAATGTAATCAACTTTAAAGAATAAAATTAATTGGATGCTAATCATTTGCCGAACAAAATGATTCAAATAATATTTTCACTGTATAAGGAAAATGAAAGTAGGAATTAATCCAGTCTAACAAATAAAGCAAACCTAAAATTTCGTAGCACATTTAGAAAAGTTTCATTTCAGTAACAAATTGAAGAAAGAGATTCGAAAATTTAAAATAACCAATTTTATATAACGCAAAACGAGCTCGTATTACTTAATTTTTCCGAAAACCTCATAAAATTTTCTGTACAAAAAAAAAATTGTGCCCATAAATTTTCCCTATATTAATTTGTTGCCAATAAATTAATTTTGATGATAATTTTTGTCCCCACTTTATTTTATTTGGTTCCTTAAAAAACATTTTTTGTATAGACATTTGTAATCAGCCAAATATTTTATTTGATAACTATTTATTATTTTTGTTTCTAATGGTTGTCTCTCAAAACCTTTAATTCAATGCCCAAAAATATTTTTTTGTGTTCCCTTCAAATAATGCCAAAAAATAATAAATGTTGCCAAATTATTATATTTTGTTCCAAAAAATTAATTTTATGATGCCAAGAAATTTTTTTTTTTGTTGCTCATAAATTTGTGCCACTTTAATAATTTTTTGTATCTGAAATATTAATTATTTGTGTGCCGCTTTATTGCCAGCCTTTTTCTTATAGGGTTAATACATACTACATATACTGTTTGCAGTGCCATCTATTGACATATAGCAACTTCAAAATATAGTTATAACAATCTATTTAAATTTTAGTTCAAACAAATATTTTATAGCGAATAATTTATGTACATAAAAATGATATTTTAAAAATTTGATTATGAAAAATTAATAATCACCTATATTTCGCGTAAAATTCCAGATTATTATTCCAATCACTTCTCAGAAATCTTTAAGCACGCAAATAACTCAAACAAATTATGTCTAGTTGTCATTTTTATTTGTGTTGGTTGCTTTGGTTTACATTTTTGTTTCGATAGAAAAAAATGTTTAAAAAAAACGTAAAATGTCTAGTGCTGCCATCTATATGCTATAGACTATATCATCCTAAATGTTGATTTCCCATATTTATGGTTTATACAATACATAATGTGATATTTTCAATTTGTTATGTCACAATGAAATGGTGTAAAAAGAAAATATGATTTTACATAACATTGTGCTGTCATACATGTTTTTCAACGCCTTTGAAAATCATTTTTCATCAGGGTGGCAACCTTTAGAAAAAGAAAACAATTTGATATCTGGTGTCAGGTGCCATAACCAAAATAAGGAATGAATTTAATAATTCAAACTTTGGCTTGAATTATTTAATCCGTCTGTCGTGATCAATTGTTGTTGTAAAATTATCATGGCAATACCACTAAAATATGCTTCTATTATAATTCTTCTATATAGTTATTCAACAAACAAACCGTTTATTTAATTATATCCCACCCTATGTGTAACTCAATAAGACTGTCACAATTATGTTATAATTCAAATGTCAAAGAACAGAACGTAAGCACCAATTAAAGTCTAGAGATAAGATTTTATCACGTCTAGAGTATGTACCAAGGTGTTTATATCTAATAAAATACGTTACTAATGAAACTCACAGCATAAACATTAAACAATTTTTTAAGGTGTAACAATGTCAAAAATATTATGTTGCAACATAAGCAAGCATATATTATTTACATAAATATGTATGCATGTGCAGACATATAACTCGCGGAAATTTTTATTTTTTTGACAAGCACGCGAAGGAAGATGAACGTTTCCTTGTATAAAATGAAAATTGTTGTTTATGAATCGATGAATCGTTAGAGATGCATGCACATAAAAGCTTTTCTTTGTGCTTTTGTATACAATTCAAAGAATTTCTTTCTTCAACCATCTTTATAGATGTATCAAATTGAAGTTTATTTAATATTATGCAAATTGCAAATATATTACAATGTTTTGCCCCTTTATCTATGTACATACTCGTATTACACTTGAAACTAATGATCCGTGAATTTTCTTAACATATATTAGAGTTGTAAGTCTGGCAAATTATTCTGATGTATACGTATACACGAAAAACTTTTGCAATTATAGAGAAATAAAATATTTATCAAAATTGATAATCGGAAATTGGCTTCCAGATCATTGAGTTTCCCAATATTTATGTATGTGCATATATCTGAAAAGAAAATCGAAAATTTACAAACTGATTTAAATATAGCAAACGAATTCCTCGGAATTGCCACAGAAATAATTTGTAACCGGTTTCTTCCAGTTCATTGGCTAAAAACCATTAAACACAAGATGTTCAAGTTAATGATAATAAGCATAATAGGTGATAATGAGACAAATTTATAGCCTTTTAGGCCACTTAACAATAAATTATTTACATAATTCCAATTTTAGACAAAATAAATTTTGGTTATCAAATGAGTTCAATGTTGCTCTCTCTCTGCCTTATAAAATACAATATCTAAGCTGTTTTACCCAAAGAACATCTTAATTACTAAAACGATAATAAGTTAATGATAATGAGATAATATGCGACAATGAAATAAATGTGTATCCTTTTAACAGTAAATAATTTACATAATTCTAATTTTAGATAAAATAAAAAATTCTTTCTTCATCTTTTACCCGCACTAAAAATATCTTTGCACCAAAATGGAAAAGTTTTCGACTTCCTTTGAACAAAAAAAAAAAAAAAATGTAAAATTTAATTTTTTAATTAAATTACAAAAGCACAAGAGAGTTGAAGATCAAAATAATTTTATTTCTTTAAGACCGAACCAAATTTATTAAAATAATTAAATTACTGTTATGTTTTATTTAAATATTTTTGTTGTACGTATTACGAAAATAAACGGGGATATCCACACCACGCTTATAGAAAAGGGGATTAAATTTAGATGGCCAAATACGAAATATTTTTGTTTATTGTGTTTACACTCGAAATTTCGATATGCAAAAAAATCCTGAAATCTATATTTAATAGAATCATTCAATTTTTATTTCCCTATGTGTAACCATATACAGATCTCTCTTCCATCAAATTAATTTTGAAATATTTTCATTTCCAAAATAATGTGCTCCACAAAAAGGTTTCGATTCTATACCAGTACATGAAGAACAAATGATAAGAAATTAATTTGAATTATTTGTGAACATAAATAAGATCAGTGGGGGAAATAAGGGGAGGTATAAAACACATAAATTTCCCAGAACTACTTCAACAAATTTATGATGTGATATGAGTGACTAAGTCAATCAAAGAAATCAATCTGACGCATACCACCCAAAACAAATACAAACAAAAAACTCACTTCCTCCCATAAATTCACATACACATTTCTAGTACAGTTGATGAATAGAAATCACTAAAATTACAAAATAGGGGGAGGGGGAAGAAATGAAAATTGAATTTTTGATGAATGAAAAAATATTTTCCATTTTTCATGTACATATATATGTGAAATTGTGTGAAATGAAAATACATAATAAATTTGTTGTATAGATAGATATACGTATAGAGTGGGTGTACAGTACTACAGCCTTCTATGTACATAAGACAAATATCGCATAATCATAACGATATATGAGTTGGAATAAGTATTTTAATCAAAAATCCTGTATTTATAGAATTTTTGATAAAATGGTTTGGCTTAGTGAGATTTAACAATAGATAGATGGTATGGGTTACAGTTGTATGGTTCATCTACACTCAGCTATATTATAAGATTCAATTTTAAATTCAAAAATATCCAGTTTGAAAATAATTTGAAAAATGTGCGAAATTCTATACTCTAATTTATTTCTAAAATCTGCACGCAAGCCATTATGATAGTCCACCTCTTTTCAATATGTTTAACTGCATCAATCGCATGATTCTTGAGGGGGAACTGAATAATGATATTGGTCGTAAAATCTTGAGAATTGCTATTATCATCTGTGTACTAATCAAATTTCAGAACGCTAAGACGAACTATGGCCTATGAGCTTCGATTCAAGGTGCATCCGAATTTTAAATTTAGCGTACCGTTAAAACTCGAAGAGTTGGAAAGAGCTTTTCACACAATTATCCGAATATTTCAGAAAGAATGTTTACCGATCGAATACGTCGGACTGGATAGAGCGAATTTCCATATTAAGCAACCGATACTTCGATCATTGTCCCTGTTTTTTGGATACCAATCACATCGTACGTGTCGGTGGTCGCCTTCAACATACTACTTTGCCATACACATGGAAGCATCTTATCGTTCCTCTTAATTCCCACCAACAAATTAACTATAACGTTTATTACATTTTATCAGAGCAAGCTACTTCATGCCAGTTCACGAGCATTGTTGGCAGCTGTTCGCCAAGGGTGTGACGGTGTGCAAAAAAGTATGCCGAATATTTAGGAAATGCTATTGATCCATGCCAATTATAATGACAAAGCCAATGGGAAACCTACCGCCGGATCATCACATTTTCAAACGTATTTTTTCATATATGTTTTATCACCGAAACTGTACACCTAGTAAGCGAGTGCAACAACGACATCGCTGGATCAATTCAACACGAAATTTTGCAGTAGATGAACTGGTGGTCCTTATTGATGAAAATCAACCACAGCTAAAACGGAAGCTCGGTCGAATAGACAAAATTTACACCAGGGACGATAGACTAGTTCGCGTAACCATAGCGAAAACCGTACATCGCACTTATAAACGAGGAATTTCGAAAATATGCCGTCTCCCGCAAAACAATGCATTAGGCACAATCGGTCCATTCATGAAGTCGATTTTCGACTTTTCCATTACAAACATTTTCACCCTCAAATGAATTTGTCACTCGCAAATGAATTAAAAACCTTAGTTGGCGCATAATCTGTCAACAAAACAATGATCTGTCATTCTCATCAGAAAGTTTTCTCATTTGTGGTTATCATGTCGATAAAAACCTCATAAATAGTAAATTTGGTGATGATTTCGTGTATTTGTGGGGACATTTCATGTGTAAACACACATATGAACATTTTAACAAACGAAATGAACTTAGTTAAAGTCTTTATGTTTTCGGAATAATTGAGCTTGGTTAAAATATGGAAGAACCTTTTTTGCCTAAACGCAGTGCACATAGAAATAAAAATAAAAAGCAAAAAAAATATATTGTTTTAAGAATTGATTACCAGAAAAGAAAACTGGAAAGATATAGAGAAAAATTTAGAGATTCTTTTAAAAAATAAATGTTAAAAATCATTTTTTAATTATTAATCAGCGGAAAATACAACATACAATCATCTACAAATTTTTTGAAAGATCTTTGGTGCACTGTCAGCGGGGAACAAACCGTGAGTACATTTTTTAACTAAGCTCAAATAAATTTTAAAAAAGTAAATCAACATTAAATTTTCGTTTTACTCATTAAATTTTATTTAACGTCGTCATATGGGTTCATTTCGTTTGGTGTATTGATTCTATCAAGTGTTTCTTGCTTCTTTTTTTCGTTTTCTATTTTGTTCAAAAATTTCCGTTTCGCCACATTAAAATTAAAACATAACATTTTTAAATTTAAAAAAAAAAAATGAGTTTTAATCCTGAGGGTACTCCCATTCCAGTGGACGACACTCACGACAAAATCATCACAATGACACAAGAACAACTACGGACCTACGTAGACGAACAAATTAGACAAACTTACGGTAACATTAACAGAACCAACGTAACGGACATAGCCAGTTCAAGTTCTGAAACGACTCCACCAGTTAACGATAACCGAACGGTGACACAACCTTTAACAAGCAATATCAATCATTTAGCTTTCAAACCACCTCAACCACTGTACAATCAAAACCCTGTAGTATGGTTTACAATTTTGGAACAGTCTTTCGGCTTATCAAACATTAAGACGGAAAACACAATGTATGCTCATGCTCTAGCTGCATTAGATGCAAGACATCATGACACATTTGCGGACTTAATACTACGTGACAAAGGACAATTTCCATATACAATTTTCAAAGACGAAATTACTCGAGTTTTAAGCGAATCTGAAAAGACTAAACTGAATAACATTTTACACGGACTCACTCTCGGCGACCAGAAACCTTCACAGTTACTGAACAAATTCAGACTTAACGCTGGACGGACTTTTGACGAGAAAATGTTAAGACAACTGTGGATGAAACGACTACCGCAACAAGTACAAATGATTTTGACTACTTTCGAGAACGACGTTCCATTAATGACATTAGCAGAAAGAGCTGACAATATTTTAGAAACCATGAGACAAACAAATTTGACTTCAATAAATAACATTACATCAACTGCAACGGATTCAAATTCAACTAACCGTACTGAAACATTTCACAACACTACGGAAACAGCTAACAATGCTACAGAGACAGACCACAAAATTAATCAACTAACATCAATGGTTATGGAATTATTTGGTGCGTATCAAAATTCACGTTCTCGATCCGTCACTAAACCTTCCTCTCGAAATTCATCACGATCAGCGTCGCGAAAACGTATTAATCCAAAATACGATCAATGTTTTTATCACTGGAAATTCGGTTCCGATGCACGAAAATGTTTACCCGGTTGCAAATTTTTCGATAAAACCACGACAGAAAAAACAAATTTTTAAGTAATCATCAATACTCAACGGCAAGTATTGATGGTCAAATTACTAGCCGATTATTAATTTACGAAATTTTTTCTAAAATAAAGTTTCTGATTGATACAGGAGCAGATGTTTCGGTGATTCCGGTTAAATTTTTACAAATTCCAAAACCAGTTTCGACACATAAATTATTTGCAGCAAACGGCACTCCTGTTCAATCTTTCGGCACCAAAATTCTTAAACTCGATATCGGACTTAGACGAGAATTTAGATGGGAATTTATAATTGCGGACGTTTCAATACCAATAATTGGAGCTGATTTCTTAAAACACACGGGCTTATTAGTAGACATGAAGGGCCAACGGATCATTGATCCACTAACTTCTTGTCACGCCAAAGGTGTAATATCTCAAGAAATAACGCAAACATTATCATTTTTAGACAAAACGTCACTACACCCCAAAATTAGCGAGTTAATAGCCAAATTTGCCGAATTAACAAGTAGCAGTCTCAGTTCCAAAGTGATTAAGCATAATATCACTCATAACTTAGAGACGAATGGATCACCTGTCGCATGTAAAACTCGACGACTTGCACCCGATAAATTACGGATGGCAAAGGAAGAATTCGAAAACATGATGGCACAAGGAATATGCAGACCAAGTAGCAGCGCCTGGTCGAGCCCACTTCACCTAGTTATGAAGAAAAATGGAACATGGAGACCATGTGGCGACTATCGTGCTTTAAATCGTATTACAATTCCCGACAGATATCCAATTCCGCATCTGCAAGATTTCGCTTATGAACTTGAAGGCTGCACAATATTTTCGACGATAGACCTTGTCCAGGCGTATCACCAAATTCCAATTGAGCCGAAAGATATTCCCAAAACTGCAATAACCACACCTTTTGGCCTTTTTGAATTTACAAAAATGATATTTGGATTAAGAAACGGTGCTCAAACTTTTCAAAGACTTATGCATTCGGTACTTTTCGGCTTAAAATTCTGTTTTGTTTATTTGGACGATGTTCTAATCGCTTCAAAAACATTTGAGGAACATTTGGAACATCTACAAATTATTTTTCACAAATTTTCAGAACACGGGCTGATCATTAACATGGATAAATGCGTATTCGCGACTTCAGAAATAAACTTTTTAGGGCATATGATCACTAGCAAAGGTATACTACCAAATCAAGATCGCATCCAAATTATTAAAGATTTTAAACGTCCAGAAACGGTTGATGGAATTAAAAGATTTTTAGGTACCATTAATTTTTATAGGCGCTTTATTCCTGGCGCTGCAGCCGATCAAATTATTCTTAATGATTTTTTAAAAGGCTACAAGAAAAATTGTAAGACGAAAATTAATTGGTCAACCGATTCTATTAACGCTTTCGAAAATTGCAAGAAAAAGTTATGCGACGCCACTTTATTAAATCACCCTTCATTATCCGCGCGACTAGCAATTATGGTAGACGCTTCAGATACGGCGATTGGGGCTGTCGTTCAGCAGTATGTCTCTGACGCTTGGCAGCCGCTCAGTTTTTTCTCTGTAAGTTTGAACGAAACACAACAAAGGTATAGTGCTTATGACAGAGAGTTGCTTGCAGCTTATTCTGGCATTAAGCACTTCAAACACTTGTTAGAAGGTCGCGAGTTCACATTGTTCACCGACCATAAACCATTAATCTACGCGTTTAGTCAAAATCCAGAGAAAGCATCTCCACGTCAATTTCGACATCTCGATTTCATCGGTCAATTCACTACCGATATACAACACATCTCCGGCGTAAATAACGTCGTGGCAGATACCCTCTCTCGCATCAATCAAGTTTCTGTTCCCGAAAGTATTGATTATGCGGCAATAGCAGATGCTCAAACCAATGATGACGAATTACGAGATGTTTTGATTAATAATTCACACAAATCTCTTAAATTTGTGCAAATTCCTCTTACGTTTAACACAAATAAATCTATATATTGTGACGTATCAACTGGTATACCAAGACCTTTTATTCCAGCAACATTTCGGAAATCTGTTTTTGAATCTTTTCATAAATTATCACATCCGGGCGTAAAAGCTTCAAGCAAACTTTTAACTAAAAATGTTATTTGGCCCTCTATTACTAAAGATTCAAAAATAATGGCTCAAAATTGTATACCATGTCAAAAATCGAAAGTTTCAAAGCATATCCAATCTCCTCTCGGCTCATATTCTGTTGCATCGCAACGCTTTTCGGAAATTCATCTCGACATCATTGGTCCACTACCGATTTCTGGAAACAACCGATATTGTGTGACGTTGATAGATCGTTACACGCGTTGGGCTGAAGCGGTTCCAGTGCCGGACATGACTGCTGTCACAGTTGCATTCGCCGTTTATTCAACTTGGATAGCTAGGTTCGGCGTTCCCAAATTTATAGTTACAGATCAAGGATCCCAATTTGAGTCTCAATTATTTTCGGAACTGTCCAAATTACTCGGATTCGAACATAGACGCACAACGAGTTATAATCCGAAGTGCAATGGTATGATTGAGAGATGGCATCGCACCCTCAAAGCCGCTATAATGTGCCATAACCGAACTGACTGGACAACTATAATACCAACAGTACTACTAGGACTACGGACTACATTCAGTACCGAATTTAATACGACACCAGCAGAACTTGTTTACGGATGCCCATTACGAATACCCGGACAGTTTTTTGCTTCGACTACTGACACCAAAATTGTTCAAAATGATTTTGTACAAAATCTAGTAAAGCATTTTGATGAAATCAGACCGACACCGGCATCCAGACACTGCTACAACAACATTTTTATTTCAAACGACTTAAATATTACTACTCACGTTTTCTTACGGACGGACGCGATACGGAAATCGTTAGAACCACCGTACACCGGACCATACAGAGTAATTGAGAGGACGGACAAAACATTTATCATCGAAATTAAAGGCAAACATTTGAGAATATCAATCGATAGACTAAAACCATGCCACATTGAAAACACTTCCGACACCAGTATCTTACATGACAACAAAACGAACCCAGACATACAAGTTGACAACACAGACACTACACCACGGAAGGTATCATTTGATCGGCAAACAAAACTTTTACCTACACATATACCAGTACAACAACCTCCGACAGTTACACAGACGTCAACATTCACAAGAACAGGCAGAGCTGTAAAGACACCATCACGTTTTCTATAGGAATTTATGTAAATTCGTGTCGAATTCACTGGAAGGGGAGTATTGTGGGGACATTTCATGTGTAAACACACATATGAACATTTTAACAAACGAAATGAACTTAGTTAAAGTCTTTATGTTTTCGGAATAATTGAGCTTGGTTAAAATATGGAAGAACCTTTTTTGCCTAAACGCAGTGCACATAGAAATAAAAATAAAAAGCAAAAAAATATATTGTTTTAAGAATTGATTACCAGAAAAGAAAACTGGAAAGATATAGAGAAAAATTTAGAGATTCTTTTAAAAAATAAATGTTAAAAATCATTTTTTAATTATTGAACTAAATATTATATAAAGTTGTGTTAGTATAAATTTAAATTGGGGTTTTTAATAATATATTGAGTAGAGTAACATACGAAAATATATATATATACCAAACGTGTTCAACCAACCCCAATTATTGTTTGCACTGAAAAGAGCTGTAATTAGAAGAAATACAGCAAATGCGAAACGAAAAAGAGCCGAAAGAGCAGTAGAAACACCCGAACAACATGAAGCACGTCTAGAACAAGTTCGAATCAGAGCTACTACAGCAAGAGCTGCTGAAACTCCTCAACAGCATGAAAACCGGCTTGAAGGTAATCAATTACGAGCGGCTCAAACGAGACAAAGAATCGATTTTCAGTTGGCGGCATTCAATTATGACAAAGACTGCGACTACACTAATCATCCGAATGTTGTGATTGGGCCGATGAGCACTCTTTGTTTATACAGCCACGCACTGAAATTTCGAAAGGAATCACCCGGCATTTGCTGTTCGAATGGTAAAACCAAGTTGTCACCGCTGGTTGAGCCACCTGAACCACTTATAAGCTATACATTTCTGGCAATACAGCGTTGTCCAAACATTTTTTGGAAAACATTCGGAAATACAATTCGAGCTTTCAAATGACTTCATTCGGAGCTACAAACATTGTTAGCAATACAGGTTTGTCTGTTTTTTTTTTGGTTTTCCAAAAAAATATTTCCCCAGGTTTTACGCCAACATTCAAAGTGCAAGGACAAGTTTACCACTAAATCGGTTCGCTTCTTCCAACACCAGATCAAGATTCCAAGTTTTTGCAAGTTTATTTCACAGGAGATGAAGAAGAAGAAGTTGATCAACGCTGCGCTGTTATCAACGAAACACGACGTGAAATTATTTCAAATTTGCAACGTTTATTTCACCAGCTTAAATGCCTTCAGATGATTACAAAGTCATTATCAGAGCCGATAAAACACCATCCGGTGAGCATGAACGACGCTTTAATGCTCCAACGATAAACGAAGTGGCAGTCGTTATGGTTGGAACGGAATTCTCAGTTAGTCAAACAAATAGATTTTAGTGGCTCGCCGAATTTTGAAATAGGACACTTTTTGGTAGGATCTCGCGAAACAACAATAGAATTGCTCGTTTCATAAGATTATATCTCAAATCTTCAATATTCCTAGAAAGAACATTCAAATGGTCAATAGAAAGACAGATGCAAATTTCGTAGAATTGTCTTAATCTTTTAGGAATTAGCTCAACCAAATTTTGGTAAAGTAATCCCATCTAAACTAATCGACGAAGAAACTTTTTCTCCTAATAACTCTGATATCGTGATCATCAGGCAGAAAATCACTCTTTAAAGCTACATATTACTAAAGATTCCCGCCAGGGCGTTGAAAAACATAAAATGGAGATGTCAACAAATATCATCTCGTCAAACGACAGTCCTTCATCTCCATCATGTTCCATTTAACTAATTAGAATCCGATTCGCCAATTTATTATGCCAATTATGCTGAATGAGGTAATTAGAAATTAAAAGAATTTTGAATATTTCTTTATCGATTTTTGTCTACCTAAATATTTGATTAGACTGCGAATTATGCTCAATGCATTTTCTTGCTTTGTGTTTCATTCTCTGTCATTGTTAACTATGGTTGATAATGAAAGGATGAATAGTCCGAATTATTTAATCTTTTAAAAGTTACAATAGATGTAGAAATTTTTTATTAAAATTACTACCTTGCAAAATTCTCCAATTAACAGCAGCTAGTGATTTCAATGTTTACAATCTCGAGGTGTACTTCCTCTCCTTTAGCTTAGGATCCTATAAGCTTACTCTCAGCGTTCGCATTCGCTTGATTGGTGCCAAAATTAAATTCATACTGTAATTAGTCTGTAATGCTGAAATGAATAACATTTAATTTACAATACCACCATAAAAATGCTGTATTAAGCTTTTTGTACCTTTACTATAAATCTACTTGAAACTTTTACAAACACACAATTAACTTAGTTATAATTATTGAGACGAATAAATAAATGAATAATTAATCTAGTAAAAAATTCATCAGCCGTATAATGCCAATTTACACAACAAAAAGCTTTAGTCCATATACATAGTTACTGTACCAAAGCAATAAGAAGTATACAATTAAATTATAAAATATTTAATTAATACAATTTCCATTGCAACAAACAACAAATAAAATAAATTTTTTTTTTTTAAATAACAGAAAGCACACAAAATTATAAAATTCAAAGCTCGGTAGAGTAACAAACAAATGAATAAAGTTGCATTTTCATTTATGATAATAGAGAAGAGAAAAACTTTACGTGCATTTGTGTATACAGCAGCGCGTTCAGTTTCTTGTAAAATTTATGTTATTAAGGAATTTTTATGCTGTTGCTACATACATATTTACAATTATGTATACTAGAATTAAACTTGGAAAATTGTTTTGTTTTATAAGAGGATTTTAATTAACAATGAAAATACCAAAGAGACAAGCATCGAGATACCCTCCACAAATAAACTAATTATTTTTATTTTCTGTGATACAACAAAAAATAATTTTTTTACCATAAGAATTTCAAATCTGTGAAGATGATTACCTAGAGGGGGAATATATTTTAGGAAATACCCAAATTATCTAGCTTTGACTCGGTAATAATTTCCAAATTGAAAATACTTAGTGATTCAAAAATTTATAATCTAGTGTCATTGTTATCTGTTTCTACCGGATTTTCTAGCCCCAAATTTCGAAATTTGATACAAAAAAAATATTAAAAATATTGGTTGGTGAAATTTAGAACGTTATTCAGAAACTTATTCGGATTATCATAAAACATTTAGAAAACCTTCAAATTTTTAATTAAATTTTGCGAAAATTTGGAATCTACATAAAAAATTCAAAATATTTTACTCATGAAAATAGGCTTATAAATGCTGAAAATTCATATATTTGTACACACAAATTTAAAATTTTTAAAATAAAAATTTGAAAGTTCATGAAATTTTATAATTTATATTTAATTACGTTATTAAGTTTAATTTAAAATTTACTCTGCCTTTGTATTTAAACTGTTCTTTTACAAATGATACAAGTTCAACCCAAGATCTAAACGGATAAAATTTAAACGTCGGTTAATTAGCAAGGGTGTGAATTACCTCATTAATATTACATTCTAAACAGGTTTACTATACAGTAAATCCAGTAACCTTGACATTTTTTACCCGGCCTTATGCATTAAAAGTCACTTTTTAATTACACAACTTCTACCTGCTTTAAAATATTGACGCTTTTCTGATTTACTCGTCTCTCGAAAATGACGAATCAGTTCAAGAGCTGTTGTCAAGCTCATATACCTTCATATAAAAAGATAAAATAAAAATACAGTGAAACTTCTCTAAAGTGATTCTTTAAAGAACCTAGAAAATTTGGTCACTTTATAGAGGTGGTCAGTTTAAGGGGAAAAAAATGTATTCAAAAATTGTTTATGGGATATTCAAGCTACTGATCAATTTAGCGAGGTGGCAAAATAGGGAAGTGGTCACTTTTGGAAGTTTTACTGTATAATAAAAAAATAAAAATTTTGAATGCGTCATTGTCCTTGTTGTAGATATTATTTTTAACCTACCTTTAACAGAAAAGTATCAAGCTTTAAGCGCACAGCGGAATCTGAGGTAATGGGAAATCAATCACCCTCTAGTTTCCACCATAAGTTAAGCCGGATGGCAGTTGACTCAAATGCACTGTCATCAGACTTTATAAAAAAAAACTGTTGCTCTCAAGATTGCCACCTGCAATAGGTGCGATATTGATGGGAGTAGAAGGTGATGATATAGGTAATCAAACAAGATCGACTGTTAGGAATTATGGAATGAATAATCCTTTTCATAACCCATTCTTTCAACCCGTGACTCAATTAAACCAAAAGTCATGAACAGAGCCGAGTAATTTTGTTACAACAAGCACTAATTTCGATTTGCCCGAATTATTTAAGTCAAACAATGAATTGAAAACTCGTTTCGAAAAATTTGAGAATCGCCCAAATCAGCAGTTTAATAACCAAAGATTTAAAATTTGCAATAGAAATCCTTCGAGATTAAGTTGATAGAGATTACTAAAGGAAGGAGCATTACTAAAGGAATTTCCTGCCCGTGAAGCACAATGTGGTTCATAGAATTATAACATATACAACTTATATTCTTCAAACTAGATCGTCTTGATGCCGAGAAGTTTACTCTAGCTAATGGTGCTTTTCAGCACATGCAAAATTTAGGTCTTTGAAAGCAATCCTGATCATAAACCTGCCAAAAAAAAGGAGCAAAATGATTGGACATCATCCGGCACTATCCGTGATAGGTATCCACACCACACCAGGCATTTATATGGATGTAATATTTTTTCAAAAATTGACTTTTGTCATGATTAAAATCAAATTCCAGTAGCACAAGAAGATCACTTCAAAACTGCGATAAACACACCGTTTGGAATGTTTGATCAACGTGGATCAAACATTTCAACGATTCAATGATGGGGTAACAAAAGGTTTAGAATGGAATGCAAGACTTTCTTTTCGCTTACGTCGATGATATATTGATTGCAAGCAGAACACTTGAGGAACATATCAGACATTTACGAATATTCTTCAAACATTTAATAGATTTATGGTTTTCGCTTGTCTAAATGTAAGTTCGGCGTTCCTAAAGTGAATTTCTTAAGCCACTACAGTCCGCCATATTCAACGTGTTGTCGGTATGATTAATTATAATCATAAATTCTTACCAAATTTGGCAGATCAGTTATCACGAATCTATGCCCACATAAATCTCTTGATTAAGTAAGGCAAAAACAAAGAGAAAAAGCTCTCTCGCCAAATGCACGTTACTGGCACACCCAAGAGATAATACAACGTATTGCATTAGGACCGACGCTTTGAATATAGCCTGTGGAGGTGTATTGGAACAGCTAAATGGAAATCATTAGGAACCCGTAGCGTTCTCATCAAAAAAGTTTACTGCTCACTAATGAGACGTCCAATCTTCGAGAATCTATGAAACTTCGGAGTAAGAGCTTTGAGGAAGAAATTAGCAGCAAAATATTTCTGGACATCAATAAACATGGACAGCTCACATTGGACAACAACTTGCATTGATCAGAAATCTAAAACAAGACCTACTAGGTCTGAATTCCAAAGATTCAAACTACCATCGGGTGGTTTTGAAAAAATGCACATAGATTTGTTAGATCCTTTAACACCATCAAATCGAAACCACCATCGATACTACCGCTCAAACAGTCGCAAAAGCATTATTATTCGATTTCATCGCTGGATTCGGTATTTCACTCGAAACTCAATTTGGATCTTCATTATTCTAAAAATTAACCAAAATGCTAGGTATCTGTAAAATAAGAACAACTGAAAAACTTCCGATTAACTCCTAATAACTCCTTAGAACTCCTAATAACAGAGTTCGTACAGCATTGAAGGAAGATTTAAGTAGTTCTGCGGCTGAGTTAGTCTACGGATGAACACTCCTTTTAGTCGCAATCCACAATTAGATCCTACATTGTATGTTAAACAACATTATTCCGATATAGTTAGTCAACTAAAAAACTTACGCACTATTCACAACGCTTTAAATAAATTAAAAAATAAAGTTTATAAAATAAAATTTTAAGTTAAATTAGGATAAAATTCTTAAAAGATTTTCTATTTCAGGAAGTTTCATCAAATTTAGATGTTTTGAATTAATTATAAAATTCTGAAATTTGGATAAACACTATGATAGGAAAAAGAAACAAATTTGGACAGCAAGTAACCCGCTCCTCGACAACGCCATCACTACTGCCAACGCCGACTCAGCATACAACAGCAGCAGCCAAAAAAAAAATAATGGAACCAGCAGCAGTGACGTTATCAGCATCACCACCGTCATCACACCAGCCGACAACAAAGACATCGTCATTAGCAGCGAAACAGCGGGATGGGTTGTAGCATTAACTACCACTACCGCCATCACCAGCAATAGAGATAACAAAAGCAACACCACCACTTTATTGTTTTTAATCATAACTGTAAATGCTTCACCAGCAATTTTTATTCTTTCTGGTTTTATTTATGTACGCCGTATTTCCATGTAATATGGCGGACAGTCAAGACTCACTTCGACCGGCCCCAAACCGGTCACAGCCGAGACTAATTTCGCCCTTCCGCGGCCACAGTCAAAATTTTCTCTTGAATGGCCTCAAAGCAGGCACAGCCAAGACTCCCTCCTTGGCTGGGCCCAAAACCTTAAGATTCCAAACTTCAGGATTACGCTCTGATTTGGCATGTCACAATCTTGCCTACCCCGGCATGGCAAATCGGTCAATTCACAACTCACTTGTATCACTGGCCCAAAGCCTAACGACTCCAGACATTAGAAGTTCTGAGGTTAGCTTGGATAATTACTACTGATATTTGTTCAAAGTGTAAAAAATAACTGGTATCATGTTCGATTCACTCTAAAGAAGTAATGGACAATTTTCTGAAGTTGTCTTAAGTTCACAATCGCAGTTCTTGACAATTCGATCAGGTTAGCCATGTAGAACGGCGCTTAAATATTCATCCAAAAATTGAGAAATTTTTGAAATTTATTCGAATTAATCCCTCCTTGCCAAAAAGATTTTTATTTGACCATGCTATTCGAAAATGATGGTAAGACCTAGGTTAGGTTAGGTTAGGTTAGAGTGGATGCTATCGCACACTTAGGCCAATAGTGGCCCATTGTGATACCACAGGAACTTATGTCCCCTTTACCCCTGAAACCATCCAGTGCTACTTATGTAGCGTAAAATATCTCGCACTCCACAGTTCGCGAGTTCCGAAAGGCTGTCCATACCGTACACACCCAAGTATTTATGTCTTCTGTATGATAGTGATAGTGATCTAAAGTCTCTTCCTCCTCCTCGTCCATCCAACTTCTACAAAAGTCATTTGTCTGTAGACCCAGCCTTCTCGCGTGTTCCCCAAAAGGCAGTGTCCTGTCAGTATCCCTAAGACCAATCCTAACTCTCGTCTTCCCAGGGATATTAGTGCCTTGGAGCGCCGCAAGTCCAGTTTTGGCCAAACCTGTTTTGCTACCCTGCACTTGAGAGTGTTAGTCCATCTCTCATTTGTCAAGGCGATTGCCTTTCTACTGAGCGCCAATTTGAGCGCTGAGAGAGTCGTACCGTACCTAGCTAGTTCGTCCGCCCTGCAGATCCCCGTGATGTCCGAGTGACCAGGGACCCAGATTATCTGGATACTGAAATACTCGCTCATCTCATTAAGAGATGATCGGCAATCCAGCGCCACCCGTGACCTCAGACAAACCGCTTCTAGTGACCTGACCGCTGCCTGACTATCCAGATAAATTGCGATATCCCTTACTGATACCACATTATGCTTCAACTATGTCAAGACTTCCCCGATCGCCACCACTTCAGCTTGGTACACGCTGCAGTAGTCAGGAAGACGAACAGAAATATTAACTTTAAGCTTTTCACAGAAGAATCCGGCTCCTACCTTACCATCTAGCTTAGAGCCGTCCGTGAAAAATTGCACTGCCTCGTTTTCCAGTATTGATCCGTCCCTCCAGGATTCCCTTGAAAGACAGACGGTCCGGAACCTTTTATCGAAGCACAAGGTTGGTATAACATAATCTAGATTCACCAGTTCATCCCTTGATAAAGGGATAAGGTGGAACATAACCTCCAAAGCGCGAGTAGATGTCGTCCTAAGCGCCCCGCTTATAAGCATGCAGGCCGTTCTTTGCACCCTTTCCATTCTACTCCTGTATGTTACCTTATCCAGAGCTGGCCACCACACGCCCACTCCGTACATAAGTACAGGTCTCACTACGGCAGTGTACAGCCAGTGTACCAGCTCCGGTTTCAAACCCCATTTCTTACAGTTGGCGTTCCCGCACAAGTAAATAGCTACAGTGGCCTTATTTACCCTCTCTAACGTGTTAGGCATCCAGCTTAGTTTACTGTCCGAGATTATGCCCAAGAATCTCGCTCTATCAGAAAAGTCAGTCTAGTGCCGTTTATCGTAGGCGGGGCCAACTACCGGAATTTTATACTTCCTGGTAAAAAGTACCACCTTTGTCTTGGACGGGTTGATCCCTAATCCACATTTGCTGGCCCATTTGGTAACGATCAATAGTGCATTCTGCATAATATCTCTAATCGTGTCCAAATATTTACCTAATACCGCTATCGCTACATTATCTGCGTACCCTACAACCAATACCCCCTCTCTCTCCAGTTCCAACAGCAATTCGTTAATCACTATACTCCAGAGAGAATGTGACATTACACCTCCCTGCGGGGTTTCTCTAACCACCCGCATTCTAATTGTGGACTCCCCCAGTTCTGAGGTAATAACCCTGCTTAACAGCATATGATTAATCAACCTTCTTATAGGGTAATCCACCTTCAAAGCTGACAATCCCTCCATGATCGCCTTCGTCTTTACATTATTAAAGGCATCTTCAATATCACGGAATGAGACCATACAGAACTCCTGCGAGTAAATTGACTTCTCAATTGTGCGTACCAAAGCGTGCAAGGCTGTGTCCACCGACCTCTCTTTACATTACGCATGCTGTGACATAGCTCAACTGCTGGGTTCAATTTTTGATCGTATAAATACATCCACCATCCTTTCCAATGTTTTCAGCAGAAAGGATGATAGAGTTATAGACCTCAGATCATTCGGATAAGCATGCGAGCTTTTCCCTCGCTTTCGGAATGAAGACCACCTTGACCTCCGTCCATTTCCTAGGAATACAGACATATTTCAGACATCCTCCAAAGATCATCTCCAGCCAGGGAAGGATGACTGCCAAGTTCCTCTGGATCTCCGCTGGTATAATCCTATCTGGGCCAGACGATTTATAAGGCTTAAACCCGTTCATTGCCCACGCGATCCGTTCCCTATCCACGATTCCCTCCATTTCTATTGAAGGTATTTCTCGATGAGCCCCCGGCTCCGTCGAGTCATCGAGGCTTCCCGGAAAGTGCTTATTTATTAGAAGCTCCAGAGATTACATACTAGAAGCTGTCCATGACCCATCCGACCTAATTAAATAACTAGGACTGGTTGGGTTGGTAGAAAGAATCTTCCTAAGGCGGGAAGTCTCAGATACCTATTCCATTTTACCACAGAAGGGTCTCCAGGACCCCCTTTGTGCATTCCTCAACTCTCTTTTATAATTCCTCAGGTCCTCCTTATATGAGTCCCAATGCCGAGCTTCCCTGGTATTCTTGGCCCTATTATAGGCTACCCTACAAGCCTTCCGATAGGTCTCAAACTAAGTGGACCACCATGTCGGCTTCTGTTTGCCCCTAGGTTTTATCAGGGGGCACGCAGCATTAAATGAAAGATTGCATGCCTTTGTGACAATATCAACCATGCAATTCAGTTCTTCTACTGTCGCCGGAAGTTCTGGAACCTCCAGCGACAATACCTCCTCTAACACCTCCCCATATTTGTTCCAGTTTGTCCTTCTAGGATTCCTGAAGGCTTTTCGGGTAACAGGGTTGACTTTGAGGTTATATATTACATACCGGTGATCAGAAAATGAGTGTTCATTTTCGACTCTCCAACCCCTGATCATATGAAAAATAGTATCTGACGCAAATGTCACATCCAAGACCTCCTGTCGATTCCTGATAATAAATGTTGGTTCTCGCCCAATATTGCAAACTAAAAGGTTAGTATTTAATAAGTATTCAAAAAATAACTCACCCCTTTCATTAATGTCTGTGCTTCCCCAGATTGTGTGATGCGCGTTTGCATCACTACCAAGTATGACACCTACCTTTCTTTGACCTGCTTGCCGGATCAGTTCTCCCAGGTTATCCGGTGGAACCTCCTTCTCCCGATCCATATAGGCTGAGGCTAGCCATAATTTTACACATCCAACCTCAACGCTCGCCGCGGTAACATACCCACTACTAAATTGAGGAAGAAGAAATATATTCAAATTATTTTTCGCCAAAATACACGATCTGATCTTCTCAGAGTTGCCTGAGTATAATAATTTATACCCTTTCATTCTGAGGCCACAACCATTGTGACCTACCTTATTCATCTCTTCCTCTACTTCCCATATCGGAAAAGTAACCCCTGGACAACCGCCGCTATCCGTCGTTTCGCCGCCCATCTTCTCTTTTGATCGTTTTATGTGGTCGCCGTTGCCATGCCCCTCTCGCGGAGACTTCAACAGGTTTGCCCCGTCAGAGTCCAGAGAAAGGGAGCAGGCTTGAACAACCATCATTTCGGCATCCGTATTCGTCTCCGGAAGATCAACATCTTCCTTCCCGACGTTTACCCCAGGCTAGTTTCCCACTTGCGTGTCCACCTCATCCTTCTTATAAACCTTGAGAGTGATCGACCCGAATCCGAAGCTGATCACTCCCTTTGTTTCCGCGAGGAGAGTTAGGGACTCCCTGTTTAACAGCATAACAGTTAACCTATAGCCCTCTTTGGCCTCATCTTGTTTCACTATCTTCCAGTTCTTTGCCGGAAGATGTGGGTTACTGGCCTGGATGATCTCAATGACCTCCTCGGGCTTCTCTGGCTTGGTTGGCGTGCCCTCGGTCTGCTCGGAATTTCCTCGCCACCGATCTTTTATCTAATCACGCAGTCAACTTAACACGCCCCTGATACCGCCACGCATCCCTACAGGACGGTGGAGGGCCCGGATTATCTCTCAGGACTTCCAAAAGTACGGAGTTCAGTTCGTTGTAAACCAACTTCAATTTTTCAGCCGTAATGCTCCCGTATTCCTGACCCCTGTCAATGACGGCTAACATCAAGACATGCTCCTTCAAGATTTCGCTCAACAGCTTCATCTTTTGGTCATTTTGGGCTCCTGTGGTCACCTTGGCTCGTTTAGCGTCTCTCGGTACGTCCTCATCAAGTAACCTCATTCTTTTCGTACCAAGATCCTTATTCAAAGTGCCGCCGCCGACAACTGTCCTCGCCCATGCCCCAGATTCCTTTTGTTCTGCTGTTAACTGCCCCTCTGGGGTCGCAGTCAGCCTTTCCAAAATTCTGTGCGCCGACCGTTTTTCACGATATTGTCGCTTCGCCGGAGAGACCCCTTCCGATCCCCTGCTTTTTTGTTTGGCTCCGGTTCCGCTTCTACCTAGCTTTAATGTCACGGTATTGCTTCCCCCCGCCGCTAAAGAGGGAGCCCCACCTTTAAGGTTCAAGCTACTCCCTTCCTTGTTGCTTCCCGGTTTTTGAAGGGTACCGGCCCCTATTTCTTTTATTTTTGTATCGTTCATGCTGTTCCCACGAGTATCGGAAAAACATGGGTCCACCTGTCCAGAGATCCGTATACACAGGTAAGGCTAAATACAACTGGAGGTCGCCAGGTATCCAGAGGGCTCCGTTAGCGACTGGGCTTTGTTAAATGGGCCCCCAGCCTAGTTGATCCTCAGCACGGGTCGCTTAACACCTTAATCCAGTCCATTCGGCTCGCTAGCACCCCGTCCTCCCAACACCCCTTCCCTCCGCTCCACATTCTCTCTCTCATTCACCTATTCACATGGAGAGCCCAATCCAATGGGGTCCATTTCATTCCCAGGGTCACCCGTTTACAGGGTGCGTACCCCACTCATCACCCGCGGAGACTCCAGAGGTGCAGACAGGACGTGACGCACAGTCCGCCATGGTTATTTGTCGAGGGTTTTCTAGGCACTCAGAATTTAAAAACTGGGGTTAACCACTCCTCCGTTCCCTGAGACTCTCCAACCAGCTGGACTTCGGTTGGGGGCGCTTTATTTAATTCACCGCTAACCTACCTATCGATAGGCCGTCCACTATCCACCACCTGTGACCCCCCCGATAGCTGCAGTACGCCACGGGATGGTAAGACCTAGTGAACACCTTTTAGCAAAACAAATGTTAGCTTTAATTTCACTTTCATCCTTTACATCGTCCAATGAACCAACTAATAAAATCTGCCAATTTTCATTAAATAATAATTATAATTAGGAAATGTAGATGGCGGTATGAAACATTTTTTTTTTTTTTTTGATTGATTGATTTTGAGTGTACGACCAACATCGATTTTGAGTGTACGGGCAAACCGTATACACCCTTTTTTACGTTTACTTGGAAGGATCAGATAGGATTGTTAAGGATTGAGATCGACCCAGTTACAAACACCTTGACGGTCAATTGTTAGTGTTAGGACTTAATCTTTAAGTACTACACAACCTTAACTTTAATATTATAGTATGTTTCGCTTGACTGCTTTAGATTCCCAAACGCGCTAGAGTACGAAGTTCAACCTGCATTTCCTGTAAATTTAGATGACAAAAATCAAAACGACACAATTTTTAAATCACCTGTCCTCTGGGTGCTTAAATTTTCTGGAAGTCTGCATTAGGTTCCTCTGATATTCTGAAAATCCAGGTCAAATATTTTAATTATCACTAGGTACTACTTTAAAATAAACTAAAATTATTAAACTCTGAAATCCTGATTAAACCATCAGTTTGTTTTAAATTACATACATACACAACAAAATTAAATTATAAATAAACAAATAAAAGAAATTAAATTAAATAACAAAATAAATAACTTGTACTTACAATTAATTTAACAATGTTTAGTTCTTAATAATCTTATTTGCCAGCAACGTACTAATATTAATCGAACTTATGTAACATTTGTACTAGGATAACATCGGAAAGAAATAACAAATTGCGGCCAACTTCGTTTATAGCTAAATTGACATTTCGCAAAACAATCACTAATCATGTCAAAGTAAGCAAAATTGTATCCAAACAAACAAAGCCAAATTAACAAAAACACCAGCACAAGCAACATTATTCCGCTATAGACTCGACCAGCAGCAATCAAAATTGCAGGAAACCTCCACTGGGACAAATCAAATACCGCTAAGTCACTCTTACAACATTTAACCAAAATACACATGACATATGTATACAACAGACCTCCCGTTCACGACACATTCCTCACTAAATCCTTTCGAAGACACATTCACATAAATGTGAATAAAACGACATAACGTATACTCACCCGCCTTCGGGATTCGATCCACAATTTGTTGAAAAACCATTGGAAATGTTTTTTTTCCTTTTTTGATCAGGTGCATTTCGAAAAATGCCACGAAAAGTTGTTTAGAGGTACAAAAATAAACTACAAAAAAACCTACAGGTTACCTCCAGATTTGCCCTCCTTTTAACATTTGTATTTTTGAAAATTCAGTGCGGTTCACCTCAATTTAAGTGCGGCTTCACAACAAAAATAAGCTTACACCTTCGACGTTCGTATGCCGACCAATCAACAATAAATTGTTAAATTTTTAAGAAAAATTGAAAAACAAAAAACACAACCGTTTGACTCGAAAGTCATGGCCAACCAGTATGAAAGATTTTGATTTAATAAAAAGCTCGTAATGATAAAACGTATTCGGAGCATAACAGGAGGTAGAAAATTAGTAAAGAAAATGATAATCCCTTTTGATTTAGTTGAATGATGTTGATTGTATCTTAATTCAAGTTTGTCCTTAATCTGCTTCGACTATTATGGCATGGCAATAGGATTAAAAATTATACCCAATAAAACGATCAAGAATATGCTTTGCTTTATTTGTAACAGTTGGTAGCAATTTTTTAGCAAATATACCTTCGGCGTTCTGTCAGGCAAATTTTTTGCAGCCAAACTAAGAAGAAGAAAAACGGCCTGAAACGGAATGTTTACTGATTATTTACATTACTATAATACAATTCACACTAAATCTAGTTTCTTGTCAAAATCCTGTAGTGGGACATTTAATTTTTGACAATGACACCAATTAGAAATTAAAATAGTCAATATAATTACTCTGGTGGTAAGCACTCTAACTATATTAAAAGTGGAATATAACTATGTTGGAAAATGAAATGAAATGCATTTGTCTCCTTGTCATACAACTTTTACAAACTCTTTGCACACCAACTTTAACGTTATTCCTAAAATGTAATTGGAATACTCAGGATGATATAAACGTGGAAAAATATTTGTTTTGCGCTTCGATCTGCTTAATAAAAGATTATTCTGTTTGGTTTTATGACCTGAAATCTAAAAAAGCCCTAGAAAATTTATTAATAACAAAATAACAAAGAATTGGAAACACAGAAATATGCTTAAAAATATTTTTTTGAACAATCGAATGTATCAAACAATCAACTTGTTTTTATTGAATTTGCCATCAAAATTTCCACAAAAAATGAAAAAAAAATCAAAAGTGATTGTCGAACCCGTAAACCAATAACAAAAAAAAATTTTTTTTTTTTTTTTAACGAAAGAATATTTTGGGTGTATTCAGAAGTAAAGCTTTTTATGTCATCTTTACTGTGTGGAACGGTAAATCATTATTTTTCCAGTTATTTTCTTCAAAATATTTGGATTCAATACTTTTACAATGAAATACAATTTTTTTTGAACTTTTTAAATATTTTATCACCTTTGTGATGCGATGTCTTGGCATATAACGAGTATTGATTATTTCTATCAAAAAGTCTCAGAATTTATGGCAACAACAAATTTTGTGTATTTTAAAAAACCACAGGAATGAAAAATCGTTTGTAGTGTTTTAGGTAGTCGCGAAAGATTCATTATACCAATTTACATATAAATCGAACGAAAATGTTGAAAATAAATTCATGAAAATTAATCGTCTTGTTTAAACCATATTTATTCGAATTAGCGAGAAAGCTTAATGATGAGAACCCAAAAATTTAAATTTTAATGATTTCCTACCCAAATTATTCTAAAAGCTCCGACAAAACATAACTCTTTTTAGTCACAACCATTTGTACTCGAAAATATCTAAAAGGTTATTACATTAATTTAAAAAATGGAGTAAAACATAAAAACCAACATAAAATTTATATAAATCTTATTCACAAGAGAGATAAACACATCCGTCAACTATACAGTTTCCTAAAAATGTTACACTAACGAATTATTTAGTTGTTTAGATATCTAAATTAATGAATCATTAAAAACCATAATTTGCGTTGACATTTTCATATTTACAAAAATAAATGTTTCCACCTGGAACTCACAGGATTTGTTAATTATTGTGTGCGACTGTATTTATTAGAGCCCTGATATATCCCAAGAAAAAAATTGTTTTTTCCTATTTTTCAGTAAATATTTTATGTTTAGACGACAAAGCTTTATAAAAGCTAAAATACAATAAAATAAAAATGAATAATGGATGTTTTTTTTTTGTGTTCAGTGTGCATAAAATACCAAAGAAGCTTCGCATAAAACAAAAGAAAATATGAAGATTGTAACACAAAAAACCATTTTCAATTTTATCATTTTTAGAATTAAATTTATGATAATACACACACACACACACACACACAAACATACAGACACAAGCTCTCATTCAGAGACAAAGCAAACATCTTATAATAAATTGTCAGAACGAGAGTGTTAAGGATGAATTTATTGTATTTTGGTTCTCTCAATGCTTAAGGATATATACTAGACTATATAATAATGGATGATTTATTGTAAATTGAATTGTTTTCTTGTTACTTGTAATTCATTTGTGTATAGTCTGTATTGAAGTCCCACAGGTAAATAACTCACTCTTTGGTACTAATTGAACAACACGAATAATAATGAAGAAGGCGAGAAATTCAGTTAAATATTTTTATAATAAATTTATGGTGAGAACCAAACTCGAAAACCCAGCATTTCGACAAGTTGGCTAATATCAGGCATTAGCGGAGCTTATTTATCTGCTTGGTGTACAATTCACATTTTATTTGTTTTTTTTATCGATCTGAAATAAAATTATATTTCTATATAAAATAATAACACTGTAAAAATGGTAATTTTCTATAAAATTTCTGTAATCGCCATAATCCGTTATACTACTCCACGGGTATGGGTCTCGATTCTATACACGGTTTGTTAATTTAAAAAAGAGATTAAATTGTATTTCCATATTTGGTCCAAATTTCTGGTGAATTTCATTTTTGAATAATAAAAGTTTCAACACTACACATGGAAAAACGGTAAAAAAGCATATTTTTGGGAAAATTATTTGCAACTTTCCATAAATCATTTGTTTGAGGAAAATAAATCATAACGATTCAAAACATATTTCATTTTTTTTTTTTTTTTGTTGATAGTTTGGTAATACATATTGTGTTTACTATACAGAATTTTTATTTCGTTCTACAATAGAATAATGATTGATTGATTTGACTGGAATGCTTCGTTGGTCAAAACATCATGTTAAAATATTATGTATATGTCAAAAATTATTTTTGATATACCACAAACGAGCTTAATATTATAAGCTTTTATTTTAGATATCGAAAAATTCTAAGCCTAAACTAAATTCTGAGTTTCAATAAACTTATAATTTAATATTTTTCAGAATATACGAAGTGTTGAGAATATAAATTTTAAATATTTGGTAAGTAGTATTTCAAAGCTAGGATTCAATGTCACCAAAAAAACACGAAATATTCAAAATTAAAATTTGAAAGCTCCGATTGTAACTTTATATGAAATGCTTATAGATCATGTTTAGCACGTTTGGCTAGATGCGCTAATGTAAACTTATTTAGTCTAATTGCTATGTAAAGGTAATTCAGACTAGCATCATTTACGTATTATGACGATCTATAAAGGAAAAGTTACAGTTACAATTTCGGCACTGTAAATAAATACAAACTGAATTCATCGAAAAGCATTCTGGTTTGATACTCGAATGATTGAAAATGATTACGTGTTTAGGCGCAGAAATTTATAAATAATTTTCCCAGAACGGAATTCGTTGCATAGACTCTTATAGAGGCAAATTTTATGAGGGCGTCAAATTATTCTTAATTATTTAAGAGAGACTATTCACATCAAGCGCAAATTCGAATAAATTATTTTTATATAAAAATGTTGGGTCTATTTATTCAACGTGTTCAACATTAGGAAAAAGTGAAGATTTTTAGAAAATTCTCTTGGATTTTGCAACCCTAGCATATCCTTAGTGGAATATGCTCGTTCAATATCATTTAAATTCAAGAAAACTGAAATTTGAATTTTGCCAGTTAGCCATCAATCTTATTATGATTTTCGCTTAGTCTTTGGCTTCAACATTATTTGTGGCAATTTTTAGAAAATCCTCTTGAATTTTACAATCCCTAATACAACCGGAGTGAAAATTGCTCCTTCAGTTGTAATACTCAAGAGTGTGCCTACCTAGCCGCATCCGTTTCTCAGCCACCCAAAAACAAAACAAAATTTTATTTTAAAATCTCTACTTAAAATTTATAGATGAATATTGGAGAAAACAATAAGGTTTCTACCAGACTTCGGTTTACATCGTCTACGGTTGTTGTGGCTGCAAGTCCAAACACGCGATAATTAACCAACGGGAGCAAAGGCAGTTTATTGTAATGGGTGCCACTTTCGTTAAGAAGCTGCCTGCACACTCGAGGACCTTGGCTAACTCAGCGAGCAGACCACTTTCCTTCCCAACGTGCGCCTTTTCACTCACATACCGCAAACCGTGCCATCAGGCGATGTCACATAAAAAAACACAAAATTGAACCAAAAAAATAAATAAAAGAGCGTTACATAGCCACCGCTCGACTGTGGGGTTTAAACTCTCTACAATCTTTTCGCCTGGTTTTTATTTTTTCGTTTTTTCTTTGCTACTCATTTGTCAGCTTGGCACCCCGTCATTTTATGCCTTTTTTCTTTATTATTTTTGCTTTATGTTTAGGTTTATATTATTTGAGATACGTCCCACACCGGCGACATCTATCAATCATCATTGCACACCCACCGTTTTTGGTTGCATGCCCAATTTTTTAAGTATGTGTTGCTCTTCTTGCGCAATGGCCACTCAGTGGCAAGTGACCTTTATCGTTATCATGCTTAATCCCCTTGCGAAATAAGCGATTTAATTTTTGAATATTGGTAACAAATATTTGGCTTTGGTCCTTCCCATTTTCCGCTTACCTTGCTGGTTCCACTCTAATGACGTCCGGGTTATGTCCTTTTGAAGCATATTGACTGTGTTTCTTGCTTTATTGATACGCTGATTTATTTCATTTGTACAAACACTCAATTGTTACCAAAAATTTAGGTCAGAGCTCCAACGCTAAAATCGTTATCTTTTGGTGTTGAAAGTTTTTTATCTCAAACGAGCTTAGCGAGAAGAAGTTGTTTGTCCTATCTTCCTACAAAGCTTCCAGATAGTGATAAGGCGGCTTGAGACATTTGTTGTGTCTAGAGGTGGCTTCTGACCTAAATTATCATGCATGGAATAAATCGATTGGTTTCTTTATCAATTTTAATAATTTTCAATTTGATTTGGAACGCTCTAATAAAAATTTGTATACCAACAAATTAAACTCCACCGCTGGAAATATTACTGGTAGGGAATTATCAATTTTTATCAATCCGATATTGACCGATTTTTACCAAGCATATAATTTATACTGAATTATTTATTAAATTTTGTGAAGAGTTCCCTCTACTGGGAGAGTAACCTCTGGGAGATTGGTCTTACAGTTTTTTTTAAATAAAGTTTGTACAATAGAATTTTCTTAACAGTGATTAGGATACCGAATTACAGATATAGCGGGCTTTTCAAGATTTTATATGATTTTTTCAGGCTTACAAGCTTACTGAAGGTTTGATCTTTAAATATTTTTCGAGATTCTTCAATATGTCGATATTGTCCGAGAATAAAAGAGATTTCCGAAATTCGAGGTTTCGAGGTTTTTAGAATAATCTAGATAGCTGGGTTTGAACAGAGGAAAGTTGCTTGTTACCTATGTACCTTATCAGAGCCTTCTAGAGTATAGAGCCATAATCTTAATGACGTATTTTTTACAAGCTTTTTTAGTGGTATAACTTTTCACCGATTTCCATAGGAATCCATAGTAAAAATGGTGTTTTTTAACCTCAAGTTTTTCAATGAAAAAATCAAAAATATTATAAAATGTTTGTATAAAAGTGTTCTACATATCTTTAAGAACAATATACAACAAGGCCATATTGGTATTACGTAAATATTAATTGCAGAAATATTAAAATTAAATTATTTCTAAAATATATTTTTTCGAACTTTCATTTTGAACAATAAATCAAAGTTGGCTCTGACAAATTAAAATAATACTTGCTAAATTTATCTTTAGTTTTACTAGCGTACGTAAGATGTCTAAAATGGTAACAGCAAAATACGAAAAAAAATTATTTAATCGCAAAATTACCACACGTTCCTGTATTTTGTGAATTTGTTTTGCTTTTCCTACAATTTTTGAGCTTGAAATTTCCCCAGGTGGTAATTATTGGTATGATTTTTCAAAATTTTTACGGCCATCACTGCCATCTATTTAATGTGTATTGACTTAATTGACCAAATGAATCGTAGTAAGCTTTTATTTTAAATTGACCAGAATGCTGTTGTTATGAATTTTTTTTAATAGTTTGGTTTAAATAAATAAATTATTACAAGAAAATGAAAACGATTTACTTAAACGATATTCATATATGTTGAAATTCAAACATTTATGAAAGTATTTCAGAAATCATAATTAAGAATTTGTAACGTTTTCATTTAAAAATTTGTCTTAGGAAAAAAAGTGATTTCCCATATGTTTTGTGTGTTTTACTATGAAAAGTTTGGTTTTTTCCTCGTTTCTAATTCCCTTATAAAAGCTCAGATTTTTTGATTATGGCTCTATAAAATACAGGGTGCTCTGACCTTATTCAAAATTATCAAGTTACTCAAGATTTTCGAGATTTTTCGAGGTTTTCTTCTTTCAAGATTATTCTAAGAATCTAAGTTTTTGGTGAAAATTCGAAGATTATTCGAACTTTTCAAAATTATTCTATTCTATTCGAGTTTCTTGCTTAAACTCGAAATGTACGAGGCGTTATGGAGTTTCTGATAATGTTCCAGAATGGGTGATGTATCGAGATTTTCGATATTTTCTGAGACTTTCCGATTTTTTTTTATTTTACTATTCGAAATTTTGTAGACTGTGGTGTTATTCGAGATTTTTGATTCGAAAGTTTTGCTTGGAATTGAATTACATGTAAGTATAGCACTCAAATGAATTAGGTTACATCGAAAAGATTCCCGAAATTCAAGATTTGTAAATTTAAGTAGATTTCCAAATTTAAATAACGTTGGATAGCTTAGCTTAAAAATATTCAAACTATTGACATTGACATTACACAAGCTTTTCGAGATTACGTATGTTACTCGATATTTCTTGGAATTTGCAATGGGTTTCGTTGCATCTTGCTACAGAACTAGTGATTTATCAAGAATTTTGGTTTTAAGCTTTCCAGGATTTGCATAACGTTGAGTTACGTACCGATACAGTTAAGCTAAGTTTGTAGGATGTTGAGTTGAGAGATACAATTTTCTTAACATACTTGAAATTCTCCAAGATCCTTGAAATAATTTTGAATTAATCCATATTGCGATTTCGAACGACATTTGGCTGCTTGGTTTAGAGTTTTCTCGATACTTTCGAGATTATTGTTGAAGATTATTCGTCGACGTTAATCGTGTGAGATTATTTCAAATTTACAAGGTTTATAATACTGAAAATTGTGCGAAGATAGTTAATAGTTTATTATTCCCTCTAGCTACATAATTAATTAATGATAAAATAGTGAATCTTTAAAATTCGAAGATTAAGTTATTCTGGTTGCATTATCTAGAGCAACATAATTTCATTAGGTCGTGAGGCAAAAAGTTGATTCATCCTCAGCAATCGTTCGATTACAGTGGGTGCATTTTCTTAGATTTTCCAAGCTATAAATTAGTAAAGGACTAAGGAATAGTAAAAGGAACAAACTGTGATTATATGCAACATTTAGGATATTTTGAAAATCGTGTTGAATAAAAATTGTCGTGTCCCGTTTTCCAAATTTCCAAAGGTGACAAATCAATGTCAAACCTTCCCGACCATTTCATAATAAGTACTTATTTACTATATTGGAAAACACTCTGACTATTAAGTGTCAAACAAAGGGTTCGGATATATCTCTGCAAAAATTTAGGAATTTCTATTTACTTTACTAGCAAAGTCCACGAGAATTTCCGTAATTTTCCCAGAGGTATAGCTGTATCTACCCTTGTTTAACCAAAGCCTATCAAGCCATTTGGAGATTGAAAGCGGAGATTGAAAAATTAAAACTTTTAATTTGAGCGTAGAAGCATTCTCAAGCAATACTTACAAATATTTAGTAAGTCTTACAGTGTTTAAATGGAGATTGAATATCTACAATTGAATTTATCTTGACGAACGTATCCATAGAGGACTCAGATGATGGTTACCCAAACATTTCTGTTGATCTAATCATTTTAGCCGTACCACTGAAGTTGATGCTGAACACTTAGAAAGTAGTGAGTATTACTTAGGAATGCTTTTATGACCCAATTAAAATATTTAATTAAATATTTCTTAAATTTTCCACAAATTTTCCTATTGACCTAAGGATTCTAGTCATATCATGAAAGTTGAGTGCTCTACGAAAAATTAACCCAAAAATTTTAATTATTTTAGAATAGATTAAATCTATTATGTAGGTCGGACGTATCGTAAATTTAAACTTCTCTCGATTTTTCGAAATTTTCAACTTTTCGTTCTGGAATCTGATATTAATCCAAGGAAATTTATAACCGAAATTTAAAGTAAACGACAGAAACTTGGGAATAATTTAGGTATTTCGTGATTTTAGAAGTTTATTTAATTCAGTTCGAAATTTTAACGCCACTTTGTCAAATTTTGGCTTAAAAGTTTTATTTTGTCGAAAGCTTCAAGCATTTCAAATTGGTTGATTAGATCGAAAATTGCTAGATGGGAAAAATTGTTAACTCTGAATTTTGTATCGAAATTCTTATATCAAAAGTTCAATTAATGTTTTAAATACTTCAGAATAAATAAATGAAAGTAAAATTGGTTTTAAATAAGAATAATTCGACAAAGAAACAACTTTAAATTTAAATAGGAATTGGAAAATTGATTAATTTGGTCCTTAGTAAGATTTTTCGAAAAGTGAAGAGCCAAAGGAGAAAGCACACACTCCCGACTTATGGCCGGTTCTCCCTCTGGTACCACTCTCCTCCTTGATGCCACCAACTGTGATGCACAACTGACTCCCATCCACCGTCTATCTCGCAAAAAGCTTAAAGAATATACCCTTTGTCGAATCAGCAGTAAGAGCTTAACGATTTTTATCTAAATTAAATTTTCAAGAAGCAGATGCTTACTTGCCCATTAAACCATATATAATTAAGTTTCAGAGTAAAATCAAAGTTTTTTTAATTTTCCAAATGAATATTTTGAGTTGTAGGAATATTTGTCAAGATCAGCGGCATACGGTACATTGATCAATCTTCATCGATTAATCGTTTTGAAGAACTCCATTCGATTTTACTATTAAAGTTCTGTTACTCTAATAAAAAGAACCTACACTACGACTGCAAAAGTCCCGTTTTATAATTTTTGCCTATTACAGTCAGTCAAGTAAGAGCGTGGTCGTCATTACCGACAGGTAATGAAAGATTTCGCTCTAATTCCTTTGCGAGCCGATAGAGGGAAGCTTTGTCCTTGATGCATTGTCAACAAAGATTCAGTTGTCGTTGATCTTTTGAAAGAGAATCACGTTAAGCGCCATGAGTGCTAAATACGCGTCGCGCTACGAGGCTGTGTTCCTTTGCACCCACCCGAAAGGTCCCAAAATGTCGCAATCAGCGGCTGCTAAATATATGAGAAAGTCGAAGGCATTTGTACATAAGTGGGTACAGCGATATAAAGTGGCTAAAAATGTCGATGATTTACCAGAACGTGGCTCGATAGGAAAAGTGGACAAAAAAGATGAAAAAAGAATAGTGAATCTGTTTTCGCGGAATCCTGGTTTAACACTGCGGCAAGGACAAGCAAAATTAAAGGCAAAAGGTTTAGATATATCCTACGAAACTATCCGAACCCATCTCCGTACTCATGACCTGAAATGGCGCAACACAATGAAGAAGCCTCTGTTGACTGGAAAACATGTGAAAAAGCGACTCGCTTGGGCGCATGAGAATATCGATAGAGATTTTGAAAATGTCATTTTTACTGATGAATGTTCTGTATGGGCACGTTGTGTCCTCACGCGAGCCTGGTCAACTTCCACCAATAGGCTTGTTCAGCGGACCGTAAAACACGGAATAAAGGTGCATCTTTGGGGCTGCTTCTCAAAGCAGGGATTCGGCACTTTGTACCTCTTTAACGACAACCTAAATGCCGAAAAAATAATTAAAATCTACAAAAAGGCTTTACTGCCATCTACCAAACGTTGGTTCATCAGCAAAAATGAAGATTGGATTCTGCAAGAGGACAACGATCCTAAACACCTCAGCAAGCTCTGTACTGAGTGGAAGACTCAATCTGGCATCGTTACATTGGATTGGCCGTCGCAGTCGCCTGATGCAAACCCTATTGAAAATGTGTGGGCATATATTAAACAGAAACTTCGTGGAAGACGCACACACACTTTGAAGCAGCTATCTTGCGATCTGGAGATCGTTGCCACTAGAATACGCCGTCAAATTAGTAGAAAGCATGCCTCGGAGATGTCAGGCAATTATCGACGCCGATGGTGACTGGACACAATATTAACCGAATTGCATCATCGTTTGTAATGTGTACAATATATTTATAAATATGAAAGTTTCACCAAATAAATTTTTTTATAAATTAACCCGACCACGCTCTTACTTGACTAACTGTAAAATAACCCTGTTAAAGTTAGCCGAAAGTAAAAAGTCGATAATGCAGATTAAGAACACTGCAGCCGAAAATAAAAAAAATTGTGGTTATCAGCCGAAAGTCAAGACGATACATGAAATGTAATGAAAACTTTTGTAAATAGCCATATGTGGAAAACTTTGTTCCACCTACTTGTGGAAAATATCGGAAAATCAAAAGAATTCAAAAAATTGGAATAAAATCAGCTCCTAGAGTGTATATCTGAAGATGAATCGATGTTATGTGATTTGTTGATAGCTATCGCTGGAAAAATATTAATTCAAGTTTCCCGTGGGAAATCTGGGAAAGTTCGATTTTCTCAAAATCATTAGAAACTGTAAAATTCAGCTTCTAGAGTGTTTTGTCTGGAGACCGATTGCCTTGATGTAATCTGTCAATAGCTATCGCAGGAAAAAATTCAGTTCAATTTTCCCGTGGGACATCTCGGAAAATTCGATTTTCCAAAAATCATTAGAAACTGTAAAAATCAGCTTCTAGAGTGTTTTGTCTGGAGACCGATTGCCTTGATGTGATTTTTCAATAGCTATCGCAGGAAAAAAATCCTGTTCAAGTTTTCCGTGGGAAATTTCGGAAAATTCAATATTCCCAAAATCATTAGAAACTGTAAAAATCAGGTTCTAGAGTGTTTTGTCTGGAAACCGATTGCCTTGATGTGATTTTCCAATAGTTATCACATGAAATTCAGTTCAGTCTTCCCGTGGGTAATCTCGGAAAATTCGATTTTCCGAAAATCATTAGAAACTGTAAAAATCAACTTCTATGATTAGAGATTCTATATTAGATCTAAATATGATAACTATCGCAGGAAAAAAATCCTGTTCAAGTTTTCAGTGGGAAATCTCGGAAAATTCGATTTTCCGAAAATCATTAGAAACTGTAAAAATCAGCTTCTAGAGTGTTTTGTCTGGAGACCGCTTGCCTTGATGTAATCTGTCAATAGCTATCGCAGGAAAAAAATTCAGTTCAATTTTCCCGTGGGACATCTCGGAAAATTCGATTTTCCAAAAATCATTAGAAACTGTAAAAATCAGCTTCTAGAGCGTTTTGTCTGGAGACCGATTGCCTTGATGTGATTTTCCAATAGCTATCGCAGGAAATAAATTCAGTTCAAGTTTCCCGTGCGAGATCTTGGAAAATTCGATTTTCCGAAAATCATTAGAAATTGTAAAAATCAGGTTCTAGAATGTTTTGTATAGAGACCGATTGCCTTGATGTGATTTTCCAATAGTTATCACAGGAAATTCAGTTCAATTTTCCCGTGGGACATCTCGGAAAATTCGATTTTCCAAAAATCATTAGAAACTGTAAAAATCAGCTTCTGGAGCGTTTTGTCTGGAGACCGATTGCCTTGATGTGATTTTTCAATAGTTATCGCAGGAAAAAATCCTGTTCAAGTTTTCCGTGGGAAATTTCGGAAAATTCAATATTCCCAAAATCATTAGAAACTGTAATAATCAGGTTCTAGAGTGTTTTGTCTGGAAACCGATTGCCTTGATGTGATTTTCCAATAGTTATCACAGGAAATTCAGTTCAATTTTCCCGTGGGAAATCTCGGAAAATTCGATTTTCCGAAAATCATTAGAAACTGTAAAAATCAACTTCTATGACTAGAGATTCTATATTAGATCTTAATATGATAACTATCGCAGGAAAAAAATCCTGTTCAAGTTTTCAGTGGGAAATCTCGGAAAATTCGATTTTCCGAAAATCATTAGAAATTGAAAAAATCAGGTTCTAGAATGTTTTGTATGGAGACCGATTGCCTTGATGTGATTTTTCATCAGCTATCGCAGGAAAAAATCCTGTTCAAGTTTTCCGTGGGAAATTTCGGACAATTTGATTTTTCCAAAATCATTAAAAACTGTAAAAATCAGCTTCTAGAGTGTTTTGTATGGAGATAGATTGACCTGATGTGGTTTGTAATAGCTATCGCAGGAAATAAATTCAGTTCAAGTTTCCCGTGCGAGATCTTGGAAAATTCAATTTTCCAAAAATCATTAGAAACTGTAAAAATTATCTTCTAGAGTGTTTTATCTGGATACAGATTGCCTTAAAGTGATTTGTCAATAGTCATCGCCAGGAAAAAAGTTCAGTTCAAGTTTCCCGTGGGAAATCTGGGAAAATTCGTTTTACACAAAAACCATTAGAAACTGTAAAACTCAGCTTCTGGGATGTTTTGTCTTAAGACAGATTGCCTTGATGTGATTTGTCAATAGCTATCACAGAAAAAAATTCTGTTCGGGTTTCCCGTGGGAATTCTGAGAAAATTCGATTTTCCACAAATCATTAGAAATTTTTTTTTAAAATCAGCCTCTACTAGAGTGTTATGTCTAGAGATAGATTGTCTAATGATATCTCTAATGATTTTTGGAATATCGAATTTTCCCAGATTTCCCACGGTAAACCTGAACTCAAATTTATTCATGTTGTAGCTATTAACATGTCATATCAATGCAATGTATTTCCAGACATAACAATCTAGAGGCTGATTTTACACCAATTTTAAATATTTTTTGGGCTTAGCGAATTTTCTATAATTTTCTACGAGGAACTGGAGCAGGTTTCACCACTTATATTGACAAAAATCTTCAATGCTATCCATGCTTCCCCATAGTAATTTTCGGCTAAGCACGACTCATTATGTCTTAATTTTTTATTTTCGGCTGGGATAACACAATCTGCATAACCGATTTTTTACTTTCGGCTGTAAACTTTTGGCTGACATTAACAGCATACAAACGCCTTTTGAAAATCTGTGTGGGTACTTTCAACCATAATCCATACCGTTAAAGACATAATAGAAAACCCTTCAAAATTTGTTAAAATTGGGCATTATACAAAGTTCTGTAATTTTAAATTTTGTCCAAAGTAAAAATAAGTACATGGCTGTTCTAAACAAAAAAAATGAAAATATTAACAACAAGCTCAATAGAATTGACAAATTCGCTGGGGGGAGCCTACCATGAACCTTTAGTAACCCAATTACTTATGCGAATGGAATGCGTATGTCTGTGTTTCATAAAGCATATACTCGTACATTTGAGGGATTTTATTATAAATACAAGGAAATTAATTTTAATCAAATATTTGAACTAAATGCTAAATCAAAGGAGTATCAGAAAATCATAGTGAGATGTTTGCCGATAGATGAAAGTGTTGAGATATCGATTTTCTTAGATATTAAACCCAACATGAAATTTTAGCGGATGATCATAATTAAAGTACACTCATGGAAAATCAAGGTTAGATGTGGCCAATAAAAGAAAATTTTGAAATGGCGATTTTCTTAGACATGGATTAGATTAAATTTTTAAATTGACAAAGAGTGTCGATTAATAGGTTAACGCTTTGAGCCGTTATTAAATTTAAGAAGATTGCCTTTGTGAAAGCCTAAATAGTGCAAATATTGTTAAATTTTGTGTCTTCGTTTTTTTTAATTTAGCACTTAACGTTCAAATGAATTTCCTTGTAAAATAAATTCGCCCGAATGTTCGCTTTTTGAATCACATTCATACGCATTTTGGTTGTTGCTGTGATAAACTTCATTCGCATAATTAATTTCTAATCAAATTAAGTTACTGTCCAACAAATAGCAGCATCAAAACTAAATATTCGCTTTCTTTCCATAAGAAAATATTAAATTTTCATAAGAAGCTCGTCTTGAACAAACGACAGGCAAGTATGACCGAGAAACTAATACGAAATACTTAATTTTGTAAATGTCCTCAGTTGAAGATAGTCAATATAACCATTCGTTATTCAGTTAATTTTAAATCCTGGGACATAGGTGCAATTCGTCCCAAGTCGTTACGCCTCTCCATCATTGAAATAATTCAATAACTCTTGGTCATTTCATATTACTGTAATAAAACCCTTACTAATCTCCTATATCTACCTATATACCAACAATTTATGTCTTTCAATTCGTTTTGATACGTTCTTCCCACAGCATTCAAAGTTATTTCTTAATTACATTTTAGTCAAAATAACTTATTTATGGTTATCAAATTGAACATCGTGTACTCGCGTATGTTAACAACACGTACACATAAATTATTATGTTTTATGTTTAAAACAAAAATGATATAGGCGGTTGCTGTAATATGTGTTATTTTGGTTCAAACCCCTTTTTGTGTATTCGTTCACATGTGTATTATGTGTACGTTTACGTTTGAGTGACAGGAAAATATTAAAAATGCGGCAAATTATGAATGTACTCTCGTATGTATGTACACATAGGTATAGCTAGGTATACGTACAAAACCTCATATAAGCGAGAGGATTGTTTATTGTACGAGATAAATACACATTTATTTTTTAGATATCATATAACATTTCTGTATGAAAAAAACCCGATTTTGTGGTATACAAAAAGCCAATGATGCCAAACAACATATCGATTTACGATTAAATTGATAAAAACAAAAACAAAAAGTTATATTGATAAGCTTTTTTAATTTCTTACGAAAATTCTTTTAATTTTGAAGTTCATATAAATTTTGTATTTTACTAAACTTTTAAACTTTTTTTGTTGTGTTTTATTTAAAGCTGAAATCGATCAAAAATTAATAAACAACGATAAAAGTTATCAGCTTTAAAAAGATACAGCAAGATGAGTGTAAAAGAAATTGATTTCAGGTGCGGTGTGTAACGTTTTATTAATTAAGGATCTTTAGAATTTTCAAAATCTAATTAAACACTTTTGTTCGAACATACAATTTATCGCCGTGTGCGGTGTCGATTTATCCGTGCTATAAATGTATGCGAACTAAATCGATATATTGTGTACACGTACAAAATTGTACCACCTTCTCAATTCTTGGTATATGGTATATAATAGAAACAATTTTAACTCCTTACGTTATTTTTATCATCATGATAAGAAGAAATTTGTTTTCCTTTTGTACATTGCCAATATTTTGTGTTCGCATATATATATATTTTAATCGCCTTATCTGTATATCTGTATAAACGACGAGAAGAAACGTGGCAACAAATAATTCTTTATAAATTCGGTTATATGGTATATCCATAAATTAATTGGATTAGAGTTTGAAAGGAGACATATTAAATGTTAACAAAGACATCATGAGATGAATATCGATATTTGTGTTAATTAGTTATTATTATAGTTAGGTATAAGGTGTTATATGGGAATGATTTATTCATGCACATTATTATTTTTATGAATCATTAAAAATTACATTCAATCATGCATATACCATAACCTCATTTTAAACAAAAAAAATACCATTAAATTCAACTACCGTATATCAATACCCCTTCCTCACTCAGTGCATGAGTAAATAGGTCAATTATATTGTTCCAGCTGAAGACAATTTTCTATGAATCTTTCGAACGAGTATTATGTACGTTCAAAAATGTTCTGTTTGGTTTTTTTGTTGTGATTTATCGATTTTGTTATTGAAAAATACACTTTGGTCTGGTTTCGTTTGGAAATAGAACCAAAAAATGTTATTTTTATTGGATTTAGATAGTAAAAAATGTAATATATCGATATAAATTTGGATATTTGATAAGGATTTAATGGATGGATACTTGAGATTGAGAAAAACAACAAAATATTTATGATCTCTTTGTATGTTATAGGATTGTACGTACATTGTACACACAAACTTTGTTATAGATAGCTATGCTAGCTTCTATAGCTTTGCTATAGAATTTAGGCTTTTCTTTTCGATAGACTTTCTTAAGACTTCGATGGTTTTTGTTTTAAATACGGTCCTATAACTGATTTGAGGTTAATCAAAAAAGATACCGAAAGACAGAGTATTTTTCTAGAAGTCCTAACTAAGTATTTATTAGAAGCAAATATTATTGTAAGCAAATTTACCGAAAATTGTAGGGTGCGCATCACGTGAGCTGTTCTGGTCTTGTCATTAGGCAGCTGCGTGATGGGTACAATTGTGGAAGGGGTAACCTGTTCACAATTCGCAAGTGTACGTACTGCCTCCTCGTGGCAACCACTGGTAACTAAGGCCATTTGGCACATTTTAGGCCATTTGGCACAGGCTAAAGTACGGCGCTAAAAGAGAAAACCTTGACAAAAAACCCTAATCTAAGGTGGAACAGCATATGCCGAAAGATGAATGGCTGATAGGTTAATCAGCCCAAAATATGCGGACTCTGGATACCAGGCACCCTCCAGTTTTATTTAGCCTTCCTGTAGTAAAGCTGGGTGACCTAAAGGTGATTTGCAATTCCGAGCAACTCGTAAGAGTAAAATCAAACGGAATACGGGGCAGGAGTAGGAATATACGAGAGTGGGACAACCCTCTCGAGGTCCTTGAGCTCCAATGCTACCGTCTTTCTAGCGGAACTACATGCTGTAGTAAACATCTAGGAGGGAGAGCAATAAGCCCAGATAGTATGTATCACGTACCGGGAGGCAGTATCGTCAGGTTCATTAAGAACCTGAATATTGACTGGACGGATAATTAAGCAGGGGCCAGCACAATAGATCTTTTAGGTCGCAGTGCGAAGTGGCTAATCGCCCGCATGGCCCCCCCAATAATAATAATAATAATACCGAAAATTGTTAAAGCTTTGGCTAAAGAAGTAGCAAAGCAGAAAATTCTTTGAAGGTTTAAAATTCTTGTGCCGTTTCTGCCTCCTCCCATGAATCTATGATAACTCTTAAATTAGAAATACAATTTCTATTGTGGAAACCGACCACATACTACCGAAGAGGTTATTGACATAGTGGTCATTAAGCTGATTCGCATATAATTCTTGGCCTCTATATCGTATAATTTTTTCTGCATTGGAAGAATTTGACTCGGTACTATCGGTAATAATAAGGCGACAATTTATGTAATAAGGCCTCCTCTTAAGATATCTACCACTCTCAGTGCCTTGTCTTTAAGAATCCATCACAATCTACTGAACTTCCCAAGATCATTAAATCCACGTACCACATCTAATCGCGAAATGTTTTTGTGCGCCGGTTCGTGGTGAGTAGTGAGAGAGTTCTTGGAGCTTTTATGTTCCGGTTTACGTGGAAAACATTTTAATTCTTATTCCTGATATTTCTAAGTTATCGAGTACTTCTTTTTGGTAAGCGAGTAAACGATCCTCGACTAATTTCTGGTAAAATTGGTTCCATTTTATTGCTCATATCTGTTACCCATTTCATTCCATGGAATAATAAGTAGAGAAAAAAAGCATATTTGGCAAAAGTACTACTGTTATCTTGAAATCAATCGAAACTATCGTGATGAAATTTAAATCGGTAGGCAAGACAAATCGGTAGGCAAGATAATTTGAACAACAGATGGCAATACAATATGCCCACCTAACAATACCAAGATTTCTTAAAACTACCCTGCAACCAACCAAGATTTTATTGGTGAAAATAGGTGAAAATATCCCGTATTTATTACGCTAGAATTTTTAAGAGTCAAACTATGCCCAATTTCACTACTTGTGTGAATAATTCGAATTTCTCCCTTTATTGGAATAGTAATATGATAAACTCTGCAAGCCATTACCTGCTCTACACTAATCGGTAGAAATCGCTATGAAATAGTGCTCTGCAACATGAGTATGAATAGTTACTTCAATTCTGCATCATAATTCGGAAAATAACACTGGATTTGAACCGAATAAAAACGATAAAATGATTAGGTTGTCTGTGAAAGACATGCTGCAGGCTTTAAGTCATGAAAGTCAATTTACGTAGCAGGTAAATAATCTGTTTACCTGCTTATAGCAGGTTAAAGTTTTGTTTGAATTTATCAATTAGAAAATGTACCTCTCCTCAAAAAAGCATAAAAAAGCAAATAATTTCGATATGTTCCGAATTCAAAGGCCTTATTTCAGGTTTCATAATTAAAAAAAAAAAAATGCTTGGTATTTAAGAAGCAACGGAAAATGTCATTTTGCGAGTTGATGTGATGCTTCATGATCGGGAAATGGCAGATAAGAAAGTGTTCATTCTTGCAGAAATAATAAAAAGAACTCAATAATCAAAGGATCAAGCAAATGGAGAAGCTACGAATAAAGGGAAATTTATGTAGCTTGTCTGTAAAACGGGGTACCATAATATTCCCGAAAATAAAGATCCCAAAAAATACAAAATCATGTTTTCCTCATTGAATGCAAGAAAAATGAAACAAAAGGATGAGACATAATTTCATGTCATCCTTGCGCAAAGGCTCCAATACCAAGCCGCTTTAGAGACTTCTCTATTTTGGTAACACACAAAAGAATTAAAATAACTTTTCAAAAATGTGTTTCATTAAAACAAAAATTCGGGATTTTTTTTGGGGGGATTTTTATTTTGGGTAAAGTTTTCAACCTCTGCAAAATGGTTTACCCTATATCACGGTAAACCATTTTGCAGAGGTTCACAATAAATATCACAATAAAAAAACAAAACCTGCAAAACAAGTTTCTTCGAAAAAGTTTCGAAATCTAAAAATCTCGAAAACAAAAATGTCGAATTACTATGAGTTTTTGGAACAAGTTTTGTCCCAAAAAATTCCAGTATTCGAGATTTTTTATAAACGATACATCGTTAAAATTCGGCTAATAGTACATCGGTCTTATGGAAATTGAGACACAAGCCAATTTTAGCATTTTGAGGTTTCCCGATTTTTTTTTTCTGGATACGATAGCCAACTATTATTTTTTGGGTTGGTGGCGATATCCCAAAAAACAGGAACCTCTGCTTTGATGATTTATTAAAATTCTAACATTTATAGAAATTAGAACATAGGGCGACTGCCCGCATCCTCTAAGGTATACAGCAAATTAAAATAATATTTCAAAATTTTGTGGAATTTTTATTGTTGGGAATTTTTTGGGATATCACCAACCGTATAGTAGTACTTCTCAAACTGTTACATAATGCGGCCCAGAAATCGTAATTATTTTCCCTTTCGTTTTGCGTTTGTTTTTCGTGATAATTGTCTGGATACAACGCGTTGGCCCTTCTATTGCTGGTCAGATCTGGTGGAGTTTTTCCGAATATTGCTGTTTGATTTGTTAGTCATCGCTCATTGATTGTTGTCTTATAGTGTTGGGTCATCTACTGAGTGTCTGAAAACAGAGTTTACTCTTTTGTTTTTGTAGTATTCCTCTTCTAAATGGACTGTATCGCTTTGGTAACGTTTGTTTTTTGTGTTGTACTGTTTGGTTGCTGTTTGTGCGTTATGGAATTTATTTGCTGTAACGGGATATTTGGATATGTTTGGAAAATTTGGTTGTCTGTAATTATTAGTGAAATTTCTCTGTTGATTGTATGGTGGTGCGTACCTACTTTAGTCGAAGCAATGAACTACTAAAAAGGCCAAAAGTTCAGAATTCTGTGAAAGAGGACGTCGGGGTCAATTTCTATCACTTTATTGCCGGCTTTGATTTTAGAGTTGCAAGAGGCGATAGTTTTAACGATTTTTGATCGTGATAATTTTAGATCCTTGAAATTTTATCCCGAAATATCTTGCATAACCCTGAAACCTTCTTCAAAAGCATTGTGGCAATTGCTTTCGGGACTCCCACTCATTCCATTAACTATGTTTATGAGGCATTCTATGGATTCAGGGAATGGATCGTATTGCTCAAAGAATTTCTCAGTCAGTTTCAAAGATTTCAAATCTGCCTTGATCCTGGAATCTGTTGAATCCTTATGTTGGTAATTTTTAGCAAATGCACATTTATTGAATCCTCCACGCCCTCGATAAGATCTTTGGTGAACAAGAAAGTTTTGATCTATTAGTGCGCAACACCATGTTTTCGACATGAAATTCGGGTTCAGCGCCCCACAAAACGCCCCCACAACGATTTTCGGGTTGTTTTTGGCACCCTTGTCAGGAAAATTCTCGGAGATGACGTCCGCGTACAGGTTCCGGCGCATCAGGTGTCCGTGGAGTGTTCTCCGATGCCATATTTGAATTCAGCGACCTAAAATGCGTGAATTTTGGGAGAGTCACACGGAGATGACGTTCATCGGCGTTCCTAAGCTCCAGGTCGGCTGTGGGTCAATTTGAACATCATAATCGTGATCAGCGACCTCAAAAACCCCTGAGTACCCGATTTGGGCCAGTTCTGACTCTTATTTACAAAGTTATTAAATCTTCCAAAAGGCGTCTCACAAATTGCATTTTTTGAATGCATTTTTGGCTGCAGCAGTGCAATTTCCGGTTTGTATAAGGTACAAAGTAGCCACATTTTTTACAAAAAATTTTTGGAAGATAATGCAAAAAATCGCATTCCAATCCGTCCTGTACTAAAAAATCCTTGTTTTAGTGTTTATGTTAGTTTGTTGTTGTTGTCGTTAGTTAACCCTGTAGATTTCTTGATTTGTTGGCTTTTGCATTTCGTATTTTGTAGCACGGTTGTACGAGTTTGGATTTTTTATGTTTGTTTGTCGTTGGTGTATGGAAAAGTTTTATTTGTGTTGGTTTTTTGTGTTTATTGTGCTTTGAACAATGTCTCTGTGGGTACGTTGTCTCTGTATGTGCCAGTTGGAATGTTATTGGTTCTGGCTGAGTCTGTCTTGGAGATTTTTAGGCTGTCTATATGCTGTAAAATTATAGTTTTGTTGTGGTAAGTACCTGTTTGATGTCTGTTGTGAATTTTGCGAATAAAAATTTGGTTGCAGTTGCGATTGGTGTTGTGTTGCTTTGTGAGCATTTGTCGTTCGTTTGGTGTTGTGTCCTTCGATTGCGGTTGGTTTGCCTGTATTGCATAGGATTTGGTAGAAATTGTGTTGATCGGATTGTGGAAATTGGGTGTGGTAGGTTTAACTAAATTGAGAATCGTATTGTGGGATTTAATCGAGTTTGGTTTAATTGTATTGTGAGTGAGTTTATCCATACATTCCGTTTATTTTTTTTTAAAGCAGCATAATCTTCTATCTGAAGTTTAATTCTGATGTATGTGTATCCTCTTAGCTTGAATTTAATAAGTTTTGTGAATATATTCTTTTCTTTTGAGGTTGTTAGCAATATACGATATGCTAACACTATCTGCGGAGTTTATAAATTTTGTCAGTTCATACGTTTTGATCTATGTGTTTTCTTCGAATTCCTGTATGTGTGACGTGTGCTTTGTATAATTTGTAATTGGATCATCTTGTAGTTTCTGATTGAAAGTGGATTTTATTTCATAACTACCCCAAGGTTCTTAACTCTGGTGTGAGCAACTCGAAGAGGATAGACGTGTATTTTCTGTTCTCTTCAAAAATTTAATTTAATTTTATTTTTATTTTTTTTTTTTGTTTCAGTTATGTATTAACAGCTATTCAATTCAATTTTAGTGAAATAATAATTAAAGTGTAAGAGAAATAATAATTAAACTTTAATTTTGGAAAATGCAATCCAACCGGAATGCATTTATCAGGCAATGTTTTATATTTATAGATAAAGAAATCAAAATTGTTTATTTCTTCATTAAGTGCATGATTTTAACTTTTGTGTGGTTGTACATGGAATTTAATTACTAAAATTTAATAATTTGATCGTATTAAATTGATTTTAACTTAATTTGATATACGTCGTAGTTAATTTCATATCTGATTTTATTTTTACGAATACTTCAATGTGTTCTTGTGTTTTATTTTATGTACAAACGACACAAATATATTCTTGAAGCTTCATACATAGCAAAACCAACAAAAATGTTTATACAGGCCGTCTCGTTCGCTCTTCAACAACAAAAACAGAGAGACATTTTTATTGGTTTTGGTATAGTCGTCACAATTATTTTCCTGTATCTTGATTCATAGAACAGGAATGTTTGTATGTTCGCTATAAGGGTATTATTTGTATATAATATAATGAAAACATAAAGAAACAGCAGAAAAAAGAATAGCAAGACCGGAAACAGTGATGCTAACTGTTGTATTTTTAATTACAAATTGAATGTATGTTTGTAGAAAAATATTTACCTTCAATGTGTGTTTAGTATATGTATAAGATTCTCATATTTTTATTTTGGTGTTGTTTTTTCTCTTTGTGTTTTTTGTATTCATGAAACAACTATAGTGTTATTGATAAAACATGATCTATACAAACAGAACGAAAGTTTTAGTGTATTCGACTCAAATAGGATTCTTATACTTCGTATAATCGAGTAAGTTTGAGTCGAATCGGAAACCGCGTTATATGTATAATCCATATAAAATAGTTTATTTAGGTATGATTAATTTTTTTACAGGGTACTATAAACTGCATTAAATTTAATTAAATTAATTTAATTAATATTAAAAGGTTATAAATTAACTAAACTATATAAATAAAATACTTATTTGGAAATATTTATTTTGAGTTAAATTGAGATTTGGTTTGCAACACATAATGACGTATTTATTTATGCATGGCAAATTTCGATTAAACGAATGTGAACAACGTGGAATTACAACGTAGTATTGAACTTAATTATTGACTTAATGGATTTATTGAAGTTTAGGTTGCAGTTTTCACGTACAAACGTCAATATTACTTATACGGTACACCGATACATTTTTAAGAAAATAATGTTTCAATTTCCTTTCATTGATTTATTATTTTACTTACCTTGTATGCTTGATTTTGCAGGGTAATATGTCCATAAATGGAAAAGAAGTTTTTTGGGAGTATATAAGTAATAAATGTCGAAGATGTTGATTTTGGTTATCTTAATTAAGTCAAGAGGATTAGTAAAATTACAACATTAGTAATAATAATAATTTTTAATGTCCTGATTTAAATTTAAGGAATCCTGAGTTATGGCATTGGATTTCAGAGGAACGAGCATCTGATCTTGTAGTTAAAATGTGCTGTCTTGCGCTAACCTGTTTATCATTTATCATTTATTGTACTAATAATTGACTATTAATCGCTTAGTAGTCTGCAAACGGGTTGAATCTGTCCCAACTACTAATCATATCATATCCATTGGTTTTGTCCTTTTGTTGTGTTTTGTCGGCGCACTTGTATTTTGGTATTTTGCGCTTTTGCCAATGGAGGAAATAAAACAAAAATTCGGACTCCCGACCTTCGACCATTTAATTATTTTAATTTTTATTTTTGTTTATCTTTGACTGAGAAATGAAGGGGTCTTGCGACCTTACAGTGGATTTTTTATTTATTTGGTGTGGGTGTGACCGATTGGAGGTAAAAGACTATTTTAATTGTTTTTTACTGAAAAATTGGGATTTTCAACCCTAAAATTTCTTCACTGTGTTGCTGAACTCAAATACTTAACAATATTTCGCGACAGGTGTGAATTCTATAGCGCCATTTGTTTTAGTTTTTTTATGTTTTAGTAGTGATAATTGTTGAGTTATTTATTTTTCTTTTTTTCCGCTGGCGCTACATCCCATAGAGGGATTTGGCCGCTTCATGATGAAGCTTCATAATCATTTTGTTAACGGATAATGAGTGATTAATTCTTTGATCGTACATTAACCAGCCGTTATTTTTTCATCTCCCGCCGGGAATCGAACCCGGGACTTCTGGAGCTTAAAGCAAGCATGTTAGCCACTGTGCCACCGGGGCGGCAAGTTCGCAAGAGTAGGGGTATTGAATATGATTTGCTATGTTGTCTTTAAATAAATTTGCTTGTTTAATCCAACAGAAAAATTCTTACCTTTCTTATCTTTACCCTTTTGAAAATCCGAACTTCCTAATTATAATTTCGTAGAATAACACTTAGTACAATTCTTTGAAATTTTTTCTTTAATTTCGAGCTGTAACATTTATTTCAATTTTCATTTTATTTAATTTTCTTTATTAACCAAATTTTTAATTTTTACTGTGTTGCGAAATTAGCACGCTTAATTTTTAAGTATAGTAAATTCAAACTTTTTGCTATTCGCTAATTTTCGATTTTTGTGTTAATTTTAATTTAAAAATTGTTTTCCGGTAATTTATTTTTCAATTTAATGCGCGCGTGTTTTACATATTTGAACTTCATAATACTATTCGGGGATGTCAGAAGTCCCATATTATGCGGGACAGTCCCGCACAGCTAATCAATATCTCGAGCGCTGCCAACTCACACGTAATCCCGACAATTTTAAAAAAAAAATCGACAAACTCAAAATTATCCTTCAGCTTTGACCGATGAGATGATTGATTTCACTGTAGCAACTTTTCTGAAAAATGTTATTGTTCGATTTCACGACTTATAAAAGCTTTGGAAATACCTGAAACATTTCAAATTTTAAATTTGTATATACAAAATTCAAAGTTATGCAAAGTTTTTTCTTTTAAATTTTTTCAACTTTCAATTTTACCAATTTTATATCCAAAATTTTACAATTTAATTTAGAATCTTGGAATTTTCATCTTGTAGTATTAAACAATTGCTGCTTAACGAAATTTTTGGTGAAAAATTTAATTTGAATTTTGAAATTGAATTAAAGTGTATGTAACTTTCTGGAATTACAAAATACCCTTCATTTTCAATATCCAATTTTATAAATTTTCGTATCGCTAAGTTTCTACCTTTTAATTTAAATTTAGCTTCTATGTACTTCGGGTATCGCGATTTTTATAAAAGATTTTTGAGGTTTCGTCAAATTCATAGATTTTGTTCTTTGTAGAAAGTGTGTCCCTGTAAATATAAACCAAAGCCCATAGAAGGGATATGTTTACTTAAATGATCTCTTACTTGTGAAGTAGTCATGCAGCCTAAAATACCAATTGGCTCCTGAACTACACATATTTGGCTTCCTTTATGAAATAAGTTCGTTCAACTGAATGACAGTAGTCAAGCCTATTTTTGAAGATACTTTCTTGTCTAACACTTCTTTATGTAATAGTTGTATAAAATTTCATCGTTGATATGTATGAAAAATTTCTAGATATGTATGAAAAATTTCAAATCTTTAAGTTTTCAGGTCGTAGACCAAAATAGACTTGCAAGATTTCACCTACATAAACAAATATGTATTGTAGCCTAAATAAACGCGCGTAATAAAAATTAATTCGAATATTAGATACACCTACAAATTCACATTTCAGACCAATTTCTAATTGATAACTAAATCTTTTTTGTTATATTCCAGAAGAATTTAGACGAAGTTTTAAAATTAATTTTCTAAATTCGGAATTATTTTTAATGTTCAACGGAATTATGAATTCAACACATTCTAATAAAATTGTAGTAGAAACTAAGGCGCACTAGAAAGATATATTTCTGGCTCCAAATAATGAACTTTAACTCATCTAAACTTATTTCAATCAGGCCGCCTTATTCTGTCTCCGTCAGTTCAACAACACAGGTATAGAGAAATACACGCTTCCTCTTTTGCTTGAAGTAAGAAATACTCATGCTCTGACCACTCCATTACACTTAACAAAATTTAATATTTTACATCTTGCGACAGTAATCATCTGTTAATTCTGGGACAGTTATTTGCAGCCAAATCTTCTCGAATTTTCATTTTTGTTGTATCTTCAGATGCTTGCCTTTCGTCTTTCAAGATTCACTGACACCACTAACTGAGAAAGCCTGCTCTTCATAATAGTGAAACAAATTAGTTCAAATACTGCTGAATATAGGCTAATATTCAACGCTAACCATCATCCAAGGTGCCGAATCAAATAAAAATGGCGGATACCAATTTCAGCTACCGGACATAGCCTACAATCAAAATTTTTCCTGTTTAGAATGAGTTACGAAAACGAACCAAGTCCAGCAGTTTTGCGCCATATTCGTTACATATTCTGAAAAGAAAGAGTTTGATTGGAGGCTATGTATGATTGGTATAGGTTGAACGTGGCCACAATACAAAGACGGTAGTTCGATATTCCACTATAAATCGTATTTATCAACTGAAGCACAAAATAAACCCAATTTGGAAAGTGTTTTTCAAAATTTATCAGAGTTTGAATTCTACACAATATACACAAAATTATAATAACTTTACAATACAATGAACTTTGTAATTTGTCAGTGATTACCGAAAGCTCTAAAGTTTAAAGAGCTCCATTTTTTATTGGAAATTAATATTTCAAAGTAACATCAATTTCAGAAGCTGCACAATTTTGTGAATCACAATATAGTATTTCACAAAGGTTATGTTTTTTATAATAAAAATTTATTTGCCAATTAAAAAAAAGAAAAAAGTTGCGTCATAAAAGGTTATCACGTTTTAGGGTTAACGTTCTCCGTACAATGCATATATAATCTCGTCTATACAAATTTACTAAAATAAAAAATTTGTATGTTTTTTTATGTTTATTTGAACATAAAATTACACATTTATGTGTATACACATACAATTTGTAAGAAAATTAGTGTTGAAAGTATGAAAATTGTGAGTACGCTTTAATTAAAAATCAAAATCATTTGTAACATTACGTGCGTCAAAAATTTCCAAAAAATAAAAATTAAATTAAATCACAAAAAAAATGTATTCCATCTAATATAAATTCTATCATATCTAACTGTCGGGTGTATCTATCGCGTGCCCTCCCGTCAAAATTTATCTCATTAAAATCTTGAAAAAGGTCGACACACAAAACGCAAATAAAATTGTAAACAGGCAATTGAGTGATGATAATTTTAATCAATAGGCATTATTATCATTCTCGTCTCTAATCTTTGACACCTAAAAATGAATTTCTCTTTGAATGAAAATTTCATTCTTGATGAGCTTTTTTGGTGCTTTTTTTCCTGTAAATAATACGGAACTTTTTTCTTGTATATTTAAACATGGATTAGAAATATGTACGTGACTGGAGAAAGAATTGAAATGTTCGTCGACGTTCTGTTTTCTTTTGATTGTTGATTAAATTTTTGTTATTTTTGTTTATTTATTTTAGATGTTTAGTTATGTTTAGTTATAGCAATATACAAAAACGAATTCCATTCCATTTTCATTGGGTATTTTATACGTTTAGCTACTTCTGGTATTGTTCATTTGGAACATTGTTCCAATATAATGCGCAATAATGTGCATCGCGTGACAAGCACGATTTCTATTGTTTATTCGTCTTTATTGTTTAGTTAGAACTTTAAAAGCTTCGTACGATTTAATATTACAAAACATAAATGAATAAAATTTTATTTTATTTAGAATTGTTTTTAATTACAATTTTTAATTCAATTTTTTGTTTAAGAAAACAATCGATTGTTTAGACTAGAATATATTTTAAGTTTACTTTTCCAATCCATTGCCTAAAGACAATAAGATAAATTTGAAAATGATGAACGTACATATGTATATCGAAGTTTTCTAAATTAAAATTAATTGATTTAAAAGCTTCACGAGAACTGCGTAACTCTTTTTTTTTTGTTTTAAAATAAACATAAAAAAAAATGTTTGTTCGAAATTGAAAAATAATTTATAGAATCTATAAATATTTAATGATTGTTGTATAAGATTGTTTGGAGAATAAAATTTGTTTTTTGTTCCAAGTTAATTTTCGCCCGCCCTTTTATTTGTGTTTTTCTTTTGAAATTCGATAAATTTATTATCAGTATTTTATAATAAAATAACATTCATTTTTTTTATTATTAGCTTATGTAATGAAACTAATAAATACCCCAGGTGGTACACCTGCTACTCAGGTAAATCCACCATCTTCGGAGGTCGATCTTATGGATTCTAGGCGAGACCAGCCATACTAGACTAATAAAGGACATCGGTTCTACTCCTAACCAGAATACAGCTCCACAAGAATACCATACAGATGAAGACGAACTAGCTCGAGAAACTGAGTGGATAAGAGTTAAAGATGTGGGAAAAAAGGAAACGGAATAATATGCCCTCTCCACCTCAATAAAAGGATGATGTTCCAAATATTATCCAGAAACAGCTAAAAAATACCTCCACCACCTGAAAGATTGACCGATGATAAAAACAAAATGTCGATTCAATTTTTATCTAATTTATTTAATTAATTTATTTAATTTATTTAATTTATTTAATTCAATATTATAAATATTGCCTTTATGCGCACAATGCTAAAGCTCACAATAGACTGAATCTTATATTTTTTCATGGTTCATTCACGGTAAGAAATTATTATTTTTATAGTACTCGTACTGGCCTTAGATGGCTTAACTAATTCTACCGCTTACCGAACGCATCTATAGCTCAATATAAGCCTTTACTGGCTTTTATAAGGTTTTTATTTTATTAACATTTAGAAGTTTTGAATGTCAACTCAATACAAAAACAATAAATATGGTAATTAATTTCTGATACTACAATATTACAATTAATAAAATTAAATTAATTATTTTAGACTATTTACTATGTTAATTAAGAAAGGATGTGAATAATAAGATAAGTATTATTATGATATATAATTCATTGTGAAATTTTAATTTAATAATAATTTAATTTTAGGTTACGTCAATTATGACGTTTGGATCGCGAATGCACAATGACTTTTCATTGGCCATCGGTGCTGGCCGAACACCACCACCAATAGCAATAAATGAAGTCAGAGACTTCAAAAGACAAACTTTCAAAGACAAACATTTAAATTAATTTTAAGCAGACTAAATACGTTTGATGAGCAATTACAGAAACTAGAGTAGAGCAGAATCTTATGTTGGAATGCCAATACCTGATGTAACATCAACAAGAGCAAGTGGTTCTGGACACAGAAAAAATCGATGTATGTCTCATCACGGAATCATTAAATTTAAAAATCATCAAATATGTCAAACTATTCACCCTGGAAACACTGCTAAAGGAGGTAGTGCTGTTATAATTAAAAATAGTATTCATCAATATGAAGAGTTAAAATATAAAACAGAAGAAATACAAGCAACTGATGTTATCGTCAAAACCAAAAGTAGTCTTATTTGTATATCTAGTATTTACTGCCCATCGAAGCACTCAATGAAAGAAAAAGATTATCTCGAGTTCCTCAGTAAATTAGAAAACGATTTGTACTTGGAGGATACTTTAATGCAAAAAATGTCCACTGGGCTATCAAAAAATACAGTTGTGAAGCCCTCTCAACTGGAAATCTAACCTACTGGCCAACTGATCCAAACAAAGTACCAGATTTCTTCATAATAAATAACATATCTGTAAGTTATGCACAAGTAGATGAAAGAAATCAATGACTTAAACTCTGATCATTCACCGATACTTCTAACGTTAAGTGAAAAAATCATTCAGGCAGAAAGAAACCCTTTTCAAGTAAATAATCACACTAATTGGGAATGCTTAAGGCTATCGCTAGAAGAGACAATGGAGGTGTGGCAAACACACAACTTTCTTTTACGAACAGAGAATTTTTTTTTAATTTTTTTTTAAGTTTTGGAAACATTTTGTATTAAGTAGTTTTTTTGTAAACCCTATACTTTTTAGGATATTTTCAAAAAAAAAATTTTCTGGACCAAAGTGGTGGCCACTTAGCCGATTTGAAGTAAAATTCACTGGGACCGCCCAATTTATCAAATAGCTTAAATCTGAAGTTTCAGTTCGGTTAGTTAAACCATTTGGCCTGTAGAGAGGACACCGACTGACAGACTGACAGACTGACAGACTGACAGACTGACAGACTGACAGACTGACAGACTGACAGACTGACAGACTGACAGACTGACAGACTGACAGACTGACAGACTGACAGACTGACAGACTGACAGACCATTTCCCGTGTGGAGTTGCCGGATCTCCCATCGGGCACGTCCCTAGGTGGTGGATAAGGGAATGGAACCCTGGATGTGGAATGGAATATTTTATTTCCCACCTACCCCTTACCGGCTTGTCGGTGGATAGGTGGGAAATAAAATACCACCCGTGGACCAAAACTAGCGAGAAGCGTCTGTTCACCAGGATGTACGGCTTCGAGGATTGGAGAAAAAATCCAAAAGCGTCTGTCCATAGTGGGCGGCTTTCTGGTCAGCGTCTGTTATTCAGGAGGAGCGGCTGTGTATATGTCCTGGCAGAAGGCAAAAAATGCTAGGGGAGGTTCCCCGATTAAAAAACCAAAATGTTAAGTAAGGTGAATGATAGTGTTACGGTGCAGGGACTCGGAACCCCGAGAGAGCGAGCGGGCTCCCAGTCGTCGATATTAAATGACCGCAATGCTACAGCAGTTGGCAACTGGACTGCTGGAGCAGACAGTGCTACAGCTGAAATTTTGAGTTCACCCGCGGTAAACCTACTCCAGGGGTTTGGAAGGAGTCAGATGAATATGCGTTCACCACCTTCTAGGTCTTCCAGTACTTCCCGTATATCCAGTGTGCTCAGCACACGATCCATCAATCGGACGAGCAATTCGTTGATGTTGGTACTTGATACGACATGAGATGGAACACAAACCCAGATTGTGGGACGACCTACAACTGGGGAAGCACATGGCAAATTTATCATCCTTGGGGAGAAAATTCAGGCACTTATCGAGTATGGTAAAGGCAGAAACAATGTACACCACACCATAAAGGAATAGTTGCGTGACATTAAGAAGCTGTATGACGAAGCGGCGAAGAAGGGGCAAAAGCCAACTAAGCCGAATAGTGGCGCGGAAAAAGTTAGGCGGGCCACACAAACTCAGGAAGAAATAGCTCGACTTGAAGCCGGAAGTAACAAGCGAACAAGGATAGCGTCGGAAGAACAGGTGGAAAACCACCCATCTTCCAAAAAAACGAAGCATGGCAAAGCAGGCCAAGCTGAAAGTGGGACGTATATTATCACGAAGAGGAACAACCCAACTACCGGAGTAAGCAATGGAGATCAGGGTGGACAGACACCAAGGCAGCGTAAGAGAGATGTCAATGAACAAGAAGGGCAACCACAAGAATTAAAATGGACCAAGGTTATAGCGCGATGGCGAAGGGCAACCAAACCAGCGCGCCCTGATGCTGTTGTAGTGAAAAAAAATGGAGAAACCACCTACGCTGAGATCCTGAAGACACTAAGGAATGACCCGCAGCTTAAAGATATAGGTAAACACGTCCAAGGAATTCGGAAGACGGTAAATGGTGACTTGCTGTTTGTATTAGGGAAACCAGGAGACCCGAACACAGAGCGGTTTCGAGAAAAGACTGAGAAGGTGCTAGGGGAAGCAGCCAAGGTTCGAGCTCTAACTCATGAGACGTTAATCGAAATAAGGGATATGGACGAGATAACTACAGCGGAAGAAGTGTGCGAGGCACTAAATTCTCAGGTTGGTACGCTCAACCTGCAAAAGATGCAAATACGGTCCCTGAGAGCAGCGTATGGAGGAACGCAGACAGCAACACTTAGCCTGCCTGTGGAAGCAGCTAACAAGCTTCTAGCGATTAGCAAAACCCGTATAGGTTGGGTCTCCTGCCGCATACGCACAAAGCTGAAGCCAACAAGATGTTTCAAGTGCATGGATTTTGGACAAATGGCGAGTAAGTGTCGGAATAAAGAGGATTATTCGAAGAACTGCTACAGATGTGGAGAACAGGGTCACATCGCCAAGACTTGCAAAAAGGAACCGAAGTGTCTACTCTGCCAGCAAAACGAGGAAAACGATTCGAAACACGTTGCTGGTAATAGCAAGTGTCCATCGTTTCAGAAGGCGCTGAGAGATATTACGCGTAAATGAAATTTCTACAACTCAACCTAAACCACTGTAAGACAGCCCAAGAGCTACTAATGCAGACAGTCTGTGAGCCAGAAATAGATGTGGCAATTCTAAGTGAGCCGTATCAGGGTATGCACCCTAGCGTGTGGGCTAAAGATGCTTCTGGTAAAGTGGCTATATGGACCTGCGGTAGACCACCGCTGCATCTAAGAGCTATTCAAACCGAAACCGGATTTGTACGAGCTGAAATATGCGGGATACACATATACAGTTGCTATATACCCCCTAGCACTGGTATGGTAGAATACGTTGTGATCCTGGATAAGATTGCGGACGATGCCAGAGGAAGGAACCAGGTCGTCATTGCGGGTGATTTTAACGCTTGGGCAATTGAATAGGGCTATCCCAGAACTAACCCTAAAGGTACAGCACTCCTCGAAGCATTGGCTTCATTTGAGTTAATGAACACAGGCTCATAACAAACTTTCGGTAGAGGTGACATCAACTCAATTATAGACCTTACCTTTATGAGCAGTAGCATAGCTCGTATGGCATCATGGGCGGTCAGTGATCATTACACACACAGCGATCATCTGGCCATAGTATATGAGACTACCACGGCGGCGGAAAAACGACGGAAAAAGCAGCTGAAAAACAAAAGGATGGGTTGGAAGACAACCACCTTTGATAAAGCGCTTTATGTAGCAGCACTGGAAGACGTAAAACATCTGAGTCAGCATCAGTCAGAGCAACCCAGCTTATGGGGTGTATCAATAATGCCTGCAATATATCTATGTATAGAAGATCCTTCAGAGGACAACAAAAATCCGTGTACTGGTGGGACGATGAAATCGCAAAGCTGCGCAACGAGTGTAACCGAGCAAGAAGAAAGTATCAACGAGCTAGAGGCAGAGAAACATACGCAGATCGGCAACGTAAATACAGAAACAAGCGCAAAGAACTTAACCAGGAAATAATTAAAAGCAAGCGCTTATGCTTTCTGGAATTATGCAAGGATGTCAACAACAATCCCTGGGGTACAGCATATAAGCTGGTTATGAAGAAGATGAGGAGCTGTAGCCAACCAACTTGCCCTGAGCTACTAAAATATATAGTTAGCACTCTCTTCCCGATGCAAATAAACACAGGACGCCCCACGTACGAAATTGCGAAACGCCACCCACCTCCGCCAGTATCAGAAGAGGAGATAATCGAAGCCATAGCGAACATCAGAGATAATAAGGCACCGGGTCCAGACAATATCCCAACCGGAAGATGCAGAGCACGTCTTGCTCAAATGTGAGGGTTTTTTCTCTGAGAGGGACCTAATGAGGAGAGTATTTAGCGAAATACCAACACCTGAGAATGTGGTTGGGCACATGGTGAAGTCACGAATGAAGTGGAACGCTGTGTGTAGCATGGCAGCGAGTATAATGAAAGAACTGCGAAGATTGGAACGGCTTAGAAGCATGCAATGAGGGGCTTTTAGCCTGTCAACTCACCTGTGAAGTAATACTTAACGGTGGTCCCACAGGGGGGCGCGAGAAATTGGGTGTTAGGGTTTAGTCGGGAAAAATCCGACAGTTTTACATGTTCGAGAATGGTTCACATGTAAGGTCTTTTGAAGATTACCCCCTCCACCACAAAACAAAACAAACAAAAAAAATCAGACTGACAGACTGACAGACTGACAGACTGACAGACTGACAGACTGACAGACTGACAGACTGACAGACTGACAGACTGACAGACTCACAGACTCACAGACTGACAGACTGACAAACTGACAGACTGACAGACAAACACTATTTCGAAACCCACTTTTTCGGACTCAGGGGACCTCAAAACAGATAAAACTCTAAAAATCTCAAGGTCCAAAATTTTCATGATTAATATACTTTCTTGATTTTACTAGAGTAGAAGAAAGTAAAAATTAATTTAATGGTACAAAAATCGTCACTGAACTGTATTATAATCTATCAGGTAAATGCTTTCTTTATCCACATTCAAGCGTATAATTTGTATTACCACTACATATGGTATAAATATTTATTTAATTTATTTAATTTATTTAATCACGAAGGTTTTCTCCATGTTATACACTAGATTTTGAGCGTATAAGCTCATTTATAATGTAGTGTACAGCAAATGATGAATCACATAATTAACAAAATATGTGTTAAAAAAACAAAAATTAATGGTTTTTAGCCATGATCACAACACCTCACAAAATGCTGGATATTCCTCCGTTTAGATTCTGCTTGATACGTACACGTATACGAGAAATTTGTTTTTTTCGCTATCTTCTTCACAGGCATTCCAACATTGCTTTCAAAAAACCTGGCACAATACTCGTGTAGGTGTACCAAGTATTTAAGTTCAACTGGTTTTTGCACGAGCCTTGATTAAAATAACTTAAATGACAACAAGTTCCTATTATTCTTTCTGGGCTAAAATATTTGTAACTTTAACATCGTATCAAAATTCACGATCAAGGATGTCAATTCGGTCATTTACATAAAGTGTTTAATAAAGTTTAGAGTAAATCGGTATGCTGATTTTAGGTTGCTTTAAGCCGGCTTTAAAAAATTAAATTGAGTTGGCCATTAAAGAATTAGTAGTAGCCAGTCGGCCGGGATGAGTAAAAAAAATCATCATACTATAATGGATACAAAATCTAAAATCAAACATATATTAATTCTAAATACACAACATAACGATAACTGCTTCCTAAAACTTGGTAATTTTAAATTTAGTCAATAATATAGATTTTACAGTCAAATAACATGGCAACTGAAGAAACAAATATTTATTGAATAAAAATTCGTTTATTACACATCCAAATATGTTATTAATTGTTAATAACAATTTAGAACACATAGTATTATTTGGTTGTTTGGTAAGCTATTTTGGAAGGCCGAAACTATTGGAGTATTTGTTGTCATTTTTTTTTTTATCTCTTTACAATCTACAGTCCAAACCAGCAATCGGTGTCAATAAACGACATATAGATGACATCAAAAGTTTAACAACACAAAAATTAACTGCGGAAAAAATTTGGCTGAAGGCATAATTTAGTTTTAATATATCACCAATTAGTGTATTATACATCACGGGAGTAAAATAGAAGATTATTGCCCGAGTGCAGGAATTACCATGGTTAAATATTGAATAATTTTACCAATAAAAAACCTCGCTAAAAAATTATGCATTCATCATTCAGCCTCTATTATTTAGGTGGCTAATAGTTTTATACCGTCCTTATACAGGGTTTTCCAATAAGATTTTTCATTTTGAATAGCCTGCTATTTGGGCAGCTATCAATTTTGAAGCTGTCATCTTTTGAAATTTGACAAGTAAAAACTACGCCATTACTAAAAATGGTACGATACCTTGGGTATATTGGGTCCTTCAAATGCATGAAAATGATCCGGATTTTCATCGAAAAATCATCTTCAGTGATGAGGCCCATTTTCACCTCGGAGGTTACGTTAATAAGCAGAATTATCGCATTTGGGGCTCAAAAAATCCAAGAATGATTGTTGAAAAGCCTCTCTATCTTCAACGTGTCACTGTTTGGTGCGGTTTTTGGGCTGGCGGTGTGATTGAACCTTACTTTTTCGAAAATGAGGCTGGTGCAAATGTTACGGTGAATGGATTGTGCTACCGAGCTATGATTAATGATTTTATGGCCGGAATTGGAAGATATTGATCTGGACGACGTTTATTTTCAGCAAGACGGCGCTATGTGCCACACAAGCAACGAAACAATCGCAATTTTGCAAAATGAATATCAAAATGAAACTTCTTTCTTTAAAAGTTCAGAAATGTTTGTTAATATACTGATTTTTGATAAACAGCCGAAATTTGTATCAATTTTGTCTGCTTGCAATCAAAAATTGTTGTTCAGTGAAATACGTTTTATCGTATAGTCTTATTGGTCGGCTTCATAATTTAAAATATCAAAAGGAATTACTCGTTAGAAATACACAAATCATTCAAATTTATTCATTCCTAACGAATTGTACAAATGTATACGAACCAAAAGGAAACGAATTTGTTTTGTTATATTATTCTGAACATATAGTTATGTCATTAGAATTAGATAACAATAGCCGAACTACAAATACACAGCAACAAAATATTTAGTTTTGTACATTTTTATATCGTATATTATTATGCCATATCATCTTACACACTCGGTATGGTATTGTAGTATAATTTCTCTAGATATCAATTACAAGGACATTAGGCTATTGTTTGTTTAACATTTGTACCGAGTACACAAAAGCTCATTATAAAAGTTTACTCATTGTCATTGTACCTCTGTACACTAAAGCTTTTGAAAAAATTGCCATCAATCGAATATGAATACACGATGACGATACGGATATATCATATACATTTTGTATATATGGCACATGTACGTACATGAAAAAGGTATACCTTTACATACCTCAAAGATGGTATAAGATTATTTTGTAAAAAAGGATATCCATATCAGAATAAATAATTAAATTTTAGGTTTTAAGGATAAATAAATATAAACAGAAATAGATTTTTATTTGATTATATCTCGGTTCTAAATTGGTTTCGATTTCAATTTAGATATGTAGGATCTTATAAAAAGCGAAAGTACCTGAACAAGTCATAAATTATCTATGCGTATGTTCAAATGTGCGTATTACACAGTTTAATTGTGTAACCTTTAACTTACTTGAGTCGACAATAATTGCGCAGAACAAAAAAAACACAAATTCAGTGCTCAGGGGGCCTATTCTCGAATTCCACATCCATTTTCCACATGTGGACAACTGTCAAAATTCATAAAAATTGAATTTTTTCGGTACTAAGGGAATATTTCCGAATGGGTATAAGCAGGTGGAAAAAATTCCCCATATAGGAAAATGTCCGTGACGCGTGTGTTTTATATACGAATTACAATTTTCGAACGTTTTTGTGTGAACTTTGACAGATGTCCACGTGTGGAAAATGAATGTGGAATTCGAGAATAGGCCCCCAGGGACTGGAGAATTTTAACATTGAAAATGTTTTCTTTAGTTTTATTATTACATACTGAAATGTCGTTCATGTATTTATAAGTACAACCGAATATTTTTTATTTGTTAGGGAAGGCACACAATTTAACAGAAATTTCATCTGGTGCAGAGCTGGTGGATAATGGACGAAATACAAACGTAAATATTAATAAGACGTTGTGATTGAATATTGAATAATAATTGAAGATTTTGGTTAGAGGTTTGAAAAAGATATGTTTTAAATTGTTCACAAAAAAATTTGGGATTGAGTCAGATCCAACTCCTTTATTAGATTTTAAGCCATTAAGTACACTAATTAAATCCGAATCAGAACAAAGTAAATCAGAAAATTGATCTGTTTTCCGTATTGTCACACCAGGGGCTATTGAACTAAAGACACTCTTAAAATTATCAGCAAATAAATTGGGAATTACAGATTCATCAGAACTACATTGATGAAGAAACATAGAAGATGGAAAATTTGGTTCAGGAGATTTTTTGATATTATTTACTAAGGTCCAGTTTAGCTGCGTTAGAAACCCTGAACAACATTGCTTTTTAATCAAGTGATCATGGATCTTCAAAACGTTTAGCTTATTTAGAATTTATTCTGCTTTCTCAAAAAGTTGTTGCAGAAATTAACTTTGTTGAACTGAATTGCTGTATGCATGCAATGAGTGCATCACATTGATATACTAACTGCCTCTGGTAATAAATCTTATTACTATTCAAAAAATTTCGATCTTACGAGTAGAAAAAAATAAATCGAATGTTCTTCGATATGTTTAAAATGATGATTTGGTACAAAACCGGCCAGTTGGCAAGCGTAGTTGAACTTTAGGATGACGCAGTTTTAACTCTGGAATTATTGGTGGCTTTTCAAAAAACCCTAAAGAAAAAAGATGCACCATCCTATTAAAAACACATCGTGTTAATCGAAACACAATTAAAATGGTCTAACCACCGGTAGCATATTAGAAATTACATGAATTAATTAGCATTCAACAAAAAATTAATAAAAAGTAAAAATTAGCTTACACACAGAGCAGTGTGAATATCGTGAAGAAGAAAAAAATTGTAAGAGAATTCATCTGTTTTAGTACGATTCGCTAGTACTTAAAGCTCAGCACATTCTGTATATATAGAATGTAAATTGTGGTATAATCAGTCCAGTCGCCGCGGCCTGATGAGAAGATTGATTTTTTCATAATCATAAGCTCATCAGTTCGAAACTGGATTGAATTCTCTTACAATCTTCGAAACATATTAAAAATCATTTAAAAACACATGTTTTTCAGATCTACATCACGCATTTCCCATTCAAAAATTCGCTTGTCAGCTTCATTATGTAAATAAAATACAAGCTTAAATTCTTAACTGGCGGTTGAAGTAACATTAACGTACGGAAGCTCTCCACAACACAAATACCTCAGACTTATTACAGTCAGCCGATTTACGAAGTATCAGCGTTTGCAGATAACACACCTTGTCATTAACAATTATAAAAAAATAATTTTGATCTGCTTTTAGTTTTAAGCCGTACAGACTACGGCTATAAAGTAGACTATATAAATGCCTAATTTGACTTTAACCCTTGACCCAAAGATTTTGAACATGTTGATTAGAAAAAACAAAATAATTATGAAAATAAAAGCAAGCAACATTAACTTCCTACATCTCAGATTGCAATACTTTCCTCAACATGTATATCTGGAAAGGAAAATTCACTTACACGTCGGAGTAAAAATTTTTTGGAGAAAATCGTAAAATTCATTTATAAAGAGAATTTTGAATATTATAACGGATTTAAATTAAACATTTTATGATAATTTATGCTAAATTATGGTTGAATTTTCTTTTTTTTTTGGTTTTGTTTTTTACTTTTGGCTTGCACGATTTACATAAATTTTGTAATTTAATTTAAGGTAATACGTGTATGACATCATTATTTTGTGATCAGGTGTTCTTATATTAATACAATAGGGATTAAGGTAATGTTAATTTAGTTTATTCTTAAACTGGAAAGTATTTTAGACAGATAAATCAATGCTGAGGAGAGAGGCAATTATCCCGAGCCCCGAATACTTAGAGGCCTTAAATGATTCACATTTAAAATTAAAAATTGTGAAGTGATGGAAATATAATATTATCACAAGTATAGAAACTTTATAACTAGCCTTATCTACAAATTACAAAGCAAATGACAAAAATACTGAATAACTACGAATATAGAAATAAATACGGAATAAATAATAAATAAAAGAATAATTCGAAAAGGTCCTGATTTTGGACTAGTGGAAATAAGGTTTCAAGCGGGTTACATTCGTCCAGCCTACACAATTACCAGGCAAATTTAGTGGTAATTAAACAATTTAGTGGTTAAAATTAGAACGAGAAAGTTAGAGTTTTTCGAATAATTTTCACCTTGTGTCAGGCTGTTCTTACTGGAAAAATCATGAAGCTTCTAGAAGTTTGGTTTGAGTATCTAAAAAGACGAGCGAAATCGAATTGGATTTATTCGTATTTGGAAAGCGACAGTGTAAAAATTAGAGTGATTCAAAAAGTGAATTTAGTTTTATTCACATTTCAAAATCCAGTGATTCGCAAGGCAAAAACGTAACAATATTTAATAAGTCACTACTAAACAATCTGTGCTTTTCAGATGAACAAACCTGGCTGAACGAATAGTTTTTCAGTTAATGGAATGCTAATGGTTGTTTGGTAGCTAGTTGGTGATTTGAAAATAATCTGTAAGTCATAGCTATTGCTGTTTGACGGTAGCTGAATACTAACTACTTAAACTTTTTGTCAAAGCAAAAATGTCATCACTAAAGCAACAACAAATACCGGCTGTCAGTATTTTAACAAAATACATAGGTAAACACTTGAACAGTATGGGTATCTCTCGAATTTAAGAATGAAACTACAGTTAGAAACGAATTAGTGCCAATTAGTGCTCTTTGGAAAAAATTAGTGCTAGCCAGGAAGCGAGCAAATGGGAAACAAATTTTCATATTTTTCTTGAAAGACCGTAATAAACTCCAAAAAATAAACCTGTATTTAAGCTGAAACCAGACAACTAATATCAGCTAACCTAATGGTTTCCATTCGTAAACACATTGAACAAATTGGTGCTTTCCACAAAAAATATAAATTTCCACAATTTTCATTCATAAAACGATGGTAAATGAATATTAATCAATACCCCTAAATGATACTATATCGAAAATCCGAGACACATTATTCGTTCAATTATTTCAGATTTGAGCAATATAAATAAACGATGCTTAGTCTTATGTCCATAGAAGTGTCAATTCAAGTAACGTGACAATAGTCGTGTAACGTAACTTCAAAATTGGTATTTGTATCTGACGTATAAAGTGACTTTAAACGTAAGGAACGACTAAGAGAATGGCAAAATTGATGCGACATGACTTTAGTCATGCAAAATAACTTAACAATGATAATTGGGCTTTTATTTAAACTATTTCCGGCAAAAATGTTCTAGAAACCAATAAAAATGTTTTGTCTGATTATAAGTTCCATTGCGGTATAGATTCGTAGCCATTAAAAAAAAGTAGCGGTTGAATTTGTGCAAATGTCACAACAGTTATTACGTCTAAAAAGGAATATTAAGATTAAATTAACTAAATATCAGGTCAGGCCACGATTATATTCCTCAACAACCTTACCACTCAAAATTATCCCCACATAGACACTTTAGCATTCTTAAAGGCATCGGACCGGTTATTTTATTTTAATTAATTGGAAATATTGCAAATAATTCCATGCAACATTCCAAATTAATATGTTTGTGGTACAAAACTTCAGTTGCATGACCAAGACAGATATGCTTCACTGTTCCGTGCTACGGGTAACCCAAATCACGCTCTAAAATTCAGGTAAATTATGGTCATAATATTAAAACATTCCTATTAAAACAGATCAGATTCAATAACCTCTCAACATTTTGAACGGTTTTTGAAACAATATATGACCCTCATATTTCGATGTTATAATACAATAAAATAAAAATTATGCTACATTAAAAGATATGATAAAATAGAAATAAACGAAAAATCTTTCAAAGGATCTTTTGTCTTACATAAAACTGAAAAAGTAAAAATCCACTTAACTTGCAAATATAATTTCCACCTTCTTATTTTAAGGTGTATCGGTACATATTTTCTCATATTTCTAAAGAAAGCAAATTTTATTGTCTTACATTTATTGAGCATAACACCATGATGTCCTCCCTGCACGATGTACCCATGTATTTTTTGTTGTACTTTATGATGCTATCTGCAAAATAACCAAAAAAATCTTTTATACGCATCTACACTATACAGAACATGTTAGGTACTTCGGTGTTCGGTCTGATATTAACGAACAAGATTTTTGTTATTATCCTTTTGTCTAAAGAGTTCTAATTAAATAATTAAAATTTATCTTATTTCTGCTCGGTAACAATTATATAAATGAAAACGTAAGATTATTTTTTATGTACTAAATTTCCTATTTATAGATATAATGGGTACACACCTAAAAGTTTCATAGTTTTTAGGTTTTTACCTCTCTCTGCAACGATAAAAATTATAAAAAAAAATGTTCAGAAAGTTTTCTTTTACTGCTACACCATTAAAACTTATATAATGTATGTACATTGTACATGTCTCAAATGATTTATGTGCATGTACAAGACTATTTGTGGTTTATGTATGGTTATGTGAACAAAGTCCAGTTAGTGCGTCAAACTTTTCGTTAGCAGAAGTTTCGGAACAAAAAATTCAACAGAGACATAATTTGTTATGTTTGAGTGCGAGGGAAGATAGGAAATAATACTTAACAAGGGCAATCAAAGAATGTTATGACTGGATTAGGACAAGATAAACAAAACCAACAACAATCATTCATCTTCGTTTATCAAAACCTCGATTTTTTTTATCTTGCGGTTCTCATACACAAAGCAACACTTTTGTTTATAAATACGATAAGCATTTATCAATGTTTGATTAGTTATTTAACAAAATCATGACAACAACATCGCCGTACATTTATATCATAGAATATTATAAAACGCTGGAAAAGGATCCGTCGCGTGATGATTTACTAAAATATTATCGCAATAGTTCAGTGCTACGGATAAATGGCAAGGAATTTAAATCGGCCAACGATATTGTGACGCAACTAATCGATGACGCGACCAAAACCAGTACACACACCTTTGACTTGCTTCATCAGAAATCCTTAATGTTGGATGAATGCTTGGTATTGGTCACCGGCAAAATGGATCCAGATACAGAGCGAGAGAAAAAATTTTCAGCAATGTTTTTGATTGAGGACGTGCATGGTGAAAATGGATGTTTTATAAGTAAACAATTTGTGCGCTATTAAAATTTGGTTTTTATGTTGTTTTTTTCTAAATTTTAATGGGGTCAATAAAATTTGAAATTAACTATTGCATCCTAATTAAAAATATTTTTTTTTGGTTTTGATTTAAGTACTGTGATTTCAAGATTAAAATAAATATTTCGAAAAAAATGAAAGGTGGTTGCCATTAACTGGTAATCGCAGAGATGGTTCCCGAAATCTTTGTATGGCCCGTCAAACATGACTTATCAAAACGTTTTAGAAGTGAAATTTAGTGAAATCGAGGAACCACTGTGCGAAACTCTGTGCTATTTTACTGTCTCTCTTTGTTTCCTGGTTGATTAAATGGTATATAATTTTGAGGTCTGAATTAAACTTGTGAATTTCCTATTGGATGTATTGGTACAGAAAACCTGATGGGTCATCTTATCTCCATTACTATGGATTGTACAGCCAGGTATTGAGAATAAGACCATCTAACAGAATTCAAAATTAAATACGCTACAGTTATAAGATTCGTAGCCCAAACAGTAATCAAAGGAAGATCCACTATAACTAATCAAATACTGCTTCAGTCAGTATTGAATTAATCACAATAATCTGCAGTTTGCACTCATGAAAGAATATTTCACTGACTTTCACTTAAAATTTGGTTAACGGCAGGCAGATCCTAGCTAGCTTATGAGACAACATCTGCGTCGTATTTATCAACTCGTGTTATCCACCTGTTAGCTGCGAATGAATCAGACTTTTATGTAGACGATTGACTTTCGGGACGTCAAACATTGGATAAAGGTGTTTCAATCCACGACGAATTAATAAAAATGTTTTCATCAGCAGGAATGAGTTAAAGAAAGTGGTATTCTAATTCGAATGATTTGTTAAACCATATTCCAATGGAGAATCGAGGAGATCTCAATGAATTGAATGTCAACGAACCGACTAAAACCTTGGATTTACGTTGGTCACCCTTATTTGTCGAATTTACATTTTTAGTTCAGCTATTAGATGACAGTAATAGCATATTACAAAGAAATCAATATTTTCTGATATTAGTAGTTTATTTGATCTGTTAGGGCCCTGGGGCCTAAAATTCTTATTACGGATACTGGCATATCCGAGAACTTAAGAGTAATTTGGATTGATTTCTGAAGCGGTTTATGAGTTTTAAATGATTTGATTATCATTCCACGAAACGTAAGTGATTTAGATATACACGGTTTTAGTGATAAATGTTGGAGAAAGCATAAGGCGCGTGTGTATATTTTCGTTGCAAGAATAGTGATGGTAGTGTAGTTATAAATTTGTTGTGTAGTAAATTAAGGGTGGCTCCCTTGACTGCGATCTTGCTTCTTGTAAAGTTGACTCAATTAATCGTAGCGTCTGTCAAGATAAATGTTGGGAAGTTAATTTTATGGTCTGGTTCAACAATTGCCTTGTCCAAGTTCAAAATTCCACCCTACAATTTAAAAATGTATACATGTTTGGCCAATAGGGTGAGCGAGATTTTGGATTGTAGTAAATATGTATATCAAATTTAAACACATCGCTGGGAAGACAAATCCTGCTGACTTAGTGTTTAGAGGGGTTACATCTCATGAGATTGGCCTTTTGGATGCTTGGTAGAACGATCCCTTGTTTTTGAAAGATGAGCGGTCGAAATGGCCAGCTAGTAAAATAGAGATTTCCAAACACTCACGCCGTGCCTTTTAATTCTGTAAAAGTAACAGATATTTTCAAGATTAAAGACTTTAGTTCAATAGTAAGACTCAAACGCGTTCAGGTTTAATGTTTTCGTTTCATAAATAAATACATTAGAAAGAAGGCGGTTTGCACTGGAAGCTTGGAGGCTTGCGAGTTAGTGGCCGCATTGTCATTTATCATTAGAATGTGAGATTGGATTGTTGTTAAAAAATAAAACTTTGCCAAAAAACAGTAAATTGGTTAGTTTTTCGGCATTTGTCGACGAAGAAGGAATGCTTCGAGTAGGAGGAAGGCTAGAGAAAAGCAGTTTAGATTACGATCAAAAGCATCAGTTGACTTTACCAAAAGATCATAATCTAACAACGGTAATGATTCGTCATCAGCATATAAAAAATATGCTCGGAGGAGTTCAGCGTACGATAATCGGTGTTGATTTCTGTGGACCATTTCTAGCTACATATAAAGGACAACGAAAGGATACACAAAACAAATTTTACATTTGCATTTTGCTTTGTAAGTAAGGCCGCCGTTCATTTAGAATTGGTGGTTGTTTTTTTTTAAGAAGAGGAGAATGCAAACAAAGATGTCAAAGAGACGGAAAATTTGCTCTGGAGCAATTCGCACCGTACATACGTGCTGTTTTGGATCTTTTTTCGGGACGAATAGGATTAGGTGTGGAATAATGTTACGAAGACACCTGAGTTACTAATAGTATCATGTCAATAATTATAAATAACATTAAGGCGAAATGTTTATGTACACCCGAATTCTAGTTTATTGAAGAGTATTTGTGTATACAAATACAGGCATTTCATGTTGAATGTTAATTCCTATTTAACACGCCATACATTTGAATTGTAATTGGTAAACGTTTACTTACACAAGTAATTCGAACGAGATACAGTGAAGAATAAATAATGCGATTTATAGTTATCATTCAAAGTGTGAAGTTTACTATAATTGTGTTTCGTGATAATTTTGTAATTTTAGCATTCGTTTGTGATAATAAATTTAAGCTTACGAGTAATATTTTTAAAAGGTAATTTTGAAATAAAACAAATATTTTTATTTTGTATAAGAATTTTAAAATTTCTCGTATTATTTCTGTTCAAATAAAATATTGTTTCACACTTACAAGATAATAGTCATAATAATATTCATTCTAATGGTAATATGTATAATAATAATAATAATAGATGACAATAATTATATATAATAATAAGATTGCGTGTCTAGACACCAACAGCTTAAAAATCATTTAAGGTTACATACATACTTTGAAAAAATATCTATAATTTTGTTTCTATATAATACAAAAGATAACGATTTCAAAGAGCGGATCTGTATTTATAATTAATAATTCGGATGGGTCCATTTTAATATCGTTACAAAATTATTTTGGAAAAACATTTTAATAATAATTCTCGTTAATTTACAACTAAATTTTTCACAATCTTTTATTCATTTTCATTTTTTTTTTTTTTAAATATGAAATCAAACAATATTGAAAAAAAAAATATAACTTTGGTATTAAAAATAATAAATGATGATAATTAACAGAATAACAAATAAATTAATTATTAAGAATGCATTGATCCGTATGTCAGCCGCGCATCCCCAAGCCTCAAATCATTTTTTTATCATTTCAAACTATTTAAAAAATATTTTTAAATAAATAAATGGCACAAATTTTTTTTTTGTTTATCTGCCCGAAACTTAAAAAACAAACGATATAATATGTACATAAGATTATTGAAATTAATGGTATTAATAAATCGAAAACAATATAATTTAATTTAATGTGCTAAAATTATTGCGAGCGCCTAATTGTTGTGACTCGATTCTATATAGAACTCGAGATAATTTCGGATCGAATCAAACCCAAGGTAATGTAGTACACACCCAAATGATGTAACAATAAATAAAATTTTTGTTATTTATAATAACTTTCAGACTAAATACTAAATTAGTAATTATGTATTTTTTTTTTTTTTTTTTTTGTAATTATGCTTGTATAAAAATTTAGAAATAATATAAAATGATAAAAAATTTGGTTTCTCTGATACATTTTGTGATTTTGATTGGTAAGCGCCGTCAATATTGTCGATTGTCTTAGTAATTACGTAGATAGAGTTGCTAGTAAAAACACCAATCATAATAATTATATTTGTAATAACACAAAAAATATTTAAGATTTCTAAATTCTTATATGTATGAATAATAATATAATGTTATATAAATTTATTGAGCTACATCTAAAAATTAAATATTTTGATTAAAACTATCTATACAAAAATCCACTTTTATCTTTAATATACAATTTGATTATTAAAACCAAAAACTAATGCTAGTAATTAAATAAATAAACCGATTGATCAAATAAATTACACAGCTGTTAAAACAGACATATTCAAATTATTTGTATTTGCATTTTCCACAACGTCTTGACTTGTCTGTGGCGACGTGATATTCGACGAATTCTCAGAAGACGACGACTCGAACGCAGTAGCGGGCGATGGAGCCGATGATGAAGACGATGATGTTATAACACTTAATAGCGTATCATTATTATTATTATTATTACGTTTATTATCACTTTCATTATTATTGTAACCATTTTTGTGATTACTAGTTGTTACCGACAAAAATGCATGTTTTATATTGGTCGAATTATTTTTTTGTTTAATTTTTGATACATCATCATCGTCATCATCCTCATCTTCATCGTTCATTTCACTTTCGATCACGGTATCTAATTGATTTGAAGCTGGTGTGGCACTATTTAAATCAACCGTTACCTCCATTAATGATGGGGCCAATGGCGATGAACAAATGGAGGAGGATGAATTTGTATTTATTGTGTAACTATTAAATTTGGATGGAAATAGTTTTGGGGTTGTACGACCTTCATACGAATCAGGACTTGGGCAAATGGGTGATGGAGTTTGGCATATTGATGGTGATGGACCTCTGTAAATAGAAATAAAATTATAAATTAATTAACTTAGATTGAATAAAGATACAACGTAAATTAATAGGTTACCAATTTCTTAAACCAGAAGGCGAACAAGGTGAAGAAAGAATTTAACAACTTTTGGGCTGCGTGGTGATTTCATTAGTAACATAATCATGGTGCCGAAAGGAAAAAACGTACTCTAACCGAAGCGACAAGGTAAATTGGTAATTAAAACTGAACTTGATAACAAACTTTGGGACTTGTTAAACACACCAAGCAGATACAATAAATACTTGGTAAGCAGTAAAAAAAAATCAAACGTTTCGTAATCAGTGTTTCAAAGTCATGTAGACTGGAATCTCAACAGCAGCAGAAGAAAACCCTCACCTGAAATTCGTAGAAATGCGGCATAAAAAATATTCGACCGAAGCCAACATAATATTAAAAAAATTTGTTCAAAACACAAAATGTCCATTAAAGAAAAAACAAAAGATAAAAATGTATTTTCTTTAATGAAAATTTTATCATTTTAACAAATTTTTTTTAATTTCATACATTTGAACCATTTTTTAATAATTTGTCAAAAAATGGAAAGGTCGGAAGTTCGGATTGCAAAATTTCTGGGATACAGCCCAGGGGCTAGCTTCTGATGGAATGACAATTGTTTATTTTATTTTTATTTATGACATTTTTTATTAATATAAAAGAAAATCTCTAGAAAACATCAATTTTTAGTAATAATGGTTTTAACTCGATTTCGTTAGTTAAGCAATTTGGGCCGTATTCAAGCTGTTTGACACCGTTTATAGTTCTGTCATTAAGTAAGGTTAGATCAATAGATCTTCTTCGCTTCGTTTAAGTAAACAGACTTCTAGTGAAACTCGTTCGTCTTATTTTCGTATACGGTTTTGGTAAAATAAAAAAAAAAGTTAAAAAGTACCTACGCCATTTATTGAAGATGTCCAGGATCAATTAACGACTACAAGGTAATAAATTTGGTCTGAAACTGACTGAAACAACAATTATATTGAACAAAACAAAATTATTAATGACGACCGGAAATATTTCCCGTGAGGAAATTTTGTTAAAATATTATAAATGAGATGAGCAAATCAATAATGAAATGTCGACATTACAACACTCTTGTCAATTTCAGTGAAATAATTAACTGGGTATTTCCAAAATAATCTGCTTGTTAGCCACAAATTTATGAAATCGTTTTGACAAAGAAGAAGTTGTTTTATCTACATAGGGATAAATATGTACTTAGTAGTTTGTAGTGCATAATACGACAGAAATCGAAGTATGCAGAACCTTTGAAAAAGTAAATTAAAATGCAAGACAATGCAGTTATTTACATCAACAACAAAAAAAAATGTTTACCTTTCCGTGAATGCCTTCTTAAACGGTGGCGGTGAATGACTGTACCCGCAATCGTCCATTTCACATTTTCGTTTTACACCACTAAGGCTACTGGGCCGAAGTGGAATGGGCGACATTGAGCGTCGCGTTTGAAATGTTTTCCGCGTTGGGGACGGTGACATACCATAAAGACATCGAATTCCATTTCTAAAATACAACACAAAAAAAAAACTTAATTTGGTAAATACATTATGTTATTTTGTAAACTTTACCTTGTTGGTGATGGGCTCGAACAAATCGGTGGCCCACTCGGAAGACTAACATGTAATGGATTTGTCATCGAATCATCAATTTTGCACGACCAATTCTCAGCACAAATTGTCAAATCCTCACAACTTTGTGACATTTGAATGGCCGTATGAATTTCACGTTCATGATTTACCTCACGACTATTTGATATATCGGCACATTCCTCTTGACGCAGCTGAGATACCCGGGCTATTAAACGTGGACCACCTGGACTCCCATTGCCTGCGCTTAACGGGCTAAAGCTACCCGAATGACGGCGAGCACGAGGCCCCATTATATTAAATAAAGATGTGGGCGGTCCAGCGTCACGTACCACCATCTGTACACTATTTGTAACATTCGGCTGTTGTTGTTGAGCGGCTGATGCCATTTGTGGTGTTGAATTTGGTTGCAAAATGTTATTGATCATGGGGGCACTAGAACATCGTTTCAATGAATTGGAACAATCTATATCCATAATATCACACAAATTTGTTTTATGAATAAATCAATACATATTGTTAATTAATATTAAGTGGCACACATAGCCCAAATCTACAAAAATTAATTAAAAACAAATCGAATTATACGTTTGCAAATCGTAAAATGTCACACGGATTTTTTTCTGCTGCTGCTGGTTCTCAATTTTCAACACCACACAAAATGAAGACTGTCATTTGTTATTTTCGTCTTTTATAGTAATAAATTTTTATTTTTTTTATGTTATTTGATTAATTAAAAATCAATATTACTTAACAAATTAGTTCAAAATTAATTTTATTTTATTATTTCATTAAACAAAATCATAAATAAAAATTGTAAATTCACTTTTTCGTAAAAAAATTTTTGAACCACACAAAATCTACAAAAAAAAATTTTTTTTAATTTTGCATTTTTAAGTCAAGACACAATAATGTGAGATTGTTGAAAAAAAAAGAATTTTTTGAAATATAAAATTTATTTTATACAATTATTAAAGCAATATTATGTATCTAAAATAATTAAATTATGCTTTCCTATTAATAAAATTTTATCAAACTCAATTAATTTCTAATAAAACAATGATGAATTTTAGTTTTTATTTTTACCCGAATCAATTTCCACTTTAAAAAAAAACACGAAAAGTTTGTGTAGCAGCGAAAAAACAAAACAACGAATAAAAATTTGATCTGACGGGTTGTACGGAAATCGGACGAATTGAGCGCCCGAATGTAGAGAAATAAGCCAAATTCGAATTGTTGATCTGTCAAAATTGAGTAAAATATAGCTCGAGTAAGCGGTTAATTTAAATTTTTGACAGGTCTAGACTTTCTTTTCTTAGTTTTGACACATTTTCGTTTTGCCCAAATTTATATTGAGCACAATTATTTATGTATGTTCAAATTTAAAATAATAATGAAATAATTCGATATTGGATTGAATTATTAATCAGTTTTGATATGTTAAGGTTTTAGGATTTCCCCTATGTATGAATGATTTTACGTAAGCTACGAAAATTAGCTTAAAAACGTTTTAGCCGTTATGTTTTAACGATCCAAGTAAAATGACTTAAAAATAGATTAAAGTTTCAGATTTATAATTTGGAGGTAAATCCATATATAAACTTCAAATCTATAATCCAAGAATTAGCTACTTCTCAATGACTAAAATATGCCGATCAGAAAATTCCTTGTTCTAGGAAATTTTCATGATAAGTCGACTGCCAGTTTCTGCTCCAAAATTCTGCCTGTTTCTTCTACATTCTATCATCGGGGATGAATTTCCTCTCGCCCTTTTCCACATTTTAAAAATGCGATTTCGGCAAAAAACATCGTTCGATGTGATTTCACACTCTTGACCAAAAATAAATAAATATTAAAATTGAACTTCAAATTCATTTGAATTTTACATGACGTGTCTACAAAACCATCTACGGACCATGGATAGAATTTTATAACAATCCACAGTTAACGTACTATGCAGCAGATCTCCGTTGGTTAAGCCATTCATTCATCTTATGAGGAATCACATTTACGGAATGCGGTCAAGATGAAGATTGTTCAACTCTTTGTCCTGCTTCCATAATATATTTCCTAAATATTGATGTGCGAGAGCAAGATACTTCTATCCGAAGAGTAGTACATCAAAATCTATCGATCGACGTTATATGTACATATTAATAAACTAAATTTTACGGGAAATTTGCCAAATTTTTGCCCAATTTTTTATTAACGGCTGCGAGAATTTCCCGTAAAATTTGAATATTTCATTCATTACTCGCTTGAGCAGCGCTAACTGTAACACTACTCCCGATTCCCGAATAAGCGGATAAATTATTTGTCACTGGCACAGAAACGGCAAATTCAAAGTATACATACTTCATAACGGAACACAATTTTTTTAACGACCAAAATCGCATGTGGCAAAATTTTCATAATTGCCCCCACATACTAGTGAGGTCGCTGCATACAAAACGGAAAAGCTACATTTTGGAAAATCGCTCGTTCGAAAGTCGTCGCTTTCCATTGACAACAAAAACGGAAGCTAGATCAAAAAATACTAAACTCTTCATAGTAAAAATTGATCTTAGTTCAGTTTTTCTTTTAACTAGATTAGATTTTTGGCGTCAAGCATTTTGAAAGTTTTTAAGGGGGTATATGAGAGATCAAAAATAGTATCAGCCAAGCTGAAAGCCACCAATGCTGTTATTGTCAAATCCAAAAGTAGTTCTATTTGTATTGCTAGTATTTACTGCCCACGGAAGCACTCAATGAAAGAAAAAGATTATCTCGAGTTCCTCAGTAAATTAGGAAAACGATTTGTACTTGGAGGAGACTTTAATGCAAAAAATGTCCACTGGGGATCCAGATTAACAACGACTAAGAGTAAAGAACTCCTAAAAGCTATCAGAAAATGCAGTTGTGAAGCCCTCTCAACTGGAAAACCAACCTACTGGCCAACTGATCCAAACAAAGTACCAGATCTGATTGATTTCTTTATAATAAAGAACATATCTGTAAATTATGTACAAGTAGATGAAAGCCACGACTTAAACTCTGATCATTCACCAATACTTCTAACATTAAGTGAAAAAATCATTCAGAAAGAAAAAAAACCATTCCTAGTAAATAATCACACTAATTGGGCATGCTTTAGACTATCGCTAGAACAAAAAATTAACTTAATGGTTCCGTTAAAGACTGAAGAACAATTAGACAAAGAAGTTCACAAATTTGTAAAAGATATACAGCAATCAGCTTGGGAAAATACTCCTGAAATTAAAACGAACATCAAGGGAAACAACTACCCTATAGAAATTAGGGAACTCCTCGCAGAAAAAAGAAGAGCGAGAAGAGTATGGCAACAAACAAGGGCCCCCAAGATAAAACTCATTTGAACAATCTCACTCAATAATTAAGACGAGAGATCAAAGAATTGAAAGATGAATCAATCAGCAACTATTTAAGAAAATTAACTAATGATAACAGTACTGATTATTCTCTTTGGAAAGCAACCAAAAGAATCAAAAGACTAATAATGCAGATTCCCCCAATAAAAATAGTAGGTGAGAAATGGGCTAGAAATAATGAAGACAAAGCTGAGAATTTGCCGAACACCTCGAAAAAATATTCCAGCCACATGAAGACCAAACGTTGGAAGCCGAGATAACTGAACAAGCTGTGCAAGAAAGTAAAGAAATCCTACCGACAACACCAAAAGAAGTCATGCGTGAGATAAAAGCTAATATGAATACGAAAAAAGCTCCTGGGTACGATCTTATTACTGCAGAAATCTTAAAAGAACTGCCAAGGAAAGCTCTGGTGAAACTCACCAATCTTATAAATGCAGCATTTAGAATCAAATGTGTACCAAGCTTATGGAAAATTGCAGAAGTAATTATGATCCCAAAACCTGGGAAACCACCGCACATAACATCGTCTTATAGGCCAATTTCGCTATTGCCAGTCATGTCCAAACTCTTTGAGAAGCTTCTGGTAAAAAGATTAAATCCGATAATCGAGAGTAAAAACTTGATCCCAAATCATCAGTTCGGTTTTCGCAACCAACACTCAACAATTGATCAAGTACACAGAATAACCAGTATAATTGAGAAAGCAGTAAAGGAGAAAAAAGTCTGTTCAACAGTATTTCTAGACGTTGCACAAGCGTTTGATAGAGTGTGGCATGAAGGACTTAACCACAAGTTAAGGAATCTTCTACCAATGCAATTTGCTAAGATACTGGAATCATACTTGAAAGATAGGTTCTTCAGGATTAAGTTAGATGATACATTTTCTGAATTGAAAGAATCAATGCAGGAGTTCCACAGGGCAGTGTATTAGGGCCGGTTTTATACCTACTATACACTTATGATCTTCCTACATTAGAAAACAACACGGTGGCAACTTTTGCAGATGATACGGCGATCTTAGATGTTGGAAAAAGCAACGAAGAATCAACACAGAAGTTACAATCAGCTATAACTCAAATATATAAATGGACAAAAAGATGGAGAATAAAACTAAATGAAGCTAAATCAGTTCACATCAACTTTACAAACAGACGAATTGAACATATTCCGATTACCATAAATCGGGAAATAATACCGCATGCGAACACAGCTAAGTATCTCGGCATGACCCTGGATGCTAAACTACGATGGAAAGCACACGTCAAGAAGAAAAGTGAAGAATTAAGACTTAAATACAGAAAAATGTATTGGCTGATGGGAAGGAACTCTTCTTTATCAACATACAACAAGCTTCTACTTTATAAGCAAATATTGAAACCGATTTGGACTTATGGTATTCAGCTTTGGGGTTGTACCAAACAGAGCAACGTAAATATCATCCAAAGATTTCAGAATATGGTATTAAGGAACATCGTTGATGCACCTTGGTATATCAGGAACAGTGACCTTCATAGGGACCTTAAAATGAACCTCATCTTAAATGAAATCCAGGAAAAAGCACGGAGACACGAAGAAAGGCTCCGCCAACAAGTGAACATTGAGGCAACTCAGCTCCTAAGCATCACGAATTTAGTTCGCAGACTTAAAAGAACCAAACCTTTTGAGCTGGCGTGATTGTCAGTTTAAGCAGCATTATGCTAATCTAAAATCCACAACAAAGATGTGGTTTACTTCAATTTACCAAACACTATGGAACGCCAATGGGAAGAATCCATAGATTAATTTAAGTTAGTAAATTAAGTCAGAAACAAATTGCTCATTAGTCCAGGAGACTAGATTGTAATTACATAAAATAAATAAATAAAATTTATTTTAAATATAAAAAAAAAAAAGCGGTAGGATGAGAGATCAAAAATAGTAGCAGCCAAGCTGAAAGTCACCAATAATATCGTTCCTATTCTAAAATAAAAAAATAATTCGAAATTTTTAAAATTTTATTCATCTAAAAAATTATTTTTTTGATTTATAAACGTTAGATCGTAATTCTCCTGAATCAATTCAATTTTCAGCTCTTTACAATCATCGGCACAGTACACTGACAAATAATTTAGATAAGGAAATTTCTTAATAATTCGCCTTATTGTTTCCAAATCCTTAACAATCAGCTTCGAGGACAATTCAATATGTTTCAAGCCCATATTATTCAGGCTCTTCAATAGAATTTTATCGATACTCGTCATCCGATTGAATTCAGTAAGTTTAAAATTTTCTAAATGTTTTGCATTGCATGTGCATAGACGTAAAATATTTTCAATATCCAGCTCATTACCCGATACATAAAAATCCTCCAGCTTATTAAAATACCCGTTCAAATTTGAGAGGTTCATTAATGAATTTCGATTTGTCATTTGATTATCTGCACTATTGTCGATCAAGTTGTATTTAAGGAATTTTAGATTTGGACAATGGCGGCCAATGGTTATTAAATTTTGGAAATTTATAGGTTTCGTACAATTTGAAACGGACAGATAGATTAAATTTGCCCCTATTTTAATAAAGAAATTGTCGAATTGATTAGAAAAATTAAAATTAACTAAGCCTAAACTATAAAATACAAGATTTGAATTTAGCAATAAATTCATTATGTTTATGTGATTATCTTCGATATTGAAAAAGGCTAGGTACAGGTCTCGCAGGTTTTTGCATAGCCGAAGGATTTCTTTTATCGTATACTCGGTGGCATTAAAATGTCTCAAAATTCGCAAATTAAGCGATTCTATGTGGTCCATGTCTTTGGATATGACCGAACCTAGATCGGTATATGTAATGTCTTCTATCGTTGGAACGTTTATGAGTAGTTCGCGGAGACCTAAAACGAGACCTTGGCTTTATTATTTCAATTCATAGCTAAGCCTCCACCAATTATACACTCACCCGCATACGTAATACTATTCCGCGTTCCATTTCTTTGACTCCGCGGATCGTTTAACGTAATCACTTTAAGTTTCTTACAATCACACAAATACTTGAGCCCCTTATCTGTCACGCTCAGTGTAAACGCTGTAGCATTTGGACCCATCCTCATCCGTTCATAACGACATGTCGCTTTTAAATATTCCAAATTTGGACAGTACACAGATATTAAATTAATTATTTCATCGGTACAACTCAGCGCTAAATTAAGTTCGATTAAATCACGAAAGGATGTTCGAAACAGGCACTCCCAATAGGACAGACTCAGCTGTAGGTTTTTCGCTCGGAATTTTTTAACGTTCTGGTGTAACACGACTTTATAGAAATAATAGCTTATCATTGAATTATTCATCTCGCTTATTGAATAGTAATTAAGTATATCGTCTAAAATACTAAAGAATTCATTTGTTACATAAATGGTTTACAAAACTTTGGGACCTCAGGAAACAAGAGCTTACCTTGTGGGAATGTTAAAACAGAGGAACTCATTGACATTACTGATCCGGGAGCTTTTATTTAAAACTTGATATTTTTCTAGATTACGACAAAAATTAATAAGAATTGAACATGTAGATTTAATGGCAATACTATACAGGGAAGGAACTGATTTATATCGTGGCATTTTTATGTTAAATTTGTTTAGGTTTTCGCGAACTTTGACGCGATACAAAAGAAAACAAATTTTTATTTTTATTTTGACAGATGGATAATTTGATTTTTTTTGTAGGTTTTTGTTATTGTAGGGTTGCACAAAATATTTCTGAATAATCGGTAAAATATTTATAGTTCGGAATTATGGATCGTGGCTCATTTTTAAACGGTAGGTTTGAATATCGAATATGCACTTATGGTTTATGTCTGTACTAAATCATCAACTCGCAACTGATCTACCTATTTTTTCAAGAGCAGCTACAAGCAGTTACGTCAACATTCTCCGCTAAGTGATATTTGATAATAATTAACAACAATAAAGCTAAAATTTATTTTTTAAATATTTATTTTAATATTTTATCATCATAAATTTAAAAAATTAAACCACTATCGCATTATTTTTTTGTATTATGTGAATTAAAATTTTAGAGGTTATGTTTTTCTTATGTCATAATTTTTTGAGTGTTCCAAATCCAATCGACATTTAGCCGAGACATATTTTTCGCACTTTTAAGTATTTGCGGTGGTCGATTGGAAAACCACTAATAGTATAGCATAAATAAAAGGAATATAGCAAGATACATTAAGAATATAACTGGCGCTTAAAATAATCAGCGGTAAAAAATGTAAAATCGTTGATCGTCGCATGACTTATACTACCATACATTTAAATTGTACAATATACCTAAATTTGAATTTGTGTGTATGTAGGTTTATGCATATAGAAACTAGAATGAAGAACATAGCCAGTAAATGGATAAAGAAAAATGAAAAAAAAAAATACTTTATTGAAATGCCTTAGAAAAGAATAGAATCAAAACCAACAATCCATCCAAATTTTTTTTTATTTTTTATTTAATACGTCCACGTGCGCACACAAAGTGTTGTAGTTTTAATTATGTTCCTATAATTGTTGTACATTATTGTGAAGGAAAACAAAGGAGATTCTTTCGTTTTTATACTATACAAGTATAGTAAACAAAACTTTATGAATGAACGAAACAATAAAAAACGCAACCATATGATTAAGTTTCACTAGTATGTGTATATATTAAGAAACGAACGATCGTTTCCATACCATACCATTCGCTTATAGATTTTTTTATTTTTTTTTTATTTTGAGAATTTTGTCAGTGTATACTATTTTTATTTTTCGAATTATATTTTATTTGTGTGTGTACGCATTTAAAAATGCACATTATTTTAAAAAACCCAAATCTCTAAAATAAAGAAGGGAATAAAGATTTTTATTTCCTACGACACGAAAGCAAAATCATATGGAATTTTAAAATTCATGATTTTGTGTTGTCTTTATTTTCAATTTAAATGAAAATTTTTATTTATGAATATAAATAATTTGAAATTAAATATATTGAATACAATTTTAATTGAAATTAATAAAATTTTAACTCACAATTTTGCATTTTAGTAAATTGATTTTTATTCTCAAACGTGGTCAGGCTTCGTGTTTCTTTAAAATTTTATTTCGTACATAGATTACTATGTATACGATTAGTTTTATTACTTTACGCAAATGAACATAAATTGTTTAAAGGAGCACGAAGCATGATGATGTTTTGAGAACAAAATAACTTTATAAAAATGTAAAATTTTAAATAATTATTAATTTCAATCAAAATTGTTCGCAAATTACATTTCGATATATTTAATATCAAATTATTTATTTATTATTTGTAAATAAAAATGGTTTTTTTTTGTGCTGGGGAATTGATTTTATTGAAAAGATGTGAACAAGATGAAGGGGAAGAAGGGCAGAAGCAGTGAATTAAATTAAGATTAAATTAAAAATATTATGTCGGAGTTTTTTTTTGTTGGTACATATTAAGACCATAATATAGTTTGTATCGAAGCTTTTAGTTGAAAAAGCTATTGTGATTTTTTGTTGTTGTTCGATAAAGTGAGAAGAAGTATTGAGAATCTATTTTTTTCTGTAATGAACAAATTCAAAGAGGTGTTTGACTGACTGACTGGTTGTACCTGATTGGCTGATAAACTATCGAAAATAGATCTACAGTTGAATTTATCAGTAATAAATAAGTTCAAAGACACGCTGATTCACTGGTAAACGATCGAAAGTAGATCTACAATTCAATTTATGTAATGAATAAATTCAAAGAGATGACTGACTTGTTGATTGTGACTGAATGGCTCGTAAACTATTGGAAATGAACCTACCGTTGAATTTATCAGTAATGAATTAATTCAAAGAAATGATTGACTGGCCCGTTATGAACGATTGGCTGGTAAACGATCTGAAGTAGATCTACAGTTGAGTTTATCAGTAATAATAAATTTAAAGAGATGACTGACTGATAAACGATCGAAAGTGGATCTGCAATTCAATTGTATCTTTATCTGTAATGAATAAATTCAAAGAGATGACTCGGTGGTTCTGCTTGTTTGACTGGTAATGATCGAAAGCAAATCTGCAATTGAATTTATCAGTAATAAGTAAATCCAAAGAGGCGCTGATGGACTGATAAACGATCGAAAGTGGATCTACAAATTAAAATATGTAATGAATAAATTCAAAAAAATGACTGACTTGCTGATTGTGACTGAATGACTCGTAAACTATTGGAAGTGAACCTACTGTTGAATTTATCAGTAATGAATAAATTCAAAGAGATGACTGACATGCTCGTTTTGACTGGCTGACTGTTAAACGATCGGACTTATAACGTTCTTATTTAATATATTATAATTATTATTTATTTATTTATAAAATACAAACGTTTATTTTATTAGAACTTAATTATTTAAAGTAAAGTAAATACATTTCTTCTAAATACGCTCTCACGCCATTAATTATTTTTTAATAAAAACCAATTCGGTCGAAAAATTAAATTGAACTGGCTATATATTTTTTAAATATAATAGCATATACGTGTGTGTGTCGTCGTTGTACAAATTCACGACGATACCAAAAAGGGGAAATCTAAATATAATATAAATACCTATAATAAAATAAAAATCTTTTTCGCATTAATTTAGTAAACAAAGCTATAATAAGGGTTCGCACACGGTTGTGCAAAATGATAATAAACATGAAACATAGATTCCTCTCATTCAAACAAAAAAATTAAAATTCACAATATGAGTTGTGATTCTCGGTAGCGCGGTTCATATAATATTTAAATTCGAAATTATAAATTTATAATTGAATTTAAATTGATTGAATCGAAGTCGCTACAGGACTCCCCTCCAAGTTGATATTCAATTGAAAAGAGAATATTAAATGACAAAGTTAACTGCTTTGAAATCTTGGGACAAAAAATTTTGTTCCACTGAACTAACAATTCCGAAAGCAGGCTTTAATCTATCGATCGAGATATTATGATTTTTATCCTTGATCGAAATAATGAAATGTTTCCGAAGACGTCTGATAACTCTAAACGGCCCTTCGTACGGAGGAGAAAGTCTAACTCGAACCTTATCTGTCCTTATGAAAACAAAATCACAGTTGTCCAATGTTTTTGGTACAAATATGCCCTCTTGTTTCGCTTTACGCGTAGGAGACGGTATAAGATTCTTCATTGCATTCCGCAGTTGGTCGATGATCGTATTGTCAGGCAAGGGTGAAGGAGGATTATCGATAAAGAATTCACCAGGTAGCTTAATGGATTGACCATAAACCATCTCAGCTGGTGAGCACTTAAGCTCTTCCTTCACTGTGGCTCGAATACCTAATAAAATAATGGGTATTTCGGAGCTCCAATTAACAGTATTGCCTCTGGCCATAAGAGCAGCTTTAAGCTGTCGATGGAAGCATTCCACCATGCCATTCGCTTTAGGATTGTATGCTGTAGTACGAATCCTATGAGATCCAAGAAGTATTGTAAGTTCAGTAAATAGCTTAGACTCAAATTGAGAACCCTGGTCAGTTGTTATTTCTGCCGGGACACCAAAACGCTAGATGTAATTATTGACAAAAGTCGTGGCAATGGTATTAGCTGACATATTGCTCATGCAATACGCTTCAGGCCAACGTGTGAATCCATCAACACACGTTAAAATATATGAACAATTGTTGGAAACCGGTAATGGACCAACAATATCCAAATGGATATGTTCAAATCGACCAGGTGGAATATCGAAATGTCCATGTGGTGAGACTGTGTGCCTTTGCACTTTGGATCTTTGGCAGGATAAACAAGAATTAGCCCATTGGGTCACGTCTTTGTTTATACTTGGCCAAAAATATCGAGCCGTGATCAGTTTGCGCGTTGCGCGGACTCCAAGATGTGACAAGTTGTGCATTGAGTCGAAAATAATTCGGCGCAATGGCTCTGGCATATACGGACGGTTTTTACCCGTCGATATCTCGCAGTAGACTTCTAGGCCAGGCAACGTAAATAATTCTAGTTTAAAACTGGAAGTAGAACGGCGATCTATAAACCCAGATAATAATTTTTTGAGTTCGTCGTCTTTTGATTGTGCCAATATTATATCTTTATAATCGTAAAAAAATTTCGTTTGTGGCCGAGTCGATATTTAACGTACGTGATAGCGTATCTGCTACAACGTTTTCGATGCCAAGCACATGCTGAATGTCCGAAGTGAACTGACTTATGTAATCCAAATGTCGCGATTGGCGCGGATTCCTTTCAGTTTTGGATTGTATGGCTTTTGTTAGGGGTTTGTGGTCGGTGTAAATAGTGAAATCCTGACCTTCTATGAAGTATCTAAAATGTTTTACAGCAAGAAAAACTGCCAGAAGTTCCCGATCGAATGCTGAATACTTGATCTTGGCATTCGTTAATTTCTTTGAGAAAAATCCCAAAGGCTCCCATCTCTTCTTATTGAACTGTTGCAAGACCGCGCCAACAGCGACGTTCGGTGCATCAGTTGTTATGCTAATTTTCGCGTTCCCGATAGGGTGCGAGAGAAGAGTAATTTTACTTAATTCCGCAACTAAACCTGTGAATGCGATATTACACTCATCAGGCCAAGAAAAATTCTTGGGTGTTTTTGGTAACTTATTAAGTGTTGCCAAATGTGCATGAATCGGCGCTAACATTTCCGCAATTTTCGGAATGAATCGGTGATAATAATTTATCATGCCGATAAAGCGCTGTATATGTCTAATAGACGTTGGAGCAGGAAACTCCCTAATAGCAAGAATTCTTTCCTCAGATGGTAAAATTCCATCAGGAGTAATTTTATGGCTCAGAAAATTTAATGTAGGAACACCGATAAAAGTTTCTGTTTTGAATTTGTAGGCTGGGGTAAACATAATTTTGGTACAGCTGTCCGTTTAAGCTTGCGTTTAAGAATACAGCTTGCCTCAAAATGGTTTGAACAAATAAATATTCTCTTTTTACTGAATGGTAATATGCCACAATTTTTTAGCCAAAGTTCGTGGTTCGAATAATGCTTTGAATATTTAAAAAGACGAGCAGCATCTTTTAATTTAGAAATACAGTGCAAAACTGCACATTTAACACCCGACGGTCTACTCATAATAACAACAATGATATTTCGATAATACGAGTTCAAATAATTACCTATAAATCGATTAAAATGCAAAATAAATATCGGCAATGAAAAATTATCTAAAAACAATAAGTTTAAGAATAATAAAAATAAATTCGGTAAAATCTAATAACGAAAATCAGATTGACGACAGCGAAATAAAAACACAATATTCCTCTATTGTAAATATGTACATACTATACGGCTCAATAATCCAAAATTCAATAAATAGTAAAAATTTGGTATGCAACTACGAACTACGAACTTAAAATGCATACAGATGTATTATGTATTTATGTATATGCAATATTATGTAATTGAATTCAAAATATTTTTTTTTGCACCTGTACTGCTAAATGTATCCTATTTGGTTATATAATTGTAATTTGTTTAAAATACGGATATTTCGTCAAACTGGTTAGGTATATTAAAAAAAAAACCTAAACAACAAAAACACATTGAAAATTTCCTTAATGTTTTTTTTGTTATATACATATACATATGTATCTACAACCAGAACCGACTGTAAAAATATAGAAACGAAGTAAATAAATAGGGATATCTTCAATTTTATTATTTACATGATTTGGATTTGAAAACATTTGAATCCAATTCATTTTATAAAACAAAAACGGTTTTGTTTGCTACTCGTACATTAAAAACTAAAATAAAAAATTTTCTTTTACTCCTTTCTAGCTGTTTTTATTTAGTGTCTCGTTTTCGTGTGTAAGTTGAAACAAAAATAATTTCTATAAGTATACTAGTATGTGTTCAATATCAACACAATTTTACAATTGTTTATGTATTGTATTTTTTATGTTGTTAACTTGGTCGTCACTCGTCCGTATATAATAGCGACGATCATCGTAGTTCCAAAAATTGGAATATGTTGTGTGTCGCTACAAAAAAATTACCATTCAAGAAATACACCACTTGAATTATCTTATATATTCCTTTTATTTATGTAGTATAGTCATGTTTTATTTGACCTAGGAATTGGAATTGTATGTAATAGCTGTATTTTGTTGAGAAAAAATTAATTCGAATTATTTTGGAGTTATTTTTTTCTTAACAGAATAAGCCGCGAAATATTTTTTTCGATTTACTTTTATATTCTTTGTTGGTATTTTTTCTGTTTTTCATTCAAGCAGTTACGTATTTTATTTGTTCGAGCTCGAATTAAATAACTCAAATTTTTTGTTCGAATTATTTAATTCCTGTCACGTGCAATTGTTGTTGTAAATTTCTCAACAAAATACAGCTAATAAATATTTTTTAAACTTTTAATTGCCAAATAAATAGTCAAAATAATAATACATTTCAGTGCGAGTTTACGACCATTTTCTGATGAAAAATTTTCAAGAGGCAACCAATCGACCTAGTCTATTTTATAAACAAATTTCTCCTTCCGAACATAATTCTTTTGTTTTCCATATAAAATATTTTTAATCTGCTGAAAATTTTTCATCAGAAAATGTTCGTAAACTCGCACTGTGAAATTGTTATAGTGCAATTGTTGTTGTAAATTGTCAAATAAAATACGGCTAATAAAATAGAGCAAAAACTTACGTTTAACGATTGTTGGGATATCCACCGCTAGAGTTCGTTTCTTCTCCTTTGTCTGGATATCAATCCTCCATTTTTGTTGCTGCATCTACACAAATACATAACATAACTGCATACTGTTACTGCTTAGTGAAAGTGAAAGACTGCGTATTGAATTATTTCTTAAACAATTAGCTTTATTGGTAAAAAAAATCGTGTTCTATCTTTAAAATTTTTGTTATTGTTTTTAACGTAGATCAGCAAATAAAATGTAAGTAAAAGTTTTTTTTGCTTTAATTGCAAAATTAAAAAAATAAATTTGAGGTTATATGCGCTAACGGGATTTGTTTAATTTTATTCTTCATGCTACTTAGATTGCAATGAGTCGAGGTGGAGGTGGGCGTGGTGCGTTGCTTCGCAAACTGCTAGAAAACAGTACCAACCTTAGTATTTCGTCTGACGAGCGTACTCGTGATAGTGGTATCGACGCAACGCACAGCAGCGAAAAACAAGGATCATCGCAGGATGAATCGAAGCTACAAACCACAGCGGATGCTACATCAGGTATTGGAAATAAATCCAGTGATGACAGCCCATCAAGTTCGGCGGTTATTATGAGACCAAGGGGACGAGCTGATTTAATCAAATATCTTGCACAAAATATTAGACCACAACCACGGAGTGACGATAGTGATTCTATGCCACAATCAACTGTACCATCCGTAGCCGCACCATATTATTCAGATGACACTGTCGTACAGACGGATGTTTCTATCCCCAAAGTGTATGATCTAAAACAAATGGAAGAGGCTGTCGAGGAGCAGCTACCAATTAATAAACAGGGAACGAAAGGCAGCCCAATAACTATAACCACAAATTATTTACGATTAAATTCGGATCCGAATCTCGGCGTTTATGAATACGATGTCAAATACTCACCAGATGTTGTATATCAAGCAAATCGTTCGAAATATTTATACCAACACAGAGCCATATTGGGAAGTGCGAAAATTTTTGATGGCAATAAATTATCACTTCCGCATAAACTGGAGCAAGACGTCCTCGAATTACAATCTGAGAACCCTAATGATGGGTCTATTGTAAACGTGACAATTATATATCGCAGAAAAAAACGATTGGGTGAATGTTTAGCCCTATACAATAATTTGTTCAATCGAATTATGAAAATTCTCAAATTTGTCCAATTCGGTAAAAAAACATTTGACGCTACATCACCCATTATAATCCCACAACACAAGTTGGAAATATGGCCGGGATACGTCACAACGGTAGAAGAATTTGATGGCGGCCTGATGTTGTGTTTAGACGTGAGCCATCGGATGCTGTGCCAAACCACGGTCTTAGAACATTTAGAAGATCTTTGTCGACGTGACCCAAATAATTTTCAATCGAACGCATTGAAATCACTTACCGGACAAGTGATCATAACTCGATACAACAATAAAACCTATCGCATAGACGACATTAATTTTAAATTAAATCCGCGTTCAACGTTCTCGACGAAAGATCATGGGGATGTTTCATATCTGGATTATTACAAGACGCATTATAATATATCGATTCGAGATTTGAAACAGCCGCTATTGGTTAGCCGCAAAGAAAAGCGAATTAGTGGACAGGATAAACCAGAAGAGTTATTATTCTGTTTGATGCCGGAAATTTGCCATTTGACCGGTTTACAGTCTGAGACGCGCAATGATATGCGTGTCATGCGAGAATTGGCAACCCATACACGCGTTACACCAAATCAACGGATGCACAGTTTTAAGAAATTTATTGAAAATATAAATGCGAATTCCGATGCTAAACAAGTACTAAGCCAGTGGGGATTGTCCATTGTTTATCCGACAGCGGAATGTCGTGGACGCATAATGGATGAAGAGACTGTAATCTTTAAAAATGCCAAATCTTCAGTAGGGCCAAGTGCTGATTTTTCACGAGCAGCGACAAACGAGGAGTGCCTTGAAGTGATTGATCTTCAAAAATGGATTTTAATTCATACAAAACGAGATTCACAATGTGCGCAAAAATTTTTAAATTGTTTCGAGCGAAATGCTCGTCCTATGGGCATTAGTGTATCACAACCGCATATCGAAGTTTTACAAGATGATCGAACTGAAACGTATGTTAAAGCGTTACGCAAACTTATTATGAATGATACACAAATTGTGGTGATTATTTTCCCGACTGCTCGAGATGATCGCTATGCAGCCGTAAAAAAAATTTGTTGCGCCGAAATTCCTGTACCGTCTCAAGTCATAAATGCGAATACATTACGAAATGATGCGAAAAATCGTTCGATTGTACAGAAAATTGCGCTACAAATGAATTGTAAAATGGGTGGTGCCCTTTGGTCGATTAATATTCCATTTGAAAATGTCATGATTTGTGGCATTGACACATATCACGCTGGACTAAACATGGGCAATGCTGTATCTGCGTTTGTTGCATCACAAGATCGCAATTATACACATTGGTACAGTCGTGCTGTGATCCAGACGAAAAAGGAGGAATTCCTCCACGGATTGTGTTTCTCGTTTAATTTAGCGCTAAAGGCGTACAAAGTAAAGAACGGTCGATATCCGGATCGTATTATTATATTTCGGGACGGCGTTTCAGATGGCCAATTACCAGTATGTACAGAATATGAAATACCACAGATGAGACAAACCTCTGATTTGTTGAATATTAAGCCAAAATTCACTTTCGTCGTAGTACAAAAACGTATCAATACGCGTCTTTTTGCCAAAGATCGATCAGGCGAAATGACAAATCCACGGCCTGGAACTATTTTGGATCGGGAAATTACAAAAAAAAGTTTGTACGATTTTTATTTAGTATCGCAAAATGTACGACAAGGTACCGTATCACCAACGCATTATGTCGTTGTCATGGATGAGGCAAAATTTTCAGCCGATATTCTACAGAAATTGTCATACAAAATGTGTTTCCTTTATTATAATTGGCCAGGATCACTTCGTGTACCTGCTTGTTGTCAGTATGCACATAAGTTGGCGTATCTAGTCGGAAATTCGATGAAACGGCAACCGTCGGAGCTTTTAAATGATCGTTTATTCTATTTGTAAGGCATTCGATCGCATAATCGACCAATTTCTAAATATATAACGAAGATTATGTCGAATTGAATTTTTGTGAATTCATGAAATATGAAATGTGATTTAATTTTTTCTTTTTAATTAATTTTTAATACGTTTGAATCATCATGTGCTCCTTCCAGTTTTACAATTGATGATTTCGGAAAGGTACGCTTTCATAATGGAGCCTTATTACTCGTTGAAGGTACAAAATTAATAATTTACATTGGATTTATAATTTTAATTTAAATAAATAGTAATCAATGATTTAATTTTATATTTTGTTAATTAAATTTGTTATTTTTTTTTGCGATTTTTTTTTTGATAAATTTCAGGATCTAAACGAACGAAAGTGATTCGATTTTGGTTCGATTCAAATAGCACTCCTTTGAAGAATTGAATACGAGAGTCGTATTCAGAAATCAGCCCTCAGTTTTTGTTTGCTGCCTTTTATGTAAATACGCTCCCCACTTTTTACATACATATAATTAACCCTCGATATCTTGACGGTGATGAACAAAAAAATCCAAATAAAACTCTGGGAAAATTTATATCTTAAAAATTTATTTTATATTTAAAAATCTGTTTATATTACACAATATTTTGTTTTTTGATCTGAAAATATGTTCGGACAATTTTTCCTTTATTTTTTATTTTTTAATTATTTTTGAGCAAACAATTTAAAATTTTTAATAAAAATATTTACAAATTACAAATTAATTAAGAAATAAACAAGAAAATAGAAATTAATATTTTTTTTTTTTGTAAATTTTCCAACAAAAAAAAAAAAGAAAAATATTTTATTAATTTTTAGGCAAGAATATATTAATAATTATGTATTTATTTATATAGGTTGTGTTTTTTGATTAGAAAGCAAAATACATATAAATGAAAAACTTAGAAACGAAAACTTTCTGTTAAATATTAAAATTATAAAAATGATAATTTTCTCTTGAATGCGCATTCGCGGGTGCGGTGTCTAAGAATGTCAATTTTGTTTTTTAATTAATTATTAATTTTTATAAAATTTCATCTTAAAGATCGTCTTGTCAATGTTACTACAAAAAAACAAATATTTTGTCTTCTCGACTAGAAAAATTATTCATTTTCAATGAAATTTTGAAGAGACAATTTTTTTTTTTTTATAAAATAATTAAAAACAAAAAATTAAGGGGTGGGGGAAGGCACAGGGAGAGAGGGGATTGTGTATGTAAAATTATATGGTTCACTTAAAAATCATTATCCCATCCAGATAGGTCGTCCGGTGGTGGTCCATCATTATCCGGTGGATAATCGTCAAAGTTACTAATGTCTGTGACATGAGTTACTTTAGGTAAAATTGGTGGTGGTAGACTACGATTTCTTAGCCCCTCCCAATAGAAACCATCAAACCATTTATGTTTTTGGATTTCACTTATGCCACCACGTTGATATCCCAAACGCTCCGTTGGATTGTCGCGACACAGTTTTTTAATTAAATTACTAGCGTTACGCGTGATATTACGTGGAAATTCAATCGCATCGATTCCCTTAAGAATTATATTGTATGTCCTCATTGGATCTGATCCCGTAAAAGGTGGAGTGCCCGTCAACAACTCAAACATTAATACACCAAGCGACCAGTAATCAGCGCTTATATCATGGCCACGATTTAATATTACTTCGGGTGCTACATATTCAGGTGTTCCACAGAATGTCCATGTTTTGCGGCCATTCTGTAATTTTTTAGCAAACCCAAAATCAACTAATTTCACGTATCCGTTCACGTCTAATAGTAGATTTTCTGGTTTTAAATCCCTATAAATAATATTTTTTGAATGCAAATAGTCAAACGCCTCGACCACACATGCAGTATAAAATCTAGTTGTTGGATCATCAAAATGACCACGATCTCGTAATATTGTCCAAAGTTCACCGCCAAGACAGCTCTCCATCAGCATATACAGATACTTGCGATCTTTAAACGTTTTAAACAATTTAACTATAAAATCACAATTAGCCTGTAAAGATACACAAAACGCATTAAATTCAATTCAATCGTTACATACTACACCAAATTTCTATACTCACTTCACCCATAATCTCCTTCTCCGACATAATATGCTGCTGTTGTCGTGTCTCCACAATTTGGGCCTTTTTCATTTGTTTCAAGGCAAACGATCGACTTGTATCGCCATGCAGTTGTACCAATTCGACCCGGCCAAATCCACCAACGCCCAATGTTGCGATAACACGTAAATCAGCCAAACGCACTTCACGAAATTCTTCATTGATTCTGTAAACGTAAAACAAAATTGTTTAAATTTAAATTTTTTTAAATTCCAGTCATGTTTTCTTAAATAATTCGCGTAAATTCGTAAATATAGGTGGCAGCTGTAAATTTATGATCAATTCTTATAAATCCGTTAAAAAAACAAAAACGAAAAAGATTTGGGGCACTATGTGTAACTTGGCGTGGTCATTACCTATTTTGTTTTATATTATAGTAGTAATTGAATCAAATATTTTGCCAATCAATTTTGAATTTACCGCTAATTTAGAATTAAATTATTATTCCGATTGCATGATTGGAATTTTGATAAAACAATTTTTGGGAGTGGTAGAAGTATATTATTGAATCATAATTTCCATATTTGTATCAGAAATTATTGGTGTAAGTTTTGTAACCCGGTAAGGCTTAGTCGGTAGACCAGCTGCAGAATTTAATTTTTTTGCTCAGAATTTTCTGTGAAATGTATAGAAATAATCGATATATTCAAATGCAAGTTGGCACAACAATTACAAGTCCCGACACCTATTTTTAGAGAGGGAATCCTAAGTTGTTATTTGATGTTACTGGTGAAATACGAAAGATTGGTTAGATCCAAACGTTCCGTGGAACATCGGTTAAGAATCACAGAGTTAAACGCAAAATCCAAATGAATGAATGAAAATAATCATTGGAGAGAGTTGTTGGTATCTTTATATATTACATTATACATATAGTTATTCTTGTATAGCGTAATAAAACTTAATAACCCGTTTTATTAAATTCTTAATGGGATATAGTATTATATATAGATGGGCACAACAAATGAAAGTTGTATATAAAATATTCTATAGACGAAATGAAAATGACCATGGATGTATACAAATTGCTAAAATTTAAGCGATTTCGAGCGAACGGTAATTTAAGTGCTCAGTTAGATGTGTATGTACAATATACAACACTAATTTTGTTCAATGCCGCAAATATAAAATTCTTCTTCTGTTTTATGTTACCACCGTACATAACATGAAAACTATAAATATTATATAGTTTAGTTGTAATTACAAATTTGTAATCATCAATCAATTGCTAAACAACCCAAACTTAAATTAAGTTCCTTGTTATTTATGATGAACAGTTGAAAAATTATGTTTCCGGAGGCGAAGAGCTCCGGCTGTACATTGATGATGTGCACTATATGATATCATATTATGTATAATAAAAGGTCATTGCTATTGATGATGCACGGTTGAAATTGCAGTTTGATCAAAGTAAACCAAAATATTCACACGGCTTCAAATGCAAATTTTGGATTTGCAGATCGCGTTGATGAACTGAGCAAAGAAATGAGATTAGTAGATGATATTGGAAATTGTGGTGAAATTTTATTTTAAATTTATTTTGAATAAATACCATATATAATATTGAGCAATAAAAAACGGTAACAGTTGAGTTATTTTCAATAATTGATCAAACAAAATCACGTCTTAATGATGAAGAAATCAAATTCAAAAATGTTTAAACATTTTAATTCTGGTTAACGGATGTTTGATTTTTCACTTGAGAAATTATGTGAATATAAATTACGAATGTTTAGAAGAATCACGACATTTATACATACCATTGTATATTAGCAACAGGTGATTCAGATTTATCCAACTGTTTGTTTTTTTATTCATGCTGTTAATTCATTTTTTCCCCCATCCAAGTTTTTTGCTAGAAATTACCTACTATAAATGGGATCTGAATCTGAGTCGACCAAGACAGTTTTATTTATTTTTGAAAAAATAAATTATGTCGATAATGAAGTTGTGTATGTTTCATTTTAGCGAATATTTATTATTTTGGGGCATCAGCAGCACTGAGATGGTGGGTGTGAATTTTTCTATCTGGATACCCAATAGGTTTCGGACATTAATTTCATGGAAGAAACAGCAGCGTGTAGAGTACATGAAACTCAACGGAAGAGATGTTCAAGCGGTTCCCTGATAATGAGAAGGCAAGTGGACTAAGACATTTAGGTTTCTCAATAAAAATCGTTTGTATTTTAAATTCTGCTCGCCTGTTAAAACAGAATTAAATTTTCTTTTTTAACAGGCAAACAGAACTCAAAATAAGGTAAGTTTTTTACTCGAAAATTTAATTTGAAATATTTGTTTTGTAACGGCAAACAAAATTTAGCAGCGCACATGCTGTATTAGGAGTAGTAGAGTAGTGCGCATTGATTTAGCATATTTTTCGCATCATCATTTCCCAAAATTAATTATCTAATGGCAAGAACAAATATTACAGTCGCTTTTATTAAAAACCGTCATATTATTTAAGGGGAAAAAAGTACTAACCTTTTATATTTAAAATTTGACATCTTCTACAATAAATATCCTTTCCTACCAAATATTGTACGCGTAAAACCGGCTTAATATTAAAAATGTCTATTGTTTTTCGCAATGTCATGTTCAAACATTGTTCGCACTTCGCAATGAAAGATTTCGAAAGTATTTTTATTGTTTTAAAACTAAATAATTATTGGTGAATATTTTTCAGGTGAACTATTGCTTCAAGTGCCCGGTATTACCAAAGTTCTTATTAGACTTCTATTTTCAGTTTACAAATTTGTCAATCTGTATGTTTAATTTTTGTTTGTAGGCAGCGTGTCATGTTTGTCAATTATAGCAAAATCGAAGAAGATGAAAGCTACAAGAGGGCTGAAATTTATCTTGAGGTAAATCGTTGCTAAAGCCATGAATCACGAGCGGCTGAGACACTTGATCAACGTGAAATACGTCTTGAAGCACATCGTTCGAGAAGTCGTCGGTTAAGAGCAGCTGAAACAACTCAGCAATATGAATTGACACAATCAGCAACTAGAAAACTGAGCTACTACTATGATTAATGCACGCACCCCAAAGTTTTAATTGGAAAAATAATATTTGTTTGTACTAGGAAAGTCAATTTATTTTATCAGAACACGCAGGATATTCGGTAGTAAGTAATAAATCTAATGTCTATATTTTACTTAACATAAGAGTATCCGCAATATTCAAAATTTCTTTTCTGAAGGTTTATGTCTGATCATAATGTGAGCAATAAGGATGGAAAGAGGGATACCACATTTTTTAAATTAAAATTTCGAAGCCCTGGTAATCTAACTCGTCGAGAAATAAGAAAATCTGCCCATTATACTCATTATAACTTCGGTAGGAAAAGTAAAAATGCCTTTAGGTTCTGATAGATAATCAGCTTTAGAAGAAAATTCGCTAAACTCGTTTGAAATCAAAGAATTCCACATTATTATTAGTCTACCTAGATTTGAGTTTTTTTGAGTAGTGTTCCGCTAGCTTGGTATCGAATTACTCGAATTACTACTTGAGATTTTCTGTTTAATTCTTCGAGATTTTGTGTGTGATTTGCTTAGCATTACGCTGTTACGCTGGCAAGATATTGTGGATTTTTCGATATTATTCTACAATTCTAACATTGTTCGATATTTTTGGCTATATTCGAAGTTTTGAGGTTATCCAGTTAATAAAAACCAGTTTTGCACTTTAGTGCAATGTGGCACTATTTCGGTAAATTAGCACTTTCAAAAAGTGCTAATTCTTATAAAATCGAAGGAATAAAATGAACTAATTTTATTCTTGTACTTGTCATAAATATAAAAAATAAACAATACAAATGATATGTTTGTTTGAGATGCAACCTATTAGGTTGAATTTATGTTAACTTTTAATGTAGCCTGGGACCCTATCATGATTTCCATCGCGCAAGAATTTTTACACGATATTGTGAATCCACCATCTATTCTATAGCGACAAAAATAAGGCGGACAATTTTCCGATTGATTTATTCACTAGTTTGTTGTATTAGTTAGTTCGATTAAAAAGTGATATATTTTAAGGAAGAAGCAGAACGTGGTTTCAACAAGATTTGGGGCTTAGTTTTGTTTCGTTAGGGGATGCAAAAGATGCAAGGTACCCGGTCGTTTTAGTTTAAACTATCTAGCAAAGTCCGAGATTGGTAAGAGAATAAACAAAATTAACAATGGAAATAATATATGTTTGACCTGTGAAAATGGCATTTTCGATAAGAAAAATGTTTTAATGTACGGCTTAGAAATCAAAATATACGTCAGTGGTAAACGGTGTTCAGAGGTTTTTTCTGAGCCCTAAATAGAACTTAGAATTTTACTTCATTTTGGCCCTCTTTTCAAATAGACCCATTGCTTGCACCCTTTGAGTTTGAATACAGCAACACACACTTTTCTTTTCCTACTTGTTTAAAATCTCAAATCTTTAATTAAACATTTCTTAATCTTCAAACTTTCAAGGAATTTGGCATCTCAATTTGCGAATTATTTTTCGTTTCTACAACGCCATTTTATCTACAACGCCATTTTTTTCATATCGGTAAAATTTTCTGAGCTTGTTGCTTTGGTGAACTGAGTTCCATAATGTATCGATAATAATTGGTCCCAACCAGATATCCCCCTTCAAATTAAAAGTACAAACTTTCGATAGTGTTGCAGCACTCCCAATGAGTCTACATTTCTATCTGAAAAATAAATCACGAAGAGTAAGGGTTTGGTGACTGCTGCAGGCAGCACCAGCTACATATCTCTCGCTTATTTGTACAAAACCTACTTTGAGAACTATAATTGAATTTGTTAGGTTTAAAAAACCAAAAGTGAAGTTCTAACAAAATTTTGGCATAATCTCCTCAGCGGCTTTGCTTGGCATCGAACTCCGTACCTTCATTTCTCAATTCCACCTTACTACATCGGCTATCACATCATATAACATCTATCATAAATTTGTTTGTTTTATACAATCGTGCAGGGCAAAACCAATTTGTTTCTCACATGGGTACAGTGACATCTCTGTTAGGGTATTCGTACTGTATTTAGTACAAAGTATTTTTATTAAAAGTGCTAAAATTCTCTGTACTAAATGTAGTGCGAATGCCCTAGCAGGGATGTCATTGTATTCATATTATAGACACAAATTTGCTGTGCCATTCACGATTGCATAACACAAACAAATTTATGCTAAATGTTATATGAGGTGATAGCTGATAGAGTAAGGTGATGGATTGGACTGATGAAAGTCCGGAGTTCAAGTCCAAGCACAAAATCCACGCAAATATTTGTTTTTAGATGAATAATATATGAATCCGAGTAGATCCGAGAAAGAAGAATGGGAAATTCGATCCGAGATGATCGGGATCGCCACAAAAAAAAATGGTCAAATTCGAATAAATTCTTGAAAATAAAAAAAAATCAAATTTTTGCTTAAAAAAAAAAAAGTCGGAAGTTCAAGAACCGAACTCCAGACCTTTCGCACATCACTCCTTCATCTTACCACCCAACCACTCATCTGTATATAATTCTTACTCATTTTTTCGTTTAAATTCTGATAAATTCGGACTTAGTGAAAAATCGCATAAAAATTTTTGTCATTTTAACAGGCGAACAGAATTTACAAGAAGGTAGAATTGTCAGCAATATGACTTTATTTTGTATGTTCAAGTGTCACATAATTTGAAGTGACACGCTTTGATACAAAATAATGTCACGTTGCTGACAATTATGTTGTTTTTTAAATTCTGTTCGCCTGGTAAAATAACAAAAATTTTTATGCGATTTTTCACCAAGTCCGAATTTATCAGAATTTAAACGAAAAAATGAAAGAATTATATACAGATGAGTGGTTGGGTGGTAAGATGAAGGAGTGATGTGCGAAAGGTCTGGAGTTCGGTTCTTTAAACTTCCGACAAGCAAAAATTTTTTTTTTTTTTTTATTTTCAGGAATTTTTTCGAATTTGACCAAAATTTTGTTTTTTGTCTCACAACCCATAAAAATCCCATTCCCGCGAATCTTCTCGGATTATCGCTAATTCATATATTTTTCATATAAAAACAAATCTTACTTTTGTGGAGTCGCTTGTAATCTAACAACGTACCTTCATGCCTCCAGTCCATCGCCTTACTATATCAGCTATTACATCATATAACATCTAGCATATATTTGTTTGTTTTATACAATCGTGCAGGGCAAAACCAATTTGTTTCTCACATGGATACAGTGACATCTCTGTCAGGGTATTCGTACTGTATTTAATACAAAGTATTTTTATTAAAAGTGCTAAAATTCTCTGTACTAAATGTAGTGCGAATGCCCTAGCAGAGATGTCATTGTATCCATATTATAGACACAAATTTGTTGTGCCATTCACGATTGCATAACATAAACAAATTTATGATAAATGTTATATGAGGTGATAGCTGACAGAGTAAGGTGATGGAGTGGAGTGATGAAAGTCGGAGAGTTGTAAGCCGTACTAAGGCGATACAAACACAAAATAAAACCTACTATTCTGTAAGTATTAGTGTCGTAACTCAGTATAATCTTTACATAAAACTAGTATAAAATCTCACACACCTATAGAAATAGTAGGATTAGGATTTAATAGTATTAGTGCGTCCTAGGTACAATACGGCTTGTATAAACATTTTTGTTGGTTTTCGCATAGTAGATTAATTTTTTCTGTTTTTATAGGTTTTTTGTTTGTGTTAGTGAGTTGCAATTCGTTCATCACATGAAATTTTTCTTGCAAATATTACCAACCCTCCAACAATGCTTGTAGACAAAGAGGTAAGAAAGAAGAAAATGTTGCGATGGTGTAAACACCCCAATAAATTGGTTCACTGATTATCCCCAAATTGAATTTTATATATTGAATAAGACCCACAGTTCAGACTCAAGCTGCGTACATGCTATACATTTCTGGTGAAAAAATGTACCCCACGAAGTTAGCTGTATAAGTTGAATTATTTCCAACTAGAACAAAAAGTTCACCAGGGTAACCAATTTTAGCTAAACATTTTAATATTTTGCTAACTTCGTGGTGTACATTTTTTCACCAGAATTGGAGCATGTACGCACCTTCAAGCCTCATTGAACATGCCTGCGGGCTAAAGTAATGCAGAATCAGGAACAGCTAGCTCGCTGAAACAAAAACAATCTATTGTATTGCATCGAATCGAGGGCATTGTAGAAATGTAGTTTCATGGTATGAAGGTATGATGATATGCTGATGGTATGGTGGTTTGATAATATTATGGTTTTTTGGTACGATGGTATGACGGTGCGACAGTACCATGGTAAGGTGGTGTCATGTTAAGATGCTTTATGTGATGGTGTCATGTTGTAATGTTATGATGGTATAGTAGTATGATGGGATGGTGTAATGGTATGATGGTATGATTTTATGATTGTATATATTTTATAATGATGGTATGATATAGTATTATGGTATGACGGTTTAATTGTACAACGGTTGAATGGTATGACGATATCATGGCCAGATAGTATTATGGTATGATTGTAAGATGGTTAAATGGTACGATGTTACGAAGATATGATGGTACGAAGGTATGGTGGATTGATGGTAAGATAGACCATCTACACCATCGTTTAATTGTATGATGATGTTAAGTTCGGCTAGGGATTAATTTCGCGTCGAGTTCAGGATTTAGTGGCAGGTTACATTGAGTTGAGTTCATACACGCATGTAGCTTTTGAATCGCATTGATTTTAGGATTGGGTTGGCTGAGATTTGGTTATAACTAAGTTGAGTTGAAGTTGAGTTAGGGTTTAGTTAGCTCGCATTGGGTCTGAGTAAGTTTTTCGGTCGTATCGTTTCGGTGGAATCGAGCAATCAAAATGCAAATTGTCACAGCAATTACAGGTCCCGAAACCTATTGATAGAGGTATCAACCATCGTAATCGGAGCATTTTAGATTTTAGCTGCCCAAAAACTTGTGGGCTATAGCACAGTTGATTTTCAATAAAATTGAATTTTCTAAGAAATGTTTAGAAATAATCGAGCAATCAAAATGAAAATTGTCACAGCAATTAAAGGTCCCGAAGCCTATTGATAGAGGTATCAACCATCGTAATCGGACCATTTTAGATTTTAGCCGCCCAAAAACTTGTGGGCTATAGCACAGTTGATTTTCAATAAAATTGAATTTTCTAAGAAATGTTTAGAAATAATCGAGCAATCAAAATGCAAATTGTCACAGCAATTACAGGTCCCGAAACCTATTGATAGAGGTATCAACCATCGTAATCGGACCATTTTAGATTTTAGCCGCCTAAAAACTTGTGGGCTATAGCACAGTTGATTTTCAATAAAATTGAATGTTCTAAGAAATGTTTAGAAATAATCGAGCAATCAAAATGCAAATTGTCACAGCAATTACAGGTCCCGAAACCTATTGATAGAGGTATCAACCATCGTAATCGGAGCATTTTAGATTTTAGCCGCCCAAAAACTTGTGGGCTATAGCACAGTTGATTTTCAATAAAATTGAATTTTCTAAGAAATGTTTAGAAATAATCGAGCAATCAAAATGCAAATTGTCACAGCAATTACAGGTCCCGAAACCTATTGATAGAGGTATCAACCATCGTAATCGGAGCATTTTAGATTTTAGCCGCCCAAAAACTTGTGGGCTATAGCACAGTTAATTTTCAATAAAATTGAATTTTCTAAGAAATGTTTAGAAATAATCGAGCAATCAAAATGCAAATTGTCACAGCAATTACAGGTCCCGAAACCTATTGATAGAGGTATCAACCATCGTAATCGGAGCATTTTAGATTTTAGCCGCCCAAAAACTTGTGGGCTATAGCACAGTTGATTTTCAATAAAATTGAATTTTCTAAGAAATGTTTAGAAATAATCGAGCAATCAAAATGCAAATTGTCACAGCAATTACAGGTCCCGAAACCTATTGATAGAGGTATCAACCATCGTAATCGGAGCATTTTAGATTTTAGCCGCCCAAAAACTTGTGGGCTATAGCACAGTTAATTTTCAATCAAATTGAATTTTCTAAGAAATGTTTAGAAATAATCGAGCAATCAAAATGCAAATTGTCACAGCAATTACAGGTCCCGAAACCTATTGATAGAGGTATCAACCATCGTAATCGGAGCAATTTAGATTTTAGCCGCCCAAAAACTTGTGGGCTATAGCACAGTTGATTTTCAATAAAATTGAATTTTCTAAGAAATGTTTAGAAATAATCAAGCAATCAAAATGCAAATTGTCACAGCAATTACAGGTCCCGAAACCTATTGATAGAGGTATCAACCATCGTAATCGGAGCATTTTAGATTTTAGCCGCCCAAAAACTTGTGGGCTATAGCACAGTTGATTTTCAATAAAATTGAATTTTCTAAGAAATGTTTAGAAATAATCGAGCAATCAAAATGCAAATTGTCACAGCAATTACAAGTCCCGAAACCTATTGATAGAGGTATCAACCATCGTAATCGGACCATTTTAGATTTTAGCCGCCCAAAAACTTGTGGGCTATAGCACAGTTGATTTTCAATAAAATTGAATTTTCTAAGAAATGTTTAGAAATAATCGATCAATCAAAATGCAAATTGTCACAGCAATTACAGGTCCCGAAACCTATTGATAGAGGTATCAACCATCGTAATCGGAGCATTTTAGATTTTAGCCGCCCAAAAACTTGTGGGCTATAGCACAGTTGATTTTCAATAAAATTGAATTTTCTAAGAAATGTTTAGAAATAATCGAGCAATCAAAATGCAAATTGTCACAGCAATTACAGGTCCCGAAACCTATTGATAGAGGTATCAACCATCGTAATCGGAGCATTTTAGATTTTAGCCGCCCAAAAACTTGTGGGCTATAGCACAGTTAATTTTCAATAAAATTGAATTTTCTAAGAAATGTTTAGAAATAATCGAGCAATCAAAATGCAAATTGTCACAGCAATTACAGGTCCCGAAACCTATTGATAGAGGTATCAACCATCGTAATCGGAGCATTTTAGATTTTAGCCGCCCAAAAACTTGTGGGCTATAGCACAGTTGATTTTCAATAAAATTGAATTTTCTAAGAAATGTTTAGAAATAATCGAGCAATCAAAATGCAAATTGTCACAGCAATTACAGGTCCCGAAACCTATTGATAGAGGTATCAACCATCGTAATCGGAGCATTTTAGATTTTAGCCGCCCAAAAACTTGTGGGCTATAGCACAGTTGATTTTCAATAAAATTGAATTTTCTAAGAAATGTTTAGAAATAATCGAGCAATCAAAATGCAAATTGTCACAGCAATTACAGGTCCCGAAACCTATTGATAGAGGATAGCCGCCCAAAAACTTGTGGGCTATAGCACAGTTGATTTTCAATAAAATTGAATTTTCTAAGAAATGTTTAGAAATAATCGAGCAATCAAAATGCAAATTGTCACAGCAATTACAGGTCCCGAAACCTATTGATAGAGGTATCAACCATCGTAATCGGAGCATTTTAGATTTTAGCCGCCCAAAAACTTGTGGGCTATAGCACAGTTGATTTTCAATAAAATTGAATTTTCTAAGAAATGTTTAGAAATAATCGAGCAATCAAAATGCAAATTGTCACAGCAATTACAGGTCCCGAAACCTATTGATAGAGGTATCAACCATCGTAATCGGAGCATTTTAGATTTTAGCCGCCCAAAAACTTGTGGGCTATAGCACAGTTAATTTTCAATAAAATTGAATTTTCTAAGAAATGTTTAGAAATAATCGAGCAATCAAAATGCAAATTGTCACAGCAATTACAGGTCCCGAAACCTATTGATAGAGGTATCAACCATCGTAATCGGAGCATTTTAGATTTTAGCCGCCCAAAAACTTGTGGGCTATAGCACAGTTGATTTTCAATAAAATTGAATTTTCTAAGAAATGTTTAGAAATAATCGAGCAATCAAAATGCAAATTGTCACAGCAATTACAGGTCCCGAAACCTATTGATAGAGGTATCAACCATCGTAATCGGAGCGTTTTAGATTTTAGCCGCCCAAAAATTTGTGGGCTATATATAGCACAGTTGATTTTCAATAAAATTGAATTTTCTAAGAAATGTTTAGAAATAATCGAGCAATCAAAATGCAAATTGTCATAGCAATTACAGGTCCCGAAACCTATTGATAGAGGTATCAACCATCGTAATCGGAGCATTTTAGATTTTAGCCGCCCAAAAACTTGTGGGCTATAGCACAGTTAATTTTCAATAAAATTGAATTTTCTAAGAAATGTTTAGAAATAATCGAGCAATCAAAATGCAAATTGTCACAGCAATTACAGGTCCCGAAACCTATTGATAGAGGTATCAACCATCGTAATCGGAGCGTTTTAGATTTTAGCCGCCCAAAAATTTGTGGGCTATATATAGCACAGTTGATTTTCAATAAAATTGAATTTTCTAAGAAATGTTTAGAAATAATCGAGCAATCAAAATGCAAATTGTCACAGCAATTACAGGTCCCGAAACCTATTGATAGAGGTATCAACCATCGTAATCGGAGCATTTTAGATTTTAGCCGCCCAAAAACTTGTGGGCTATAGCACAGTTAATTTTCAATCAAATTGAATTTTCTAAGAAATGTTTAGAAATAATCGAGCAATCAAAATGCAAATTGTCACAGCAATTACAGGTCCCGAAACCTATTGATAGAGGTATCAACCATCGTAATCGGAGCATTTTAGATTTTAGCCGCCCAAAAACTTGTGGGCTATAGCACAGTTGATTTTCAATAAAATTGAATTTTCTAAGAAATGCTTAGAAATAATCGAGCAATCAAAATGCAAATTGTCACAGCAATTACAGGTCCCGAAACCTATTGATAGAGGTATCAACCATCGTAATCGGAGCATTTTAGATTTTAGCCGCCCAAAAACTTGTGGGCTATAGCACAGTTGATTTTCAATAAAATTGAATTTTCTAAGAAATGTTTAGAAATAATCGAGCAATCAAAATGCAAATTGTCACAGCAATTACAGGTCCCGAAACCTATTGATAGAGGTATCAACCATCGTAATCGGAGCGTTTTAGATTTTAGCCGCCCAAAAACTTGTGGGCTATATATAGCACAGTTGATTTTCAATAAAATTGAATTTTCTAAGAAATGTTTAGAAATAATCGAGCAATCAAAATGCAAATTGTCACAGCAATTACAGGTCCCGAAACCTATTGATAGAGGTATCAACCATCGTAATCGGAGCATTTTAGATTTTAGCCGCCCAAAAACTTGTGGGCTATAACACAGTTGATTTTCAATAAAATTGAATTTTCTAAGAAATGTTTAGAAATAATCGAGCAATCAAAATGCAAATTGTCACAGCAATTACAGGTCCCGAAACCTATTGATAGAGGTATCAACCATCGTAATCGGAGCATTTTAGATTTTAGCCGCCCAAAAACTTGTGGGCTATAGCACAGTTAATTTTCAATAAAATTGAATTTTCTAAGAAATGTTTAGAAATAATCGAGCAATCAAAATGCAAATTGTCACAGCAATTACAGGTCCCGAAACCTATTGATAGAGGTATCAACCATCGTAATCGGAGCATTTTAGATTTTAGCCGCCCAAAAACTACAGTTGATTTTCAATAAAATTGAATTTTCTAAGAAATGTTTAGAAATAATCGAGCAATCAAAATGCAAATTGTCACAGCAATTACAGGTCCCGAAACCTATTGATAGAGGTATCAACCATCGTAATCGGAGCATTTTAGATTTTAGCCGCCCAAAAACTTGTGGGCTATAGCACAGTTAATTTTCAATCAAATTGAATTTTCTAAGAAATGTTTAGAAATAATCGAGCAATCAAAATGCAAATTGTCACAGCAATTACAGGTCCCGAAACCTATTGATAGAGGTATCAACCATCGTAATCGGAGCATTTTAGATTTTAGCCGCCCAAAAACTTGTGGGCTATAGCACAGTTGATTTTCAATAAAATTGAATTTTCTAAGAAATGTTTAGAAATAATCGAGCAATCAAAATGCAAATTGTCACAGCAATTACAGGTCCCGAAACCTATTGATAGAGGTATCAACCATCGTAATCGGAGCATTTTAGATTTTAGCCGCCCAAAAACTTGTGGGCTATAGCACAGTTGATTTTCAATAAAATTGAATTTTCTAAGAAATGTTTAGAAATAATCGAGCAATCAAAATGCAAATTGTCACAGCAATTACAGGTCCCGAAACCTATTGATAGAGGTATCAACCATCGTAATCGGAGCATTTTAGATTTTAGCCGCCCAAAAACTTGTGGGCTATAGCACAGTTAATTTTCAATAAAATTGAATTTTCTAAGAAATGTTTAGAAATAATCGAGCAATCAAAATGCAAATTGTCACAGCAATTACAGGTCCCGAAACCTATTGATAGAGGTATCAACCATCGTAATCGGAGCATTTTAGATTTTAGCCGCCCAAAAACTTGTGGGCTATAGCACAGTTGATTTTCAATAAAATTGAATTTTCTAAGAAATGTTTAGAAATAATCGAGCAATCAAAATGCAAATTGTCACAGCAATTACAGGTCCCGAAACCTATTGATAGAGGTATCAACCATCGTAATCGGAGCATTTTAGATTTTAGCCGCCCAAAAACTTGTGGGCTATAGCACAGTTAATTTTCAATAAAATTGAATTTTCTAAGAAATGTTTAGAAATAATCGAGCAATCAAAATGCAAATTGTCACAGCAATTACAGGTCCCGAAACCTATTGATAGAGGTATCAACCATCGTAATCGGAGCATTTTAGATTTTAGCCGCCCAAAAACTTGTGGGCTATAGCACAGTTGATTTTCAATAAAATTGAATTTTCTAAGAAATGTTTAGAAATAATCGAGCAATCAAAATGCAAATTGTCACAGCAATTACAGGTCCCGAAACCTATTGATAGAGGATAGCCGCCCAAAAACTTGTGGGCTATAGCACAGTTGATTTTCAATAAAATTGAATTTTCTAAGAAATGTTTAGAAATAATCGAGCAATCAAAATGCAAATTGTCACAGCAATTACAGGTCCCGAAACCTATTGATAGAGGTATCAACCATCGTAATCGGAGCATTTTAGATTTTAGCCGCCCAAAAACTTGTGGGCTATAGCACAGTTAATTTTCAATCAAATTGAATTTTCTAAGAAATGTTTAGAAATAATCGAGCAATCAAAATGCAAATTGTCACAGCAATTACAGGTCCCGAAACCTATTGATAGAGGTATCAACCATCGTAATCGGAGCATTTTAGATTTTAGCCGCCCAAAAACTTGTGGGCTATAGCACAGTTAATTTTCAATAAAATTGAATTTTCTAAGAAATGTTTAGAAATAATCGAGCAATCAAAATGCAAATTGTCACAGCAATTACAGGTCCCGAAACCTATTGATAGAGGTATCAACCATCGTAATCGGAGCATTTTAGATTTTAGCCGCCCAAAAACTTGTGGGCTATAGCACAGTTGATTTTCAATAAAATTGAATTTTCTAAGAAATGTTTAGAAATAATCGAGCAATCAAAATGCAAATTGTCACAGCAATTACAGGTCCCGAAACCTATTGATAGAGGTATCAACCATCGTAATCGGAGCGTTTTAGATTTTAGCCGCCCAAAAATTTGTGGGCTATATATAGCACAGTTGATTTTCAATAAAATTGAATTTTCTAAGAAATGTTTAGAAATAATCGAGCAATCAAAATGCAAATTGTCATAGCAATTACAGGTCCCGAAACCTATTGATAGAGGTATCAACCATCGTAATCGGAGCATTTTAGATTTTAGCCGCCCAAAAACTTGTGGGCTATAGCACAGTTAATTTTCAATAAAATTGAATTTTCTAAGAAATGTTTAGAAATAATCGAGCAATCAAAATGCAAATTGTCACAGCAATTACAGGTCCCGAAACCTATTGATAGAGGTATCAACCATCGTAATCGGAGCGTTTTAGATTTTAGCCGCCCAAAAATTTGTGGGCTATATATAGCACAGTTGATTTTCAATAAAATTGAATTTTCTAAGAAATGTTTAGAAATAATCGAGCAATCAAAATGCAAATTGTCACAGCAATTACAGGTCCCGAAACCTATTGATAGAGGTATCAACCATCGTAATCGGAGCATTTTAGATTTTAGCCGCCCAAAAACTTGTGGGCTATATATAGCACAGTTAATTTTCAATCAAATTGAATTTTCTAAGAAATGTTTAGAAATAATCGAGCAATCAAAATGCAAATTGTCACAGCAATTACAGGTCCCGAAACCTATTGATAGAGGTATCAACCATCGTAATCGGAGCATTTTAGATTTTAGCCGCCCAAAAACTTGTGGGCTATAGCACAGTTGATTTTCAATAAAATTGAATTTTCTAAGAAATGTTTAGAAATAATCGAGCAATCAAAATGCAAATTGTCACAGCAATTACAGGTCCCGAAACCTATTGATAGAGGTATCAACCATCGTAATCGGAGCATTTTAGATTTTAGCCGCCCAAAAACTTGTGGGCTATAGCACAGTTGATTTTCAATAAAATTGAATTTTCTAAGAAATGCTTAGAAATAATCGAGCAATCAAAATGCAAATTGTCACAGCAATTACAGGTCCCGAAACCTATTGATAGAGGTATCAACCATCGTAATCGGAGCATTTTAGATTTTAGCCGCCCAAAAACTTGTGGGCTATAGCACAGTTGATTTTCAATAAAATTGAATTTTCTAAGAAATGTTTAGAAATAATCGAGCAATCAAAATGCAAATTGTCACAGCAATTACAGGTCCCGAAACCTATTGATAGAGGTATCAACCATCGTAATCGGAGCGTTTTAGATTTTAGCCGCCCAAAAACTTGTGGGCTATATATAGCACAGTTGATTTTCAATAAAATTGAATTTTCTAAGAAATGTTTAGAAATAATCGAGCAATCAAAATGCAAATTGTCACAGCAATTACAGGTCCCGAAACCTATTGATAGAGGTATCAACCATCGTAATCGGAGCATTTTAGATTTTAGCCGCCCAAAAACTTGTGGGCTATAACACAGTTGATTTTCAATAAAATTGAATTTTCTAAGAAATGTTTAGAAATAATCGAGCAATCAAAATGCAAATTGTCACAGCAATTACAGGTCCCGAAACCTATTGATAGAGGTATCAACCATCGTAATCGGAGCATTTTAGATTTTAGCCGCCCAAAAACTTGTGGGCTATAGCACAGTTAATTTTCAATAAAATTGAATTTTCTAAGAAATGTTTAGAAATAATCGAGCAATCAAAATGCAAATTGTCACAGCAATTACAGGTCCCGAAACCTATTGATAGAGGTATCAACCATCGTAATCGGAGCATTTTAGATTTTAGCCGCCCAAAAACTTGTGGGCTATAGCACAGTTGATTTTCAATAAAATTGAATTTTCTAAGAAATGTTTAGAAATAATCGAGCAATCAAAATGCAAATTGTCACAGCAATTACAGGTCCCGAAACCTATTGATAGAGGTATCAACCATCGTAATCGGAGCATTTTAGATTTTAGCCGCCCAAAAACTTGTGGGCTATAGCACAGTTAATTTTCAATCAAATTGAATTTTCTAAGAAATGTTTAGAAATAATCGAGCAATCAAAATGCAAATTGTCACAGCAATTACAGGTCCCGAAACCTATTGATAGAGGTATCAACCATCGTAATCGGAGCATTTTAGATTTTAGCCGCCCAAAAACTTGTGGGCTATAGCACAGTTGATTTTCAATAAAATTGAATTTTCTAAGAAATGTTTAGAAATAATCGAGCAATCAAAATGTAAATTGTCACAGCAATTACAGGTCCCGAAACCTATTGATAGAGGTATCAACCATCGTAATCGGAGCATTTTAGATTTTAGCCGCCCAAAAACTTGTGGGCTATAGCACAGTTGATTTTCAATAAAATTGAATTTTCTAAGAAATGTTTAGAAATAATCGAGCAATCAAAATGCAAATTGTCACAGCAATTACAGGTCCCGAAACCTATTGATAGAGGTATCAACCATCGTAATCGGAGCGTTTTAGATTTTAGCCGCCCAAAAACTTGTGGGCTATATATAGCACAGTTGATTTTCAATAAAATTGAATTTTCTAAGAAATGTTTAGAAATAATCGAGCAATCAAAATGCAAATTGTCACAGCAATTACAGGTCCCGAAACCTATTGATAGAGGTATCAACCATCGTAATCGGAGCATTTTAGATTTTAGCCGCCCAAAAACTTGTGGGCTATAACACAGTTGATTTTCAATAAAATTGAATTTTCTAAGAAATGTTTAGAAATAATCGAGCAATCAAAATGCAAATTGTCACAGCAATTACAGGTCCCGAAACCTATTGATAGAGGTATCAACCATCGTAATCGGAGCATTTTAGATTTTAGCCGCCCAAAAACTTGTGGGCTATAGCACAGTTGATTTTCAATAAAATTGAATTTTCTAAGAAATGTTTAGAAATAATCGAGCAATCAAAATGCAAATTGTCACAGCAATTACAGGTCCCGAAACCTATTGATAGAGGTATCAACCATCGTAATCGGAGCATTTTAGATTTTAGCCGCCCAAAAACTTGTGGGCTATAGCACAGTTGATTTTCAATAAAATTGAATTTTCTAAGAAATGTTTAGAAATAATCGAGCAATCAAAATGCAAATTGTCACAGCAATTACAGGTCCCGAAACCTATTGATAGAGGTATCAACCATCGTAATCGGAGCATTTTAGATTTTAGCCGCCCAAAAACTTGTGGGCTATAGCACAGTTGATTTTCAATAAAATTGAATTTTCTAAGAAATGTTTAGAAATAATCGAGCAATCAAAATGCAAATTGTCACAGCAATTACAGGTCCCGAAACCTATTGATAGAGGTATCAACCATCGTAATCGGAGCATTTTAGATTTTAGCCGCCCAAAAACTTGTGGGCTATAGCACAGTTAATTTTCAATCAAATTGAATTTTCTAAGAAATGTTTAGAAATAATCGAGCAATCAAAATGCAAATTGTCACAGCAATTACAGGTCCCGAAACCTATTGATAGAGGTATCAACCATCGTAATCGGAGCATTTTAGATTTTAGCCGCCCAAAAACTTGTGGGCTATAGCACAGTTGATTTTCAATAAAATTGAATTTTCTAAGAAATGTTTAGAAATAATCGAGCAATCAAAATGCAAATTGTCACAGCAATTACAGGTCCCGAAACCTATTGATAGAGGTATCAACCATCGTAATCGGAGCATTTTAGATTTTAGCCGCCCAAAAACTTGTGGGCTATAGCACAGTTGATTTTCAATAAAATTGAATTTTCTAAGAAATGTTTAGAAATAATCGAGCAATCAAAATGCAAATTGTCACAGCAATTACAGGTCCCGAAACCTATTGATAGAGGATAGCCGCCCAAAAACTTGTGGGCTATAGCACAGTTGATTTTCAATAAAATTGAATTTTCTAAGAAATGTTTAGAAATAATCGAGCAATCAAAATGCAAATTGTCACAGCAATTACAGGTCCCGAAACCTATTGATAGAGGTATCAACCATCGTAATCGGAGCAATTTAGATTTTAGCCGCCCAAAAACTTGTGGGCTATAGCACAGTTGATTTTCAATAAAATTGAATTTTCTAAGAAATGTTTAGAAATAATCGAGCAATCAAAATGCAAATTGTCACAGCAATTACAGGTCCCGAAACCTATTGATAGAGGTATCAACCATCGTAATCGGAGCATTTTAGATTTTAGCCGCCCAAAAACTTGTGGGCTATAGCACAGTTGATTTTCAATAAAATTGAATTTTCTAAGAAATGTTTAGAAATAATCGAGCAATCAAAATGCAAATTGTCACAGCAATTACAGGTCCCGAAACCTATTGATAGAGGTATCAACCATCGTAATCGGAGCATTTTAGATTTTAGCCGCCCAAAAACTTGTGGGCTATAGCACAGTTAATTTTCAATAAAATTGAATTTTCTAAGAAATGTTTAGAAATAATCGAGCAATCAAAATGCAAATTGTCACAGCAATTACAGGTCCCGAAACCTATTGATAGAGGTATCAACCATCGTAATCGGAGCATTTTAGATTTTAGCCGCCCAAAAACTTGTGGGCTATAGCACAGTTGATTTTCAATAAAATTGAATTTTCTAAGAAATGTTTAGAAATAATCGAGCAATCAAAATGCAAATTGTCACAGCAATTACAGGTCCCGAAACCTATTGATAGAGGTATCAACCATCGTAATCGGAGCGTTTTAGATTTTAGCCGCCCAAAAATTTGTGGGCTATATATAGCACAGTTGATTTTCAATAAAATTGAATTTTCTAAGAAATGTTTAGAAATAATCGAGCAATCAAAATGCAAATTGTCACAGCAATTACAGGTCCCGAAACCTATTGATAGAGGTATCAACCATCGTAATCGGAGCATTTTAGATTTTAGCCGCCCAAAAACTTGTGGGCTATAGCACAGTTAATTTTCAATAAAATTGAATTTTCTAGGAAATGTTTAGAAATAATCGAGCAATCAAAATGCAAATTGTCACAGCAATTACAGGTCCCGAAACCTATTGATAGAGGTATCAACCATCGTAATCGGAGCGTTTTAGATTTTAGCCGCCCAAAAATTTGTGGGCTATATATAGCACAGTTGATTTTCAATAAAATTGAATTTTCTAAGAAATGTTTAGAAATAATCGAGCAATCAAAATGCAAATTGTCACAGCAATTACAGGTCCCGAAACCTATTGATAGAGGTATCAACCATCGTAATCGGAGCATTTTAGATTTTAGCCGCCCAAAAACTTGTGGGCTATAGCACAGTTGATTTTCAATAAAATTGAATTTTCTAAGAAATGTTTAGAAATAATCGAGCAATCAAAATGCAAATTGTCACAGCAATTACAGGTCCCGAAACCTATTGATAGAGGTATCAACCATCGTAATCGGAGCGTTTTAGATTTTAGCCGCCCAAAAATTTGTGGGCTATATATAGCACAGTTGATTTTCAATAAAATTGAATTTTCTAAGAAATGTTTAGAAATAATCGAGCAATCAAAATGCAAATTGTCACAGCAATTACAGGTCCCGAAACCTATTGATAGAGGTATCAACCATCGTAATCGGAGCATTTTAGATTTTAGCCGCCCAAAAACTTGTGGGCTATAGCACAGTTGATTTTCAATAAAATTGAATTTTCTAAGAAATATTTAGAAATAATCGAGCAATCAAAATGCAAATTGTCACAGCAATTACAGGTCCCGAAACCTATTGATAGAGGTATCAACCATCGTAATCGGAGCATTTTAGATTTTAGCCTCCCAAAAACTTGTGGGCTATAGCACAGTTGATTTTCAATAAAATTGAATTTTCTAAGAAATGTTTAGAAATAATCGAGCAATCAAAATGCAAATTGTCACAGCAATTACAGGTCCCGAAACCTATTGATAGAGGTATCAACCATCGTAATCGGAGCATTTTAGATTTTAGCCTCCCAAAAACTTGTGGGCTATAGCACAGTTGATTTTCAATAAAATTGAATTTTCTAAGAAATGTTTAGAAATAATCGAGCAATCAAAATGCAAATTGTCACAGCAATTACAGGTCCCGAAACCTATTGATAGAGGTATCAACCATCGTAATCGGAGCGTTTTAGATTTTAGCCGCCCAAAAATTTGTGGGCTATATATAGCACAGTTGATTTTCAATAAAATTGAATTTTCTAAGAAATGTTTAGAAATAATCGAGCAATCAAAATGCAAATTGTCACAGCAATTACAGGTCCCGAAACCTATTGATAGATGTATCAACCATCGTAATCGGAGCATTTTAGATTTTAGCCGCCCAAAAACTTGTGGGCTATAGCACAGTTGATTTTCAATAAAATTGAATTTTCTAAGAAATATTTAGAAATAATCGAGCAATCAAAATGCAAATTGTCACAGCAATTACAGGTCCCGAAACCTATTGATAGAGGTATCAACCATCGTAATCGGAGCATTTTAGATTTTAGCCGCCCAAAAACTTGTGGGCTATAGCACAGTTAATTTTCAATAAAATTGAATTTTCTAAGAAATGTTTAGAAATAATCGAGCAATCAAAATGCAAATTGTCACAGCAATTACAGGTCCCGAAACCTATTGATAGAGGTATCAACCATCGTAATCGGAGCATTTTAGATTTTAGCCGCCCAAAAACTTGTGGGCTATAGCACAGTTGATTTTCAATAAAATTGAATTTTCTAAGAAATGTTTAGAAATAATCGAGCAATCAAAATGCAAATTGTCACAGCAATTACAGGTCCCGAAACCTATTGATAGAGGTATCAACCATCGTAATCGGAGCATTTTAGATTTTAGCCGCCCAAAAACTTGTGGGCTATAGCACAGTTGATTTTCAATAAAATTGAATTTTCTAAGAAATGTTTAGAAATAATCGAGCAATCAAAATGCAAATTGTCACAGCAATTACAGGTCCCGAAACCTATTGATAGAGGTATCAACCATCGTAATCGGAGCATTTTAGATTTTAGCCGCCCAAAAACTTGTGGGCTATAGCACAGTTGATTTTCAATAAAATTGAATTTTCTAAGAAATGTTTAGAAATAATCGAGCAATCAAAATGCAAATTGTCACAGCAATTACAGGTCCCGAAACCTATTGATAGAGGTATCAACCATCGTAATCGGAGCATTTTAGATTTTAGCCGCCCAAAAACTTGTGGGCTATAGCACAGTTAATTTTCAATAAAATTGAATTTTCTAAGAAATGTTTAGAAATAATCGAGCAATCAAAATGCAAATTGTCACAGCAATTACAGGTCCCGAAACCTATTGATAGAGGTATCAACCATCGTAATCGGAGCATTTTAGATTTTAGCCGCCCAAAAACTTGTGGGCTATAGCACAGTTGATTTTCAATAAAATTGAATTTTCTAAGAAATGTTTAGAAATAATCGAGCAATCAAAATGCAAATTGTCACAGCAATTACAGGTCCCGAAACCTATTGATAGAGGTATCAACCATCGTAATCGGAGCATTTTAGATTTTAGCCGCCCAAAAACTTGTGGGCTATAGCACAGTTAATTTTCAATCAAATTGAATTTTCTAAGAAATGTTTAGAAATAATCGAGCAATCAAAATGCAAATTGTCACAGCAATTACAGGTCCCGAAACCTATTGATAGAGGTATCAACCATCGTAATCGGAGCATTTTAGATTTTAGCCGCCCAAAAACTTGTGGGCTATAGCACAGTTGATTTTCAATAAAATTGAATTTTCTAAGAAATGTTTAGAAATAATCGAGCAATCAAAATGCAAATTGTCACAGCAATTACAGGTCCCGAAACCTATTGATAGAGGTATCAACCATCGTAATCGGAGCATTTTAGATTTTAGCCGCCCAAAAACTTGTGGGCTATAGCACAGTTAATTTTCAATCAAATTGAATTTTCTAAGAAATGTTTAGAAATAATCGAGCAATCAAAATGCAAATTGTCACAGCAATTACAGGTCCCGAAACCTATTGATAGAGGTATCAACCATCGTAATCGGAGCATTTTAGATTTAGCCGCCCAAAAACTTGTGGGCTATAGCACAGTTGATTTTCAATAAAATTGAATTTTCTAAGAAATGTTTAGAAATAATCGAGCAATCAAAATGCAAATTGTCACAGCAATTACAGGTCCCGAAACCTATTGATAGAGGTATCAACCATCGTAATCGGAGCATTTTAGATTTTAGCCGCCCAAAAACTTGTGGGCTATAGCACAGTTAATTTTCAATAAAATTGAATTTTCTAAGAAATGTTTAGAAATAATCGAGCAATCAAAATGCAAATTGTCACAGCAATTACAGGTCCCGAAACCTATTGATAGAGGTATCAACCATCGTAATCGGAGCATTTTAGATTTTAGCCGCCCAAAAACTTGTGGGCTATAGCACAGTTGATTTTCAATAAAATTGAATTTTCTAAGAAATGTTTAGAAATAATCGAGCAATCAAAATGCAAATTGTCACAGCAATTACAGGTCCCGAAACCTATTGATAGAGGTATCAACCATCGTAATCGGAGCATTTTAGATTTTAGCCGCCCAAAAACTTGTGGGCTATAGCACAGTTAATTTTCAATAAAATTGAATTTTCTAAGAAATGTTTAGAAATAATCGAGCAATCAAAATGCAAATTGTCACAGCAATTACAGGTCCCGAAACCTATTGATAGAGGTATCAACCATCGTAATCGGAGCATTTAGATTTTAGCCGCCCAAAAACTTGTGGGCTATAGCACAGTTGATTTTCAATAAAATTGAATTTTCTAAGAAATGTTTAGAAATAATCGAGCAATCAAAATGCAAATTGTCACAGCAATTACAGGTCCCGAAACCTATTGATAGAGGTATCAACCATCGTAATCGGAGCATTTTAGATTTTAGCCGCCCAAAAACTTGTGGGCTATAGCACAGTTGATTTTCAATAAAATTGAATTTTCTAAGAAATGTTTAGAAATAATCGAGCAATCAAAATGCAAATTGTCACAGCAATTACAGGTCCCGAAACCTATTGATAGAGGTATCAACCATCGTAATCGGAGCATTTTAGATTTTAGCCGCCCAAAAACTTGTGGGCTATAGCACAGTTAATTTTCAATCAAATTGAATTTTCTAAGAAATGTTTAGAAATAATCGAGCAATCAAAATGCAAATTGTCACAGCAATTACAGGTCCCGAAACCTATTGATAGAGGTATCAACCATCGTAATCGGAGCATTTTAGATTTTAGCCGCCCAAAAACTTGTGGGCTATAGCACAGTTGATTTTCAATAAAATTGAATTTTCTAAGAAATGTTTAGAAATAATCGAGCAATCAAAATGCAAATTGTCACAGCAATTACAGGTCCCGAAACCTATTGATAGAGGTATCAACCATCGTAATCGGAGCATTTTAGATTTTAGCCGCCCAAAAACTTGTGGGCTATAGCACAGTTAATTTTCAATAAAATTGAATTTTCTAAGAAATGTTTAGAAATAATCGAGCAATCAAAATGCAAATTGTCACAGCAATTACAGGTCCCGAAACCTATTGATAGAGGTATCAACCATCGTAATCGGAGCATTTTAGATTTTAGCCGCCCAAAAACTTGTGGGCTATAGCACAGTTGATTTTCAATAAAATTGAATTTTCTAAGAAATGTTTAGAAATAATCGAGCAATCAAAATGCAAATTGTCACAGCAATTACAGGTCCCGAAACCTATTGATAGAGGTATCAACCATCGTAATCGGAGCATTTTAGATTTTAGCCGCCCAAAAACTTGTGGGCTATAGCACAGTTAATTTTCAATAAAATTGAATTTTCTAAGAAATGTTTAGAAATAATCGAGCAATCAAAATGCAAATTGTCACAGCAATTACAGGTCCCGAAACCTATTGATAGAGGTATCAACCATCGTAATCGGAGCATTTTAGATTTTAGCCGCCCAAAAACTTGTGGGCTATAGCACAGTTGATTTTCAATAAAATTGAATTTTCTAAGAAATGTTTAGAAATAATCGAGCAATCAAAATGCAAATTGTCACAGCAATTACAGGTCCCGAAACCTATTGATAGAGGTATCAACCATCGTAATCGGAGCATTTTAGATTTTAGCCGCCCAAAAACTTGTGGGCTATAGCACAGTTAATTTTCAATAAAATTGAATTTTCTAAGAAATGTTTAGAAATAATCGAGCAATCAAAATGCAAATTGTCACAGCAATTACAGGTCCCGAAACCTATTGATAGAGGTATCAACCATCGTAATCGGAGCATTTTAGATTTTAGCCGCCCAAAAACTTGTGGGCTATAGCACAGTTGATTTTCAATAAAATTGAATTTTCTAAGAAATGTTTAGAAATAATCGAGCAATCAAAATGCAAATTGTCACAGCAATTACAGGTCCCGAAACCTATTGATAGAGGTATCAACCATCGTAATCGGAGCATTTTAGATTTTAGCCGCCCAAAAACTTGTGGGCTATAGCACAGTTAATTTTCAATAAAATTGAATTTTCTAAGAAATGTTTAGAAATAATCGAGCAATCAAAATGCAAATTGTCACAGCAATTACAGGTCCCGAAACCTATTGATAGAGGTATCAACCATCGTAATCGGAGCATTTTAGATTTTAGCCGCCCAAAAACTTGTGGGCTATAGCACAGTTGATTTTCAATAAAATTGAATTTTCTAAGAAATGTTTAGAAATAATCGAGCAATCAAAATGCAAATTGTCACAGCAATTACAGGTCCCGAAACCTATTGATAGAGGTATCAACCATCGTAATCGGAGCATTTTAGATTTTAGCCGCCCAAAAACTTGTGGGCTATAGCACAGTTAATTTTCAATAAAATTGAATTTTCTAAGAAATGTTTAGAAATAATCGAGCAATCAAAATGCAAATTGTCACAGCAATTACAGGTCCCGAAACCTATTGATAGAGGTATCAACCATCGTAATCGGAGCATTTTAGATTTTAGCCGCCCAAAAACTTGTGGGCTATAGCACAGTTGATTTTCAATAAAATTGAATTTTCTAAGAAATGTTTAGAAATAATCGAGCAATCAAAATGCAAATTGTCACAGCAATTACAGGTCCCGAAACCTATTGATAGAGGATAGCCGCCCAAAAACTTGTGGGCTATAGCACAGTTGATTTTCAATAAAATTGAATTTTCTAAGAAATGTTTAGAAATAATCGAGCAATCAAAATGCAAATTGTCACAGCAATTACAGGTCCCGAAACCTATTGATAGAGGTATCAACCATCGTAATCGGAGCATTTTAGATTTTAGCCGCCCAAAAACTTGTGGGCTATAGCACAGTTGATTTTCAATAAAATTGAATTTTCTAAGAAATGTTTAGAAATAATCGAGCAATCAAAATGCAAATTGTCACAGCAATTACAGGTCCCGAAACCTATTGATAGAGGTATCAACCATCGTAATCGGAGCATTTTAGATTTTAGCCGCCCAAAAACTTGTGGGCTATAGCACAGTTGATTTTCAATAAAATTGAATTTTCTAAGAAATGTTTAGAAATAATCGAGCAATCAAAATGCAAATTGTCACAGCAATTACAGGTCCCGAAACCTATTGATAGAGGTATCAACCATCGTAATCGGAGCATTTTAGATTTTAGCCGCCCAAAAACTTGTGGGCTATAGCACAGTTAATTTTCAATAAAATTGAATTTTCTAAGAAATGTTTAGAAATAATCGAGCAATCAAAATGCAAATTGTCACAGCAATTACAGGTCCCGAAACCTATTGATAGAGGTATCAACCATCGTAATCGGAGCATTTTAGATTTTAGCCGCCCAAAAACTTGTGGGCTATAGCACAGTTGATTTTCAATAAAATTGAATTTTCTAAGAAATGTTTAGAAATAATCGAGCAATCAAAATGCAAATTGTCACAGCAATTACAGGTCCCGAAACCTATTGATAGAGGTATCAACCATCGTAATCGGAGCATTTTAGATTTTAGCCGCCCAAAAACTTGTGGGCTATAGCACAGTTAATTTTCAATCAAATTGAATTTTCTAAGAAATGTTTAGAAATAATCGAGCAATCAAAATGCAAATTGTCACAGCAATTACAGGTCCCGAAACCTATTGATAGAGGTATCAACCATCGTAATCGGAGCATTTTAGATTTTAGCCGCCCAAAAACTTGTGGGCTATAGCACAGTTGATTTTCAATAAAATTGAATTTTCTAAGAAATGTTTAGAAATAATCGAGCAATCAAAATGCAAATTGTCACAGCAATTACAGGTCCCGAAACCTATTGATAGAGGTATCAACCATCGTAATCGGAGCATTTTAGATTTTAGCCGCCCAAAAACTTGTGGGCTATAGCACAGTTGATTTTCAATAAAATTGAATTTTCTAAGAAATGTTTAGAAATAATCGAGCAATCAAAATGCAAATTGTCACAGCAATTACAGGTCCCGAAACCTATTGATAGAGGTATCAACCATCGTAATCGGAGCAATTTAGATTTTAGCCGCCCAAAAACTTGTGGGCTATAGCACAGTTGATTTTCAATAAAATTGAATTTTCTAAGAAATGTTTAGAAATAATCGAGCAATCAAAATGCAAATTGTCACAGCAATTACAGGTCCCGAAACCTATTGATAGAGGTATCAACCATCGTAATCGGAGCATTTTAGATTTTAGCCGCCCAAAAACTTGTGGGCTATAGCACAGTTGATTTTCAATAAAATTGAATTTTCTAAGAAATGTTTAGAAATAATCGAGCAATCAAAATGCAAATTGTCACAGCAATTACAGGTCCCGAAACCTATTGATAGAGGTATCAACCATCGTAATCGGAGCATTTTAGATTTTAGCCGCCCAAAAACTTGTGGGCTATAGCACAGTTAATTTTCAATAAAATTGAATTTTCTAAGAAATGTTTAGAAATAATCGAGCAATCAAAATGCAAATTGTCACAGCAATTACAGGTCCCGAAACCTATTGATAGAGGTATCAACCATCGTAATCGGAGCATTTTAGATTTTAGCCGCCCAAAAACTTGTGGGCTATAGCACAGTTAATTTTCAATAAAATTGAATTTTCTAGGAAATGTTTAGAAATAATCGAGCAATCAAAATGCAAATTGTCACAGCAATTACAGGTCCCGAAACCTATTGATAGAGGTATCAACCATCGTAATCGGAGCGTTTTAGATTTTAGCCGCCCAAAAATTTGTGGGCTATATATAGCACAGTTGATTTTCAATAAAATTGAATTTTCTAAGAAATGTTTAGAAATAATCGAGCAATCAAAATGCAAATTGTCACAGCAATTACAGGTCCCGAAACCTATTGATAGAGGTATCAACCATCGTAATCGGAGCATTTTAGATTTTAGCCGCCCAAAAACTTGTGGGCTATAGCACAGTTGATTTTCAATAAAATTGAATTTTCTAAGAAATGTTTAGAAATAATCGAGCAATCAAAATGCAAATTGTCACAGCAATTACAGGTCCCGAAACCTATTGATAGAGGTATCAACCATCGTAATCGGAGCGTTTTAGATTTTAGCCGCCCAAAAATTTGTGGGCTATATATAGCACAGTTGATTTTCAATAAAATTGAATTTTCTAAGAAATGTTTAGAAATAATCGAGCAATCAAAATGCAAATTGTCACAGCAATTACAGGTCCCGAAACCTATTGATAGAGGTATCAACCATCGTAATCGGAGCATTTTAGATTTTAGCCGCCCAAAAACTTGTGGGCTATAGCACAGTTGATTTTCAATAAAATTGAATTTTCTAAGAAATATTTAGAAATAATCGAGCAATCAAAATGCAAATTGTCACAGCAATTACAGGTCCCGAAACCTATTGATAGAGGTATCAACCATCGTAATCGGAGCATTTTAGATTTTAGCCGCCCAAAAACTTGTGGGCTATAGCACAGTTGATTTTCAATAAAATTGAATTTTCTAAGAAATGTTTAGAAATAATCGAGCAATCAAAATGCAAATTGTCACAGCAATTACAGGTCCCGAAACCTATTGATAGAGGTATCAACCATCGTAATCGGAGCATTTTAGATTTTAGCCGCCCAAAAACTTGTGGGCTATAGCACAGTTAATTTTCAATAAAATTGAATTTTCTAAGAAATGTTTAGAAATAATCGAGCAATCAAAATGCAAATTGTCACAGCAATTACAGGTCCCGAAACCTATTGATAGAGGTATCAACCATCGTAATCGGAGCATTTTAGATTTTAGCCTCCCAAAAACTTGTGGGCTATAGCACAGTTGATTTTCAATAAAATTGAATTTTCTAAGAAATGTTTAGAAATAATCGAGCAATCAAAATGCAAATTGTCACAGCAATTACAGGTCCCGAAACCTATTGATAGAGGTATCAACCATCGTAATCGGAGCGTTTTAGATTTTAGCCGCCCAAAAATTTGTGGGCTATATATAGCACAGTTGATTTTCAATAAAATTGAATTTTCTAAGAAATGTTTAGAAATAATCGAGCAATCAAAATGCAAATTGTCACAGCAATTACAGGTCCCGAAACCTATTGATAGATGTATCAACCATCGTAATCGGAGCATTTTAGATTTTAGCCGCCCAAAAACTTGTGGGCTATAGCACAGTTGATTTTCAATAAAATTGAATTTTCTAAGAAATATTTAGAAATAATCGAGCAATCAAAATGCAAATTGTCACAGCAATTACAGGTCCCGAAACCTATTGATAGAGGTATCAACCATCGTAATCGGAGCATTTTAGATTTTAGCCGCCCAAAAACTTGTGGGCTATAGCACAGTTAATTTTCAATAAAATTGAATTTTCTAAGAAATGTTTAGAAATAATCGAGCAATCAAAATGCAAATTGTCACAGCAATTACAGGTCCCGAAACCTATTGATAGAGGTATCAACCATCGTAATCGGAGCGTTTTAGATTTTAGCCGCCCAAAAATTTGTGGGCTATAGCACAGTTGATTTTCAATAAAATTGAATTTTCTAAGAAATATTTAGAAATAATCGAGCAATCAAAATGCAAATTGTCACAGCAATTACAGGTCCCGAAACCTATTGATAGAGGTATCAACCATCGTAATCGGAGCATTTTAGATTTTAGCCGCCCAAAAACTTGTGGGCTATAGCACAGTTGATTTTCAATAAAATTGAATTTTCTAAGAAATGTTTAGAAATAATCGAGCAATCAAAATGCAAATTGTCACAGCAATTACAGGTCCCGAAACCTATTGATAGAGGTATCAACCATCGTAATCGGAGCGTTTTAGATTTTAGCCGCCCAAAAATTTGTGGGCTATATATAGCACAGTTGATTTTCAATAAAATTGAATTTTCTAAGAAATGTTTAGAAATAATCGAGCAATCAAAATGCAAATTGTCACAGCAATTACAGGTCCCGAAACCTATTGATAGATGTATCAACCATCGTAATCGGAGCATTTTAGATTTTAGCCGCCCAAAAACTTGTGGGCTATAGCACAGTTGATTTTCAATAAAATTGAATTTTCTAAGAAATGTTTAGAAATAATCGAGCAATCAAAATGCAAATTGTCACAGCAATTACAGGTCCCGAAACCTATTGATAGAGGTATCAACCATCGTAATCGGAGCATTTTAGATTTTAGCCGCCCAAAAACTTGTGGGCTATAGCACAGTTAATTTTCAATAAAATTGAATTTTCTAAGAAATGTTTAGAAATAATCGAGCAATCAAAATGCAAATTGTCACAGCAATTACAGGTCCCGAAACCTATTGATAGAGGTATCAACCATCGTAATCGGAGCATTTTAGATTTTAGCCTCCCAAAAACTTGTGGGCTATAGCACAGTTGATTTTCAATAAAATTGAATTTTCTAAGAAATGTTTAGAAATAATCGAGCAATCAAAATGCAAATTGTCACAGCAATTACAGGTCCCGAAACCTATTGATAGAGGTATCAACCATCGTAATCGGAGCGTTTTAGATTTTAGCCGCCCAAAAATTTGTGGGCTATATATAGCACAGTTGATTTTCAATAAAATTGAATTTTCTAAGAAATGTTTAGAAATAATCGAGCAATCAAAATGCAAATTGTCACAGCAATTACAGGTCCCGAAACCTATTGATAGATGTATCAACCATCGTAATCGGAGCATTTTAGATTTTAGCCGCCCAAAAACTTGTGGGCTATAGCACAGTTGATTTTCAATAAAATTGAATTTTCTAAGAAATATTTAGAAATAATCGAGCAATCAAAATGCAAATTGTCACAGCAATTACAGGTCCCGAAACCTATTGATAGAGGTATCAACCATCGTAATCGGAGCATTTTAGATTTTAGCCGCCCAAAAACTTGTGGGCTATAGCACAGTTGATTTTCAATAAAATTGAATTTTCTAAGAAATGTTTAGAAATAATCGAGCAATCAAAATGCAAATTGTCACAGCAATTACAGGTCCCGAAACCTATTGATAGAGGTATCAACCATCGTAATCGGAGCATTTTAGATTTTAGCCGCCCAAAAACTTGTGGGCTATAGCACAGTTGATTTTCAATAAAATTGAATTTTCTAAGAAATGTTTAGAAATAATCGAGCAATCAAAATGCAAATTGTCACAGCAATTACAGGTCCCGAAACCTATTGATAGAGGTATCAACCATCGTAATCGGAGCATTTTAGATTTTAGCCGCCCAAAAACTTGTGGGCTATAGCACAGTTGATTTTCAATAAAATTGAATTTTCTAAGAAATGTTTAGAAATAATCGAGCAATCAAAATGCAAATTGTCACAGCAATTACAGGTCCCGAAACCTATTGATAGAGGTATCAACCATCGTAATCGGAGCATTTTAGATTTTAGCCGCCCAAAAACTTGTGGGCTATAGCACAGTTGATTTTCAATAAAATTGAATTTTCTAAGAAATGTTTAGAAATAATCGAGCAATCAAAATGCAAATTGTCACAGCAATTACAGGTCCCGAAACCTATTGATAGAGGTATCAACCATCGTAATCGGAGCATTTTAGATTTTAGCCGCCCAAAAACTTGTGGGCTATAAGTACAGTTGATTTTCAATAAAATTGAATTTTCTTAGAAATGTTTAGAAATAATCGAGCAATCAAAATGCAAATTGTCACAGCAATTACAGGTCCCGAAACCTATTGATAGAGGTATCAACCATCGTAATCGGAGCATTTTAGATTTTAGCCGCCCAAAAACTTGTGGGCTATAGCACAGTTGATTTTCAATAAAATTGAATTTTCTAAGAAATGTTTAGAAATAATCGAGCAATCAAAATGCAAATTGTCACAGCAATTACAGGTCCCGAAACCTATTGATAGAGGTATCAACCATCGTAATCGGAGCATTTTAGATTTTAGCCGCCCAAAAACTTGTGGGCTATAGCACAGTTGATTTTCAATAAAATTGAATTTTCTAAGAAATGTTTAGAAATAATCGAGCAATCAAAATGCAAATTGTCACAGCAATTACAGGTCCCGAAACCTATTGATAGAGGTATCAACCATCGTAATCGGAGCATTTTAGATTTTAGCCGCCCAAAAACTTGTGGGCTATAGCACAGTTGATTTTCAATAAAATTGAATTTTCTAAGAAATGTTTAGAAATAATCGAGCAATCAAAATGCAAATTGTCACAGCAATTACAGATCCCGAAACCTATTGATAGAGGTATCAACCATCGTAATCGGAGCATTTTAGATTTTAGCCGCCCAAAAACTTGTGGGCTATAGCACAGTTGATTTTCAATAAAATTGAATTTTCTAAGAAATGTTTAGAAATAATCGAGCAATCAAAATGCAAATTGTCACAGCAATTACAGGTCCCGAAACCTATTGATAGAGGTATCAACCATCGTAATCGGAGCATTTTAGATTTTAGCCGCCCAAAAACTTGTGGGCTATAGCACAGTTGATTTTCAATAAAATTGAATTTTCTAAGAAATGTTTAGAAATAATCGAGCAATCAAAATGCAAATTGTCACAGCAATTACAGATCCCGAAACCTATTGATAGAGGTATCAACCATCGTAATCGGAGCATTTTAAATTTTAGCCGCCCAAAAACTTGTGGGCTATAGCACAGTTGATTTTCAATAAAATTGAAAAAAATGGTCAAATTCGAATAAATTCCTGAAAATAAAAAACAATCAAATTTTTGCTAAAAAAAAAAATAAAAAAAGTCAGAAGTTTAAGAACCGAACTCCAGACCTTTCGCACATCACTCCTTCATCTTACCACCCAACCACTCATCTGCATATAATTTCTACTCATTTTTTCGTTTAAATTCTGATAAATTCGGACTTGGTGAAAAATCGCATAAACATTTTTGTTATTTTAACAGGCGAATAGAATTTACAAGAAGATAGTCAGCAATATGACTTTATTTTGTATGTTCAAGTGTCACATAACTTGAAGTGGCACGCTTTGATACAAAATAATGTCACGTTGCTGACAATTATGTTGTTTTTAAATTCTGTTCGCCTGGTAAAATAACAAAATTTTTTTTCGATTTTTCACCATTTTTTTTTATCAGTATTTAAACGAAAAAATGAATAGTGATGTATAGTCATACATTTCATACAGATGTGTGGTTGGGTGGTAAGATGGAGGAGTGATGTGCGAAAGGTCTGGAGTTCGGTTCTTAAACTTCCGACTTTTTTTTTTTTTAAGCAAAAATTTGATTTTTTTTTTATTTTCAGGAATTTTTTCGAATTTGACCAAATTTTTTTTTTGTCTCAACTCAATCAAACCCATAATCCCATTCCCGCGAATCTTCTCGGATTATCGCTAATTCATATATTTTTCATATAAAAACAAATCTAACTTTTGTGGAGTCGCTTGGAATCGAACTACCTACCTTCAATGCCTCCAGTCCATCACCTTACTATATCAGCTATCACATCATTTACTTATAGCATATATTTGTTTGTTTTATGCAATCGTGTAGAATAAAATTAATTTGTCTCTAATATGAATATGGTGGCATCTCTGTTAGGGCATACGTACTAAATTCAGTAAAGTCTTTTTCTAATATTAAATATCAAATAGAAAATGTGGAGCTTTTTAATACAAAAAAAAAATCCTTCAGCTGCGAGGATCGAACTCGAGACCTCAATCGTTTTAATCTGCTCTCTTACATTTTATCGACAAATTTAGTTTTTTAAAATTCTGTTCGCCTTAAAAAAGATTAATTTGCAGTATTTTGACATGAAAATATTTGCTTTTTCTAAAGCCTGGCCCATTACAACATATTCTTCGGAAAAATTTTCTGCAATTTAAAATATTTTATTCGGAAGGGGAAATTTGTCGTATACGTATATAGACTATGTCGATTGGTTGCCTGTTGAAAATTTTTTATCAGAATATTTACGTAAACTCGCAATGAGGGAGTCGGGTAAATCTATTTGAGACGAACAGAATTTAAAAAAAAAACTAAAATTCGTCGATAAAATTGGCCATCTCCTAGTGTGCCGTTATTAGAAAAAGGTGAACAAACACTGTTTTACCTTAAACAAAAATCATTGACCGGTTTGTTGTGTGCGTACACATAATAAAATATAAGTCTTGAGAGCATATAAGACAGCGCGAGATTAATTACTGTAATTTTAATAAACACGATTTTATTTATTTTTTGGTTTACGCGAACTGAAAATTTCAGGGAATCATGCATCAACACACAAATTACAGGATGTGTGTGCTTTTTATCTTTCTTCCAACCCAGAAATATATATAAGAAAAAAAAAAATCTTTCGTTTGTTGTTATGATACACAAACAACTTTTACTTTTCGTCTTTAAACATATTTAAGATATCAATATTGCGGTTTATTAATTTATATTTTTTGTAATTTTTTTATGTTTTGGTGCGGAGATCGAACCGTGAGGTTAATAATTAATCAATAACATGATTTTTCATTACCACGCGCGATTAGTCTATACCAACCAACCATTCTAAAATTTACCTATTAAGAATTACTCAATTATAACGTAAATTATCACATCATCATCATAAAATGTGTCTATGTCTATGAAGTCACGGATCAATGATATCATCGCACGATTCAGAGCGGCTGCATAATTTGTTCGATAATTAGAATGGACCTCGGATTAGAGCACGAAACACTCCCCAAAACAATAAAAAATATGTGGAATTGAAATAATCATTGAACAATGATTACGCATATCAATCTTGTTATTACTAATAAATAGTTTTGTTTGTTGTTTGCTATATTTGGGTTTTGGTTTCACACGGAAACTACAATGATAATCGGCGCTCATATAAGTGAATGGATTCATGTAAGAAAGGAATTATTTTAGCGCGATTACGAAATGTTTTGGTTTATTGTTTGTGAATGATAATCAATCGAATAATAAATTATAAATAGAAATTATAGATAAAAAAAAGCAAAATTTGCTTAAATGATGTAGGTGAGCTGCTTAATGTTTGGGTTTTCTTTTTTAGTCTTGGTATTTAGCACAAATCGTAAAGCTGAAAGGAAATGGTTATGTATTATTTAGTGGGTAGGTGACCATTTCAGTACAGATTGAGTGACCGGATTGAGAATCGCAGTTCGCACATGTAGCTTCTTCGTAATCGACAAAATCAGAGGAACATCCTTTTTTCCCAGTCTAAAGCTCCTAAGGGGAACAATTTAATAACAAAGTTGTGCCTAACCCAACTACAGAGGCGGAAAACGGTTCTTCGAACACTCTGAAGTGAACTGGAATTATAATTTGCACCATCTCTGAAGTGCTACTGGTGGGCTTCTCTATCTTATATGTAAACTCATTAAATTGGCCCTTGCAACAGTTTATCTCCCGTATGACTCTTCTTCATTTGCTTCATCAAATTAGCTTACTAACCTTGTAAGTGATACGTTTTGTACAAACATCAACCACAGAAAAATTTCTCTGTTTAATCATTACAAATAAGTTCTTCTGAGTTTGGAAATGAGGGCAACTTTTGTTAAATCTGTTCAGTAGGAAAAAATCTGAGATTGATGAATGATATGCTCACTTCTGTTCCCAAAGGCGTGTCCTCTTTTCTATTAAACTTAGTTAAAGGTTTAAAAAAAAAGTTTAATGTAATTTCATCGAAATTCGTAGATAAGCTTTCACCATAAAAAATAAATGAATTGAATAGCTGGCCGGCCGGCTCTCGCTAGACTTAATAAAATTTTTGCTAAACTTGATGTTCGTAGAATCTACTAACATTTCTATTGAAACTACAATTGGACCTTGGCTCTTAATCGATTACACTTCTTCCTTGCACCAATTTTATTATTTATTAGAGATCATTAATTATCTCAGAAATACGCAGTGTGTCCATAAAGTGGGCAAGTCCTGTGAAACTGCTTTACATACGTTTGGGGGTGCTTTCTTAGATATTGCGAAAGCTTTTGATAATATGAACTTCGTTGCGGAGGAGAATATTCTTGTATTGAATCAGGTTTACTCGTTAACCCGTCTAATAGCCTAGGTTTAATAAATCCGATTGGAAACCTCTTGATTTTGAGGACTGCGATTCTGTTGAACGGTGTCAGGTGCATTTGCCGAGCCTTGTAGTTGGTGTGGGCTGCTATTTAATGCCGCAGTCGGCGAGCTCTGTCGTTCTCGGATTGCATCTGCATGTCTGCGTTTGGTGGTTTGATTGGGAAATGCAACGCTGTATGGCCATCTGTTATTTCGCTGTGTGATTGTCCCAGGGTTCCATTTTGAATCATTGTCTGTTCGCACCCATATGTTATCACCTGCATTGAAATGGCGTTCTTTGATGTTGTCTCTATCGTGGTACAACTAGCTTTTTAAATTATGGCTGTTTATGTTACGTTGAATAGATGGCTTTATGTTATCGAAGATTGTTGGAAGCCGTCGTCCCAAAAATATCTCAGATGGAGCTTTGCCGTTGCGTTGAGCTGAGCATCGAGATCTTCGTTATCCTTCTCGCTGTATGGCGAAAATGTTTTGAATTCGTGAGGCATGAACGAGGTTCCATTGTTACTAACGATTACTTGAGGCACTCCATAACAAGTGAACAAACTGGTAAGCACTTTCTCAAGCATATTTGTCGTGATACTTGTCATCGTATAGACTTCTACCCATTTCGAAAGCGCGTCCATTACGACCAGAAACTGTTTGTTTTTAAAAGGCGCCGCGAAATCGATGTGAATCCATTCCCAGACGCGTGCTGAAACGTTCCATGAGTATAATGGCACTTCTTGTTGACCGTTTCGGTTCTCTTGACAACTTTGGCATCGTTTAACGAAGTTGTTAATGTCCTCATCGAGTTTTGGCCACCATATGTAATACCGAGCCATTGCACGCATAGCTACAATACCCGGATGGCCGCTGTGTAGTCGTTGGAGTGCGGCTATAAGTAATGATGCAGGTAGCACCATTCTTCCTTGCCACATGAGGATATTGTTTTCTACAGACAGTTCGTCTTTACGCTGTGTTGTGTCCACCCTTGTTCCCACTGCACTAATAATGCGAGAAACCCCTTGTCTTTATTGGACTCGACTGAGATGCTTTTCTCGCAGAACTGGAGGTCATCCATCTTTGCTTTGCCAATATAGTTGACGTCGTCTTCAATTTTTTGCCTGTCGAAGTATGGTTCTTCTGTTGTAGTCGGAATGCGTGATAAAAAATCGGCAATAATGTTTAATTTTCCCGGAATGTACTCAACGTCATAGCTATATGAATTTAATAGTAATGCCCATCGAATTAAACGATTCTTAACGAGTAAATTGCGATTCCTGCCAAATATGTGCGTCAACGGTTCGTGGTCCGTGACCACTGTAAAATGTGTACTCGCTAGGAATCTGTCGAACTTTTGCACCCCAAAAATGATTGCAAGTGCTTCTTTGTCAATTGTGCCGTAATGTAACTGAGCACCTGATAATTTTCTTGATGCAAACGCAATCGGTAAGTCAATCCCGTCGCTGTTGCGATTACTAAGGACAGTACCAATTCCTTTATCTGATGCGTCGCATGTAACATACAGATCCTTTTTATCATAATACGGGTGTAAGACCTGTGCGCATGAAAGCTGGAACTTAATTTCGTTGAAAAGTTCATGGCTCGTCCATTTGAAACGTTGATTTTGCCCTGATAGTGTGTGTAAATCAGATGCTGTGCCGTGCAAAATCGGTATAAATCGCTCCATAAATGAGCGTAACTCTCGGGTGTTCGTTGGTGGACTGGCGTTGATTATGGCGTCCAGTTTGTCTTGTGTTGGGAAAATTCCCTATTTGTTGAAGCGATGTCCTAAGTACACCACTTCGTTCTGGAAGAAAATGCACTTCTCTCGTTTGATCCGGAAACCCGCTTGTTGTAATCGTGTGAGTACTTTTTTTAAATTGTGCATGTGCTCGGCGTCGGTTTTTCCTGTGATAGCAATATCATCGAAGTATGTACATATATCGCCACTGAGTCAATATTTGATAATAATTTTTCCATGTATCGTCGGAAAATAGCTGGAGCGTTTGCTATTCCAAACGGTAATCGATTGTACTTGTAGTATCCCATGAGCGTTGAGATTGTGAGTGAATGTTGTGACTCTGGATGTACTTCGAACTGTAGATACGCATCCTTTAAATCGATTTTGGAGAATCGTTCTCCACCAGCAAGTGTGCGCCGTAAATTATCAAATATGGTACTGGATATTTCTCCAATAGCAAGCAGGGGTTTATCGTAACGCTGAAATCCCCACAGATTCGTATGTCTCCCATTCTACCGGTGTTTCATTTGGATCGACTGGTGTCAAAACGCCTTCGCTGACTAATCTGTTGATTTCCTTTTCGACATTGTTCTGTATTCCGAATTTGACATATCGGGGGACGAAGCGTTTCGGTTTTACATCATGTTTCAAGTGTATTTTGACTTTGTAGTCTTTGATGCGCCCCATTGTATCACTGAATAATTCGTCGTAATTTACAAACATATTTGCTAACCCTGTGTGTGTTTGGGGTGTCTGTATCATTGTATGTGAATCGGCGTTTGTGATGATACTGATACTTCTAATGATAGGTCTCTGGACCTGTAATTGCTATGCCATACATTTCATAGACAATTCGATTTGAAGAAAATCACCTTACTATAGCTCAGCCGATTCAGAGCTGTAAAAGTCCAAAATCTGAAATTATGCTCCAATTGCGGTTCTTGTTACCTCTAATGATAGGTCTCGGGACCTGTAATTGCTATGCCAAACCCCATTTAAATTGGTTGATTATTTCCATACATTTCACAGAAAATTCGATTTGAAGAAAATCGCCTTACTATAGCTCAGCCGATTCAGGGCTATAAAAATCCAAAATCTGCAATTATGCTCCGATTGCGGTTCTTGTTACCTCTAATGATAGGTCTCGGGACCTGTAATTGTTATGCCATACATTTCATAGACAATTCGATTTGAAGAAAATCACCTTACTATAGCTCAGCCGATTCAGGGCTTTAAAAATCCAAAATCTGCAATTATGCTCCGATTGCGGTTCTTGTTACCTCTAATGATAGGTCTCGGGACCTGTATTTGCTATGCCAAACCCCATTTAAATTGATTGATTATTTCCATACATTTCACAGAAAATTCGATTTGAAGAAAATCGCCTTACTATAGCTCAGCCGATTCAGGGCTATAAAAATCCAAAATCTGAAATTGGGCTCCGATTGCGGTTCCTGATACTTCTAATGATAGGGCTCGGGACCTGTAATTTCTATGCCATACATTTCATAGACAATTCGATTTGAAGAAAATCACCTTACTATAGCTCAGCCGATTCAGGGCTTTAAAAATCCAAAATCTGCAATTATGCTCCGATTGCGGTTCTTGTTACCTCTAATGATAGGTCTCGGGACCTGTATTTGCTATGCCAAACCCCATTTAAATTGGTTGATTATTTCCATACATTTCACAGAAAATTCGATTTGAAGAAAATCGCCTTACTATAGCTCAGCCGATTCAGGGCTATAAAAATCCAAAATCTGAAATTGGGCTCCGATTGCGGTTCCTGATACTTCTAATGATAGGGCTCGGGACCTGTAATTGCTATGCCATACATTTCACAGACAATTCGATTTGAAGAAAATCACCTTACTATAGCTCAGCCGATTCAGGGCTATAAAAATCCAAAATCTGAAATTAGGCTCCGATTGCGCTTCCTGATACTTCTAATGATAGGTCTCGGGACCTGTAATTGCTATGCCATACATTTCATAGACAATTCGATTTGAAGAAAATCACTTACTATAGCTCAGCCGATTCAGGGCTTTAAAAATCCAAAATCTGCAATTATGCTCCGATTGCGGTTCTTGTTACCTCTAATGATAGGTCTCGGGACCTGTAATTGCTATGCCAAACCCCATTTAAATTGATTGATTATTTCCATACATTTCACAGAAAATTCGATTTGAAGAAAATCGCCTTACTATAGCTCAGCCGATTCAGGGCTATAAAAATCCAAAATCTGAAATTGGGCTCCGATTGCGGTTCCTGATACTTCTAATGATAGGTCTCGGGACCTGTAAATTCTATGCCATACATTTCATAGACAATTCGATTTGAAGAAAATCACCTTACTATAGCTCAGCCGATTCAGGGCTATAAAAATCCAAAATCTGAAATTGGGCTCCGATTGCGGTTCCTGATACTTCTAATGATAGGGCTCGGGACCTGTAATTGCTATGCCATACATTTCATAGACAATTCGATTTGAAGAAAATCACCTTACTATAGCTCAGCCGATTCAGGGCTTTAAAAATCCAAAATCTGCAATTATGCTCCGATTGCGGTTCTTGTTACCTCTAATGATAGGTCTCGGGACCTGTATTTGCTATGCCAAACCCCATTTAAATTGGTTGATTATTTCCATACATTTCACAGAAAATTCGATTTGAAGAAAATCGCCTTACTATAGCTCAGCCGATTCAGGGCTATAAAAATCCAAAATCTGAAATTGGGCTCCGATTGCGGTTCCTGATACTTCTAATGATAGGGCTCGGGACCTGTAATTGCTATGCCATACATTTCACAGACAATTCGATTTGAAGAAAATCACCTTACTATAGCTCAGCCGATTCAGGGCTTTAAAAATCCAAAATCTGCAATTATGCTCCGATTGCGGTTCTTGTTACCTCTAATGATAGGTCTCGGGACCTGTATTTGCTATGCCAAACCCCATTTAAATTGGTTGATTATTTCCATACATTTCACAGAAAATTCGATTTGAAGAAAATCGCCTTACTATAGCTCAGCCGATTCAGGGCTATAAAAATCCAAAATCTGAAATTGGGCTCCGATTGCGGTTCCTGATACTTCTAATGAAAGGTCTCGGGACCTGCAATTTCTATGCCATACATTTCATAGACAATTCGATTTGAAGAAAATCACCTTACTATAGCTCAGCCGATTCAGGGCTATAAAAATCCAAAATCTGAAATTAGGCTCCGATTGCGCTTCCTGATACTTCTAATGATAGGTCTCGGGACCTGTAATTGCTATGCCATACATTTCATAGACAATTCGATTTGAAGAAAATCACTTACTATAGCTCAGCCGATTCAGGGCTTTAAAAATCCAAAATCTGCAATTATGCTCCGATTGCGGTTCTTGTTACCTCTAATGATAGGTCTCGGGACCTGTAATTGCTATGCCAAACCCCATTTAAATTGATTGATTATTTCCATACATTTCACAGAAAATTCGATTTGAAGAAAATCGCCTTACTATAGCTCAGCCGATTCAGGGCTATAAAAATCCAAAATCTGAAATTGGGCTCCGATTGCGGTTCCTGATACTTCTAATGATAGGTCTCGGGACCTGTAATTGCTATGCCATACATTTCATAGACAATTCGATTTGAAGAAAATCACCTTACTATAGCTCAGCCGATTCAGGGCTTTAAAAATCCAAAATCTGCAATTATGCTCCGATTGCGGTTCTTGTTACCTCTAATGATAGGTCTCGGGACCTGTATTTGCTATGCCAAACCCCATTTAAATTGGTTGATTATTTCCATACATTTCACAGAAAATTCGATTTGAAGAAAATCGCCTTACTATAGCTCAGCCGATTCAGGGCTATAAAAATCCAAAATCTGAAATTGGGCTCCGATTGCGGTTCCTGATACTTCTAATGATAGGGCTCGGGACCTGTAATTGCTATGCCATACATTCATAGACAATTCGATTTGAAGAAAATCACCTTACTATTCTCAGCCGATTCAGGCTTTAAAAATCCAAAATCTGCAATTACGCTCCGATTGCGGTTCTTGATACCTCTAATGATAGGTCTCGGGACCTGTAATTGCTATGCCAAACCCTATTTAAATTACCGAACCACTATACTATAGCTCAGCCGATTCAGGGCTATAAAAATCCAAAATCTGAAATTGGGCTCCGATTGCGGTTCCTGATACTTTTAATGATAGGTCTCGGGACCTGTAATTGCTATGCCATACATTTCATAGACAATTCGATTTGAAGAAAATCGCCTTACTATAGCTCAGCCGATTCAGGGCTATAAAAATCCAAAATCTGAAATTGGGCTCCGATTGCGGTTCCTGATACTTCTAATGATAGGTCTCGGGACCTGTAATTGCTATGCCATACATTTCATAGACAATTCGATTTGAAGAAAATCACTTACTATAGCTCAGCCGATTCAGGGCTTTAAAAATCCAAAATCTGCAATTATGCTCCGATTGCGGTTCTTGTTACCTCTAATGATAGGTCTCGGGACCTGTAATTGCTATGCCAAACCCCATTTAAATTGATTGATTATTTCCATACATTTCACAGAAAATTCGATTTGAAGAAAATCGCCTTACTATAGCTCAGCCGATTCAGGGCTATAAAAATCCAAAATCTGAAATTGGGCTCCGATTGCGGTTCCTGATACTTCTAATGATAGGTCTCGGGACCTGTAATTTCTATGCCATACATTTCATAGACAATTCGATTTGAAGAAAATCACCTTACTATAGCTCAGCCGATTCAGGGCTATAAAAATCCAAAATCTGAAATTAGGCTCCGATTGCGGTTCCTGATACTTCTAATGATAGGTCTCGGGAACTGTAATTGCTATGCCATACATTTCATAGACAATTCGATTTGAAGAAAATCACTTACTATAGCTCAGCCGATTCAGGGCTTTAAAAATCCAAAATCTGCAATTATGCTCCGATTGCGGTTCTTGTTACCTCTAATGATAGGTCTCGGGACCTGTAATTGCTATGCCAAACCCCATTTAAATTGATTGATTATTTCCATACATTTCACAGAAAATTCGATTTGAAGAAAATCGCCTTACTATAGCTCAGCCGATTCAGGGCTATAAAAATCCAAAATCTGAAATTGGGCTCCGATTGCGGTTCCTGATACTTCTAATGATAGGTCTCGGGACCTGTAATTTCTATGCCATACATTTCATAGACAATTCGATTTGAAGAAAATCACCTTATAGCTCAGCCGATTCAGGGCTTTAAAAATCCAAAATCTGCAATTATGGTCCGATTGCGGTTCTTGTTACCTCTAATGATAGGTCTCGGGACCTGTAATTGCTATGCCAAATCACCTTACTATAGCTAAACCAAACAAAAACGGTTCTGCCTGTTTCATGTCAATTACTGGTTATTTGGGTGTTTCGTTGTTGTTTGTTACGTTATATCTGCCTAACCCAGAGTTTGTAATTGATGACTGCCGTAAGCCATCAGCTTAGGTGCCTGTAATAGCATTGGTTGACCTATTTGTTTCCAGAGATGTTCATCGATGATGGAATGTGGTGCACCAGAGTCGTAATCGAATGTAGCTTTGATTCCATTAACGTGAATGTCAATGCGGTTACTTGTTTTAGTAACATGATTTATAGTATAAATGAAAACACTGCCATCATTACTGTTATTGCTGTTACTGTCAGCTGTGGGCGTTGCCGCCATTTTGTGAATGTTTCCCGACTTACGTGGATCACGTGTTTTTTTGTTGTTGATAAATTTGTGCGCATAGTGACCACTTCGCCTGCACGAATGGCATATCACATTTGTTGCTGGACACGTACCATCGTTTGTGTGTCTCTCTTTACCGCAACATTTGCAATGATTTGCGTATAACTTTTGTGGAGTTGTGTAGTGTTTGTGTTTCCATGTTTCGATGTTTTTTTTCCGTGTATTTTATTAACACTTTCATGATTTCCGTTTGTAGCATTGGGTTTTAATACGTTGTTTTCTTCTTTAAATGTCACTTCGCCCATCGTCTCCATTTCTTCATTGGCAGCGTTTCTGACTGTATGTGTTGTTTTCAGATCCGACCATCTCTGTCGAAGTTCGATTTCGGCATGTTGATGACGAATGCCAGTTGCGAAACGATCGCGTAATTGACGATCGAGATTCTCAAAATCACAGTCACGGCTAATTGTACGTAATTCGTTTGCATATTGTTCGAAGGATTGTGTTTCTTTGCGCGTATAATTCCAAAACTGTGACAATGCCTTAAATCGAGTCGTTTTGTGTGTATACAAATTAATGAAACGATCGATTATTGTTTTGTATGTATTTTGTTCGAACGGTGTGGTGGCATCCGTAAAAGACACTTTAAGTTCGTGACGAGTGTCAGGTGACAATGAACACAGGAATAAATCGCGTTTTGCGTTCACTTATAGTTCTGTGTTGGAACTATTAAGTCCTCTCATGCGACACAAAATTTTCTGCCGATGATGTTGAAGATGCGACATCTCGTTCGCATTTAAAATTTTTTTAATTTCTCGAACTTCCTTTTCATCTAAGTTTTGTGGAGTTTGTTGATGGGTATCTGTATCTCGAATTTGTCCCCGTATCACTTGTCCTACTGTTTCCATAAGCGCAGCGATATTCCGGCTGATCAATTCCACAAATTGTTCAAATTGCTCTTTATCCATTTCGTTTATGGAGGGAATAATTCGTGAATATAAATCCTCGTTGCCAGTATGCTATGTTTAGTGTTTCTAAACAAGATATTGTTCGTAGATTAAAATAATAAGTGTGGATTAATATTCTTTATTAATATTTAGAATTACATGTGTTTGTTCGTGTACAGGAAAAAACTCTAACCTAAGATACTACTGCCAAAACTATAAAAGAGTACCGTTTATACTTTTAAAGCTAGCTTCACATGAACACTTTTAACTAAGGAGTCCACTTTGACCTTAAATGAACACCTTAGGTGTACAAATAATTGTCATTATTTGCTCTGGATATTTTCAATGTTTTGGCCACTCTGAGAAATGTGAAAAATAACATTCAAGTCGCAAAATATATAAGTTTTCGAAAAAATTTACGGTTCCACAATTGCCAATTTAACATAAATGTACGTTGAAATTAAATGAAACTGGGCTATGATGAGAATACCAAAGGCTTTAAAAACTGGCTTCCAATTAACTGAATGCATTTCAAAGATTTCAAAAATGGTGAAAATGCTAATGATTGTTGAAAAAATCAAACACTCTAATATTTTATTTATTTGTGCTGAATAATTAAGCGATTTGCCTTAAAGCTGCTGATAAAGCAGACTACAGTGAGTTTACTCCATCATACAATGTTTTGCATAAAAATAGCTCGAACTATCCATAAAAAGGAAAGCTTATGTGTACCAAAAGGCGTTTTAGGCGGACTATTTTTATAACCTGCTACTATTAATATTTTGCTCTATGAGTATTACAATAGCAAACATACCCCTCTAAAACCATGAACTGCCAATTACGTTATGCCCTATTAGAGACATTCGATTAATCTTCACATTTAGCTTTGTATAATTTAGACATCGATTAAAAAAAAAAAACGTACGAACAACGACAACACAGATGCGCACGACAATTTGATTAATTTTTGCCCAGAAGTAAAAATTTGTTTTTCTTTTTAAATTTATTTAAATTTGTTAAACCAATTAATTTTCATTGCTACAAGAAGTATACACTTTATACTCACATAAACTTTTCCTTTTATAATATACACGCATGAAGCATGAAAATAATCGAAATAAAAAAAAAAATACAAAAAAAAAAAAAAATTTAAAGAAACTTGAGTAGGTATTCGCACCTTAAAGCGAAATTAAGAAATAAATTAATTTTAATTAATTTATATTGTATTATCTATCTAAAAAAATATGAATTTTATACTTACTTTTTACGTTCCGACATGCTTTCATCGTCGTACTTATTTTTGATCTCGTCGAGATTCGAGATGAGCTGATTGAATGTTTCACGATCGATCACCAGACATGTAACACCCTCGGGTGTATCACAAATTATATTTGCGGTACGCAGATCATCACCCTGCAACGCTTTCTCACCAAAGAAATCACCTTTTCGGAGGGTGCGTATAAATTTTTCATCTTGATTGTCACCCTGCCGAATTGTAACACGAACCTGACCCTTCGATATAATAAAGAATGTATCACCGCGTGCACCCTGCCGTATTATATAGTCACCATGTTGATAATACGTTTCTTCGAGCACATCAGAAATCTTGATTAATGTGTCTTCGGGGAGATTTTTGAAGATTGGCACGCTAGAAATAAAAATAAATGCAAAAAATTAATTTTGGTTTGGTAATTAATTAAATTTTATTTACAAATATAAATAATATATTTGGGCAACAATGAGTACATCAACACCACCGCAATAATAAATAAAAAATTTTTAACTGAAAATGGCTGAAGACATTATTCAAGCTAGCAGTTAAGCGTTTCCAAAATAGGGTTTCCCAAAAAACGGTTACTACATCACATGATGCTATTGAAATTCGCATTTCAAGGCTCGACGAGCTTTATAAAGATTTTCGAAATCTGGAATCCAAATTGTTCGTTTTGCCCTAACCAAGTCCCAAAGCTAGAAGCATTTGAAGATAAATACTCTTAAAAATATTGATCCAGCAGATGCGAAAAGGAAGTTCAGCAAGTCCTAAAAGGTGGATTTCCTGATTTTCAATCATCATGGAGCGAACTATTTAATCAGCAAAGTGTGTTTTTTGAACCGTTCAGCATTCTGATGTCAACAAATTTAAATTGCTTAAGAGACTGTTGAGTGAGGGCCCTGCGTCCTTGATCACAAATTTAACTGAAACTGATGCAAATCATACGGAGTCTTGAAACAAATTAAATTCGAGATTCGACAAAAAAAAAGGAAAATGTTGACTTCATACATTACTGCATTTCTTCACCAACCGCCAGTCATAAGTGGAAAGGCATCTGACATTCGCAGTCTTTGTGACAAGGTTGATGAAATCGTGATTGGGATTCAGACAATGGGGAAAGAAACTGAATATAGAAATGCATAGTTAAACTAAATTCTATTACATAAATTGAACAGTGAAACAAAGCAGTTGTTGTGGTAGAGAGAAATCGTTACAAAAAAAGATCGAAGGAGTCGACAACCTCAAGACAGTTTCAAAACTCACGGGGAAAACCATCGTTCAAAGTAATGCAGTTGAATTCAAATTTTGACACGTGCTCATGCTGCGATTCGAGCCATCATCTGTTTCAGTGTCTGAAGGTTCACAGCTATAATATCAAACTTCCCCGGAATTTAGTTAACCAAAATTGAGCCTGCTATAATTATCTTCGAACCGATCATCAAATCGAACAATGTCTCACACCGCAAATTTAAGGCATATCCAACGTGAATTCACATTCCACTAACAATTAACGCAAATTTACCAGACCAGCACATACACAAATTCATGATCACAACGGAATTAAACATGTTGCCAATGCATTGCTTGACTCAGGTTCACAATGCACCTTCATAACTGAATGGTTAGTTCAACGTCTTCGACTTGCACGTAGTCACTCATCTTTTGCGGTTAATGGCTTGGCTAACTCATTTAGAAGCTAATAAAAAGTCATCACTTAAGAAGCTACTAATCAGGCCTTCATCCTATCGCGATTACTGACACTCCAACCAGTCGCTACCCAAAATTTAATTCAAGACTGAAGTTAGCTGATCCCAAACAAGGCTAGCTATAGACGTGTTTTTTAACAAGAGAAAATAGTGGTCTCAGGACTAATACATGCTGAACCAACCATATTTGGAAGGGCTCTTCTAGCGCCGCAAGATAAGGATGACCTAGGAGCCAGTAGATTATTACCCGCATCTATCATTAGTGATGACGTAAATCACACTCTTCAATGATTCTGGGAACTTGAAGAGCGACCCACATCAACTGAACGCACCCCAGAAGACAGGATGTACGAGTTGCATTATTTTCAGTCAGTTAAACCAAATGAATCTGGTAGAAACACGGTTCGACTACCCTTCATCATTCCACACACTAGATTAGGCCATTCAAGATCTGCCGCTGTTCGTCGACTGTTAAATATGGAAGGTCGTTTTAAAACCAATAATCAACTGGCAGTCGAATACAAAAAAATTATGAATGAGTAACTTTCATTGGGTCAGATGGACCAGGCACCACCTTAACGATATCCTTCCAGCTGGACCGACACTACAAAACGACTTAGTTACGATTAGAATACGTTTCCGACAACACCCAATCGTCTTTTCTGCAGATGTCGATGATTTGCTGATAGATTCCTAAACAATAATTTAGAGAGATAATGTCAACGAAGCTATGAAAGTCTATCGCCTCAAAACCGTCACTTATGGTACGATATGCGGTCAATTTTTGGCTATTCGGACTCTTCAAAAAATCGCAGAAGACAAAGAAACCTTACGTCCAATAATCGCGAAAATCATCAACCAGGACTTTTATGTGGACGACTTGCTTTCTGATTGCGACAACCCCAATATGACAATCAAGTATACAGGGTTCTGCTTAAAGGGAATGGAAGTCCAATTCAATACAGATATAGGCAAAAATTCTTAACGCACTAAAGGAGCCTTCCGTGTCGACGTTCGACGACGATACTGCAACAATAAAAACCCTTGGTGTCCAATGAAATCCTGCCCGAGACGTGTTTCCATTTGTCATCAACGGGTTGGCTACTAAATCTTACTTTTCAAAATCTTACATTTCCCAAAAATCTTACTTTTGTAACTCGGGCGCTTCTTTTAAAAAAAAAGTAAGATTCGTCAAAAGTAAGATTTTGTAAAGTAAGATTTTATAAAGTAAAATTTCGATATGCTCCCGTCATTAACATATCAACCATAAAATCAAGTTGTAAACGAGGGGAGCGTATCAAAATCTTACTTTTGACGAATCTTACTTTCTTGAAATCATGATATAGGGAGCATATCGAAAACATAATTTCCCAAACTACAACCCATGATACATGTTGGGGCCCAACAAAGGGGCTTTTACAAAAGTATGATTTTTGGGAAAAGTAAAATTTTGAAAAGAAAGATTTTGTAAGTGTTACCACTCTCGATGTTATGGTAAACAAGTAAAAATCTACTAAGATGATTAGTATTATTTCGAATTCAATATCTTTATTTATATAATATAATGGACAGCGCGATATACATCGTGTGTTTTCTCTGTGACAGGTCATAGTTATATATAGTATTGTGTCCCGCCGCTATAGGCACAAGTTTATATATTAACTACGTTTATACCATAGTATAATTCGATTCGCTCTGTCCAACATCTCCCTCCTTATTCGCACACATTTTCTGCTAATCGAGCAGGTGGTTGTCGATGTCGCTTTGGTCGAGCATCCACAGTATTGTTCCGTGGTGATCTGCTTTGTAGAGAATCCTGGAATTTCGTAACCATGTTATGAATACTGTCTGATAAATTTTCCGTTGTGTTCCATGCTGTCTCATCATCAACTGCTGATTACGAATCTGATGTCAACATCAGATCTAATGGTAAATGATCGGATCTGGTATGATTATTTTCGGTATAGCGACGTCTTAACTGATTTTCAGAATACCGTGACGTGCGATTCGTGTCAATAAGCCGTACTGAAATTAGATAACACTACCAATTTTTTTTTTCGATGACGCCGCATTCCCAAAACTGTTCATTACGGCGATGTACCTTCGCCTGGAGAGAAACTACGATGTCGGGCTCCGTGGTGTTTGTTAAATTGTTGCTCTTGTTGAATGTTGCGATCCGTACCATGTTCTGGCACAGGTTTCAACAAATCGAGTTCTATTCGAATTTGCCGACCCAAAAATAATTCTGCTGGTGACATCGATTTTTGTGTGTTTCGGTTGGGTGTTGATCGATATGCCTGGAGGAATTTGGTCAGTATTTCCTTGTTTATTCCCTCCCCTTTTGTTTATTTAATGCACTCTTTAGTGTATTGACAAATCGTTCGGCTCGCCCGTTCGACATCGGGTGGTAGGGTGGCGTTAAGATGTGATTAATTCCTCGAGTGCGACAGAAATCACTGAATTGTTTACTTACGAATTGAGTCCCGTTGTCGGTTACCAATGTTTCCGGATTGCCATTATGTGAATAAAAATTCGCTCATCTTCTCGATGCAAGTCGTTGACGTGATGTTAGTGGATACTTGTACATCGGTCAATTGGTCCGGCGATGTCTGTATGGACTCGTTCCATAGGGCGAATTGCACGTGGTCACGATTGCAGAAGAGTCTTGATGGGTGATTTTGCATTCTCGGCGCATTTACTGCAGGATCGCGCGAAGTCTGTGATGTCGTCATCAATATTAGGCCAGTACACATAGGCTCGGGCAAGTATTTTCCTTGCTTCGATGCCCAAATGCGCTTTGTGCAACTGACGTAACATCAGCTTTCGGTATCGTTTTGGAATGACGATTCTGTCACTAAACATAACACAACCGGACACAAACAAGAGTGATCCACGCTGTGGAACGTTTTCAGGTGCTGGCATTGAAATTATTGCAGTAATTTTTGATGGATGTGTTGTGATGCCTTGGCTATTTACGATCATTCCCAAATAATTTACTTCGTTGCGACAAAAATTACATTTCGTTAACTTCACTCGGAATCCGTACTCTTCTAATCGTTTAAGGAGTCGTTTGAGGATTGCTTTGTGAGTCTCCGCATCCTTGGAGTGAACGAGAATATCGTTGAAATACGCGATAGTTCCGTCAAGGTTGGCTAGCATAGCGTCTATTATTTGCTGAAAAATGCCGGGGGCAGATTTTACTCCGAATGGCAGACGATTGAATGTAAAAAGTCCCTTGTTGATTGTCAGGAATCGCTTTGATTTGTCGTCAACCTCGATTTGCAAATAAGCATCCGACAAATCGATTTTGCTGAATACTTTACTACCAGAAAGCTGCGCGAACATTTCTTCTGGACTTGAAAGTGGATATGCGTTGGTCTCGATGCATGAATTCAGCCCAGTTGAGTAGTCGGCGCATATACGGATATGACCGTTGGGCCGTTTGACCGCGACGATGGGTGCTGCCCACTCTGAGTACTCGATCTTTGATATGATGTCGAGTTTTTGAAGGTGATATTAACTACGTTTATACCATAGTATAATTCGATTCGCTCTGTCCAACAGTAAGGTAACATTTAGTAGACAACCCGTAAACGAGACTTCCTTTCAGAAATTTCCAGAATTTTTGACCCGTTAGGTTGGGTATTTCCAGCAACCGTTTGAATGAAAATTTTATTCTAAGGGGTGTGAATTCGTAAGTCAATGCAAATTCATGCCTTTTGTGATGGATCAGAGGTGGCTTATGCTGCTGCAGCTTACACACAACGCTTATCATTGGCAAAACGCGCATTTCACCCGTTAAACAAATTTCAATACCTAGATTGGAGTTGTGTGGAGCCAAATTCGTCAAATTCATAGTAAAAACTTTCCAAACCCACCAGTTTCAAGTGTTTACATGGAGCGACTCTAACATAGTATTGGCTTGGCTCTCGGATTAACTACAAAGATTGTCAACCTTTGTCAGCAATCGCACGAGATCGATGGAATTATGTACCGTCATAGGACAGTCCTGCATATATAGGGACTTACTTGGCTGACCGATCCAGCAAACGCGTGGCTGTCATTCAATAAGGGATTTGACACTACCATCGATTAACGTCATTTTGGAAGACTGTGGGAATCAAATCAATCACCTTCGTGCTAACCCCTAGAAATTTTTTGACTGGAGAGCCCCACACTTATATGTATTCCAGAACGAAATATTGTCTCGATGGCAAGATATTCAACAAAGGCTTCAAAGTATATAGATGTTTGTTTATTTTTAAAGAAAATCTGAGCGTCTTCAGTCAATATTAATTTAAACATCAATTATTATTAGTGATCATCCCCTTGTATTATGCACATGTGATATCACCTTGCGTTAGAACAAAAAACCGCATTTACCAAGTAGTGACCACTAAACAAGGCAACCATCAAATCAATCAACAAAATTCAAAATGACATCTTTTCGTTTTATTCATTCTTCTTGTTACGTAACACAAGTAAGTGCTTTGTTTGTTGTTAACTAAATGTGTACGCAATTTAACATTACATTTAACCTTCAATTTCCCAAAAAGCAAAACAAAAAAAACTCATTAATCTTAATAAATGTAAAAAGTAATAAACTTTAACAAACAACACTGAGTATATATAAGCTCTTGTCTGTATATATTAAGATGTATTAAGCCCAGCATCATAAAAAACTTTACTTTCATTTTCGAAATCAAACCGAAGCGACGAACAAGTTTCCATTTTAATTGTTGTTTACATCTAATCTCTTTCTCTATGTTTAAACTAATCTTCAATTAAAGTGTTAAAAAAACCAATAATCCAATGTGACATTGATCGTGCGGGTCCATAAACAATTAATTCATAAACAGAAAAACGCATAAAACCATATTTGTCTTCTTAAATGAATTAATTAAATCGTTTGGCTTTCACATAAACTTTAATCAAATTTTGATTTGGTTTTTTGTTTATTTATGTAAATTTTGTGACCGTGTATTAGTGTTGGTCATATTATTTATGTATCTGTGTAAGCACATGGTAATGAACTTTCGATTTTCATTTCGTTAGCCATAAATTTGTGAAAGACTCAAATCATTGAAAATTTTTTGTGTGAACCAATGCAACCAATATTGCCTTCAATCCAACAAGCAAATGCCGCAAGTCACGCAAAATAATGTTAGGATTCAATTTTTTAGTCATTTGTCAATCTGTTTCAGCAAGTTTAATCAAGGTGAAAGGTATAGCTGAAATCGATTTGCTGAAACTTCTGTTATGAAATATGTGAACTGGAATTCCACTCAAATTTCTTAAATTTTGGCCCCTTACTCAACCCTAACACAATTCCAAATCAATACGGTCGGAAAAATTCTGTCCGTGTATAAACCGAACTCAACCTAACCTTCAACTCAACCCCAAAATAATTCTCCAACTGAATCCTTCACTCAATCCCAACTCAAGCTAGCTCAACTCTAACTCCACCTCAACTCAATTTCAGCTCGTGGCAAATCTCAGTTCTCTTCTAAACTCTAAACTCAACGGCAAACTTGATTCGAAAAACTATCCAAATCAACTCAATCTACCCCCTCCTACTAAACCTTTAACTCGATCCCCAAATTAATCCCCAACACAACTCAATCCCAACACAACTTCAACTCAACTTCTACTTTATCCCTACTCGCCTCTCCCCTAAATCCTAAACCTAGCCTTAAACTCAATTCCAACCATAACTCAACCTTCCACTTAATCCTCAACTCAATTCCAAACTCAACGTTCTACAAGAGTACATGAACTCAACTGCATCTACTAATATGCAACTCAACACTCTACTCGACAACATCTCAACCCTCAACACAACCCTCTACTAAACGTCCAACTCAATCCTAAAATGAGGATGAACGTACATGAATTCAACTAAGAACAAGTCAAGCTAATTTCCAAAATCACAACTCAACCACCAAATAAATCCCCAACTATGAACGGCTGAATGAATCCAACTCACCCAACCACAAATTCAGATCTCAACTCAACCCCAAACAGAACGCCCCACTCAATCCCCAAATCAACATGGTCCAATTGAACCCCTCACTAAACCTCAACTTAATCTCAACTCAGCCTTAGTCCAACCTAAACTCATACCCAAATCAACTCCCAAATCAAACTGGTCTTAAACACTATAATCGTACAGGAATTTAACTCAAGCTAACTCTAATTCAACCGTCAATTCAGTACAGAAAAAAATTCCCAAATTCCCCAACTCAACCCGCAAATGGCACCCAACTCAACTCTCAACTCAATTGCAAACTTAATGCCAAACTCAATTCTCAAATCAGCATACATAAAAATTTTTTCAACATGCTAATATAACCACGTGGTTTTGAGTCAATTCGTGTGGACGGTACTCGATCCTCTTGACGTACAGCTTCCAAAAGCTCTTCAATTCTCCGCCTTGGTCATAGAACCAGTCCAAGGTCCAACGATAAGGATCCGAAGAAACCTTTTCGAAGTGTTGATTGTAGATATTGTGGGCTCATTTTGGGAATGGACTTCATGAGCGCGACTGGCTTCGTGGTGGAGGTTGGGCAACGGGTAATAACCTACGATAACATCGAATTGCCTCTTCCAGTAAGCGGCACAGGAGCAACTTCCAGGCGAATTATTGTAGATCGTCGGAGAAGTTGCCACCCAACTCAGAGACGATTGTTTGTCGAAGATTGGAGGGAGGTTCTGAATCACCCAGGTTGCGGGTTGTGGAACCCAACGAAGATGAGAGCGGAGCCAAAGAAATTATGAATAGGAAAGCGACAGCTTAACCAGACAAAGATTATTAGTTTTTATTTTTGTACCAATTAGCGCTTTTAATCTCTCGCAAAAGACGAAAATCATCAAGAAAGAGATATTTATCGGCAAACGTGCAGAGGTATTCACCCAAAAGACGAAGACTTAGGAGATGAGAATAAGGGAGTGCCACATTAGACACATTATCGGTTGCTAGAATGTTTTCGACATTAGATCGTCAAAGCAGCTAAAAGGATTAGCATTTTGGATGATAAGGTAACGAACGACCAATGGAATTTACACCGACGAAGAAAAGATCACACCTAAAAATTTAGATGAAATAAGGAGCTTTCTGGGATTGTTCACCTATTACAGACGATTCGTGCAAGGATTTGCCAATGTTGCAAAGAGTTTATGGAAGGATGCCGAGGAAGAAGTGTTCGTGAAACTAAGGAGACGATTATGCGTCGGGCCAATCTTCACATACCCTATATCCAGCGTGCAATTTATTTTGGACACCGATGCAAACAACGACAGTATATGAGGAATTTTATCATCAGTCAAAAACATTTCAGTCAAAAACTGCAAGGACTTTCGGTCAAAAATTAAAAGGGAACTCAGTCAAAATAGTTCTAGGCATTCAAGTCAAAACTTTTTTGGCTGGGACTCTTTCTGGAGTTTGGACTGAAATTCTTGTTGAACGGCAGATTCAGTACAATTAAAAACTGCGGGCAAAATTGTTATGATTCGTCAAAACTATAGATGCATCCGAAATGGATTCAAAATGTTCTGGAAAATGGAGATTTCCGTTCTAATTTTAAAATTAAATTTCTATTTTCCAGAATTTCTGCTTTTTCGTTTAAGGGTTTTTCTGGCACGGACATTATTATGTCCGTTTAAAAAAGGCATAACCTATGAAAAAACAAATTTGGGATATTGTCCTTGAAATACCTTTCAAGAAGGTTGTTTACTTCAATATACAAAAGCCATTTCAGACAAATAGTTTTCTGACCAAAAAACTTTTCTATTTTGGACTGAACTTTCTTTTTTAAAAGAACTTTAGTCATAAATTTTGTTTGGGAAATTTTATGACTAAAACGCCTTTCGTTTTTTAACTGAAATGTTTTTGACTGGTATTCTCGGAGCCACAGAAGATCGAACATCGGAAGGGAAACGCACATGGAACGCTGACGCATTTTCAATGCAAATATTGTAGGTTTGCTGATGGAAAGAAGGCATCATCGACGTTAAACTTATGCAAGGGCTGTCTGACGCGGAGTGGACTGACGAAATGATTAAAAACTAGTAATTACAAAAGCACGGATGGCAAAATGAAGCATGGTAATAGCCGGAAAAGAACCGGGTTGCGGAAATCTTGAAGGATTATCACGGAGGAGTAAGTGGAGGCCACCTAGGAACTAATAAAACACTAGCCAAGATACGTCAACGGTTCTACTTGGTAGGACGTAGACAATCGGTAGAGTGATGCCAAAAATGTCACCGATGTGTCACGTGTAAAAGGACATCCGAAGAGAATAGCCTTAGTTACCTTAGTGAACGGTTGTGTTTTTTTTTTCGTGTTGAAAAGTCAAAATAATTTTGAATAAAAATAATTTTGATAAAATTTTGAATTTTAATTTGTGGTTCAATCGAAATATATTTTTATAAAAGTGAGTTGTGTTATAAACTATTAAAGTTATTTCTCAACAATGTCTCTGTGCTGTGTGTGTAATATGAAAGTGGCTGGAAACTTTTTACGTGTGCCGGTGAGTGCAGTCAACTCGTTCACTTTGAGTGTACAGGGATCAAAAAGCCTGTGTTCGACGCCATTTCGGTGATTCCGAGTTTTTCTTGGCGATGCGGTGGGTGCATTGATGTTTTTAAAATTATCAGGGCACAGAGTGATCACATGAGTAAATCTATTGACGCTTTATCAGTGTCCTTGTGCTTGATAAACAAGACATCTGCCGCTATTAATAGTAACGTGGAGAGTTTATTAAAACCATTACCACCATCGCAGCAGCCGTCGTCTTCAAAATTAAAAAAAAAAGCTACGCAAAGTATTGTGCAAACTAATATGGAAATAAGATCTAAGAGAAATGGTAATAATACCATTACAACGGCTACATCTGAAATAACTGATGGCAGTTCCCAGCGCCACGTCCAGGTCACTGATGGCTTACAGCCTCCACACTTCCCGCCGTTGTCGTCCGATTGTGTTATTACGAACATTCCAACGGTAATTTCTTCATCTGTCGTATCGAACTCTTCGCCATTACTGTCATGTCAGGATGCCGTTCGAGCTGAGAGGTCTGATGTTCCAGGTTCGGATTGTCCAGTCATGGAATTGCGTACAGTGCCTGTGGTTCGAAGGAAGTATTTGTACATTTCCGGTCTTCATCCAACAACTACTTCCGAATCGATATCCCGGTACATTACGTTCAAAAACAGCGTTTTTAATCCATCAAACGTGTCCTGCTTCTCACTGTTCCCTAGAGACCGGGATCCAGCAGAACTGACGTTTGTGTCTTTCAAGATTGGAGTCATCAATAACTTGCATGGTACCTTGAAAAATCCTGATTTTTGGCCACCTGGGGTTCTAGTTCGCGATTTTCAAGAAAGGCGCGATTCAAAAAACGAGGTAGGAGCTCGCAGCAAAGTGTCAATTTAATTTCATTAAATGCATTAAATTCCAATATTTTAAATTCTAATCTACCAAATTTTAACAATAATCTTATCACAGTTCATCCTAACATTCTAAATTCATGTTTATCTAATTCTAACAATGTCGTCAATGGATCTAACAATTGCATCAATAGCTTATCAATTTTTTATTTTAATTGTAGTGGCATGCGATCAAAATCAAAAAATTTCTATCTTGGAATATTGGAATCTGATTACGACGTAATAATTCTGACCGAAACATGGCTTACAATGGATTTCAATGATGCGGAGTTTTTCCCTTCGGATTTTTGCGTTTTCCGTCGCGATCGATATAACCTTAGTACAAAACGTAAAGGTGGTGGTGTGCTTATTGCAGTTCGGAATATTTATTCTTGTGAATTTTTATTTTCCGACCCAATCATTGAGTTCATTGCTGTTAAACTCAAACTAGGTGCATTTTACTTAATAATTAGCACAGTCTCTTTCCTCTAGAGCCATCCTCGATATTTTGTCAAGATTTTGTTGACAAGTTCTCATGTAATTTATTACCTTTTATTTCTGATAACACTGACTTTGTTATTTTCGGCGATTTCAACTTTTCAGATCTAATTTGGATGATGGTTGACAATATGTTCATTCCTGCTAATACGAATGATTCTTCCGCCTTAATTTGTGATTTTATGGCAAACATGGGTACTTCACAAATAAACAGTGTACCAAACAGCCACGGCACTTATCTGGATTTGGTTTTCTACACTAATAATAGTTCTTTTAAACTAGAATCATGCGACGACTTTGCCGGATCTTCGAGTGTTTATCATACCACGGTTTCATTTCAGTTGTTCTACAAAACTTCTAATAATTTAAACTTTACCAAAAATTGTACAGTATTTGATTTTTCGCACGCCGATCACAGCTCATTAAATGATTTGTTAGCTGAAGTTGATTGGGCTGGTATACTGTCAAACATTGATATCAACAGTTCATTAGATACCTTCAATGAATTGTTGAAGGTTGCTTTTGAAAAATTTGTTCCTAAAAAATTAATTAGAAAGTCTCAAACCCTCAACGTCCCATGGTTTACCAAAGAACTGAAACAACTTGAAGTCCTACGTAATAAATGTCATAGGAAGTATAGGCGTACAGGGTTGGCCCATGACTATATCCAGTTTAAGTCTTTGCGCAAGCAGTTTTGCTATCTCAACCGATTCCTCTATAACAATTACATAATTGATATTGAAGACGATTTGCGATGTAATCCGAAGAATTTCTGGAGATTTGTCAAAAATAAGAACCATAATAACGGCTTGCCGCCATTTTTAGAATTCCATGGTCGAAAATCAGATAATCCAGAGGCAATCTGTGGTTTTTTCGCTGAATATTTTAGCAGTGTTTTTGTTAAGGATAGCTCATTATCTCCTAAAGTAGCTAACACCAATAATTCAAAAATTGTTTTTTCAGAACTTGACGTGATGACGGCTTTGATGAACATGGACGTTTCTAAAGGTCCTGGACCAGATGGTTTACCAGTGTCTCTATTGAAGCAGTGTGCATTTGGTTTTGCCGCTCCTTTGTGTCATTTATTTAATTTGAGCCTCAGCCAAGGCAAATTTCCTGATCTGTGGAAAACATCAAGTATCATACCGATCCACAAAAGCGGTTCCCGCAGTGATGTAACAAATTATCGTGGAATTGCAATACTGTCTTGCATTCCCAAAGTATTCGAGTCAATGGTCAACAAAGTGATCTACTTCCACTCCAAGCAACTTATTAGCACACGTCAGCATGGATTTTTTCCTGGCCGCTCAACGGTCACAAATTTAGCGGTCTTTCAAAATAATCTAATTAATTCTGTTGCCTCGAAAGTTCAAGTCGATGTGGTCTATACCGATTTCGCTAAAGCTTTCGATAAACTTAATTACAGGTTATTAGTGAATAAGCTCAGTGAACTTAATTGCGACATTATTCCCTTAAATTGGCTTATGCATTATTTATCGGATCGCAAAATGTTTGTCAAGATCAACGATACGTTCTCAGAATGTTTTATTGCGACATCTGGGGTGCCTCAAGGTAGTCACTTGGGTCCATTATTATTTTTATTGTTCATAAACAATGTTGTTGATTTCTTCAAATTCGCAGACTGTATTCTATTTGCTGACGACATGAAAATATATGCAAATATTTCATGTGAATTGGATCGCGATCACTTTCAGCGAGACCTCAACACATTTTGCGGTTGGTGTGTTACTAACCTTATGTTTCTGAATGTTGATAAGTGTCACGTGATCACCTATTCCAGATCTAAGTCTCCTGTAGTTTTTAACTATTATCTAAATGACGTTAGTTTGAAGAGAGTTAATATGGTTACAGATTTGGGCGTTATCTTTAGCTCGGATTTAACGTTTAACTCTCACATCGATGCGGTTGTTAATAAAGCCTTTTCGATGTTGGGGTTTATTAAAAGAAATTCGAAGGATTTTCACGACACATTAACTTTCAAGTCACTGTACACTTCATTTGTTCGTTCACAGCTTGAGTACGCGACTGTCATATGGTCTCCGTTCTATGAGTCTCATTCAATCAGAATTGAAAGTATTCAGAAACAGTTTTAGGTATTTGTTCTGAGAAAATTACCGTCTTTCGAGCGGAACAATAATTTCAGACTATCACCATATGTAGACCGATGCCGTTTTCTGGATCTCCAATCTCTAAGTGCTAGACGTACATGCGCAAGTGCCACATTTGCGCGTGACATCATTTGTGGTAAAATAGACTGTTCTGATATTCTTTCATGTTTTAATATTTATGCTCCTCAACGCAACTTACGCCCCCGGGAACTTCTTCATATTCCGACTGCAAGTAGCAACTACAGCTTCCATGGCCCTATAGTGCGCATTCAACGAGATCTCAACGCCGTAGCAGATTGTTTCGATTTCAATATTTCCAGGGATGAATTTAAAAAACGAATCGCTAAGATTTTGTTTTAAATGTCTTTTTGTTTTGTTGTTAATTGTTTGATCTATTGATGTCGTTATATCTTTTATTCTTTTATTGTATACATTTTTTTAACTTTTTATAATGTTTTTTAATTATGTAAGCCATTTTTGCATATACATGCTGTTGGTTAGTAAATAAATAAATAAATAAATAAATAAAAGCCGTGGAGCCATGAAATAGTGTAATGTGGGTCACCATTCGAGAGAACTTCAATGAGTGTAGCGGGCCTTGTTCCCACCACAACAATAGATCTGGGAAGGAATTTTGAATCAGTGGTATTTCAAGATATATGTCAGATGCTCGGTATATACAAAACGAGAACGACGCCTTTGCATCCACAGCCCTACGGTACGATGGAAAGTATCAATGGCACATTGGTGGAATTTATCTAGCAAAGGTTAAGTAGAAGTGAGAAAAACCAATGCAACTGAGATTGAAATATACTGATGTTCCTGATGGACTATCGATCAGCGTTACATGACCAACAGGAATGATAACCTACGATTACCTGGAGATTTAAAGTTCCATTAGTAGCTTCGTGTGGACAGACCGGATGAAACCTTGATAAGCTTCACAACCCGCAACGAAAGAAGTGATTATCATCGAAGCTATAATCAGCGTGAAAAGGACCTTGCACTGTCATCACAAGGATGAACTATATGTGGTTTATCGGATTCAGAAAGGATAACGAGATAAACCGAAGGTGGCGAATTTGGAGCGGTTGCCTCTCTACAAAGGAGGTGATTTGGATACTGTTCGGGATGAATAAGCTAAGGTGAGGGGTACTGTTTCGGTGACACCTAGGTTAGAATATAATACGTTTATTATAGCGTAAAATTAACTATACTAGTGACACCTAGGTTAGAGTATTTCGAGCTAATTATAAAAGGGCGAATGAGATCGAATTGGAATATTATTAAGATGCACGCGATAGAGTAAAGATTAAACCGAGTGATTTAAGAAGTGGCTTAGTGTGATATAAAAGTTATAAGTGATTTTGTGAATTATTGTTAATGATTGTTTTGGGATAAATTGAAGTGTTTTGTATTATGCACAAGTAGAAAATTTTTCTCATCACCCTAACGGTCAATTAACGGTGTTAAAACTATCTAGTGAGAAAACTAAATCGGTCAGTTCATACAATTTTGGAGAAGTAGCCAAAATTACTTAATTCGGCCAGTTTAATTTATAATTAGGTCCCGTCCCAAGTTTTACGCAAAAATACCTAAAAAATACTAATTATACAATGAAAAGCTAGTAGCTGAAGCTTTAACATGTAACTTCAAGTTTTGGAGGATATTTAAATTTTAAATTTTAATACGCGGAACCTAATTTCTGCAGAAATTAAATTTTGGTTTACATCTCTAGTTGTACCTATAATTGAATTATTCACAAACTATGCTAACCGTTTTCATTCGATCATCTTTTTACACAAAAACCTACAACACACATAAATCGTTAGCACAAAAACCAGAAAGTCAAATCCTATCATTGTCACTTTGCAAACAACAAATAGCTATAAATAAACCGAAAAGTGAAAGTCGTCGTGGGGTTATTGTTATGTTTTTTTTTGCAAAACAGCTACACTTAGGATTCATCAACGTCATTGTTGTCGCCATTGGTACAGTGTATTAAATATCCAAACCACATACGTTTTGGCTGTATAAATGGGGGGAAAAACTTTCATGTCTTTTAAAATATTTAAATATTTAATTTATTTATTTATAATTGCTTATTGTCTATTTATATGTATTAACAACTAAAATGTGTTTGTCATGTCAAATAAATTTTTGTTACGCTACAATATGACATAAGCAAAACATATTCAGTTTGACACCGAAATTTAATGGTTTGTTTTGATGATTCTGTGTATAAACTTTCAAAAAGACTGTTAAAGTGTTGTCAGCTAATTAAGCTGTTTCAATAGCGCAATTGAACTCAATTGAATGTATTGAGCAACATACTGTACTTCTTGAGATCTTATTATGAAACAGCATAAAAACCTTAATTGCATATTATGTACGGGTGCGGCATCGATAATAAATTAGATATTTACAAAACATTTTTTTTTGGGCGGACGGAAGAGCACACGGCTCAAGGTGAGTACACTTAATCAAGTTATATATTTCATAAGTACACTCAGTATGGTTTTATATATTCATTATGCATTTCAACCATTTTTAACTTATTGCCACAATTTTAAATACACGATGACATGCGATGACTAATAATTTATTTTAATTAACATTTATATATTGTGTGTGTGTGTGTTTGTGTGTAAATACGCGCCAGCAAGATACAAATCTTATATGTTTAATTAAATTTTATGACATTTCTTCTTGTTAAACTCGATGATGTCATATACACTAAACAGTTTATGTACTGGTTTTCTCATTAATGTTGAATGCTACTAAAATACATATTCGATTGAATTACGCGGAAAAACATTAAGTCTAATCACCAATGTGTGCCACAAACCATCATCAATATACGACATAAATCACAAGACGCAACATAAAATAAAAAAAAAAAGTTACCGTTATGTTTATATTTTTCCACGCAAATATTACAAAATCATAAAAATTTCATCTACTTAAATATTCAAGGCACACACATAAAAGTGTTAATACAATGTAGCCGCGCGCGCACAGAGGAGTAACAAAAGTGAAAGAAACCGTCATCGGCGTGCAATTTTTCATATAATTATGTGACTACTTAATTCAACTCCTTACCTCTTTAAGAAATCTGTATATTCTGCTTGCCGTATCAAACCAGTTCTCATCATAATGGTTTGGAAGCATTGCCGTTCGATTGCCCATAATTTACAATCATTAACCGCTGTAATTGTTGCAGTACGTTGACAATTGTACAAAATTGCAAGTTCACCAAGTACTTTAGCACCGGACAGCGTTGATAAATATTTGCCTTCACGTGATACTTCAACACGTCCCTCTGTAAATAAAAAAAAAAAAATAAAAAAAATTAAACATTGTAATGTATGTATGTACTCGTATGTTAGAATAATATAAATCCGCAATTGTTTTCTACAATAATTTTCACCTACATTTTTCACCTTTCTGTGTGTGTATCTAGCAAAGTGATACAGTAACACAAAAACCATAAATCATGTTTTTAATACATAACATCATGCGCGCTATAAATGAATGCTTATAGAATTCAATAAGAAATTATGAATGCAATGAGATACGAAATGTAAGAAAGGTGTGTGCGCAGCCAGCCAAATACTATAAAGAAAACGAGTTTTAAACAATTATTTTAGTTTTGGTTGTGATTTGTGATTTTCTTTCTTCCGCAAACTATTTTATCAAGCAACACAATGTTTTGCTTTTATGTAATTTTGTGCTAAATTGGAAAACTAAAGTTTCCCCAAGGAAATTACGTACCTATACCATTAAATGATTTTGCGGTAATGTGCTGAAGCATTAAAAATCACACCATTAGTGTAGCAAAGTGTTAAAAATATGTAATTGGTATGTCATAAAATGGTTATGAAGTGTTACAGCAAAATTGTCGAAAATGTGTGAAAAAGTGTAGAAAAGTGTAAATGGTGTAACTGTAGACAATTTTTGATTGATTTTTAGCGTCAGGAATATTAAATAGGAGCCTTGGTGTTGCAGAGTGTAAAAATTGTGGTATAAAATGTTAAAAAGTGTAAGAAAGTGTGATCACACTTATTACACTTTTTACAATCAAATTAGAAAGTAAATTCTTTTACGCTAAATTAATTGCAATTTGTTAAATTTTTTATTCAGATTCGCCTTATATCGAAGAGCCATTTGACAAAAACATCATTTATTAAAATACGTGATTATGAATGTTACCATGCTATTCACGCAGGAGGAAAACCCAGAGGAGGATCAACAGTAATAGTGAAAAAGAATCTTAAACACTATGAAGAACCTAGTATAGAAGAAGAAAGTATGCAAGTTAAAACCATAAAAGTTGAAACTAACAATAATAATGAATACAGTATTTCCTCTATCTACTGCCCTCCACGCTATAATCTAAACAAAGAAGATTATAATAGACTCTTTAGATCACTAGGATCCAATTTTATTATTGGTGGTGACTTTAATGCAAAAAACACCTATTGGGGATCAAGACTTACAACCCATAAAGGAAAAGAGCTTCGAAGCCGGACGAATAAATAATTGTGAGTTCCACTCTGGAGGTAAACCTATATACTGGCCTGCTGATATAAATAAAATACCAGATCTCATTGATTTCTATGTAACGAAAGGGATCTTCGAGGATTACATGTGCATCGAAAACAGTGAAGGGATATATTCCGATCATACACCTATTATCATGACTCTCAGCACAATGATAATTAATAAGGATAACCTGAATAAATTAACAAATAATGGAACTAACTGGGAACTATCCCAAGAACTAATTGAAATGCAAATAAATCTACGAGTGCCGATTAAAACACCGGTACTAGAGGTATTTAACAGTACTATTCAACAAGCAGCATGGGAAAGTTCTCCTGCTAGTCACACCGAATCCCGTAGGAATCAAAATTATCCTATTGAGGTCAGGGAGTTAGTTAGAGAGAAACGGAAGGCAAGAAAAACCTGGCAAAGGACACGCGCCCCGGAAAACAAAAAAATCCTCAATTTTCTATGCAATAAATTAAAACAACTTATAAAAGAAATTAAGAATGAAACTATTAACAAGTACTTAAATGGTCTCACCGAACATAAAGATACTGATTACTCTCTTTGGAAAGCAACAAGGGGATTAAAAAGAACCAAAATACATGTGCCGCCTATTAAAAATGGGGAAGGAACCTGGGCCAAAAGTGACAAGCAAAAAGCTATTTTGTTTGCGGCTCACTTGGAAGACACCTTTCAACCGTTACCTAGGCAAACAGCAGATGAAAACATAATAACATAATAAAATTGATGAATATAATATTCGATGTGTAACATTACAGGAATTAAAAAATGAGATCAAGTGTAATTTGAACGCAAAAAAAGCTCCAGGATATGATTTAATTACTGTACAAGTCGTAAAAGCCATTCCCGAGAAGGGACTACGAAAATTGGTTCAAATTAGCAATGCTGTCTTCAGACTAAAATATGTCCCACGGCAATGGAAGGTTGCTGCAGGCAAACCAGCGAACGATAAAAAGTCGTACAGACCGATTTCACTACTTCCTGTAATTTCAAAATTATTTGAAAAATTACTGCTCAAGAGACTCGAGCCAATAATAGAAGAGAGAAATTTGATTCCACCACACCAATTTGGATTTAGAGAAAATCACTCTACGATAGAACAAGTTCACAGAATAACGGATATAATCGAAGACTCACTTGAGAATAAGAAGATATGCTCCAGCATCTTCTTAGATGTAGCACAAGCTTTCGACAAAGTTTGGCACCAAGGACTTGAATTTAAATTCCATCGAGATCTACCTAAGCAATTCTATCAAATTCTTAAATCTTATATCGCAGACCGACATTTCCGTGTAAAATATAACGGAGAGTACTCTGAACTAAAGAGAATATCAGCAGGCATACCACAGGGTAGCGTACTGGGTCCTATATTGTACATCCTGTACACCAGAGATATGCCAAATACAGAAGGTGCCACCATAGCAACATTTGCAGACGATACAGCTATTCTGGCGACTGGAAAGTGTATATTAGAAGCAACGACCAAACTTCAAAAATCAACCGACACAGTGAGTAGTTGGACAAAGAAATGGCGCATTAACCTAAACGAAGCAAAATCGGTTCACGTAAACTTCACAAACCAGAAAGTTAACTGGATTCCAGTGGAACTTAATTCAAGGCCGGTTCCAAATGCAAATACAGCCAAATACCTCGGCCTGACTCTCGTTTGCAAGCTTAGATAGAAAGAGCATGTTAAAAAGAAAAAAAGAAGAATTGAACATCAAATATAGGAAAATGTATTTCAAATTTCAAAACAAAGAGCTGCGTGGCATTGTAAACGCACCATGGTACATTAGAAATGATAACCTCCATAGGGACTTAAACATGGAATATGTAAGTGAAGAGATACAAAATCATGCGAAGAAACACATTCAGCAGATATCTCGGCACCAAAATGCAGACATACGAAGTTTGTTGGATACCACCAATGCAGTATGAAGACTTCAAAGGCAGAAACCTTTGGGATTGGGCAGTTGTATTTAATTAGGATAGAGAAAAATAATTACTATGTAAATTCAAACGGTAGTAACCATTGGGCTACTGCCCGTCAAATGTGAATCTTCATTTAAGAAAGATAAATTACTAAATGATTTGTAAATCAGTTGTAATATTAAATAAAGGAAAAAAAAAAAAAAATTAGTGTAGTAAAGTGTTAAAAATATGTAATTGGTATGTCATAAAATGGTTATGAAGTGTTACAGCAAAATTGTCGAAAATGTGTTAAAAAGTGTAGAAAAGTGTAATTGGTGTAACTGTAGACAATTTTTGATTGATTTTTAGCGTCAGAAATATTAAATAGGAGCCTTGATGTTGCAGAGTGTAAGATGAAGATTGCAAATATTGATTAGTTGTATAAAATGTTAAAAAGTGTAGAAAAGTGTAACGTCATCAATTTTAGGATTCGACACTTATTACACTTTTTCGAATCAGATTAGAAAGTAAATTCTTTTACGCTAAATTAATTGCAATTTGTTAAATTTTTTATTCAAAATTTCTTAAAATTGGATTAAAAGATTTAAAGCGGAAGTTGCAAGGGAGTCAATGCAAGGGAACCATCTTACGAAATTGCGCCGAAGGGTGAATGCTTCCGAGGAGGTTATCCCAGGATTTTATCTCAGAGACTTTTTATCTTAGACACTCTCAATCTGCGAGATTTTGATTTTTGCCAAATCAGACTGATTTGATTTTAATGAAAATTTATTTATTTTAATTAAACATAATAAAATCCTGGACTGGCATAATTTTATTAGTATTGCCTGATTTAATTTTTTTATTTCCTGGGATAAAATTCTGGGTAACTTCACATGCTTCTTTCGAGGGAACATTTCAACAAAACCTAATTTCGAGAGAAGAATGCCTATTCTACACCAATATGGAGAGAGAACGGGAGAAACAAGTGTAGAAGATTACATGTTTTTAACCCTATTTTGGAAATTTAAATTTATTTATAATCATATGGGTTAAACGTTCCAGTTTCGTTTCTGTTCCTAGTTTTTATTTTAATTTCGGTTCGTTTCTGAGTATTATAAATAGGAACCTGTTTCGGTTCCAGTTCTCCTAAGGTTCCATGAAATTTTCTTTCAGTCACGAAATCTAATCTATTATATAAGTATGGTTTAAATATAACGAAATCAGAGAAGGCTCATGAATTAATTCCGCCGAAAAAACTGAATTAAATCCGCGATATCAAATACAGTAGCATTCGTCTAAGTTGGGCATGAACGGTTCCTTAAAAAGTGTCGAATTTATAGAGGTGTGCAAGTTCACAAGGTTTCATACGAAAATAAGTTCATTTATTCATTCAAATTAACAATATTTTACAATATTTCAAGGTCGGTGCACATTGAGAAATTGAACAATATAAAACGAATTAATTAATGGAGTTTAAGAAAAGGCCATCTATGAAAGATGTTCCGGAAAAGCGATTGAAAGAACCAGTTATTGATTCCTACCAGTTTTCACATCCAATATTGAGTGCCGAAAATAAAATCCTGATCGTCCATTCTCCACTATAAAATTTCTAATACCATCATCACATGTTATGATCAGGGCCCATTTTAGCTGATAGAGATTTTAATTCACGGTTCTCACGGAGTCCAGTATGTGTGGTAAAAATTTTAGGTCAATCCGTATATTGGCGCTAGAGGCGCTTGAGTTAACGGTCTAATTTATTGAAGACAGATCTTAATCATCCTCAAGATCATTAAGTGCTGGAAATAAAATTCTAATGGGATTAATCTGTTAAATTGAGTACTATCTCTGGAAACAAATGTAAGACCATCCGGATGTTGTGATTGGCGCTATAGGGACATATATGCCTATAACGAGAACCTTCTTGAGAATACTAAGTAAAATAAGTAATAAGTAAATGCTTAGCTAAATTTGTTTTACTTATGAATGACTACACTTTTTTTGTATACACTTTCTGTGAAAAATTTCACACCGGTAGACTTGTAAAATTCTGAGTTAACGACAAAAATTTAAAATTTGAAAATTTACTCCCTTACGGGCGTAACTCGGTTTTAGAAGGGGTCAGAAAGACAGAAGACCTCGAAATCTGAATTAATTTATCTGTCCGGTAGCCACCTATAAAAGTGACTGAAGCGAACCAACATAAGAAATTGCACCGAAAGTTGAATACTTTCGAGGAAACATCTCAAGGAGGATTTTTGGAGTGGTGAAGAATAAACAAAACATAATTTCGAGGGAAGCTTGCCTATTTTACACCAAGGTGGAGAGAGAGAAAGAGAACCAATTTTTCTACATTTTGTTGGAATTTCAGAATTTCATTTTAATTTGAAAGTTACAACTATTGGTACAGTTAAAATGTACAAAGAGGTCGAAAGTTGGGTTGCTGTTTCCAGAGTACTTATACTTTATGTTTTTTTGGGGGGGCGTCGACTACGAAAAAATAGATTTCACAACTAGTGGCTTGGACCTTCACTCCTAAAATGAAAAATTTCCCTTTTTGGGGGTTTGTCAACCCAAATATAATTTTTATACCTTTCATTCAAAATTGAGTAAATTTCCTTATAAATCATTAAAAAATTACATAGGGGATAAAATACCCCAATTTAGCTCAAAATTTTAAAATAAATATTTTTAAGGTTAAAATTATTTCCGCAGGAGGGTGCAAATTTAATAATGGATGAAAATCGAAAGAACAGAAAGTCAAAACTAGAACTTATCATAAGAGGATTTCATTCGCTCAGTAAAACAGTATCTCATGCTGTCTGCCTCAGGTCGATTTCATTGGCTAAATTTTCGACTTTTCTAAATAGTCGGTTAGTTTATAAGAGACATTCATCGATGGCAATAGGTTCAGTAAGACTTGCATGCTTGCCCTTTGATCTAAATTTCAACTTTTCGAAAGTCGACTGTCGACTGTTATTATATTTTCTATATGTGTTGCGACTTTTCCCACAGCCGACCAAACAGCATAGTGTTTAAATCTTTGGCGTTTGAGTCTGAAGGTATTGGATATGAATATCGGAAGGATTTTTGATCTGATGGTTCTATATTTTGGAACTGTTTTTGTAAACCTAGCAAACAAGTACCAATTTACCTTAGCCCAAAAGCTATTGGCAACCGAGATGTAAAAATATCAGATCTGTGGTTCTAAAAACGACGATGCAATAAATTTTACTATAGCAGTAAAAACACATGGGAGGAAGTATTTGGATTCCTTGCGAACAAAACATCAAGCTAAAGTTGTACAAAACATTAATTAGGCGCGTCGTTATATTTGGATATTACAGTTGGACGCTAATGGACGTTTAACAGTGATTGGTATGATATTTGGCCCTAAGTTTTATGATGATGGCATACGCGATTGTTTATTAAATCGCGAGATCATTAATTTGTTTCGAATGATGTTGTACATGAAATTAAAGAACAGCGAATAAGCCAGTTTGTACACTCGATTCTCTGTGCCGCCTTTTGGCGGAGCGTTACACGATACAACAACGTGTGTTCATTATTGAACAATATCTCAAAAATAATGAAAGTTTGGCGGTGACAGTTCGAAAATTTCATACAAAGTATGGTCGGAATAGTGTTTTAACTTCGTCAACTGTAAAGAGATTAATTAAAAAATTCACGGAGACTGGATCAGTTGGAGCCGCTAAAAAGACTGGTCGTCCAAAAACAAGCCGTTCAAATGTCAATATCGAAGCAATGCGTGAGAGTGTTGGTGAACATTCTAGAACATCAATTCGTCGTCGTGGACAAGAATTGCAAATTTCAAGAAGCTCTCTACAGCGTATACTCACAAAAGATCTGTGTCTCCATAATTAGAAAATTCAATTAACACAACAACTGAAGCCTAATGACCATGCATAGCGAAGAGAGTTCGTTTATTGTTCGTTTCGTTTTCGAGCAAAATCATAATAAGCCATGAAGCACATTCTCTCGTTTCGGTGATTATAATTGGACCCCTAGATCGTGTGATTTAACACCATTAGTTGTCTTTTTATGGGGTTATTTGAAATCAAAGGTCTATGTAAATAACCCCACAACTACCCGTCCATTACAGGATGAAATTACACGCTGTATCAACAAAATTCAGCCACATGCAGAATGATCATGGAAATTCGACAAAAGAGTGCATATGTGCCAGCAAAGCCGTGAACGCCATTTACCCGATGTGTTACTCCATAAATAACCCTATCCCATGTACTTTATGATTCAATAAAAAAAATAACAATCTAAAGACTAAAAACTGTGTTTTCTATTTAATTCAAATCTTGTGTTAATTTTGGAACACCCTTTATAAGCTTCCGCTGAAGCTTAAGAAAACATCAATAGAGCAAATTTATAATTTTCCTACCATATTTGAAAATATGTCAGAAAATTTTCGAATACCGTTAACTATTCGAAAATTTTGTGTACATTAGAGGGGCTATTTGTGAATTCGATTCGAACATATTCGAAGTATTGGATTCTTATTTGAATTGAATCAGATTCGTTCGTTTCTTATTTAAATCAAATATGAATCTTATACTTCGAAGAGTCGAATACGTTCGAATCGAATTCACAAATAAACCCGCAGGTTTGCGTACATGATATATATCTGATCATTCCTTATCTGTATTTCAGGAGGTCTTCCAAAGGTATGTCTCGCAGCCCTGTACAATCTGGTGGTGGCCACAAGAGACAGGCTACGTGATTGATCTACACACCTCATTCGCGTCGATCGAAAATCTTAAACATACCCGAGATATTAAATGTTTCAAGTAATGTGTTGATATCATTAACATCGTCTATAACAAAACTTTGGTAATTGTGATTTCGGCAAATTTTGTGCCAACCAATTCCTCTCAAAGAATGGAAAAATTAAGATTATCACACAGCATCCACTTTCAAAAGTCATATGTGAAAAACAAAATGGTATTTTCATCTCGCCCAAATATTCGATGTGTCTTGATTTTTCTGCCCTTAAGTATGGAATTAAGTTTATGGACTGTTAAAGAACCTTACTACGAAAGGCTATATCATATTTAAGAAGAATGATATTTTAGGGTTTTATTGAGTCTCTAGAATAAAACCTAAACATAAATATTAACAGCGCCGTGCCGTAGCGGTAAATTTCATAACTAAAGTGACCGAATTAAAATTGCTGCATTCTTCAAAAACTGTACAGCGGCATGCTAGACTTTTCTGGGGAGGTAAAAAAAAATTACGACTGATTGTTGTACCAAAAATAATTCAGCTGAAGCTTTGCGCGTTGCAGCGTGCGGTTTGTTACGATAACTAAATAAGAATGTGTTGAGCAGATCATCGAAATCTGATTATCTCTCGTCTAATCCATTCGCCTTTCGATGGTATGGTGGGGACATAATGTGTTTCATACTCTCCTTTTCACAGAATTCTTTGTTACTGACGGCTAAATGAGACACTCCGTAAGAAGCAATCATGTCTGTTGTAATGCTTGTCATATAGTGTAGATTCACTATTTCGAACCCGCAAAGGCGATGTGAATTCGTTCCCAGATTCGTGCTGGAAAGTACCAAGAAAAAGTATTTCTATGGTTAACAGCTTCGATTCTCTTGACAACTTTGACATTGTTTAACAAAATCTTCAATATCTGAATCGAGTTCATAAGTAGTATCGAGCCATTGCACGCATAGCAAGAATGCCCGGATTACCGCTGTGTAAACGTTGCAATACAGCTGTGTGTAATGATGTAGATAGTACTATTCATCCCTGCCAAATAATAATGTTGTTCTCTACAAACAGTTTGTCTTTGCGTTGTAGAAACGATTGGAGAGTGTGTTGTTCTGGTTTTTCAAAATTCTGCAGGCATCCGGGAAAATGTCTTACATTGTCCTGGTTTTATTTTATGGTATTAATTTTATTTAAGTAATCGAACTCCAGCCGAAATTGTGTGGCTCAAAAAATTCTTCAAAATGCGATTTAAACTGTTTCATAATATTAGATCTGTTTAGTCTCAGACATAAAATTTCACTAAAATACATCGACAAATGTCGGTGTTCTATTATCGGCCGAGTATTATTCTAAAATATTTCTTACCGTTGGGCCATGTTTTATTTTAAAAATTTTGACCCCAGCCCAACCTTATATGGCTGAAAAATTCTTCAGGCCATGAAATAATAGGTTTATCTACAAAATATTTCAGATATAAAATTTCACTAAAATCCATCAATATAAATGTGCTTGTTTCATTTGGTGTTGGAGACTGAGAAGCTGAAAGCCTGAATTAGCTAAGCATGTAAAAGTAAATTTGGCGAAAATAATTTTTGATTTACATCAACCAAAACTTCATTCAATGGCAGTGTTCTGCAATATTTTTTGAATTTGAGCCACGTATAAATTTTTTGGAAAATCTAGTGTCCTCAATATTTGTTGAATTCTGGCCATATTTTATTTAAGAAATTCCCTGTTTCAAACGGAACTTCTGTGATGGCACCGATTTCATTAAAATTTCGTATCTGACTCAATCAAAATATTTCATGACCAATGAATTAATTACAATACATTCAAATGATAAATTAAATTAGCAAGTTCGAAACTTTTGTAGAACAGATTTAACCACACATCTGTATTATGAACGGTTGATGATTGTCACCATTAAACTAATTTTATCCAGTAATTGTTTTTTAATCAGATGCATAACATATTTCGAGGCTTAATAACTGTTCTGGTTTTTTAAGTCAAAATATTCTGGTTTTTCAAACTTTTTCACTCTTCGTCTGGGTTAAGTCCTGGGTTGACCTGGCCACTTTACGTAGTGCGTCATGAGTATATTCGACTAAAAATTTTGATTTTTACCTCACTGTGGTGAATAGAGTGGTAAAACAGTTTAAGATTTATATGCGTCTTCCGATCATACACTCAAAAAAAATAAATCAGTTAATCTAAGAGAATTTTTTCCATAAAATGCCAACAAACTAAATTTGTTAATTTGAATAAATTTAATCAAAATTATTAAAAATTTCATCAAAAGAAGAAATATTTTGTCAAAATTAATAAAAAATCCAATAATTTTTTTCGTTAAATTATTTTATAATTTTTTGTTTCATTTTTGTTAAATTGATAGAAATTGACGCTCGGACTTTATTCAATTTGACAGTTTGTTTTTCATATTAACTACCTTTACATTTTTTAATTCCGTTAAGTCAAATAACTATTAATGATGAAATAGGCATTATTAACAGAAATGGAGAATCAGTTTACGATGAAATGTCTACAAATGCCGTGTTTTTATCATTAGATTTCCAAATAAAACTAATTTTAGAAAAGATTGATGATCGCTCCTTGATTATTGCGGAAAATCCTGCTTTTGAAAACAACAACTTTATTTCGTGTTTTACCGATGGAAAATTATGGAAATCTAAAATCAAACCACTTCCCGGTATTTTATGTGTACCATATTTTTTATACTTTGATGGATTTGAAATTAATAATCCATTAGGATCTCTCAATATATCAAAAACAGAAAATATATTTTTTTCTGGTTTTATAAAATCCAAATATTTAAAAGAATTTGGAAATGACTCTTGTTTGAAACACTTAACAAACAAAATAAAATCTCTCGAAGAAGAAGGTATATACTTATAAATTTATCCGGCACTGAATTTCGGATTCATTTTATTTTAGGGCTAGTTGTCGGGGATAACTTGGGTGTAAATGATATTTGCGACTTTAATAAATCATTCTCTAGCAATTTTTTTTGTAGGTTTTGCAAATGCCATAAATCAGAAACAAGACGTCTCTGTGAAAATAAATTAAATATGGAACGAAATATACAAAACTACGAAATTGATGTTTCAGAGCAACTTCCAAAATAAACTGGTATTAAAAAAAAAAATCAATATTTAACAGCATAAAGTCATTTCACGTTGTAGAAAATTATTTTGTTGACATTATGCATGACATTTTCGAGGGCATATGTCATTATGATTTGTGTCACATAATCAGATATTATACGGAAAAGGTTAAAATATTTTCATTAGAAACAATAAATATCCGAAAAACTAATTTCAATTACGGGCTTGATGTAGGAAACATATCTGCAGAAAATTTTAGAAATTCATCTGAAAAAATCTAAATTAAAAATGTCTGCAAATGAGATGAAGTGTTTTATACACTATTTCCCTCTTATGATAGGGGACTTAATTCCCGAGAATGACGAAGTTTGGAGTATTGTAATTTGCTTGATTCAAATAATAGATATTTTACTCTCAAAACGGTTCAATGCCCAGAAACTGGCGTTTCTTAATCAAATTATAAAAGAGCATCACACAAATCACTTATTATTTTTTAATGATACTCTAAAGCCTAAACATCATCTTCTACTACACTATTCCAAGATAATAGAATCATCGGGTCCCCCTAGGGAATATTGGTGTTTTGGGTTTGAAGGCAAGCATAGAGGCGCAAAAAACACAAATTCAAGGAAAAATATATGTCTCACTTTAGCAAGACCTAATCTAATTACAGAAGAAAATTACAAAAAAAACCCACTCGCAGTATTGATTTTTGTAAAAAACTGCAACAGCCACGAGATAATTTTAGCTGTTATTCTCAAATTTCTTATAGAGGAACTTTGTACAAACAAAATTTATATTTAAGTAAATTCAACGAAGAATTAGAACTTTTTAAAATAATTGAAATATTTGTTAATGATATCGATGGTTTAATCATTATTTTAGCTGAACAAATTGCAACTAGCAAACTGAACCCTCATTTTCAAGCCTTTGAAATAGAGGACATAAATATGATCATTCAAAATGATTTATTAATTAATATAAAATAATTTTATTGCCCTCCAATAAATATTACAAAAACTGCCACAGGAAAGCTTATGGTACGACTTAAAGAATATTTTTAAGACGATTAATTTGAATTGCAACAACAATAAATTACAATTATTATGTGTCTCCCTGTCTAGTGTGATTATGTTTAAAAAAAAAAAATATTCTTTATTATAAATTTTCCAGAAAATATTCTGGTTTTCAAAACAACAAAGGGACACCTTCTTAAAAATAGGTTGTGTTTTGTGAAATTTTTTATCGTAATTAAAGGAACACCTTTTTTAAATTTTTTTTGTAGTATGATCGTAGCTAAAAATTGATTGATATCCCCTTATCGACATTTGAATTAGTTTAGTTTTCAATGTTCCGTTTTTCTTTTTTAATTAATTTTTTTAACCGGATTTACGCTACTTTCCTCAATTTTTAAATTTATCCATTTTTATTTTTATTTATTTTATTTGAAATATATTCACAGATGCAAAAACAGAACTTACATAATTAAATTCAGCATTCAGTAATTATCAGTAATTATCGAAGCCTTTTGTAAAGTTGATTAAGTTTTAATGTGAATATAGCGTTTTAAATTTAAGTTTGAAATTTATTATTTAATTTAAAAAAATCTAAAATTTGTTCTACTAAATAACATTTTGATTTGCTGCAACACAATGTCCGAAACTTTTTATGAAGTCAACGTTGAAACCGATGATATTATACGCTTTGAAGCAATTGAAACGAATGATTTACTTAACATTCAAAAAACTTCATCATCAAATAGAGAATATTTGTTCATAGACCAAAATGCCAACCAACAACCGGATGTGATTAATTTCTCATCAGTTAATATCGATAACTTTAAATTTTCATTCGAAGTGCAACAAGAACTTTATAATTTGCTAAAATCTTGGAATTTAGAAATTTTATTTAAAACATGTATTGGCATGTATATATTTGAATTATAAAAAAATAATTTTATGTCTTTAATTTAATTTTTATAGAACATTTCGTGGACGTCGAAGTTCTATAAGACTTATCCAATTTAGCTTCAAATCAAACTAGACTTCAATTTAACCAAATGGCAACAAACATTCGTCGAAGTAAATGAATATAAAGATGTGGAAGATTTAGTTGTTTTACAAAAAATATCGGCACTTTCTTCTCAGGAATCAACCAGCAATATCACCCACTACGACGATGATAACAACAAAATTTTGAATATGAATATTAATGCTTTATTGAAAAAAAACTCATACTGGTCTCGAAATTACAAAATTTTATCAACAAAACAACACGTTAAGCGACACTCTTCGAAATTTTTGGGTAACCAAGATTTCGCAATATTTAATTACCAACGGAATTAAAATGTCGGTTGAAGTAGCGAGAAATTTAGCTATTAAGGTGACCACATTGTTTCCTAAAGAAATTACAGTAAACTAATTTATTTATTAATTTTTAATATTGTATTAATAAAAATTTATATTTACAAGGAGTGTATTATTATAAACTCCCAGAGCAAAAACCTATGGGAAAGATTTATTCCAATTATTTCAACCAAATCAGGTCTCTTCAAAACGTGGGGCTAAGGAAGAAACGCTGTTTGTTAAATACAGAAGAGGAAAAAACAAAGAGAACACAAACTATAGTCAACATGGAAACAAAGGAAAATTTAGATGAAATAGCTAAGGATAATTGCAGTTGGGCCGAAATAGAGCAGCACTAGGCTGCCTGCCACCTCAAACTATAGAATTCAAGAAATTTCCAAATCAGATTCTACAGACCAAATAAAGAAAATATATCTCAAAGTAAGTAAATTATATACAGATCTAAAATAAATGTTACCATTTTTCAGATGGTTCACACACATTGGTGTTATATCTTTTACATTTTATGTTAGTTCCAACCACTCGACTAGTCAAACAAATAAATGGTCAGAAAATTTATAATAAAGTATCAATTAAAGATTCTCAAAATTCATTTATGTTGGTTGGTGCAACAGCTGCAAATGTAGAAGAATTATTGCATCAAAAATTAAACGAAGGTGTAGCCATTCAACCACTTATTGTAATTAAAGGCTGTTTGGATAACCCAGAAGAAATATTTATTTATTTTGATGGAATCAAATACCAAGTGTATTCCTTAATACGTGCTGTAGAAATATGTTTCAAAATATTCTACGTGTTTAATTTAAACTTTACTTCATCATCGATTTTAATTTGGAGTTTTGTAAAACAGTATTTTTTTGAATTGATGGATAATAATAACACTCGTGACAAAAAACATCCTGCAGTTGACGCTTTAATTACGGAGTTAAAATAAAATAATTAGCAAGATAGTTAAGTTGCGTTTGTGATCTTACCTTTTAGTTATACATTTTTTTATTGGGGATTCAACCGTCAGTTTTATTTAGATACTTAAAATGTTTAATAATTCTGAATTTTTAAATGTTTAGAAACTGATACTTTATTAAATATAAATCTAATTTAGTTACAAGATCAAATTTTTTCGCTTAGAAATTTAGTATTATGTTGTTAAATAATCACAAATTGAAATAATTTCATAAAATACATTTTTTTTATATTATTTTATTCAAATATAAATTCTTAAATTATATTTGCTACAAAATAGTAATATTCTTATTTGAAGATAATATTGTTCGTGATATGTACTTACATTTTAACGACGTCAAAAAATATTAATAATAAAATAATAATATTAAATAAATAGAATTAATAAGTTTGAACTTTTTGATTAATTTAAGATTTTAACAGAATTTAAAACGTTTTAAATTTCATTTTAAATTATTTTTAAAATATTTTTTTATGCAATGGTTGTCTGTGATGAATTTTAACAAATTCCTTTTTTATAGTCAATGTTGTTACGAGCAATTTATTATTTTTAAGTCTTTTGTCTTAAGTAACTAAAATAATAAAAATAAGACTGGATTATAAATATGACAATATGGTTTAAGTCAACCAATTAGTTCCTAAAATATTCATAGGTTAGGCTAGGTTAGGTTGGAGTGGCTGCTTACGCACACTTAGACCGGTAACGGTCCATTGTGATACCACAGGATGTATCCCCTTTTACCCTTATTGGAACCATTTCGAGCTACTTATGTAGCGTAAGACGTCCAGCACTTTACTGTTTTCGAGATCTGAGAGGCAGTCCATCTTGAACTTACCTAAGTGTTTGTGCCTTCTGAGAGCCAATGCTGGACACGAGCAAAGGAAGTGGACCAACGCCTCTTCCTCCTCTTCGTCCAAGCAGCTTCTGCAGAAATCATTAGCCTCCAGACCCAGCCTTCTTGCATGTTCTCCAGAAAGGCAGTGTCCCGTGAGAATTCCTACGACCGTTCTTAATTCACGTCTGCGTAAGGATATTAATGCCCTAGTGCGCCCCAAGTCCAGCTTTGGCCAAACTTGTCTTGCAACTCTACAGGTGAGGGTGTTAGACCACCTTTCCCCCGCTGAGGATAGCGCCTGCTTAACAAGTGCTTGTCTCAGCGCTGTAATAGGCCTCCCCAGACTTGCCCTTTCCGGTTGCAGCTGGAGAGTCGTACCATGCCTAGCAAGTTCATCTGCCCTGCAGTTCCCCATGACGCCCGAGTGACCTGGGACCCAGACTACCTGGATATTGAAATGCTCACCCATCTCATTTAGAGATGAGTGACAACTCAACGCCACCCGTGACGCCAAAGACACCGATTCTAACGACCGGATCGCCGCTTGACTATCCACATAGATTGTGATATCGTCTGAGGATAACACATTATGTTTCAACCACGTCATGACCTCCTCAATCACTACGACTTCAGCTTGGTACACGCTGCAGTAATCAGGAAGACGAATAGAAATGTTTACATTTAATTTGTCACAGAATACTCCAGCTCCTACTTTGCTGTCTAGCTTGGAGCCATCTGTGAAGAATTGCAACGCTTTGGTTCCCGATAACGGTCTATCCCTCCAGGATTCCCTTGAAGGGAAGGAGGTCCGAAATCGCTTCTCGAAGCGTAGAGTAGGTTTAATGTAGTCAAGATTCGCCAGCTCATTCTTCAACGATCTAACAATAGTGGAGTGTCCTATACTAAGACACCTCCACTGAGAGACGGCTGCAAGTCGTACAGCCGTATTTGCCGCCATCTGTTTGCCAAAAATGTCGACCGGAAGAAAGTGCAACATATTCATAATCCTTTATTAAATTTAAATTATTATTGCTAAAAAAAAATTCTGAAGCAAACTTATTCATAAATTCGTCATCAAAGATTATTTACTCGACTTTGTACTTACTTAGATATGCAATTTTTAACTATAAGGTTTATTGAATTAATTAATTAAACCTTTTAAAATTAAATTTTTTTTAAGTAAGTGTAACGATGATGGAAACACTTTTGATGATTGGTCTAACTATTTAGCAGATATACTTATTATGAAACTGTCAAAGTATAAATGTAATTTTGTTTAATGAATAAAACAATATGATAAATAAATTGAATGATGTTTTATTATAATACTCGCACAATTAAAGATATTAAATCAATAGAAATTTTCTTTATATTGAAGAATTATTCTGTTTGTAAGTCTGTGTAAATATGATAAAAAAGTTTGTTGGCGCTTTATTGATGGTTGTTTTTTTAAAATGATCACTTTTTTCCTCAATTTAACTGGCATTTTTTTTGAGTGTACAACAGTAGCGGTAGATAACAGCAAGATTGCTACATAATTCCCAATATTTTAGTTTCAGCGCGATTATTCCGCTGTACCATCATTAATTCACAATCCTTGAGAATTTTTGCAACCATAATTGTATTCATCTCCCCTACCTGCCTGACTAGCAGTTGTTATTTCGATGAAGCGAAATTTAAATAAAGTCTGCGCATATTTGTCCGAATCTGCATATTAGAAATTTGGATTCCACCAAATATTTGATTTGCTCTTCTATATATATAATTACCGTTTACTAAGTAGCTCGAAGCAATATCCAAATATTGCCATGCCCTCAATATTAAAATTCAAACAGGCATCTTACAACCAACATCATTAAAATTAGATCAATCAGTCATATGCAAAACTATACAGCAACCAAGCGCATTTTACTATATATACAAAATCGTAAAACATAAAAACTAAATTACATATTTTAAAAATTCTGTTGTTGTTGTTGTTTTTAGAATTACCTAATAATATAACACACATATATAATTTAAATAATTACCAACCATCAATAATAATAAAAAATTAATAAATTGCGCATAGAACCGTGCATGAATTGGAATTGTTCGATCGAAGAATTTGAAAAAAAAAAAATTAAATCGATTTCTAAAATTTCCTAATACTCAAAACGCACACAAACATAATTCTCAAAATATTTATTTTAAAATCGAAAGTACGATTTAATTATTATTTAATAATGCTGATTAAAAAAAAAATACGATAAGTAGTTTGTGAAAGCGCAACCAGGCGAATATTTCCGAATTGCTTCAAGGAATGATATGCCAAAATTCTTCATTATCAAATTTCTAAACAGCGCGCCTATACATGTACATACATTTTATATTATGTCATGGTTACATATGAACCATATTAGGTTAGAAAGCGTAACTAACTAATATGTAAATGTATGTTGCGTTCAATTGCGTGCGCACATCTTGTAAATTTGTGTAAAAACATTAAAAATGTTTGCCGCAATCATTGTTATAAAAAAAAAACGCTTTACGATTACCATGACACTTGAATCTGACTATCCTCGAAATATGCAAGTTCATAAAAATTTCATCAACCTAAAAATCATGAACCTTGGGGAATTATTATTATTATTATTGTTGTTGTTGCTGTCTTGTAAGACGATTAATGTCATATATACATTCATATTTAATTCGTCTAGGTAATTCACGGTTGAACTGGAATTTCGCAAAAAGAAAGATTTTTTTTTTTAATTTATGGCCGCATACATTAATTAAAGCTAAGTATATGGTGTGTACTTACTACACAGATGTAATGAGAATTTTCTTCATTAATGTGATGAATACAAATCATAATAATTATTGTTCTAAATAGTTTTAATAGTTTTAAATGCGCGTGCGAAGAGGAACAATTAAAAATTCTCATATGAGGTAATATGTAACCTAAATAATAATTATACAGCACAAGCAGAAGGGGGCAGTTTTATACTTGGCTACTGATTATAATTAAGCACCTAATTAGAATATATTATATATTGTAGATGGGAATAGAGTGAAACAATAGAATTTCTCGTATGATTTAATCGATGAGAAATAATTTTATCTCTTGACCGTGAACCTTTAACAATATAACGATCTAAAGTAACAAATACAAAAACGTTTCTAATCAATACACCGCACGTCACATACCGCATTTTATTTAATTTTTTACAAGTAATAAAATATTATAGGTAATTATATCTGTTCGTATAAAAATTCCAAGATTAATAATGAAACCTTTTCAAGATTAAGTATGGGCATCGAGATTTATTGATGATAAATAATTGTTAATAAAATAATGACCTCCTTTTTATTGCAATAATTACTCGATATACAGTAGTAATTTACGTATGTATACGTACGTTTATGATTGATGTAATCAACCTCCAATCAGTAACAATTTTATTCAATTATTATTTTTATTTTAATCTTCTAAGACTGGAGAGAATATGTGTACAAATATGAAATTTAATTCTTTAATTTATTAGATTATTGTCGCAACCTCCACACACAGGAACAATATAAATTCTTTATTTGTTATTTGTTATAATATACCATATGTATTTGCCTGCCTACATGGGTTTGTCTCTAACATACAAGTCTCACGTCATGTTGTAGGGCTGAAGTAATATTTGTATTTATAGAAAATTCTCTAAATTAAGTTAAAATACAGAAAAGTGTAGAAAAAGTGTTAAACTAGATATGAAAGTGTCAAAAAGTGTAGACATTTTTTCGAATAGACAATTTTTCACTTTAAATTGTTTGATATTCTCGAAAGTGTCAAAAAGTGTTGAACTCCAACTAGATTAGAATCACTTTAAGAAATGTACACTTTTAGACCTTTTACACTTTTCTGAAATACCTTTCTCAAATTGACTCTAATCTAGTTTTAGGTGAACACTTTGATGGTTCTTCGAAAATGTTAAACAATTTGGATTGAAAAATTTGGTTCGAAAAAAATATCTACACTTTTTGACACTTTAACATCTAGTGTTACACTTTATCGACACTTTTCAGTATTTTACGAAAGTATTGTGTTCCGATTTATGTCTAAAGAGAATTCAAAATTTTCATCCTCTAGAACGTTAAATTAAAAGAAAAAAAAAACATTTTTTTTACTTAATTAAAGAAATTTTATGTTCGTATCGTAAAAGTTTACTTTTTGTTTACGTTTTACAGGATGGAATAGCAAAATTAAAAAAATTCTAGAACTTGAGCTTTGAAACTGTGTATAAGGTTGCGAATATATTTTTTTAGAAAACCTTGAGCCCACAGTTAATAATAATTTGGATGAATGTGTAGGTGTTAATTAATAAACATTAATATATAAAACGCTCAATAATTTAATAAGCAAAAGCGTTAGTTTTTTGTTTTATTATAATGGGACAAATCATCACTTAGTGGGTTGAAATATTTACATGTCTATTATGCGTTGAATCATTAACATTTTACAAGCAAGATCCATTTGCAAAACTTACATAACGTCGCCAGCATATTATTAAAAACATTCGAGCGGATTACTATAAATCATAAAATTTTTCAACAATCGTTAGCAAAACTAATTTATGTGCTTTCATTTGTGGAATTTCTTCTTGCGCGATGTAATGAATGGTATATACAATTCTTCCTTTATATTATAAAAAATTAGAATTACAATTGTGTGCATATTGCATAAGTACTCGTATATATGATTGGCGGTATTATAAGATTCTGTGCTATTTGTATATTGTGTGGAATTTATGCTAAACCTAAATGCCAAGGTAGAACAGTAGAAAAAAAAAATTAATTAAATAATTGGCTAATCAATTGGAAAAAAAATTTGTGTTTTCCTGGTACATATCATAATAAGCTAGATTTGATTGACGTCTCAATCGCGTTGAGTCACCATACCACCGCATACTTTCGGATATAAACAAATAAAAAACCAAAAACTTGTGACATTTTTTTTCGTTTTTTATTATTTATCTGAGGAATTAAACATTTATGATTAAATGTAAATTATTCAGATTAAGAATGAAAGAAATATTTCTACTCATTTCAAGGTAGAACAGCAAAATATACAAATTTCAAGTAGCGATTACTAGTTTCCACTGCAACCGTATAATAAAACGTTTTAGTGTTTTTAAAAAAAAAAATATTCATCCACCATGTCGTTGATAAGACGCGACGACGAAGGGGTCAATAATATATTACATTATAATGTTACGGCTGAAAGACAGTCTAATATGTTCTACTTAGCACGAATCACAAAATTTGATATACTATCAGCTTAACCCCAAAAAAAAAAAAAAAAAACTGTAGAATGATTTTGATTTGTATACATAACAATAATAAAAGTTTCTCGTCAGTCAAACCAAATCATTAAATTATACTAAAATATTTTAATATAATCTTTAATATTTAAGAAAGACAAGCAAAAAACGAAAATCGATAAATTTTTGTCATTGACACAAATAAACAAACCAAACCAATAGATACGAGTATGTATAAATAAAAAACGTTAAGCATTTTTTAATATGTCTACGGTTTCCCTTGTTATAAAAAATGTGTAATCCTTGGATCATGAGATTACGACGTCTTATTCAAGTGGTCTGCGCATTATTATTATGTTGTATTATAAAAAGTCTTGGTTTTGTCCAAGAAAGTGTCTAGTATATGTTCAAATCATTCTTAATTATTTATAAATGTTCAACGGTAAGATTTTAGATAACAATTTTCTTACCAACAAATTAGGTGGTTTGGTGTCTATTGAAGGGGGGAGGGGGAGAACCAAAGTTGAGTAGATTAATCTACCAGCTCCCTAACCTTCCAGTAGGGTGCGCATCACGTGAGCTGTTCTGGTCATGTAAGGGGCACCTGCGTGATGGTTATAATTGTGTAAAGGATAACCTGTTCACAATTCGCAAGTGTACGTGTTGCCTTCTCATGGCAATCACTGGTAAGTAAGGCCATTTGGTACATTTTTGGCCATTTGGCACAGGCTAAAGTACGGCGCTATAGGAGAAAACCTTGACAAAAAACCATAATCTAAGGTGGAACAGCATATGCCAATGGATGAATGTCTGATAGGTTAATCAGTGCAAAATATGCGGACTCTGGATACCAGGCACCCTCCAGTTTTATTTAGCCTTCCTGCAGTAAAGCTGGGTGACCTACACGCGATTTGCAATTTCCAACAACTCTTAAGAGTTTAATCAAATGGAAGACGGGGCAGAGGCAGGAATATACGGGAGTGGGACAGTCCTCTTGAAGTCCTTAGGCTTCAATGCTAACGTCTTTCTAGCAGAACTATATGCTGCAGTAAACATCTAGGAGGGAGAGCAAAAAGCCCAGATAGTATATATAACGTACCGGGAGGCAGTATTGTCAGGTTCATTAATAACCTGAATATTGACTGGACGGGTGATTAAGCAGGGTCCAGCACAATAGATCTTTTAGGTCGCAGTGCGAGGTGGCTGATCGCCCACATGGCCCTCCAATTACCGAGGGACAAAATCTTAGATAGTGCTGGTTCAAGATTTTCGGGGTTATAAAAAAAAATTGTATTCGCAAAATACCTCGCTTAAAGAGCATAATTCGTTCTAGGATCTTACCCGTTTCTTTTTTTTTTTTTAAATAACGAAATACGTTATGGTTGTATGTTAGGCGCACAATCCATCCGGATCTTCCTTTCTTCTCATTCCCATTTTCTTGCTCGTTATGCCGAAGTGCTCGTTAAGCGAGGTATTACTGTAATTTTCGTATTCAATTCTAGAAAATTATGTCCCTCTTCACAAAATATAAATTCGCTCTTTAACCATAAAATTTCCGATTAGTTCTGAATTCGAATTCACAAAATGTAACTTCACTCTATAAACGTAAATTATGGTCTTTAAGTTAACAGTGACAAATTTGTTGACGTTAGGCTATGTATCTTCATTTTGAGCACTCATAACTCCGCGTTTCTTATATAAATGCATGTACTCCTAGTGAAGTTTATCGATGAAGTGTTAAATGGCGATTCTAATATCGTATTTATTTAATTAGACAGTTAGGTGCCTGCGTCCTCCATGGATCGGACCACATGTGTACTAACTAAAGTTTTGTAATAATTAAAAGATTGCTGGACAGCTTTGTCTTCTAAAAAAAAATAAGTAGTAAACTACTTATAAGTTGTATGGTGGCTTAACGTAAAACTTTATCAAAATGTATTAAAATTAGCGATTTTGCTTCATTATTATCACGTTTCCTATAATTCTAGCCTTAATGCTTAAAATCCGAGATACTTCCAACCCTTATTTTAACTCTAAAATGGAAGATTCGTACTCAGATTTATATTGGTGACCATTACAACCGCATTTATCTTGACCTCTAATATTTCTTGAGGCTAAGGCCTTCATACAAATATTTCATTGGCCATCGATATAATAAGTCGAAAATTCATTCCCTGAGGGTCGCGAAAACATTTTGTTTTTCACAACACAACTAAACTGTTTTATCGCGGTTTTAGGCTAGTTTTGTAATATTGAAAAGTATTTCCCAACTATCATTAGTATTTAGTTTAAAAATAATTTTTCGTCTTACATAAATAAGAAAAAAATATCAAAATGGGAACAATACCCATTATCTAGCAATTCAACATTTAAATCGAAAAATTCGAATAAAACTCGAAAAAATGTTGAATAATTAACGCAAAGCCAACATCTTGGACAATGTCTCGAAATAAAAACTTCGAGCAATCTCACAAATTATCTCTAAAGTTCTGAACATTTCGAATAATGTAACATCATTAAAGCAACACAACACTAAAACTAATAAATCTCGAATAATCTGAAAGCGTCAGTGTTCTTATGATGTGCTAAAAGAGTTAAATTTTGTCCTGTAAATGTAATTGTAGCAGTTTCTAGGTCGCATTGACCTTTGATGTGGCGCATATCTCAGATAAATTGCGAAATAAAGTCCAAATGCCAAGGAAGCGGTTAGGGGGTTATGGTCCGTTTATACGGCGAAATCCTCGCCTTTCCTGAAATAGCGGAATTGCTTAATTGCTAAATATTTTGTTTCAGATGGCTGTAACTTCTATGAGAAGAAGGCTTAAGGCCTTCAAATACCATGGTTCGATTCACAACGGAGTTCACTGCAGTAATTGAGGCCTCTGTCGAAATCATGAGTTTCGAATTAGCTAAGGGAAATTCAAGGAGGGTTGCTGAAATAAGCGCTTGTTTTTTCTCGAAAGTTATTTTTCTTGCTCCTCACTTTCTGATTTAAAATTGCCAGATGGTTATAAATCGGCGGCAATGCATCAGCCTCACTTTGCTATGCATCTATGGCAGCAATTTACCATTCCCAGAAATCGTTGAATCTGTCGTTTACTTGTAGGTCGAGGAAATTGTTTCGGGTTATTTTGTGGCTTAAGAAGTCAATTTCATGAACACCAAATACACATTTGAAAGTACTTGAAATTCAGCCCGAAACTAGAAAGTCGTTCGAACAGGAGTTCTAAATGATGTCTATGATGCTTTTTATCAGAACTCGCGTCTATGAATCGTTGCAACGATTGAGCAGCGTTTCTTAAACCATAAGTGGACCACATTTTGTTTTACTGGAAAATCATACCTTATGTTGTTGAGTTAAGATGGGCAATTTTTGAAGAAGTTCACAATAATCGTTGTCTATTTGAAATTGGATCGAAGCAAGTGTATCTGATTTCACCAAAACAGTGCTAATTTCAGACACTTTTCGAACATCGTAGATTATCAAATATTGACTTTTAGAGTTCAAAAATGTCAGTCATGGACAGGAACAATATAAATTCTTGTTTGTTATTCGTTATAATACATAGAATGTATTTGCCTGCCTATACATGGATTTGTCTCTAACATACAAGTCTCACGTCATGTTGTAGGGCTGAAGTAATACTTCTATTTACAGAAAATTCTATAAATTAAGTAAAAATACAGAAAAGTGTGGAAAAAGTGTTAAACTAGATATGAAAGTGTCAAAAAGTGTCGACATTTTTTTGAATAGACAATTTTTCACTTTAAATTGTTTGATATTCTCGAAAAGTGTCAAAAAGTGTTGAACTATAACTAGATTAGAATCACTTTGAGAAATGTACACTTTTAGACCTTTTACACTTTTCTGAAAAACCTTTCTCAAATTGACTCTAATATAGTTTTAGGTGAACACTTTGATGTTCAAGTGTATCTGATTTTACCAAAACAGTGCTAATTTCAGACACTTTTTGAACATCGTAGATTATCAAATATTGACTTTCTGAAACGAGTTTTATACAATTCAAACTTTTAGAGTTTCAAAAATGTCAGTCATGATATTTTTACTCGTCACCACCGAAAATTGAAAATGAGCCACCAAACTTTAGGCTACTCATTCTACTAGGGGAAATTTAAAATTGATGTCTGAAAATAATACTGATCGAAATCCATTCTGCATCCAGTTACATATTCTCGAGATTGATAGAAAAAACCTGAATTTCTTAAAATGTTGTAACTTTAAATTTCAAAATTCTAAAGTTCTAAAACTTTTAAAATTATCAATTTTTAAATAACATTTTTTGGTAGATTTCTTCGAGAAGTGTAAAAATTGTAAGATTTTAAAAATTTCAAGAAATTCCTAAATATACAATTTTTATTTAACTGAGCGAAATTTTTCGATATCGAATTTTTACGAACTAGAATATTTTCGAACGCACATTAGAAAATTCGACTGCTAGTTGATGGATTTTGTATGACTAACGGTGTTTTGTGTTTTTGGCGACAATATTTTTATTAATGTTCGGTTAATTACAAATTCGATTTACTACGTTTCATAATAGGGTATATCAGCGGCGAATCGAATTTTGTCGATATCGTAAAAATCCGAAATCGAAAAGTTTGACAAACAGTCAAAATGTATTTTCCAGATCCCTACTATTCTCCCTAATTTCTTGTATGTTTAACCAGATCTTTTAATATCCATATAATGTGTAAATTTTTTAAGCTTATAATAAATTTAAACATCACAGTTGGGTGTAGCTTGTTTTTTCCCAACTAATTATGCCGTTAAGTATCTGTACGATTTATTCATTTTTATAGCATCGCTATTCACAGGTCACAGTTTGTAAATATTATCACCGCACGGAGTCAACACAACAATATTTCGTATCTAAATGTAAACTGCTTATAGTAAAGCAGGAATCAAAAGCTAAATTATTTGTTAAGTAATTAACACCTTCATTCATAAAAAAAAAAATTTAAAGAAGTAGGCTCAAGGTCTTCGCCAATACATACTTTAAAAACCGCAAAATATGACTCAAGTTAAATAATGTTAGTGTTTGAGAATCAGATGCGCTGTTATTTAGTCGACTTAAGCTGGTGTTAAATACAAGTTAATGATATATTATGCCTCATTGAAATGACAACAACAATATTTTGTTTGCTTAACGAAAGGCGTCAATACCTTATAAAATTGACCGCACACTGTCCTTAGGTGAATAGATCATTGAGCCGCCACAATTTCTTCAATTTAAAATTATTAAAAATGTTGAATCTTTCAACAAATCATCATTCTCGATTTCTCGGATTCAAAAACCTTTTGTTGTGAATATTTTAAATCTTACAACGAACGTTATAAATCCAACATACGGCGAAACACAGCGCAGTAAATGAATAATGTCGATTGGCCCGTTGGACAAACATCCCAGATCAAGGTCTGTGAAAAGGTTTGTAAAATAGAGGCACAACACCAATAAATTTTTAAATATTTGTGTCTAAATATTTGAGAAATAAAACAGAAAGTACCGTTAAATTCAGATCAAATTATTATTACAAATTATAAATTCAGTTACTTGAATGGCCTTAGTGAAAATAAAAATCCATTCGGTAGAGGAACCGAATCATGAACACCGTAGGGAAAATTTATTGAGCACATTTTAATAAATTTTTGTTTCATAGTAGGCTATTGTCATATTCGACATGTCGACTTTCGTCAGTACAGTGTTTTACAGTAGCCTGTTAACCTTCAAAATACAAAATTAATGACATTTCATCGATTGATTTCCATTCAAAGATTTTCGCAGATACAGATGTCAAATCAAAAATTCGTTTTCATTAAACATAAAAAATAAATTTAAACATAAAATGTCATAAACCAATACAAATGATTGAAACTCGACATCTGCAAAAAAAAAAAATAGACGACGACTTTTGGGTTTGTTTCTCGGGTTTCAATTGACCTTTTTAAGCAGATGATTATTTTTTCTTTTTTTGTCTTTGTACTTTTTCCTATGTTGTGTGTCAATTTTTTTGCGGCAGTCGAATGTCGTTGAAAAAGCTTCTAGGGGATATATCATGAAATCTCTCCGTATCAAGAACACACGTATAATGAAATTTTATTGTGCAAATTTTAGTAAATGTTTTTCACAGTAGGCTGTTATGTCAAAATACAAAATATATGACATTTCGTCGATATAGTGAATATTTTATGTCGGTTTCCACTTACACACTAGGTACTCTACTCTAAAGCTACTCCAATCCGCCATCTTGAAATCCGTTTAAATTGACGGAGTAGCAAACTACTCTAACTAATACATTTACATTTGACAGATAATTATCAAAATAGTAGTTTGACCATTAATACACACCCAAACAAAAAAGCAGGGCTGTGGGGTCGGGGCCGGAGTCGGAGCCGGGGCCATGTGGAATTGACCGACTCCGGCTCCGGATTTTTGTTTGTTTTTATTCCTATTTTCCTACGTATCTCAAATATTTTTATATGAATTACCGCAGTTCAATTTGGCATTCCAAATCGTATTAGCCGAAATTGCGGTAAATTTAAAAAATTTGGGTTGAGATTTTTGAGAAATCTTAAATTTTTCCAATTTTTTATTAAGCACGCAAATCGAAATAAATATTTTGTCATCACATTTCACGGAAAATTATTGATATTAAACCAAACAAAAAATTGGAAAAATATCACGAAGAATTAATATGAATTTTGACGAAACTTTAGCCAGCTATGATGCTTTATTGTTAAATTTGTCGTTGGGCATACTTAACATACTTACTTGAAATTTGTACATAAACCTTTTCAAACCAATAATAGTGCCTTAAATGTATCTTACAAATCAATGAAATAAAATCTTGAGGTGTCAAAGAAGAGATAAATAATTCCATTGCAAAATAGCCAACGCTTATTCAAAATCTTTCAACGCGATCGTACTCTTCGATCCTACTCAGCTACTCTTCTAGAGCTGGAAAAAGTCATACCCGAAAATGTTGATTTTTTATGTAGAACTCAACTCAAATATGGAAGATTACAATTTGAGCCAGAAATCGATGATATTTTCCGTTCGTTGGCAAAAGAATTGTATGTTTATGAAGCAACTGGAAGAATCGCAAATAATCTTTAGTTTATTTTTATGTTTTCTTTTAAATAATAACAAGGTAACTGAAAATGTCACAGTAGCTTTTAGGAAAATATTCAAAATCTGAAATTATTTTTGAAAATTGACGAGTTATTTCCATTCATAACTCAAAATCGATGAGAAAAAAACAGATTTGTTTGAAAAGCACAAATGGTTATGAAAAAATTAACAAATGAAAAGCTACTGTCATTAAGTAAAACCCTCTTACATTTTTTCAAACAATATCCACATCACCATTACAGATTTTGTGTATTTTGAGTAACAGCTCAACAGATATTCCTACGGATGATCCGAGCCCCCTCTTTTAACAGATGCTTTTTTCCAGCAACCACCGACACGCTACCTCCACTCCATAAGACTGAAACTCTGCGTACTTGTAGAAGTTCCACCGGTTAGAGATGATCTATTGTTATTCGTTCCGCCTGTTAAGAAAAAGGGGAACTAACTTCGTACGAAATTGAAATGTATCGTCAGATTATTGACTTTATAGAAAGATATCTTTGGAATAAAATTGTGGCTAGTGGCTTTTCTCCGATAAATAATCTAATATTAATATTGTACAGAAAAGCCTAATATGGTGTCCTTGCGGCGACCTTTGCAAATTAACGCTGTTACTGCCAGCTTGCCAAACTGAATATATATTTGGTGTCGGAGTTGGAGCTGGAGTTGGAGTTGGAGCCGGAGCTGGAGCTGGAGTCGGAGCTGAAGCCGGAGCCGGATTCGTTAATCAATCTATAAATTTCCGGAGTCAGAGCCGGAACCGGAGCCGAACATTTTTTTTTCAGACTCCCCAACCCCGCCAAAAAGCAAAGTCATTTAAAAATATTTTTTTGTATGTTCCACATAAAATGTCAAAAAACTGTTTGACAGTTCTTTTTACTAGTTTTCTACTCTTTTGCTACTCTTTGTTGTAACTGGAAAACGACATTAGTTTGCCGTAAATGACATTTTGAAAATACTACATTTTGTTTGTAATTTGGCGTAGGTGTGTAAACGCAACCAATTTATTAGGGGCCAATAAAGGGAGGAAGAGAATCAATATTTTTAATTTAATATGTTCCGAAAATTGTAAGAGAATTCAATCCAGTTTCGAACTGATGAGCTTATGATTATGAAAAAATCAATCCTCTCATCAGGCCGCGGCGACTGGACTGACTATACCACAATTTACATTCTATATATACAGAATGTCCTGTGCTTTATATACTAGCGAATCGTACTAATACAGATAAATTCAATTACAATTTTTTCTTCTTCACGACAATCACATAAGCTGTGAACGCTAATTTTACTTTTTAATTTTTGGGGTAATTAACATTCAACAAAAATTAAAAAGTAATCAATATTTGCCTAATAAATTTGTTGCGTTTACATACCTATGCCAAATTACGAACAAAATGGTTCTTCCTACTTTTTATGTAAAAAACTTTAGGCAATTGAAAGTTCTTGCATTATTTTGGAGTTTTTAATTGCTAATGAAATATGGAATTAGGGATGCAAAATTAAAGTTGAGACCTAATTTGCATTAGGTTTGTAATTAATTGCACTTGCTGAGAGAAATTCATGTTAAATTATTTCTAACATTAAATCTACGACTAACGAGGCAATTCTGACGGTAAATTACTGGTTAAACGCATTACATGATGGCCAAAGAAACGCCACACATGAATACAAAAGAAAGTATCTTCATTAAGAAAAATGATTGATTCATCAGAATCAGGTTCTTGTATCCAGAGTCCTGACAAAATAAAGGTTGAATTAATCAAAAGCTTCAAGTACTTACGAGACTTCATTCGACAATTTTACAAATTGTTATATACGAGATTCTGTCTTACGTATTGAATGGGTCATCCGAAAATTATGAATATTATGGAATCTGATAGAGAGTTGACAAATTAACGATTTAATGATTCAGAGGCATTTAATACGTTTTGTTACGATGAACCCGTCTAACTTTCGTATAGAACATTTGGAAGCTAAACACATGAACTAGAATGAATTTTGCGTCATTTAATTGTTTCATTTGAATGAGACGCAAACAGGTTCCACACAACATTTTTAAATTATACCTAATAATAAAACCATTTGCGGCAAAACTTGTACTAAAAATAGAATATTTACGGTATAAAGTGTCCAATTAATTTTTGAAAAACGGGTCTTACGAAAATTCTTAAAGTGGTCATTGAACATGGTAAAGGGTTGGCTCATACAATGAAATCACAATCGGATTTGACAAATTAACGCTTAACTTAGTCCGAATTCTGTGGAATTTTTGAACGTCTGATTTGATGAATATCGACAGGATTACATAAACAAACTTGAATGCAAAAGGCACACAAACTGGGGAAAAATTAACGTTCTATGAGGCACAAACAAGCTACTGAAATCTTATGTGGCGTAAGTATTGCTCTTGAAAAGAGTAGTTTGCCCAAAAGTGGTCCATGAAATAGGAAAATTGTACGGCAAATTGGTATAGGAAAGTCGTTCCAACTACTTACTGGAAGGACAATACCAATTGTTTACAAACGTCCTGCTGCTCGGCAATATTGAGATAAAAACAACAGTTACGCAGTCAACAGTGAACCAGTCATACCTGATATTATATTGGACAGAGTTTTACAGCGTCATTTCTGAATGGTCAATATGGTTAAACAGTCTGAGTAAAAGTATATTTGGGAGTTTTTTTTAGACGTTTTGGGAAACAATTTGATTTAAAAGTGATCAACTGTTGAACTGTGGTACACTGGGGAGCATTCGGGAAGATGAAGATTTTATTACTAATAACATTTTCTGAAAATTCAAGACAAATTAGTCGGGATAAGGTATCATCGACTTCACTGTTGGATGAGCTATCCTCCTCCAAAAGTGGCATGATTCAACTGAAAACCGACTGTTCTAAACGATATTTACAAAATCAGAAAAAGGCAAGAAAAAATTAAATCATGTAAACCGCTCAAAAATTCACAATTTGTCGTTCCAATCAAATTTTGAAATTCTGATAATTACATATCAACCGTGTGAATTTCCACTATACATTCGAAACACTAGTTCCATTAACAAATTGTAAATTTGCTAATCTATAACAAGCAAAAAAAAAAAAAAAAAAACAGGATTGTCATTAATTAATTCAAACCTCCATTCATCCACAAATGAAATAAATTATACGTGGGGGTCTGTTCAAGGTTTCAATAATTAATTTGCATTACGACATCGAGTGTGATTCAAAACCACAAAATTAATGATTTTTTTTTTTTTTGGCCATTTAATCTATGTGAATACAAAATTTATTACTTAAGTCTAATGACCTAAACAGTGTTTATCTTAGAAGATATAAATTCTAAAGATATAGCTGATATATTATGTAATCCTCAAGCCATTTAAATATTAATAAATGAAACTTTCAATTATTGAAAAGTATTTTTGGTTTCAAATTTTTTTTGTAATTTTATTACTCACGTTTGCGTAACAATAGTTTATCATAAACCACCTATATTAAATCGGACATGTTCTATTTGTTATCTATATTATGTATGTATGTCTCGTATCGGAAATGGCGGTTAAAAAAAAAAAAAAACGAGCACCACAAGCCCAGATAAGAATTTGTGGTTCGATAGTGTTATCAGTATTTAGACTATTCCCTATTCATCTCATGCCTTCAATAAATTTTCAACAACATTAAATTTTTTATTTACCTGAATAACCAGAATTGTAAACTATAAAAGTACAAACTAGTCGGTTTTTTATTATTATATAAATTCGTTTTTATTTTGTGTGAAATAATTAATTATAAACATAATAAACGAAACGTATAAGGCAAGAGCGCAGCAGCATAAACATTAAATACAGACGAGTAATTCAATTCAAGATCACAGAAATCTTGATCGTCTTAAATGTTTATCTTTTATTTAAAAATAAAACGATTTACGAGTATAACCTATTGACACGATACGCTATATACCAGAGAGAATGGATTACGTGATACGGAATAAAATCATAGACTTAAAGAAAATTATCCGAATCGAAATTAAAAGTGAAAGATTTTCTTGTGGTTTTGTTTCTACTTCAGTTGTTATATGAATCTGTGCAATTTTTCGATTTTGTTTTCTTCTTAATGCTTTATGCTTTTTTTTTATATTTTTTAATTATAAATTAACATAAAATTGTTTACATTTTTATTTTATGTTTGTTATAATTAACACTTTCATTTGTTTAGACCAATTAATTTTTTTTTGCTTTTTTTTTTTTTAAGTTTACATTCGATTTGATTGGAAGATTATACTAATTACCTCTGCAATTATTTTACTGTGTATATTGTGTACGCCTGTACGATGTACTGTCAATTTTTAATAAGTTTGATAGCTGCGCATGATTTATTGTTTTGATTAAATCGGTATATGGCATCATTTACAGAATAGTATGTTTTTACTATAGAAATTAGGTAACGTACAGTAAATTTTTCAACCGTTTTGGATTAAATTATAATTTGTCCAATATTTAGAAGTTGTTTAACAAAATTCAGTTTGCTTCATTTTTTTATTATAGAATATTTACCCCGCATGCTGGAGAGTAATTTTATTAAGCTGTCAAATATTTATGTGTGTATGTAATCAGGTGGCTATAACTTATGGAAATTTCTGCGTTAAAATGTTGACACACTAGGGATTATCATGTTTGTAAATAAAAAATCAAACCAGCCGATTTACCAGCAAAATGTGTGTCAACATTTTTGTTATCCCTGGTTTCTGTAATGCTATCGAAAATGAAGCTTACAAAGTTACGAATATTTAATGGAGCTTGAGTACTAAAAACTTTAAGTAGCGTGCTTTTAACGATATCGCGCGAATTTTTAACTTGCATAACATAGTTTCAGATTAAAATTATCCGATGTAAGGGATTGGTTATTATTAAATCGTAAACGTGCAACAAAATACTACCACAAATAAAAAAATTTTCAGCCTTCGCTCACCACAAGGGACATTCACATTGGTAAAGATAATCCTTTTTCCATCCTCAAGTGGCTATTTAATTTTGAAGCCCAAGGTACGAACGATGATTTCAACTGTTTATGGACTAAAATTTGAATCTCGGAATAAACTCGCTTTCTTTGTGGAAGGCCATTCCTAATAAAGCCGCTCATGACGGGTTCAATACTTATCTGATCGCGTTTACAAAGTTCTTTACATCAATTTTTCAAATTTAATTTTATACAATTGCAAAGGAAAGATTCAATGATCTTGCCACAAAACTTGCCTAATATGCTAACCTTTTCAATAAGACACCACTTAAAAACTATATAGATTCAATTACACAATGCGCAAGGCTATATTACAAAATGATAAAAAGCTTGCATTAAAATTATTTTGATACAATTTGCATTAATTTGTAATACAGCAATTACAATAAAGTTTAGTGCAATATATAAAGCAAATTGTAAAAGAACCGTCATAAACTGCATTAAAATTTATCAAAGACAGCATTAATAAAATATTTTAGAAGTATTAAATTTTAAAGCAAGTTGCATTTAAAAGTTGCGTAAATTTACCCCTTTTTATCTAGTATTTGATCATTTGGTCTTTGTTTTTGGTGCCTTGAGGTTCGAAATCTCAGAGAGCAGTTTACCATAAAAACCAAAAACATGCATCTTTCCATTGGCGGGCTACTTTACTTTATAGTCGCCTAAGGTAATAAATTATAAATTAAGAACAGATAAGCTTACCTTTAACATAAAACAGAAAACCCAATTATTTTATTTGTCATTTAGTCGGTTTGATTTAGCGAATTTTATATCAGTAAAGCAAAACACATGCATAAGTCCGCTTATTTTAGCGAATTTTTCGTTGTTATAATTTTTCAATTTGGCGGGTTGCTTTAAAACGTTTAATACTGCTTTAGAAATCTTCATAATTGTGTTAAAATTCATTTTAATGCAATCATTACTTTACAATTTAACAATAAGTTGCATTACATAAGTCGTAATGCAAGGCTTGCATTAACAATTAATGTTATTTTTTCAACTGTGTACATTCAAACTTTCTTTAGTTTAGGAGCTTATATTAAAAGGTTCACATAAATAACCCTTCCAGAAAAACAATCGCAGATTTGTTTTAATACAGGTTATAAATTGGTAAATTGGTAATGTTGCCTGCTAATCTGGTTGAACTTATGAAAATCAGTTTTGAGATTGCATTAACATTAAGATGTGTTCAACCAAAGAGGTACCAGGGCAAAAATTAGAAACTTTAAATTCTGACTTATCTCTAAACCATTTCAATTGTAATTTATTTAATTTTACAATCCCTTCTAAGAAAGAATGTTTCGGTTAAATCGTTTAATTTCAAGTTGTTAAAACTTCCCAAATTTTAAAAATTTGGTAATTTCAATAGTTTCGTTAGAACTTTCATCCCTATAAATTCACCCAAAACGTTTTCCGAATTTTAATACCCGCCGCAATTTCCAGAATTCCTTATAAAAATCTTACAGTACCTACCCCAAAAATATGATTATTATTAATCGTCAGCTATTCTCTTAACTTCCGCTCTAAATTCGACAAATTGCTTTAAGTGTCGTAAGGCCCCACTTTTACCAGTGAATTCGAGTAGGCACGTTGAAACCCGTTTCGAATCTGATCGCTTAAGCCGTATCTCACTATTTGCTTGGTCTACAGTTCAATCAATTACAAATAAATCTTGCACTGAATCATGTAGAATTAATAAAAAATTCAAATCAATTTAATGAAAAACTCTTAAAACTCAGAAAATTTCACAAAAATCATTAAAAAATTCTAATAAAACGTGATTTAATTGAAAATTGAAAAGCTCATAAAATCAATGTAATATAAAATTCATAAAGTATTTCATTAAGGTAAATCTCAAAAATTGAAAATCTTATAAAATTCAAATAAAATTCCTCAACTGAATTTTAAATAAAATTAAAACCGCCATATTCAAAAAATTCATATGAAACTCATTTGGAACTCATTCACATAAAAATCATTCAAACTGCAAAATTCACATAAAATTCAAATGAATCTAAAATTAGAGACTTAAAATTACATAGAATTAAACAAAAATCATTTTAAATTAATTAAAACAAACTTTAACTTAAAAATTATGTAACATTAACAAAAAAAAATCCCTCATAAAAATACATTTGAAACTCTTATAAAATTCATAAAAAATTCACATAAATTTCACATAAAACTACTTGTTTGAAAACAAAACTCAATATTATAAAATTCACTTAAGGTTTCTTTAGAACTCAAATAATCATTTTTGATATTTGATATAATGAATATAATTCGCTATCTCAGTACGTTCTGGCGAGATACTTAATGTAAATGGCGAGAGTTGTATTTTTGTAGTTTGGTCGTAGCTGCCTGATGAGTACCAACTTTTCAGTACGAAACCAAACTACCAACATAAAGAACTCATGGAGGCTTCTCATTTTTGAAGAGTAATACATTGGTATAACTCTTGGCCCTTGGGCTAAAATTACGCGGAGGGGAAATGATATTTCTACTTTTTTCAGTAGATATGTTATAAGGGATTGGCCAATCGAAAATATTGGGATTGTCATGAACAATTAATATATTTGTCTATAAAAAAGCCGAAAATATCAATTGATAAAAAATTACATAAAGTCTTAATAATTAATAAAATTAAATAAAATAAATAAATATATAATTCGCATAAAAACCATACAAAATTCAGAAAAAAGACAAATGGAGCTCAGAAAGGGCTATATTGGAATGCAGAAAACTTGAGATTTTTATTTTTCATCATTTTTAAAAATTTCATATGAGTTTTATATGAATTATTTACATGAATTAAAGCTTTTATGAAACCTGAATAAATACTGAAACTTAAAAGAGGTTCTTTTAAAATTCACAGAACATGCATAAAATACTCATTTGAAAATTGAAACCCTCATAGAATTATTCTAAAATTCATAAACAGTTCAAGTAAATTTGAAATAAATCTTCAAATTCATACTACAAAATCAAATGACTTTTTTAAAATTCAGATAAAATGCGAAAAAAGACTCATTCGGAATTCGTATTAAATTTATAAACTCGTAGAAAATTACAAGAAAATTATTTAACGTTCAAATAAAATTCATAAGAAGCTTTCAAACGATTCTTATATAATTCCTTCCACGTGAATTTCAAATAAAATTCGTAAAAAAGACACATAAAATTCATATAAAATAAATATCGTACAAATTCTTATATAAAATTCACATGAAACTTATATGGGATAAACGGTTAGAAAATTTATAAAAAAGTCGCAAAAAGCCAATAAAAATTCAAATTAAATTCATGAGAAACTCATTTGAAATTCTTATTTTTTAAAAATTCAAAAATTTTATCAAAAATTATAGAAATTCATTCATCTAAAATTTAAATCAATTTCGTAAAACGATCATATAAAGAAATGCAAAATTCAAATTAAATTTAAATAAATTTAAAATTCATAAGAATCTCTCAAATTCACTAATAAAAACTCATTTTTAACTCTAATAAAATTTACTTAATATTCCTATAGAACTCACATAATCAAATAAAAATGCACATACAAATTCAAACGGAACTCGTAAGAGACTCTGTTAGAATTAACAAAAAGTGGAAAAAAACTCATTTGAAACTGTTATAAAATCATGTGAATTTACTTGAAATTTTATTTTTCATAATTTTTATGAATTTTACAAGGATTTGCAGGAAATCTTTTTGTGAAATCTCAATAAATGCCCTAAGCATAATATAAAATTCACATACAACTCAATCGAAACTTACAAGAAACACTTTCGCATGAAATAATCAATTGAAAATTGAAACGCTCGTAAAATTCACAAAAACTCACAAAAAAAACTCTTTTAAAAATCACATAGAAAACGATAAAAAACTAATTCGGAACACATGAAAATTGATTTAAAGTTAAAGCAACATTCATAAAAAAACATAAAATTCATAAGGAACTCATTTTAAACTCTTATAAAATTCATAAACAATTATAAAAGGAATCATTTAAATTTCATAAGAAACTTCCAAATGACTCTTTTATAATTCATATATGTATAAAACTAAATTCAAATTCTTATAAAATTCATAGAAAATTCAAATAAATTGACATAAATATCATAAAAAATTCAAACGGAGCTCATAAGAGCCTCTATTGGAATTTACAAAAAATGCGAAAAAACTCATTTGAAACTGTTATAAAACTGTGATCTAAAAGCAGTAAGATATAAGACACAAACGGCTTATTATTCTTTCAAATGTATTTTATCCCCTTATGCCAATGTTTTTTTCAGTCTTCCAAACAGCTGCTAAAGTCGATTTCCGCAACGTCCTTCTAAAGCTTCTTCTGGCTTGTATCTCTTCATTCTAGTCAAAAGAATGTCAGATAGAGCTAAATCAGGCGAATAGGTTGGTTGCGAAACCGTCTTTCGGTAGACGTCAAAGCATGGCGCAAGGACAGTGCAGCGCATAGTCACCAAAAGTCTTTTTCAACATTTCTAACGTTTTGGAGGCCGAAATTCTATTTTTGAAGCAACATTTGATTCAACTTCTTTGCTGAACCCATTTTAAAAATCGAAAAATGCACTTTTTTTTAGATGAAAGTAAACAAGCGTCAATCTCATTAACTACTAAAGAAATTCTGTTAGGGTACTATCAATCTAAGAAAAAAAAAAAAAATTGCTCGTTTGGATAAGCCCGCGCGATTTAAACTGGAAAAGTCTTACTACTTTTCGATCACAGTAGTAAAATTAGGTGAATTTTTATTCTACATGATTTTACATTAAAGCTTTTTACATTAAAAGGCTTAAACATAATATATTATAAAATTCACATAAAATTCAAACGAAACTTTCAAGAGACAGTTCAAACCTGAATTTCTTATAAAAATCTTAAAATTCACGAAAACATCAAATGAAACCCTCGGAAGACTCCTTTAAAATTGACATAAAAAGCAACAAAAATTTTTTCGGTACTCATATAAAGTTTATTTACTCGTAGGAAAATCATTTAATATTCAAATAAAATTCATAAGAAATTTTCAAATGACTCTTATAAAATTAATTTGAAATTAACGTAGCATTTGGTAAAAAATTCACATAACATTCACGGTTTCTGCGGTTTCATCTTCCATTCTGAATGCTGTCCAATCAACACAACAACTTATAATTTAATGGCAAGGAACTCAAACCTTTTTTCGGTTTGCAATCTCTGTAAAGACTTGATTGCAAATAAAGTATTTAATAAATTGGCAGTGGATCAACCGGTTATTGACTATGTTATGTAATCGGCTTCATTAACGGTATAGGGTTTGCAAAAAATCGTGTTTCTTTTAAAACCTGTTTTACGGTTTCATCCAATCTTAAATTCGGTTAACCGGTTAAAACCGGGGTTTTAAAGAAAAAAATGTATTCTATAATAAAATCGCACTTATAGTGTTAGTTCGCTAAAAACCGCCATTAAATAAAGTTTTTTTTTTCATAGCTTTTGGTTTCAATTCCAATTCAGATATACAAATTCATTTTTTTATTACGCAAATTAATAAGACGGCTTCTAATTTAATTGTAACAATTTCCTGATACAGAAAAGGTTCCTTCTGAGTAGGTTTTAGTTGGTTTAACTGTATAAGAAATTCATTGAAAAGCAATTATAAATTGTTTGTTCTTTTCTCAGTTGATTCGAAAAAATGAAATCTTTTCTAAAAGTGTTAACATTAACGACTTCTTGTCTTTTGACAGACTTTGGCAGACTCTTTTTCAAAAGCCAAGTTAAGTTCATCATTAAGTGACATTTCAACATCATTACACAAATTTCTGATTTTCTGATTCTATTTGAAACAAAATTTCGAATCGTGTGCCAAAATTAAACATTTCTGTTTTTGACGAATATGGCAGAGAAACTCCCGCTTTAGTGAGTGATTTGGTTTTCAGATCTTTTAAATACTTCGCCAAAGATATTAAATTAATATTTATACGTTCCAACACTCTCTTTTTCAATGAATTAAATAAACTTTAGCTGACTTTCGTGTTTATCTGGTCAATTTTATTCAACATAAACGTAACTATGGTTTCGGCCGTTATTATTAGCGAACTTTCATCGCAACGCTGCCACTGCTGCTTGTACGGGTGACAAAGCATCAAAAATATCTTTAAGCATTATTTAAGAAATTTCTTCGAGCATATTTAATTTTTGTAAATCATCCAGTGGTTTGTTTATGCAATGAGCCTTAAAAATTGTTAGATCATAAGTAGTAATGTATTCCAACGAGTTTTAGAGTCTAAAATTAGTCCAATTTCAACATTGAACTTTTGCTTAACATGTTGCTGTAAAATTGTATTTCGTACAGGGGAACGCTTGAAAAATTGTACAATATTGCGAACTGAATCGTGCATGGAATAAAATGAAACATCAGAATATTCAACTTCATAATATTCTTAATTTCCGATTTCATCATCATATATAGACTATCACAATCAGATTTATCGACTTCATTAGTTTCCATTGTTGCTTCCACTAATAGGGATGATTTTTTTATATAAAATGCCTGTAACGCCAAGAGTAACCCGTGGTTCATACATAGAAAATTTCAGCTTCCGATTCATTGCCAAATTTAACATTTACTGAAGCTCCGTCAACATGTCGTGGATACAATATGATTTTTCAAAACCATTCCAAATTTGTTAAGTCGTTGATCAATTAGTTCTCTCGTTTTATATGAATCACAATTTCCATGTATGCGGATTAACTCGTCAAAAGTTGATGAAAATTTATAGAATTGTTTTGATTTGATTTTTTCCTTTAGGTCATTTTCCATTTTTGTAGCAAAATTTAAAATCAGTTTCATCACAGGATTTTCGGATTTGCGGCACTCATAACAACAAGCAAAAATTACCCGGTTATTTTTCCAGAAAAACCGGTTTATCGGTTTTTGAATTTTATTAAAAAAACCGGGTTTTTAAAAACGGTTCTAACCGGTTTGCAAACCCTTTAACGGCTTTTAACCAGCAAAAGTAGTAATTTGACAAACTCGAAACCAGGCAATCATATTTTTGATACACGAAATCAACGTCATACATGAGCGGTCAGTTGTAATTGGCACCGGTCATGCTGTTCCTTCACTTCAGGTAGTTGAACATTGTAGAACTATTTTTATTACAAAACTTCATAAAGACGTCTCTGAAGCTGAGGTGAAATTCTTTATGAAGGATAATTTCAATATTAAGAATGTCAAGACGGTCGGCAGAAGGTGACATTTATCTTAAACTACATTTATCTTAAACGAAGAGAAATGATATCCTTAATATTGAAACTATCCTTCATAAAGAATTTCATCTCAGCTTCAGAGACGTCTTTATGAAGTTTTGTAATAAAAATAGTTCTACGAGGTTCAACTACCTGAAGTGAAGGAACATCATGACCGGTGCCAATTGCAACCAATATGCAAACAATCATGTTCTTGGCCGGCTGGTTGTTTAATTAAGGAATTTATAAACTACACCAAGGGTAATCATAATAAAAAAAAATTTCCTATGCTTCAACAAAATCGTTCTGGCTTATTGACAAATGGCTTATTGGACGAATGTCATCGAAATCTATCGAATTTCTCAAGTTCGTCTACTCAACAAACTTCCAGTTTTGTTCCATTCATAACGGCATATTTAACAACGAGTATTTTCCTAATGACTATATCGTCTATAGATGTGATAGATCCATCCAGAATAGTGTAAAACAGATGGGCGGTGGAGTGCTTTTTGCTTAAGTTATTACTGTGTCTGTAAGAATAAGGCTTACTAAAGACTTAGGGAAAATGATTGCGCACATAATAAGTCAATTTTTATAATTCTTCGGGACCAATTTAAATCTGAATTTGAGGCTAAATAGCGCCAGTACATTAAATCGATTTGAGCCAAAATTAAAAATCACCCTAAACAGGTGAGTGGATATTTCCCAGCTGCTTGGAAAATCGGACACATTTTCCAAATTATAAAACAGGCGACCGCTCTGGTATATTAAACTATTGGGTTATTTTAATTTTGTCTACAATATCAAAAGTTTTTGAATTAATAGTAAGTAATCATTTGACATTTTATTCAAAATATATCATCTCAACATTCCTGTATGGTTTCACTAGTGGTCCACATCTACTAACCTTTTGCAGTTTACAAAGTTCGTTATTGAATCAATAGAGTCTAAGGCATAGGTTGATGCAATCTATTTTGATTTTGTTAGGCTTTTGACTCAATTGATCACAGAATTATTATAAAAAAACTTGCTGCGATTGTGGCTGATCCAAGGTTTCTAAAATGGAGTGCACCTTACTTAGTAGAAAGGAAACTGTTTGTTTTATTGAATAACATTAAATCAAATTTTATCTATTGCCATTCGGGTGTTCCTCAAGGCTCCCACTTGGGTCCTATTATCTTTCTTTTATTTGTGAATGATCTCACCGATATATTGAAATTTTGTAAGGTTTATATTTTTGCCGAAGATTTGAAGATTTTTATGCGAACTCGGTTTTTAGTTGATGTCAATATATTGCAGTCTGAAATAAATAGTTTATCTATATGGTGCTCTGCAGCAAATGCAGTGTCATGTCGTTCTATAGGACTTTTAACCCTATGATTTCTAACTATTATTTTGACGGCAATCAACTTAGCAGAGTAAAATCAATGAGTTATATTTGATACCAAAGTAACTTTCTGTTTACATATTGATAACATAATACGTAAAGCCAATTCTATGTTAGGCTTCATTATTCGAATGACAAAGGAGTTTCGTGATATATTCTCATGTCTAAGTCTATTTGTCTCTTTGGTTAGATCAGATCTTGGGTATGCTGTGGTTGTATGGTATACCCACCATGAAGTACACATCGATAGATTGGAGTTAGTTCAGAGGCTGATCGTGGCTGTCTTATGTAGATAGGTGTCATGATCTTAGTATTGACACTTTAGGAAAACTTCGTAAAATTGCCGCGGCTGTGTTTGTGGGTGCATTCTTATGTGGACGCGTTAATTGTTTAGACCTCACTTCTACCTTGTGCATTTATGTTTCCAAACGAAATTTACGCCAAAGGGCATTTTTATATAGAACCGACGGGTTCTAGGAAACTCTTGTAAACTTCATTCAAAATTCATGCAAATTTCATAAAAAATCTTATGAAATTCTTTTGCAACTTATATTGCAACATCATATAAAACTTAATGAATTTTATTTTTAAGTGAATTTTAAATAATTTGTTTGTAAACTTAAGAACTGTTTTATGAACTCTAAGAAATTTTCAATTTTATATAACTCTTATTGTAAAGCTCATATAAAAATTATGAAAGCTCTTATAAAATTCACTTAACCTGCTTTGCAGTCGAATCATTTTTTGACCGGCAAAAAAATCAGATAAAGCTCGTTGAAATTTTTATAAAATTCATAGAAAATCCAAACAAATTCACATACAATTTACATGAAACTCTAATAAAATTCCACCAAAAATGGAAAACTCACATACAGAAGAGGCTCTATTAGAATTCAATTAAACGCAAAGCAAATAATTTAAAACTCAATCTAACTATTTGAAACTTTCAATCGAATCATATAAATTTCACATAACACATTAATAAAAAATCTTAAATATCAATTTACATATACAAATCATAAAAAATTCATTAAAATTCTAAGAAATTCATTTGAAAATGTCTTAGAGTCTTTTCCGAAATTTTAAAAATTATTTTGTTATAAATTGGAATCGGATATGAAATTTTAGGGTAATTAGACCAGATATTCCAAATTTTTAAATGTGAAAATTAAAAATTGTAAAAAACTGTTCTATTGTAAAGTGTTGAGCCTCTTAATTTTTTAAACATTCAATAATATTATTTCGATCGACTCTTAATAACCAATTTTTTTTTTATTTCCAGGTGAATGCCGATATTCATATCGTTATATAATCTATAGCATATAAACACAAAACCATATTATCGTAGGTTCACGCGAATTGAATAAGATTTGTATCGCCACTAAACCGCTCATAAAAACAAATAGCTCCAAGCAAACAAACGATTCTAAATATCAAAGTGCACAAGTCTTACATTTTTTTTCGTATAAGTATAGACGCAGCTTCAACACCTTTGTTATGATTTATCGATTTTAAAATTTTAATAAGATCTGTCTGTGCAATTGTTACTCGTATATACCACACCACAAATGCATTTCAGCTAATTAAAACTTAACGAAAATTAAATTATGGTTACGAAATTGCACTGTTCTTGTATCTTTCGATCTTAAAGACTTCATGTATAGTGTTGTGTTGTGGATGTATTCAAATGAGATTAAATCGCGTTAAATTACATTTAGATTGTGTAAACGGTAATTCTTGGTAAATATTTTTTATTATAACAATGGCGTTATTGTCAACTAAGTATATACATATGAATACTCGTGTATAGTCGTGGAAATGTCTAATCACAGTTAATATTCTAACATTAGCAAATATTTAGAAAGTTTCTAAGAATTATTTATTTGAGAATAAAACAAAAATTGTATCATACTTTTTCGATGTAAATTTGTGCGCAAAAATGAAGATAATTGCGAAAGTAAAATACGCGTACTGTTTTAGAAAGAAGATGAATTGTAATTTGTCTTCAAAAATAAAAGGTTAGATCGCTACAAAGTATTTTCAAAATCAACAAATATCGGATTTAGTTTTTGTAAAGGTCACAATAATTTTGTACAGCTGCGTCAATATGTCGAAATGTGGCTCGTTAGCTTATTTCCACGAAGGTATAGAGTTTCCTGATTAATAAAAATTATAACCGAAATAAAACATTTTAGTATTTTTTTTAAAAAAATCAAAAAAAGGTCATTCCAACTATTATCTTGTATACGAGTTGTATTTTAATTAAAATAACGAAACTATTCGCTTTTTCCTCATCATTATAATAAACTAAATTATTACATTTCACAGTACAGTTTTTAAACAATAAAATGTTTAAAACAAAAGCAATACTAAAAAAAATTTTAATCTTTAGATAAGGTTAATAATATTGTATCAGCAATAAAAGTGATAATTGGATTTCTTTTAAAACTCATCTTAAATGCATTATATACACCGGAATTTCAAAACAAGCTTTACACCCAATTATTATAACTTAGAGCGATTTGAGGTTTAGTCGATAAAAAAAAAAAAAAAATTGAAAATTAATTGAGTACACATCATAATCTAGATTTTGAAAAACTTCAGAAGATGTGAAAGTGCAAAAATCACAGAATGAGCAACGCGAGTATATTTTGTATTGAAAACATGTCAACAACAACAATAGTTAGTCAATGACACAAATCGCTAGATGTTTTTTTTTTTTTTTTTTTTCTGATGACTGTACACAAATATGTATATTATAGCAAAATGAAATATGCGGTAATTATTGTCTCGAGTTAACTCGGGATGTAAACAGAATATAATTTGTATTTTGTAAATAGTGCTTATAATAAATAAATTTGTAAACATGATAATTTTATTCATGTGATTAGAGTATGCTGTGTCATAATGCAGCGGTGTCCTTTACGAAGGGTGAGTTCTAATCAGTACTTTTTCTGAACTAAGGAATAACTTTAGACAATAAACAAGGTTTTTTTTTATGTCGAAAGTGATATAAAGATGACTCAATCACATATTTTGAGGTATGTAGTGGTATCGTTCAGATTGCTACTTTATATGATCAAATTTATTACGGTTTTTTACTTTTCATGCCAAAATTTCCAGCGTAGATCGACAAATTCTACATAAAAAATTTTGAGGTGATTTGAAAACCATCGACGGTGTTGTGCATTTTCTTCGCCTCCTGAGTATAATACTGTGGGTCTAATTTTTAAAATTTTCTTAATTCTAATAAATCCAATTACGTACTTGATCGAGAAACTCCTGAAATATATACTAGTTTACTCAAATATTTAAATAAATTTCAAAATTTGAAAAATTTTCATTTCTAATTTTTAAAATTTTAAAAAAATTTTAAAATTTTTTTTATTCTAAATTGCAATATTTTTAAATTATCAATTACAGTACTAAATTCTCCTTAAATTTCAAAGTTATTTTTATTTAAATAACAAAATTTTAAAATTTAACTTTAAATTTTAAGCTACTTAGCCAAATTTCCATATTTTGAAGTGATTTGAAACCCATCGGTATAACTTAAACTATTTGAGTCGTTATTTTGCATATCCTTTGCTTCCTGAGTATAATATTGCTGGTGTAATTTTTAAAATTTTTACTTGATCGAGAAACTCATGAAATATATACTAGTTTACTCGAATATTTACAGAAATTTCAAAATTTTGAAAATTTTCAGTTTCTAATTTTCAAAATTCTTAAAAAATTTTAAAATTTTAATTATTATAAATTTCAAAATTTTAAAATTATTAATTACAGTGCCAAAGTCTCCTTAAATAGTTAAATAAGTTATTTCTTTTTAAATAACAAAATTTTAAAACTCAACTTAAAATTTTCTAAATTTCAGAATTGTTAAAATCCCAGATTTCTAGATTTTCAATATTCTTAATTTCCATACGAAATTAAGTCCTTATTTGGATTTTTTTTTTTCAGAAAATGAAACTCCATTTGAAACCAATTGTCAAAGTGCGGTCCAAGTTAAATTTAAAAAATTTCACATTTACGAAATTTTCTAAATTCCTAAATTTTTAAAATGTTTAAATCACAGAAGTCTGAATTCAAATTCCCAACTTTTCAATTTCCAGCTGTCTAATTTGCTAAATTTCCCTCAAATTGTCCATGCCACATTTCTAATTTCTACTGAATTAGAGAAATTGCCGAAGACCACCCACCTCTTTACGGTGCTTTATATTTTTAAAAGCCAGAATTTCTATTAAAGCACTATCGAAACAAACTCCTGACGACAGAAGAAGGTCAATAATTTCTTAGTGTTCACCGTCCGGGAATATTACCTTGATCAACAAGTTCCTGGAATAACCACCGTGTGGCGCTCCGATCGTTCCGATTTGAGTTCTGTTTTGTTTGTTAGGTTGGTACATCTGTTGTTGATATTCCCTCTAAATCTTAGCGTCATAGCTTGACATTTGCAAAAGTTACGTAGTCAAGAGTACATCTATCTCTGTGTGTGTTGGCGATTATTTACAATTTTAGACATGATTTGCGAGGCTGAATCCGATCCCACATTCATCAGAAGGATCATTACTGGAGACAAAACGTGGGTTTATGAGTACGACACGCAAACCAGACATCAGGCCAGTGAATGGCGTTCACCAAAAAAAAACCACGTCGTTTTCAGTCAAAAAAGAAGGCAGTGCTCACGGTTTTCATGGATTACAACGTTGTAGTGCATCTTGAATTTTTGCCAGAAGGCCAGACCGTAAACAAAGAGTATTATTTGGGCGTTATGAGACGTTTGCGTGAAGCAATTCGCCGAAAGAGACCAGAATTGTGGGCAGAAAACTCGTGGATTTTGCACCATGATAACACACCGTCGCACAGTGCCATCATTATTCGTAATTTTTTAACGAAAAATGCAACAAATACCATCCAACAGCCACCGAATTCACCTGATTTGGCTCCCTGTGACTTCTTTCTGTTCAATCGAGTTAAAAAACCATTACGGGGAACGCGTTTTAGCAGCCGAGAGGAAATAATGGAAAAATCGCCAACACACACAGAGTAGATGTACTCTTGACTACGTAACTTTTGCAAATGTCAAGCTATGACGCTAAGATTTAGAGAGAATATCAACAACAGATGTACCAACTTAACAAAAAAACAGAACTCAAATCGGAACGATGGGAGCGCCACACGGTGGTTATTCCAGGAACTTGTTGATCAAGGTAGTATGTTTTAAATGAAGTGAGCTTCGAACTGTTGACAGTCCTTGAGATTAAGCTAGAATCTAGAATATGTGATCAATTTCTCTCTCTATTAATGCTTCAAATGGTGCCGGTATTTTAATTCTTAAGGACATCGGCAATTATTTTAAAGAAGTTGAGCACTCTCTCTCTCTCTCTATCCCTCTCTGCCTTTCTTAAATGTTAATAGTATTAGCGCATTCACATAGGTGTATGCCTTGGGGTACGAGAAAAAGATTCTTGAGAATCTGGGAGTTATCCTGTACAACTAAACGACAAAAGAATTTCTGTTATTGGTTCTCCAAAAACATAGAAAAACTAATCCAGAGAGGGAAAACTCAACGTCAATAATGTTTTTAATTGAGCATATTTTAATGCTTATCAATAAAAATAATTAAACGAAGCAATAGTTTCATTATCTCTGATAATACGATGCTTAAGTTGTACTAAATTTTCTAAAATTGTTATGGAAAATTACTTCCCAATATCCTAGAGCCTCATGCTATAGCTCTAAAAATCACAAAAAAAATCTAGGCGGCCCATTCTCCTTTGATTTTGAAATTATAACCTCCTTCAAGGTCAAAGGTCATAAAAACACTTTATTGTAGTCAAGTTGGTTGCATTGGTTACACCACAATTGGCTCCCCAGTGCCACCTCTTACTACAACTACCCACTAGCGCACTAGCTAATATAAATTTACTAGACTTAAGCGCGTGCTACGCCCGTGAGATATCAGTCGATAAGCGCTTATCTACTACCTCACAGGTCAGTAATATCGGATGATTAACATGGTAGCTGCATGCTACATCCTAAAAAGATTTTTACTGAGTGCTAGCATGTTAATCATCCGATATTACTGACCTGTGAGGTAGAAGATAACCGCTTATCGACTGATATCTCACGTGCGTAGCACGCACTTAAATCTTGTTCCTCTATATGGCTTTATTAGTTAAATATATGAAACATTTAAGAGGGTATCTGGTTGCATATTTGAAAAAAAAAATTACCCTTTAGATAAATAAGGAAACGCCCTGTATTTCAGGCTGTCCATAATTTCCAAGCTTCAAATAAGGTTTAACGATTTATGAACTATTCACACATATTAGTTCGCTCAGTTCCTTTTAAACAGAAATCAGTAATTAAGCCTCTGTCTGAAAATTAGGATTGCGAATTCTTTAAAATATTTAGACCGATAGCAGGAAAATTAAGATTTTTAATCCTCCAAGTCCAAGCCTTCTTTTCAATTTAAGGCTGGTTTTTATAATTATAACATTTTATCTCATTACAAATAAAGCCGTGGTTCTCTACAGCTCACTAAAAAAATTCTTACAATCCTTAAATAAGCTTCAGGTTTAATTTAAACGCTAATTATGACGGATATTTAAAATCTGGAATGTCAATTTCTCCATAAAAAAATATTGACCCGACAAAAAAAAATCGGGAAAAAATCTCTCCATAAAGACTGTTAAATTAATATTAGGTTTTGGGCCAATGGTTACAAACCACGCACAGATTGTGACATTTGACATTATTAGTACCAATGTAATCTCACAACCTAATCAAAAGCTTCAGAATTTTTTTAAATTTTCCCTAAATTCATATCATTGATTTCGAGATCGAACTGATTCAGATGTTTAACTTAACTAAGACTCGAAGTATATAATATTTGGTTGGCACAAAATTTGAAATTTTGAATTTAGTTCAAAGCTCTACATATATGATAAAATTGTAAAAATATTCCAAGTCTTGTTCTGCAATATACAGTTTCAGAATATGATGAATTGTGATACACCCTTGTGATAAATTCTCTCCACCTTCATTTAAGGAGTAAATATGTCCATCTAAGAATACCAAGTATGGCTAGTACTTACTTACCTCGGTTCCAGTAGAAGTCATTTAAATTGAGAATTCAAATTTTTCGGTGATTTGGACCATATGTAGTGGCCACACCAGTCCTTGTATATTCCTATTTTTTTATTCGTTAGAAAGCTTGTATAGAACAAAATATTCTGATTTTATATTAAAGTGTTAATACAGCATTAATACAACATATATATTTTAATGTGCCAATTAGGTAGACTGTACCTTTAAATGTTAATTGGTTTTTCCTCAAAATAAATTAAATCATACTTTATACGTACTAGGATTTAACGTCGGTAATATAACAAATCGACTTATCATAGTAGATTACAATCGCTAGACGAATAATAACAGAACCATGAAATATAAGCAGCATTCCAAATCAACATGATTTAAAAGAAAATTATAGAATTGGAGTAACTGAGCTAGTGTAGCTAAAAAAAGAAAACGAAATAAAAACCAGGTACAAGCCCTTTCATTTCTAATTCTCTGCGTTTCAACAGTTGAATTATTTCGAAAAACTTAAATGCTAATACCCCGCAAATTATGCAGAGAGTTCACCTTGATTGCATCTTGATAAAGAGACAAGGTGGAGTAGATTCAAATTTTCGTCATGGCACCTCGATTAGTAAAAGGACATATTCTCATTTTGGCAAAGTGCCATAGCAAAAACTTTGATATTTTCCATATATTCTTTCTTTTGTGTGTGTATGCACAGCTAAATTTACTAAGCCGACATTTAATTATGTAGAACTAAATCTGGGTGTGACATCATATAAAATATGGTCAAGTCTGAGTAATAGCATTTTGAAGGGCGTTGAAGGAACTTGCACCTGGACACCAATTTTGGTCGTAAAATGAGAATTGTGCATTGAGAATTTTGAATATGTATAATATACATTTTGCTATTGCATGCCGTCAGATATTTTCATTGTATTAGTGTATTTTATCATGATGGTAAGTATCAAAAATAAGCAAAACGGGTGAAACTGGTTTACGTTCGCTTGAGTCATTTTTCTCTTTCTGATAACATGTGGAATTCATATTTCTGTATCTATTGTTGTTGTAACCGACGACATTCATTTGGTTTTTTAATTTATGCATTCTTCGTCGGCCACATTCGTAACGATTTTAATTTTTTATTTGATTTTTGAATTTGTTGTTTCATTCTGATTTATATATGCGAGAATAAAGAACATAATAAAGTGCAGTCACCATTGTCAATGTTCACTGGCCTAAGAAGGCCTTATCCCTACTTTGTATATTTACATAGATAACGGCTGGAATGCATACAAATAAGTAAATACTCAAGGACTTGTTATTTACTCACAATTCTGCTAGTAAAAGCATTTACTTATTTTTAAGCATGCCCATTATTTTTTTAAATAAATTACTCTTTTCAAACACCGACATTACTTTGTACGTTTCTTATTGTATATAAAAATAAATCACTACATCAATAAACAATGTTCAATAATAATTACAGAGATATGAAACCTAAAATTTTCCTCAGGCTTTCGTTTTCAACATCTACAATAAACGCGTGCAAAGGTTATCCTCAGCTATTTAACTGTATAATCGAAAATGTTAAAACATATTTCCGGAACGTTTGATTAAATTATTTTGAAATATAAACTACAAAGTAGAAATAATAAGCTATAGCAATATGCGTTAAATTCAGTGATTAATTTCATGGTAATCTGAGATTTTCTTTATTTTATTTTTAGCATCGAGATTTTCAGCCTCATAGATTATTCTATGTTAAAAGAAAATGTCGGTGTTAGTTTTAGGGGCGTGTTATCCATTGTCAATAAACGTGGCTGCTAAATAATGTTTTGAAATTGCCGACTTGCGACCGGATTGAAAATGTAGCCGTTGGATTAAGTTAAGAGAAGCATAGAAAAATCTAACCTTTACGTACTACGTGACAAGGTACAATTGTACCTTTTTTGTTATCAATCTAATTTTTTTTTTATTTTCGCTTTGGACTCTATGATTGATGATTTTATTTAGCCTCTATTGAACTTTTAGAAGTCGATTTTAATTATTTTCAACCAAAGTGTGGAACAAAATTATTTACTTATTCCGCCAAATCAAATAATACCCCTTAATGGCATGACAAAGGTACGTTTGTACCTATGAAGCCTGGAAAAAGAAAGATGAAATAAATAAAAATAGAAAAACACCTATTTTTAGTCACAAATTAATTATTTCGTATGTCCGCTTGTTTGTTACAAATTGGCCGTTTGCAGATCGAGCAGCATTTCAGAGTTTTTCGCTGAAAAGATGAAGTCAACTGACAAACAAAGCAGCTTCCTGAATGCAAACTTCCTACTCTTGCGCCGACTCGCCGTGTAAGAGCAGCTCTTAGAGTCATGGAACCATCGACTTTAAGCAACTGTAGAAGGGGAAATTTTTATATTAATTGAACATGACTTCGATGGTCAGAAAAATTTGAACCATAAATAATTTTAAACATCTTGCAAATTCTCCACTGTGGCTTTTGGACGGGAGGTTTGGAATTGCTCCAAGAATCATGCAACAACTTTTTACAATTCATTGTAAAATACAAAATGAAATTATGCCGATGATATATTGCATCATGACCAGCAAAAGTCGGTTGGTATAAAACGAATTTTTTTTTTCAACTTTTCGTGATCGCATGCGAAAATAAAATATATCTAAATCCAAAATTCATCATTTCTGATTTCGAAAAAGCAATTGTTTCGGCAGCCAAATCGTTCCTTCCTGCTAACCATTTAAAGGGATGTTTTTTCCATTTCGGCCAAATTATATAGCGACGAATTCAACAGGAAGGTCTTTCGACAAAATATGATAATAATGAAAATTTTAGTTTAAAAATGCGTATGTTAAAAAGTTTAGCATTCCTCAAGCCAGATGAAACTCCAAATTATTATAATGAATTGAAAAACGAGTTCGATTCTGATTGCCAAAAAATTGCAATCTAAATATGGTTTGAAAAAAATTATTTATTTGGAACTAATATTTCAACAAAAAATGATTGAATCTTCTTATCCTCCGTATTTCTGGTCAGTGGCAGATCTTCCTGTAGAAAATTTGCCAAAGACCCAAAACAGTGTCGAAGGTTGGCATAGACGTCTCCAAATATTTACTTTTAAGCCTCATCTTGGTGTTTATGAGTTGATAAAACTGCTAGTAAAAGAGCATATTGTGTTAAGGACTCACATTACTTGTTTAAATGATGGTGAAGAGCGTGCCAGCAAAAGTGAATATGTTCGTAGAACTAAACGATTGCAGTTAGTTTTAAGAGAAAAAAGTGAAAAATCCAAAAGTAAATTTGCTTAAGGGGCTTGCCCATAATATGCAATTTGATCAACTTTATTTTTTATGTATTTTATGTGTTTGAAATTTTATGATTCGAAATTTTGTGGAGATACCGAATAAGAATCACACTCCAGAAAACACTGGTGCTCCGAATTAGAATGATTTACATTAATTGTAATAAGAATTCCAATATAGGCGTCGAACTCCTTTGAGGTCAAACACTTCTAACTTTTTAGCAGGTTTTCCGATTCGATTCGCGTGGAATAATGTCCACCATCACCTCCGAAAATATACATTTGAATGTATCTGCAACAGACAAAAATTTTGTTGAAGCGACAGATCCAGGTTTATGACGGAAAACATTCTGTTTTTGTATGCGAGCAACAACCGGTGCGATATGCGTCCATACCGTGCGATCTTTAGCTATAGAACCGTGAATTGAAGATACGCTTCCACCAAAAATTTCTTCGTCAGTTTCATTACCTTCATTTGGCTCGTATTCATTCGAAACTTGTTCATCATGTAGCCCTTTTTCAATATCAGATGTATTGTAATCATTTCCAATGTCCGATAACGATAATTCATCAACAGCCTTCTGAGCCGTTATCTTCAAGATTCATTTCATCGCCGGTGCTTGATCATAACTCAGACTGGAAAAATGCCGAAAAAAACCAAACACGTAATGCCAAATGCTCGTTTGGAAAGTGGTCGATCACAAAGATTATCAAGCTTACCGTGCGAAAGCAGCATGAGATAATTCGTCCATATTTACTTGCCACTTTTGATATTGCGCAGGATATATTCACGAAACAATATTCGCTCAGACCAAATTATCGATTATAATTGATTGGAGTAAAGTATTGCACAATTGCAAAAAGGATAACAATATAAAAAATAAATAACTACCGCTCTAATTACCGTTGTATTTAATACGAATTCCCTTTTTCATAATGCAAGTGTTTAAGTTGCTATCTAATCGAACTCATATTATGTAAACGCAAAAAATCACGAAAATAGTGCATCTCCCATACAAAACCTATGGAGGTACAAATGTACCTTAGCCACTTAGGATATGATGTAAAATTTGTCAATCACATAAAGGCTAATATGACAACCGTGTTGCTTAGGATTCGGTAATTGTAGACGATTAAGGAAACTTGAAGCTCAGCGAATGAATTCTTCACTCTATAAGTACCAATTCGTTCTGTGCTTTAATATACATACCATGCAAAGTAACGTTGATTATGGTACGCACAAAAATGTTGCAGGTAAAAACACAAAAGCCATGGCGAACTCATATCCCATCAGAGGAGGTTTTCGCCTATCAAGCATAGAATTTGCTTTAGAAATGTAACCCCCAATGTGCTTATGAAACGTCAATTAATTGGCAAAAATTTACAATCCAAAGAGCCAAGTTTCCGCAGCAGCAATTCATGATCTATCTTGTCACAGGTCTTGAAGAAATCAGTGTAAACGACCAGTACAATATTACGTTAGTAATAGTTGATCTGCCAGGGAAAAATCCATGCTGCCTGGGAGAACTGAAAGTCTTAACATGAAACCACAATCGCTCTTTACTAGTTTCTCAAACAGTTTTGGTAAAACAGAAATAATGCAAATACCTCTATAGTATTCCACATCGCTGCGAGACCCAGATTTGAAAATCGGCTTAATAAGTGTGCGTTTTCATAGGATAGGGAAGCAATCTTAGATTTTGAATTATATACACTCTCAAAGAAATCGGCAAACAAATCACAAATAACCCGCACGTTATCGCAGGAACGGTCATTTAAAAACATCGTAGAATGGGTAACCATTCGATTTTCTCGTTGATTCAAGTTTCAGAATATAACTGCTGTAGAAAAATCGGTTTAGATATTAGTACATACCTCTTACGCAATATAACGAACGGGCTTAATTTTATTTTTTGTGACCCTAGACTGTTCTATTTTTTAAATTTATCAACTCATTATTATACTATACGGTTCCTTCTTTGCACTTTAATCTTTCATCCTGGGGATAAATCTATCAATACCTAGATTAATGAATTGATAGCATTCGCTCAACATATCGTCGATATTATCACTACCATGAAAAAATGACCAATCACGTCACTTTCTCTTCAATCAACTCGTAGCATTCAAATAAAACTGAAATATTCAGCGGAGAGTGGTAAATACTAGAAGATCCAGTGAAATCCTCACACGCAGAAACTGTCACCACATGATTAAACGGTACAAAAGCCAGATCCAATACGTTACCATTATTATTCTTAAAATTGTTATGGTACATTGTTTTAAACCCAATGAAAATATTTCAGAGATGAAGTTTTCCATCTTGTCCTTCATGTTAACAGGAATCAAATTGTGATCAACAATCTCCCATACAATATCTGCTATGTGTAAAATCTCCAAAACCAAAAAGCCTCCGGCTGAAGAAGTGGAATAATATTAGATTTCACAGTGTCCGCACACCTATGATAAAGAGGGTATATATGTGACACAGATGATCAGCCAATATGAATGAAATCGTACACGAACAGCAATAATTTCGGCATCACAATTAGCTAACGTTATCGGCCTGGATGAAAACTAGAAACTGCGACTACATCACCATCCTTGCTATAAGTGTTCATTTGCAGATATCTATTACGGCATCCAATTTCTGTCCAAAATATGGATACCGGTATTTCGGTATTACTTGACAACAAAACCGAGATACCGGTAATAATACCGGTATTGCTTATGTAACACTTAAAGAAACATCGAGCATTAAAAAAAATAGTTTTAAATAATATACATAATAACATAATCAACCTTGACCTACTTTTTGTGCAATTTTCTTGTTAACCTCATTGTTTATTACAACCTCAAGCCTTTCTTACAATCTTATCGATAAAGATTTCCCTTCGCGCTTGTTTGTTTCACGATCAGCATCACTTTCTGATATTGAGTATGAAATTTCATCTGGCGCTGAGGTTGAAGAAAACCGCTTTATAAGATGGACAGTTATATTAACTATTACTTTTCTAGTTAGTCGATTAAAATTGACGTTCGAGCCAAAAATACTTTGAACTTGCTTATATTTGTGCAAATATTGCAAAAGGCAAGATAAGATCGTCTTTCTAAGATTCTCTGGACCAAAGAGGTTTTCATTCGGTCAGCCAATGGTCCTTCTCCCAAAGATTAAACCATGGATGCCAGCGTAGCGTCAACAGACAGAAGAGTGGGATTCCTCTGACATAATACGGTTCTACTGCCAGTTTGACTGGTACGAGTAAAATCATAGTTAGAAACCATTGATTCTATACTCTAGAAACGCCCGTTTCGGTAAAGCTGATAGTTGATTTGACTTCGATCGGAGCTTTTAAGATGCAATTTTTTAATTTATAAAACCGCTCCATCATAAAAAGTAAGCTATTCCATCTTGTTTTTGGTTCTAAGATTACTGACAGTTCTTTGCCGAATTCAGTTTAACGTAAGATTTTAGGCTAACATTTGTGGTGGCTGATCGTAGAAACAACTTTACAATCTTTCTAATTTTATTTATTAATGGAGCAAAATTATTGGAACGTCCTTTCTGTTGTTTTTCATTCAGTTTTGTTTTTTATAGAGTTAAACATCAATCATACGAATGAGCCATACGGTTAGATAGATTGTTCCAACATTCACAAAATAAAAATTCCTGTATTGCGTTACTCTTCCTGAACTTTGCTTTGTTTCTAAATTTTGAAGAGTTATAAAAAATTTGACTTTATACGATTCCTACAAGAATTCTGACTTTAATTACGACGAATACGGGCGAATAATCAATAAAAATACCATATAAATGCCGAAATACCGGTATTGATCGCCTAATACCGGTACTGAAAAATGGTCAGGTATACCGGTATTTCGGTTTTCGGTATACCGGTATTGGATGCCCTAATATCTATCCCTCTAAAAAAACAACATAAGACGATGGAAAATATTCCTCCATTTTGAAACGTTTTTGACTATGGATATATTAAAATGTCATAGTTTACCTATGATAGACTCTAACTCAAAATTAAAATGAAACGATAACGCACACAAAACCAATTATAGTTTGTTTTAATAAAAACCCTTTGTACATTTCAGCTAAGCTAAGCCAGGTGATACAAGCTTTGTTGTGCATAGCTCTCTGTGGAAAATAACGAGTTGTATTATTTTGCGAGCTATATTTTTTGTTTTGAGCGACACAAACGATCTTAGGTGGAGTTGAAGCTTGTCGACCCCGATTTTTAGTTTTTTTGACACAATATCATTTGCTGCTGAAATTTACCGCAGTAAAATTTGTACCTCAAAATATTATTTTGTTTAAATTTGTAATTTCGCTCAGAGATTTAAAGTTAAAAAAAAAACGGAAGAGACCATTTCTATGACCGCGTTGGCTAATTTTTAATTTTTTTGGCGACCCACGAATAAAGTTACACCAAAACTGTATTTTGTTTTGGTAATAACCATAATTTGCCCAAAATCATATTTAAAATTTAGGTGCAATAAACCACTTTTGTATTTAAGTTGTACACCGTGAAGTTGTAATAAAATGTCGAAATTTCGACATTATGAAGAGTAAGTATCTTTTGGGTATCGAAAATAGCTGCAATTATTTTACCTTGCCTTTTAATCCTTCCTATTTATATTCTTATTTAGCTGAAACCACGCCCGATCTTTTTTTCCACGTACACTATATATCTGCAATCTGTTTTTTTTTTTTTCAATTCATGTTGACTTTTTAGACGTGGCAGACATATTTCTCATTACGTGTTCACTTTGGAGAGTAATATCGCCTAAAGCCCAAAATCTACCAAATGCTTCTTGGTGATTTTCCAACGAAATTTTTTGTACACAATTTCTTTTGTTGGTATGTTCGAGCCCAGCAATGTACCCTGCTTTAATTTTTTTTTGATTTTCCTCTCTTTGGTATGTAGTATCCGTTTCCGGCTATGCCCTTTAATGATTTCCATTTTATTTCGTTTTCTAACGGTAGGCGTTGTTAAAATTTCAAATACTTGAGAAATCTTTATTTTCCGCCTCACAGTGGTCTAGAAAGGCAGTAAAGTTTGGCCACCATGACCCGCCCGGGCAATAGACAAATTATGTTCCTTGGACCTTGAGAACTTCGAAAATTACCCCCCGAAATCGCCGCTGATCCTTTTTTACTCTTTTCCATACTTTTTGCGTGCTGAGAAAATGCGAAAATTCAATGATTTCGGGAATTAAAAGCGTGCAGAAATTTCCCGTGTCCGGGAGTGACATTAACGGGTATACACTCAAGTCTCTAGGTACGGGGACTCGTCCTACATGTACATATGTATGTGAGTAAAATTAGTTTATTGTTATAATTCATGAGATATATATATAACACAAATGCAAGTAACCATCAATTTCAATTATTCAAACACTTGAAATGAGTATAAATATATATTCATCTTCCTGTTGCACAAATTAACAGGGTACAGCAGCTTCCTAGTCCTATAACAGATTGGAGTTAGTACAAAGATCATTATATTATTGAATAATATAATGAAGCCTCTTACGAATTAAATGTGTTTTGAGGAAAATTCTACCACTGCTGATCTCAATCTCTGGGAGTATTGTGAGTCCAAAATATTGTTGATCTTCCATCGATTCCAGAATTTCAAAAATTCATGATGAACTGACTCTTCCGCTTGCTCGGACCAGAGACCGAATTCGTGGCCTTCCCTTAGAAAACTAAGGCTTTCTTCTATATGGCGAATCGCTACGTGAATCTTCAAGGTCTCACTTATTCCAGTTGCCAGGACCGCTTTTCTCAATTCATCTATATATTTTGACAAATTTTCTTCATTTCTCCTGATACTGAAACAAGCTTCTACAATTTTGTTCATTGCTTGGAAAGCAGAAACGTAGAGTATTATGATTAATTCACCACCAACTGCTAATTTCTTTATCGAACAATTTTTCTGGTTCCTTAAGAAGCTTCCTACAGGCGTTCCCTTCAAAAACTTCTCCGTGATAGTTTTTGGATATCAACGTGAGCCCCTGAGGCCATAATATGGCCTTATTCCTGCCTAGCAAAGATACGAGCCCGTCCCAGAACAAGTGATATATAAACCCTTGTAGAATGTGAAGCTCTGGGACAACGCAGTTTTCCAAGACAGAAACACTCGATTCTTCGGTAAAAAGCGGCTTATTTATTGTACTATTACTCCTTGAGGCCTGTTTCTTAATACTGCCAAGTGAAACGAATTTCTGGTAGTCTGATTCTAAATCTCCGTAAGTTTTCAGTCTATAAACATCTTGCTCTAATGAGTATGAAACATCGCTTAAGTCTAATTCACGCTCATTGTTTAATTTTTCAATATCTAGTTTTTTTCGACTCCTGAGATCTTGAAGACGAACGAAACAATATGGGCAAGGAAAGCTCGATGTAGCCGTTTGTTGACCGTTTACTAGCAGAAGAAGCTTGAAATCTGACAAGAATTTGAATGGAATAGAATTTATTCTAATCAAATCAAATAAAATTTTCACGTTATCTTAAGTTTCACTGATTAGGGGGACGATACCCAACATTATCAACTTATAAATTCCTGTTAACTTCCCTTCATTGTTGTTTGAGTCTAATTTTTGTGTTTTAGAACCATCATCTGAATCTATACATAGATAATCTTCTGGAAGAAGAGTCATACAAATCTTGAAGAAGCCTTGACAATTAAATTTCTTCTTACTAAAACACACTCTAATATTTCTTCGGCATCGGCCCACACTACTGGTCTTTCTTGTTTATTTATATTTTTATCGACTTCGAAACTCAAAATAGTACTTTTATATACGTCATCTAATGCCTTGGATTTTTTTGAAGCTTTTGCTAAATAATTGCTAGGAACCGATTTTCGACCGATATTCTTTCTAATGAAAGTGTATAATTTTTTCATCTGTCTACCATAAGTACCTGACTGAACTTGAAAATCAAATAAATTATCAGATGAAAATTGGGCGTTTATTCCTTGCTTGTTCAGATCTCTGCTTTTGCGTCCTCCCGTACTCATTTTCACCATGGTCTTATTATCGGTGGCCTGCATTTTTTTGGACACCAGTGACGTACAAAACTGTTCTTGTTGTGTTGTAGGAAGAGTCTCAATAAACTTTTCAATATTAACTCTCTTACGAGCGGGCTTACTTTACTAGCAGCACACATGTCTGATGCCTCTACCAGTACGTTGGAAGCAAATATTACAAATTTTAAAAGTCGAACCGGATTTTTCTACCGGCGCCCGTATCACTTTAGTTTCAATTGCTTCAGGAGATTTTTGAGCATATGGTACATGCCATTTTCAGATGTTATTTTTGAACGTGATATTATTGGTACACCTATTCTTCTTTTTTTGTCACCTTTACAACGTGCTGTTTGGCATATATAACATGCACAAGAAACAACACTTGATTCACCACCGCACCTTGTATTTTTAACCAAAATAATATCTTCGTAGTTGGGCATGATTTTGAATGATCGGCTTGAGTTCTCCGCGCTCTTTGGATGTAAGGTTTCATCTAGAATTCTTCGACAATTCACACAGATACTAGTCGAAAATCGAGGATCGGACAATCGAAAATTCACATTCATACGACTTTGTATCTGCTCATCGCGACATGGCGTTATTCGAAAATACTCCAATGTTCTATCACTTAAAACAATTTTCCGACCACAAGGTGCACAAATTTTCCTTCGGTTTTTGCTATGATTGCATTTTTGATCGCATTTACTGCCCATGTTTCACAAAATATAAAATAGCAAATGAAGACTTATAAATGTTAGAAGTAATATTCAAGATGTGAAGTGGATGGATGATATTTCACGCACGACTGACTTGGAAAACGCGAAAATTGTTTTTGTTGTGAAAACTCGATTTGAGCGCTTAAACACGCATACACACGCTTTCATGAAATAAACTATCATAAAAATACAGTGTGACTTCATGAATTCTATCTGAAAGCGCATAAATGGTTCATACACACAATCACACCCATACACAAACGTTCACTCACACACATACATGTAGGACGAGTCCCCGTACCTAGAGACTTGAGTGTATACACGTTAATGTCACTCCCGGACACACACACGCGGAAATTTCTCCGCGCGCTTTTAATTCCCGAAATCATTGAATTTAAACATTATGATTTACCGGTTAAATAAAAATAAACTAAGACAATTTGAGAAGTAATTAAAAACATTTGGTGTATATCTTCGTTGAATGGGAATTTAGTACACTTTTCGTTAGTTTGGTGAGAAAATCGCTTATAGCACTAAGTCAAGTATTTTAACCAACTTAATCTCAATCGTGATTCAGATTAAAATTTGAATCCTTTATACCAACATTTAGAATTCAATTTTAGTTTCGCTTTAAGCGAATATTATTAAGCAAATTTTAAAAATCTAGATATAATAGACCAAGAATATTTATAGATTACACATTGACACATATCCGGAAGCAAAAAATTTAAATAAACCAATTTTCCGGTTAATTTACCAAACTATTATCACACACAGAATCATTGTGTTACAAAAAAAAAAAAACGATTTGAATTTACAATAAACATAAATATAATGTGACGGCCTTCATTGTAAGCAGTTTGTTTTTATTTTTGCTTCTATATTTTGTACGAAGAAAATAAAACACAAAAAAATAGGTAAATGTTAACATTCTTTAATATAACACACCGAAGGCAAGCAAAATATTGTCAAAGTCAAGTAAATAATCATAAAACTTAATAACAATAATATTTAACACAGAATTTAATAGTAAAAAGTCACGTACAGTTGGACCCCACTCCTCAATCTTAAATTTGACATCTCTTACATTGTCAAATAAATAATAATAAAATGAAAGTTGTTTTTATACAACTTTTATTTTGAATAATATAATTAGAATAATAATTTAATTTACATATAGTTGATATATCGTCGTAGTATGTATGCTCTTTACTACTAACCCGAAAATTTTTTCCCAAAACTCGCGATCAATTTTCCCGCCAAGACAACTTGCTTTATCTCATTTGGCATGGTGAATATTGTGAAATTGTTGGTTAAATAATAATGGAAATACGTAACTCATGCATAACAAAACTATGTAAGTAAGACGTAACTATAAATTCGATCCAGAAAATCGCCAGTTACAATGTCGATATAGTTCAGCAACGACTTTTTATATATTATCACATCAAATCGTTGAACAATATTGTATCGTATACTTTCCGTTTCTGCGGCTTACATAAATATATACATAAACAGACATTACTTTACTCGTATACATATAAAGTGTGTGTGTGGGTGGGTGTACATGGCTGAAAGAAAAATTGTCGTGATATTTAAAAAAATAAAAATGAAAAAAAAAAAAAAAATCGAAAAGAAAATTGATTTAAATCCGGTTTCAATTTTTATTTTTTTAAACTGGTCTCTTTGTGGTAATTTACATAAGTATCCCAAGCCGTGTCTTTGTTTTATCTTGTATCGGTTTATTTAATATGTAATCTTATAACACTTTTTTCATGAGATGGTTGCTCGAAAGATGATGCTTGACGTCCGTCCATCTATCATTATACATAACGTGTTTTATGTGTGAGAAATTTTGTGAACATTTTAAGTGTAGTAGTAATAGACTCTCGGTCGGTCGTTTAACCTAAACTTAATTAGATACTTTTGGTTTATGTAGTTCATTGAAAAATAAATTAATAAACTGACTTTCGAATTAGGAGTATATTAATTAACAACAAAGAAAACGTAATGTATATGCCCGTGGTAAAAAAAAAAATGTAGCTCAGTGGTGGGCAATGAGAGACACGCGTGATTTAAACTAAAAGACACATTTTTATGAAATTTATGCTGGTTTATGACGCTTTTATGTTCAAAGGTTGTTTCCATCACTAAAACTAAAAAGTTTCTTCTGGAGCATTTCTTTCTCCATTAACCGAATTTTGATCGAAAACTAGGAGTTGAGAAATGAGAGTTTCATTTACTTATTGTTGTGTGAAGCATTACGAAATTTGACACATCTTTAGTAAAAATAAGAAAGACTCAACCGGATAGAGAACAGAGGGAGAAAAAGTTGCTAAGAGAATAAACAATTTTTTTTTGGACATTTTAGACTTACTAGAACAAAAATTTTGCTTCGACCTGAAAGTATTTTTATCTCAATTTTAATTCTAATTTTTATTGATTTTTAAATGCTGCAAATTGATTTCTCACGAGGTACACAGCGAAATTCATATTAATTAATTGAACCAACAACAACAATTTTAATTTCGCTTAGCTTTTATTTATTTATTTACCGACCGGTATCGATCCAAAGATCATTTTCAAGGGTATCGGTTGCAAATGAATTATAATTTAAAATATTTTGAATTTAAACTTCAACATTTTTATTAGTGGTAAATTCAAAATATTTTAAATTATAGTTCAATTGCAACCGATACCCTTGAAATAAAAGTTTAGCGAAATTAAAATTATTGTTGTTGGTTCAATTAATTAATTTAAATGTTGTTTGTTTCTGATTCTGACGTTAAGACTCCTAAGACTGTCGTAGCTAAGTCGTTTATTGGGAAGATTTTTTCTTAAGACTAAATATTATACCTGGTATTCTGATCGTAGCAGTTTTAATTTGTTAGTTGCAAATTATCCAAAATGTTTGTAGACCTGTCAAACAAAAATGTTTTCCTTTTATTGACAGTTTATTGTAAAAGTGACATCATTTTGTTAAGATTGGGGAGTTTAAGAATCAAATCAAAATTGTCGGTCTTACATAAAACCATTTTGTAAAACCAATGACAGCTTACTAACAGAAAAAGTCTTACCTAAGACTGTTTTTAAGTCAGTGACTGTACGTCAGAATCGGGGGGTATGTCAAGTTAAATTTGTAGACTTTTCTCCCGCAAAATAAATTATTAAATAAAATAGAATTTTAGGTCCTGAAACTGACTAGCAAGTACTGAAAATGTTGCAAACCCAGGAGAGAATACTTGTTTAGAGAGACAAGGTCTTAAACATTTATTTTCAGCTCTCAATGGTTTTGCTTTCCCGAAATTATTTTGCCCATTTGAAATTAATGCTGGTTAAATTGTTTTCTTCTCAGAATCCAATCAATGCGGAATTACAGCGTTAATTCGATTCAGATCCAGCTAAATTTCACAATGCCTTAGTTAGAAATGAACAGGTCTACGTAGAGCAACAAATTTTATTATTATACACCTGTTGGCTGGGAATATTAGTAGATTTGCCAGTTAGTTATAAAATAAAATTTGCTGTACGAGAGTTACTTTAAAGAGCTAAGATTTTAATGAGCTAAGTTGTTTGCTTGATTTTTCGATGCTTTCGAGGATTTCAAAATTTTTCTAGATTATTCGAGATTTTCGTGAATTAGAAATATTCGTTGATACGATTATTCCAAATTCTGAAGATTTCTGAAGATTCAAGATTTTTTAGGTTATTCCGAGGCACAAACAAAAATAGCAAATAGTTCATTTTAAGCTCCTCTCCTCTCTATCTGATCAAATTTGACCCGGACTGGTCCATTTAAACCGCGCGCGTAAACCGAAACGGTAAATTTTTTTTTTCTAGGTTGGTATAACGTTCTTTGACATTCGTGTGTCGTTTGACCGGAATACGTCCATTAGTGTGAGTTTGGCAGCCATTTGTTTACGATGCGAAAAGTTTGACTGGCGATTTTTACTATGGGAAGAAAAATTGAACAATGAATTTGCTTGAAATTTTGTGTTTCCAATGGTATTACGGCTACGGAAAAATGTTGCAAAAGTGTTTTGGGGAGTTTACTCTAACGAGAACGCAAGTATTTGAGTGTTATAAAGCATTCAGTGAGGGTCGTGAGGTCGTCATCTACCCTGAAAAAGTGAAGAAAATTGTGCTCGAAAATCGTAGTTCACCATGAATTCGTATCAGAGGGTTAAACGGTTAATAAAGTATACTACTTGGCCGTTTTGAGGCGTCTACGTGAAGCAATTCATCGTAAACGGCCGGATTTGTGGGCAAACAATTCATGGATTTGTCCATGAATGAAAATATCTAAATTAGAATTCAATGAGCTTTGTTTAAAAACTGTTGCAATATTCGGTTCTAATTCCGTTTCAGTGGATTTTGGAAACGAAGTCCTCAAAATATCCAGAATTGTCAAAATTAGGCGAGGGAAAAAGTTTAAATTTATCGAAACAGAATTTTCGGGGCTGCTCTGTCTCTCTCCCTATTTAGTAAATTTTATAAAAATTTGAAAAGTTTCGTTAAATTTCAGGTATTTCGTCGAATTCTTAAAGTCCAAATTTTATTTTTTTTTGTACAGAAGAACACAATTTGACGACATAAATTCTAAATGCTGATTAAGCAATACCTTAAAGGTTTGTGACATTTGTTGTATTGTTTACGATAATTGTCAAAAACAGTTTATGGTTTTTAGTGGACATGCCAACTAATTTGGATGCACTGTATATAGGGAAATCTACTGAAGCAATTAATAATGGTGATAAACCTGCACTGAAAAAAATATAGTGCATTTTACTTACGAATGGCGTTCATTAACCATAATTCGTACTATTAATGTAAAAATTACTATATTTACCTAAAAAAAAAAAAAAATTTAGAAAAATTCATGAAAATTTGTACGTTAGTAGTACGAATCACAGTTCATAAACTAAAAAATGGTTTAATTTATTGTACTATACGTATAATACATTCACATGTTGTTTGCGTATTAGTGAAACTTACATGATTTTATTTAAAAAAACATATTTATGAACAGCTCATAATATTTATGAATAAGACTATGATGAAAATTTATTTTAAATACTTATTGTTCATCATATTAACGAAAGTGGCTCTATATTATTTGAATATTACGAATAAATTCATATGCGTAACGATTCCATAACATTTATATTTGTCCGAATATGAATTTGTTCGTATTATTAATGATTGGATGAATCTATTCTAGCATCTACGAAAATTACGTAATGTTGAATCATGATTAGGTCAACGAAAGTAAATAAATTTCATGCGCTTTATTGTTAACTATTATCGTGCGGCTTGAAAGGACCAGTACAGATTTTACGAATTTGGTCATCAAACAACACAAAAATTTTCATTCTTACTATGAATCACTAAATATAAATATTATGTAATTTTCATTATCAATTATGAACCCGTTCCAGCATTTTATGAATTATTTTCAATATATTTATAAAAATAATCATGATATTTGTGAATTATTCATAACCACTGCTCCGTTCTTTCTACATATGAATAATGAATTTCTAACTTAAATAAATGTGATTTACCATTTCATTAATATTATGAAAAATTTCATCTTATCTTCTATATTTACGGTTATAATAAGAACCTATTCATCCATAAATGGTATTAGCTGCATTAAAATTATAACGTTTTTCGTATCTTATATGAATCGAATCATAAATACTACAACGTAAGTAGTCAAGATTAAAATAAAAATTTTAATCTGTTTCACTATATTAACGTATGATTTTCGTTCTATTAACGAGGGGTCGTATCGGCTCAGTTTTAACGAATTTTTCTTACTATTAATGCAGTTTTTGTCTACAATGATGCAGGATTTTTTTCAGTGTGCAGCCCTATTTGTTAATATATCGAAAGCATTCGATGTAGTTGATCATGAAATTCTCTTATCGAAATTGTCCAATGTTGGCATGAGGGGCAGCATTTTCGAATCATTTCGAACTAATTATTGTCCCGCAGGAATGAATTCACTGCTTAAATATATTAAGCAGTAAATCGGAAGTAATGTTTTTTGACCGATATAATTCTGTCCCAGCTGGGGAGAGCTGCGGTGAAGACTTATTTTGCGAGCGTTGTACACCTTTTTGTTTGAAGAGAATTATAAAGCTTATTTACAAATGCCCTCTAGCAACACTAACACTTACTCACTACTTGGCTTTTCAAAATGGATAATATTGAATCATTAAAAAAAGGGCATGCGTAAAATGCTTCCACTGCTACTGGTGTTTCCATTGCCTTCTTAACTCAGATTTGAAATCCATGGTTTCCCAAGTGAGGATCGGTGAACTGAACATTTCTTTTAACAGTTCAGTCATTTTATAAACCCAAATTTTCCGACTTTAGGGGTTTGTAAACCATTTTTTTTAAAGCTTAGTATTCATTTGACTTCAAGTTAAATTTTTCATATCAAACTCAGTGGTCTGCTTAGATGACGCAGCTTTGCGTTCAAAAATTAATTACTCACAATTCGACGTTTGCAGAGCGCAATGACTGCACGCTCGCTAAATTTTTGAGTATACCCTGCATGCGGTCAAGGATTTAGTTGTTGTGCAAATTAAAAAAAATGTAAAAGCAGATTATATGCGACAAATTGCGGCTGCATTTTAATACCCTTTGCAGCCTATATTAAGTTGCTTGTGGAAGTGAAATATAAAATATTTTAGAATAATAAATAACTTATCATTCATATTCATCCTCCATTCGTATTCATCAACCACACGGTCTTCACCGATATCGGTCGCTATTTACATTTTGCATTATTACATTCAAGACGAAAAACGATTTATGAAACGGTTCTGGCTACTTTCCATGACTGAAGAAAAATATCTGTTAGAATGTCAAACAATTATCGGACCAACAAGGGATCATGATGTTGTCGGTGATATATCGTCAAATGGAAAAGCATTTCGTCGCATCTACTCATTTTGTAATCCGACGTTATCGTCACCGATATATCGGGAATGGTATATGGTTATCGTAACGTTTAATGGAAAAACACTTTAAAGCTTTAAAAGCCGCGACAAATCAACAACTGACAAAAATAGAAAATAAGCAAAATTAATTTTTGTAGAAATCAAAGTAGGTAAAAAATTAGTGTTCGGAACTTGTGTTTTAGCGCTGCCCGCACTAAAATGCAACTAAATAGGAAAAATGATGTCATTTCGAAACTGAAATCTCAAATTAAGTTGAAATTAAGGTTAATACATATTTTGCTGAAACCAATTTTTACTCGAAACTTTATTAACGAACACCATGGTGTGTCTATATCATAGCAGAATAAAATTTAAAATACCAAAATTGGAAAATTTTAATACAACAAACCGGTAAAATTTTAAAGAAAATTGGAAAATTGCTTATAATGCTATGTGTCTGCGCTAAAATACGTAATTTTGCAAATTCTGCAATATTTTCAGTATTTCATGAAAAATCGGAAAACAATTAGAAAATACTTTCGCCCCACTACTACAGCAAATTTGCTTGCAAACGTTTCATAAAACTTGAATTGGCATAGTCCTCTGACAGAGTTTCGATAGAGCTAGTGAAATAGTGATACGCGTTTTTCTTCGTAACCCTAAAATTTTGTCAAAAATCAATTCATACCTTAAAATGTTGCAATAGATAATTGATAGTAATTAAGGAAGCAACCGTTGTCATTGTAGTCTTTATTTTGTTAGCTAAATAAATTCGAAACAATTAAAAAATCCAAATTTGGTATCTAACACTTTGTGACGATTGATTTCAGCTAAAAATATTGTACCACAGTTTTTCATGCGCATATTCTTCCAAATCTTGTCCACCACTGAATATGCAAAAATACATATTGTATACTGACTTTGTATACATAACTAAGCAATACGTTTACGATCGTATATCTATTTGAAAGTACCTTGACATTTTTTTTTGTTGTATTCTGTTTCTATTTCAATTGTAATGCGAGTTTCTCGATTCTATGACTAATTTTTATTTTTAATTCAAACATTTTTATTGTAACAAACACACCGTCTTATATATAAGGCGATAGAAATCTTATGTACTTTATATTATGATTGACGTATAATATTCGATAAGTTTGATTTTATTTTTTTTTAGGCAGGTAATTTAAATTTTTCTATATCGTTTCACTGTAACTGGAGTATGTTTGTTGGTGAAGTTTATACGAAAGAAGTCCATCAAGAATCGTATACATGAACGAAATAATAAATTTGCATTCTTGAGATAATTAAATATTCGACAAAGAAAGAGTGAGACAAGGTAAAATACATAAATTTTATGTGTAATTTGATGTTTTTTACAGATACAGATTTTTATTTTTTTTACATTTTATATGAGTCTTGAGTAATTCATGACATGGTACTTGATGTATTGCCATTTTATTTTGTGATGTTGGAGATAAATTTTTTGCTACAATATGTCAAAAATTTCTGTTATCGAAATAATTTGTCAGAAGTCAAAAGATTGATCTTCGCGATTTAAGTAGCATTTTACGCAACTTTTGAATTTTATAAATGTAGATTTATACTATAGATAAGCTGCTTCATTGAGAAAGCCAATAGGTATATGTATAATGATTGTCATTCATATTTTATCAAGCAGCAAGTTGAAATTCATTTCGAGTACGAAAGGACGGCAAAAGATCTGAGGCAAAAAGTGATTATTGTCATTAACAACAACCTGTGAAAGGAAGAAGTTTTGAAAGCCCCTTTAAAAATTAACTTTACAGCCTAAATTTTGAAATTGAAGGTCGATAAAATCTATAATTGTAAAATTTGGTAATTTTTTGATGATATTATATCCAATTATACTCATTTATGGTGTTCTTCTTGTTAATTACGACTAACTAACGTAATTAATGTTAAGGGTGATTCACTCAAAAATTCAGTTTAAAAATCGTGTCAAATTAGAAAACGTGTTTTAGGCTTAAAAGCTTTTGTGTAATTGTTTAGTCACACAAGCAAATCAGTTTTCTTGAATCGAGCCCTTTCGAAGAAACTCTAATTCAGGCCCTTTTCATACATTTGTGTACTTCGAATGCAAAAAATGACTTTTGGAATGGCGCCAAAGGAAAACTCCTTAAAAGCTTCAATTTGCACATTCCATCTATGGAATAGGTTGTCCATTTGGTGATGGTAATTTTTACATTCGTAATCATTGTTCGGCCTTATATTCCGTCGACGTTTGAAGAACCGTGAAGAAATGAAGCGTTTGAGGCTACACAAGCATGACGTTCTGTAGCCGACAAAATGTTCAACAGCCGCTGCCAAAAAGGTTGAGACGTATTGTCCTATCCAGACTTTCTTCGTTCTTTGCTGCCTCAATGAACACTAATTATCGAATTAAATTTCCAGAATAACATACGCCAATACAAAAGTTCTGTTTCTTTTACTTCAATGGGTACGAATATAGTTGATACTTCGGATAACGGCCCATATCGCGCATGACAAAGAATAGTGACTCAACTCAAAAACTCAAATTTTTCAGGGAAGCAAAAGTAAAATTGTTAATCTAGGTTTTACTACACTATTCTTTATAAGCGTCCATAAAATGAAGAACGACGCATTAAGGCTCTCGTGCTATGAATAACAAATATGAAGTGGTTAGAAAATCCATTGTAGTGCATTCTACGTCATGCGCGATATGTGTTCAAGTTTCACACGATATCCGTGCTTATCCACGCAATCTCGTAACATCGATCAATAGTTTATCAATTTCAATATCTTGAGTTCAACAAGGACATCTTTATCCGTTCACGGAGAACTAGGATGGCAGCCGAACTGGCAATGCGTAGGCTATGAAAATATTTTCCAACATGTTCGAAGCAATATCAGCATGTTACAATTTATAAAAGCATAAACAGCAATCAGAAATAATGAGTTCAATCCAATTACCAGTGCTGGTAAGCCCTCACAACAGTGGACTGTTGATCCATATCTCCAAGTTGCGGCTAACAATTTAAATTTTATCGCTAGAGTTCAAGCCGGACTTTCGGTTATTTTACCGTCTGCATTCGAAGGATCGTCAAGGAATATGCAAGAGAGACTACTTCAAGATGCAATTGCCAATCCAAAATAGTCAGAAGTCACATCAAATTTAAAACCTGAGAAAACTGGTTTAGTGAGTTTTTCGAGTTTAGTCGCAATATGTCAACCTCAGTTTTATACTATAAATCGGATTTAGTAAATTTTTCGAGTTTAGCCATATAGTGTGTCAACCCTAATTTTTGCTAATCGCGTTTTATTTCGTAGAGTACCTGATCCAGTTTAGCTAAATCGGATTTATTAAACCGTAGTTAGTCTTGTTAATTTGAGCCGATGATTAAGAATTACTTTTAGCACGATTCTCAAAAATAATAAAATAAAACAACGTGCTAGATAGACTGCTAGATTTGGTGTGGTTTTTTTATTACAACGAATGTCAAAAAAGAGTTAAGGTGAGTTTACATATTTTTACATAATATGTTTGACAAATTTAGGTTGCGTTCACATTAAACATTAACAATAAATGCTAATTTAATATTACTATAAATGTTGTACAAGCTAACACCCCTTCTCAACATGTAGTTACCTTAAATTAAACCAATTGCACTGGTGTATTTAGCCAACTTTGGTCCATCTAGTGGCTTCGTCAGCATATTCGCAATCATATTATCAGTTGGACAATAAAAGGCTGTTATTATATTATATTACACGCTGATGACAAATTTGATTGTTAAGCAATTTAATGCATCCTTGATTGTCTTCGAATATATATATTGATTGGAGTTTCAATCGTCATCATTTAATAAGCGTTCTATCCAGATTAGATCGCGTACTGCTTCAGAAAATGCGATGAATTCTGCTTCTGTCGAAGACAAAGAGACAGATGTTTGTTTTCGACTAACCCACGAGATCAAAGCCCCATTGAAAATAAAACAATAGCCACTACTTGATTTCCTGTCAATATGGTCTCCGGCCCAATCGGCGTCAACGTAGCATTTGAAACTTAGATCGTTTTCTTCGTTTCCCAATTTAAGCTTAAGGGATTTGGTAGCTTTCAAATATCTGAAAACTCTCTTTATCTCATTCCAGTCGCATCGTTTTGGGTCACTCACACGTCTTGCCAATATTGACGTTGTAATGGAGATATCCGGCCTAGGGTTGGTAGATAAGTAGAGTAAAGATCCGATTGCACTCCAATAGATTTCGGGTGACTCGAACGGTTCCTGGTTCATGGTATAGACGAGTCTTTGGCATCCTCCAGATTGAATTAACGAAGCTTGTTAAACTCTGTTGAATTGGATACCAAGATAGGATTGTAAATTTCCGAAATTTTTTATGATAAAATTGTTATTCATAGAAATTTCAAAAACATCAATTAGTTTGATATTTGTTGAGGCTACAATAATGATATACATGTATATAACATCTCGTTCGGTTTTCTTTTTGTACAAACATAGGTCGTTATCACTTTTTACATACCTGTTCTCCATCATAACAGTGCCAAACTTCTTGTTCCATTCTTTTGCGCCTTGTTTGAGACCATATACATTTTTAATAAGTTTACATACTTGAGTACTGTCACCCATCGTGTATCCTTTCGGCTGTTTCATGTAGACGTTATGCGATAGATCTTCATTTAGCTATGCAGTTTAATTGTCAAAATGTTTAACTTCCATCTTCCTTTTTCCTGCTACTGCCAAAAGAATCTTCAATGTCGTCGGGCTGGCTACGAGTGCAAAAACTTCGTCGTAATCTCGACCAAATTTTTGTGAAAAACCTTGTGCTGACGAGCTTTGAATCGAACGATGTTACCTTCTTGATCGGTTTTCTTCTTATAGACCCATTTGGAACCAATTGCATTTTCTCCTGGTGGTAATTTAGTTACCTTCCAAGTTCCAAAATTATGAAGTAAGCCCATCTCTTCATTCATAGCCGTTATCCAATTTTCAAAATTTGGGCCGTTTATTGCTTCTTCATATGTAACAGGATCTGAGTTTATTTCTTTTGTCACCTTATTAATTTCCATTATTAACCGTTTTGGTGGCACACCCTTATTTGGTCTTGTAGAACGTCGTGTAGGTTGCTCTTCTTCCCCTTCTGAATCTAAATCATCTTCATTTTGAGATGCTTCTTCACTGAGTTGGTGTTCATCGCTGTCTGCTGATTTCGTTTGTAGTCCGCTCGAGATGTCAATGGTAGTTTGATTATATACTATATCGGTTTCAATAAATTATTTAACGTTACGGCAAATCTTAATTTTGTGTGTGTTAACATCCAAAAGTCGATATCCTTTCGTACCGAACTCATAACTCACGAAGAATAATTTTTTAGCTGTGTCATCCAACTTTTTACGCTGTTCTTTCGGGACGTGTGCATATACAAGTGCTCTAAAAGTATGAAAATAATTTAAATCTGGTGATTTACCATGGCACATCTCATACGGAGTAGTTTTTAAGCTTCTAGTTGGTAGACGATTGATTATGTGATTCGCCGTAGTCACCGCTTCGCCCCAATACTGTTTATGCAATCCTGAGCTTGTCAACATGCACCGTGTCATTTCAATTAAGGTCCGATTTTTACGTTCGGTAACTCCGTTTTGTTCTGGCGTGTTAGGTACTGTAAACTGGGATTTAATTCCTTTTGATTTTAGATAGTTCCGCAGTTCATTATCCACATATTCACCACCTCTGTCTAACCTAATTACTTTATAGGAATATATAAGAATATCTCGAATGATCATCAATGAGAGTCAGTATATATTTATTACTTCTTGGTGTTGGCATTTGTAATGGTCCGCATACGTCGGTGTGTATTAGATCTAATTTACCCGCTGACCTAGTGAATGATTTTTGCGGAAATAAATCTCTGGTTTTGTTACATTGAAGACAGATTTCACACGTATCATTATGGTCGCAATTAGCTTCATGTTTGCTGCAAATTCCAACATTTTCCTTATATCGATCAAATTGCGATGGCCAAGTACCTTATGCCATTCATGAAAGCATTTCGATTTTTCGATTTTGAAACTGCGGGAACAATTTTGTGAAAATAAGATTCTTGATTTCTTAAGACATCACGATGAAACCACATCATACAATTTTGCTCTACACGAGATAAAGTCAATTCTTCACCAGCAAGAATTTTTATGCTTAGCATTTGGTTTGCCTCAACCCACAGTAGTTACACAAGTATCACGTGAATTCAAACCGGAGTGACAAGAGTTAGCGGCTGAGAGACTCATGGGAGTATTAAACCAGGCTGAATGAGTTTAGCGAAACTCTGTCTGGGGTATCAAGAGAACTTCAGACTACTTTCCTTGATTTCAAATTTGACAAGTGAAGAACAAAATGTATTCAACAAGTCAATATTGGAAATGGAAGCATGCCACCAATCGGTAACCTTTCTGAAGATAAGATACAAATTACACAAAATGATATCGTAAACACGGTTTTCGGTGTAAATAGTCAGTTAATGTCAATTGATTATCTGTCAAAACTTGTCATTCTCTCAACGGCAAATAGGGAAACACTCTAACTGAATAAGCAAATTCTCAAAAACATTTCAGGTGATTTACGTGTTTATTACAGTTCCGATTCAATCATCATCAGGCGTTTCGCCCCACGTTTTATGTAGTTCTAAGCATGAGAACTTTTAAGTTATCTCATCGAAATACTTCAAATTAACTTTCGAGCTTAAATATAGCGGCCACAGTTACTACAGACACAACATTGAGTTAATTATGTACACATGCAACTAAATTTTCGGTATCTCGTTAGATTACATAAAATAAATCCCGCAATTTCGATTAATATCATACATATCTCAATTACACAAATTATGATAAAATAAAATTAAATTGAATTTACAAAGAAATTTTAATTTATATCTAGTAAAAACCTTTCACTCCGATCTATAATGGAAAATGATTAACGATCGATTATAAAAAACAACAGCAACAAATGGTAAAAAGAAAATTTGTAATAAAACCTTCAATTATTGTTAATATCTAAGATATAATAAAAACTGTAAGTTGTTTAATAAAGTAGCACTAAGTTTAATCAAAACTGATTACAGCTTCCAAACCGCATTAAAGGTTTGTAAAGTGAAAGTGAAGTTCAAACGTGTACATAACTACATACATAAACACAATATACCTAAAGGCTATAGGATGAAATTATGATTTTTCTACTTTTTAACCAATAATATGTTGATGTGACGCCAAATATATCATTAGACGATGCATCGGATGCACTTATAAGATGCGCGCGCATTTTTATTACGATTGCGGCACGTTATTTGTGAAAGTTTTTATTTTAGTGTTGTGTTGTTGTTATTGTATAGTATGTAAATTGTCATTGACAATTATGCATTTTCGATGTAAATTAAACCGTGCATGAATTATTTAGTTAACATTAAAGTGAGATTAATATCATCTTGTGCGGATACACGGTGTTGATGTACGGTGGGAATTTTTATTTTTTGTTAAAGAAATTTATAATTTACATTTTAGTGCCCCCAAGCCTGTAGACGATGTCTACACCGGTCGTTATGTGTTTTATCTGGATGATTATCACTTTTATTGGTTTATTATGGAATAGTTGAAATGTGGAGTAGATGTACTCCTACGCATCTATTGATTTTTGAAAACTTTTACTTACAAGTCACTAGAACAGAACCAACCACGTAATGGTGATAATCAAGAACTCGAGCTTACCTGAAATTAGAAAATAAAATAATATTTAGTAAATTAGCAATCAGAGTAAATAATTTAATTCAAACGCAGAAAATTAAATCATCTTTGTTGTAAACTAACCACAAGTGTATTTTGTAGTAGTGAAAGCGAAGATGTATACTTTATTATTTATTTGTATTTAATTATTGGAATAAAACTAAAGAAAACGTTTACAAAACATAAATAAATGGAGATTGGTGACAAATTTATATAGTTGTAAAAAAAAAAAATATTTACATTATTTTTACCATAACAGTGAAACATGAAATTTGGAGACAAGATTTTTTTTATATCATCAAGTTCTTCTCTCCAAAAACCATTCTCGTATTATAGAGACAAAACCAATACTATATGGCGCATTTGGGTCGCGCGAATTTAATACAACGCAAGTATGAGGTGAAATTTGTATTTCTTTATGTATATTCTGAAACACGCATACACGGCATCCTTCATATTGGTGATATGGTCATGGTCATAAATTAATAATGTATGCTAAGACAGAGAGTACACAAGATGTACATATATAAATCTTGATATAATTTATGGAAATTTATTTGTATTTTCAATTCAACGATGAACGGCCTTCATAGAAACGTTGTTGTTTTTTTTTTTTTTTTTTCATTCTGACTGTACATCAACCCAAGCCATATATGGATAACTATTTATTATACCATAGGTTAGGTTAGCAAAACAAATGAATTGTCTACAATTAAACTAAAAATAAAAAATTCGCGAACTCTAGAGGTCGTATAAAATGTATAAAACAAAATTGATTAAGACATAAAGCACGAAAAAGCGTATATTTGTGCTTGAAATTTAGCAAAATACAATTTTAGTTTTTATTTGATATTTTAAAGCTTCTCGAGCTTTTACCTAAGAAGCTTGCACAACATATATAAACAAAAGCTTGTCAATATAAAACTTCCTGTAAATCTGAATCAAAAAGCTTTCGGGATATTACACCCATCCCTCGATTTACGAAATCTCTCTTTATAAATTTTCGGAAAACTTGCGAAAAATTCGATTAACGAAATTTCGATTTACACCCATACGTCGCTTAACGAATTAATTCTTTCCAAAAAATTGTACATAAATCGAAATTTCGTTAACCCATTTTTCGTAAATTTTCCGAAAATTTATAAAGAGAGATTTCGTAAATCGAGGGATGGGTGTACTAAACAGATTAATATAATTTTTAACCTAGAATGATATTTAAACATATATTTATAAGCACAAAGCTTAAATATGTGCTTAATATTTAGTTGTCAAATAACTAGAGCTTGTTTAAAATTGTTCATAGTAATTATAACAGATCAGAATACGATGTGCCAAAAATTGAAAATTTAGTTAAAAGTTCATTTTTTTAATATAAAAGCTTTAAAATATTAAAATTAAAATTTATTGATGGTCCTAATACAAAAAGCTCTAAAAAGCTTTAAAAGCTTAATAATCTTTTAAAGCTTTTGAAAGTGCAAAATCAATTATCTACAATGTGATTGGTTTCAATGAAATCGTAATATGTAACAACTTTATAAATCTCAAAGTTTATAAATTTTTCGAAAACCCTAAACATTATTAACAATTAAAAGCTCTTTATTTCTAAAATTGTATGAAATAAAACTAGAAGCTGTGAGAAAGATAATTTTCTTGATTTTAAATTTATGTTTTATCAAAACGGATGTTTAAAAAGTTCCTATTAAGAGCTTTCAAATTGAAACCGAATAAATATAAAAATAAAACAATAAAATTGAACAATTTTATTTTGAAAGCGAAAGAAAATGAAAATGGCTAAGCCTTGCCCACAATAAAAGTTACCGTTAATCTGAATCGAAAAGGTTTTCGGAAATCACTAAACATTTTATAACTATTTATGAACAAAATTGTTTAAAGTAATCGTAACAGATCGATAGACATTAGAAATTAAATTCGTTTTTTACATATAAAAGCTTAGTAAAATATTAAAGCTTTTGAAAGTGCAAAATAAATTCTGTAATATGTAGCAACTTCGAAAGTTTACAAATTTTTCGAAAACTCCTTAACGTATTATTACCTAATAAAAGCTCTCTATTTATAAAATTGTACGAACTGAAATTGGAGGCTGTAAGAAACCTAATTTTATTGATTTTAAGTTTATGTTATAACAAAACATTGAAATATAAGTATGTTTCTAGAAAGTTCTTATTAAAAGCTTTTAAATTGAAACAGAATAACTATAAAAATTAAATAAAGTTAAATTATTACGTTAAACAATAAAATTGAACAACGATTTTGATAAAAGTGATAGATATTGAAATTGGTTAAAGTTCCTACAGACGATCCGATTTTCTTGGGCCGGATCTGGCAAGGCTCTGACGGATGAAGTTGAATGGATAATTCATCCGAACAATCGACACGCCCATAAAAATAAATCGTCTGAACAGTGGTCGTACTGGCTAAGCAAAAATTGGCTTGTGTATAAGTAACATCCGGTTTGGTCAAAACAGAGGGAAGGACCGAAACGTCAGACCGTCTGAAGGAGTTGAAAATCGTAACAACAAAATAAAAGCCCGATTAATTGAATTGCTTTAAATAGTAATTTTTAAAAACTAGTTTTTTAGAGTTTTATCCGGCTTTTACATATCAAAAGCTTAACAATTAATTTAAGTTTCGCCTAAGAAGGTTATCGTGAAAATTTTGAATTTTTAAGCTCACCATTCAAACAGAAATGTTTACACTGGAGGAAATTGTTGTTTTCTTATAAAAATGAGAGCAGCATAGAAAAATATTGGGTTACTTGACTAAATATGTAAGGGTTAGTTATAGTGAAACTTGCGAAATTATCACTATAATCGGATTGTAGTTGTCTTAGGTCATTTTCTCAGACTTGCGGTTAAAACTTTTGATTCAGATCCAGACCCCTTAAATCTCTGAAGACTTATTTACATTATTTAGAGGCTTAATATGTCTATAATATAATTTCTGAATGCGTTTATCATTACAATATCACTGGATTTGAACCAAAGTAAGCCAATGCCCAGGACTCAAATTATAGAAGTTAAGGATATCATCTTATGGATAAAATAATGAATATATCGTCAAAATATTCAAAGAGCCCAAGAAAAATATTTAAATTGGCTATTTATTGAACGGCATTGAAGTTTGGATAGCAAATATCATTGAACCATTTTCTGGTGGTCTAAACAAGGACGTTTTGTTCAAAAGCTAATACATCAAAAGATGAAGTTTCATGATTTTAACCGTATATTTGAGAAAGCTTTTAATTTATTCATCAATTTTACAAAAAATGTAAACTTTGTTGGGTTGGAAAAGGAAAAGGATTTGCTTAAAGAACTCGTTTAAATGACATTGAATAAAACTAATACAAATTACATCTTAGTAATTTTCATAAGTTCAGATTATGTTTAGCAGCATTTTTTTCTAAAAGCACAGGATTTGATTAAAGCTTTCGGAAATCATTCTTGTACTAAACATTGTACTTTTACAATGGATAAGGAAATTTAATGTTTTAATTCAGTTTGGGATTTATTTTATACTAAAAGCTTCCAAAGCTTTTAAATGCCGATATTTAAATTAAAAGAATTTCAAAAAAATTTTTTGAAGCTCAATACCATTCATCGAACATATTTGAATCCGGAGAACAATAACACTTGATTTTGAAGATAGTTACTCGATAGTACTAAAATGTATTTTAACCGCGACATGTGCAGGGATATAGGATTCCGAAGATCAACAGATGTAAAAATTCGGCTATGTAGCCAAATATTGACGACTAGTTAAAAGCTCATTTCTCATTAGATCATTTGAAATTTTGAAATAAATGGCCGGTTGGTTATAAAAATTCATCTGAAATTGGAAACTATAAAAAATAAATTTTTCGTTATTTGAAACTTGTAAATATTCCAAAAAGCTTGTAAACATTTACTTTTTTAAGCTCATCGCAGTAAAACGAAATGATAGTTGATCAAAACGATTACGAAAAACTGAATTATTTAACCGGATATGGAACATTTGTAAATCAAAATAATGTCATTTCCCAATTGTACATATTGTAGTTAGGTATGAGAATATTAGAATAATTATCTGAAAATGAAAGCTTTGATTTGAGAAATATAATTTTCTTAGTTTATGAAGTGATACTGTAATTTTAAGATTATTATTAGATAAAACTAAAGCTTTCAAAGTAAACCTCGAAATTTTTTAATTTAAACATCTTGATCAGATTGTTTGAGAGTTTTGAACAACAAAATTGTTTAAAATGATTTCCAAGAAATACATTTATTAGCTCCCAGAAATGAACCTAAAATATTAATTACTCGTAAAGCTCGGTTTCTGAAAAAGGTTAAATAATTAAGATTTATTTATAAATCTTATTTGTTAAAGATATCGACGGCCATTAATGAACAATAAACCCAAAAAGTTTTATTTCAAAGCTTATTTTCTCATGAAATCATTTCAAGAACACCATTGTAGAATCTTTCCAAAAAACTAAAAATAAATAAATATTAAATTGGTTTTTAACTGAAAGTTTCGAAAAAGATAATTTTCTTGATTTAAGATTTGTGTTTTAAAATGCTTTAATACAAACAATTCAAAATAAGTAGCAATGCGAAATGAAAAAAAAATTCTCTAATTAACGCAAACTTGAATTAAATATCAGTAAGACTGCCATTAAGTTCTATGAGATTTTATTTAGCTCCTCTTTGAATTAAGAATTCTTTAAATCAAGCAGGGGCTAGATGAAAGCTTTTGATAAAAGCATATAACAAAGAAACTATTTGAATTAATCTGGTTAGCGATTTATTTAGTGAATATATTTGAAGAGCTTCAAAATCCTTTAAGTAGAAAAGCTTATTTTTAGCTCAAATTTAACGCAATATACATGTTCAAGTAAAATTTTATATTACAACTTGTTGCTGACTGCAGAAATAATCAGCTTCAACAGCTTAATATTTAAATTATTTTTTTCTCAACATTCAAGTTTGTCAATTGCAAGTAGTCGGGCAACCAAACATGGACGTTTTGCTGAAAAGCTTTAGCATATATCCGTAATCAAATGTTATAATTTTTAACAAGCTTTTTTAGTGGTATAACTTTCACGTTTTCGCACAGGTGAGTAAAAATGAAATTTTTTAGCATAAAGTTTTTCAATCAAAAAAGGACAAATCTTACTTGGAATCTTCTAAAAATAAAACGATTTGAGACTTTTGTTTTAGCTCTTAGTTACACCCTGATTTCACAAAAAAATTGCAAAATACACCGTTTATTGGAAATACTTTTTGAAATCGGAAGCTTTGAGAAATACAATTTGTTTGGTTTCAAATGAATATGATGTAAAAATCATTTTTAAATTATACATCTTGATTAAATCGTTTGAGAGCTTTTCACAACAAAACTGCTTCTGTAAAATATTAAATAAAAGCTCATTTTATGGCAAAAGCTCAGAAAGTAAAAATCTACCTGGCTATCTTATTTGTTGGTGAAGTCAAACACGAATTGAAAAGAAGTAACTTTCGCAAAAGCATTCCCATACTTGAAATCCTTCCAAAACAAAGTTATATGAATCAGGTCAATACAGAAAAATTTGTTTTATGTAGATAACATGAGATATTTGTGAGATCTCATGAGACCATTTCAAAAGCTCTATGACTAGGATTTTTCACTAGTAGTTTATCTGAAATTGGAAGCTTTTAAAAATTAAAAAAACTGTTGTGACGTTTTTGTGAGTTTAAGTACTGTCATTAAGATAATTGAGGTTTTATTAAAAAGCTATGTAAAAGCTTGGTAAGAAAAGCTCAACTTAAATTTTCGACCAATTAAAAAGTTTTTTAATTTGGAACACATTTTACGCTTTTTATGAGATCTTTTTTGTCTTAAGCGGAATCAAACAGCTTTAAAAACTTATCGATATTAAACATTAAAAGCATTTCAGAAGCTTATAATTATCTTACAGGAGTCAAACATCAGGAAACTTTTGAAAATGCACCGCCAATCTTTAAGTCTACAAATGATTACGGAAGGCCCAAAGTGACTAAAAATTGGACTATAACCAAACATTGACGTCTTAAATAAAGCTCCTTTTCTCATGAGATCATTACAATATTCGTAATAAAAGGGCTGTCGGTTATAAGAATTCTTCTGAAATTTGAAACATAATATCTGTAATATCTAAATATGGAAATTTTATTAAAAGCTCATTCTCTCATTTAAGTTAAGATCGGTTATTAGAAAACCTGGAATTGGAAGCTTTGGAATATATAATTTTCTTGGTTCAAATATCATAACAAAAGTAAAATTTTCTTCATTCGAAACTTTTTTCGTCAAAAGTTTGAAAACGTTTCTCCTATTAAGCTCATTGTAATAAATGAAAGAAATTCTAAGAATCACTAGAGTTTTTCAAAATCTATCTATCTAAAAGCTCATTTTCCCACTTGAATTAAAGATCCGCTTATTAGAAAAATTATATGAAATTGGAAGCTCTAAGAAATAATATTTTATTATTACTATTAAAACAAGCAGGAGCTTTCAAAACGAAACCGTCCAACTTTTAATTAAATAGGGCTTTCTGCCTGTTATTGTTTCAATATTGTAATGTAGTTTTCTTGAATGCATACCTATGTTGAGGGTAGCCAAATACTGACGTTTTGTCCAAAATCTAAGATGAGATAATTTCAAAATCAGCTCTAGGATCTTTTATAAAAAAATAAACGGTCGGTTAGATTTAAAATTTGAAACTTTAAAAAAAACAGTTTTCTTGATTTATAAGTTGTGAGTCAAAAAGCTTTTAATTTAAACACTGATTTTACAAACAACTTGAAGTCCGTAATAAAGGGAAGGGATATTACCTTGATTAAGGTATACATATCCAGCTTTTAATATGCTGATTATATTTATTGTAGTAACAAAACCAGAGAACTTGTTTTGTTTAATCCAATTTGACTTATTTAACTTTGAAAGTGTTTGGTATTCCCACCTAGCTAACAACTTGTGACGAATTTGTTAAGTGTTTTATCGAATTCAGGTTCATTCTAAGAAATTAATGATATTTTTTGTGGTAGTAAAATTAGAGCTGCGGCTTATAGAATCTGATCTGAATGACTTTGAGGGGGACAAAAATACTCAAAACCATTTTTATTATTCAATATATTCAAGTCACGATAGTTATATAAAAAAAATTTGTTTTGTTAAATTAAAATTTAATTATACTTAGGCCATGTATGCAAGAGCCATAATTAATGTATCTACGACGTGAAATAAATTAATAAATTGTATTGTTTTTTTTTTTTAAATATGTAAACAAAATTTTTAAAACTTAAAAAAGAAATAGAAAGTTAATTTAATTTATGAAATATTTGCCTGAAGGTCGATCGTACTTTAAATATTGAAAGTATCATAATCCAGTTGTACGATTGTATGAAAATTTTCGTACAATCCACTAACATCATATCGATTTAAGACTTTATATTTCATTGTCGCATCTCAAGAGGAACATTATATCATTATCTATAGTCAACATTAAACATTAAACGATTAAAAAACCATTTACTTTCCAATTTAACAAATTAATTCACCCCCTCGGATAATTTTCCTATTCAGTCGTTAGAGACGGATAGACACGATTTAGTGCTTACCGCTTACAATAATAATACATATAACCATGTATGAAACTAAAACATTTTAACAATTTTTGTCAAGGAATTTCGTTATCATCACAAATCTGACTCATAACTATGTAATTATGTTTTGTGTATGTTAAACTGGTTGTAGCAGGAAATTTTAAATTTATTCTTTTTATCGTTCTTATCCGTCGTCCATATAACGTCGAACGATGCAAATGAATGTAAACTAGTTTTGTACTTAATTAGTTCTATGTAATTTCAAGTTTGAAAGTGAAATTTGAATTATGTCATAATTCTCTTTAATAAACGGATAAAATAAAAAAAACGTCGAATATTTAGTAGAGACACAAACGCTATTTATGTAGCTCGATAGTCAATACACATTTTTAGATACAAATCGATATAACTTTGTTTCTGCGTTAACTGAATTAAGAACATAAAAATCTCATTAAAATCTAAATTACTTAATAATTAACTTGATAGGCTAATTATAATTAATAATTTAACATATTTATTAATTTAATCTATAAATTATTTAGAAATTTCAATTTGATTATGAATTTGCTCAATTTTATGCTTGTCAAAAAATCTTTTCCAGTGTTGGGTGTTCAAAGTAAATTGCGTCTAGGATTTAAATAGGGGAAATTTTGACTTATATTTGCTCAATTTATATAAAATTTGTTTACGAAGTATTTACGATATTGAATGTGATGGGACAGAAAATTTATTTATTAATAAATTTAATTTGACATTTTAATTTTCATAAAAATATAGTTTGGCTTGAAACCATTGATGCATTGTTCGTTATTGTTACTTCTCAACAAAAATATCGAATAACGTGAACGATCAACGTTCGACTCAATGCTGTACAACTCAATATCAAGTAAATCTCTGGCTAAAAACGCTAAAGTGCATTAAATAAGCTGACCATTCGTCTTCTTCTATAGAGGACAGCATAAATTTGTAGCGGTTCGCCCAATTAACCACTACAAACTTGGCGACACACATTCCACATCGAATGCGTATTGGGTTGACTTCTCCTTCATACTTGGCTGGACCAATCGCATTCGCAGCACGACGATATACAAACAACACACAAACATAAAACAAAATAAACTTTATTCTTTTTCCTCATTAGTCTCATCTCGATTTCTAACGCGACAATACGTCGCTCGTGGTGTTGGCCGCCAGCCACAGTTGTTTGTGTCATAAAATGGTGGCGATTAATATTAATAAAATTTCTAACATTTATAAATAAATTATATTTAATTTAATTATTATAAAAAAAAAATGTGTTAAAATTGTGCGTCGAAATATTTATAACACAAAACGTTATAAATTTGTTTTGTTTAAAATACGAAAGGAAAACCACATATGAACTCCCAGAGTCAGCATTGGTATCCGTAGTAGCCAGATTAGCCGCCGATTCCATTATATGCTCCATTTCATAATCTCGACTTGTATGGTATAGTTCAATAGAGGATGTTGTAGACTTGTAGAGGAAAAAATGAGAAGACCAGCTTAAGGTTTCCAAAAAGATAGATGCCTGAGACACAAGGATTGTAAAGAACACAGGACTGGGAGAACCACGAAGCAGCCTCACAAGAAGAAAAGTGTTTAGCTGTAGTAATACAGTAAGGGAAATGCGATTTAGCAAAAGACGTGTTAAAGAAAGCCGATGTCGACACATACTTATGTACTTCAATAGCTAAAAGATGAGTTATAGCGACAAGGCCTCTATATGGAAGTTTATTACCGTTTATTACCGGAGCTCTTTTCAACCCTACAGGACAGAATAGCCTGACAATGAAAAATCCAACGATGACAAGAAGACGAAAGGCTGATTAATTTTACCGATTAAAGAATGATAATTAGTAAAAAAAAATGAAATCAATTGTGATAAAGTTAAGTAATAGTAAAAAGTGTTGAGGAAATAAAGTTTGAAAATAAAATCATCTTTTATTTGCAAAATGCAGTGATCGAACCATGAGATAATCCATTAATCGTAAACATTTGGTTCCTTACAATTGGACCAATAAAAAGAGAATCTCGATCAAATGCAAAGCCCTCTGAAAATTAACATAAATTATATCGAGGCCATCGTAACAGGGAGGATGCAAGACTTGGAGAAATCCATCACGAGTGATATGGCAGACGTAAAGGTATTTGAAGCCCGTCAAGAAAAGCGTTCTTTGTACATTAAAGAAATTCCCAAACAAAGGGAATAGAGACCATTTCGAAGAAACCAGCTACCATACGTCAAAAAATTATTTTGAATTTCTAGAGTTGAAAGTGCGGTAAAGAATAATGAGTGAGCTTAATCTAATGCATTATATGATAAACCCATAAGCTAAAACTACTTTTAAGAACGACTTCGAAAGAAAACCGGCAACCTAATTACCAATTCTAATAAATTTTGAAAACTCCATTTGGAAGCTTTTGTTTAAATTGAGATAATCAAAATAAAACTATCAGAATACCAACTCAACGCTTCCCTAACAATTGATCTCGAGGATTCCGTTTGCATTCAAGATGTTTATTTTAGAGCCATTGTGCCTCATGAAATGAAAAATGCTGTTCATATACAGTCTAAGAACGGCTGCAGTCTAAGAAGATACAGTCTAAGAACGACGACGACAGTCAGCCGATGATTAAATTATTTTATTTAAAATATTTAATAATTTGATTTAATAATTTGAGATAGGCTTTGAATTTCACGTCGCTTGGACGTGTTTCTCGGCAAAATTAACTTCCTTAAATACTTTTTTTTTTCCAAATTTTAATTTATCAGGAAATGCTCAAACCATGAGCTATTATCTTACATATATAAACAGTATCCAAGCAAGTGTCATACAATTAATTTGGAAGCCAAAATCTAAAAATTAAACAGTTAAATTTAGAATATTGAAGGAAGGATCGAGTGAACCTACGTATTAAAAAAAAAAAAACCTGGTACTACATGCTGCTACCAAAGGTGCAGTTAAAGTTGCAGAATTGGGGATAATACCGGCTGGACGAGCTGCTTTTTCTTTTTGTTATTTTTAAATTATTCACGTTTTTTGGTACACTCCATTATGAATGAGCTGATGCTCAAAATTGAGTGTACCGGAGGATTAATATGAAAATTTATAAGTCAAGAATAAACTACTTTTAAACTACTTTTATAACTATTACTAGATTAATAGACGTTTACATTTTTAATGTGAGCTAAGTGATCTTAAAACTACCCAGAAACATTTTCAAAATATTATGGTAGATTAGAGATTGTAAGGAGTTGTATTTCACAGAAACCAAAATATGTTGAAATCGTTCCTCAGAAGACTCGTACAAACTATGTACATGAAAGTTATCTTAATTTGCTTAAAGTACCTCGAAACCTCCAACAATCAGGGAAAAAAGGGACCAACTTTGGACGGTTTTTCTTCGATGATGTTTGAAGCTAGAACTATTAGAACTAGCTAGTTTATTCGTGTGAAGCAGTCAGGAATCTGCTGTGGCGATAAACTTCGAGACTTCGGCTTAAAATATATATTTGAGAGCGGGCGGTATTCGATGGACCTTTCATAGAAAAAAAGAACAAAAATTAAATTAATCAATGAAAATATGACATGTTATAGTTTCCAACATGTATAAAGTTGATTACCCACCGGCTTGGAGGGTGGTTTTTGTATCCTTCCCTCGTTTGTAAACGATACATTTTCTTATTTTTTTTATGAAAAGTCCTTGGAATACAGCCCACTCTAGAAACTATTTTAATCGATAGTTGAGGTCTCGAAGTTTATCCCCCACTCATTGGAGGGCCGATTCTGAAATACCTCACACCAATAAATAGCTTCAAACATCCGAACAAAATCCGCCCAAAGTCTCGTCTCTGATACATGTAGGGTTCCGGGATGAATGATTACAGCCAATCCTAGAAATAGTTTTATTCAATACTCAAGATCTTTGAGTTCATCCCCACCCCTTAAAGGGTGGGGTTTTTGAACTCACCCTTGTTTCTGGACAAAACTTTTCTAAAAATAACACTTTTTATCGAAAATCTGACCCCTAGCAAATTTTTTTGCCGATTTTCATGAATGTCGAAAAATTGGCCCTTAATGGTTGCCATCTTGGATCCGCCATTTTGGAATTTCACAAAACTAATAAAAGATATGTAACCAACAAACACTTTTGTGACTCAAAAAACACTTTTAAGTAAATTAACCGAATTAAAACTATTTTTTTAAACAATTTTCTTTCAGATAATTTGTTTTTTTCGCCATTGTTGGTCCGCCATTTTGAAAATCCAAAGACGCCATAAATGTGGCCGATTTGACAGAGAATGTCCCAAATATTAAATTTGTTTAAATTTTAATGACAAATTCTTCTAATTCCTAGAATGCTAAATTTTGTAAATTCTTAAATTTTTCACTAAAACTGAAAATTTTGTATATACTTAATTTTCATAAAGTCTAAATTTTATAGCTAAATTTCTATACTATCTAAATTCTTCAGAATTGAAATCTTCCTAAATCACAAATTTTTAAAAAATATAAATTTTTTTAATTTTGTCGATTAGAAAAATGTTAAATTTCTCGATACTTTCACCTTATAAATTTCTAGTCCGCTAATTTTCAAAAAAAAAAAAAAAATGTTTAAACGGCGAAATTACATCATTTCTAAATAGTAAATTCCAGTTGCTAGATTTTTTTACATTTCTAACTTTCTAAACTTGTTCAATTCACTAAACCACTAAATGTTATAAATTTCTAAATTTATTCTCCTAAATTTATTAATTTGTAAATTCCGTCACGCCAAATTCCGAAATATTTTATTTCCAATAATTTTCTATTTCTATGTTCTAAATAACTGTATTTGTATATCCAAATAATGCAAAATTCATAATTTTTAATATTTTAAATTTTAACTTTTTAAATTGTCTAGATTTCAGAATTCTTAACTTTTTAAAATTTCGTAAGAAAATTCCAAAATTTTAAAAATTCAATTTTTAAATTTTTTCTAAATTACAGAATTCTAAAATTTAAGGTAGTTGACGAATTAATTGTGCTAAGCTTTTGACATAATCTATCACTTGAGAAAATACTCTTTTATATATATGTAGTTTCAACACATCTTGAGGGTGAATAAAAGGAACCGTAAACAAAAACAAACTTTGCATGACATTTTTGTATTGCTTGTTGTAAAGAAATTTGTACAACTAATTCTGGCTTAACACTCCACTCCAGAAGATTTCCACCTCCAGAAAATGTTCTAATTTCGAATATTTTTAAATATTAAATTCAAAATTTTTCTAATTTCTAAAATTTTAAATTTTGTAAATTCCAATATGTATTACAAAAATTCTAAATTTCAACTCGACTAACAAGAATTGCAATGTTCAGGCGTTTTTAGTTATTCAGCGCATTTTCTGCATATGAAAGCTTACTAAGGCGTGGCCAATTATTTAATGCAACTTAAAGCTAGTTTATACTAATTAAAGACAATTTGTCATTGCCGAATAAATTATAAAATCAAACGTGTGAAGATGATTAAACATAGTTTGAATGGTCATTGTGGTTGTTTGAATGTTCGTATCACAACAAAATTATTTATATTGTGATAAGATATTTTGTTGTGATCGTAAACCTCTAAAATTTGATTTGGTTTGAAACTAGTTTGAACTGGCTTGAATGCAAATTTTGTGTTTAATAGATCGGAAAACCTTCACAAATCACAATAAATTGTCTAGTTTCGAGTTTTATTGATAAATTGGACAAACACAAAGCATTAATCATCATCGTCATATTAAATTAAGAATCAAAAAGCTAGATGTCATTTATTATTTATTTATAAATAAAACCTTGTCCCTTGAATGATTTTTGAATTTCATTAACACGCTCAAATAAAATTGTATTTATGCTAATTGTGTTAATAAAAATACCTTTATGTCGAATCACAAATAATTTAAATAAATTATTATTCAAAAAAACAAACAAAAAAAATTTACCTTTTTCATTATCAACCTTTTCGATTGTATCGTATATCGGATCAATTGAATTATCTGCATTTAAATTGCCGGTCCGCCTTTTCCTAGCGTACGTATGGACGGGCACAATTAACCGTGGCCTTGGTATACTAAACATTTCATCCGTTGAATCAATACTCGATGAACTTCCTTGTTTTCGTGTCGCATTTACAGCCGTTATAGTAGTGTTAGTAGTTGGATTAGTTGTTGTCTTATTATTATTATTAATAATAGTTGGATGCTGTTGCGGTGAGACAATAGCTGTTTGCCTTGAATTTGCATGAGAATTTGTCTGATTACTAACACTATTATTAATCATTGTAGTTGGTTCATTGCTTGTTTTGTCTTTAACACTATTATTACTTTTCGTACTACTATTACTACTACTACTGCTGCTAGCACTACCGTTGATATGTTTTAAAAATTCCTTGGGATATTTTGTACCGGCCGATATCGTATTGTATATAAACCGTTTAAAACTTGATGAGGTTTCACTTTTTTTACGCGATCCACCCGATTTAATTTTATTCAATTCATTCGCCTGCTCATCATTTATATTCGGATTTATGCGCACCGATTTGGCGCGGCCCAATTCTTTCGCCACCTTTGTACTATTCGCCGGATTTACAATCGGATCTGTACCATTATAAACGTTCGCGCATAGTAGTGGTGTATTATAACAATGCATACGATCTTTAATCAACATGTTACCACCACCTTCTTTAAATTTATCCTCATCGTTACGATTATTTTTAAATTCGATCGTTTCATAATCATGCGTCGATGTTCGATACCCAGAATCATCGTCAAAATCAATAACTTCATAGTCATTAATTGATTTGGAGATGTTAAATGTTCGCGGATGACGTGTATTACGTACATTATCACAACTTTTATCACTATTACTATTATTATTATTATTATTATTATTATTATTATTATTACTATTACTAGAGCCGTTTAACAATTTTTTATTTTTTACATTTTTCTTCACGAAAATATCACGAATATCTAGGGTACCACAATGATTATTACGAGAAGGTGGTGCAACGGCGACCGGCGTCGTATTTAGCGCCGCATTGTATTTACTATTAAAATTCGGTTGATCGACAATCACCGTTTGGGATCGTTTCAAACCGCTTTTCTGTTGTTTCGTAAAATTATCATCGAGATTTGCATAAATATTGTATTCAGCTGTTTGAGATTCGTTAGCACGACGCTGACGCGGATGATAATCTTGGATGGTGTAATTTTCCGTATTTTGTTGTACCGCCCCCGTATCATCCCATTCCGCATATTGTTTACGATTTTTACGACGTAACGTTGACGGTTTATAACCATTTAGTTCTTTAATCGTTTTGGCGATCGATGAATCACGACTTTGCTCCTCGAACGCTTTAATTTGTTCCAATGTTTTTTGATATTTTCCAAGCGATGATATAGCAGCACCACCACCATTACTAGTCGCATAATCGTGTTGTGATGATGCCGCCGACGATGATGATGATGATGTTGATTGTATCGATCTGTGGTTATTATTCAATGGATAATTTTGTATTATATTCTCGTGGGCATTCAACCAATTCGCTTCGTATATAATTCCCATAGCACTTTTTTGATCCATCGATAAGCTAGCATCGACCGCTTTACCAGGATAATGTCGGATTTTCATTTTGATCTGATTAATATTTTCTTTATAAATAGATCGTGGTGATAAAATAAAAAAAAAAATGAAATAAACAATTTTCGTTTTGTATTTTGTTCAATTCGTTTCAATGTGATGAAATTTGATTTGATTTCTAGAAATGAAAGAAACAAAAATGTTTGTCTTTGTTTGACTGTATGAGCAACAACTTGTTTTCTTTAATAAATCAATATTTGTGCGATCATCGTTGTGATTTTTAGTTTTCAAAAATAATAATTTAATTAACACGGGATGCCCGAACCGGTTCACGTTTAAAAATTTGGTCACGCAAACTTTTTCACATCGGAATTTCGGTTTATGATTTTTTTGTTGTCTTTTCTTCTCAAAGATCAATTGTTAAAAATATACAAATAGTTTTTTTTTTTTTTTTTCAAAGTCATCAGACCGTAAGAACTAATAAGGTTTCGTATGTGGATAGAGAGATCGTTGACATTGAAAGGAGGGGGATATCTTAAAAGAAAACGAAAAAGGCGTACACCAATAATTTATTATGAAATTCACCGTGAAACTGACAGCTTGTTTATTTTTTGTTGTGTACACATGGTTGCTTTAATTTACCGTAATTCAAATTTTCCAAATGGTAATTAGATTACTTGGAAAAAATATTTTGTTGATTAATAGATTGTCATACAAATATTGATGTGCGCTCTCTCAACAGCAACAACATTCAACCTGTGTGTAAAATAAAACCATTCACTCTCGTTATATGTTCAAGGTGGACAGACATATACAATGTGAACCATATGAATTTCGAATTAATTTACGAAATTAAATTAAATTTCGAAATTAAACAGTTAGCAGCACTATAAATCAAAATTTTTAATCTTACATCACAAATCTCACATTCTAATGTGGTTTTATTTAGAAGGAACAATAAATATATTTTGCCATGTGTGTAGCTATTATTTCATTTTTTTGTATTGTTGTACCAAACGAGACAAAAATACTCCAATCTTACCACCGTGCTACTCAAGCTGGTGTTTATGTACCCTTGGGAATTCGTGATTTTTTTTTTTGTTTCTTTTTACCATAACAAAAAAGTTTCAATATTCTTTACTAGCCGGTTGGAAAAGAAGCTTGTGCTAAAAAATTTGAACACTAATCAAAGTTCATTCAAATTCGAAATTTAAAACAATTTGACAACCCAGTCATTTGAGCTAAGTTAGAAATTTGAACCTTTCACATAGTTTGATATCTGTCCAACTCTAATTATTGAATCGGTTTTCAAATTTGAGATGAATTTGAATAAAATTTAACAACAGTTTGATTAGAGATTAAAATGCTTGTTAAGCCATTCTTGATTAAATATATTTTCAGTCACGTCAAATGAATAGAATCTGTGTAACAAAAAATTACAATTTACCCATCAAATTCGAATCAAATTATGACAATATATCCTCAGAAAAATAATTTTTCATATTATAACGAAATCCGTTTTGATCAAAGCAGTCAAATTAATAATCAAACTATTTTCAAATATTTGTTTAAATTCAAATTTATTTTAAATCCAATACAACTTCTTTGAGAGATAAATATTTTGATTAGGGTTTGAATTGATTTTTACAAAAAATGTAATTTTTATTTTATTTCTTTCATTTTGATTATTTGAGTTTGATAAGAATGATTAGGAGGAAGATCTGCCAAGTTGGATGCGTAACATTTTCTTAGGTTTCAAATTTACTAAATCTTCCAATTCTTTCCAATCGAATCGAATATATCTAAATTTGAGTTTGACTAGAAAATACAAACCATTTCAGGATAATTTGATTAGGGTTTGAAATAATTGACAAGATATTTGACATCATGATTATATCAGTTTGATTAGGATTTGGAGCTTACCAGTTCGATTGAATTTTGTTGAACTCTAACAATTTATCTTGAATTTGATACTTCTGAATTGAGTATAATTTGAATAAGACTTGAATAAAGCTTGGGTCGAAATTGATTTTATCAAAAAGGAATTTAAAGGCAAATCAATATGTTGAGTATAATATTAACATTTGAAAGCAATTAATTTTGTAATTCATTCAAATTTACAAAATTTAAAATAAATTTGAGCCACAGTTCAACGATATTAGCCATTTTAGAATCAACCGTCAATCCACCGTATTAAATTTCAATTGAATTATGGGAGTAAAAAATTTGAATAAAGTTTGAAATTGATTTTTTAAAAAGGAATTTGAAAGCAAATCATTATGTTGAGTATATTGTTAACTTTTAAAATGAATTAGGTGTCAAATTCACTCAAATTTACAAAATTTATAATAAATTTGAGTCAAAATTTAACGATATCAAACTCCCTCAAATAAATTTTAACCGAATTTGAATCGCATTATGACAGTATAAAATTTGAATATAATTTGAATAAAGCTCGATTCGAAATTGATTTTATTTAAAAGAAATTTAGAAGCAAATCAATTGGTCGAGTTCATTTTTAACTTTTGAATTAAATTAGTTTTCAAATTCTCTCAAATTGACAAAATTTAAAATAAATTTGGATCAAAGTTCGACGATATCAGCCATTATGGAATCAAACTGCTTCACATAAATTCTGAACGTTAATTCACCATATCAAATTACCCATTACAAATTCCCATTACACCAAATAAAATTTGAAGACAGTTTGATTAGAAATTGTTTTTATTGAATAAAATTTGAATAAAGCTTGAGTCGAAATTGATTTTATTAAAAACGAATTTGAAAACAATACAATAAGTCGAGTATATACTTTTGAGTTGAATTACACTCAAATTTACAAATTTAAAATAAATTTGGATCAAAGTTCAACGAAATCAGCCATTATGGAATCAAACTCCTTCACAAAACTTCTAAGCGTCAACTCACCAAATTAAATTTGAATTGAATTATGACAGTGTAAAATTTGAATGCAGTTTGATTAAAAATTGTTTTTTATGGAATATAATTTGATTAAAGCTTGATTCGAAATTGATTTTATTAAAAAGAAATTTGAAAGCAAATCAATTGGTCGAGTTCATTTTTAACTTTTGAATTAAATTAGTTTTCAAATTCAAACTCCTTCACAAAACTTCTGAACGTCAACTCACCAAATTAAATTTGAATTGAATTATGACAGTGTAAAATTTGAATGCAGTTTGATTAAAATTTTATGGATTATAATTTGATTAAAGCTTGATTCGAAATTGATTTTATTAAAAAGAAATTTGGAAGCAAATCAATTGGTCGAGTTCATTTTTAACTTTTGAATTAAATTAGTTTTCAAATTCTCTGAAATTGACAAAATTTAAAATAAATTTGGATCAAAGTTCAACGATATCAGCCATCCATTATGGAATCAAACTCTTTCACAAAACTTCTGAACGTCAACTCACCAAATTAAATTTGAATTGAATTATGAAAGTGTAAAATTTGAATGCAGTTTGATTAAAAATTGTTTTTTATGGATTATAATTTGATTAAAGCTTGATTCGAAATTGATTCGAGTTCATTTTTAAATTTTGAATTAAATTACTTTTCAAATTCTCTCAAATTGACAAAATTTAAAATAAATTTGGATCAAAGTTCAACGATATCAGCCATTATGGAATCAAACTCCTTCACATAACTTCTGAACGTCAACTCACCAAATTAAATTTGAATTGAATTATGACAGTGTAAAATTTGAATGCAGTTTGATTAAAAATTGTTTTTTATGGAATATAATTTGATTAAAGCTTGATTCGAAATTGATTTTATTAAAAAGAAATTTGAAAGCAAATCAATTGGTCGAGTTCATTTTTAACTTTTGAATTAAATTAGTTTTCAAATTCACACATTAGTTCAGAAACCATAATCGTAAATTAACGCTCTAGGAGGATATATCTCAAAATTATTGAATAACCTCGAAGTATCTTGAAAATCTCAACGCTACGATACAATATTGGCAAGTGGATGACTGAAATGTCCCGAATAATATCTAATTTTGCTATTTTTCACACCATTGATCGTCAATAATCTAAAACTGTAATACAGCCAAAGTAAATTAATAAAGCGGAGAAAATTTCGAAAATTCCCAAAAAGATTTTCGATATTCTATGGATTTTTGAGCTTTTTTGAGATATGTTTGCACACCATTGCTTTGATTGATTTTCGACGGTTATGAGAGGTTATATTTCAAATATATTGAGTTTTTCGTAATTCCAATGTCCGAACCAGGACATTGAAATTTTCGATATTCGATTAACTAACGCTTAATCGAACGAAACAGGAATGTGTACCTTTTGCGGCCCAGGAACAATATATTTTAGAATTTGTCAAAATTTTAAAATTTGTATTAAATTCCTCCAGATTTTTTGATTACTTCAAAAATCAGACGTATCAAGTCGATATGGTTCATCTATTGTGACCTCCTCAGCTGCACGAATATCAATTTTAATTAAAATTATCTAATATTTAAATCGAACAATAAGAGTATAATGAATTAAAATAAAATTTTTTAATTAGAACAAGTTTAACATTTCCTTTGTGGTATGGTGTGACCCCATAAAGTCTATTATGTCTCGATTCTATTGCTGCTTCGTTTCATATATTTTATTATGAATTGTAATGCATGAAATGAAAAGACGCCTATTTGTCGTTACCAATTTCATTTCATTTATACAAATGTTGTATACTTATGTATGAGTGTTAAAAAACACAGAGATCTTATGATATTTCGGTTTATTAATGTTTATTTACTTTTTCCGGAAATTTAACTTGTAATTATTATCCAGATGGTTAATATATACAACATACAATAAAGAAATTGGGTCGAGCGAGAGATTTGATTAGAAGAATTGATTAATTGTTGTGAGTGACATATAAAATAAAATAAAAATTGTTGCATGCGCGCGTGTGCTATAGCTGCTGCATTGTTACTCTATTCCGCAGTTCACGCTTCAAGGTGAATTTATTATACGATTCATGTTCGACAGATCTATAAAAATAATAAATATTGATTGATGACGGAAAAAATGCAACAACAACAACAACAATAACAACACAACAATATTGTGAAAAATGTATTTTTATTTTGATGCAATTATATTCAATTAAAATTATTTTTATGCGCTGGCTGGCAGATATAGACGTTGCAGCATTGCAATTTTTTTACATCATATAGTAGATACGATATAGACAACCAATTCTTATCGTTATGGGAATATAATATAAACAAAGATTAAATTGTGCTATTAAGAAATTGATGGAATGGGGCGGGGCGGGGCTCAAAGGGAATTTATTGTTTGTGCTTTGTATGCGATGAGAATTTTTGTAATCAGAATAATTACTTATACTGAAATGTAATAAAATAATGTATGGGGCAGATGGTTAACGCAATTAACGGCCATTCGATGTTATTTATATTGTATAATGATAGTGCGTGATTTATGGGACTGTTCATCGTTGTTCTAACATTTATAATTAACCCTAAACCTCTTAACATAATATGTACATGTAATTAAAAAATAAAAAAATTTCACTCTTTTCTCGTAAAGTTAGTGAAACACACGAAAATTAAAAAACTTAGAGACTCTTAGGCTCTTGTTAAATGGTTTAGGGTTAAAATGCTTGTATATATCTTTGATTCGTTTCATCAATCTTCCTCGAAATATCTATGTATACTTATTCTAATTTATCGATACAAAGAAATCTTCACATTTTGTAACAACAACAAAAAACCTTTCAAAGGCAGATGTTGAATTAATGTTACACATTTGACAGGTGCTAATGCTGTAAGAGTTAAATCAACAATTTAACAACCTTAAAATAACTCAAGTCGTGAACGTGCGATATAATGGAAATTATGGAGAAAATTTAGTTTATTATTTAGAGCAGCGGTTCTCTAACTTTACAATAAGTAGTACAGACCCGGAATTCTGTTCAAATTACTGTGAAATTTTGCTCAAAACCATTTTAAATTGATTCGAATTCTAATTTGTTAAAATATAATATGAATAGTTTATATGTATGTCAAATTCAAACGCAAATTTATTTATTTTAAATCTGACTTAAAAAAGAATTTCAAGTTTACTTCAAATCTAATTTCAAATAGATGTTGCCCGTAATGTTATATAATTTTGAATGTACATTCGTTCAAATAAACTCGATTTTTTATACAATTTCCGCAAAAGACACCTTTCAAACTGCAATGAGACTTACAAAATTGAATATCAATTGAACCAAAATAGTCAGTACTACTCAAACTTCCTAATATGCAATTCTAATTAAATATCTTAAATTTTTTTCAAAACTGTTTTGATGCAACTTTTATTCAAACTTGTAAAAATGTAAACACAATTCAAATTAATTGTTTAACTTAAATTAAGTCAAACATAAATGAAACTGCATTAAATTTTATTTTAATAAATTATGAATAAAAAAATTTATTTCTAATTTTGATTGTGTTCAGTTTTAAGTCAAATTGTCTTGATTTTCGACCTCTGTGCGCTTCGCTTAGCCAAATTTAATATTCTAAAATACATTTTTGGGATTCAATTAAACGCAAACTTGTAAGTTTAAAATCTAATCAAATTCAAATAATAAATGCTTTCAAACTATTTGAATTAAAAAAAAAAAAAAAAATTTTTTTCAAACTCTAGCTTTGTCCGAATTTCGATTTTTTTTTTACTATGCTAACTTTACTGAATACAGTTCTAAATCTTTGAAAACCCTAATCAAATTTCTTTCAAACAAGTTGTATATTCTAATCAAACTTAAATTTTTTATTCGATTCTAAATAAACTTGAATTTATTAAATAAAAAAATTTAAATTGGTTTGATTAAAAATTTGACAGGTATCAATAGAATTTGGAAAAACATTCTGCTCACATCGTGCCTTAATTCAAATTAAATTTGATTAGAGCATATTTTGATATTGAATTTTTGAAAAATAAAAAAATTTAAATTGGTTTGATTAAAAATTTGACAGGTATCAATAGAATTTGGAAAAACATTCTGCTCACATCGTGCCTTAATTCAAATTAAATTTGATTAGAGCATATTTTGATATTGAATTTTTTGTAGCACAAATTTTCTTTTAACATTTTTCAAGCTTTTATAAAATTCTTCTTACATTTGTATTCATTAAATATTTAATTATGGGCAGGTCAAGCTACTGTCAAACTCCGATGACTCGCCGACTTCTTTAATATTTAGACTAGAATCAAATAATAGTTGTAATTTGATTTGAAATTTATATTTTTTATATTTTACTCATAGAACTTATGGCCAAAAAAATAATTTGATTAAAGAATGGGAAACTCAAAATTTGATCAGTTCTGACAATTATTATGAATTTTAGTGAGGTTTCAAAATATCTACTCGTAAAATTATTCAAACCCTAACCAAATTTCTTTTAATCAAGCTCAAATATACTTATATTCGATTCTAAATAAACTTGAATAAAATTTGACTGCTCCGATCAAGCGAATTTCATTAGAATTTGAAATAAATATTTTGTTCAAATCGTATTTTTAAATCAAATATTAAATTTTTTCTCAAATACTAACATAATTCGATTCAAATTTAATACGGTGAGTTGACGTTCAGAATTCATGTGGAGGAGTTTGACTTCATAATAGCTGATATCGTTGGACTTTGAACCCAATTTATTTTAAATTTTGTCAATTTTACTGCATTTGAAAACTAATTCAATTCAAAAGTTAACAATGTACTCGACAATAATAAAATCAATTTCGACTCAAGTTTTATTTAAATTTTATTCCAATAAAAATAGTTTGTGGTCAAACTGTATTTATATTTTTACTTTCACTTTTTTACTTTGTAAATGTTAGTGGATTTGAAAATTAATTAAATTAAAAAATTAACAATGTACTTGACATTCAATATGTCGAGTACGTTGTTAATTTTTGAATTGAATTAGTTTTCAAATTCACTCAAATTTACAAATTTAGAATAAAACAAAAAACTCCTGTTTTAATAAAATCAATTTCGAATCAAGCTTTAATCAAATTATATTCTATAAAAAACAATTTTTAATCAAACTGCATTCAAATTTTACACTTTCATAATTCAATTCAAATTTAATTTGGTGAGTTGACGTTCAGAAGTTATGTGAAAAAGTTTGATTCTAAAATGGCTGATATCGTTGAACTTTGATCCACATTTATTTTAAATTTGTAAATTTGAGTGAATTTGAAAACTAATTTAATTCAAAAGTTAAAAGTTAAAAATGAACTCGATTTGCTTCCAAATTTCTTTTAAATAAAATCAATTTCGACTCAAGCTTTATTTAAATTATATTCAATAAAAAACAATTTCTAATCAAACTATATTCAAATTTCATATTGTCATACTTCGATTCAAATTTAATACGGTGTATTAACGTTCAGAATTTATTTGAAAAAGTTTATTCCATAATGACTGTTATCCTTGAACTTTGATCCAAATTTATTTTAAATTTGTAAATTTGAGTGAATTTGAAAACTAATTCAACTCAAAAGTATATACTCGACTTATTGTATTGTTTTCAAATTTGTTTTTAATAAAATCAATTTCGACTCAAACTGTCTTCAAATTTTTTTTGGTGTAATGGGAATTTGTAATGGGTAATTTGATATGGTGAATTAACGTTCAGAATTTATGTGAAGCAGTTTGTGTTAATATTAGATAATTTTAATTAAAATTGATATTCGTGCAGCTGAGGAGGTCACAATAGATGAACCTTATCGACTTGATACGTCTGATTTTTGAAGTAATCAAAAAATCTGGGAGAATTTAATACAAAATTTAAAATTTTGACAAATTCTGAAGTATATTGTTCCTGGGCCGCAAAAGGTACACATTCCCGTTTCGTTCGATTAAGCGTTAGTTAATCGAATATCGAAAATTTCAATGTCCTGATTCGGACATTGGAATTATGAAAAACTCAATATATTTGAAATATTCTCGAAATAATCTCGAAATAATCTCGAATAACCTCTCATAACCGTCGAAAATCAATCAAAGCAAAAGTGTGTAAACATATCTCAAAAAAGCTCAAAAATCCATAGAATATCGAAAATCTTTCTGGGAATCAAATCAAATTAGATATTATTCGGGACATTTCAGTCATCCACTTGCCAATATTGTATCGTAGCGTTGAGATTTTTAAGATACTTCGAGGTTATTCGATAATTTTGAGATATATCCTCCTATAGCGTTAATTTACGATTATGGTTTCTGGATATTATTAGTAGACAGTAGAGGCACAAGTAAATAGAGGTTATTGAAGGTTTTAAGATAATTTGGAGAGATTGAAATTTTTTTTCGAAATTGCCGTAGTTGGTTTCACGATATCAAAATTATCAATAATATTCGAAAGAAGCTTTTAAGGTTTTTTGAAATTTACTTGGCTTTGATTTGCTTAGCATTAGAGTTATAGATTACTGACGATTTTTAAGAACGATGTTTAGAAATATTCAAAGTTATCCCAGAATTACAGATTTCTCGATATTTTCAGGATTATTTGAAAATATTTCAGATTTTTGACGTTATTTCGAAATTATTCACGGTGTTTTAAGTTTTTAGAAATTGCAGATTATTTTAGATGTTCAATTCGAAGTTTTTTGAAAATGCTTAAGCTTTTCGTAAAGTTTTCGAAATCCGAAATTATTGAGACTTTTAAGATTAAAAATTTGGCGATTTTGAGATATATTTACAAGATTTGTTTGACATTATTTCCCTCAGCATTAATTTATAATATATTATATAACTTGGGGGCCAATATTGTGTAGCTGTGATTAGCACACCGTTGCGTTAGTTAATTTTCGAGAATTATTAGAAATTATTCGAGACTATTTTTGAGATTAATCGATATTTTCGAGCATAGAGTTCAAATGAGCTTTCAAAATTTTTCGAAATATTGGGAGTTGGTTTTCACGATATTGACTTGATTATTTTTGAGATTATTGGAAAGAGAGATTTCGACTTTTGACGTTTCTTAGCAAAGCTTATTTCAGGATGTCGAAGATTTTTGATATTATAGATTTTAACATCAAGCGTTGGGTTCAGCTTAGCGTTAGCAAAGCGATTCGGTGGTAAAGCAAAATTATTTCAACGTGGCTTTGATTTGCAAAATGATTGAATGCGATTTGCATAACTTTAACATGTCTAAGAGCTGAAACAGATTATTTGAGATTTTTGGACCTTTCGAGGTTATTTAAGATGATTTTTGAGATTATTCAACCTTTTCACAAAATTAAGCAAAGAAAATTTCAGGATGTCGACTTTTTCGGTTTTATTTGCTTATAACTTGATGTTTGGTTAATCGCGCTGAATTCCTTTGCGTTGAAATTCAAGGCATATCTCAGACTTTAGAGACATTTCATGATCATGACATTTACATTATCCGAAATTTTGAAGACTTAAGTTTTAATTAAATATTGTTCGGAATTTTTGTTTGATTTTAAATTAATTTAAAGGCATCCCAATATCAGTAAAGCTTTAGACACACATGTTGCAGATTAATTGAAATTTTTGATCTTCTGAAGAATATTCAAGAGAGACTTCAACTTTGGACCTTTCCTAAATTAAGCGGAACCATACCAAGAAATTGAGATTCTCGATGTTATTTAAACACAAATAATATCGAAAATCTCGATGTCGTGGAACGACCTCGCATAATTTCGAAAAACTGTGTGCTAATCGAAGCCACAACAAATCTCGAAAAAGCTCATAAAACGGTAGCATATCGACAATTTCGTCTGAGTATATTCTAGATTTGCTCGGCTTTAATTTGCTTAGTGTTAAAGTTCTCATATTAGAAATTATTCCAGAATTATAGATTGTGTTTGTCAAAATTTTCGACATTTTTCGAAATTTTGAAGATTTCTCGAAATTTTCCTGATTATTTGAAAATATTTAAGATTTTTATGATTAATGGGGTGAAAATTAGCAAAATTAGATATTCGGCATAATTTAGTCGTCTCTGACTAATGTTGTGTCGCTTTGAGATTATAGACTACTCCAGGTTACTTTAAAGATTAATCGACATTTGGTTTTATTTCCGCGTTTATTTCAACATCATTTTTTCACATCCTTCGTCAAATTTTGTGAGCTGCTTCCAATGTGTTTGGAAATAAATTTGCATTTTGTAAATAATTGTCATGATCAAACTTTTAATTTTACTGCCGATGGTAATCGTCGTCAAAATCTGCTGGCCCTTGGCACTGTTTTGAGCTAACAAAAGCGTAACGCAAAAATCCACAAGTGCCAAAGATTCGGCATCGTTGATCGATAATTTATACTGAGCATTTTCGAGAAGTCAGCATTTTTTGTGGAACACAATTTTATTCAAGAGCCATAGTTGTTGATGGAAATAAAAGGTCGATTATTTTGTTTGCCGTAAAATAGCGTTTGAATCTTAAATAAGACCATGTTGAAGAAGCAAAATTGGGTGATATGGCCGCAGCATAGTTTTAGTTAGTTTTACTAGCACAGACACAATTTTTTGTTAACTTAATTTATGTGGTTGTTGCTTTGTTGATTATAATTTATAGAAAATGCTTTGAATGAATTATTATGTAGCATCGAATCAGATGAAAAATTGTGAACAGAACCATCTCAGATTTCTTGACGGGAGAAGTGTATTCAACAAATTTGGGGATGAAACTTTAGTAAAAGTCTGCCATAGACAGAACCCTATGAGTCTCCTTTTCGATGGAGTAGCACGCGGTGGGGTTATTCTGTGTTATGCTAAGTTGAAAACCATGGATATTCCGAATATACCAGAATATTTTCCATAAATCTCGAAAAACTCGAATAATTTCTAAGAAACAAGAATGTTTTTCGAATAATTTCAACAATATCGAAAAATTCTGGAAAATATCAAATCTTTTGAAAGTTTGAAACAAAACCGAGCGATAGGCTGCGAGCAAAATAAGAACAAAACCAAAACTAGAATACATGGGAAATCGGAACTAGTTTCGGATAATTTCAAAAATGTCGAACGAACAATATCATGTATGTACATACTTCGAACGGGCTAAATACTTCTCCAATAAAATCAGACAATCGATTAAATTCGGCAATCTCAAAGATACACGAATAATGACGATTATTCGGATAAGTTTCTAAATTTCCCACTACTCAACTCCTTGCGATCGGGAAATGAAATCAGAAGCCTATCTGGGGACTTATAAAATAGGTGAAATAAGTTATTGGAATTAAGTTACTTCTCGATTTTGTGTCGATTTAACCATTTTTGGGTCACGTGAGCCAGAAATTTTTTTTTTTGAACTGGTGTCTGGCGGCCTAAAGGTTCGGAGGTCTATTTGCAAAATTATTTGTACACTATCTAAATAAAATGAAAAACCCCAGTGAATTTTAGCGGAAAGGGGTCCCGTTCAGTGACATTTTATCATCTCGAGAATTAAAGTATTAAAGAAACTCGACTATCTATTTACCGATGAAACTCGAGATATTTGAACGAAATGGATTTCTTAAAAGACTTTATGATAAAGTTTCGGAATTTGGCCAACTGGAATAACACCTGGCTATTTTTCAATCCATTTTAACTGGTTGAACTGAAACAAATATGTAACCACGTTGTTCCTGTACATTGTTGACGTAGTTATTTAAAATTCCACCTTCAGTATACTTCTTGACTTAGTAGCACACATCCAGGCGAATTTAACTAAAACAACATTTTTTGGTTCATTAATGTCATTTTCGATTGACCAAAAAAACTAAACTTAGTGCAAAAAATACTAAACTCGATCGTGTTTTAGTTAGTTTAGGTGAGTTTAGTTTTTTTTTTGCACTGAGATTAGTTTTTGCAGCAATTTTTATACACTCTTTCGAAAAAATCGGTTTTTGGCCTGGAATATAAGCAAAAGGAATACCAAAAATATTGTTTTGTTCTGTAAAATAGAAGCGGATATCATGTCCGTCTAAATCTTATAAAAAAAATATTTCTAGATCGTAAAACAAAGTCGTGTGTCGGGCACAACTTCAAGTCTTTTGAAATATTTTAAAATCTTAATAAATTCGAAGATAGAAAACTCTCAAAAATCTAATTATAAAGGAAATAAAAGGAAAGCAATATACGCAATATTCATATGTATAAACTATAAATATTTCCCAATAATCTCGAAAAATTTACAAAATTCATGAAAATAACAAAAAATCTTGAATATTCGAATTAACTTTAATTCCCGTAAAATCAGGCATTTCAAAGCTAAGTCCAAAAAATTGCCATACAAAATTTCGATGATTTCGAAAATGTCCCAAACCTAGGAAATTTCATATTAAACTCAAACCATTTCGATAAACCTCAAAAAATTCGAATAATCTCTAAGAAAGTCGAATGTTCACGAACAATTTCATTATACTTCGAAAATATCGAATTATCTGTAAGTCTGCAACTTAAATTTAGAAATCGCACGAAAATTTCGAAAATATCGAGTAATCTATCGAGTAAACTCGAAATATCGTAAATTTCTAACAATCTTTTCAAACTCTACCAAATTCACAAAAATAATGAAAAATTTGAGAATTTGGATTTCGTAAAATCAAGCAAATCAAAGCTAAGCCCAATAGATTGTCATAAGAAATTCGGAAAAAATCAAAAATCTCGAAAAATTTCGAACAAAAATCTTGAAAATCTAGGTAATTTCGAAATTAAACTCGAATAATTTCGATGAACCTCAAAAAAAACTGGAAAACATCGAATCGTCTGTAAAATCTAGAAAACTCATAAACATTTCGAAACTCATAAACATTTCGTGAAAATTCGGTGCTGCAAAAAATATGTAAAACGGAACTCGGCAAAAAAATGCCCTAGCAGGGTAAAAATCCGATCTGGTGAATTCATCATGAAACGCTGAATGTGATTCTGGGTACGAAATCTACAAACGTTAATGGTTAACCATATATTGGGCATTCAAACAAAAACCAACATACTTCAATGTGAACGTCTGTCAATTATAATACAACCAGAAATAAAATAAACATTCCAAATTTATTTACCTCTACATAAAACCTATCTAGGTGTTCCTAAGCTGTCCAAACCTAGTCTAAGGGTCAACAAATTATCCATAAACTTGTTCAAGAAAATCAACAGTATTTTAAAAGCTTATTTTCCGTTTGACAAAACGCATCAGCATTTTAAAAATTAATAAAAAATTCTAACCACGAAAAGCTTGCATATTTTTATAATATCATGAACCGTAGATTTGGTTGGTAGGGTATTCTGTTCTTAAGCTGTCATCCAATTAACGGGCGCGGCTTAAAAAACTATTTTTATACTTTCTTAATAAAATGAGAGATTCCAATTAATTTTGGCGTAAATCGCAGGTTATGCTATTTCTTAACCGATAATAACGACATTCTGGTCATTCTGGATATGCGAACGAAGTCGATTTCTACAAAGATATTTTGATAAAATCGAATATAAGCTAGAGGAATGCTAGAAATATTGTTTTGTTCTATGAAATTTTAAATCTTGCAAACAAAATATTTCTAGGTCGTAAAACAAATTCTTGTATCGGCCACGCTTTTAATCTGTTAACTGAATTCTATGAATATCATATCAACTATTTAATTTCGAGTCTTTTAAAATCTTTTAAAATTTCTAGACGCATTTCATGTAATTCTCAGATTTGTTGAAATGAACGTAAAATTCTAAATTTCGAGTTTTCAAAAGGCTAATTTTCGAAAATTTCACAAAAAATAATTGTCCGTTGATGGGGTAATGCACTAAGCAAAATTTTATTAATTTTGAAAATTTTTAATCTTCTGAAATATTTATAAAATCTTAATCAATTCAAAATATTCTAGAAAACAATCAAACGTAAGTTTGAACGTAATATTCTTACTTCATACGAAATTCGGAAAATTTCGTTGATATCTAAAATGTCATGAACCTAGGAAATTTCGAATTAAACTGTATCTGTACGACTTTCAGAAAAATCGCTTGCAAATTTCAAAAAATAAAAAAGATTCTTTAACATCTTGCAACTCACGCCCCAATCTAACCCATGATATTGTCGATTAATCTCAAAAAATCTTGAAAATCTACAAAATTCACTAAAATAACGAAAAATTTTGAGAATTTCAATAACCTTTAATTCCGTAAAATCAAGCAAATCAAAGCTAAGCTCAATAAATTGTCATACAAAATTCAGAAAATATCGAAAATCTCCAAAAATTTCGAATGATCTGCAAAATCTTGAAAACCTAGGAAATTTCGAAATTAAACTCGAATAATTTGAATAAGCCGTGAAAAATTTGAGTAAAGAAAACTGAATGTTCCCGAGCGATTTTATTATACTGTCGAAAAAGCTGGAAACTATTGAATCATCTGTAAGTATGTAAGAAATATCTAGAAAATAATACAAAAGCCTGAAAATTCGTGAAATTATAGAGTTTTTTGTGAAAGTCGATTACCATCAAAAAATTTAACCGTCGGTGCTGCAAAAATATACAGAACAAAGCTAGGAAAAAATGCGACCTCGTGAATTCATCAAGAAATTCTTGAACGTAATTCTGGGCAATTTAAACAGTCAACAAAAAATGGTCGCGATGTAGTCTGCATTTTAAGGGGATACTGAAAAGTACAAAGTATGGTGAAGGAGGACTACCTAATATTACCCTGGAATACTGGGTCATTTGCGGTTTGTGCCACTTGATAAAGTGCGATCAAAAAATTATCTAAATGTACCAAAAAAAATTAAAATCGGCCATCAAAGTGTTCGTGAGCTGCCCAAATTACCTAATGCATTTTTGTAAAGTACATATACTCGTAGGAACATCATTTGATCCAAACGACTTATTTTAATAAAATCCATGAGATTATCTTCGACGAACACTTCAATAGCCGAGTTTGATTTTAACGAGATAATTTCTTCATGCAACAGCCTGTCATTTAATGCTCATGCTTAATGGAAAGTTTTCACATTTTTTGCGATTTTCGAACAACTAGGCATACCGCCCGAACAACTAGACATACGCCAAACAGCTTTATTCAATTCCGCGACCTATTTCTACAGACGGTCAGTATACAACCACAATCATCATGGGAGCCGATGTGAAATGGAAAACCTTCTCAAGACTATCTAACGTGTTGGAACTTCTATGATATGGGCCACCGGTATCAAGATTGTCTGATTGTGCTTCAACATTTGTTCTGTTATGGTTGTGGAAAAAGTGGGATAATCAAACCACAAAATCTTGAGTGGCAGAAATTTTTTTTAAAATACACACATATAGCGACCCAAGAGCACGCAGCTAGTTGGAACCTCCACCCCCAACACATTTTCTCTCCGCCTCAACAAACTTCGTTTGAGAATATTCTGGCAACTTCCGCATATCTAGTGAACAGCACATAGGTCGAACAACTCTGGTTGAATATCGTATTGATGTTAGAAACAGCCTTCAGATCAAGTAACGTCACTAAGCTGTCTCTCCTGCTTTCGAAAGCTGTTGTATAAGGAATTAGACCATATGCTAAGTTAATAGAGGAGAATATGAGTTCCTGAGATTCAATAAAAATTAATGCAGTAACCAAGAAGGACGCTTATCTGCTGCCTTTGATAAACGAATTTCTTGGTTGACTAACAGAGACATCGGTGATAGATCTCAAAGATGCCTTTTGGCAAATACCGCTTTAGACAAAGGTTCAATCAAAAGATAAAACGACCTTCATAGTGCTAGGGCGCCCACATTGTAAGTGGTGCCAAATCTGCTAGACGACCATTTCATCGTCTATCTTGACGATTTACCGAATACCTCAAACTACTAAATATTGTCGGTAAACAGTTAACGGGAAAATACTCGAGTGTTTAACATCTGTTCAACATCAGTTATCACCCATCACTGAAAACCTTAAGTGGTTGATGTCTCAAACCGACCTAAATGGAAGATTGAAACGCTGAAACCTGAAATTACCGGCTTTTGATGTTGAGAGACAACAGCAGCGCAGTACACAGAATATTGTGCCAGATACTCTTTCACGCATATACTGTGATTTGAATATCAATTCGAACTTGTGTCAGATAGATCTTTTATCTAGTTCTTTCGAGGATCTCGATTACCATCTTTACATCAAAATAGGATTCAAAACAGATGCAGAATTGTCGGATATTCCTTTATCGAAATGACGGACTCCATAATAAAGGAGCACCATAATGTTTCACTTAACAGCACACGAAGGCATATTAAAGACTTTGGAAGGAATCCAGAATCTCTAGTATTGGGCCGGAATGCTTCAAAAAATTTATGATTTTGTAAATAAATGCGAAATTTGTAAGAAGTCTAAAGCTGCTAATTCGTTATCTAAACCACCTTTTGGTTGTACCAAGTTTATTGAGCGGTCATGGCAAAAACTTTATATTGTTCTAATTAATCCGTATCCATTTATGAGGTCATATTTTCGTTGCTGAGATCCATTGACGGGGAGTAGAAATTATAATTAAGCCGGATCTAAATGGAGGAACATCTAACATTGATGAGGTGCTGTTAATTATGTTGACGATCGCTTGCTATATACTCCATTATAAATGAGCTCATCTGCTAAAAATCGAGAGTTTAGCATGGAGATGATTTTCGTGAATTCTTCCATCTTAGTAATAAAATTCAATGTTGGCCCGATTTGGTTATTTGCAGATATCGTATAAAATTGGTGGTAGTACTGTTGGAAATGTCTTGATCGGGAGATGCAAAAAACGTCTTGTCTTTTTCACTAAGGTTAGGTGAACTTTTATTTTTCGCAGCAGGATATAATCTGAAGAAAGTGTCCTGTGGAGAGTCTCGATCTAGGTCGGCCAGGAAGGTGCCGTGTAACATTGTAAAGGTCTACAGAACGTAACAATTTTAGTAACAAATCTAGAACTTTTCCAACCCTCTTATTAATAATCACCACAATGAGGTGCAAATAATTTTTTTGTCACTCGAACATACCGTGTTATATTTCGTTGAAGTGGTCTTAAAGAAATGAACACTTTTATTTCTTGAACCTTAGTTGACAGATTTACCGTTTTGGTGCTTGAATTGATATTGTTGTAAACGCCTTGATCAAAGTTTTCTAGTTTATTCAAAACGGATGGGATTTCAAAGCAGGAATAACTAATTTTTCTTTTTCGTTACAGAACCAGAGTTGTTTCACGATACACGCTCCAATGAACCGTATCACTTAAGTGCACAATGGACAACGGGGAGTCACATCATTAAAACCATTTTATCGGACAACTGACCAGGGCTCATATCTAATGAGTTCATATAATTTTGCAAGCTAAATTCAATCACTCATTGATGGTCGTACCGTTTCATCCACACTCAAAAGGTCAAATTGAGCGTTTTGTTAGAACATTAAAAACTGCGTTTCCAAAATAATGTCGAAGGAGGAAGAGTCAACTGTTCTTATATTGATCCAATCACGCAACACTCACCAGCTGAACTGTTTGATGGGAGGCAAACTCGAAATCTACCCTCCATTCTTCTACCAAATGTACAACATCAATTCAAATGGATTAAATGCCAAGTAATAAAAAAGATGGGACGCAAAATGTTTCTGATCGAGACGGAAACCAAAGTTTGGAGAAGACATCAAAACCAGATTCGTTACAGATAACTTAATCAAAATCCTATTTCATATTTCAGACAAGGACACAATTTTGAAGTCTCATTGATAGTCGGATATTTTACCTTCTGGTAGAAATCATCATTGCCGGATAGTCACCAATAATCTATATGCCATCTATAAGGTTAACAGGGTTGGTCTCAATCAACAAAGCTATTGTTGGACCTTAGTACCATTATCAATCATCAAAGCTCTAGTAGACCTTAGTTTGATTTCAAGCATCCATTAGCCTTGATCAATTTACGAAAGTTCCAAATTATATTTTGGTTGCATTCTTAAAATGACTTTGTGTATGATTTGTTATTTTTACCTTTATTTCATCATTATATCGATAATGTCGATTACAATCCTAAATTATTTTGCAACTCAAAATAAAAATCGGAATATTAATCTAAGACTTGATTTTATGCGACCTGGAACGTAAAAATTCTTGTGATCCGAGAAAAATTTCGTTAATTTAAAATCGATTCTAGAATAACGGTTCGAGACTGGCAGGAGATACTTAAGAATGTCTCAATCTGCACATGTTGTTCCATAATTTAGGGTTGGGCTCTCATAACAAATTTTCAGATATATTACCGAAATTAATGAACACTTACACTTTCCAAAATGACACGAATCTCAGAAGTAGGATGGAAACAGGACACATTAAGCTTTCCAAATCTGTGCTTGTTGTTCGGACTGGGGTTGCACTCTGATGACGAATTTTCAAATACTATCAAAATTTTCGAATATTTGGAAAACATGATTCTCCACTTTGCTAAATAACACGAACCTCAGATATTGGTGCATACACACCATATAGGATGGAAAGAGGATACATCAGGCTTTCCAAATCTATACGTTTTAGTCCATAATTTAGATGTAAAAATGGTTGAGAATATGGAAAAGACGAGTCTACGCTTTCATGGAAATATTAAAACGGGTTTACACTTTGCTAAATAACACAAATCTCAGAGATTCGGTTATATGAACAACATATATCATGGAAATAAGACACATTGGGTTTTCCAAATCAGTACAAGTTATCCTTAATTAAGGGTTGGGCTCTGAAAATACATTTTTAAATATTACCAAAATTATCGAATATGTGGATTTATGTAGATAAGATTCTACGTTTTGCTAGATCACACAAACGTCAGAGAATGGTGCATACATACAGTCCTAACCAAAATTATTTGTACCTGCTAAATTTTTGATGCAACGAAACTCAAATAACTTTAAAAATTATATAAATAATAAACTTTTTGAAAACATTAATTTTAATTCAATAAATTTAATTACCCTGCTTTACATTTCAATTAAAATTTATTTTTAATTTTACTTCTAGGAGAAATTACGGTTAATTTAGTTTTTGCCAAAATTATTTGTGTAAGTTGAAAAAATCAAAATAAAATAGTAAATCAATTAAATTTAAGATTATTTTTGGCTAATTAAATAATGATATAGTCACTCATGTTTTGTAAGCAGATGGTCAGTTTTTGTTTATTCTGCAAACCATCTCGCAAGTGGTTCAAAAATTTGTTGTTAATATCACCTAGAATCTCATCCCACTCGGTTTTCTTGGCACCCTGTTACAAATTTTTGTAACAAATTTTCCGCAAGTTTGAATCGAAACCCTACCCTGGCCGAGACAAATAATTTTATTCAAGATTTTTGTATAATTTCACGGTAATGATTCTTCTTATGTATTGGACCATTATCGTGCTAAAGAGCAAATTGGGGACCGACTAGTTTATCATCAACCAGGAAAGTTACTTTATTATATAAAACGCAATTGAACATTCTCCTTGAATAGTTCAGTTTTTACAGCCGTTGTAACCTTTTATTTGTTAATCCACACTAATTGATGATCTATGTTTATGTAATAATAAAAGTATTTCCAATATTATCAAATTAAGACAAAACTCACTAATTTATGCATAAAACAGTTTTCCATAATTAAATGGGCTTATCTCTACAACTGTTCAAGGCCATAGTTCAATTTTGATTTATTTCATGAGGTAACATCCCTAGTTGACGATAAACTAGTTGGTCCTCAATTTGCTCTTCAGTGCAATAATTCTACCTTACATAAGAAGAGTCATTGCTACGAAATTATACAAAAATCTTGAATATAATTATTTGTCTTGGCCAGGGCACGGTTGCGATTTAAACTTGCGGAGGTTTAAATTAAAGTGTGAGATATTTATGATCTAAAAATACCAAAAATTTGTAGCAGGGTGCCCAGAAAACTAAGCGGGATAAGATTCTAAGTGATGTTAATAACAAATTTTTGAACCAATTGCGAGATGTTTTGCAGAATAAATAAAAACTGACCATCTGCAAACAAAACATGAGTGACTATATCATTATTTAATTAGTCAAAAATAATCTTAAATTTAATTGATTTACTATTTTAATTTGATTTTTTCAACATTATACAAATAATTTTGACAAAAACTAAATTAACCGTAATTTCTCCTAGAAGTAAAATTAAAAAAAAATTTTGATTGAAATGTAAAGCAGGGTAATTAAATTTATTGAATTAAAATTAATGTTTTCAAAAAGTTTATTATTTATATAATTTTTAAAGTTATTTGCGTTTCGTTGCATCAAAAATTTAGCAGGTACAAATAATTTTGGTTTGGACTGTATTATATAGGATGGGAAAAGGTCACATCAGGGTTTCCAAATCTCAACGTGTTATTCCATAATTTAGTGGTCCGCTCTGGTGACAAATTTTCAAATTTATTGAAAAGTTTTAGATTTGCCTAATGCGCCTAATGATAATCTCAGATATAGATGTGTAATTCAATGGAATTTACAATCAAATATTTTAACATTGAGATATTAGAACATTAGGGCGTATTAAGCCGCTGCTTTTTATGACATTACACTTTATCAATGGCTTAGAACGTAATTTTGTTAATTTTTTACCAATAACTGTGTATATAATTTAAAAATTTTAATAATCCAAACGGTTTATTAATATGGCTATTGACTTAAAACCAAAATTAGTAAAATCTCAACGAATCAAAGAAACAGAAATATTTACAATCAATCAAACTATTTCGTAAAACATAAATCCAGTTAAAACGGGTATCCCAAATTAAAATTTTATATTCACAAATCTACAAGAAAACTAGAAATATGTAAATATCACGACAAAGAAAGTTCGCACAGCGGACATCAACCTTTCTATCTAAACATGTTAGTCTAACCTTTCACAATACCCATTAATAATTACAAGTATTTCACAAAATAACACGCCAACAACGATGATATTATACGTTATAGTAAATATCAATATCGAAAACTTTCATACACACAAATAGTTGTAGACAAAAACACAACTTTCATCATGCTTCAAACCGAATAAAGTTCATAAACCGCGTGCGAGCGTACATCTTTATATACAAATAAAGTTAATGACATCTTCAATATTATTCCCGCCATTAATTGTGGGCATCTATCATCAATAACATCCGATCATCAATTTTAAGAACTTTCCATTTTACATTATAAAATAAACATTTTCGTTTTCATTTTCAAAATTTCACTTTAGGCTGTGTCATGTTTATGGTCAAAATGCGATTGATATCTTAATGATGCGCGATTTAATTTAAAAAAAAAATAAAAAGAAGAATGACACCATACACACAATAGTGCTGGCGTCTAATTAAATTTCTAATTTTGGGAAGACGTTTTTTTCGTTTTTTTTGTTTGTTTTTTCAAAATCAAGTTGAAAAGGTTAGAAATTATGCGGAAACAATGATTACAATGATGAGAAAAATGTTGACTTGATGTGAACTTGTCTTAAAGTTAATTAGTTTTAAGTAAAAGTAATTTTTTTGAGTGTACACGCACGTAGCTATAAATCAGGTAAATATCACCCTATTTCCATTCTCCTTGCACATGCTAAATCAACAATTTCTTTAAAAACGTAACGTATTATATGTACATACAACCAACAAGGTCACACGTAATAAATAAATCGCGTAAATTTAGAACAATTAAAAAAAAAAAACTTTGAATATTAATAAGATTCAATATAATTATTACTTGTATTATAATCTTATATAATTATTGTGTGCGCGTAATAAAATCTTGTTTAAACCGTGTACCCCACAAATCAAAGATGGGATCACTTTTTTTTGTTTTCCATCCAACAAAATTTGTGACCCAGATTTGTGGTTGGGTAATTATATGAATTATTATTTCCCGTGGGGTTGTCAAAGGTTAAATTGAATTTTATAAAATAAACTAAACTAAACTCTAACTTCTGTATGATTATTAGTTTTTATAAAATAAATAAAATTTTGTAGATCTATCGATCTATAATCGCTTTTGTTTAATATTCCATTTCACAATCATAAAGATCATTCGTGTAGCACCTTTCACAGAGACGGGGATGTTCAAATACACGATTTTTTTATGATTATTATCGTACGCGATCAAGGTACTTAAAACTTGGTAATACAATTTTTTACATACAGTTTCATTAATCAGTGCTAGATTTGACGCATTTCACTTATCGGTCATTTATAAAACTTCAAAATATTTATAAAATAAATCATGTCGTGGCTTTACAATGTATAGCATGACGGAAATCAATGGCACTCCTACATAATCTCATGCTAGATTCAAATTTAATTTAATTTTAATTACTCTTTGTCACAAAACGAGATAATTAAAAAACGTGAACTAGTTGCACGCCACAATAAAGTCATGACCGACGGGTATTCACAATTAAACGGTGATTAGGTAACGTTTATAAGTGACCGAAAAAATCGAGAAGGTCAATAAAACAAAAATTTATTTTCAATAAATTAAATAGGAAGTTGTTAACATTGGTATAATTGCATTGTATAATTGAAGTATTTAAAGTGTCCTTCATTTGGTTCCATTTCATTATAAATAAGAGAATGTAAATAGCACACAGATAAGCGCGCCCTATCACATCTCTATCTCTAGCCTTAACCACGTTTTTATGTTTAGCCAACCACAAAATCACACACCAAAAAAATGTAACAGAAAATTTAGCAACAGATATGAATTTCGCAAAACCTAACGGGATCTACAATTATAGTGTTGATTTACAACTAAAATGACGGAAATAAACACAATTATATGGTCGCCCAACGGTTCACAAGAGGTTAATGTAATTTCAAAACAACAACATTAATATTATGATGCCGTAAGACGTCGGTCGACGACTAATCTTTTCTTTCAGAAGACAAGACGATTGATTGTGTATGTTGACAAATAAATGCAAAATACCAAAAATCCGAGGTGACTCGTACACAATTTATAAATGAATCATCTCCAAATACGGTTATTTATAACGTGGTCGCACAAATATCGTAAAGAAAACCAAAATTTCGCTTTTTATTTATAATTTACCATAATCATTTCCATCGTGATCTTAAAACTAGTAAATTAATTTAGTAAACAAATTTTCATGATCACTTTCATGGGTGTACATAAACAAAGGTAGCAACTATATCTATATAGTGACACACTTTTTTATTTAATTTCTTTTCTTCTATTTAACTTGGCACACTGTATCTTAATAAATATAAACTATGCACTACACTATTCTGCACTGTATACAATTTGCCACACACATTAAAGCGTTCCAACTTATAAATTCTTTTCGTTGCAAAACAAAAAAATCACATTTTCATTTCACTTTTCATATTTTTAAGCTAAAAGCCCAATTCACTTTTAATTTAAAAACCATACATACACACACAATAAACACATACACAAAATAAATGTTAAACAAACAAAAAAGAAACAAAAAAAATGCGCGCGCAACAACGACTTAACAACTCAAAGATCTGAACGCGACTAACAAAAAAACAAAAAAAAAACACAACAAACAAAAGACGACTACAAAAAAAACCATATGATCAAACGTGATCGTATATTTTATTCAAACAATTGAGCGCATGTATATTATAAGAAAACTTAAAGATTTTTTTGTTTGTTCGCCGCTCGCTCTCTGTGTCGTGTAAAATATATACAAAGAAATTGGATCAAATCGGTTGTGTGTGCGAGCGCGTCGCGATCAACAAAAAAAAAAAACAAAAAAAAAATGGAGAATTTTGTTTTTATACAACAAAATAAATGAAAGAGAATGTATTTGCAAATAAATTGCATTTGTGTATGGTGTGCGAGGTTGCCCATTTAAAATGCAATGAACTTTTGTATGCGTCTTCTATAATAAACAGAGATCTTCTTCCATCAACTGGTAATAATGAGACACAAAAAAAAAAATGTTCTGCAATTTAATCTACAAAAAAAAAAAAAAATCTTCATCTATAGGTATACCATAAAAGTGTTTTCTTTACTAATTTGTATGTCTTATTGTTCTTCGTGCAATTCATCTTAAATTTCTTGACGACGAAAGGTATGCTTACTACAGATAGAAGGTAAAATAATTGTTGCTAACCCTAGATAGGGCATAACTATATAATTTAATATAACACACAATACTTAACTGCGGCCTTATACAAATTTGCTTGTAGTTACCTGAAAGTAAACAAAACAAAAACAACAATTAATGATTTATTTCTATTAATTAAATTATTGATATTAGTGTGTGTGTGTGTGTGTGTGTGTGTGTGTGTGTGTGTGTGTGTGTGTGTGTGTGTGTGTGTGTGGCGGCCTGTCATTAATAAAATATAAAAATATTTAATATATATAGGACAAACAGGAAGAAGTTCAATATACGACAAACAGGAAGACAACAATTGTAGTGTTTTTTTATTCGCTCCGGATAGCTGCTATCGAGAGCCGTCATATGAAAAGTGGCTCCGGATAGCGCTCCGTATAAATAGGTAGAGCCAAATATTTTTTATATCAAGTTTTCACTAAACAATTGAATTAAAAATGATAGTTTGATGTTAAATAAGTTTAGTTTACCAATAAATAGCACGTCAAATTTAAATTTAGGCGTATAAAAATGACGGCTCTCGATAGCAGCTATCCGGAGCGAATAAAAAAACACTACAAATATTTTTTTGCAGATGTCTTTTAATTTACAGTGAAACTTCTTTAAGCCGACCACCTTGCGTACCAAAGAAATGCGGTATTTTCGAGAGGTGGTCGTTTTAGAGAAATACAACAAAAAACGCATGAATATGTATATACGAGTAAGTAAATGTTTTATGTATAACTGACTATGCTTTATAATTTATATTTGTAGAATTCGTTCTCACTCATAAAAAATGATTTAACAACTTTCCATTTCCTAAATTAAGGGCCAATTGTTTAAGACCCGCTAATGCTTCCAAGCTCTTATTCATATGGGTCGGTTATACTGCTATATAGTATTGGTTTCTTCATTGATTTCCCCGCAATAAAGTGTTCAACAAACATTTTGACCCCTATTTAATAGTTCGGCCTCCCAGTCATTGTTCTCTCAGGATGGACATTCAAGATCTAATTCGACGTCGATTCCAAAATCGAATTCTAAATTTCCGAGATAGAGATTACATCATTTTGTAGTTTTATATTTTTATTTAAGTTTGTGTCAACATTGGAACTCGATCATTGGAAATCATCCAAAATTATCAGAAGTATCCATTCTCAAGATTATTGTCCTAAGCATTTGTCGCCAATAATGCTGGTGAATTTTTTTTTTTTTAGAAATTCTTCAAAAACGGAACTGATAGGTTACAACGTATTGGCCGTTTTGACGAGTTGATTACAAGGAGTTTCTCTTTTTGCCCAATGGCATTGACACATATCATTACGGTATTATGTTGCTTACATTTTTTGGAACCATGTGCATTTGTTCTTTAAGCGATAAATGATTTAGTAGGCAGCTCTCTTTAAAATAGACCAGTTTCGTCGAGATTACAGATGTCTTTTGAGCCACAACCTTCAATCATTGAAAGCAATCGCGCAATCCAATAAGATATAATCTTAACACCGACAGATGCACTTTCCCCATTCAAGGCTCTAAACACAATATGAGGCAACAAGCACAATTGAGCAGTGCATATGCAGTGCATATGTTGTACATAGAGAGAAGAAACCGTGAATTTTGTTTCTCGTTGAATTTCATTTCTCGAGAATTCGAGAATTTTGAAATTTTTTCACGATTAATCTCGGGAAATTACGGGAAGTTTTGCATTTTTCATATTACTAAAATTCTATCAAAAAAAAACTTCTATTGCATTAAGTTATTTCAGCTTTCATTGAGTTGAAGTACAGGCCAAAGAGCACAAAGAGCATTTTTGTTACATTGACGTTGATTCATAATATTTCGAAATTCAGGGCGGGCCATAGGGGGTTTGGCAGATGAGAAGCACCCGTGTCCCTGACTGATGGAGTCTCGTGTAATTTGACAAGCCAAGAAATACCGTGGTTTGCACAAGTACTTACAGCAGTGAAAATTTGAAACATACCATAAAACCTAAAGAAAATTGGCATCAGGATCATCTATTCAGCAAAATAGCATCGCCAATTCTAATAACCACTGATAAAATAAATTTTCCTCAGGTAGTACGGAAAATGTCTGTTTGTTGTTATTGCTGGTAGACCTGGGGCCTAACTATGCAATTCGATGACTATTTTCGACGGCTGTCGTTTTGTATTAAAAAGTACAGGAAGAAAAAGGAAAACAATAACTATTCACCTTCTTATACAAAACGATAGCCGTGGAAAATAGTCATCGAATTGCATAGTTAAGCCTCTGTACTTAGATAAAGTCGCATTTCACCACTTTTTAGCAAAACAAAATATAAAATTTGCATTCGGGTCACTTGATGGAGATGGCCGGTCCTATACTCTCTATAGGGTTAGTAAAAAAATGCATATACATAGCCTTGTTTACGAGATAAATAACTACACTTCCATTTTTTCATTAATTCGAATTTAGTTTGAATAATTTTAAGTTTTTACTTCAAATTTAGAGTCAACTAAACATGGACTTAAAAGAAAATTGATTCCTTAATCCAATGATGTCAGATTATGGTTTCATCGAACTTTTATTTTTTAGATGTTGGTAAAAAATAAATGAGGTTTTGTTACTGTAACGGTCGTGACTTTAACGTATAGTAAGCAAATAACCGACTTTTGATAGTTTTTCTTTAAATTAACCGATTAATCGAGATTAGCCAATTTTTTTTTTTTTTGATGTCTATTTAAGCATATTGCGATGAAATACATCAAATAATTAGACAAAAGCTAGCACGCGGTTGTCAAAATCCGTTCCTCACCTATAAACTCAGTTGAGGAAGATAAATTACCAAACTTCCAAAAAATACAAGTTACTTGCATTTGCATGTCAATCGAACTAAAATCAGACTGGACCAAACAGACAATTGAGAATATCAAAGAGTTTTAAAGAGAATATGGATGATGACAATGAATGGCGATGTAAACTTTAGATTTACCAAAGTGCTAAGAAGCAACCAATCATCGTTTAGATAAAATTTCGAGCAAAAGTAAATGTGGATTTAACATCATATTTTCTTTTCACTATAAATTAGTCAATGCAAGCTGACATTTTTGTTAACCTTAATCGAATTTGTGTCATCTATTAAGGAGCATCGAAATAAGGTCGCAGGAATTAATGTCATAAAAAATTGGAATTAGAATCGGGACAAATTGGAATTAAACTCGATTTTCTAGTTTCATTTCACAAAATGTAGAATTAAACCAGGATGAAAAATTGAAATACTAGGAAAATCGGATTCTGGGGTTCCGCGGTTTATTCCGTGATTGGATTTTGTGGTTTAATGTTTTCCATTCAACAATAAATTTTCATTTTCCAGAGAACATAATATGTTTCCTAGTTTATTACGCAACAAAAATGGAACTAAGCTCGTTTTTTGAGTTTAATTCCATTTTTTACGCATATTTTCCGACTTTGGTTCCACTTTTCCTAGAAATTGAAGTCACTCCAACTCCAAACAAATTTTGCGACTTTAATTCCATTTTATTTACGAGTTTAATCACAGCGACTTAATTTCGGGGATCCTTTAGTTATACGCAATGATAACCATTTTTTATAAACACACTGTCCCAGATACGAACCAGTACGAACATATTTCACGAGAAACAAGAATTCCCGAAAGTAATTTACGAAATTTACAAATTCGTATAAAGTCTCGAGAATTCTCAAAGAGAGTAATTCCCAATCGCAATCTCAATATAGTTGATTGCATACCTGCGTTTGTAATTGAAGTTAATCGTATAGTAGAGTATTGTAGTATTCGTGTGAATAATTAGGAAGTTTTCGTATATGTACGTATGTGTATTATTTATTATTTTTTAATATGGTCGTGTTAGGGGGCAGTACATCTTCACCATTGCACGAAGTAGTAATGGTCGTGGTCAGGTCGGGGAGGTGGTCTTTTAAGATAGATGATTTTACTAGACAGAGAAGTTGTTTTACAATAAAATGGTATTTTCAAGAGGTGGTCTTTTTCAAGGGGTGGTCGTCTTTGGAAGTTTCACTGTAATTAAAATTAGTGATCAGTGTATTAATCACAGAAAAAAATGATAGAATCCTCCTGTTATATGTTACAGATAGATACATCTACAAAATTTAGAGTTCAGATAGGATGTTCCATTTAATTCTAAGAACCTAATACCAAGCAAAAAACTTTTGCAATCTCTATGACCTAAGAGTAACTTAACCATATTCACTGTAGAAAAAATGTCTGTACTAAGATTTACCTTTTCCTTTACGTTACAAGCAACAAAAATAGTAAGAGAATCGGAAGAAAACTGAGAAATAAACTATCTCTCAAGTTAAAAACTGTAATGCAAAAGATCATAGAATAGCGTGCCGTTTGCAAGAAACGTTTTTGATAAAGTCAGCCGAAAATTACCATGGATGCAATAGTGTTGAATACTTGTTCAATAGTCATATGTGGAATCGAAATTATTTTTAAATTGGAATAAAATTAGCCTCAAAAGTGTTATGACCGAAGATGGATCAAAAGGAGTCTCGAGGAAGCAAACTTAGAAGCGATATTTTGACAGATAGACGTGAATAACGGCCGTCAATTTGAAATCTCTGAAGAAATTACTACCTGAGCGCAAGTGGAGCACCCTTTTACAATCAAAACTACACTCGTTGGAATATCATCAAGTTCTCAAGTGGGAGGCTGCCCAACATGCAAATTCTCGAGTAATATTCAGACGGTTCAGTACGTCTGACAACTAAAAGGTGGTACAAAAATCTCATTTTTTTTTTTTAAATGGACTTACCTGGGTTTTCCACTGTATTCTCAAAAGGTGGTAAACAATATTTTAACCCCCTTAAATCGAGGGGATAGGCACCTCGGATCCGACCCGAGTATAAAATTAATTTCATTTAACCATTTATCAAAACTCATTCCCTTCAAAAGTATTTAACAAAAATGGAAATTTTATAAAACATTTATTTGGGGCACCTAGATCCAGCGGCTCGACCCCTCCGAAAATAATATGAAAATCGGCTGATAAATAAAAGATGATTCCAAAATCTAATCTTTTATATACGTTTCTCCCATATACCGGTACCGACCCATCGAATCCGTGTATACAATTGATTTAATTCAACCATTTATCTAAATTCAGTCCCGTAATTTAGAAAAACAAAAATTTAAATTTTACAAAAAATTGTTCGGGAGATCTAGATCCAGATACTGGACCCCTTCGAAAATACTACGAAACCCCAACGCAAGTGATGAAAGTTGGAATCTGCTTGGATGAACGATGAAAAGCATACAATATATCGTCGCTCTCAAATTATCGAATGTGAAAAAATTAATTTTTTATATTCGCTATTTAGCTCTAGAATTGGGCGTGATACAGTGGCAAATCGTAGAATTTTTTAGCTTTAATAGAATCATAGATAATGGTTCTGGCAAATTTTCGAATATGTTGCGCTTTTTTTCAATGTCACTATATGTCAAATTATCGAATATTTTTTGTCATCCTACAAATTTTTCAGATTCGATAGTTTGAGGTGGTAGCGACGACATCGTGTTGATGAGACAAGGAAAACTTCTTTCGTGGAAGTTATGGGCCCCTAGTAATAGTTAAAAACATTTGTTTCAAAAAATATTAAACGACTTGTCACTTAATTTCCCGTTCCATTGGGTATCTACTCACAAGTACTTCCAAGTATCTAGCAAATTTTGCCCATTGGAGACAGCTATTATCAAAACGTAAAAAATCTCGAACAATATAAAAAACTTTCGAAAAATATCGAAAAAATTCTAAATGCCATCTATTGGAATTTCCGCAACTAAAATCCACCTAGCGGGAATTTTATGCGTAACTACTTCTGTTTTCTACACCATCTTATGAGGATGAGTAGCTGTGAGTAAGTACGAGTACTAGCGAGTACTTTATTACCGTGAATGGGAGACAGCTTCCAAAAATTTAATTTTTGCTCAATATTGTGAAAGGAAACAGAGAATTGGACATGAACACCATGAGCAGCATCTGAGCGTGCAAAAAATTTGATTATTCGGAAAGAAATTATGATTGATTCAGCAACTATTTGATCAAATTTATGAAAATTTTCGGCAAAGTACTTTGCTTCGATGGAACCAATATTATAAGTCCTTCCGACCTCCACACCTCCACTCCCAAAAAATAATTGAAGATACTTATCGGATGGATAAGTAAGTAGAGCTACGAAGAGAGGTGCCTTAATAATAAGTTTCTGTGCCTGGTCCGGATTATGAAATCCATCATGGAATTTTAACAAAATTCGTTCATTTTTACAAATATCGGTATCATAAACATCGCTTACGCGGTAAACTTCCATAAAAAAAACATCCTGTAGACAATATACGAGGGGACTAACAAAAGTTCGCTTAGTTGGTGACTCTTAAATCTTTTTTTAAAAAACTAAAAATACCAAATCCTTTGCAATGGTTTTATGAGACTTCTTCCAAAATTTCATAACGATCGGTTAAAATGGAGACGAGAAAACGCAAAATAGCTGAGGATGGATCAGACGAAATTTCACTATGTGATTCTCTTCGGTTTTCGGCGTAAACTAAAGTCACTACAAATATTCAATGAATGCCAAATTACATATGGAACGATTGCACCGTTTCTACAGACTATTTTCAAGTGGTTCCGAAGATTCCAGACGGGACATTTTTCTGTAGAGGGCGAGCCCCGAGAAGGTCGACCAAAATCTTCCACTGATGACGGCACTGTGGCTCTGGTGAAGTCCAAATTTGACGAAGATCCACGATTGATACAAGAAATTATTGCTGATGAATTGGCCTTGAATGCCATGGCTGTATCGCTAATATTAAGTAATCATCTGGAATGCACGAGGAAATCTGCTCTATGGGTTCCACGAATTTTAAATGAGGCTCAAAAAGAGGCTAGAGTGCATTTTGCTAAATTTTTCTTAAATAAATTCGAAAATGGGCAGTTTAGCAACTTTAGTAAAGTCGTTACTGGTGACGAATTCTGGTTCTATAAGTACGATCCGGAAAACAAACAGCAGTCTATGGTATGGAGCTCAACAGGAGCAAACCCACCCGTAAAAGCTAAGCAACAAAAGTAATGATGTCAGTTTACCTCACCCGATCAAAAATTGTAGCTGCTATTCCCCTGGAAAAGGGTCAGCCGGTAACTGCAAAATGGTACACCGAAGACTGCTTACCAAAAGTTTTCAAAAATTTGTTGGAAAACCGGAAGAAAGAGGATTTACGGCGCTACTTTTTACATCATGACAACGGGCCAACTCACGCTGCTAAAATAACGAGTAACTTTATTGCGACCTCTAGCATCGAAGAAATACGACCAGCACCATATTCCCTGGATCTAGCACCTTGTGATTTTTGCTTATTTCCAAAAATTAAAGAAAATTTGAGGGGAAAGGTCTTTAACAGTAACGCGGAGATAATTGATGCGGTTAATGCTAAACTTGATAAGCTTAAAAAGCAAGATTTAGAAGACTGTTTTGAGAAGTGCATCTATAGGCTTAAGAAATGCATTGAAATCAATGGCGATTATGTAGAGAAGATAAAAAAGACAGAATAAGAATAAATACGAAACACAATCTTTTGTTTTTTTTTCTGGTCAACTAAACGAACTTTTGTTAGTCCCCTCATATAATGGACGATTTTGATGAACAAGCTAGATAGAAGTACAAAGAAAATAAAAATTAGATGCAACGTAAATTAACATGTTTAAGTTAATTAAAGTTAGCTGGTCGCGATTAAGCACCATTTTGATACAAATAAAAAAATAATTAACACAAGTCAATCGTAACACAAATTTGTTTTCTTTGTTAATTATTTTGACAACACCGTAGCAAAATATACAGCAACTTAGAAAAATGTACACTGAACCAAAATTTGCTCAATATTTTTATCGAGCGATATATTGTAATTGTAACGCATCAAAATAAATTCCCAACCCAACGCCTATCACTTCAGATAAACGTCTCTCAAATTTAGAGACGGCAGTTATGGCGATTAAGCAAACACTCGCCAACGAAATCATTTGAAAAACAAAATTTTTTCAATATAAAATCAAATGATCTAGTTTTATCGGCTGCAAACGGTTCCATCATCAATACATACGGAACCAAATTACTCCAAGTAAATATCGGACTCAAACGAACCTTCACGCATGCATTTATGATTGCTGACGAGAATCGCCCGATCATTGGAGCCGATTTTCTGGCAAAATTTGGCCTATTAGTCGACCTCAAGCGTAAACGGCTGGTTGATTCAGCGACTCAGCTGTCAATCAATGCCGTCATGGTGCAAACCACCATACCTACGCCTATTCATTTCACAGTCGACAACGGCTACGGTAAATTAGTCAAACAATTTCCGTCTTTAACAGCCGAGCCAAATTACAAGTTACCAGTAAAACATAACGTGGTACATCATATAGTCACTGCAGGTCATTTACCTGTTTCAAGACCACGGAGACTAGATCAAGTGCGTCATAAAGCAGCACTAACGGAATTCCAACATATGGTGGAATTAGGGATTTTTGGATCGATACCCGATACCCCACATTCAAAATTTTTCAATTTCAAATGTTAATTTTGCCTATTCGAATTCACACGAATGCCATTTGGACTACGCAATGCCGCCCACACGTTTCAGAGTTTCATGAACGAAGTCGTTCGTGGACTTGATTTCGTCTTCGTCTACATAGACGACATTCTTGTTGCATCTCAATCTGAGGAACAACACAAACTGCACTTGGAACAACACAAACTGCACTTGGAACAACTATTCCAAAAGTTAGTGGAGTTTGATGTTCATAGCAAGACTTCCAAATGCGTATTTGGAGCAACTGCACTTGATTTCCTCAGTCACAAGATCACTCCTGATGGTATTATACCATCAGATGAACAAATCAAGGCAATCTCAGACTTCCCAGCTCCTCAAATAATCAGGCATATTCAGCTGTTCATCGGCATGGTCAATTATTACCACCGATTTTTCCCTAAACTTGCTGAAATTTTGACTCCAATCCACATTCACTTGGCAGACTTACATAGAAAACCCAAGATATCCAAGAACTTCTCTTGGCCTGATGAATGCCATCATGCATTCACGACACTTAAGAATGAATTAGCCAAAATCACACTGCTTGTCTCAGCATTACAACAGATGCATCAAACACTGCTGTCGGAGCAGTGTTACAACAATTTAATAATGAGCATTGGGAACCCCTGGGATTCTTTTCAAAGAAATTATCGGATGCCGAAAAAAAATATTCCGCATTCGATCGGGAATTACTAGCAATATATCTAGCAGGTAAACAATTTAGATATTTTGTCGAAGGTCGGAACTTCACTATTTATACCGACCACAAACCTCTGACGAATGCTATTCAGTCAAAAAATGAACGTAATCCAAGGCAGGCAAGACACTTGGATTACGCATTAGTCAATTCACCACGGACATCCAGTATGTGCATGGAAGTGACAATGTGGTCGCAGACACACTTTCGCGTACCACCGACAACGAACAGGCCGCAATCGAGACCCACTTCGATTATCAAAAAATTATTAAATATCAAAAAGCTGACTTAGAACATCAGTATTTACTTTCTGGTTCCGGACGTCACACTTGTTCTTCATACAAGCTTGAGCTTTTCAAACTACCTGGCCTCGAGGTTTACTGCGAAATTTTCTACAGGCAACAATCGCCCGTACATCGCAGAACCACTACGTCGAAGCATCTTCGACGCATTGCACAAGATTTCACATCCTGGTGTCCGTGCAACTCGAAAATTGATTACAGCTCGTTACTTTTGGCTTAGTATAACCAAGGACGAAACCCAGTGGGCGAACTCCTGTTTATCCTGCCAAAAATCAAAAGTTCAACGCCACACAATTTCACCTCATGGACAATTCGAAATTCCACCTGGTCGATTTGAGCACATCCATATAGATATAGTAGGACCACTTCCTCCATCTAATGGATTTCAATATCTTCTCACCTGTGCCGATCGCTTCACCCGTTAGCCCGAAGCATACTGCATGACCAATATGTCAGCAGCAACAATTGCCACAATATTCGTTAATAATTACGTGTCACGATTCGGAGTTCCTCCCAATATAACCACAGATCAAGGAACACAATTTGAATCCAAGGTTTTTACCGAGTTAACAAAACTCCTTGGCTCACAACGGTGTAAGACACAGTGGTTGACCAACTGCAAAAAACCATGCAGAACCTCATTCCAACTTCGCCTCGTTCGACAAAACAAGATAATATCTTTGTCCCCAAATCATTGGACAATTGCGATTTTGTTTTCATTCGAACAAGTAATACGCCACCTTCGGAAACAATTCATCGTTTCAATTAATGGTAAAAATCAAACCATTTCAATTGATCGACTCAAACCGGCATACGGCATAGACAATTCACCTGATCAAATATCAGGCATTGTCAAACACAAAGCCGTACACTTTGCCGAATAGTTTCACATTCTCAAAGGAGGGGATATTCACTTGCAGGGGAGTCCTGTAGCGACTCACAATATATTCGTTTCTACAATATATTGTAATTGTAACGCATCAAAATAAATTCCAAATAATTCTAAAATTATTTGGTAGCGCAAATTCAATCAACCCAGCGCCATATCAACTGCGTGCACAACCACCGTCATTTCTGACATTATTGTCATCATTAACGCCGCACGTCGACAAACACCAAAAACACAAAATAAATAACTTTTACGTGCGTTCGCTTTTTACATCGGCTGACTTAGTCTCTCTCGTACGTTCAAAATATAAACGTCTACACCGTGAACTTAACTATTAAGTCAATAAAATTAAATTATATAAATTTCTAATTAAGAAATAGTGAAAACCCAAATTGGGTATAATAAAATTTGTAATTTTGTGAACAAGTATTTGCGTGTTTTATTGAAGTACAAGAAATCTTAACACACATTCCAATAATTTCAAACGAATACCTTTTGCTAAAATAGTCGAAATAGGTTTTCTCAGCTTTGACCTTAATTCCGTTTCACACAAAAGAAATTCAGACCAAAACCACGTGGTTAAAGAAACTTAAAATCATACAAACACTAATAAATCCGAAAATCGTCAAAACGATGGATAATTTCGAATAATCTCAAGCATCTCTCGGATCATTTCGAATAATCTCGAATATTTTCAGAAACTTCGGAAACGGTGAATTATTTCAGACAAATTATTCAATTCCAAATCAAAGGGGCTAAATCGTGAATAATATCAAAATATTGGGCAATACTATTTTACCTACCTAAATTAAAGGTAATCTTGAATAAACTGTTATTTCGAAAAGATTAACCGCATGCTAAGCAAATCAGGAATGAAACCGAAAAAATAGTCGAAAATCTCGAATAATCTCGAAAACTTGAGTTAAAGCTTAAGTTACGTAAGCATACATTTTTCTTGAATTTCGCCAACATTAGAGTCGTTGCGGCCCCCATCAAGGCTTAAGGCGTAGATAATTTGATTTATTATTCAGTTTTAAGCATTTTCCATTTGATCCCTATAGCTCCTAATAATTTGGTGTGGCCTATTAAGCTAAAATCAATTGAAAAAATTTCAGAAACAACACGATTGAAGGGACGAACTTGACAAATTATATCAACAAGTTGATGAATAAACATCTTCCTGCAACTCAGATCTTATAAAGTTTAAGTTTGGAAAACATTTAATCGGAATTATGAAATTGTTCTAAAATGTGATTAAATTGTTTGGAAGTGACTCGATAAAACCTACGTTTGACAGGTAAGTATATACATTTTCATGTAAATTTAATTAAAGATTTGGTCAAAATTAAAATTTTAGATTGTTTACAAAATTAAAAGAAAATTTAAAATTTTGTTTAATTTTAAATTCAAAGGTTTATAAATTATTTTTCAGGAATAAACGTGACTGTAACAAGGATTCCTAACTAATCTGAAATTGAGGATAACCTTCAATCGGGAATGGTAGAACCGATTTTATGAATCGTCTTGATATAGTTGCAAGTTATCAAAGCTGCGCTATGATACGGAATTGCGCGAATAACTAAGGCATTTGTTAGAATCACAAATGACCATTCGTTCTTAGATGAAGAAGTTATTAAACCAATACATCCCCAGTCGGAGGAGAAAATGTGCCACAGAGTTGTTGTTGCAAGAAATTTTAAACTCATACGGTTTGCACCAAATGATCAAGAATTATTTGGTCTACGAGTGCCAACACATAAAACAATTTTAATTTCTTCATTAATATTCTAAAAATTATTTGTCGTATGACTGACTTTGAATATAATCACATACGGACACACAACCCTCTTTAGAGGTAAAACTTCAGAAATTGATGTTGATTTCAGTCAAAAACTTCCCCAATTATTGCAAGAGGCTAATAAATGGATATTATCGAATGGTGCATCAAGGCAACTATAGAATTCAATTTAAATTATGAAGCCTTCGTGCTTTATAGTCCTCCCTGTCATAAAACCTAAATGTCTAATTAGATTGAAACTCTTGGATCAGAATTTATTCTAGTTGAAATAAGTTTTGGAAATGGTTGAAGCTTAAATTCTAATTTTGGTATTTTTGGTAATTATTAAAATTATTTGTTAAAAGCAAGAACCTTGCTTAAGGAGCAACCCTTAAATGAGCAAATCTACCCTTGCCACTACACATGGTTTAGTAAATTTTCAAGGCTAAACCATTTTGCTAAATCGTGAAATATACGTTCGAAATATTTTTATCGTGACTGAAAAACAAAGTAACCGAAATAAATTGACTAAATACTCTTCGAGCAGAACTAACCGATATTTTGTATTCACAAACATATAATTTAATATTCATCTAGAAGTTTGCTTATGTAGACTTTTTCCCTATCCACAATATTTGAAGGTTATACCAACAATTCTGTTCAAAACATAAAGTTAAACGATAAAACTTCTTATATACAGTGCGCGACTTTCAATTTTATATTATAAAATATGTGCACAAAGAAAACCATAAAAAAATGATTAAAAGCTGATACTCTATATAACATAAAATAGAATTATAAACCGCGAGACATACTCGTATAAGATGTTACAATTTTCCAAGATAAATTTTGACATCGACTAGGAGGGTGCGGAGTACAGTAAAAACCACTTCCGTTCCACTCTATACATATCTACATCAATATAATATGTATACAGAACGATTAAGGTTGTTAATAAAAGTCGATAAAATGAGGCCCATCAGGGGTCGTCTATAATTTATATAATAACCTTATAAATTCGATAATTGGTCTCGAATTACGTGATAAGAATTTTCTGAATTTTCCATCGCACATACCTTTATAAATATTTTATATACGTAATTAAATAACAATAATAATTTTCTAGATAATTTTCCGCAGAATTGTTTATTGTATGATTTTTAGAATAGCTTTTATGTATACTCAAGGAACCTTGAATCGTTTGTTGAATGTTACTTTTCAGATTGAATACAACATATATACGTATAAGATGTAATTTAATATCTATACAGATAAACAGCCATTCACTTAACTACATAAAAAAAAACCTGATGAATGGGCTATGACTATGCAACAATATTAATATAGAAAGGATTTAAAAAAAAAAATAAAAAGTCAGGTTCGTCGTTTCTCCACCCAAAAAATCATTGAAATCTTTCGTTTGAGTTTTTTTTTTCTATATTAATCAAACGATTTCTTTTTAAACACGCCATACTAATAAATCATTCTAATTTCGCAAAACTCGTTTATTTGCATATAAACGTTAATTATATTCCTTACAACAAATTTATATTAATCGATCAACATTTTCCAAGCGCACACATTGACATGCGCGCGCGCGATATACAAAGAAAATCAAATATTGAATTGTAATGAAAGTGAAGATGCGCGAAATTTTTACAACACATAAATAAAAATAATAAGCTGGTTCTTGGAAAATATTTCCACAACATTATTATATCTTATATGTATAGATATGTTTATAGAAAACCCACCTCCTGCGCGTTGAGATTTATGTATCAAACATTTTTGCTGCTGCGATGCCTATAACCAAACAGCATTTTGTAATACAATTTTAACCTTCAGTCAGCTTAACAAGATAAATTTTCTCATAATAATCTCGGTATATTATGTGTATAGAGGCGATTTGATTGATTGCCAATAACAAATTATTTTTTATCTGCAAGCGATTTGGTTTTATGTAAATTATGTATTTTTAAAAATTAAAAGTGAAATATGTAGTTGGATTAGAGTACAAAACGTAAACATTTAGGCGACGCTTACTTACAAATATTTTATACCAATCAGTTTATTATTTCCCCTAAATGTAGTCTATTTAATAATGTATTGGCTTTTATACAGTACGAGTTAATTAATCGGACATTCTGGTTAAAAAAACCATTGGCGAAGTAATTTTCTTTCAAAATTAATTTAAATAAAATAATCAATCGGGAATTTGTCAATAAAACACAAAATATTTATTATTCATTCAAATTTTTTTTATCGCCTTCAAAGCGGGCTCCTTCCGAAATAATATACTTATGCCAAAGAATTCCGGAGTCGGCTTCAGCGCTCGCCACGAATTCCCTTTTAAATCTTCTATCGACTGAAAATGGATGGCTCGAACTGGTAATTTGAGTTTTGGAAAGAAAAAAAATTCAGCCGGAGCTGAAATCAGGTGAATACGGTGGTTGTTCGATGATATTTGTTGCGTTTTTGGCCAGCAATTCGTTCACAATGATAGCCTTGTGAGATGGTGCGTTGTCGTAGTGTAAAATCCATAATTTGCCCTCTCAAACACTGCATAACACCCAGATAATATTCTTTATTTACCTTCTGACCTTCTGTACAATTATCGCCTTACTTATCAACTGCGCCATAGTTGATCCCGCCAAACTATGCGCACACCATAGCTCATAAATTGGAATCTATCCATAATTGGTGACAAACGACGTGATTTTTTCAAGTGTAATTATCAAATAACATTTTATAGTGAGTGATTTCGACAGTGCGCAATTTTTAAGTGCATTTTCTTCGCATATTAAGTGTATACAGTACGAACACGCGGTAACGAAGCAAGTAACGGTAAAAACACGCGGTAGCATAGGCAAGCGGAATCGGTTAGTTGATAAAATAGTATTAATTATCAAACTATATATACTTTTGTTGTCGGTCGACAAATACGAAATAACGATTAATTTTTTGTCAATTTATACCGATTCAATTCATAACAAAATATGTCTGACGACGACGAAAAAAACGTTCACATAACAAACAGCGGTGAAATAGCACGAGTGTCTATTAAAGTGCCACCATTTTGGGTGGAGTGCCCCGAAATTTGGTTTGCCCAAGTAGAGGCGCAATTCGAGACATGCAAAGTGACAAGTGATGCTACGAAATTTAACATATTCGTGGGCGGTGTCGAAAGCCACGTATTAGCGCAGGTATCAGAGGCCATATTAAATCCACCTGCTCAAGGAAAATACGACAATTTTAAAAAATGTGTTTTGGAGGTATATAGTGTCTCCGAGCAACGAAAAATGCGAAAACTCTTATCAGGTGCCGAACTGGGTGATCGGAAACCTTCAGACCTTTTGAACGAGTTAACGAAGGTGGCTGGCGCAAAAATCGGTAAAGATTTTCTTCGAAGCATCTGGCTGGAACGACTTCCACCACAAGTACGAGCGATTTTGTCAACGAGTGAGGTTACACTTAAAACAATGGCGACATTAGCAGATCGAATCATGGACGCAGCTGGTTCCTCTTCCGTTTTTATGGTCAATGAAGAAGGGCCGCCGTCAAATGCGTCCAATCAAGTGGAAAAACTGACACAGATGGTAAGCAATATCGAGAGACGAATCGAGATGATGGACTTACATTACCGGCAACAACGGGCCAGATCACGAGGCCGATCGCAAAATCGTCAGCAATCGCGTAGTCAATCACGAACGCCTAGCCAGGATGAATTATGTTGGTACCGTCAAACCTACGGAGACAAAGTAGCTAAATGTCGAGAGCCTTGTTCTAAAAGACAGGCGCCTAACGTAACCATTCCAAAAAACTAATAGGCCAGTCGCCTAATACAGGCGACGCGGTCGTACAATAGCGCGACTTATCGCTATTGATAATTTAACAAAGTCGAAATTCTTAGTCGAGACAGGCGCGGATGTTTCAGTGCTTCCACCTACGATCAGCGAACGGCAAAAACCTCCAGCAGCGACAAAACTATTTGCAGCTAACGGTAGCGAAAATAAAACATATGGCACTAAACGTCTGACTCACTTATTGCGTCTACGAAGAAGTTTCACCTGGGATTTCATTATAGCAGACGTTACTACATCGATTATCGCAGCTGATTTTTTACGCCATTTCGAACTCTTGGTGGACACCAAAAACGGTCAGCTGATCGACAGCCTGACCAAATTGTCAGTCAAGGCAGTTCAACAAAAGACAGGTGAGCAAACTTTGAAAACCTATGATATTAATTCCGAGTTTGCAGATTTATTGCACGAATTCCTCGACGTAACTGCGTCCACGAATACTAAGAAAGGCAAAGTTAGTACGACGACTCACCACATCCCAACGACAGGTCAGCGAGTCTGTGCCAAAGCACGAAAGCTGTCGCCCGAAAAACTTAAGGCTGCTCAAAATGAATTCCAATTTCTAATGGATCAGGGGATAATTCGCAATTCCAAAAGTAATTGGTCAAGTTCTGGTGACATCTAACGGTATTAAGCCATTACCAGAAAAAGTACAAGTCATTGACAACTTCCCGAAACCGAAGACAGCGCAACAACTGAAAAGATTTCTACTTCTTCTTCTTTCTTCTTCTTCAGATGACACTGCAGAAACTAATAGTTGGCAACAAAAAGAATGACAAGACCGAGATTCCATGGACAGACGAATGAACAACCGCATTTCAGAATTTCAAAAGCGATATACGAAACGCAACATTGCTTGCACATCCGAAACCGAATTCCAAATTATAACTTTACGTCGACGCATCAGATGTGGCTACAGGCGCGGTCCTTCATCAACAAGATGAAGCAGGATTTATCCAACCGTTGGGTTTCTACTCAAAAAAGTTAACAGAGTGTCAGCAGAGATATTCTACGTACGATCGCGAACTTCTAGCGATGTACCAAGCAGTAAAACACATTCAACATATGGTTGAAGGACGAAATTTCTGCATTTATACGGACCATAAACCATTGGTTTTCATGTTTCGTCAGAAACTAGAGAAGGCATCACCGCGACAGGTCCATCATATCGATTACATCGGGCAGTTTACAAACAAAATTTTGCACGTCGCTGGCAAAGATAATGCAGTAGCGGATCTACCGTCATGAATCGAGATGATTGATAATAGCGATATTATCGATTTCAACGCAATTGCAAATGAGCAAAAAGAGGATCCCGAATTAAAAACCTTATTGGCAGGTAATAATTCTAATCGTGTTCTAAAGTATTTTGCCATTCCAGGATCTAATGAAACACTGTGCTGTGATGCAACCTACCAGTTAATCAGACCATTTGTACCCAAAAGGTTCAGGACTCTGATACTAACCCGACTTCACGGTTTAGCACATGCAGGCATTAGAGCAACGAACAAATTGTTACGACAAAAGTTCTTTTGGCCTAGCATGAACAAGGATTGCAACGGTTTTGTAAGAGCTTGTCTAGCGTGTCAGCGAGCTAAAGTTCATCGACACAACAAGACGCCAGTATCCGATTTCATCGTACCGGATAGCCGATTTCAACACGTCAATATGGATATCGTTGGCCCATTACCGATCAGTTCAGACAAGCGTTACATTTTGACATGTATCGACCGTTATTCGCGATGGCCAGAGGCTTATCCGATGTCTGACATGACAGCTGAGACGATCGCACGAGAGTTTGTATTAAACTGGGTATCACGATTTGGTACTCCATCACGAATCACCACATATTTGGGTCGACAATTTGAGTCCGAAATCTTCAGGGAGTTAACGAGACGTTTGGGAATTAACAATCTTAAGACGACGCCTTACCATCCCCTGTCGAATGGGATGATCGAGAGATGGCATCGAACGCTAAAAAGCGCCTTCAAAGGCTACCAAACTAACTACTGGATCGATGCATCACCCACAATACTACTAGGGTTGATGTCAACGTTCAAAGAAGACATCAAGGCGACGCCATCAGAATTGGTATACGGGATGTCACTGCGGCTACCGGGCGAATTCTTTCAGGAGGTTTCAGCAACAGAAAACGAAGCTGAGTTTCTGAAAAATCTAAGGCGAATGATGAACAAACTTAGACCGAAACCTTTGAGCCATCACGATCGGTCGAAGTTCTTTGTGCAGAAGCAGTTAACAGATTGCACTCACGTTTTTGTGCGAAACGACGCGGTGAAAGGTCCACTTCAACCACCTTACGACGGACCATACGAGGTCGTGCAACGATTCGACAAGTATTTCAAAGTCCGGATCCATAACCAGGCAAGAAAAGTCTCCATCGACCGATTAAAAGCAGCGTTTTTGCCCTTAGACGATCAGCCTATCGAAGTGCCAGTGGAGAAATCACACGACAACGAGCAACCTACACCAACATATCGAGGTTCCAATGGAGAAACAGCACGACGATGAAAAAACAAGCGCAACCACATCGAGATCTGGACGTCGTGTTCTGATTCCTCTCCGTTACCGATAACCTGAACACTACGAGAGGAGTAGTGTGGCAGCACCATCGTGGAAGTACCCAACCGTTTTATTTTAAGTGGAATATAAATATTCGAACATACTACTGCACAATTATCGCCTTACTTATCAACTGCGCCATAGTTGATCTCGCCATACTACGCGCACACCTTAGCTCATATATTGGAATTTATCCATATGATCATTTCGTGGTACTTTTTTGACACAACGCAATTTTTCTAGTTTTTAAATCAAATCTGGTTGAAATTTTGTATATTTGATTAAATTGAGCTAAAGTTTTGTTTTAAGATTTACTCAGATTCAAATTTTTTGCTAAAACTTCAGTTCAAATTTGTTTCCGGTTTTATACTTCAACTAAACCCATAGTTTGATTCAAGTAACTAAAAGTTGCGAGTCACAACTATAATTTCTCCTTAAGCTTCTATCAAATTTATCAAAAATTTATTTTAATTTCAGACTATTTAGAATCGGTATTAAAATCGGAAGCCATTAGCTGGGAATAGTAGTCTTTTGTCTTGTGTTACCTTTACACTCTTTATGCCATGCCAATTTTTTTTAACTCGTTTGAGTAATGGTTGGCTTAACAAGAAAATTTAAAATGTAGCCACCGTTGTGATACAGTCTATATGGTTTACACGACTTTAGCCTATTGTTCCCAGTTAATGTCTTTATTTGTTTCACGTACAGCATCTTTTTTGAAATAAACATCAAAAGTGAAATTTTTGTCCACGCAGCTTCACTGTCGCCATATTCACATATACCCAGTAGGAAACTTATCAACATGAATATGAATCAAATTTAAACGAAACAGAAAAACGAAATAGAATCCATTCTCTCTGCCGACAGCGAATGTGATAGCAAATTCTTGAATAAAAAAATTAGGTGCTTGAGCTGTGAAACACAAATTTATCAAAAACCAATTTTCAAAATCAATACTAAAATGTACTAGTGTGATAGGCCTTTAATCAGCGAAATACCTGGCGGCAATTAAATATTTAAATCTTCCAAAAGAACTTTTAAGCAATGAAGAGAACATTTGCTTAGATGTAAGTGTTGAAGAGATCCCATTTTTTAAGAGTAGTTTCACTACACATTGTGTCACATTTTAGCTTCCTAGGGCCCGAAAAATCATTATCCGTCAACCATTTCCTAGCGGATTTTGTAAAGGTCACACAACAGCTAACAACAAATGGAATCATATTTAATACAAGTAGACTAAAAAAACCATTCAATGTTCGTCTTTTCTCGTGTGATGCTCCTGCAGCAAGTGATAGTCTTCGACAGAAGAACTGACGATTCTTTTGGTTAAAAACAAGACCTAGAACCTTACTGCAACGAGTTTTATATAGAATCAGAATGGTGTCTCGGTTTTTCGTCGAACCGATTTTTGCAGAAATTTTTGAAAAAAGTCTAGTGTCATTCAATGTCCATAATTTGCTTCATTTAAGCGAGTTACTAATTTAAATTTTTAAATATTTTAATGCTAAATGTAGATGTAATACACAATTTTTTAATTAAGCAGTTTTCTCAAATCAATACAAGACTCGGGAAAATGGAAAATATGTTGAAAACACGGAAAACTGTAGATTTAGGCGAACATTTGCCAATATCGTCGGTCGAGGGAATGGACGATCTAGAAACGAGGCTGTCGTACAGATTTATAAGTTATATCAAAATTTTGAGTTTTTTTTATATTGCATTGGGTGTACAAATAAATTTCTGATCTTTTAAATAGGTGTCGTTAGTATCACTGCTTGCCTATTATTCAATCGGGCAATACATGTTTTTTAGAGGTTAGATGTCAAGCTTGAATAATTACTAGTGACATTTGTTCAAAGCGTAAACACACAAAACGGAATAGGGTCATGTATAATGCAGGATCGGAAGCCAATATGTTACGGGTCACGAAGTTTGTCAGATACAGAAACACAGTATTCCCAAATAGATAAGGAGTTACTGGCAGTAGTGTATGCGTGCAAAAAATTTCATAATTACATTTATGGTAGATCATTTGAAATTCATACAGATCGCCAACCGTTAATAGGAGTATTTAAAAAAAATATATCGAGTTCACAAAGTTCCCGAATTTAAAGAATGAGGATGAAATTATTATATAAATTTACTCTTAAATGTGTACCGGGAAGGTTCATGTTTATTGCTGATCTGCTATCGAGAATAGAAGCGGTTGATAAAAATTATGAAGAGGATCTAACCCAAGTCATTCACACCATAAATTTAACGCAAGATCGGGGATTACAATTTATTAAAGAAACTGAAATGGATCAAGTTTTATGTTGAATCAAAGAATTTTGCCTTATTAAGGGATGGCCAGTAAAACAACATCTGAAAGATGGTGAACAGTTTTATTACAAAATTCGGAATGACATATATTTTGAAAATAACTTGTTGTTTTTTGGTGACAGGGTGAAGAAAAGATATGTTAGATAAAATACATGAGGGGCATTTCAGTATAGTCAGAAGCAAACAGCGAGCCAGGTCAATTTTATACTGGCCGGGTTTATACAACGAAATTGAAAAGTTAGTGGCCAGCTGTCAAGTATGTGAAAGATTTAGGAGTAGTAACATAAAAGAAGAGTTAAATAGTCACGAAATACCTGATCGACCGTTTGAAAAAATAGCAATGGACATTTGTGAAATAGCTAGGGGTAAATTATTATCTGATTTTAGTCGATTATTATAGTAAGTGGCTAGATATAATAGAAATCAAAAACAAAACTGCATTAGAGGTAATTTCAAAATTAAAACTAGTTTTCGCTACATTAGGAATTCCTAGTATTATGATTGCTTATAATCAACCGTTCGGAAGTTTTCAAATGAAACAATTTGCTATAGAGTGGAATTTTCAGATAATAACGTCGTCACCAGGGTATCCGCGTTCCAATGGTCTCGCCGAAAGAGCTATCCAAACCGCGAAAAATATATTAAAGAAAGCTTTGCTAAATTATAGAAATACTCCGTTAAGTTACGTTAATGTTTCACCTGTGCAATTGCTTATGGAGAGGAGAACAAGAACAAAATTGCCAATTAAGAAAAGTCTTCTAGTACCTGGAAGCCAGAAGAATATTAAAAACAAACTCGAAGACATAAATAAAAAATCTCAACAGTATTATAATAAACATACAAAAGTTAGAATACCTTTCGATGTCAATGACAACATTTTATACCAAAGGGGTAAAATTTGGCTTAGAGGCAAAATTATAGAGAAACTTCTGGCTCCTAGGTCCTATCTGATTAAAACTGAAGACGGTAAAATGTTAAGAATAAATTCATTTCATTTAAGATGGTCAAGAAATAACACACAATTGAATGAAAACATAATTTATGTAAAGTCTGAAAATGTAACTGAAAATATAAACAAACCTACAAGTATAAGGCGAGTTAAGGCATTCAAATCGAAATATAAGACCTCCAGAGAAATTTAAAGATTACCAATGCTATTAAAAAAAAAAAAAAAGGAGGGGGCATTAGGTTTAAATATTAACTATTTAAATTAGTAGACAATTGAATTGAATTTATTTATTGTACTTTTAAGTTACATGATTATAATTTTAAATAATGATTTGATATGAATTAATAATAAGTTTAATTTTATGAATAATTTGAGGGAAAGGTGTTGTATTTGAAAAGTGCTTAAATCAAATTGTAGTAGAAAATAGTTAAATGTAGACCCAAAAGAAAGTCAATGTAAAATGTACGAAAAATGTCAGTTGGTCTCTGAACGTAGCCACAGCAGGTAAAAATAAAGAACACACTAAAATTAACAAAAATACTTTTATTTCGTAAAACAATACACAGCAAGTTTACGGTGAACATTCTCCATTGAAAACAACATGCAAAGAGTGGTTTCAACGATTCAAAGTTGGTGATTTTGACGTAAGAGACAAAGAACGTGAAGGCAGACCAAGAAAATTTGAAGATACAGAATTGGAAGAATTTCTTGATGTGGACCCTTGTCAGACTGAAAAACAATTGGCAGAAGAGTTGAATATTACCCAACAACGTATTTCGCAACGTATACATGCAATGGGATTGGTTCAGAAGCTGGGAAATTGGGTGCCACACAAATTGAAAGAAAAGGACATGGAACGCCGGAAAACCATGTGCGAATTGTTGCTTCAACGACAACAAAGGAAGGGGTTTTTGCATCGGATCATCACTGGGGATGAAAAATATATCCATTATGATAATCCAAAGCGCAAACCAGCGTGGATCAAGCCAGGTGAACCTGGGCCGTCGACTCCAAAGCAAATATCCATGGTTCGAAGGTGATGCTTTGTATTTGGTGGGATATGAAGGGTGTCGTCTATTATGAGCTGCTGAAAGAGCGTGAAATCATTACGGGACAAGTTTATCGACGACAACTGATGGCTTTAAAGCAAGCTCTAGCTGCAAAACGACCGGAATGGGACAAAAGGCACAATAATATTATTTTACAACATGACAACGCTAGGTCACATGTTGCTATACCTGTCAAAAATTACTTGGACAGGCAGAACTGGGAAATTCTACTCACCAGACATTGCTCCCTCTGATTATCACTTGTTCCGGTCGATGCAATCAGCCCTGGCACAGCAGCACTTCATATGAAAACGTCAAAAAATGGGTCGATGGCTGGATCGCCTCGAAATCACCAGACTTCTTCCTTCAGGGAATCCGTTTATTGCCTGAACGATGGGCGAAGGTTATAGCTTCCGAAGGAGAATACTTTGAATAAAACATTCTTTCATTTTCTACCCAAACTAATATCTTTTATTTCAGTAAAAAAGGTCGGAAATTTATTTGTACACCCAATAGAATGATTACGTTAAAAAACTTCATGGTAAGGACCAGGATTGAAGTACGAAAAGGGCAAGCGCGGTTTGAAGTGAAGCGAAATTTTATTTGAGAAGTTAAATTTTCTGTTCATCAATTGATTTTTTTTCGGCTTTTTTATAGGCAAATATATTAATTGTACAATGACATTCCGAATGTTTTCGATTTGGTAAATCAGAAAAATAAAGAGGCCAATCACATATCTACTAATAAAAGTACAAATATCATTTATTATCAGTTGTACCAATGTATTACTCTTCAACAATGAGAACCCTCCTTGAGTTCCTATATTGGTAGTCTGGTTTCGTACTGAAAAGTTGGTCTACTCATCAGGTAGCTACGACCAAACCACAAAAATACAATTCTCGCCATTTACATTAAGCATCTGGCCAGAACTATAAAAAAAGCCGAAAAAATCAATTGATTAACAGACAATTATAACTTCTTAATTATTCGTGTGGGCATAATATACACACAAATGAGGTTTTTCCTTGGATTTTTGATGTAGCGATTATAATTCACTAGATCAGTATATTCTGGCCAAATACTTAATGTAAATGGCGAGAATTGTATTTGTGTCATTTGGTCGTAGCTGTTTGATTAGTAGATCAATTTTTCAGTAAGAAACCAAACTACCAACATAGGAACTCAATACATACATACATACCTACCTACATTATATGTACATATTCTGGAAGAACTTATGTATAACTTACGTATGTTGCAAATTTTCTATAATTAAAATAGTATGCAGGATGGACCAATAAAAAGTTTATCTGTTTTTTAAAAGAGATTTTCTCAAAAATTGTTAATCCTAGCGATGTGACTGGAAACGAAAGTTCGATCAATTCTCTGTCCCACAGTATAAGGCCATAGATATCTTAACTTCGATGACGTGGCCATTTAAAAGAGTAACCCTACCACTTCGGGTTTAAGCTTTATTAATACTTTGTACTTTGTTTAGCGTTGCAATAATCAGGTCCACCTTTTATTGGCCCATCCTGCATAATATTGTTTTCAATTATATAAATTAGCAGTGATGTGATAAAAATACATACAGATGAAACCGGGGAAGAATCGTTAGCCGAGTGAGAAAAAAAAAAAAATTAAAACTATTGTAAAGCGCACAATGGCAATTAAAAAATAATAGTCGTGAAAATCCTAGACCTATATCATAATCAAATAGGAGATCCGATAAAACGGAATATTTCAAAACGACATATGGAACACTATGGTGTATGGTACGTGACGTAATATTTCAAAACGGCATATTTCAATATGGCATATGGTACAATATGGCATATTCTAAAACTTGACTTTTTCTTAGCCGATTATGATGAAATTTGACAAGTGTAATGAAAATGGAATACTAAAACGGATTTTAGACGAAGTTCTGAAATATGGCCAATTAGGGAACTTGGCTATTTCTCAACCGGTTATGATCAAATTTCACAAATCTGATAGAAATGAAACTTTAAAATGTGTTTTAGTTGAAGTTCTGGAATATGGCCAATTTTGAGAGAATTTGATTATTTATTAGCAACCCAGACAAGTCATATACAATTCGATAGAAACAATTAAATTTCTCCAAGATATTTCGATTTATGTATGAAGGTATCCTCTTGACAACGACATACATTTATAAAGCTCCTCCGAACACTTATCACGAATAGAACAATCCCAATTTATCAAAGTGCTCAATTAAGAATTTAAAATGCTAGATAAGTTACATTCAACAAAATTTTGACGATGAGAATTACTCAGGCATATAGCATGTCTTCAGTCAGTTGGAAAGTTAGTAACAAAAAAAATCATTGTGAGGCACAGTCATCATAAGTATAATGCAATGTCAAGTTAAATATAGACAAATGTACATTTTCAGGCGGTATTTAGGTCCTGCAAACCAAAAGTTCAAACAATCGTGAGACTTGCAAAGTTTCTTGAGCTTATTTAAAGCCTCTTTATTCCAAATTTGTCGAAGTCTTGTTAAACTGATTTTTTCTGTTTTTGGAATTTTATCCTTTGGAGTTGGGATCAAAAAATTTCGTATGGAACAAAATCTCACAAAACAAAGTCGTTAAAGGTATTATGCCTGTGATATAAATTCAACTGTGCTATAGCCCACAGATTTTGAACGGCAAAAATCTAATATGCTCCGATTACGTTGGTCAATAGCTCTATCAACAGGCTTCAGGATCTGTATTTATTTTGCCAACTTGCATTTGGATGGCTCGAATATTTCTAACCATTTAATAGAAAATTCGATTTTATTGAAAATCAACTGTGCTATAGCCCACAGAATTTGAACGGCAAAAATCTAAAATGCTCCGATTACGTTGGTCAATAGCTCTATCAATAGGCTTCAGGATCTGTATTTATTTTGCCAACTTGCATTTGGATTGCTCGAATATTTCTAACCATTTAATAGAAAATTCGATTTTATTGAAAATCAACTGTGCTATAGCCCACAGAATTTGAACGGCAAAAATCTAAAATGCTCCGATTACGTTGGTCAATAGCTCTATCAATAGGCTTCAGGATCTGTATTTATTTTGCCAACTTGCATTTGGATTGCTCGAATATTTCTAACCATTTAATAGAAAATTCGATTTTATTGAAAATCAACTGTGCTATAGCCCACAGATTTTGGACGGCAAAAATCTAAAATGCTCCGATTACGTTGGTCAATAGCTCTATCAACAGGCTTCAGGATCTGTATTTATTTTGCCAACTTGCATTTGGATTGCTCGAATATTTCTAACCATTTAATAGAAAATTCGATTTTATTGAAAATCAACTGTGCTATAGCCCACAGATTTTGAACGGCAAAAATCTAAAATGCTCCGATTACGTTGGTCAATAGCTCTATCAATAGGCTTCAGGATCTGTATTTATTTTGCCAACTTGCATTTGGATTGCTCGAATATTTCTAACCATTTAATAGAAAATTCGATTTTATTGAAAATCAACTGTGCTATAGCCCACAGAATTTGAACGGCAAAAATCTAAAATGCTCCGATTACGTTGGTCAATAGCTCTATCAATAGGCTTCAGGATCTGTATTTATTTTGCCAACTTGCATTTGGATTGCTCGAATATTTCTAACCATTTAATAGAAAATTCGATTTTATTGAAAATCAACTGTGCTATAGCCCACAGATTTTGAACGGCAAAAATCTAAAATGCTCCGATTACGTTGGTCAATAGCTCTATCAATAGGCTTCAGGATCTGTATTTATTTTGCCAACTTGCATTTGGATTGCTCGAATATTTCTAACCATTTAATAGAAAATTCGATTTTATTGAAAATCAACTGTGCTATAGCCCACAGATTTTGAACGGCAAAAAATCTAAAATGCTCCGATTACGTTGGTCAATAGCTCTATCAATAGGCTTCAGGATCTGTATTTATTTTGCCAACTTGCATTTGGATTGCTCGAATATTTCTAACCATTTAATAGAAAATTCGATTTTATTGAAAATCAACTGTGCTATAGCCCACAGATTTTGAACGGCAAAAATCTAAAATGCTCCGATTACGTTGGTCAATAGCTCTATCAATAGGCTTCAGGATATGTATTTATTTTGCCAACTTGCATTTGGATTGCTCGAATATTTCTAACCATTTAATAGAAAATTCGATTTTATTGAAAATCAACTGTGCTATAGCCCACAGATTTTGAACGGCAAAAATCTAAAATGCTCCGATTACGTTGGTCAATAGCTCTATCAATAGGCTTCAGGATATGTATTTATTTTGCCAACTTGCATTTGGATTGCTCGAATATTTCTAACCATTTAATAGAAAATTCGATTTTATTGAAAATCAACTGTGCTATAGCCCACAGATTTTGAACGGCAAAAATCTAAAATGCTCCGATTACGTTGGTCAATAGCTCTATCAACAGGCTTCAGGATCTGTATTTATTTTGCCAACTTGCATTTGGATTGCTCGAATATTTCTAACTATTTAATAGAAAATTCGATTTTATTGAAAATCAACTGTGCTATAGCCCACAGATTTTGGAACGGCAAAAATCTAAAATGCTCCGATTACGTTGGTCAATAGCTCTATCAATAGGCTTCAGGATCTGTATTTATTTTGCCAACTTGCATTTGGATTGCTCGAATATTTCTAACCATTTAATAGAAAATTCATGTGCTTACATGAGAATAGGACGCATCTTGAAAGAAAAGAGATTTTAACTTTTACTTATTCAGAAGAAGAAGTGAATATTGTCATGATGGCGTAGTTAGGAAAAAATATTGGCGAGAGGTATGTTTCGATGCAAAAAACGATTATTTGGATATTAAAAACCTTGTTTCAGACTTACTTTGTATTTCGTTTCCATTTGGATTTATTTGATTTTGAAAATACGATATTCCTAAAATTTGTTGACTTGTATATTGTGTGCAATTTGGCCAAGAAAACCATATTGAAATACTGTACATTTATCACCGCATTACCCCAGAGCAAAATGGGCTAGCTGACCGAGGAGTAAAGGCTGTAAAATCGTCAAAGAAAAATTGAAACAAAATGTCGACAGTAGATTACCGGAATAAATGTTAATTTTGGACAAGTTTTAGAAAATTATGAAAATGAAAAAATGTTAGAAATGCCAGCTGATACACCAGAGCCCCATTCCATAATCTCAAAGACGTCACCAAGTGTTGGCATATTTTTTGATAAAGTAAACAGGTCGTTTCTGGTACAATCCCGTTATTAAAATGAAAAGGGCTGGGCAACTTGCAAATTTTTTTGAAACACACGCAACCCTTTTTATTTTAAACAAAAAAAATTATTTCGGAAAGCTTAACCTGTCCATAATATTATGAAAAAAAGCCACTTAAAAATGGCAATAGTGTAGCAGACAATTGTTAGCTATTTGCAAAAATTGGGGCCCACATCCGGTAGAATTAACCATCGTATTTCGCTAATTAATCACACTATTTTATGAATAACCAAGCTTTTCCTGTACACTTTCACTTTTTGTTAATTTATGTAGCTACTCTCTATTGAATAATAATTACACAGCTTCCACAACTTCCTGCCGGCCTATGGTATTGACTCCAAATAAAGGTCAAAATGCGTTGCTATGGAATATTCATGGTACGGTTTGTAAAAAGATTTACGAATTTTTAACAAGAAAATTTAGTTTGACTTAGAAAAAACGATTTTAAAATATAAAAATAATTTCACTTACCTTCCATAACATATACGATACTGCCAACATCTCCCTCTTTTATAATTAAACTACCAGCCGCATATTGAACCGGATACATACAATCAACAATTTCGCGTATTTGGGTTATTTCCAAATTTTTCATGAAATCATTATCGAGTATTGCGGATTTAATTAATTCACGTGAGCTAAAAAATAAAGATGTAAATAAAGAAAATTAATTAATTAAATTAATTTACGATAAGAAAATTATGTTAAATTTTAAAAGGCCCCCAATGTACATCATACACATAAGACAATTGATTTTAATTAAATAATTAAAATGCACTCAGATTTCACTTTAATGTTTTGTTGTTGAAAATGTATTTTTAATTAGTTTATGAATCAATTTAATATTTGTATACAAAGCGCCAAAATTAAAAATTTGGTGACGCGATAAGCGATAGTTTGTTAACTCTTGACCTTTTAAAAATTTAATTTGATTTTGCAGAACATCTGCACAATTTAGATGAGAATATCTTATCGGCAAATGTCGACACAAAGCATGTACGTAAAAATAAAGAATTAATTGAAACCACAAATCGCCGCTTCTACTCCAAACTTAAAAGCTGGTGTATTTTTATCTAACTTGTTTGACGGACATCTGTATTCAAATTTCTGATTACCCTAACTTGAAATCAAATTCGTTTTCGAAATAATTTTGAGGCTTAATTTCGTAAAGGAATGATTAAGGAATTCATTCAAATCACTCAAATTTCAGAAAAAAAAAATTCACAAATTGCCGGTGTTCTATTTCAGATCTTCGAAAATTTTGAATTCAAATGCAGAATTTGTTTCAAAAACATAAAAATTCAACATATTTGAATATTTATAACCTTTTTGAGCCTTCTATAGAGCAACTAAATTTATCGAGTAACTAATAAAACAGTGAGTGAATATAAATATGCTACAAGCCAAATGGGAAGCAGTTTTCCGAATTACTGAAATCTTACAGATATCCGATTGTTTGCATCAGTGGTTTTTAAGCTAAAAACATCAGAAAATAGGAAATCATTCAAAAAAAAAAATGATTGAGTGAAATTTTTAATAATAAATTTCACTCAAGCATTTTTCTAAGTAATTTACTATTGTTTCATGTGTTTAGTGTAGAAAAACTACCCAACTCACGCAAACAAGGGATATCGCTGAGATATTCGCAATTTAGGAAAATTCTTTCCGTTTAACGGCTTCAAACATTTTTATTTATTCACTCAAAGAATTTTCTGGAAGTGGGGAAATCTCAGAGATTTTCGATCGTTTGCATGATTGTTTTTAGCTATGTGCCGAATGACATATTTAAAACTACTTTGATAGATGCAACTCGTACAAACTAAGGTACAAATTTTAATAGTAAATTTCACTCAAACTTTTGTCTAATTAATTTTCTATTTTCTACCCGAAATCTTTGACGTTTATGATTTTATCCACAATTCCGGAAAATTATTTGAGCCAAATTGGAAGGATTTTCCCGAATTATGGAAATCTCAGAGGGGGGTGCTTTTCTAAGTTAAAAATATGAGCAAATAGACAATTAATTGGAAAAATGCTTGAGTACAATTTTTAATAGTAAATTTTGCTCAGGTATTTTTCGAATTAACTTCGTATTTATATCGGATCGTTTGCATGAGTTAAGTGGTTTTCTAAGCTAAATCTTAAGTGATATTTATGTATAATACATAATAAATTTCACTCAAGTTTTTCCAATTCATTTTCTATTTTCTCATGTATTTAGCTTAGAAAAACCACCCCACTTATGCAAGCGATCGGATATCTCTGAGATTTCCACAAATTGGGAAAATTCTTCCTGAATTAAGGAAATCTCAGACATATCCGATTTTAGCATGAAAGGGGTGGTTTTTCTAAGCTACAAACATCAGAAAATAGGAAATATTTGATAAATTGCTTGAGGTAAATTTTTAATAGCAAATTTCACTCAAGTATTTTTCTATTTAACTCTATATTGTTTCATGTATTAAACGTAGAAAAACCACCGAAGATATATTCGCAATTCAGGAAAACTCTTTCAGTTTAACGGCTTGCAGCATTTATTCACATAAATCTCAAAGAATTTTTTGGAACTGTGGAAATCTCAGAGATTTCCTATCGTTCGCGTGATTATTTTTTTTGCGAAGTGCCGAGCGAAATATTTAAAACTACTTCGATAGGTGCAACTCGTACGAACTAAGGTACAGATTTTAAGCATAAATTTCACTCAAAATTTTGTCCAATTAATTTTCTATTTCTACCAGAATTCTTTAAAATTTATGAGATTTATCCATTATTCCGGAAAATTATTTGAGTGAATATAAATATGCTGCAAGCCAAAGGGAAAGGATTTTCCCGAATTACGGAAATCTCAGAGGTATCCGATTTGGATGGGGGGGTTCTTTTTCTAAGCTAAAAATCATGAGACGATTAATCTAAAAAATGCTTGAGTGAAATTTTTCACAGCAAATTTAATTTAAGTATTTTTTCAATTAACTTTCTATGTTCTCATGTTTTTTTAGCTTAGAAAAACCACCTCACTCATGTGTCAGATCGGAAATCTGAGATTTCCACAAATCGCAAAAATTCTTCCCGGCTTATGGAAATCTCTCACCAATAGATGGTTTTTCTAAGCTAAAAACAAGAGAAAATAGGAAATTAATCGAAAAAATGCTTGAGTGAAATTTTTAATAATAAATTTTACTCAAGCATTTTTCTAATTTTGAATAATAAATTTCACTCAAGCATTTTTCTAATTAATTTTCTATTGTCTCACATGTTTAGCTGAGAAAAACCACCCCACTCACGCAAACGATCGGTTATATCTGAGATATCCACAATTCAAGAAAATTCTTTCCGTTTAACGGTTTGTAGGAGTTTCATTTATTCGCTCAAAGAATTTTTTTGGAATTGTGGAAATATCACAGATTTCCAATCGTTTGCTTGCCTGTTTTTTAGCTACATACCTAGCGAGATATTTAAAACTACTTCGATAGATGGGACTTGAACGAATTAAGTTACATATTTGAATAGTAAGCTTCACCCAAACTTTCATCCACTTAATTTTCTATTTTATGCCGGGAATTTTTGAGATTTATCCACAATTCCGGAAAATTATTTGGGTGAATATAAATAAGCTGCAAGTAAAACGGAAAGGATTTTCTCGAATTATGGAAATCTCAGAGATATTCGATCGTTTGAATGAGTGGAGTAGTTTTTCTAAGCTGAAACATCAGTAAATAGACGAATAATTGAAAAATATTTTAGCGACATTTTTAATAATAAATTTCACTCAAGTATTATTCCAATTAATTCTCTATTTTCTCATGTTTCTAGCTTAAAAAAATCACCCCACTTATGCACGCGATCAGATATCTCCGAGATTTCCACAAATCGGGAAAATTCTTCCCGAATTATGGAAATCTCAGAGATATTCGATTGTTTGCTTGGGAGGGGTGGTTTTTCTAAGCGACAGACATCAGAAAATAGGTAATTATTCGAAAAATTGCTTGCGTGAAATTAATAAATTTCACTCAAGCATTTTTCTAATAAATTTTCTATTGTTTCGTGTGTTAAGCTTAGAAAAACTACTCCACTCATGCAAACGAAAGGATATTCCTAAAATATTCGCAATTCAGGAAATTTTTTTTCGTTTAACGGCTTGCAGCAATTTTATTTATTCACTCAAAGAATTTTATGGAAATTCGAAAATCTCAGACATTTCCGATTGTCTGCGTGATTGTTTTTTAGCTAAACTCAAACTTTTGTCCAGTTAATTTTCTATTTATTCATTCAAACTTTGTCCAAATCTTTGACATTTATGAGATCTATCCATAATTCCGGAAAATTATTTGAGTGAATTCAAATAATTTTCCCGAATTATGAAAATCTCAGAGATATCCGATCGCTTGCATGAGGGTTCTTTTTTAAGCTAAAAATATGAGCAAATAGACGATTAATCGGAAAAAATGTTTGAGTGAAATTTTTAATAGTAAATTTCACTCAAGTATTTTTCAAACTAACTTTCTATTTTATCATGTTTTTAGCTTAGAAAACCACCCCACTCATGTATCAGATCGGATATCTCTGAGATTTCCACAAATTGGAAAAATTCTTCCCAACTTATCGAAATCTCTCACCAATGGATGGTTTTTCTAAGCTAAAAACATAAGAAAATGGGAAAAATCGAAAAAATGCTTGCGTAAAATTTTTAATAGTAAATATCAATCAAACATTTTTCTAATTAATTTTCTATTGTATCATGTGTTTAACTTATAAAAACTACCGCACTCAAACAAACGATCGATTATCTCTGAGATATCCACAATTTAGGAAAATTCTTTCCGTTTAACGGTTTGTAGGATTTTCTATTTTTATTTCCGTTTTCGACAATTTTTGCCTTTGTTAAGACACAGTGTAAATTTTGTTAATTCCGCATAAACTTCACACAGATAGAGAACGTTTAGAACAGATAGGTGAATTGTCCAACTATTTGAGAAAGAAACAGTTCTGCTAACAAAAATGCAGTTTCAAACTATGGAGGGACTTACTTAGCATTATTTAAGAAATCTAGAGTCAAGTTTAAATTCACATTTATTAAAAAAAAAAATGTTGATCTTGACGAACTTTGAATGCAACTTGTTTAAAAAATTATTTAACCGTCATATAAACAAAAATTATTTCTTTAACAAATTAAAAACATTAAATTCATTTATATAAATATTTTTCTACCGTTTTCTTAGAAGTATTGCCGCCCAAACAAACAACAACAAAATTGCGATTGCGATCGTTTGATCTACGTTTTGCATGCGGCTCAAATAAAAAATATTTTTATTAATAAAAGAAAAAACCAAATCCAAATTTATGAACTGATTGCTTACAGTTTCTCGTTTTATTTTCAATAACACAAAACGTACATAAACGTCCGATCGTGTTACATATTTTAATACACGTTGATTATATACAATTAAAAACGTTTTATTGTACACAAAATACTCATGTAAGATAAAAAAAAAAAAAAATGAAACGTGATTAGTGTTAAGACGAGATCACGATTACGTTGATTTTCCATTTATAGTTAATTACAACAAAAAAAAATTTTTTTTCGTTTAGACTTACATTGATGATTTTGGTATTTTAGTTAAATCACCTTCCATGCCGGCCAATATCGATAGCGGTTCAGCACTAATCGCCTGCCGTTTCATACGCGGCTCAGTAAGTAGCACGACACGTGTTGATTCGACACCGGGACCCCAATCTTCCGCCACATCTTTTGTCCGTTTCTCAATAATTGCTTGTGTCAATGGACGTACCTGTGTGTTTTATTTTTTAATTTTTGTATTTACGTTTTGTATTTTGTATAATCCAATTTTATTATAAATAAATAAACTTTAGTGTTTTTAATTGAGTTTTGAAGTCGCGACTTTTTACAGATACATAACTTTCAAAATTTATGTTTTTTTTTAAGAAAATGTTAAAATTTTGGTCAAGGAAATTGTCAATCAAATAGTAATTCAAAACTCAAATAAAAAAAACAAAATTAATTTTCACTCACACTCACCACTTGCCGAAATTTATCAATCTCATTTTGTAGCTCGCCAATACGCTCCTGTTTCGCATTCGATTCTGCCTGTATAATTTGCATGCTGTCCGATAGTCGAATAACTTTTTGATTCAAATCCTTAATGATGTTGTCGCGTTCTTTAATATCGATTTTAAATTTTGTCACCAACTCTTCATCGATCATTGAGATCGCAAAAGCAGTCGTTGTGTTTGTTGAATTATTATGTACTTTAATTTTATTACTATTTTTATTACTATTACTACAACTTTTATTACAACTGCAACTATTTTCTTTGAGCTTTCGAAATTCATTCGATAGAAATTTAATACTTCGATCACGATCGTTTAACTCTTTTTCCACGATAATCAGTTGCTCATTTTTATCGTGCAACGATTCATACAGAACGTTTAATTCCCGTCGCAGGTTTGTTATTGTTAAATGTTCGGCCATAGATGTCTCTAGTCGTTGTTGGGTTACAGGTGGCGTTGTAGCCGATGGTGATTTTGCACTATTCATTATATTCGATTGTTTTTTATAAGAATTTTCACACGGTTAAGAATTAATTTTGTCCTCGAAATTTAATTACTCTTATAGTTAACACTCATAATTTTTGTTTTTAATGTTCTGTAATGAACAAATATTTTTTTGTTTTGTTTTGATTGTCAAACGCAAGTGTCACATTCTCTAAATAAATTTTCAAAAATTTATTTAAAATATGCGGTAATTATTATGTTATATAGCGATCTACCCTAGATAAATATCGGATTCAATGTGCGTCCTAACTTTACAACAAAACGATAAATTATTTATCGATAAAAATGCGAATAATCAATTTATATTCAAACAATCGACGTGCCGTACTTCGCGCATTATTGAACAGCAGTATGTATTACAAAATCATAAAATTAGCATTAAACATCGTGCCTGTGTATAAGCTAAGTTGGTGGTCATGGTGTTTCAAAGATCCGTGCGAAACAACATTTTGTTTTAAAATAAAAAAATTACAAAACTAAATTAGCTTAACCAATAAAGCTTTTAATTTTCAAATATTTTTCAAAGCTGATAAAATTAAGCACTGTTATTTTAAATTAGAAAGCTTTTAAAAATTAAATTTCGAAGAAATCACCATTAGTAAGAATGCCGAAAACTTTCAAGTGGGGGAATTTCAAAAGCTTTGTACTTTAGATGTGAGCTTCTATCAATAAAATAGCTCAGATATCTCAGGATTTTTGTAAAATTTCCATAATTTGCTAGTTAAAGTTTAATTAATGGGCCTCTAACATATTTAAAAATTAAATAAGACGTCAAGTCATACTGAAAGTTTAATGCAATATTTCGAAAAATAACAGAACATTAAAATGCCTTTTCTAAAATAGTTATTGAAAGCTCTTAATATTATTTTTTAATTAGCTGTTTATAGTTCTATAATTAAAGTGAGAAGTAATTGTTGTTAAATTTTGGTTTACTAAACTGTCAGGTTAGTATTTGTAAAACGAGCAAAAGCTTATCATAAACTCCTATGAACATTTAAAATATCACCTCGATAAAAAACGACTTTTTAATGTATTTTTTTAAATTAATTGGTACCTTTTTGATGAGAAGGAGCTTTTAATTGATTTCTACGTTTTTCGAGCTATTTATAAGGAAAACCTTCCATTTTGAAATGTTACAAAGTATAACTTTAAGAATTACGAAGCTCCTATCGAAATAAATTGGCAAGTTTATTATGGGTGAGTGGGAGCTTTAAAATAACTGAAATATTTAAGATCTATTTTGGAAAATTTTTGCGAACTCTGTCTTAAGAGATTTTATCAGTAAAGCATCTCAAATTTACCTGGGGAAAAAATCGATTACAAGGAAGCTTTCAACATAATTTAAATATGTATTGGTGGGTCTTGGTTTAGCACTGCTGCTTAAAATTAGAAAGCTTTCTCGGTAAGAAAAACTTATTTGATGCCCTCGATCTTGAAAAGCGCATAAGCTATCATTTTATAGTTAATTTGTTAAAGCAGTAATTCATAAGGTAACAGAAGCCTTTTAGCCTTCCCCAAAATGCCTGCATGATTAAGAATGACTTTTAATTTGTTTGAATCGATGACATTAGAATTTATCTCATACTGTGCTTTTAATAATGCACCGCATTTTTTAGAACATCAAACATTTAGACAATAATTTCAGTAAAATCAGATTTGAAAGCCTTTGAAATATTTTAAAAGGAAGCTTTTATGAGTAAAATAACTCAAACACAATATGTGAGGATTATCATGAAATTTGTTATACTTTTTTGGGAAAGATTTCAAATGAGAATAGACAATAGGATTGACATAGTTTATTTAAGTTTTCAACGTGAGCTTTTATTAATAATTTATTTTAAATATCTTGCGATTGAAGCAGGCCAATTACAGAATATTTTTTCAACTATTGTCATAATCAGGCTTCCATAAGCACCCTTTTTCAAAGGTTCTTAAATTTTCCTCCTAAAGTTTCTTGGCTAAGTAAAGCTTTTGTTCGTAGAACTATTATCAGTAATACATTTACAATTTCTAGATATGCATCAGTCTAAGTGCTCAAAACTTCGAGCAATTTATGATATAACCCTTTCTAATTTTTGATAATTCTGATCGTTCTAAAGCTTTCAATTTTTTTTTATATTCCCACAACTTTGAAAACGTTGTACAAAAGCGTTCTACAAAAATTTCATGTCTCATTTTCAAAAGCTTTTTATTTAAAATATAAGGTTTTATTAGTTAAATAGCTCAGATATATCAGGATTTAATCTATTGACATAAGAACCATAAAAAGCTCGTCTTATACCGTTCATTTTTCAGAACATCAAACATTTTGACAATAATTTCAGTATAATCAGAATTCGGCAAAATTTCCGAAAAGTACGCTTAATGCTTATCATGAAATCAGTTATACTTTTTGAAGAAAGCTTTCAAATGAGAATAAACAATAGAATAGACAAAATGTATTTAGATTGTTAACATGAGCTTTTATCAATCAAGTTTTTTAGATATTTCGGTTGCAGCATCCGATTATCCGGTTACAGCTTTCTGAAAAGTTTTCAAGTCTCATTTTCAAAAGCCTTTTACTTAAAACTGGAGCTTTTAGCAGTTAAATAGCTCAGATATATCAGGATTTAATCTATGGGCATGAAAAACATTAAAAGCTCATCTCATACTGAGCATTTTAAAAGAGAATATACCGAAAGCTTTTGAAAGAGAATAAACAAAATTTTTAACATGAGCTTTTATCAATCAAGTTTTTTTAAATATCTCGGTTGTAGCATCCGATTATCCGATTATGATGCTTTGAAAAGATTTCAAGTCTTATTTTCAAAAGCCTTTTATTTAAAACTAGACCTTTTAGGATATAATCTATGAACATGAAAAGCATTAAAAGATCATCTCATACTGAACATTTTTGAGAAAATTAAAGATGTTAACACTAATTTCAGTAAAATCTAATTTCTGAAAAATTTTGGCAAAGTACGCTTAATGCTCACTATGCCATTGAAGAATTTTAAAATGAAGCTTTTATTATTAAAATATCTTAAATACAATATATGAAGATTGAGATTGATTTATGAGACATAACTTATTTAAGTTTTCAACGTGAGCTTTTATCAATAAAGTTTTTTAAATAGCTCGGTTGAAGCACGTCGATTACAGAATATTTTTTTCACTTTTAGCATAATCAGGCTTCTATAAGGACATTTTTCAAAGTTTCCTCAATTTTCCTCCTAAAGTTTCTTGGCTAAGTAAAGCATTTTTCTTGGAACTATTATCAGTAATGTATTATGCAACCCTGCTCGTTCTAAAGCTTTCGATTATTTCTAAAGCCCTCCTATAGCGTTTTACAAAAATTTCATGTCTGATTTTCAAAAGCTTTTTATTTAAAATGGATGCGTTTCATAGTTAAATACCTCAGATGTATTAGGATTTAATCTATGGACTTAAGAAGCATAAAAAGCAAATTTCAACGCGAGACTTTTTATTCTTAAATTATTTCCGGCTTCCAATGTAGTCGATTACATTAGAATTTTGTTTCATACTGAGCTTTTGGTAATGCATCGCATTTTTGAGAACATCAAACATTTTGATAATAATTCCGCAAGGTAAGCTTAACGCTTACTGCGTCATTGAACTATTTTAAAAGAGAGCTTTTATTATTAAAATAACTCAAATAAAGTATATGAGGATTATCATGAAATTTGTTATACTTTTTGGGAAAAGCTTTCAAAGGGTGACATTTTATGCAAAGTTTCAACAAAGTACGCTTAATGCTCACAGTGCCATTGAGTATTTTGAAAAGGTGATTTTATTAGTAAAATAACTCAAATACAAATACAAGGATTTTTTGTGGAAAGCTTTTAAAAGAAAATAGACAAACTTTATTTAGATTTTCAACGTGAGCTTTTATGAATCAAGATTATTCTGTTACAGCGTTCTGAGAAGATTTCAAGTCTCATTTTAAAAAGCCCTTTATTTAAAACTAGAGCTTTTAGGATTTAATCTATGGACATGAAAAGCATTAAAAGATCATCTCATACTGAGAAAAGCTAAATTTCCGCAAAGTATGCTTAATGCTCACTGTCTTATTGAAGTATTTAAAAAGAGAGCTTTTATTAGTAAAATAACTGATTATCATAAAATTTGTTATACATTTTGGGGTAAGCTTTCAAATGAGAACAGACAACAGTTTAGCCAAAATTTATTTGCGTTTTCAACGTGAGCTTTTATCAATAAAGTTTTTAAAATATCACTTTTCTTAGCTCCGATTTCAGAGAAGTTTTTAGCATAATTCCATGTGGTCCTTTTTCAAAAGTTCTTCAATTTTCCTTCTAAAGTTTTTTGGCTAAGTTTAAAAGCTTTTGTTCTTAGAACTCTTATCAGTAATGAATAAACAACTGCTAGATATGCAACAGTCTAAGCACTTGAAACTATCAGCAATTTATAATGCAACATTTTTTATCTTTTGATAATTCTAATGGTTCTAAAGCTTTCGAGTTTTTTAAAGCCCCACAACTTTGAAAACTTTAAATATTTTGATTAATTCATTATAATGGTTACGGCGTTCTAAAAAAAATCATGTCTCATTTTCAAAAGCTCCTTATTTAAAATGGGGGTTTTTAGCAGTGAAATAGTTAAGATATATAATGATTTTATCTATGGACATGAAAAGCACAAAAGCTCACTTGCTCCTTCAAATATTTACTTTTAAATTTTTCGAGATTTAATAAAGAAAAGGAATAATTAATTTGGAAAAGGAAGTGTGCTCGTCACTAAATCACTAAGAATTTTTGGACGGATGCTTTTATTAGAAGAATATTTACGATGCCCCGTTTGGAGGAAACGCGCTGATAGGGTACAGATTCTTTTCAAATTTCTGTTTATCTCCGATTTTAGGAAAGCTTGCAATATAATTTGGATACTATGATTCTTATCTAGTGTATACCTTCGTTCGAATGAAAATAAGCAAACGTGTTTTAGTATAACTTTTCGTCTGACTATTTTCGCAGATCCAACGAAGAGGTTGTGCTCTTTTCTTTCCGATTGTTGATAATTTCTTCAGGTCAGGAATAACAACGAACATTAAATGCAGAATCTTACATGGTTAAGCGAAAAGTGAAGTAGTGAAGTAAAATGTTAGTTAAAAATGATGAATTGAAATCTGGAAATTATTCATAGATAAAGGAATGGAAAATTTAATGTGAGTGTCCAAAAACCGGTAAAATACTCAACTTTAACGTGTCTGTGTCGTACAATTTTTAGGACATGCCAAAAATGCTTGGTTATACATTAGGTTATAAGGAAGTAGCTAAGAGAAAATAACTAAGACAAAGTGAGGTCGATCACAACCAATAGCACTGAACCTCATCATGATTTTAATACGAAATGACGAAATTTTGATCTAAATTGTAAACAAAAAAATTTGTGTGTCTATTTTAGTACCAAAACCAACGTTTTTGCGTGCCATTAAAATATTATGCCATGCCTTAATCGTAAAACTAAATTTATTTTAATTTTAATGATCTTTTCATCATTTCGCGCATGAAGTCTAACTGAAAAACAAATTTTAAAAATTTCATTTTTTTTATTTTCAATAAATTTTTATGAACAATTTACTCATAAAAAAATTTATTACATATATTTGCTTACTTAGCAAAAAAAAAAATTTATTTTTATTATGGCAATTTACAAAACGGCTTAACATCAAGGTAAAATAAAGATTTGTCTACATTTTGTGTAAACATTTAACCGTTTGATTGTTGTGTTTACACAAAACACAAATCCATTAAGACATCAATATTCGCGCGAACAAGCTCCTACCCGTAAGCTACTGACAGTTTATGTTATGTTTTACAAAACTGTCACAAATTTCAACATTTTCATTAATCAATAACAATTTTTTTGTTGTTCAATGCAACAAAAAAAAAACCGCGAGGGTGTTGCGTTGTTCTTGTTATGTTAAATGATTTTTGACAATAAAACTAGTCACGTGTGTACTATAATACAGGCATATTAGAATTTATCCTACTTACAATTACATAGTTGTTATCTAATATTTACATAAACAATTATTGCTATAATTATTTTGTTATCAGTGTGCGAGGGTTTTATTATTTTGACGTGTGATATAAAATCTGGATCAATGCAAATTATTTTAAATAAATATTTGCACGTCGTAAAGATTAATTGAATTTCAATGACGAAAATTATTAAGTGCTTTGGGAGACTCATATACTTCATATTTTAGCAACACGAAAGCGTGGCCTTTCACAAAATATTGGAAAGGGATTCCATTGAATTTTAACTTTTGAAGAATGATGGCGCAGGATAATTTCTGAAGCGTCAGATATCCCAAAAAAAATTGAATTGAAAAGGCGGAGAAGGGCGGAAAAACGTCGAACTATTTCCATAAAATTACGACTACCAAAGATAGAGATCGACAATATGTTCACAGAACTCATCCACGGTATCAACCAACCAACAAATATTTTCTCAAATCCTGGAATTTCAAATAATTCTGATTAATTAACAGCCAAATTTCAACTAGGAATTTCCATTTTTGAATTTGGTTCTGATGTTGTCTCAATATTAAAATTACATGATGGAATTATACGTGGCGGACTTTTAGAAAATTCTAAAATTGTTCAGGATTGAATTGATTCAATTTCGAAATTATAGACGTTAAATCACATGCAATCAAGGCCACAACGATTGTACAATGTTCCGAGTTTACATCATGCAACTTTGAATGTCTACTGTTGCGTTATATGTAATAAAAATTCATTTCTTTTGCATTTTTTAAGATGTCAATCAGAGATCGGCCAGAACAAGTCAAAAATTTCGAGCTATGCTTGAACAATTCATTTCATCAAGACTGCGGCTTCCACTAAACCAAGTAGCTGAAAAAATTTGAAGAATTGGTACTTCATCTATACAGTAATTACGAGTATTGCTCCATCCGTGTCGATAAATACTACTAGCCGATCCAAATTTTTGCAAACGCTCAAAATATCGACCTGCTAATTGGAGTGGGAATTCTCTTTGATTTGTGACAATTTGAAACAATTTATCGTGTCTACAAAACACTGTCCTGGGTTGATGATTTTATCAGAATATTTTTTGAACCAATTTCACTATTAACATCATCCATTACAAAGAGGACATTGAAAGATTTAGGAAGCTCGACGCAATTGCAGAAGCATTGAAGCAAGTCAGAGGAGAAGAAACGGACATTACTCATAAACCTACAGTCCTGGGCGAATTTGTATGTCGATGATATGTTATTTGGGCCCAATTTTGTAACTATACATTGCCAACGAATTCAAGACGTCAATAATCAAGGTGGTTTCTACGTGCGGGATGGAACTACGAAAATGGTGCACCAATTCTCACCGACATTTCGCCAGAATATACCATGAGCAATTGATGCTGTTTGATAACGACAACTAGATAAAGATATTGGGGATTTTCTGGCAGCCACAAAGGGATGTCTTACATTTTCGTGTATAACAAATCTTCAGTCAAGCCAACTGCTGTGGCAACTTAAGTGGGATTGGGACGAGAGCATTCCAATAAACTACCACACATATTGGCAGGTATTTCCACGGTTCCCATTTGAAGATATTTTTCCGAGTGGCGTCATATAAAGGAAAAATTTACACGAGAAGGGCACAACCGAAAGGGCGGTTCCTTGTGCAACTTCTTTGCTCTAAGTCTCGATTAGCACCGTTACACAAATCTACGATACCACGCTTGGAATTAGCGGAGGTATTATTAACAACGAATCCTCGACAATGGTATAATATTGAGTCGACACAAAACCCAGCAGATGTCGTGTTTCGTGTACATTGTGTCTGATTCGATGCGATTTATGATCTTATGGGCTGCCAACCACGAACGAATCACTTGACCATGGAGCAGTGAAGACTTCAATTAGGGTTTGATGGTTTGGTTGAAGCAGAATATTTTCCGGATATAAAAAATGAGCTACAAAGGAAGGATTTTGTCGAACCAATTGAGATGTCTATCACTCTTCCTTGATGCGAATGTTCTGATTTGAGTCGGCGATAGATTGCAGTTTTCCTAACTGCCATACTCTACGAAACATGCTTACGTATTTCCATAGAAAATATCTTCATATTGGCCCTCAAGCATTATTGCCAATGGTTCTTAAACAGTTTTGACCAGCATTTCGGGAGAGTTCAAGCAGCACCATCATTCCACTGTGTTCGAATTAATTTTTGTGGACCATTTTATGTCCCGCAAAGAATTCGTGACCGAGCACCGATTAAAGGGCAGAAAATACGCCATGATTGAGGAAATTTATTTCCTCCAGATTATTTAAAGGTTCGCCACAAACAAAGCTTTTTGAACCATGTCAGTGTTAGAGGTGACGCTGGGCGTTTGTAACCAACTTTCGCTATTCTAAAGCTCTTGCACGAAGATGCATCATATTTCACCGTTACCTAGTACATGTGGTACGTTCTTGTGTATTTTACTTTTTTTGTGGTCCCATGTTATCAGCCTAGTGCTTGGTGAAATCACAACAATTTGCTCGAACGGGACAAAACAGCATCCAGTAACTTTCAAAATAGTTCATAAGTCAATGATTACTATAATTGGATATGACAGTGCTAAGAAACTAAATTTCATAAGTCAAATAAATGAAGCGAAATTACCCGACCTATATCAAGGTCTCGGATGCGTTAAAAACTTTGAGTACGACATAGATCTCATAGACAATTCATCATTCGACATTAAACCAGCACGAAAAGTTCCACTAGCAATTAAAGAGGAAGTAAAACAGGAACTGATAACAATGGAAAAAATGAGACTAGATTGCAACAAAGGTTTGCAACAAAGGTTTTTGGCAAATAAAGGTAAGTAAAAGGACGGAGAAATACTTAACCTTTGCAACGCCATCGGGTAGATATTGCTGTACAAGATTGCCTTTTGGAGATGATGTCATCGTTACTTCAAGATATCGAGAACGTCGAGTGCTCTATGGACGACTTTCTCATTTACGCTACGTCGGAAGAAAAACTAGATGAGATAACGCTAAAAGTGTCTGAAAAATTTAAAACAGCTGGTATAGTATTAAATAAAGACAAATGCCAGTTTAAAAAAGAGTCCATCAAGTTTTTAGGCCATATTTTAACGGCTAATGGTATCGAAGCTGATCCGGATAAGGTCGAGGCCATAAATAGATTGAAACAACCAACAAATAACGAAGAATTGCAAAGAATATTGGGAATGGTAACATACCTCCATAAATTTATTCCTAATTTGTCATCAATAACTGATCCATCACGAGAACTACTAAGCAAAGACGTTGTTTGGAATTGGGAAGCACATAATACAAGCGCTTTTGAAAAAATCAAAATACTATTGAAAACATCACCGGTACTCACATATTACAATGTAAATAACGATGTCTTACTAACAGTAGATGCTAGTTCAAAAGCTGTGGGGGTTGCTCTGATTCAAGATGAACGTTCTATAGCATATGCAACAAAGGCTTTAACAAAATGTCAACAACTGTATCCACAAATGGAAAAAGAAGCGCTGGCGATTTAAATCGGGTGCAATAAATTTCATGAGTATGTGTATGGTAAACGGTTAACCATCGAAACAGACCATAAACCTTTGGAGTCGATCTTCGAGAAATCGATCCATAGTGCACCTCCAAGACTTCAACGGATTTTGTTAGAAGTTATTCAATACAATCCTAAGGTAACATATAAAAAAGGTACTGAATTATATTTGGCAGATACGTTAAGCAGAGACTGCATCAATGAAACTTCAACAGATGACAATGAACGCAATCTCGAAGTTCAAATAATATTGCCTATGACACAGGAATGCTATACAGACATGGTGGAAGCAACACAACAAGATAACGAGCTACAATCTCTAACAAAAACAATTACAACTGGTTGGCCGATTTTAGAACATCGAAACACAATCGAAAAAGAAGTACAGAAATATTGGAATTTCAGAGAAGAATTATCCACTTATAAAAGACTTATTTTCAAAGGTCACAAAGTAGTCGTGCCACACAGTCAAATTAACAGAATGTTAAGTTGTATCCACCAAGGTCATACAGGTATACAATCCTGTCAAAGCAGAGCCAGACAATCTCTGTACTGGTATGGCATGAATAATGACACCAAGAACTATGTTGAAAAGTGTTTAACATGTCAAAAAACACAAAAAAGAAATATTAGGGAGCCAATAATGTCAAAAGAGGTTCCACAATATCCATTTCAAATTGTTGCGAGTGATATATGTACTATACACGGAAATAATTATATTGTCTTGGCAGATAGTTATTCCGGGTTCTTCGACGTAGAAAAACTGAATAATTCCACATCAGAAGAAGTGATAACATTTTTTAAAACGTATTTTCTCAGTAGATGGAGTACCAGAAATTGTTGACTCGGACAATGGACCGCAATATTCGTCAAAACTATTCAAAGATTTTGCTAGAAATTGGAAGTTCGAACATCGTACATCGAGTCCAGGGTTTCCTCGAGCAAATGGATTAGCAGAACGATATATCCAGACTGTGAAAAATATGATAAAAAAGTGTATCATGGATAATACTGATATATATATCGCACTATTGAATCATAGCAATACGCCTGGTTTGGGTAATATTTCGCCAAATCAAAAATTGCAAAGTCGAATTACTAACTCTCAGTTAATATATGACAAAGAGTTACTTAAGCCAAAAGTATTCAACGAGGTATCACAACACATTAAAGAAAACATAAGTCAAAGGCAATGCAACCAAGGCGTTTGGGAATTTAGATTTCGTAGCTGCAAATTATGAACATATCAAAGCATTATTGTTGAGGAAGGACAAAACCCCGCGAACTGGATTTCTTACTTTCAAGGACATTTGCGAATTTCTACATGTTAGAAGTAGTAGAATTGGTAACGGTATAGATGGTTGCTGAGTCCAGGTCGTTACTTCCTTCAATATCTTTTACTAATTACAGGGTGCTCCAGAAGCAAATGGCTCTAAATCGATATCAATCTTTTAGCATTTCGATTACTGCGAATTATGTAAGAGGACGGAACATTCGATACTAACATACTATCAATTCAAGGCACAGTCTGCTGATGAAAGCAGGAAGATTATAAATAAACTCAAGATATGTATGAATTGTCTAAGATCATTACATACTTTACTACAACGCTCTGTTCAAGAACGGTATCGGGTGTAGCAAACCACATCATACTCTTTTCCAAATAATCAAAAAGTTGGTTCTCAAGCGAATCTGTCTGTAGTAACTATACTTTTCGCATATGAGCAACTAGACAATATGGAAGTAGTAAATGCTCCTGAAAGGGCGCATTTTTTACTTGCCGCATCACACTATATTATGAACATCATCATCATATTACGACAACAAAGAACTCATACTAAACGACATTTTAATGGCAGAGCCAATGGTTCAAAATGAGCTGTATCAACAAGCAATATCATTACATTTACTGGCTCTACTCTCTACTCTCTATGATAGACATACAAATCTACACACATACAAATTGAAAATCGTTACGTATGGGGCTACAACAGCACCGTTTTTGACCACCCGCTGCCTTCTACAGCTTGCTCTTGTTAATCAAACGAACAAACCGTTAGTTAGTGTAGCCATCCACCATAACTTCTAAGTAGGTAAAATTTTAACTGGATCTATTTACATGTGCGACAATTTATTGCTACCACAGGAATATGCAAAACATGTTCTCGGACAATGGCATACATTTTTTGAGGTGCCAATTCAAAACTCCATGGACTATATAAGCTACTTCAAAAGCCAAACTGAAACTGAGTTTCTGTGCTTCATCAATGCAATCAAATTAACTGGAAGTTTGTGCCACCAAATTCACCACATGTTATTGGTTTTAACGATGCAGCGGGTGAAGATGACCAAGTACCTTATTCGTCTGATGATGGGAAACGTAAACCTGTCATATGAAGTACTCAATAAGCTCATTAAACAGGTAGAGGTTGTATTGAACTCGAGACCGCTTACAGCTATCACAACCGATTCCAGAACCGCCAGTCTCAGAAGCGAGTAATTCGAAGTACGTATGTTTTAGCAGGGTTGTATTGGACGCGTTTTAATATTGATTCAATTTCGAAATTTGCAAATTTCGTATTTCAACAAATTTCACTCCGAAACTTTAAATTACATCTTCGAAATTCGTTCTAAATTTGGTTCTGATATTTTCTCAATAGTTTTAAATAGTTCTGATTAATTATTAGGCTTTGAAATTTCTAGTAGGGTTGGGAATGACGCATTTTATAAAATTCTGAAATTTTTTAGTTCCAAAATTGTTTCAACTTTTAAATTGTAAATTTCGTATTTTGAGCAATTTCGCCTTTGGCTTTGATATTTTTTCAAATTATGGAATTTTAATTAATTCTGATTAATTATAGGCCTTAGAAATTTCCATCACGATTGTGATGGAAATATAATTGACAAAATTCTTACGTTTTAAATTTTTGTGAATTTTTGGTTCGGTAAAAGTGGACCTTGAAGACCTTCCGAATTACCTTCAAGAAGAAAGAATGAATAAGAAACATTTTAATTTGTGTAAATCAGCTTAACTCAAACAAAGTTTTGAACTTTAAATTTAACTTATAGATTAAAAATCCTAAGCACCTTCACCTGAAATCATAAATGTATTATCGGCGAATTCAAAATTTAAATTGGAGACATTAAGCTATCAGTGCACCAATTCGTCAGAACACCATAAGCAATTGATATAAAGACATTTGGGATTTTCTCGCAACCACAAAGGTATGCTTTATAATTTCGTGTACAACAAATCTCCAGTCAAGCCAAATTGACGAAACGGGTCATCATCTCCGAAATTGCACGATTGTTTGATCCTCTCGAATTAGTAACTCCGGTCGTGGTATTGGGAAAGGTATTTATGCAGAAGCTGTGACGACTTAAGTTGGATTGGGACGAGAGCCTTCCAATAAAATATCACACATATTGGCAGGCATTTCGAGAAAGTCCATGTGAACTGAATAAATTATACATTCGAGGGTTCCTATTTGAAGATATTTTTCCGAGTGGCGTCATACAAAGGGACAATTTACACGAGATGTACACAACCGAAAGGGCGTCATCATTTACGGAACGAATTCAACAATTCTTCTCCATTGGCTGAAATCGTCACCCTCACATTTGAGAACATTTACGGCAAACAGAGTTGCATAAATTCAAAAACTGACGAATCCTTGACAATGGTATCACGAGTCGACACAAAACCCCGAGGATGTCGTGTCTTGTGTATATTGTATTTGATTCGATGCGATTTATGGTTTCATGGGGTGCAGTCTGCAAAGTCACCTTGTTGCAGTCTGCAAAGTCCCCATGGCTTACTTGGAGGATTCCTTCTGTTTCTGACCATAAATACTGCGAATACAAATGAGCCACGACCTTCACAACCGTATCTGAGAAATTGACAAGAGTGATGGTATATCTTAGCAGATTCATGAACAATATTCGCAAGAAGAACCACGAACGAATCGCATGACCTCGGAACAACGAAGACTTCAATTAGGGTTTGATGGTTTCGTTCAAGCGAAACATTTTCCGGATATGAAAAATGAGCTATAAAGGAAAGACTTTGTCCAACCAATTGAGATGTCTATCACTCTTCCTTGAGGCGAATGGTCTGATTCGAGTCCGGGGGTAGATTGCAGTTTTCCTAACTGCCATACCCTACGAAACATCCTATACTACTTCCTTGCTCCCATCCACTTACCATAAATCTGCTTACGTATTTTCATAGAAAGTATCTTCATATTGGTCCTCAAAAATTATTGGCAATGGTTCGTGAACAGTTTTGGCCAATGAGAAGACCAAGTATTTTGAGAGAGTTGAAGCAGCGCCATTATTCCACTGTGTTGGAATGGATTTTTGTGGTTCATTTAATATCCCGCAAAGAATTCAATCTGAGATTTAGAAATTCCGGAGAACGTAAATTCATTCGGTTAAAGGCAATGCGGCCAAGGCGTTTGAAAATTTAGACTTCATGGCTGCAAATTACATAGAGGCTCGGCGCGTATTAATCGAATGTTATGACAAGCCAAACCAGACTGCTAATAAACATATTAAAGCATTTTCTAGATCAAACTGACAGATAAAGCATAATCGATTGAAACTTATAGACGAATTTAACTCACACATTCGATCTTTGAATATTCTTGGGCGACAAGTTAGATATAGTAAGTTATAGATTCGGATAGCAAGGTGAAATGGAAGGACAAAATCCCGCGAACTGGACTTCTTATTTTCAAGGACATTTGCGAATTTCTACATGTTAGAAGTACTAGAATTTGTAATACAATGGTAAAGATCCAGTCCAGGTCATTACATCCTTCAATGTCTTTTAAATTACAGGGTGCTCCAGAAGCAAATGGCTCTAAATCTATATCAATCTTTTAGCGTTTTAAAAGCTTATTACTGCGAATTATGTAAGAAGGCACAATCAGAAAAGGCAAATTTTTACTTACCGCATCAATGTACAGGGTGACTAACACGAAGTGCTACCAACTTCAGACTGTTATTGCTGTCAAACCAGAAATGACAGGGTGCTCAAATTTACACTAATGACAGTTCATTCCATTGTTTATAAGCGTACAGAAGCATTTTAGTAGAAAATATTCAGAAAAAAAGTTATCCGCAATGGAATTCAAGCGTAATAGTGTGATTTCTCTATATTTGGCTGGAAAATCACAGCCGCAGATTGTTAACCAATTAAAACATCTGCATGTGAATAAAATGTTTCTGTATCGCACCATAAATCGTTATAACGATACTGGGAGTATCGCCGTATATCATTCGGCAGGTGAAGGCCAAATTGGCTCAGAAACCGCGCCGTAGCGGCAGAAAAATGACTCGTGAGGCGAACGGATGCAGCACATATTGAAAGATCATCTTGGACTAAAGGCCTTGAAATTCCATAAAACGCATGGTCTCACCGATGCTCAAAAAAATTTAGAGTGGAAATAGCAAATGAGTTGTTACGCTTGCACGAAAGTGGTGATTTGCCGAATTTGGTTTTCTCCGATGAGTCACCGTTCGTTACTGAGCAATATTTGAACAAGCAAAACGACCGGATTTATTTTCCCGGCCGTTCTACTGAAAATTTGAACCAACGGATTGCCACTCGAAACCAAGCGCCGTCGATGGTGATGGTTTGGGCCACCGTAACGGCCGAAAGCCGTTCACTGCTCGTTTTTTTTAACCGTGGCATCAAGATAAATGCTCAAATTTATCAGGATCATGTGTTGGAGGGAGCGTTGAAGCCTTGGGCACAAAAACATTTCGGCCGCAGAGCCTGGACATTTCAACAGGACTCGGCGCCGAGTCATAAAGCGCGCGTCAAGATTGGCTGAGAAACAACATTCCGCGGTTCATTTCCACTGCCCAATGGCCACCAAATTCACCGGATGCAAATCCGCTAGATTTTTCGGTTTGGGGTATTTTGAAGAGCAAGGTTGAGACAAAAAAATACCAAAGTGTCGATCATCTCAAGCAAGCGCTTCACCGGGAATGGGCCAAAATACCACAAAGCCACTTTCGTGCTGCATGCAATAGCTTTGTCGGCCGTTTGAAGGCCAATTCGAAACTTTAAATATTTGTGAACATTTTTTACTTTGATTCAATAAAATGCATCAAAAATTAAAAATTCTGTGGCGTTTTGTTTTGGTAACACGTCGTGTCAGTCACCCTGTATTATGAACACCATCATCATATTACGACATCAGGGAACTCACTGATCCAGTTGTTCAAAATGAGTTGTTTACAACACTAACAACATCATTACATTTACTGGCTCTATTCTCTCTACACTCTGTATGACTTACTCACAGACAAATTAAAAACAGTTACGTATGGGGCTATAACAGCACTGCTTGGACCACCCGCTGTCTTCTATAGCTTGCTCTTGTTAATCAAACGAACGAACCGTCAGCTAGTGCAGCGATCCAACATAACATCTACGTAGGTAATCTTTTAACTGGATCTAAACTCAATGGCATTTGTAGCTTGCTTCCTGCCATAATACACGCAAGCCTTCCTTGAGAAAGATTGGAGCTTTAACAACCGAGGAGGTACATCGGTTTAATTTTGGGCTGCGATCCATGTTCTTCATTTTTGAGTATTCTGCGATGATTTTTTTGAGCTTTTCAAATTTCCAGTAGGGTTGTGTCGGACGCATTTTATAAAATAAAATTTTTAATTCTTATATTTGACAAAATTCTTACATTTTGAATTTTTTGTGATCTTTTTGTTCGAAAAAAGTGGACCTTCAAGACCTTTCTAATGCCCTTCAAGAAGAAGGAATGAATAAGACATTTTTGGAATTTGCGAAAATCAGCTTAAACCAAAAAAACTTTTGAACTTTAAATTTATTTTTTAGGTTAAAATCCCAATTCTTAATAAAACGTTTTCAAAACTCCTAAGCACCTTCACCTGAATTCATAAATGTATTACCGGCGAATTCTAAAATTAAATTCGGGACATTAAGCTATCATGCTGATTATTAGTTACATCAAATCCTATACGCGAGATAGCAAGAAATCGAGCGAAACTAAAGTCAATTTCATCAGAGGCCAAGGAGATTTAGTGCTTCCATACGCCACAATTGGGTAGACTACTGTGCATCGATAAAATGATCAACGGGATCGTCCACTGTTGTATAATCTTCTATAAAGGAGGCTTAAGTAATTGGTCTGCTAATAGTCCAAATGTCATCCTCACCTGCACGTAGTGCACCCTGCTAGATAACTAACGAGGCTCTGGCGATCGAGACACGGCGGTATAACCGACTATCGAGAATTTAGTAAATGATCTTCTCAAACCAGACCCACTACCAACTCGTACTGGTCAGAGTGGTAGATGATTTATGACCAGTAAAATAAACAATGAGTACAACGGATTCAGGAAATTGTACCCCAGGTGGTAACCCAGCTAATCAGCTGGCAAATTTACCCTCTAACGAGGCTGGCTCAAAGGATTCTGACGAAATAGAAAAGTTAACGTTAAATCTAAACAAAGACCTCAAAAACTTAGTAGTCAGTAATGTCTGAGAAAGAAACCACTAAGATAAGCGATACCAATGATCATATAGAGGTTATGTATGAAACAGACGAGGAAGAACTCAATAGAGAAACGGGATGGATTCTGAACCGTAACAAAAAAAAATAAGAAACGTAAGATGAGTAAATCACCACAGATTTCACCCGAATCGAAACAATCAGTTGAGCGGCTTCCAACCGGAAGTAGGCACGTGCAACAGGAGGATAAAGCTCAGGTTCCGTCGGAACAGAAACGATCAAGTAATGAACTCCCAACCGAAAGTAAGAATGTACAACTGGAGAAAAAAGTGCCACGGCCACCTCCAGTAATAATATCTAATTGCAATAATTATCAGAGTATTAGAAACATCATGGATAACAATCATATAAAGTTTCAAGCTACAGCGTTAAATAGTGGTGATATCAAAATAAATGTCACAGACGGTGATAGCTATAGAAAGTTAACAGGAGCTCTTAACGAAGAAAAGACAGCGTGGTATTCCTACGAAGATAAGCAGACAAGGCAAACCAAAGTCATTGCTAGGAAGCTACACGCTTCATGCAAACCAGAAGAGATAAAAGAGTATCTTTTGGAGAAAAAATACAAAATTAAAGAAGTTACACAGCTGCTAAAAAGAGGTGACAAAACACCTCTTCCATTATATATGTTGTCTTTTGAAAGAACAGAAGACATTAAAAATATTTATGCAATCAGCGAAATACCCCATATGAAAGTGCAAATAGAAGCAGTTAAAAAATCTAAGCTGATCCCCCAGTGCAAAAAGTGCCAAGTCTACGGACACACGCAAAATTTTTGTAATAAGGAGCCCAGATGCGTGAAATGTGTAGGAAAACACCGTACGGCTGAATGTACGAAACTAAAAGACACCCCACCAAAATGTGTTAACTGTGGAGAGACACACCCAGCCAACTATAGAGGTTGCATTGTTATAAAAGAGCTGCAAAAAATTCGCAACAAAACAAGGGAAACTTCAATAATTACCAGGCCAGAAATTAACTCAGCCTCAACAAGAATACCTACAAATTTAAGGCCACACCAAACATTAATCCAGCCATCAAGAACTAATCCAAATGTAACATTTGCTGATGTACTATCTACTGGAAGTTCGAGAAGACAACATAGTTCTCTTTTATTAAATGATTCAAATAATAACCAAACTAATAAAATACCACAAGATATTCTTGATAGACTTAGTTCACAAGAAGAAAAGCAAGAAAAAGCCCTTATATCAATCCTACAAAGGCTCACCCTACTCGAAAAACATGGCAAATAATTTAAAAATTCTTGCATGGAACTGGCATTCTAATGGAAAACCAACTTATTGGCCCAGTGATCAAAATAAAACACTAGACCTAATTGACTTCTTTATAACCAGAAAAATCTCGGTTGATTATACTCAAGTGCAGGAAGGATTGGACTCCACATCTGACCACTCCTCTATTTTAATGATAATAAGTGATACAGCCACTGTTAACAAATAAATATACTGATTGGAAAAAGTTTAGGAATGAACTAAACAATAGCATCATTTTAAACACCAAACTTTCATCAGAAGAAACATTAGAACAGGAGGTGGAGAAGCTCGTCAAGGACATACAGCTAGCGGCGTGGAAAAGTACTAACACAACAAACAAAAAAATAGCTGGCAAATGCTATCCAATGGAAATTAAACCACTAGTTATAGAGAAGAGAAGTACCCGAAGGGAAAGGCAATGTTCACGAGACCCAACCGTAAAAAATAGGTTAAATAATTTATCACAACGAATACGTAGAGAAATAAGGGAATTTAAAAATAAATCAATAAATTCATACCTACAATCTCTCACCTATGACAAAGGTAGTGATTATTCATTGTGGAAAGCAACCAAATATTTGAAAAGGCCAGTTATGCATATACCACCAATATGAACAAATAATGGTCACCTGGCTAAAAAAAAGCAAAGAAGAAAAAGCAGAAAAATTCGCGGATCATCTCGAGCGTACCTTTCAGCCAAATTTTAAAACACTTAACCAACAGGATATACTGTTCGAAAACCAAACAACTATCCTGAGACAGGAAATTCCTTTAACTATTGCTAAAGAAGTTAAACAAGAAATAAAGAACCATGTAGTACTTAAAAAATCAACAGGATATGACCTGATAATGTCCCTCTATCTTGGAAATTTGCGGAAGTGATAATGATACCTAAGCCAGGTAAGCCACCAAGTGAACTGGCCTCGTACAGGCCAATATCACTTCTTCCAACTATGTCAAAACTATTTGAGAGATTGTTATTAAAATGAATTAAACCAGAAGTTGTAAAATCAGGAGCTGTTCCGTCCGCTTGGATTTAGAGAGGAACACTCCACAATCGACCAAGTCCATAGAATAACAGATATAATAGAAAAATCCTTAGAGGAAAAAAAGATTTGTTCAGCCATATTTCTTGACATAGCGCAGGCATTTGACAAAGTCTGGCTAGATGGTTTAATATTTAAACTGGAGAAAACTCTGCCATATGAGTAGTGCGAACTGCTAAGTCCAGTATTAAAGAAGCTAAAGCAGGAGTGTGTCTTAGGGCCTTTCCCTTTCATACTGTTTACGGCAGTACATACGGCAGACGAGCAATACAACTATCGTCACGTTTGCAGATGACACTGCAATTCTAGCTGTTGGTGACACAATCGGTGAAGTCACATTCAAACTACAAATAGCCGTAAATAATATACAAGATTGGCTAGCTTAGTGGAGAATTAAATTGAATGAATCGAAGTCTACTCACATTAACTTCACTAATAGATCAATAGAACCTCTACCTGTGACTCTCAATAATATCTCTGTACCACATGCCAATCAAGCGAAATACCTTGGTATGAACCATGATTCAAAGTTAAAGTGGAAAGTATACACGTGAAAAAGAAAGCAGAAGAGCTTCAGTTAAAATATAGAAAAATGTACTGGTTAATTGGAAGAAACTCTCAGTTATCCATTCATAATAAACTTGTGCTTTATAAACAAGTACTCAAGCCGGTCTGGACATATGGTATTCAACTATGGGGATGCACCAAAATCAGCAATCAACAGATAGTTCAACGATTTCAAAATAAAGTCCTCAGAGGAATTGTAAATGCCCCTTGGTACACTCGTAATAGTGACCTTCATAGAGATCTCAGAATAGACACAGTCGCAAGTGAAATAAAGAAATGTGCTCAAAAACACCAGGAGAGGCTCCATCATCACCCTAACATCGAAGCTGCAAGACTACTTCATCAAGAGGGTATAGTTAATAAGAAGACTCAAAAGACTAAAACCTTTTGAGTTACCTGAATAGTCCGCACAATGCAACATCAACCAAAACAACACTTTATGTAACGAACACATATGAGTGCTTTATTATTATATTGTCAGAGTCAAACGTTGTTAGTCAAAAATGACTACTGTCTTCCACCGTAAAAACCGCCTAGACGCTTTATTCGGGAGTAGTTGAAAAAATGTTTTATAGAAAGATACCCTTCAAGCAACTCGAAAAAAAACGAACTTGACGATTGGAAAATTTGGAAATGCGATACCTACCGCCCGAAAGTACAGCTGAAAGATTCATATGATATTTCAGTGAAAAGGTAACTGTGATTATTTTTGATCTGATTACAAAGGTTTTTTTTTTGTCCGACAGAGCACATGGTCCACTAATATATAAATAATATATGTCTATTGGGGACACAAAATATAATGGATAACACATTGCCTGAAATTTAAACTAAAGTAGCTAATTGCCATTCCTAGCTGCTTCCGTTATCAACTTGTAGGAGAGGAAAGCGGTCAGTTCTCTAATCCATTCCACGAAAAATTAAATGAGTATCCTGTGGGCCGATTTTTGACCCCACGATTCCATTGACCGTAGAATTATTTTGAAACTTAAAAAATTTAGTGATTAAATAAACCGAATTTAGGATTTTGCCAACCGAACTTGCGTTGGAAAAATTTAGAATTTTAAAAATTAAATTTTATGTTATTAGCTTTTTGTTAGTAAGCCTCTCTAAATTGTCTGCAGTCGAGATTAAAATTCTAAATAATTTAAAAAAAAAAAATCAATAAATCTATGGCTTAGAAGCCGGAATCGACCTTATTGCGCCTCAACTGGTACCTTTCGAACCGTAATTATAACGTTTTGTTGAATGTAGTAGCTGGTCAACCCAACGAACGATTGTGTACTCAAAAACTTTTTTTTTTTTTCATGTTTGTCGTTGTCGATGCATGGATGTAGCCAATATTGGTATGTGGCTAGAATCGAACGCAAGACCGCTTGTTGTAAGCAGCTCTATAAATGCTTTATGTTTGATGACGAAAGTTTCTTAAGCCGTTATAAAATAGTTCTGAAAAAGAGTTATACGAGAACTCTAAGAAAAAATTATTATTTTACATAGTATAGTAAGAAAATTCAGTAGATTCATAATTTTTCCACCACATCATCATTCTTCCTTCCAACCATGTCAAAAACGATGATTCTACTTAGGTCAAATTCACTCGGCATTTAAACTTAAAATTAGATATTTTCTTTACAGAATACTGCTAATAAAAAAAAATACAGATTTTTTGCCAAATCCCTTGAAAAATATTAAATTCTTGGAATTTAACAAGAACTAAATTTGAATTGGTTCGAAACTTCACGTTTCATTAAACTACCAAGATTAACCTTTTATTACTTTTCAGGTTAAAAATTTAAGAAATCAACTCACGAATTTTACAAAAATTTGGAAATATTAACAAAATCTCAGAAATTCAGGTTTAAATATAATCCTCCATTCGATCGCAAATTAGATGATTTTGACATGATTTTTTCAATTGAACATTTATTTTTTCGAGTCTTACAGCTGATGAACTTCTTACGAAGCAAACAAAATCAACGTCAAGACAATCACTTAAAGTAATCTGAATTTAGCATATGAATTTTTCGAATTAATTTATATATTTTATAATAAAATTCCTCACAGTTCTACAACGAATTATTCAAATTTCGAAAACAATTGTATTTTGATAACTTAAATCATTTAACTTAAATAAAACGCTCTAAACGCTCTCTAAGGCGCTCTATTCGTTTAAAGCGCCTAGGCGTTTTCTACGGTGGAAGACAGTAGTTACTTTGTAAAAAAATTTTATTGTTATTATAAATAAAATTATTAAAAAAAAAAAAATCTGCAAATGGATTTTATGATAAAAGCTCAAGTTTTAGGTTACCAAAAGTTTGTGAAAAAGCTTTTGTGAGCTTTTAATTTGTTTTAATTTCATTGTTAGATACTCACAAACTTCACTACAATACACACGGAATCCAAAACGCGAAATATATATTTAGTATTGGAATACAACTGCACATGGGACCCACATTGTCTGTTTCCACCGTTTTTTTTTGTTTCTGTTTTGTCACTTTAAATTTAGAACACAAAGATTTGCGAATTAAAAAAATTTTATTACACCGCGTATTTATAAACATCTACATTAGTATATTACACACATGTGACCTTGATTGTGCGTGTGTGCGGCGCGCTCGAGAGATACATATACAGATTAATTCGCGAAACAAATGTAATTCATTTCGGTAAATTAATAATAAATTAAAAAAAAAAATATTTCACGATCTTAATTGTACGTCTTGTGGTCTAGCATTGAATTCATTCAATAAAGCGCTTTACAATTTGAGTTTTTTTTTTTTTTTTTGTGGTTGGTTAAGGTTGCCTAAACTTATATCAGCGCAAATTTGTTGATTACTCAACACTCGACGAGGTTAGAAAAACGAGTTTTTTATTTTTTTATTTTTTTTTAATTACAGACTATTAATTGGACATTTTTTTTATTATATTGTACGAGTACGTTTGTCGTTTATTAATTAAATGGCGAACGTTTATGTGAGTAGTTGTAAGTGCATACGAGTACAAGAAAGAAAATGGAAAAACTTTCTTTAGATACTCGACGACACACGAGTTGTACCCGCCTCGGGTCAATTTAAATTAATTAATCATTTTTTTTTAATAATGGCTGTAATTGTAACTCATGTTTTATTAATTAAATTGCACAATTATTATCTATATTAAATTAGAAATTAATTTTTATAGAGCTATGTAAAAGGGTGACGCGACGGTATTTTATGGTAATTTTCTTCTGTACATAAGTACCTAAGCTAAAAATAGACATAAAAAATCGTAATTGACTTAATCTTGTAGAGTGTGTGATGTAATTGTAATTTTTTATTTTGCATGTCATTTACATCTTAATATATTGTGTACGGCCGAGTAATAAATCCATTGTTTGCTTTTATCGAGTTACTTGACTTATTATGTTCTTTCTAGTAGGATGATGAATTTATTTAGCGTTTTATAATTATTATTCGTATATTATTATTATTGTTTTACAATTACTGACCTAAATTTTGTCAAAGAGACTTAGTATATACTTGCTCGTATTTATATAAATAAATAATGTATTTTCTTCTGTGTTTGTACGACTACAAAATGAAAAATTATCATAACTTGTGTCGCATATTTGGATTAGAAAGTAGAAATAGGATTTTTTCTTGTACTGTATGGTGGTGTGCCAAACAAAACAAAAAAAAATATTGAAAATCTTAAATATTCTCAATAAGACTTGCTCGCTCAAAAGCACTTTATATTTTATGCGTGCGTTGCTCGATTCAAACACAAAAATCTTGCCAATTTTGTTTACTATATTATTTTATGTCATGGTCATGCCATTTGGTTGGTGTACGCATGTGTAGAGTTAGGAAATTAGCATTTCACCATATATAATAATTGCACGTTGAGTATGTATAGTATACAGAATAAAATGAACAAAAATGCTGTGGAATTCTTAAAAAACGAGAAACGAAAATAATTGATCCAAGATTAACTGTAATAATGTTATATACTGCCTGTTTTTTATGCTTTGTACATTTATGGTTTTTAAATTGTCTCAAATCGATAAATCAAAATCGTAAAAAGTTTGACGATTTTGTATTATTCGTAATATTGGTTTACTTACTAATTGGTTGTAAACCTGAAAAAGGTCGCTGTTGCAAGCCAAATCCTTAAAAAAAAGTGCTAAATACCGGTATTCTAAGAAAGAAGCTACCTAGTTTCATTGCAGTTGGTCATATTTCAGAAATTTAGCAAAAAATCGTTATGCGGTATGATTTCCCTCGCATTAATCGAATTTCTCTTTGTATCACATATTCATAAAATTTTAACGATTCATTAACCCGTAGGGGCTGAAGAAAGACCGACAGACAATCACTTCAAATTGAATTGAACGCCAAATAAGATCGAAAACGTCAAAAATAATGTTATGTTTTTGCCTTGTCAATCGAGGTTCGTATCACTGGCTTGTGAATAATACAAAATCAATTTAATTTATCTCCAACTAATTTATTTTGTTAACACAAGAATTATTTCAACACAGTTTATCCATAAAAATTCAAAAAATCCCTTTATATAAATTATTCCAAATTTTACTGTTCACTTATAATTTTTATTTCGCACTACAACACTTTTTAAATCACTTTTTAGTTCCTTTTAATCTTTACATTATCGCGTCCCAAATTCTAATAAACCAATTCGATCTTGTTCGCCTTTTTATATACACAAACCAAACTTCTCGAAAGTTCATGACTTTTCCAGCACTAATAGTGTAGAAACATTTAGAACTGTTTTATTACGGAAAATTCCATTTAGTACAATAAAACATTCAGCTATTGATTTAAATTATTCTATTACACACTAGGTGTCACTCTCACAATAAAATTACTGTTACGGTGACACCTAGGGTAGAATAGCATAAGTTGATTACAAGCACAAAGTTTACTACTGGTAGTGACTACTAGTGAAACCTAGGTTAGGGAGTGATGAAATGATTTAAAAAGCGAACTAGCGCGACAAAAAAATTATGTGACGGTGACACCTAGCGTGTGATAGAATAAGTTAAACTAGTAGCTCAATGTTTTTCTGTACTAAATGGAATTTTCCATGATAAAACAGTTCTAAATGTTTCTACACTATTAGTACTGGAAAAGTCATGAACTTTCGAGAAGTATGGTTTGTGTATATAAAAAGGCGAACAAGATCGAATTGGATTAGTAATATTTGGTAAGCGATAGTGTAAAGATGAAAAGGAATTAAAAAGTGTTTTTGTGCGAAATAAAAAGTAAAAGTGATCAGTAAAATTTGAGAATAATTTATATAAAATGATTTTGTGAATTTTTATTGATAAACTGTGTTGTAATAATTCTTGTGTTAACTAAATAAATCCGTTGGAGATAAATTAAATTGATTTTGTATTATTCACAATCCAGTGATACGAACCTTGAGTGACAAGGCAAAAACGTAACAATTGGTGACAGCGGCGGGATTGTGAATAATAAGATAAAGAAATGATTCTTAATGAATTAAAAGTTCCAGAATTAAAGAGGAAACTTGAGAAGCGGAGTTTGGCCACAAAGCAGCTTTACAAGCGCGACTACGTGACGCCATGGAGAAAGAAGGATTAGACACGGATCAACATGAGTTTGGAGAGAAAGTAACGAATGCGGCAGAAAGAATGAGATAATAATGAAAGTTTCGATTTGTCGCAGTTCAACTGGACAAATGAGTGTAATGAGACAACAAAATCAACGACAGATGGAACAACAAAATCAGTCTAACAAAGAAATTAAACACGAAATGAAACAACAAATGGAGAAAATTGAGCAGTCAAATGAGCGATAGTTGGAGAAAATAAACCAGTCAAACCAAGCAATGAAACAACAAGGAGAGGAAATTAAAGACCAAATTATAGATGGTCAAAAGAGAATGGACGAAAAACTTCTCGAATTATCTACTAACATACACGGCGAAGTGGAGAACCTGTAAATGGAGATTCAACAGGTTGGCCAAAAATTAGAAATGGAAATCCAACATGTCAAAGCAGAGGTTCAACGTCTCGGGAAACAACTAAATGATGTCAAGGCAAGTGAATCAACGACGCCAGTGATTCAGACCGCAGCCAGAGACGGCAGCCAGTCACAATCATTGGAACGACGAAAATCGTGTCGCGGCATTAATAGTGGCCCTCAAAGGCTTTACAAACCATCCCGGAAGGCGCTGGATAGGAAGTATGGCACTGACCACAAGCGGGAAATCTTTAGAATGGAATTGAAAAGCCGCTACCAAAAGGGAGGAGAATCACTTCAGGAATTTTCATCGGCAATCGAGCGATTAGTACATCTAGCGTATACTAGTACATCGGCCGATTATATGGAAAGGCTAAAAATTGATGCATTCATTGACGGCATTCGAGATCCAGAGACACGCAGGGCGGTAATGTTGTCACCTAAAGCAAGGTTCGCGGAAACCGTTGCGTTTGCGTTAACGTTCGAGGCTGTGGAGAACTACACCAAACCGTCATTATTTAGGCGCCTAATGAATTTAGACGCTAAAGGGTAAATCGAGCGGACAGTACCAAAATTTAGACGCGGCAGGCTTAGGTGTTGGAAATGTGACAAGTTGGGTCACATCTCAATGGACTGTCGGAAAGTAATACATGAAGAAAGAAGATCGCCACCTTTTATGCGCGCAAACGCTGAACGGTCGGGACAAAGGTCTAGCAGCAGCGAGCAAAGATGTTGTGAAGCAAGAGGGAAACGGCTCGGATCACCAACTTCTGTGGAACTGTGGAAAGAGCACTAAGAGAAGAGCAGGTATCGGATAAACGGATGGCAACAGTCGGTAAAATGGAAAGGTTAGAAGTCAGTTTGAAGGAACCGAAGCTGGTTTCGCCGTCTGGTTGCCCCATAACTTACATCCCTGTTACGAGTGTAGCACGAGCCGGAAGCAGCGTAACAATCAAGGGCAATGTTGATGGAAGGAAATGTATCATTACGCTGAATACGGGAGCAACTCACACGATTGTCCAGGAAGGCTTGATCGGAGGAGCTGTGCAGCTGGCTGATGGGTTAAAATTAAGAATGGCAAATGGAGATAATGCAATGATAAAAGTGAAAAAGATCGTAAATATAAGGATCGGTGATACTCTTTTCCCACATGAAGTTCTGGTCGCAGATATCGTGGACGAAGTCATTTTGGGAACGGACTTCACTAGGGTGAATGGCTTCGTGTTGGATTTTGGACAAGGAATATTGAGTGGTGATAACATCGAGCTGAAACTTAAATTTAACGGTATGGATGCCACAGTAAGGCGTGTAACAATCAGCCGTTGCAAGGAGCTGCCATCGAAATTTGAAATAATTGTTGAGGAAACCAATGAACACCAGGTTAAGCAGACATTGGATAAGAAGAGCCAAGTTGTGCGAAGTGGAGTGCGAATGTCGGGCGACTGGATGAAAACTCGATATGCCATACGGGCAAATAGCTAAGGATTACACGAAAGGGAATTGGTGTGGCTTCACAACTCGCAACAAAAGAAGGAGGATTTATTGACGAAACTGCAACCTGTATGGACGGCACCCTACAGGACAATAAAGGAACAAGGAGGTAAACCAAAGGTGGTGCATTTGGACGGGCTGGCCCTGTAGGGGGGGGGGGTGATTTTGATCCTGTTCGGGACGAACAGGCTTAGGGGAGGGGTAGTGTGACGGTGACACCTAGCGTGTGATAGAATAAGTTGAACTAATAGCTCAATATTTTACTGTACTAAAATGGAATTTTACATGATAAAACAGTTCTAAATGTTTCTACACTATTCTAACTGGAAAAGTCATGAACTGTCGAGAAGTTTGGTTTGTGTATATAAAAAGGCGAACAAGATCGAATTGGATTATTCGAATTTGGAACGCGATAGTGTAAAGATTAAAAGGAATTAAAAAGTGATTTAAAAAGTGTTTTTGTGCGAAATAAAAATTATAAGTGAACAGTAAAATTTGAGAATAATTTATATAAAGTGATTTAGGGAAATTTTATGGATAAACTGTGTTGTAATAATTCTTGTTTTAACTAAATAACACAATCCAGTGATACGAACCTTGATTGACAAGGCAAAAACGTAACAGTAACATTACTTTTGCCGCCATCTCTTATTAAAGTCCGTGACTTACTGAAACAATAGTTCGGATCATTGACATTGCTATTGACCAAAACGTGATTTCTCTTTATGGATACCAGCCATCACATGGTTTATACTGTAAAATTTCAAGTTTTTTGAATTATTGCAAAGTGTGGAGAAATTGGTTATGTAAATAATTGTTAAAGTACTTGATAGGGTGCTGACTACCTATGGAATTAAACTGAAAAACGTACAAGCTGAGATAAACCCTAATATTGAAGGGTACCACGGTTTTTAAAAATTTGATTAAATAGCCGCAAAGCCATCGAAAGTCCAAAGCCCACGGTTATTGGGGCCACGATGTTTATCAAACGTTCGTTTCTCAGATTAAACTTAAATTAGCGGCCTTCTATGGTCTAATTTTTAGAGAAAGAAGAAATTGATCCTATTGCAATTAGGTATTTTCTTAAGACGGCCCCAACAATTTTTTTTCGGTTGTTGATGGTGAATGTCAGAGTATATCTGACTTCATAGAAATAAAAATGCCTTAAGGTTCTGAAAGATAACTAATTCCTTTTGCAAATCATGTTTTGATTAGAAAGGGTTTGTACAAGGGAGCTAATACTAATCTGCTTTGTTGCTAATTAGCTTGCTAGGTATCATTATAATATTCATTATAATCAAGAGAACACAATTTGTTGTTTTTGTCATTAGAAGCGCCTTTGGCCTTAGAAAAGGAATCAACGGATGTCGGATGATTGACCCAAATCAGTCAGTTTTTATAATGAATTAGTGTTCGTTTGACTTATAGTTTCGCATTTTTCGCATTTAATTTTGCAATTAATGATATTAACAAACTTATCCGATGCTACTTGAAGCTTTCGATCTAATTAGAGGTTTGCATATCGTTTTGTTGAGCTTGTTTAATACTACTAGAAACATTAAGTACTTGACAAATAATTTAATAATTCCACGATTTTTCAGATTTTTCCGAAATTTTCTAGGGTTTTCCAAGATTTTTGTAACAGGCTTCCCGAAATTATTCATTAATGCCCAGAATTTTCGGCATTATTGAAATTATTCGAGATTCATTCTCTGGGGAACTTTTTTTTTGGGGCAATCGAGATTATTCAGCAGTTTATTTTAGATTTCTTAAGTTTCCGACATTTTCAGAATTATTCGAGACTTTTGGAGACTTTTGAACTTTTGCAAATTTTACATTCTTATGGATAATTCGATATTCAAGAATTTTCGAAACTATCTTCCACCGCAATAGTTATGTTTCTTTGCACACTAACAGCCTACAGGGCCTGCAGACGTTAGTCAAATTTTTGTGTTATAATAAAAGCTTTACTTAAGAGGTCAAGAAAAATTTTGCAGGGGGCCCAAAATGTATAGTTACGCCACGGCGAGAGCCAAGCGGTATATGACCACAAGTAGGCCATCAACGACTTCAAATAAATTTTAACAGCATTGATCAAAGCGAAACTTATCGGAAAATCAAGCAGGAACTAGAAGCAATATCCTTTAACAGACCTTAATGATTTTCAAGCTTTATAGTTGAGCTTTTATATCAGGTAGATCAAGCTCAAAAATTTGTAGAATAAGCTAATTTTGGAGACTTTTTCACTAAAAGTTCGGATGTTAGGTAAAAGCTTCCAAATCAGATCTAACGATTGGCAGTTGGTGAAATTCACTTTAACTTTTAGTTTTCCAAAGGTTCAATTTTATTGAGAAAGCTTTGGTTAGAATAAGTTCAAAAGCTCAGCTTAAAATCTTGACCCGGTTGTGGAGATATGTATTTTAATATTTTGAACAAATATATTTGGTACAGTTCTTTAAAATAAGGTCAGCTATAGTGATATTATTAACTTGCTAAAGTTTTTAGCAAGCTTTTAATAATAAAAAACTTCAAATTTTTTGTAGAAGTCGTTGATTGGTCTTTAGTTTTGAAGGTTTCTCGGTACAACTGAAGATATTTTTAATTATTTAGGCGTTTAAGAAGAGTTTAAGCTTTTAAGAAGCTTTTAAGCTGTTAAGGAGCATTTTTTAACTTTTAGAAAGATTTTTAAGCTCCGAAAATTTTTAGTAAAAGATGTAACACTAAGGATTATCCTCTTAGATTTTTCTCACAAATGGATAGCACTTGTTTTTAGAAAATAGAAATATCTGCTGAAAATAATTTTCTTGAGAACTTACTCGTATAGGTTAATTTGTTTGTCCATTTAGAGCCCGGAAAGGTTGGTTTTAATGGTAGTTCTGTGTTAAATATTTAAAGGAAATATGACTTGTGAGCGTTTAAATTTCGAAAATCGAAATGTTTCAATATTAACATTTTAAATAAACGAGCTTTTATTACTTAGAGACAATATTTAGAAATGAAAGCAATACCAAAATCACGAGTACAAGCTTCTAAATATAGTTTCCATAATTTGTAAATTTTACTTTAAACCATTCCCGATTGTTTTATGAAAAAACTTTACAAGAATTCTAAAAAGTTACTCACAAAAGTTTTGTTTGTAGCCAAAGAGCTTTTCAAAACTTCTCAGTTTGAAATTAAGATTTTTATGGTTATATCGTAAATATCAATTATAAGCATTGCGTTAAATAATTTTTGGAAAGCTTTTTAGATCACAGCATCAAATGAGCAAATATTTTAGTGATGAGTGATGACTGACATTTAATTAAGAATTGAGAATTATAAGCGTTTTATTTAGACTACTGTATATAGTTGTAGGATGAATCGGACTTAAAAATGTTTTTATGGAGAAAGCTTTAATTAAGGCATGTCCAAATTGAAAGTCATAAATCGTTTCCGGAGGAATTATGAAAACTTAAATGAAAATTATAAGCTTTCATTTTATTTAGGCGTAACACTATTTAAAATTAGTTCACAAAAGTGTTTTTAGTTTAGTAGATTTTGATCAAGAATTTTTTTAAATGATGCTTAATCTTCTAAGATATTTTTAAATGGAAGGTGAAAGCTCCACGAAAAGCTTTTAGTAAAATAACACCCTTATGGTAGAGCTTTTAAAGGACAATTCCAATTTACGTTTATTCTTTTGTATTTTTCGTTCTCTTAACATTTAATATTAGGACTAAAATATTTCAGGGGTCCTATTGGAAACGTCTGGGCAAATTCTGATCGTGGTTTGCTTGATAGAATTTTCACTTTATCAATAAATGTATTGCCTTCTCGTAGTGAAAAAAGAATAAAAAAAAAAAAATTAAAAATTTCTTCTGTTCATGATTATGGCGGCCCTAGAAATCTGTTACATCGTTATGGTAAGGGGTGAACACAGAAGAAATTTTTAGATTTTTACCCCGTTTTTTAACTAAGAGAAGAAAATCGTTTAATAAAAAAAAGTCTGGGATGGGTTTTACGCTCAGTTGTCGGAAAAAATTTTAAATTTTCTTGGAATGAAAGTATAAATGCATATCAATGCAGGATTTTTAACGTTTCTGAGGTGACAAACATTCGAATCTAACAACATTTTGTTTATCATTCATTAATTGAGAAACTAAACTTCAATGGGCTTTTACTAGTAACGGTTACCATATAAATTAATAATGCTTCTTGGTTTAAAATTTAAACTTTCTTCTCTGAAGCATTTTCATTTAAGTATTGTAAGCTTTTTATTTAGAGTACTGCATCTAGAGTAAGTTGAGTGGAACTTAATCGTTTTTATTTAGAGATTTCTTATTAGGCCTTGCAATAAGTCCTAAATAGAAGAAACCATAATCAGTTTTTTAACTATCCTATATTATTCTAAGATGTATGTAAGGTAAAAGCTTAAGTTAAAAGTTATTTTAAATTATCTAGCAACTTTAAAAAAAAAATACAAACTGAAACTTTTGTTGTAGAGCTTTTACGGTACAATTCAAATTTATGAAAACTTCTCTTATTATGTGCCCCCCGAGTAATAAACTCAAATCGTTCAAATAGCAGTTAAAATTACCTTTCAGTTTTTTTACTTATTGGGGTAAAGGGTTAAAAAATGATTTACATTTTTTAACCTATATATAACGGTTTCTAATTATCTTGATGCTAGCTTAATTTGCTTAATTTTTAACTCATAGTAAGCAACAGATTTAATGTGGTTTTTGTTTAACGCTATTTACGGTGGTTCAGTTTAAGTAATTTTCCAACTTTTTGGTTAGACACTGACTATTTATCAACTTTTATTAAACCATGGTTTATTGGAGTGAAATTTTTATAGCCGTGTATACAGCGTTTTAGGTTGAGTAGTAAAACCGATGTAACGAAAATTTGTCCGTCGCCACTTAAAAAGATAACAACATTTTAGATACTCGATAATATCATCATGTGAGTTATATCTTGTTCGAGATTGTTATTCCAGGAATCGAATTTTAAAGGCTTGACATTTCTTTATAAAATTCAACAAGAAAATTGAAACAAGATCAATTTAGAGAAAACATTCTGAAAGAACATCGTCGAGACTACAAGAACTTATCAAGATAGAAGTCACATGACGACAAGTAGTATAACAAAATGTGTGCGAACCCGGTTGATCGTATTTGGTTGGTATGTTCCTAGCAAAAGGAACACAAATTATGCATATACCATATAACCGAAGTGAAATTCTTCCCAAATAACAAAAAATAACAAAGTATGTGTTTGTACAAATTGCATTCATTCAGGCGATATTTTGTGCATCAAATGTTGCATATAGATCCCAAAAAAGTTGAACTTGAAATCAGAAGTATCAAATATTGTATATTAAACTACTAGCTATTTACATCAAGTACGCTAAATGTCACAAGGTCAATCACATCATCAATCCTAGGGGTCAGTGATATAAACAACAGGTAATTTATATGTACGGGATGTTGCATCAAATTTCAACGATTTAATCTGTTCAATAAAAATCAAAAGATTGATATTCGACTATAGTTTCTGGGATCTCTATTGTATAGGCCTTAAAGGCCTAAAAATGTTTGTACATCAAAAACAGTTAAAAAAATTCCGCCTAAATTATTTATTTCCCAATTAGATGAACAATTCTATAGCTGCGGCTAGCTTTCTAGGCATTGAATTTATTCATATATGGATCCATATTACATACGTATGACAATATGACAATATAAGACGGATTCGTCAACAGATTAGCATGCTGCAGTCTAAGGCTTTTCAACAGGCTTTTAGAAATTTCTATAATCCAATCATTAATACCGGTCGTCTTAATCGGCAATGGGTAGTAGATTCATATTTGCAAGTTTAAGCAAATAATTTGAAATTCATTCGTTTTGGTCAGAAAACGTTGCAAACAAAATGGCAAATTTGAAACTTCATTCGGGCATTCCAGTGATTCTGTCATCGTCATGTGAAGGTTTATCAAGAACATGACAAAAAAGTGCAATGTTACAATGTCAACCTTTGGATAATTCGGCTCGATTGTTCTTTTTGTTAAAGTTATGTCAAATCTGAAATGGCCTGAAATTGTTAAGAATCTCCAAAAGGAGAAACCACATCAGATCGTCCAGATTTAGCTGTTCAAGTATTTAAATTGGAATTAAAGGTCATCATTGAATACTTGACAAAGCACGGAGTGCTTATAGAAAGTCCATAGCATTTGTATACTTAGCTGAGTTCTAAAAGCGAGAAATTCTACATGCCCACCGATCAATTATTGCAAAAGATAAATTTAAAACTTCTGAAGCCATAAATCGTATCGTACTGCCGAAGTTCCAGATATTTACACCGAGACAAGAGTGCATAAGATCGCCTGCCATTGTATGATACATGAACCATGCGGTCCTAACAATTCACATGCTTCATACTTGCAAAATAATAAATGCAAGAAAATCTTCGTTAAGGAATTCCAGGATCGATCATCGCAAACATAAATGGGTATCCACACGAACCGACAGTACCATAATAACAGGTACTTGCTACTGAAATATAATTGTCATTCGCATCATTGAAGGCAGTTAAATATATTTACAGGAGATTTTATTGCACAAACGTTGATATCTTGAACGAAGAACAACAACGCTAAATTCATGATGAAATTGCCAATTACATCGATTATAGATAAGTGAATGCACCAGAAGCAATATGATGTTTGCTAGAGACAATAATAAGAATGTAAGTTCATCCTCCATAACAGCGGAGTATAATTTTTGAAGAAGGTCGGGAAAATGAAGGTTTAAACGACGCTCAAAATGGAATCACTAAGCTTACAATTAATTTCCAGTATACAAAAATCCCTTATCACGTGTATCGTCGAGGAGCGCGGCAAAATAGAGTTGGAAGAATGTACACAGTCAGACCAAATGATTCATTTTTGTTTGCGATTGATTCTTCTTCACGTTGAATATTCAAACTTCACGGAAGCAGGGGAGAAATGCATTAATTTTTCAAATGTCATATCAAATGAGTCAAGCTTTTGCATTAATTTTTGTTTTCCGCAAACCTATCAATGCTGAGGTTCTTTGGGATAAATTCAAGTTGGATTTGGCTTTAAGTTTTTTGCGAGATTATGACAGTGAAGCGACATGTAATTTAATGTGATGCGTCAACAAGGTGCTGAGGGTGCCAAGTTTGGTCTACCTCAATCAACGGAAACTTGGAATATGCCTACACAATTCAACGTAGTTGAGAAAGAAGAAAAAGCAGAAACTCGCATTCGAAATTTGAATCCGAAGCAGTTGACAGCATTCACAAATATTATTTTCGCTATACGTCGATTTCAAGAATAGTCAGGGCGCTGTTTCTTCTTAGGTGGCCTAGGAGGATCCAGTATGAAAAACCTTTACAATATGTTGATACATTTTAATAGAGGTATTTGACAAATGGTAATACCATTCGACACAACAGGAATAGAACCAACTTTGCTAAAAGGTGGCCGTACAGTTCACAGCGCCTTAAATTACCATTACCAGGGTTGGAAACTTGAACATCTAACATGAACAAAACAATTTATAGTTGACATCATTCGTGATATTTTCATAAACAATTATCCAATAGAAATTATACAATAGATATCCCATAAACTATAGTCGAATATCAATCTTCGACGTTGAATTTGATGCAACTGACGGTATGTAGTATGTTTCAATGGGCCTGTTATTTATTTAATTTTACATAAAATCAAAATGTAAAGCCAATGAACGGTTATTGGTTTAGTTATTTTGACTAATAAAAACTGCCTAAATGTTACTTTTTAAATTAAATTGAATATTGGATTTCTCCTTAAAGATGATTATTTGAAAAAATGTATCTCTGAAAATGGCATTTAGGGGAATAAGTTACCACCACTTACATAAAATATATACGTATACGGAAAATTTGGGATTTTTTTTTTTTGGGAAGTATTTCACAGTCATCATATAGTAAATAGTGTAAGTCATGTACAAAAAAAAATGAACCTGGGGGATAATTCAAAAAGAACGTTTCGGCGGCCATTTTGAAAAAGAATAAATTTAGGATGGTAACAATTTCATAATTATTTTGATATATTTTATTAAACTTGTGAATTAGGTAACATTAGGTTATAATTCATAAAAGCACAGAAGCCCAATTGTGACGCTTTCTCAAATTAAAGCAGCTAAAACGCAATCTTCACAGTAATAATCATAAACAGATTAATTTTGTAGGGTTTTTAATAGAAATTTGATGGAGCAGATGACCGTAAAACCGTAAACCATATCAAAATCTATAGCTTCAGTTCGTTTACTATAATTAATTAGACAATTTGTATTGACATAAGCCAAACACATAAGCCAAGCCTATATAATGAACATTAAATGTCGGCTAATTTCGATTATGAAATTTCATTAATAACTTGATCTTAATTTTCACCATTTTGAATGATCGCTACCGTTTTATTTTAACCAGTGCAAGAGTGCTAATAAATGATGAAGTGAAACATTTCATAAATTGCTCGAGGTAATCACATTACCGATCATTGCTTTTTGTTTAATTTTATTTAATACTTGAGAATACAAAACGAATTGAATAATAGCAGGTTGATTTTGTATACACATAACAAATATTAAAACATACACAGCTCTACCAAATGACGAGTTTAACCATATTATGGTTTACATTCAATATTATGCTGTTTCGAACATTATTGAATTAGTATTCAGAAAGTGTATGCGACACTATAATGCTTTATAGGGAATATTTAATTGTTTTCAATATAAATGGCATAATAATGTATATATGAAAGGGTGACCGATACAACAAGTCAATTTGATTGAATTTTGGGAAAAGGGAATTTGTTAAATAGCCCTAGTATGCAGTTATAGCCTGTTTCGTGACATCGTAAAAAATTGCACTCAAATCATGGATAACAACAAATTTGAAAGTATGTATTTTTGATTGGACTTGAAATAAACCTGAGAGTGGCATAACGTGTGAAAATATTCAATATATAATGATTGATTTGACAAGCTTTCCACCGATGAAATATTAATGTAAAAAGCCTCTATATACAATGTCACTTCAAAAAATATATTCGCACAGTAAATTTAAATTTATCTCAAATATCAATCTATAATTTTGTAGCGCACAGTAAAACCCATATATTCACGTAATAATATACGGTTACCCCCATTCATTAAAATTCAATTATAACTTGAAAAGCACAAAAAAAAAAAAAATGTTGTAAGAGCATCAAACATGATATTACCATAATAAGACGAACAAAATGTCATAAAACTTGAGAAACGTACATATATCATTCAAAATGTGCGCGCACGATGACAGTAATTTGTCAAAACACTGGTTACATGTGCACAACAAAAAAAAAATAATAATTTTATTGATACCTAACCAGATATTGGTCGTAAAACATATTAACAACTCATTTCTGTTGATGATCGATTTTAAAATGACGGAAGACGCAATAAATTTTTTTTATAGGCCATATGGCCTATTTATACAGATGCGTCCAAAAAATTTGTTTTTGTGGCGGTAAGAAAGTTAATTAAAATATTATTTCAAAATTATTTTGTTTGAGATGAATTTTGTTTGATCGTCGAATTTCGCAGGTGTGTACAACCCTTTCTATATACATAATAATAACTAAGACCATAAATCATAGCATATGCGCAGTATTTACTTTAATTGCTATGCTGGCGTGCATAAATTCGTGAATAATACGTTTTTAATCTTGTTTCGCGATTTACCTGTATAATAAATCTTGTACTTTTACAAATTTTTGACTTAATTACATTATTTATGCAAAATAAGATTATTTACACGAAGATAAGGTGCGATCGCCTACATAATCTGTACTGTACCAAATTTGTTTTTTTGTTTCAATTAAATCAAGTCTCACACTTTGTCTCTACACTAAATAGAGTATACAATATGAGGTTAATGTACTCGCGCGTAATTTCACTTTTTATTTGTGTTAATTATTAGATGGGCGTAAATTTAAATTTGCAAATAATAGATGTTTTGTTTTTTTGTCTTTAATTCTAATTATAAATTTTATTTTCGCATTTTGTACTCTCAAAACACTGGCGAAAGACAAAAATGTGTACTATACACAAAATGTAAATTTGATGTGAGTTTGACGTATGATTTGTGTATAAGTTTAGATGTACGCTTATAGATATTTTAGGTAGGTCAATCTGTTTTGTGTCTTTTGTGTAAAGAAATTTACATTAATTATGTGTGGGGTTAAGTGTGGCCTGCTTTTCATTTTTTTTTTATTTAAACAACCAAATTTAGCCAGGCGGTAGAGTTTAGGCTGAAAACAAATCATTATCCGCCTATGTTTTGTGGGATACTGGTGGATATATCTGCGTTATTTCAAAGTTGATCTCTATTGGGTTTGAATTTTGTATTGAATAAACCTCGTTCTAAATTGAATAATTTAACTGTCGTTATCAGTCGATAATGTTCAACCGAAAGTTCCTCTTTCTCGGAACAATCTGTCCCGTCAAGCAACTCATTATGTTATATCAATATGTTTTGTTATTTTATGTTTTGATTCTACGGGGTTAGTCTCCGAGCCCGACGTCGAACTAGGTGACATTGACCTTGACGGTGTCTTGGGTCATGTTTCCGACAGAATCTCGGGTTCGGCGAGTGTTCTCCTCCGATCTGATGGTTCGGGTTCTACTACTGAACCCAGCGATTTAGGGAAAGCGAAACACCTTCAACTTAATTTTATATTGGAGGGTAATAAATGATTTTAACATTAACATTAAAAGACGACCTCTTAAACCGTATCTTAATCGTATTTAAATTAACCAATTGGGATCTATTCTCTCTCGAACTTATTTCCCTAATTCATCCTGCTATAGATATTCGCTCGGTTAAGGACATTGAGTTACAAGCTTCCAAGCTGACAAAAGCTTTCTCGACGGCTTTTAAAAATTCCTGTCCACTTATTACCAAACAAAAGATTGGGAATAGACCCTTTTGGTATTCTGCTCTTAAAAAACAAAGGAAACATATTAGGAAACTGAAGAATAAAGCAAAAAATACTAGAGTATAAAAAAGCTTAAGATCCGCTCACAGAACCACATGGACAAACTTCCTTGTAGAAATGAATAGTTTCTCTGCGGTCGCTAGACTTAATAGAGCGTTGGCTAAAAATGATACCTCGTTTATCGAATGGCAAGTGTACTTCCTCGAAAAAAGAAGCTTACGAGTTGCTTCATTTTATTTATTTTCTGGAGAGTGCCATCGTTAACTCTGATTTTGCTCACTTTCTAACCAATAAGAATTGCAATGAAGCTTCCGGCTGGAAATTAACGAACCAATTACTTACGTACGAAGATTTGCGTACAAATCAGGTGGTCCTGATATGATTTTTTTCGGCTGTATTGCAGCAAGGTTTTTCTATTACTAAGCATCACCTGCTCCACCTATTCAAAGCGGTCACTGCTTTTAGCATTGTTCTTCATGTTTGGTGTAAGAGCAACTTTGTACTAGTTTTAATATTTTATTGAATTTTAATTAATTCATGTAATTTCAAATACGCTACCGGTGATTAGACCATTTTAAATGTGTTTTTATTAATACGTAGAAGTATATTAGTATTTACGAACGATAATTCAACGAAACCGACTAATAGACAGAATTCTATTTATATAATTGACCATTTTATATGTTCCAAAGATTGTAAGAGAATTCAATCCAGTTTCGAACTGATGAGCTTATGATCTGTGATGAATTTATCTGTATTAGTATGATTCGCTAGTACATAACGCACAGCATATTCTGTATAGATAGAATTAAATTGTGGTATAATCAGTCCTGTCGCCGCGGCCTGATGAGAAGATTGATTTTTTCATAATCATAAGCTCATCAGCACCCTTATTCTATAAAAAATAAGATAATGTGTAAACATGAAAACGGGTAAACTTGGTGATTTTTTACTAAAATTACATTAAATTGTTTTTCGATTCCTTTTCGTTCACTGTTTATCACGTTTACACGTTATCTTATTTTTTATAGAATAAGGCTACTCTTCGAAACTGGATTGAATTCTCTTACAATCTTTGGAACATATAAAATGAGCAACTTTGTGTTTTTACCGAAGGCTGGCAAATCAGATTACACTGATCCCAAAGTATTTCGGCCCATAAGTCTGTCCTCAACATTTCATAAAGCTTAAGAGAGGTTTGTTGACAGATTGATTAGAGATAATTATTTATCTACATGAACTTGTCACTAGAATCGAAAGATCCCTCAATAATAAAAAGTTTCTTGTGGGTAGTTTCCTGGACATTGCGGGAGCCTTTGATAGTACATCGTTCTCGTCGATTAGTAACGCCTGTTCCAATTACGGATTGATTTTTCCCTAAATTCTCACATTGTCTCTTGACTTGCATAATTCTTTAATGTTGGTCAAATTTGCCAAAGGTTATCCACAAGGAGGTATTCTCTCACCTCTGTTGTTGCTTAAAGATACGCTGACGATTTTGTTTGTGAATGTGTTATCCGACTTAACGCTCGTCAGGCATCGTTCTAGCACTACAAATCTTTTAAGTTTAACATCTAAAGTATTCTGTGCCTTTGACTCTAAATGTCAGCTTGATGTGGTTTTCACTGATTTTGCGAAAGCATTTGACTCACCTCAGTTTGAGTTACTTCTTGCCAAACTGGACAGATTTGGAGTGAGTAAATTGTTTTTGGATTGGATTGGATCGTATCTGCGTGATTGGAAGCAGATAGTTCAAATTAACGGGCTTACATCTAAGATGATTGAAGTTCATCCTGGAGTGCCTGTATTATTTAATGTCTTCATCAATGAAATTGCTTCTTTGTTTTCAGTACTGCGACTGTGAATTATATGCAGATGACTTGAAAATTTCAAGAAGTGTATGCAGCCCGCAACAATGTAATGAAATGCAGAGTGATCTTGATTTGCTGTATAAATTGTCAGCTATGAATAAGTTGAACTTAAATTTGAAAAAGTGCAAGATTATGAGCTTCTCCAGGAAAAAAGCAGTTAATCTTCATCAATATCTTATTGGTAATCACCAGCTAGAATGAGTTATGACATTTAAAGATTTGGGTGTTGTCCTGGACCATCATCTAAGTCTAATTCTCTACTTGGCTTTATTCGTAGTATCACAAAAGATTTTCGTAATCCACAATCAAATAAAACTTTGTATTGTTCCATTGTTCGGTCTAATTTGGAATACGCTTCGATTATTTGGGATCCTGCTTACAATATTTATATCGATAGAATTGAACGAATACAGAAGCAATTTATTATTTACTATCTTCATAAATTGAATTGGCCATTTGATCCGAACCTTCCAATGTGGCTGAATAAAAAGAATTTGCCATCCTACGGTGACCGCTGTAGAATTGCTGATTTGGATTTATTGCTTGAAAGACGTAGATGTGCTGCTTCAAGTCAGGTGTCTTCTTGGACAGTAAACTTTCCTGGAAACTTTACCTTGAGTATGTATAAATTTCAAGAACCAACTGTCATCTTTTGGCAGTGTAGACGAGCCTTTGGGCAAGCCTGGGGTTTAACTCCCAAAATGCTGTCTTTCATCTATAAATCATTGGTTCTACACAACTTTTTGGTTGCCTTGTGCTTCCTTGGTTTGGTGGCCAGTAGTTAAATTAAAGGTTTCCATTAAAAAACTTAATGGTATACAGGTTATTGCTTGTAAGCCCATTACAGGAGCTATAGCCTCAACTCCTCTTCTTGCCATGGAATCAATTCTATTCTTTCCACAGCTACATTCTTTTATTCATAGCACAGCTTGTTCTGTTGCGTTTAGGCTAAGAAGCATAGCGATGTGGAACATTCTTGGTTCAGTCGTGGTCCATAGAACAATTTTAAATGATTACTCATCACTAGTACCGGAAATTGATATGGTTAATGATAGAGTGATGTCTGAATTTAATTTCACTAAATTATATTCGGTGAGATCACTGGGTTTTCTTGAGAGCTTAATCCTAGCTCTTGCTCCTATAATAGTTCTGGTTATGGAATGTATCGCCCTACGTTTGTTTTGAATTTTTCAGGCTGCCTGGGTTGGTACTGCACAGTTTTTCAAGGGGAAGCAATTGTTCTTATGCTCTGTGTAATTGAGGCATCAAATCTCGCTGTTACAAATAAAAACTTTGGTTTCTTTACAGACAGCTTATCTCTGCTGAATTCGCTGGATAATCTCTTGACTGTGTCAAAATTTGTTAAAGGCTGTAAATATTTTATATATCTTCTCTGTTCAAGTAATAGAGTGACGATCATGTGGGTTCGTGCCCATTGTAGCATTGAGGGCAATAGGCGGGTTTAAATTTATCGGTTCCGAACCAGTTGCTTTCTTACCATTTAACTTTGTTAAGAAGGCGATCAAAAACTGTGCTATAAGTGAATTAAAACAGCAATGGCTTGCTACTGGTAGCTGCCGCATTGCGAAACATTTTATATGTAGTCTTGTTCGCAACTCTTACTGGTCACGGCCATTTTAATGCACATATGCAGCGCATGCAACTAACTCTTGATGTTACATGCGTGTATTGTCTTGAATGATTGCATTTACTTCGTATGCAGTTGTCATGCTTTCAACGGAGTTAGGTTGCAATTTTTTGACTCTAGGTCTATTGCGAAAAATTAGCTGTCTTCCTTGCCTTAGTTTAAACTACTTCAGTTTATTAAGGCTGCAGCACGCGTTCGCGATTTAGGATAGAATCACTGGTTTGAACCATGGGCCTTTCGTGGCATTGAGTGCGGAACCTTGGGTGGTTCCAACCAATTTTTAATAAAAATTAAAATCCAATATAATCCAATGCCGAGAATCTAAGTATAAGCACCGTTCAAAAACAGAAAGTGTACTAAGATCTTATTACGCAACGCCAAGCAATTCTGGACTCTTCGAACGTTATTCTTTTCTAAACGCCGAAACTAATCTCGATGTTTTGAAACTAGTATGTGTAGTTTCGAAAAATTTCCAAAACCTTAAAAAGAAAACTTTAAACGAAGTACTTTTCAAATTTTCAGGGGACTATTTCTAGTCAGATGGGAGTACATACGAAATACAATAGTTAGACCTTATACATACGTAATTGTTGGTGTTTTGGGTTTAAAAAAATCACGATCCAGCAAATTACCCTAAAACTACTTTTAGTTTTTGAGCCAAATTTCAATATTGAATGAAAACGGTTTTAATTATTGGTTTAGATCTCTTTATCTGATCGGCCACAATTCTCCAAGAAATCACAGATATTTTTAGATCACAAAGCTAATTTTTAAGAATTGGAAAATATTTTGGTGCCATTTAAAGAAATGTCATTGCCAAACGATACCACAGTAAGTACCTAGGGTGATCAGGTCAAAAATGCCTAAACCTAGACGACGTCTGAAAAAAATCGCCTTATAAAAAACAGGACAGTTATTGTCTCGAAATATGTTAAGTATTTGAATTAAAATTGCTATGTAAAATTGGTTTAGTGGTGACGACTGGTCTTTCACTAACTTGATTCATAATTTGGAGGTGCTAAAGTATTTCATTGATCATCAAATATTTTGGTTAAGCCAGATAATATCATTTCAATGGAATTTGTGCATAATCACAGCAGCTCCATTTGGGACAGGGATGGAGTTTCTTAAATAAAATATGGCCAGAATTCAACAAATATTACAAGTAGTACAAATAGTCCTTAGAAAAAAATTTGGGGAAATTAGACTTGTCAAAGAAAAATTTCTTTCTACAAGCCTTTACTACGTTTCCAAGTTCCATCACCAAATGGAGCACGTTTATCAATGTATTTTAGTGAAATTTTCTATCTGAATTAAGCCGATTCTATCAGAAGTTCCTAATATAAAACCAAATGGCTCTGAAAATTTCTCGGGTCACCTCATTTAGGGTCGGATTTGTTAAATAAAATAAGAGACAAAACACATTTGAAAAACGGACATTTGTTGATGGATTTTAGTGAAAATTTATTTCGAAGATGTTAGGCTGATCATATTATAGTTCCTAACCTTAAACATATTAAATGACGTCCTAAAGAATTTTTTAGGCCAGTCATTTGGGCTGAAGTTTGAATTAAACTTTGTTGAAAATAAATTTTTTCTGGCCCCTCCAAAATTTTACGTTGCCGTTAAAAAATTTAAGGATTTGATTGAATATTATCTAAAACCCCGGATAATTTAAGATATGTGCTGATATGCTGGATGATGCCTACAATAGTTTGAAAGCCCAGAACATATGTCCAGAGAATCAGAACGACGTCTGGTCACCCTATTCTTACCTAGATCCTACCTAGACGAGAAGAAGAATATCAAAATAAAACTTAAAGATAATTTCTACTGTCAGAAATTAACCTTCCCAGAAGAAAAGAGAGATGCGTGGGAGTCTGGATTTTATCCAAATGTAAACAAAGATTGAACGAATTAAATTTTTCATATCACACTGCATAAATCCAGACTTCCATACATCGTTTTTGTGCGGTAAGGCTAAATGACTAATAAGCGGCATAGTTTGTCTTGCAGCGTAATTTTTGTATTCAAGAGGTCCTAATGTAAATATTTAGCCAAAGCAGATAAAAGTTTTTTTGTTAAAATCAGCTAATTTCTGTCATGTTTGAGTTTAACTGGTATCTCTACAGAGTGCCTTCATGTTTTTATACGTTGTAAAAAAACTCGGAATTATCGTTTTGTAAGTTTTACCAACAAATCTTCAGATTTTGAATAAAAAGGTTTATGAAGTTAAAATGATTTAGTTCGCAAATTTGACATTTTTGAATTGTGGTAAAGTAGTACAAATACCCCGATCATACTCATTTCGACAGCACCGCATTATGATCAACGAGAGAGTACAATTGATCTTAAGAAGGAAGAAGAAACGAAATCATGAATCTTTTTCGATTGAACATATCGCACATGATTTAGAATAGTGACAGAACTCAACTGATCGATATGATCAATTTCATAAAAGCATGAGAGGGCTTAATGTGTCGTTCTTCCTTTTTTTGAAATTAACAATTTTTCTTTCGCTTACCTGAAAAATTTGATTTTTTGAGTTGTGTCACTATTCCTTGTCATGTGCGATATGATGTAACAAAAACAAAAAAGAAAGATCGAGCACTTTACTAAAGTGATGTATCTAGCGCAATCGAATTTTGCGGCATCAAAACAGTTTAATTTCACCTGTGTAGGATGAACCCTGTTAAAGTTAGCCGAAAGTTTCAAGCCGAATGTAACAAGTCGATAATGCAGATTATATTATTGAAATTCCAGCCGAAAATAAATCAGCCTCTAAAGTGTTATGTCTGGAGATGGATTGCATTGAAGTTACTTATCAATAGCTATCGCAGGAAAAAAATTCAGTTCAAGTTTCCCGTGGGAAATCTCGGAAAATTCAAAAAAGATTCCAGCCGAAAGTAAGAAATGGATTAATAAAATCTGCCGCTAGAGTGTTATGTCTGGAAATGGAGAATTTTCCGAGATTTACCACGGGAAACTTGAACAGATTTTTTTCATTTGTTAGCTATTGACAAATCACATAAAAACGATTCAACTGTAGATATACACTCTAGAGGCTGATTTTATTCGAATTTTGTGGATTCTTCTGATTTATTGATATTTTCTACGAATAGGTTAAGCAAAGTTTTACACGTAAAACTATTTACAAAAATTGTTATTTAAATCCAAGTATTCTATTTACTTTCGGCTGATAGCTACTACACTTTTTATTTTCGGCTGGAATGTTAATATCATAATCTGCATTATCAACTTTTTACTTTCGGCTGGACTAACACAATCTACATTATCGACTTTTCGCTTTGGGCTAGCAACTTTCGGCTAACTTTAACAGTGTGTGATACAAGTGAATAACAAGTGAACAATGAAACTAAAAAGCTTTCAAAAATGTTCAAACTGACTAAATCTTAAGGATATCCCGGAAAACGTCACATTAAGATCTGTAGAAGTTCTGTTGAGCTTTTAAGTCTTTAATAAATTATTACCTCCGGCATTTTGTAATGAATTTAAATATTTCTACATTTTTGTAACCGAGTTGCTTACGCTGCATTTATTAGGTTGACCAACTATAACGTTCATTAATAAGTTATAAGAATGAAGGTCCTCAAAACTTATTGATGAACGATTTCGGCTCTAAGCCATAGATTTATTCTTAACAATATTATCAGGAAAATCACGAAAATTCCCAAAAAATAGAGCAACTCAATAATAATAAATTCAGTGAGACCTATCTGGAGAAAGCATACCTTAATACCTATATTCGAATTTTACAGAAAATCTTGAATTATATCAATATTCGATGAATTATGTTAGTCTTAAAAATAATCGCGACTAGTTCCATATGGCTCGAAAAATTTATAAAATCTCAAATAATCTCAATGGGACGTGAGTTAAAGTTAACTATTTCACTCAAATCTCGAATAAGCACAATAAATATTGTAATTTCATTATAGAGCATAGAAAGTCTCGAATTATGTATCTGGGAGTCCGTTATAAGGCGCAACTCAACAGTTCACGCAGAATCCACCGCCAAAGCACAACAGCGAGTTTCATGAGTATTGAATTATTGATTGATTCCACAACCATAGCATAACTTCTAAAACTCTAATGTGATAACATTTATTGATTCCACAACCATAGCATAACTTCTAAAACTCTAATGTGATAACATTTATTTTCAGGTCCACAGATTAGTAGGAACGGATGCCAGAACGACATTTTTTATTTTATCTTGAAATCGCATCTTTGCCAGGAAACACTTTGAAAATTAACCTAGTCCTGTTGTGTTGCATCTCGCATCAATCGCTTTGAGTTTAGTTGTGCTTTAAGTATCCAAACTTAAACGGGATTAGTGAACGTGAAATGTCGATGCTTAAAAGTGAGACGTCTTTATATCCGCTGAGATAGTAGAAATAGTCTTCCGATTTTTTTTTTTTTTTGGAAAAGGGATTCTCAAATAATTTTTTGATAAAGTCCTGAAATATGGCCAGTTAGGACGGAATTTGAGAGAGAGGGATATTCTAAAATGATTTTTAGATGAAGTGCTGGAGTACAGCCAATTAGAATGGAACTTGGTTTTTCATAACCGCTTATGACGAAATTTACTATGTACTACAGAAATGAAATGCTTTTTGGTCTTTTATGGCAACCACTAACAAAAAAAATGTGACCTAGTATTTGCATAGAACATAGTTGGCATTTTTTAATGTGCAGTGAGGAGCTTCGTCTGAACAACAATTCTGGAGGGCAGGAATAGATGAAACAAACACTTTTTCAATTACCTAATACAGGTTTCACTGAGAGTTTTCTTTAATATTTTTAAAATTTGCAAATATTTTGTTAATTTTCAGGGACAAACCAAAAAATAAAAAATAAAAGCAAAAATCAAGAAATATCACAGATCGAGCTCATCATTCATTGTTTTTCCCGAATCGCTTATCTAGGTTGAAACCGTCAATGGGTAGGTCTGGCATCTCATGTAGTATTTGTTCTTTGGTGATTTTGAACGCTTTAGCTTAAATTAGCGTATTAAGCAGCGCCTTAATAAGCCTTAACATTTGCTAGAGAAGGAACAATTTTTTTTTAGAATATGCATCGAAAACATCGAAAAATAACTTTTCTGACTCAGGCGTAAATAACGTAAATAACATCATGATTGTAGTCCCCTCAAGCCATATTCTTAGGTAATCATCAAACCGTTTATGGCGAAAGGTAATTCAAAAAATTTTCGCCAAAAAACTTAGCAGAGTTCCAATCCAAAATTCAACGTAATAAGCCCCTTGTTGAAAGTTCAGTTTCAACTACAATACATCAGTGGTGTAACAAAATCAAGATATGTTGACGGTTACCCTGAGAAGACTCCCCAGAATTTTAGATTTTCGTTACAGAGGAACAAAGTGCCCTAGCGTTCTATACTAGAATCGCTCTAGGGAGTAAATATTATAAATGTGCCTATAAGAAATTTCAATATTATTAAATTTTATATAAAATTTTGAATTTTGCAGTTAAATTTTCGAAAATGTTAGGTCTAATTTTCAATCGATTTTTGATAGAAATTAAGTTTTATAAGATTTAATTGCTAATTCAAGATTATCTAGAATTTATTATAAATTATTGTGATTTTTTTTTAATTTTTGAGTTTCAAATAGCAATAACGCTGATTTGGGGAACACCACACTAAAAAATCCGTTTGCAAAACCCCAAATTTTCTGTATTGGCAATATATGGCAATGGAACCGCCCCAACCCGCCAAACTACGTTGCGCAAACTGTTCAATCATTCCTTATCAGGTAAACGGGATGGCGGCACAGCGCAATATCAAAATAAATAATAACAAACCATGATCAGGGTCTCTTAAAGCTCGCTGTGGAGCTTAAAAGTTACCTCTAAAGCAGTTCAGAGCGCAAGGAGTTCTGGAGCATAAAATGTTAGGAGCAAAAATGGCGTTTGATAGAAGGGATTTCAAATCACTGAGGCATATTCCAACTGTGACCTAACGTAGGTAACGTAAAGACATTTTAAAGCCAAAGGATCAGAAAACTCACCACCATGACTCTTTATAAAACCCAACATAGCAAATGCCTTATTTATTATCTAACTGATGTGATTATTAGAGCTCAAATTACTAGAAAAGATAACTCCAAGATTACGAATTTCACAAACTCTACCTGTACTACCTCTGTACGGTAAATAAAACATGTGGGACCTATGCACACGAAAGTCGCGTTCTAGGTAATGTCATAACTTTTTGGGTCATCTGCATACAATAAACACTTACAAAACTTAAAGCATTCAACTACATATTAATTTTTGAAAAGTAATGGTCCAAAATTGAGTTCCTTGTGGAACTCCAGAAGGACTGTTCGATATTAACGCATTGCATATACGGTTTGAAATTAATTAATTAATTCGGAATAAAATCGGACCTAATAGCAGTTAATTTTCGCAGAAGAATTGTGGAATCTAATTTATCGAAAGCATTCGAAAAATTTGTTAAATCACATCCCGCTGCTCACGATTTTCAACAGCCGATTACGTCATTGGAAAAACCATCAAATGGGTATTTGTTGATTTACGTTGAATAAAACCGAGCTGACGTGAACTACTACTCTAAATTTAACCAACGATTCTAAAGCTTTGGTATCGCAGAGAGGATCGAAATGCATCTATAACACGTGATATCGCTTCTTCTACCTGATTTAAATATTGGGCTAATAAACGATCTTTCCAAATGTCAGCAAATGAAGTAAAGGTTCGTATAGAGAATATGCGAGGTACCATCCGGACTTATACCACCAGCAGTATTTAAACATTCTAAACCATTTAAGACTTTCGAGGTAGCGGTTTATGTCATAGTCAGCTTCATTTTAACAAATTAAAAGCTTTTGATTGAGGGTTTTAAATAATTTTTAATAGACGATTGAATCATGGCTCACAAATAATTCAAAATAATTCAAAACCATTATCTAAAATTTTATAAAACTCCGAGACAGAATATGAAATGTTCTGTACACCAGAAATAGCAGTCCAATCGATATTAGCCAAAAGATTGTTTAAGGACAGAAGATTGGCTTTCAAAAAATCATTTTTTACAAAATTAACGAAAACAGAATCAACAAAATAAAATTTAAGAATGTCCTAATAAATCAGAACAAGACATGTCCAAATTATGTCCATAATTATTTTATACAGAATTGAATTGACGTGTCCCAAAATTAGCGAAGCTGTCTAACACAAACATAGAAAGGTCATCATTTGTAGATCCTACGAAATCATCGTCTGTCCAGCACCAAGAAATCTTTGGTAAATTAAAATCTCCCGCAATCAAAACACGACCACCTGCAGTAGATAACGGTAGGATTTCATTGTTGAAAAATTCAATAAATCCACTGTAAACATCTGCGGTACGTTCACAAGGTATATAAACCAGGGCTGTGGAGTCCGAGAAAAAATGTTAGACTCCGGCTCTCGCTCCGACTCCGGCTCCAGCTCTAACTCCGGCTCCAGCTCCGGCTCCAACTCCGGCTCCAACTCTGACTCCTAGTAGGACTGGCATCTCATGTAGTTTCTGTTCTTTGGTGATTCTGAACGCTTTAGCTTTATTTAGCATATTAAGCAGCGCTTTAATAGGCCTTGATATTTGCTAATATAGATCTGGTTGACATCCAAAAATTATTTTGTAATCTTAATTCCGTCGAAAACTTTTGCACTAGGTTCCAACCATTCTCATGTATGCATAAATTTGTTGAATAAAAAGACTTGGAGTACAAACGGTACTAGAAGATAACTGACTCATCGTTCGATGAGTTATATCCGCATCCTAAGGGTTAGTGTACCAAAATCAAGATTTTTTAACGTTTATGGTTATCCTGAGAAGGCTCACCAGAATTTTAGATTTTAGTTAGGTTAGGGTGGCTGTCCTAAGGGACCGGTATAGGCACAAAAATCGGCCATAGCCATACCACATATAATTTTCTCGGCTCTACCTACTGAACCATCCAGAGCTTACAATGAAGTGTTGAATACACCTGACGTCCATCTCATTGAGATCCGCCAAATCACTGAGGAGAAGAGCTCCCAAAAATTTCCATCTGCTTAACGCTAGGCGGGGACAACTGCAGAGTAGACAGAGTACAGTTTCTTCCTCTTATAGATCTTCACAGCTTCTACAGTTATTATTAGAGGAGACTCCTAGTCTCCGCGCATGCTCACCTAAGAGACAGTGTCCTGTAATAACACCCACGACAATACTAATATGGCGACGCTGAAGTGTTAACAGCTGTCTAGTTCTTGCTTGATCGAGTTTTGGCCAAATCTGGATAGTTACAACACAAGATGTACCATTGGGCCATCTATAGTTCGCAACCCTCCTAGCTTCTTCATGAAAAAGAGTTTGCATGTAGCGAGCGAAATTTCAACATTTACCCTACTTGGTAAAGTGAGGCAATTTGTACCTCACCTAGCGAGTTCATCTGCCTTTTCATTTTCATATGTTAAGTGGATATTGAACTGATCTGCCATCTCATTAAGAGATGAGAGATAGCTCTGGACGTAAGGAAATAAGCTCGTAGCTTTTTAGTAGCAGCCTGAATGTCCGTAAAAATGCGAATATCCCTTACAGATACTATATATTTCAATAGCCTCAATTATCGCAATTAATTTAGCCTGAAAAATGCTGCTTTAGTTCGGGAGAAGAAATGAAAGGTTCACATTTATTTTCTCACAGAAAACACCACAACTAACCCTACAAAAACTTCAGGGTTCAACATCTCTTCACTCAGTCAGTCTTCTCTGGAGGGGATATCAGTATGAAACCTTTGCTCAAAAGATGGTAATGTAATCATGTTAGCTGTGGTACCAGGAAGATCTATGTTACACAAAATAGATGAGTGTCCTGTATTATTACAGGTCCACATAGAAATGGATTTCAGCCGTATGGCTGTGCTCGTAGCCATTTGAGTGCCCAGACTATCTAGCGGTATGAGATGAAAAAGAACCTCCAATGCCTGAGTGGGTGTACTCCTGAGTGCACCACTAATACACAAGGTCGAAGTTCTCCTAATTTTCATCAGCAACTTCTGGTTAGCCACACTGTTTAGGGCTGGCCACACCAAACAACAATCCCATATAAAAGTAGGGGCCTTATCACTAAAGTTTAGAGCCAGTATATGATATGGGGTTAAAGACCCCATCGTTTTCCAATAGTGTTTTTACAGGAGTATACTAAGTATAAGTTTGTTGTCCAAAACAATAACCAGGTATTTCGCTGTATCATTAAAGGTCAAGCTAATACCATTTAAAGTAAGAGGATCAATCTGAGGAAGTTTGTATTGCCTAGATTTTAGTTGAAGAAGAACAAAGTGCTCAAGCCTTCTATATTGGAATCCTGCTAAAGGAATTTTAAATTTAAAAAAAATTTTATATTAAAATTTGAATTTTGCAGTTAGATTTTTGAAAATTTTACAATATCTAATATGTATTAGTCGATTTTTCATAGAAATTAGTTTCAGAGGTTTTAGAATTGATATTTATAATTTTTAAGTTTTAATTAGCAATAGCGCTTATTTGGGGAACAACACACCAAAAAATCCGTTTTGGAAACCCCAAATTTTCTATATGCTTGAAGTAATCGAACTCTTAGCTTAAAACGTATTTAAACGTTAAACTTTCATAGTTCTTTCACATTATCTCAAAAGCAACTAAACAGCTTCTCATAATACAATTTTTTGGTAAACAGTCTTACAAATTGTAAGCAATTTTAAAATACAAAAAAAAAAAATTGGTTTGTTGCTCAAAATAATCGACGTTAGAAAATTATGTGTTAATTAGCTTAAAATACTATGGAATTAAAAGAAAATTTCTCCGAAATAACCCTAGCTAGCTGACACAATTCAAATTATCTTCGATTTGGATACTTTCAGTCAAAAGTTAAACCTTGCAATAATCTCATCTAAGGATTATCCAAATCAACCCTTTCCTCAAAAGGCAGTCAATTTTCTGTAATGACATCAAATGCTTGTTATTTAAATTTTGTATGCATACATTTTCAAATCACACTTCAAAATTCGATGGAAATTGGTGCAATTATATCCCTGTATCAGTAACAATACCACTTTCAAGAAATGCTACAGATAAACGTTTCAGTGTTCTCCCATTCAATCCTATTTTGATCGAAATGCTCTTTGAGTGCAAATAACCGAAGATTTTTTTTTTAAAAACAATTTAAGCACTTTTGATCGTTCTTTTGGCGTATATCGCTCCTTAACAAATTACATGCGTGTGGTACACCCCAATAAATCTAACCAGACTAAGAAATGGCCAAAAGTACGCAAATGGCGTCACGATTTGATTCGTTTCGGTTTTTATTGATCGATTTTACACGATAAGCAAAAACTTTTAAAACTTGAATTAGCTTATTGTAGCGAAAAAAAGCTTTATGTTAAGAAAAGCAACTCGTAAGGCTTCCAACTTATTGTTTGCACTATTCGAGTGAGCTCGATTATCGTCCGAGTTTTTATCATTATGCTTCATACGAAAATCGTAGCTCAAAACCTATAAATATTTGTGTTATGAACCTTTGCCAAACGTTAAACTTGATGTTGAACTTATATCACCGTACACATGCTACCGTGATGCTGTATCAAAATTGTAATTTAAATGTTGCTCAAAATGATAGACTATAGAAAACAATTTTAAAGTAATCATAATCTATCAGTCAAGCTTTTTATTGCTCAAAATAATATCACTTAAAACCGAAAATTATTTAATTCTCGAACAAATATTTTGAGCTATTTTTAATAAATTTTAACGTTTTCGAATTATTATACTCACCACCAGTTTTTCATAAAAGACGGTATTTTAAAAATTGCTCATTTAGCCATTTCAAAAAAACCGTCAGCTTGGTATTGTGGGCTTTTTTGACATTTGATAACGCAAAGTGTTATAAAAATGTAGCGTAAATTAAAGGCAATGGTTTTTGTTGGTTTTAATTGGTTTTTCTAAAATGGAATTTCTGGTATGTGCACGCTGATTTTAAATTATTAAATTTCGAAAGAAAATCAAGTCTGTATTTTTCTTACGCATCAACAACTGCACAAACCTTAAAATTGTATTTCGAATTAGACATTCAAATATTGGTTCTATTTCCCTATAATTTGAGAACTTTTAATTAAATATTTTGGCGACACTGGCTACTAGCTTATACAAAACATTTCGATAAATTGGAATTGCAGGCATTAATAAAATTTAAAATTTAAAGTTAATAAAACTTATTTCGGATTTATAAAATTTTCTTAAATTTCACGAGTTCTTGATTTTAGAAAATTTTATGATTCATGAATATTGTTCAATATAATATAATTTAATATAATTTAACTTTATTCAACTATTATCCACTATACAATTACACTGTCTGGCTATTACCCCAAACATGACCCCTCCCCCCAAAATCAAAGCTTACAATAAACAACAACAAAACTGGATATATGAAAATCCATTTCCATTATATAGTAATCGTATCGTAAATAAACATAATTGCATGTAATCACGACAAATATCAAAAAGAGCACAAACACACGTTTAATATCTAAACGTATAATATCTAGGTAAAATACAATTATTTTAACGTAAATCTAATATTAATTCGTTTTTATATTTTGTTTGATAAAATTGCAAAGATAAAAAATTACACCGCGCATGCATACATTCACTATATATGTAGTATGTGGTTGTAATATTTTAATAGACAACAATATTATAAATTGGCTAGCAAACCGATTTCACTTTCAATTTTCTGACAACTTTTCCAACTTAATCCTGCGCGCTGTTGTCTTACGCGATTTGACAATCAAATCAAAACTTTTTTGCTTTATTTTTATAACAAATTTATTATTATTTATTAAATAACCTTTCAAGATTTATTATAAAACAAAATCACTTTTTTTTGCAGCACTTTACAATATGATTTGTTGGTTAATTGAAAATTATTTTCCCAATACACTTGAGTGCTATATACTTTCGTACAACAATATTAAATAAAACAAATCCAAAAATGGACAACACTTTTATATCGAATTTTTTTTTTGTTGTACCACTATATGTTTATAAATATGTATTTACAACAACAAAAAACACTTAAAATTTCCACTTTGTGAACTACACGATTTAAAAGGACCAAAACACAATAGATAAAAAAAATTTTAACGTATTTTGTAGTACACCAAAATTTAATTAAAAGCCACGAAAATAATTAAAACTTCACTAAAATTACAGATCTCACTTATTTATGTATGTTTGCGATACAAAATCTTGTATTGAACTGTGTTTTGTATACGAGTGTATAGTCTTTGGCTGGCAAGACTACAAACAAAAAATAAAAAATAAAAAAATACGACGAGAAATAAAAAAAAAAAATTCGCGGTCTGAAAAAAAATGAAAACTACACAGAACAAAAAATGAAATTGTTAAGTGATGAATTATACAATTATTAGTGCATTTATGCGTGTCGTAATTGAGCCGTCGATGTAATTAATTACCATTTTGTATAAGTGGGCTGGGCGAGCGGAGGCAGCTCAATAAAGTAGGTCAAAAAATTTATTCTAAATTAGTTTAGTTTTAAGGGAGGCGGACTACACCACCCAAACTATATATTGTTTTATACTTACTGCTTTTTTATTTGTACATTGGGTGCCTCTGAATTTAGATTCACTTACCTAGAAAAGAAAAATAAATAAGAATGTTATTAGGATAACTTATTTTTGTAAGGAATTCTTAAAAAGTTTGAAATTTGCGATTATTAAATATGCGATCCGATGCTTTTTACAAAATTTCCAGTATCTCAAAAATAATTTAATTTCCTTGACTTGAGCTCGACTGAATATCGATTGGTTTCGAACACTTAGTTACAATGTCTAAACCTTCGATTATTTTTGAAGATTGGAAACATCGGTGTAAAGTTTATGCAAAATTAACAAAATATACACCGTGTCCTGAAAGTGTTCAAATTTTCACTCAATTAATTTTTACTAATAGACTAGAACATTGAAACTTTCCAATTACGATTCAACATTTCACTCAAACTTTTTTCCAATTAATTTTCTATTTTCGTTTTTGATTTATTGTAGCTTGAAATTGGGAGGATTTGATTTTCTTGTCTAACGGAAAAAATTGTTGAGTGAAAATTGGAATACTTTTAGGTCTCAGTGTATATTTTCCTAATTTGGCGTACTATCATAGAAGAATTACTATAGAAGCATATTTTGTATGGCTGAAATTTACCAACATAATTTATATTCGTATTTCTTTGAGTTGTTTTTTGTTTTTAAGTGGGACTGAAAGGTCTATATAGAAATTTGATATCATATTGCCTCTTTCTATTCTTCTTTGGCAACAAAAAATAAAAGTAGATCTCATTTTAATAGTGTGTTGGTTGTGTACACACAACACACTTATAATTTGTTTGGTTTTTTACGAACCTTTTACATCGAGTCGAACAATTTTTTGTTTCTCATAAGAACCAATGTAAAATTGATAGTTTTGATTATCAATTTTATTAATGAAAATTCATTTAAATGAAACAAACTTTTCCTTAATTTGCATCTTTAATATGTTAAGTTTGTATAAGTTTGAAAATCGTAAAAAAATTACTTCTACATTTTCAATTAAAATGAAAAAAGAAACACTTTCCATTTTCTACCACCACAAACAAACCATTAAATATTTGTTTCGAAAAATAAAAACAATAGATCATCCATGTTAAATAGACTTGCTTTATAGTCTTCTTGAAACGTTCCCCATTCCAACTCAACCATACTTCCGTCGTCGGCTAAACAATTGGAATAAGCACTACTAAAAATTAATTTTGTAACCAAAATATTAGCGAAATGTACTCCTATTTCATGGCTATTAGGTGTGTAGTTAAATCCTCCTTTAGCCCGTAGCTTTGAAAAAAAATTTTCGAGACAATCTTGGTTGGTTCTACCAGTAAGAACATATTCAATGTTACAATTTTTGTTCAAATATTCTATCATCAATAATTGAGCTTTAATTGTTGTTTGAAACCCTTTAATAAATTTAAAATAATTTTCATTTTTCGAAATTATTTTTAAATTTTCCAAAAAGCCTAAGCTGTCATTCAAATATTTGTAAACGTTATTATCTACTTTCAAAGGTTTCTCAAACGGGGATTTTGACGAGAAATTCCTGCAGTTTAAACAATCAAATATATTATTAAACCGCTCTATAAAATGAGCTGTTGGTAATGCTGAGTCCATATAAGACCCCAAAATTTCAGGGCAAGTTTGAACAGCTGTCTTTATTGCGCAGCACACTGTGTTGCTTAGTAATTGAGCTGCAAATGCCACATTCATTTTTTCGAAGCTGTTTGGGTACAAATGCTTCTTTGTAATTTTTGGCAACATTTTGCATTTTTGAGCAGCATCAAACTCATAAATTTTGTGGAGAACATTTATATCAGCTATTCCGTTTGAAGAATGCGAAATTGTATTATTAATTAATGCGTTTCGTACCGATTTAATTAAATGAGGTGGGTCATATTGAACAAAAACTGGTTCTCTTGCTAAATAAATAGATCAACAAACAAAAAGTTTTATTATGAATTTAGAAGAATGATTTGCTGAATTACTTACATGTGCTAGGTTCGTCACTTATTAATTCATTGGTTTCCATTGGAATACTAGCCATACTGATAACACTTCAAGTTTCTGAATTATTATTAGTCCAATTATTAAAATTTATCCAAATAAATAAAATTTATAAATAGTTTATTTATTTGTTAACACCACTTTATTTTGCACGCATCTAACTGGTAAATGAGGTATAATAGACGCCAGTAAATTATTTTTCGACAACTAACGGGAAATTTAAAAAATAAACCAAACTGCCTAAAAATTTGTATTGTGTAACAATAGCAAACTCACTGAAAAAAGTATTCGTATACCTGTAATTTAGGTGTTTATACTAAGAGGTATGTAACAATTTTGTCGGTGAGTGCCATAACCTTAGAAAATTCTCTTCATCCCAAGCATTTATATGCAATTGTTGCTAAAAAGATATCAGCTGGTTGTATAAATGAGAATATAAACTGGTAGAGTAAATTTTGTAATGTTCAATTATTCCAAAATGAGAGAAGAAAACTTTTTAAATTTACATTTCCTGAATTAAAAACCTACTTGTTCCGGAAAAACTATACACCGATATGTAGATTAATAAATATATTATTAGACATAGTCTCATAATTAAATTGTAATTGTTCAATTAATCTGAAAAAGTTATTAAAATTTCCTTAAATTTGGCCAATAACCCATACAAAACTACAAAAATTTATTATATACATACATACACGAAAATAATAAACAACTCATCATAACAGATAAATTTAACCCTAGAATGACTTTTACATTAATTTGGAATTATCACAACGTTTATACCAAAATTAAAGCAGATAAAGGGTTTGTTGTATAACGGGCATGGTGCGAATCAGAATGTGTATTTTTGTTGTTGTTTTCTATAGTAAAGATAAGGGTGTCCCTACTGTTTAATTTTTTTGTTCTGCACAAGTGGTTTAATTTTTATTTTTACCTTGCTTCAGATTGTTTTCAATTGGTGGCAGAAAGATAATTCAATTTTTAATTTTTTTTTTTTTCCATTTAGGTACGGAGTTTTATTTTTTTTAACGCTACTTTGTCTCTTTTGTTTATGTTAAATTAGAAAGGCAAGGATGATCTATTGTTTTTATTTTTCGAAACAAATATTTAATGGTTTGTTTGTGGTGGTAGAAAATGGAAAGTGTTTCTTTTTTCATTTTAATTGAAAATGTAGAAGTAATTTTTTTACGATTTTCAAACTTATACAAACTTAACATATTAAAGATGCAAATTAAGGAAAAGTTTGTTTCATTTAAATGAATTTTCATTAATAAAATTGATAATCAAAACTATCAATTTTACATTGGTTCTTATGAGAAACAAAAAATTGTTCGACTCGATGTAAAAGGTTCGTAAAAAACCAAACAAATTATAAGTGTGTTGTGTGTACACAACCAACACACTATTAAAATGAGATCTACTTTTATTTTTTGTTGCCAAAGAAGAATAGAAAGAGGCAATATGATATCAAATTTCTATATAGACCTTTCAGTCCCACTTAAAAACAAAAAACAACTCAAAGAAATACGAATATAAATTATGTTGGTAAATTTCAGCCATACAAAATATGCTTCTATAGTAATTCTTCTATGGTACTATCAAAGAGAATACACATCTCTTATGTGTATTCTCTTTGGTACTATTCTAAAAATCAAAAAACTTAAAACTTTTAACATATTTAACATAACTTCAAACATTGACTTAATTTGGATTATGTATAATGTATAAACATAGTTTAGAAGAAATTACCTTATTCATACAGACAGTCATACTAGCCAAATTACAATATTTAAAAAATTATCACTCAAAAAATGTTCCTGAATTATTGAAATTTCAGAGATTTTCGATTTTGTGCACGATTTGTTCTATTTGCTTAACTATACACATAATCAAAATTACTGTTACGATACATGCCGACTGACATAGTAAATTTCACTCAAACTTTTTCCAATTAATTTTCTGTTTTAAATTTATTTTTAGCTTTATTGCATTTCCTTTGAATCAAAATTGACAAGTATTGATTTTCGAAAATTATTTGAGTGAGTTTCAATTTTCACTCAATTATTTTTAAGATTGAGATTTCTATTTCGATTCAAAGCAAATGCAATAAAGCTAAAAATAAGTTCAAAACAGAAAATTAATTGAAAAAAGTTTGAGTGAAATTTACGATACTATTTCCTACGATACGCATCAATATATGATTGAAGTAATTTTGATTATGTATATTGAATTTAGCTCAGAACAACTCACCCCACTCATATAACCCATCGATATGATCGAAGTGATTCGAGGTAGGACCCAAATTACAATATATAAAAAATTAGAGCATTTTTACTATCACTCAAAGAATTTTTCTGAATTGTGGTAATCTCAGAGATTTTAGATTTTGTGCACGATTGGGACTGTTTTCTAAGCTTAAAATTGCTAAAGTGGCCCATACCAACTGACATACAACATTTAATAGTACATTTCACTCAAACATTTTTCCAATTAATTTTCTATTTTCTAATTTTTACAAGCATTTATTTTGTAATTTTTGAGTGAAAATTGAAATAATTTCGAACTAAATTGGTGGTACACAGCCACAAAAAGCTACCTACATAGAAGTCCACAAAAACTATAACGTTATTTAGCTGGAGTCAATTTTTTTTGCGGTGATTTTATAATTCCAGCTTGTATAGCTAGAGGAGGGGTATCGAAGTTCATTTATGGAATTTCTATGATATCGTTACTTATTAGGAAACTGTTGAAGCACGCAGTTAATTGGATTCTATAACATTTAATTGATAATTATCATATTCGATGCAAAATTAACCGTAGAAATTATATTGGAAGCAAAACCAAACATTTTATTGCTACGACATTACAGACAAATATTTTCCGATAAACGGCTGCCGTATAACTTTTTAAAACTTTTAAAGTTTACTAACGATGATTTTTTTTAATAAAAACTATAAAAGCTTAATTTATTTATAGCTACAAAATGTCGAGATTAATTGAAATTGCAGTTTAGTCTCTTTGAATATTTAAGAGGATTTAAACCCTCGAAGATTTTGCAATAAAAAGAAAACTTTCGTTTCATTTCACGAAAATCTTTCTGTTTATTTACAGCTGTCAAATAACTTAATTTTGATTTTTATAGTTTATCAATTCAAGCTTTTGGTTTCAAATCTGATAAAATAACGTTGAGTAAAGAAATAAAACGTCGAACATCTCATTAAAATTGTTTGTAAACTTTTTTGCGGTTGGAAGCTTTCTAAACGGAAGGAAGAGAAATAAAATACAAACAAATTTGCTACTTTCTGATAAACGTTTGTGTGATTTTTTTTAATAACAACTACAAAAGGTCTAGCCTGTTTCTATGATGTATTCAAATGGGTTAATATTTAATTTTTAAAATTGACTAATTTAAGCTCTTATTTTCATAACTGAATTTTTCTTGAGAAAATAAATATAGCTTGCAAAATCTATTTAAAATTATTTGTCAACAGGAAATTTTAAAACCTTTTTAATAAAGATTTTTTCCAAGTTTGTTTAAGCTCTTTCGAATTATAAAGTAACAACTAACCGTTCAAAATGTGCTTCATTAGGAAATTCCGATTGGTAAGATTCACTTCGTTTGCTTTAATATTTCATTTTATTGAAGTTTCAATTCTTACAAGCTACAAAAAGCTTGATATTTTATTTAAAAATTTAATTTAAACTTAAACCCTAAAGCAAAGATATACTCACAAAATTAAAAGCTATTATGTTACTGCTGTTTATTTACACAGCTTTCAAATAAGTTGATCATTTATAGCTTTTGGTTTCAAATAGTAAAAAAACATTTTTAAAGTACAAATAAAGCGTCAAAGATCTCATTAACATTCTTAGTTGGTAATTTATTCGGTTTTAAGCTTTCTAACAGATATAAAATTACTGAGTCACAATTTTGATCGCGGCCAGGAGTTCAGCAAACGGAAACTTAAGGCTAAACTAACTAAAACTTAAGGCTTATCACGAAACTTAAAAGCTTTTTGATTTAATAGAATCTTCCTTAATCAGTATTTCCAAAACTTTAGTAATATTTACGATTTTAACTTTCTTGTTGAGGTTTCATTTGATCAAAGTAGAAATATTAGGACCTAAAATATTCTACATTTAGAGGGCTTTTGTATGAAAGGAATTTATTCGAAGGATGCTACATCGAAAGGATTGTTTTTGATTTTTTGATAAACGGTTTGTGCCATTCTTTATATTTTATAAAACCTGAAAAAGCTTAATTTAGTTGTCGCTAAAATTTATAAAGCTTTCAATAACGAAATTAATTCAAATTGTGGTGTAGCCTGTTTGTTTCATGTTTTCAAACGAGTTTGATTGGATTTTTAAAGTTAATCAATTCAAGCTTTTTTCAAAATAGAAACATGTTTAAAGAATGAAATGTTTCTTTAAAAGTATTTGTCATTACTAAATAAAGTAAAGTCTGTAAATTTGAAAGCTTCCTAAATAAAGATTTGATGAAAGCTTTTTTAAGATTTTATATGCTTTCAAATTATAAAGTAACAACTAATCGTACAAAATTTGCATATTTAGGAATTTCTGATAAAGCTTCAAAATTTGGAATTTACCTTATTTTACTATTTTATTGCATTGCAGTTTCTAATTTTATAAGCAATAAAAGCTCCATATTTTATTTTAAAATTTAATTTAGACGTAAACCTTAAAGCGAAGATAACTCAGGAAATTAAAAGCTACTGCTCTTTTAAGGTTTTCAATCTCTTGTAGTTCTTTGTACAACTTTCATAAAAAAGAGAAAGCTCTTGCATTGAAAAGAAAGCTTACATTTCATAGTATAGAAATCGATGAAAAGCTTCTTGCTTATTTAAAGCTTTCAAATAACTTTAATTTGATTTTTAAAGTTGATCAATTTATTAAGCTTTTGGTTCCAAATCTGAAAAAAAAACTTTTAGAAATGAAATAAAGCGTCAAATGTCCCATTAAAACTAGTTAGAAGCTTTATTAATAAAAACTTGTGGAACCTTTATAATAAAAGCTTAACTTATACGGCTAAAAATTGTAATGATTTTTATGGCAAACTTAATTGAAATTGTGGTATGGAAACACTAGATAAATAAAATTTCAGTCACAATCTTGATAGCGGCGAGCAGGTTTGGAGTGAACGGTTTACCTCATTTAGTTAATGGTACATTTCAATTATTTATATATATATATACCTAAACTGAAGGTTTATCCGAAAATTAAAAGCTTTTAGATTTAATAGAATTTTCCCTAATCAGTATCCCTTTACTAATATTTACGATTTTAACTTTTTTATTGAGCTCTCAAACTAGAAATATTTAGACCTAAAATATGCTAAATTTAGAAAGCTTTTGTTTATTAAAGCAATATATTGGAAGGAAGCGATATGATGACAATTTTTTTTATTACTACATTTTACAGACAAAAATTTTTTGTTAACCGGCTGTGCGCCTACCATATAGCTTTTAAAGCTTTTAAAAGCGAGAGATTCATTAAGATTCATTGAAATTGTAGTTAAGCCTGTTTGTTTTTGTTACAAGTTTTCAAATTGGTTTAATTTGATTTTTAAAGTTGACCAATGTAAGCTTTTATTTTCAAAACTAAATTATGTTGAAGCAAATAAATGAAGCTTGAAAGGTATCTTTAAAACTATCATCAGTAAATTTCGAAGCTTTCTAAACCAAGGTAACAACTAATCGTATTTAATTTGCGTATTTAGGAAATACTGATAAAGCTTCGAAATTTTGAAATTTCTTTATTTTGCTATTTTATTGCATGCACTTTCTAATTTCATAAGCTAAACAAAGCTTCATATTTTACTTAAAATCTAATTTAGACGTAAACCTTAAAGCGACCTAATATGCTCAGAAAATTAAAAGCTTTTAGGTCACTGCTCTTTTATGGCTTTCCATTTTCTGTAGTGCTTATGAACTTTCACTGGTTTGAAAATTTGAGAGGATTATAAACCGAAACAGTTCTTGCATTAAAAAGAAAGCTTGATCAATTAAAGCTTTTGGTTTCAAGTCTGACAAAATACAAACCTTGAGAAAGAAATAAAGCTTAAAATTGTCTCATTGGAATTCTGTTTTGCGGCTTTCTAAATAAAAACTTTGTGAAATTTTTTCCGAAAATTAAAAGCTTACTTTACTAATATTTAGGGTTTTAACATTTTTCATTTGGCCCTCGAACTAAATGTTTAGATTTTAACTATACTCAATTTAAAGAGCTTATGTATAAAATTAAATTGGAAAGAAGCGATATCACAACAACCATGATTATTTCTACGTCATTAGAGACAAAGATTTTCTGATAATCGGCTATGCTTTAATTTTTTTAAGTTTAATTTAAATATGGCTAAAAATTGTAAAGCTTTTAACAGCGAAATTAATTGAAATTGTGATTTAGCCTATTTGTTTTTGACTGAAGTTCTTAAATGGGCTTATTTTGATTTTTAAAGTTGCCAAATTAAAGCTTTTATTTTGAGAAGAGAATTTTTTAGTCTCTTTAAAATTATAAAGATTCTAAATAAAAATTTTGTGGCAACTTCATTTGGTGGGGATTTAAGGGCACACAGCTTTTGCATTAAAAAGCTTTCAATGAATTTCATGAAAATCTTGTTGATCATATTAAGATTTTGGTTTCAAATCTGAAAAAAGCTTTTAGAAAAGAATTAAAGCGTCAAATGTCTCATTAAGCTTTCTAAGTGAAAGCTTTCTAAAGCGCCAAGAAATTCTGCTAACGCAGTTTTCTGTTTAGCTCTTTTGTGATTTTTCTCTTTTCTTTTGTTATGCAATGAACCTTTCTATTTTTTTTTTGTTTCATTGAACTTTAATTTGGTTGAAAAATTTGAATGTTTTGAAAAACTTTAATGAAACATCATAATTTTACATTTCTATTGCATTTTATTTTGACACCAATAAACTTTAATTGTGGTAAGGAGGACCAAGCAAACAGTTTGTAACGTTTAATAAAAATTGAAAAGCTTTATTAAAGCTCTTTATTTTTAAATTTAGAAACAAGTAAAATTTTAATGGGAAGTAAACGTAATTTTTTTTAAATTTTTAAAAGAATCTGTTGAATTTATGAGCATATGATATGGATCCATAAGTACAAAGAAAATTAATTAAAATTTGAACTGTGCATTTTATCACTTCAATTACTTGTCATTTCATATCAGGTCAATCCAACATAAACAATTTGTGATTGCTTTTATGCCAATAAAAAATAATATTGAGTGTAAAATAATAATTTTTAGTTCATTTCAACAAACTGTCTAATTGTGGAGATTCGTAAAAACACAAGAATTTTTATTTATTTATGTAACTGCATTAAGAATATTGCGCTAAGCAGAAGAAATATTTTGTTGTTTTCTTAATGTACATTAAAGTGTCCGTCGTAATGATAGAAAGACAACAACATAAGTGTGTATACATATTGTGTAATGTGTATGTGCATAAATACACTCAAATGTATGACATAATTTAACTGGTTTTGTTGTTGTGCACAAATAATAATTAGTAGGTTTATTGCAAAAAATAAGTGGCAAAATATAAATCGAAAGCCTGAAATTTTTTTCCGCGTATTTCACATAAATTTTTATGATCGAGATAAGACGATAAATAACCAAAAATCTTGGTTAAATTACTATAATTTCGTAAAATAAAAATTAAAATCAACTTCATATGTCTCTTGAAAACCAAAAAAAAAAACATTAAATTTACTTAAATCGTGATCCCCCAGTTGATGTGCGGTGGAATTCCATTATTTATTTATGTTCTTGTCGCTCAAAAATTGATCGCATTTTTACGATCACAAGAATGATAATTAAACGGTTGACGTTTGATTTAAAAGAATTTCGCACAAATTAATTTTGGCGCTTTGTTTATGTGCAATAAAACACGCGCCTAATAAACAAACTCATCCGATTTAAGTGATCGCATAAATTTCCATCTTATTATGTATAGCCAGTGCCCAATTTCCTTTTTCGAGACTAAATCACTTTATTTATAGTAAATGTTAAATCGCCAGCAGCAATACACAAGTCAAAATCGTACAATTAAAATGTGAGGTTGTATGTTCGCGGATTTCCATATTGGAAATGTTACTGGTATTTTCTTATAAAGAGCGATAGCAAGTCAATGATGAAATTTTTTTTTTTTTTCTGCTAACCATTTTTGTCCGATTTTAGACTCTAAAATCAGCTTTTTGTATTTTATATAAATAAATTACCAAGCTCTATATAAAATAAAACGGTAAAGTGTTTTGTTTTGTACCACAAGTACATAATACGATTGATGTCTTATTTCGAAAAACCCTAATGGGCACAGTATTGAAATATTGATTGGCTAATGCAACAACAAGAAAAACAAGGTTTCATGGTACATTGATTGATTTGGCTCGATATGTACAAAAAGAATATGAACAATTTCACTTTAGGCAGACAAGCATTGACCACACATGATTCGCTTATTTTTTGATTTTTGTTTTGTGAAAATGTTCTGACATTTTCATTAAAACGTGATCGGTTCGAATATGATCGATTAATTATATCGTATTCGAGAGAAAATTGCTCTTTGATTATGGACTTTAAAAAGCGATTTATCTTCTGTCACCGTGTGCAATTTTATTTTATTTTTTTGGGTACATCCCAGACCAAGAATTAATTGTGGGATACAGTTTGAAGACAGATAACCATGTGTACTTGGATTTTTGTAAGTATCAAATTAAAAATTTCTGCGAACCATAGAAATCTATAGACAAATTTTAGAATATACAATATGGCCAAATAAATAACCTTCCAGCAACTTTTAGTTCATTACCATAAAAAAAAAAAGTGAAATCTTATTACAGAAAACAATGCTTTTCCGAACTAGTGTTACAATTTTTTTTGCAGTACGATTTCTACATCCTCCATATTTTCACGATTAATTAATTGAATTTTAAAGCTAAATAAGTTAACTGATTAAGAGTGACTCAAAATTTTACAGTTTTAGAAAAAAGGAATCAGGTGATTTTATCTGAAACTTTCTGAACTTGTTGCCTTACCACCACTGACAATTGACCATACATATAATTTGCTAAAGGTTCAAAAGGAGTAAAAGTGTCAGCTTAACTACGGGAAGTTTTTATGGAAAAATTACAGTTTTGCATGAAACTTAAAAGTATGTCCATTGAAGTGAGGTGTTCGCTAAAGTGAGTGTCCATTGAAATGAGGTTTCACTGTGTATACCATACATATAATTGTGAATGTTTATCTGTATGTACAGTATAAGTGTACGATATTTAAATAAAGGTACACGGCTTGAACGATTTGAAACAAACTTTACACAAATATTGTTTAAAACTTAAGAAAGGTCACTGCAAATATATCAAACCTTCACCTCAAAGGTCCAAAGTTACTAGGGAAGAGTTTCTAAAACTGCAACAATTAAGTTGATTATTGATCATGGTATGATGTTATGATGATATAATGGTATGATGGTTTGTATATAAGAACGGTCTGATGGTGATGGTGGTAAGATGATGATATGATGGTATAATGGTGATGGTATGATGGTATGATGGTACGATACTACGATGATATGATTATATGACTATATGATGGTATGATTGTGTAATAGTATGACTGTTAGAGGGTATGGTGATATCACGGCTTGATAGTCTGATGGTATGATGGTACGATGGTACGATGGTGCCATAATATGATGATATGATGGTATGAAGGTAAGGTGGATTGATGGTTAGATATACTTGGCGTGTACATAACGTTACTATGGTACGATGGTATTATTGTATGATGATTTAATGGTACAATATCTTGATGGTATGATGGCATAATGGAATGATTGTTTAAGGTTATGATGGTACGACGGTACGTATGTCGGTAAGATTGTACGTTGCTATTATAGTATCACAGTGAATAGGGTTTGAGTTGAAATTGAGTTAGATTTAAGTGAGAAGTTCGGTTAGGGATTCATTTGGGGTCGAGTTTAAGGTTTAAGATTGACTTGAGAGGTTCATTTATAATATGAGTTGTTATCGAAATCAGTATAATTTGTGGTCGGTTGGGCATTGCTTACCACTTGTGTATTTATTGAGTTGCTTCATACATGTTCTACCTGTTTGGCCAATTTATAATTTCGGACAATTGTTGTAATCTGTGACGTGTTTTTTATTCAATATTGTAGCTATAATAAGAATGATTAAATATTGTGGTTTTTGCTTGCTTTTAATCAAAATCGCTCATTGGGTCATATTCTGTATAGATGAAATCAAAAATACTTAATCACTCGCATTTTAGGCTAATCATCCAATTTGTTTAAATAACTGAACCAGAAAGATGATTACTATTAAAATATTATTTTGGCCACCGACATCGTTATAATTAACAAACCAGGTATTAATTTGCCATGCTCTGATTACCGTACCGCTTAATCGCGAAAATCATGTAGAAACTAAACAAATCTAAAAATTTGCAAATCATATTTTATATAAACCCTTAAGGCGGTAATGAATCAAAAAAAAATATCACATTTCCATACTATACGAGTATTGTATGTAACATAAGACATAAAATGCAATTTGGATTAAATCCAAAACAAAATTGTTTTCTTCTAACATATTTGACATTTTATGGTTGACAAAGTTGCAAAAATGTTTGTAACATAAATTATGTAAGACATCCGTTCAATGTATCTTAATTGCATTTACGTATACATATCAGATATGATAAACGAAATGTGACTAACCTTTGGCTTGGTTGCGGCAATGGGCGGAAATAATCTTAATAAACAAAAAATAAATTTACGTCTTGTTCGATCTTCTTACACCCCGCACGAACGATGATGATAGGTTGGTGGTGTGTGTAAAACATAAAATGAATTAATTTTTTGTATAAAAAGTTTGTGTACAGAAAACATGCCCACCCATCGATAAAATCTCGTTTTTTTTGGCATTTTCGATTAAGAGTGATCATTTTGATTGATTGTTCAATCAAATTAATATTTTGTTTTGGCTCAAGAAAATCATGCTTAAAATACCAATATCATCATTTGTACAAAAAAAAACATTACACGCACGCACTTTTAGGCAAAACTAAATAAAACAATTAAGGCCAATCATATATCGTTTGGTTGTCATGTGAATTAAATAAAAAAAAATTCCACGAGATCACTAATTTTGGAATAAAAAACAATTTTGAAATACTGTCTCATTAAATTCAATTTTATTTATTTATTTATTTTTTATCAGCGTAAAACCCAATACTAAAAATTGTATGTACAAAAATTTATTTTTGTAATTTACCTTGAAATTATATAAAACGGTTAACTAATTAATTTATTATTTATAGTAAGACAAGAACGAATATTTTCATACACTTTGTAATACACATACATAAATTAAAAATTTTAATACACAAAAAGCAATTAAATTTATTGCATTAATTTATGTCTTAATCTTTTGATTGACATACAAATTTTATGTTTCAAAGTGTTACATTACATTAAAAAAAACTACTTATGTTGCGCTTTTATCTAATTTTTTGCAAATTTTCCAAAACATTAATTTTTTGTGTTTTGTTTTGGTATTGAAATGAATGTAGATGACAAATTAAATTAGAAAATCGATTAATTATATAGATAGGAATCACGTACTCATGTTTTTCTCGTTAACTTTTATGGTTTTAACGCTTTGGTTGGGAATGTATAAGAAAAGCGAGTTACATCGAAGCAAAATTGAGGACCACTTAAATATCTCAAAAATTACGGTTTGGCTTCAAAAGGGACACCTATGATAAAATTATTTTTGATGACCTTGAAATTATACGTCAAGGTCAATTTTTTTTTTTTTTTTTTTAATACCAAACCTACATTTTTCTTAATTTGGCTTTTTCTTAAGATCGCAAAAGCACTTATTCGATTTTATTTAATATACCAGAACGAGGACGAAATACGGATATGTGATTGTGAGTAGGTTTTTAAAACTTCTACATTTGCAACCTTGCAACAATGACATGTTTTATGAATGAAAATAATAAGTGGTCAATTGCCACCAAACAACATTTGGATTTTGCAAGAATCATTCTGCAATCGATTGTTTGCGGAAATGTTCGTTTGGGAAGTACGAAAGGATAATTTGAAAATAGCTGCGGTACTCTTAAGAAGACTACGTTTCTGTAATTTTGTGGAATTCTTGTAAATTTGGAATTTTTTTTGGAAAGAAGTAAAAATATGTTGTTCTACAATTTTGTGGTAATAGGTAAAGGATGTATGTAATGTAATTATTGATTCATTTAACTAATGCAAATCCGAATTTCAGAATATAAGACTCCCAATAATTTAATGAATGAGAGAAGTAGAACTTGCAAGCAAATTTATGAACTATTTACATATAATAGTTAGCCCTTTAATTGAAACCGAGTAGAGCGAGCTGTTTATGTTAAGTATGCTCTGGAACTGCATAGTCTCTCGTTTAGGAAATTTTCAAAATTCAGCCAGGATTGGTAGCTTACATTTTTGATTAAATTGTTTCCGGCTGAGAAAGATTTTCTCTAAAAAAGTAAATTTTTTAAGCCTTAAACTGCCAATGATGTTACTTTAGCCACTTATTTGGAACGTGTACGGCAGATAATTATATGAAATTCTCTTTTCCATGCCTTAAAAACTTCAGGTGTCTTCTTTGACTTAGATATCTATTGGCCGAGGGATAATTCTAACCTTTGAGGTATATCTTGTAAATCGAGAAAAATGAAACAAAGCAACTCAACGTTAATAAATATTAAAGATCTTGAAAAATTTTCAAAAGCTTTAAAAATTCTCGAATGACTCGAATAATATCGAAGATCTCGTAAAAACTCGAATAATCACCATGACAATCGAATAATCTCGATATAAAACTGTTCAGATCACGAATAATTGCAAATATAGCCACCACACCACTGAAACCTATATGCTAAATTCAGGTCAAGCTAAAGTTAAAAAATATCGAAAATATCGAATAATCTCGATTGTCGGAACGATAAAATTCGAAATGTATCCTCGATAATTTAGAACAACTTTAGAATCCTGTAATAATCTCTAATAATCTCGATAATCTTAAAAACCTCCAATATAATTTGTTATTGGAAAACTGTTTATTTAATAACTGTTAAAAATATAACAATTAATTGGAAAAACCGATAATCTCGAGTAATTTCGGTAACCAGTCATAGCTAGATTAATCCAAAAAAAACTCAAATAATCTCGAATTTCGAGTATTTGCACACGATATTTCAACGCTATTCGCAACATAAATAAAAGCTGCTTGCAAAACTCGAATAATATCAAGAATCTCAAATATAGTAGAAAACATCCAATAATCTCGAATAATCGAAGAATTCCAAAATCCCAAAATACTTCGAATAAACTAGGCGAAGTTGTCTATTACATCCGCAATACAAATCTCGAATAATCGAAATAAACTCGGTATCGAATCGATTAATCGAAATATTCATTATACATAGACTTTCTTCAATTATTATTGACAAAATTTATCTCAGCGGTTGGGTGTGTTCTGCTTACCAAAAGTGGCCCAACTTAGTCATGCACCATCAAGCAAAACGACTCATCCCCATCTTCTTATTTTGGATTTGTTTTCTTATTTTGCTCTTCGTAATATCATAGAACCATTCAGGTCATATTTGATGTGCCATGTACCCTCCGATTTCAATAAATTGTATAAATTAAAAATTTGGTAAAATTCGATGTTTTAATAAGCTTAAGGAACATTTGAAAAAACAAAAACAATCTGAAAAACTTTGGGTTTTGACAAACAGTATTAAGATTCTCGAAATTTGGCGAAATCTAAGCTGAAAAATGAAATTTCCATAAATTTTGAAATTTAGCAACGTTTGGTGCTATTTGAAAATATTACATCACACAAATTTGGATAATTTTTTATATTTGCTGCGATCTATAAAGCTATTCGGATAGAATTCTATAATACTTCCCCAAAGAATCAAGAAAGCAAAGTTCAGAAATTTTTGAAACTCCTAAAACATAAAAAAGTCTGAAACGTAAATTCAAATTGTTTGTCTTCAGTTCAGGAAGTATAACATAAAATTACCCGATTCCTTTTTTCTAAAATTGTTTAATTTTGATTAACTGCTAATCAGTTAACTTACTTACATTATAGGAATATAAAATTTAAATTTTATAGACATTGATCGTTCCATATGGCCTGAAAGGATGGCAACATCCGAAAGATCTGGGTCTACGATGGTTTGAATAACAATTTGTCAAAATTTGATCATAATTAAGGGCTTTTGTAAACTGCAGTAACTATTGATAATCTGTCCGAATTTACTAGAACTTCCAAAATATTTTAAAAGCTTGTAGAATAAAAGCTCTCATAACACAAATAAGAAAGAAAATGGCACATTTCTGAAATTCAGAATATTAAAATTTAGATTTTGAGAAACTTTTGTTCAGAATTGGAAATTAACTTAATTAATCGAAATAATTTCGAAAAAATCAGAATTAGTAGAAATTTAAAAATTGTATTTTATCCTTTAGCAGATTCGGAAATTATTTATTTTGAACTTTAGATTTTGAGAATCTATTATTCAGAATTTGAAATTAATTTAATTAATCGAAATAATTTCGAAGAACTTGGAAATGTCCGAAATTTCAAATTAGTCTTTTATCAAATTAGGAGATTCGGAAATTCTGAATTTTAAACTCGAGATTTTGAGAAACTTTTATTCAGAATTTGAAATTAGCTTAATTAAATCAAATTAATTTAGGTGAAATTAGAATTAGTCGAAATTCCAAATTTTTCTTTTATCCCAATTAGAAGATTCGGAAATTTTGAATTTTAATCTTTAGATTTTGAGAAACTTTTAATCAGAATTGGAAATTAACTTAATTAGTTGAAATGATTTCGAAAAAATTAGAATTAGTCGAAATTTTAAAATTTTCTTTTATTCCATTAGCAGATTCGATAATTCTGAATTTTGAACTTTAGATTTTGAGAATCTATTATTCAGAATTCGAAATTAATTTAGTTAATCGAAATAATTTCGAAGAAATTGGAAGTGTCCGAAATTTCAAATTAGTCTTTTATCAAATTAGGAGATTCGGAAATTCTGAATTTTAAATTCTAGATTTTGAGAAACTTTTATTCAGAATTTGAAATTAACTTAATTAATCAAATTAATTTAGATGAAATTAGAATTAGTCAAAATTTCAAATTTTTCTTTTATCCCAATTATAAGATTCGGAAATTCTGAATTTTAATCTTTAGATTTTGAAAAAACTTTTAATCAGAATTGGAAATTAACTTAATTAATATAATAAGTTCGGAAAAATTAGAATTAGTCGGATTTTCAAATTATTGTTTCATGCCATTAGAAGATTTGGAAATTCTGAATTTTAAACCTTAGATTTTGAAAAACTTTTATTCAGAATTTGAAATTAACTTAATTAATCGAAATGATTTAGAAAAAATTAGAATTAGTCGAAATTTAAAAATTGTATTTTATCCCTTTAGCAGATTCGGAAATTCTGAATATTGAACTTTAGATTTTGAAAAAACTTTTAATCAAAATTGGAAATTAGCTTAATTAATCAAATTAATTCAGGTGAAATTAGAATTAGTCGAAATTTCAAACTTTTCCTTTATCCCAATTAGCAGATTTGGAAATTCGGAATTTTAAACTTTAGATTTTGAGAAACTTTTAATAAGAATTGGAAATTAACTTAATTAATATAATAAGTTCGGAAAAATCAGAATTATTCGAAATTTAAAAATTATATTTTATCCCTTTAGCAGATTCGGAAATTCTGAATTTTGAACTTTAGATTTTGAGAATCTATTATTCAGAATTTGAAATTAATTTAATTAATCGAAATAATTTCGAAGAAATTGGAAGTGTCCCAAATTTAAAATTAGTATTTTATCAAATTAGGAGATTCGGAAATTCTGAATTTTAAACTCTAGAATTTGAGAAAAATTTTGTTCAGAATTTGAAATTAGCTTAACTAATCAAATTAATTTCGGTGAAATTAGAATTAGTCAAAATTTTAATTTTTTCTTTTATCCAATTAGCAGGTTTCGAAATTCTGAATTTTAATCTTTAGATTTTGAGAAACTTTTAATCAGAATTGGAAATCAACTTAATTAATCTAATAATTTCGGAGAAATTAGAATTAGTCGGATTTTCAAACTTTTCCTGTATCCCAATTAGCAGATTTGGAAATTCGGAATTTTAAACTTTAGATTTTAAGAAACTTTTATTCAGAATTTGAAGTTAACTTAATTAATAAAAATAATTTAGAATTAGTTACTCGAAATTTCAAATTTTCTTTTATTCCATTAACAGATTCGGAAATTCTGAATTTAAATCTTTAGATTTTGAGAAACTTTTATTCAGAATTTAAAATTATAAATAGGAGAAAAGTACACCTAACTATAAATTCTAGAATTTCGCATTCAATTTTTAAAATATTCCGTAATTTTCGAAAAAATTTGGAAATTTTTCTAACTTCTAATATTATTTAAGTTTTGAAAAATTGATCTGAAAACTAATACAAGTTCAAAATTTATTAAATTGAGCCAATTCTGAAATAATAAATAAATTAGTGTTAATTTTATAGAATTTAAATTTTTGTTATTTACTTTTTTGCTTTATTTTCTTGAAACAGAATCTTTAACCTTAAAATTACACTTCGGAATCGGTCGTTTGGCCTGAAAATCATTCCAAAGGACCATGAATAATGTCCTACAAGGTATGATAGGAAAAATGTGTGTGATTTAGCTAGATGACATTATCATCGCAGAATCTTAAAAGACTTTCCCAATTTAAAGAATTTTTAGGACATGTTATATCTCAAAATGGAATTAAACCAAATTCAAACAAAATTCAAAAATTGTTAGATTGGTCATTCATTACCAATAAATTCGAAGGAAATAAATCAATTTCTTGAATTATCTGGGTATTATCGAAGGTTTATCGAAGACTATTCGAAAATAACTAAACCTATGAATAAATATTTTAAAAAGAAACGAGATCCTGATTACGTACAGTCTTTTTAAACTCTAAAAAAGACCCTTTCTACCGATCAAATTATACCGAACAGATGCTTCAGACTTCGCTACACAGTAGAAGGGCTGCAATCAAGAAAATAAATTTCAATGAAACAACAGAAAACACTTCCCGTGAATCTAAAATAATCGAAGAAACCCCTAATATTGATGATACTAATCAGATGCGGCCCATAAATTATTACAGAAATCAGATCATTTTCAAAAATTCAAATCTCGATACAATTTTGAAGGAAGTATTCCCCAATTTCAAAAGAATTATAACTTCTAAAAAGAATTCACAACGGTAAACAATCTGCTACATTGGCACCCGAAATTCTATATCAAAAACGTCAAGAATCATTTCGGTAAAATTTTTCTCAAAAATAGAGCTCAGCTTGTAGATGGAAACAACCAACAATTCCAAATCAGCAAACAAATTAATGATAGAATTCAATTAATTACGGATAAGGTTAATTGGGCAGTAGTTTATAGCATCATGGCCAACAAAATAATGTTCACAGAAATTGAGATGATGGCGACAATAATTAATATCGACACTATAAACAACATTTTAGAAGACATACAAGGCCTATTGTCAGAACAAACATTGAGCTGCCTAGTCAGACAATTGTCAATGATGAAACTCTATTATACATATCAGGGATACCAAAATTCGAAGACACAAAATCAACAGCCGTTATGGTGCTCTCTCTAGCACTAGATGATGCATTCAAATATTAGCTAAAGTCAAGATTAGGTAGATGATAGGCCAGATTAAGCTTAAAGTTGGCTTTCAAATTTGCAAAACGGGACATTTTTTGGAAATTTTTAAGAAAAGGCGATGGTCGAGTTTTTAGAGAAAGAAGAAATCGTTTCCGTTAAATATTACCTTTAGGCAGGCCCAACAATTTCTTCTCGGTTCCTGTAGGTGGTTCACCTTAGCTAAATGTCAGAGTAATTACACGTAATCTGACTCCATATAGAAATAAAAATTGCTTTAGGTTCTGGCAGATATTTAGGTTTAGAAGAAAATTTGCTAAACTCGTTTGAAATCAAAGCTTTCAAGTCGTGTTTAGTGTTGGTAAATAACGTTTTGCACTTCAAATTCAACCATTTACAAATCAGCTTTTGATTAGAAAAGGTTGAATTTGATTTGCAAAACATTGGATGTGCTTGATATAGTTTCTCTTTTACCGAATCTGTTTTATAACCGGTAAACGGTAAATAAAAACTTAATTTACCAGTAAACCCGGTTTATTTTGAAAAACTATTTTAGATATCGTATAAGGAAATATTCTCCTGTTTCATATCCCCTTATCTCGAATTTCATCTTTTGGTCACATTTTAAAATTTCTCGAGATTATTGGAGTATCATGGCAATGGGATCTGGTTATTCGAAATTATTCAAGTATGCTTGAGATTGCCGGGTGTATTTGATAGTTCGATGTTACTTGAGAATATTAGATTTTGAGATCAATCGAGATTCACATAATATAGGAATTATTCGAATTTTTCTGAGTTAAATCTTTTAAGTTTTTCGACGTTTCTAGGATCATTCGAGATTTTTAAAGATTTTCAAATTTATTCAAATTTTCTATAGCACTATTCGGCACTTAGCTTTGAGTTGTGGAAACTTACAGACACAAATAAATCTGAATCGAGATGTTCAGTAAATTTTTCGAGGTTAGGCCAATATTTCGATGTTACTCCAATTTCCTAGGTTAATCGAAATTATTAAAGAATGTCCAGTTTGTTTATAGTTGTATTTCCTTTCAGTTTTATTAACTTTCTAGAATATCCACGATACTTGGAAAATTCGACGAATTCGAATCACTGAATTACAAAAGTTTGTTGCAAAAACAGTCCGATATAAAGACATTCGAAGATAACTCCATCCAACCACTGATAATAGGACCAAAAGCCAATGCAACGTCACACTGAAGCTAGAGACAACTATGCATAAGAACGCTAAGAACGAAGTATCATCGTCAAACTGCGGATCTAGCAACCATACCCTAACTGGAAAATTTGATGATAACATTCTGATGATAACAATAGAGCCATCCACAACCTTCAAGCAACCAATAATTTAATCACATCTCTAAACACCAGTTTTATTAATACTTCACCAAAGCATCAGAAACAGAGAACACATGTCTCTCAAACAAGAAGATCAGCAAAACTGGATTTGGACTCTATCTGGAGGGGTATCTCTTTCGTCTTTCAGTATTCTGGTATTATGCATCTACATCAAGCTAAAAACACCAAAACAACACGAAGCTGAAAATAATCGGGACAAGCAGTTCATGTTCGAAATCAATTAAAGAAGGCGACATTATAAATAATGCTCAAATCTCCTGAAAAACTCGGCATTAAATCAAAGGACGAGGGCGCCTTTTTTCTATCCCGGGAGGAGTTATAACATCGTAAAGTGCCATATCTACAAATAATTCAACCATAGTGCCGCTAACACGCGCAACTTGCTAAAGTCAACGTATTCCGACAAGATGATTATTGAAAATTGAACCCAGTTGGTAATTTGAGCCTACATACTATTCTTTGAACCGTTTTGTTACTATTCTTTGAACCGTAAGATTTCCAATCCCGAATTTTATTTATGTTACTTAAAAAAAATTAATTGATGACGACTAGAGAAGAATGTGGGAAAGAAGAAAACAGTTCCTCTAAAAGGGAGAAAAACTGAAATTGTTTTCTTGGAGCCAGAATCATAGAAGAAAGGCGGCTATTTTAGGTAACTGATAAAAAAATTCTAAAATCCTTGCCAAATTCTAAATTTTCAGGATCTTGAAATTTCGTCTTACCAGGTTAGAATCATTAGCATGTATGTATGTATAACTCCAAAAGAGTAAACCAAAAGTAGAATTGTCCATAATTCAGAGAAAATCAGAATGCCTATGTCCATACATATCTAAGTTAAATATTCAGGATTTCTACACTTTTAAAATTTCATAGAATTTGTGGTAGTTAGTTCTAAAAGTCGATCAATTCAAAACTATTCATTACCTTAACCCGAACACAAATTGTAATTGAATTCTGATAAGTGATGTAAGACAAAAGCTAACTGATATATAGCAAAGTTTTAGCCAGACAAAATTCAAAAACTCGAAACAAAACATCCATTCAAACAATGACCTCAACCAACATACATACTCCAATAACGATCGAGCAAAATATCAAGCAAAAAAAAAAAAAAAATTTATCATTCGACAAAATCTCTCTATTCATGCATTACCAAAATTGACCTAAATTCACAACTTATATCAAAAGTCTAAAATCTCAAAACCATATACATTAAAAACCAAAATGTAACTAAAAATAAAAGCATCTACTCACAAAACAATAAGAATTGCGTGCTCGCGATTTTTTAACGATCAAAAATGAATGAATGCGAAATGGAATATAAGACAAAGTGAATAAAACAACAAAAACAATTTTCCAGACGTCTTCATTGTTTAAAATCGTTTAAAAAGCCCATAAAATATACAACAACAATTTATCGTCTCTGTCTTATTTAAAAATGTAAAACGCGCGATTCCGCCTTTTTAATAGCGCATTTGGTTGCACAACTTTGAATGCACTTGATCATGAGAGATAAAGTGATTTTAAAAGAATATTAATGATGTGTTGATGTAACGGTTTTTGTACAAGTCTATATATATAAAATAAAAAATTATGTAAATTTACGATCATAACCATTCAAATATCATAAATTGGTACCGATCTCTTTACAACATTCGTGTGCCATCTTTTAAACAATAGTCGAACTATTCGATGTAAATTTTGTATTTTGCGTGTGTTCATCAAAATGTGGCGCCTGTGACAGTAAAATGTTGTAACACGTATCACAAAAAGTTGTGATACACTTTTCGTTTTGTTAACCAAAAATTAACTAGGGTGGGTAGAATCAGATTTAAAATCTCTTTCGTGATTTCTCGTTTATTGCATTTTAATTGAGGAAGATTCATGCCGAGTTTTATTATTGGCGATGATTTAAAATGATGGATGATGACCAGCTGTGTTCTAATATTTAAAATGTTAATGTGTTTTAATTTAGCTGCAGTTTAATAATGCTATTGATATGTTGCTAAATCGATTAATTGAACGGATTATTTTTATTTTTTTTATATGGTAAACTTAATGACATGAACACGTATTCGTATTACATGCTCGTATCGTACACAAAAGAAAATCTTGAAGTTGAATAATTGCCGGATTAAAGTAAAATAAAAATTAAACGTTTGTTGATTTTCTTTTTAACTCTCCACAACAGAGAGATAGGTATAACGTTGTACACAAGTAGTTGCATGTACGTCTTATTATAATTCTGTTGAATTAATAAAAGTTACTTGAAGATAAAAATAAAATAAATTGATATTGTTATTATAATGTTAATGATTCGCTGTCGCGATTGGCATTAAAATATGTTACTTGATCTTAAATTGTAGTGTAGTATGATGGTTGTCCAGTATTAATCTCTAAGAATTTGTGAAACTAATACGCGTTGTGGTCGATCCGGAATTATTTAATAAAAATGTTACACAAATAAGATGCAGATAAGCTAAACTAATAAAATTCGACTTAATTTCCGATTATCACCCAAAATCTTGATGTTTATCATTTAATTAACTGCCAAAACGAAATATGATCCTAACAGCAATTGAGATTTTTTTAAAGTTCCATGATATACACACGTTTACTTTATGTACCACGTTGGAAGACATTTTAACCAAAGAATATCGCGATACATTTTTTTTATCGAACCAGCGTATTTTAAAGCTTTATTATTTCCAATTTGGCTTTTTACTTGGCAACAAAAAATGTTATGCAACTGGAGTTTTAAAAGCTGTGTAATAAACTCAATAAATAATAATTAGAATCCGGATATTTATGCTCTAAAAATACTCTCTAACTATTCTAAAAAAAAGTATTTAGAATTAATAATAGATTATAGATTTAAAGTCGATAACAGAGATGAAACAATTTGAAACAAGGCTACTAAAGAAATTGTAAAATTCAAAAAATTTATCGAATAGATTAAGTCATACGATTTATTGAATTTAAAGAACTTAATGAATTTTTATACTTTAAATTTTTATATATTACTACCTGAAGTAAAAAAACCGGCGTTGCCCGGTGTAAATAAAATATTTCTATTTTTATTTTATTAAAGATGACATCAAAATCTCATTTTTTTAAATTAACTTATAAGGTTTCCCCAGTGAACTCTTCAAAAGGTGGTGAAACATATTTGCACTCCCCTAAATCAAGAGGACCGCCCCTTCGAATATACGATTCAAATACTAAAGGTCTTGAACAATCTTCAGAAGCTTTGAAAATTCTCGAGTAACTCGAATAATATCGAAAATCTCGTAAAAACTCGAATGTAAAAATGAAAAATATTCAAAGTTTCTTATATTCGAGTCATATCCCTATATTTGATATACTATATTTCGATTTAAGAACAAAAGTCCAAAACAAATATTTTAAGTCTCGAACCATTTTTCACAATTACATTGCCGTAAAAGTTCGAATTGAAAGATTTACGCCACTCAATTTGTTGCACCAATCATAATAGCGACGAAGCAAAATAGAGCGCTTAAAATTTGCGGTGATTTTATAGTCACAAGTAACCTGAAACTCATAATGCGAGACGTTTAAATTCAGCAGATTTATAACAGGTTTAAAATTCAATTGGTGACTCCAGCAGGTGTTTCTATTTTAAATATAAATAGAAATACATCAAGGCGCATTTGAATACAATTTCTCAAGTGAATTGAATAAAATCAAGACAAAAATAATTGGTTTGGTTTAATGCAATGCTTGCTTGTAAAACCTAATTTTTTTGATTTTGCTCCCGGACACACAAATTTTTTTAAACTCTCGGAATGAAGGAGCGTTCTCTTTTACGTAGCCACATACCTACGGGATCCAATGAGAAGGATCGAGTACTGCTAATTTGTTGTACGTCCCTAAGAAGTAAATATTGAGTGCGCACATGTGAGACAGAACTCCCATACCATAAGAACCTCCTGATTCAGGTAATTAAGTTCTATGTTAATAAAAATGTTTCCCTCAAGTTATTCATTGTGTTTACCTTCTTGCTTTACACAATCAAAGTATAGATTTATGAAAACAGATTTACAGATGAACTTGCGTGTTATTACGAATGATACCGATATCAATAATAATATCATACAACCAAACAATAATAACAAGATACCAGTATACCATTACACCTCCATATAATCACACCCCATACCATAATAACATTCTACCAGCTTACCATCACACCATTCACAATTGTACCATTTTACCATCGTACCTTCATATCATCATACCACCATACCATTAAACCATCATACCATCAAACAAGCTCACCATCATACCTTTATATCATCATACCATTGTACCATACCATCGCCATCACATTCATAATCACCATCACCATCATCATCCCCCTCAACATCATCATCATCATTACCATAAACATCACCATCACCATTACCATCACCGTTCACAAAAATCAGCTCAATCGGTGGATCGCAGTACTTTGTTCTGGAACGTTTGTATAATTTTAACGTTCGTTTTCTTTGTGCATCTCCAGAGCTGGATGCCATAAGTCCACACAGGCTTAAGTAACTGCCTGTATAAAAGCAGCTTATTGTGAATGGTAAGCTCACTATTTCTTCCAATGAGCCAACACATTTTTCTGAACTTTATATCGAATTTTTGCCTTTTTTTCTTGACATGCTCTTTCCATTTTAACTTGGCGTCGAGCGTCATACCTAGGTATTTTGCCGTGTTCGCATGTGGTATTTCCTGCCTAATTATAAAGATAGGAAAGTGATCAACTTTTAGATAGGTGAATGTTGTGTGAATTGATTTTAGCTTATTCAATTTTAATCTCCATTTTTTTATCCAGTGGACAATCTCATTCACAGTGTGCTGTAATTTGCTGGTTGTTTCTTCGATTGTACTTCCAACCGCCAAGATTGCTGTATCATCCGCAAAGGTTGCAATATCTGTTTCTCCAGTAATAGGTGTGGCTATCGTATAAAGCAAATACAAGACTGGTCCGAGCACGCTCCCTTGTGGTACGCCTGCTTTAATTCTCTTGAGTGATGAGAACTCTCCTTCATATTTCACTCTGAAATATCTCCCTTCATTGTATGATTTTAATATCTTATAGAACTGCTTGTGAAGGTCGCGATGTCAAAGGCCTGGGCAACACCAAGGAAAACTCCAGAACATACCTTTTTGTTTTCAAGCGTCTTCTCAATCACGTTAGTGACTCTGTGTACCTGCTCTATGGTGGAGTGTTTCTCTCTGAAACCAAATTGATGCGATGGTAACAGGTGTCTTTCTTCAATCAGAGATCTCATCCTTCTGAGGAGTAATTTTTCGAAGAGTTTGGACAATGATGGTAATGACGTTTTCTCATTAGTGGCTTATTAGGCTTAGGTATCATAATAACTTCTGCTATTTTCCACTGCTGAGGAACATATTTCATTCTAAAAGCTGCGTTAATTATGTGTAGCAACTTCTTAAGACATTTTCCTAGCAAATTTTTAATAACTTTTCCTGTAATAAGATCGTATCCAGGAGCCTTTTTTCCATTTAGGTTATGTTTGATTTCATTTTTGAGTTCTTTCATTGTTGTATGTCTAACTCATCTTCTTTTTGCATTAGAAAGGTATTTTCATCTGCTGTTTGTCTAGTCAAAGGTTGGAACGTCTCTTCCAGATGTTCAGCAAAAAGATCAGCTTTATCTTTGGGGCTTTTGGCCCAAGTACCATCTGCTCTTTAGTCCCTTTGTAGCTTTCCATAAAGAGTAATAGCTTTCTTTGTGGCCAGAAAGATTTATTAAATATTTGTTAAAGCTTACCGCTTTGGTTTCTTGTATTAACTTCTGCAGCTTGTTTTTGAGCTGATTGAAGATAGTTTTGCTCTCCGGTGCTCGATTTCTATGCCAGATTTTGCGAGCTTTCCTCTTTTCTCTGACCAGATTGTGTTCAGTTTTTGATTAGGACTTGAAGATCAATACTTTCCTCAATTAACAATGCGAATTTTCCCCAATTGGTCTTCCCGCTTGTTAACCTTGGTATAGGTTTTATTTTTCAATTATTGTTTCACTGATCGTAATTATGATTGGAGAATGATCCGAAGATAACCCTTCATTATTTTCGATGTGGATATAGTTTTCTGAAATACCTTTGGCTATGAAAAAGTCAATCACGTCTGGTATTTTGTTTGTATCCGTTAGCCAGTAAGTAGGAATACCACTTGAATGAAATTCGCAGTTTATTTGATGTCCAGCTTATAATAGTTCTCTATAACTTTAGGTGATATTAGTCTCGAACCCCAATGCGTATGTTTGGCATTGAAGTCTCCTCCTATGACGAAATTAGAGCCCATCATTTTGAGCATTGAGAGGTAATCCCTTGGTGGACAATATATCGCAGCAACCCGCAGCTTCTTGTAATTGTTTAGTTGCACGCTAAGTGATACAATTTGCATTGTCTCTATTTCGAGTTTGACATCTTCGAAGTGTTTGATATTTTCTCTGATGAATATTGTTGCTCCACCCCTAGCTCTTTCTGCTGGATGTATAGAATGGTAACAAGAGTAACCTTTTATTTTTGAATAAGAATATCTAGTGAAATGGCTCTCTGCTATTAAGCATATATCAATTTTTTCTGTATTCAAAATGATTTCTAGCTCTGGAAGATGCTGTAGAAGTCCATTAGCATTCCAGGTTAATATTCTTAGTGTTTTGTTAATTTTTTTAGAGTGAAGGATCAGAAGATAAAGCAACTTTTTTGCTTGAAATCTCCTTAATTTTTTCTCGATGTCCTACTTGTTGTTCAAGATTAACTTGTCTCTTATTTAGAAACTCTATATTTTCTTCTATTTTTTTAGAAAGAAGATTGACAATAGCATTTAAGGTGTTTTGCATTGTTGTCAAAGCTTGTTGAATTCCAACATCTTGATCTGTAGGCCCAGGTAGTCCTTGCCTTGCTGCTTGTGAGTATGAGAATCCCTCTGCCATTTTCGCACTATGGAACGTAGTGACAGTTTCTGTCGGGATTTCTTTTTCTTTCGTTGCTCTCTTTGGCTGGTTTTTGTTTGTCCTATTTCGCATGTTTTGCAGTGTTTTGGCTGCTTCACACCCTCTATAGCTAGCAGGATGGGTTCCTTGGCAGTTAGCACATTTTGCTGGAGTGTTCTTATCTATCACGCATTCTTTAGTGTCATGCTTTCCCGCACATTTACGCGTGTGGTTGTATGCCTGACACTTTTTGCATTGTAGTATGATCCTTTTTGCCTTTTTCAATGGCTCCATTCGGACAACCACTCCCAAGATGTTCCTAATGTTGAATATGTTCTCAATTTTCTCTGAGTTTGCAAAGGTCAGAGTGAATAGTGGTAACTTTATTTTATTAACAATACTCCCTCCTTTGCCGGTAGACTTCCTTTCAGTTTTACACATATTAACTGCATCTAAGATCGTTAATTTTATTCTTTTGAGGTCTTCAATTATCTCATCTGATGTGCATGTTTGATGTAGACCCCTAGCAACTACTCTAATGGGTCTGGTATTTTTGTCTTCATATGTATACCATTGGAGACCTTTATCATTCAATACAATTGAAAGTTTTTTATAACCGTCTGGATCAGGCATATTTACCCTTCAGACGTTGTTGTTTAGCGACACAAGCTTATACTCCTTTTCTGTCACTTCTTTCATTAGCGCTTGAATATCGCTAAATTTATTGACATGTGTGATATTGATTGGTGGTGGTGGTTTTTCTTTCTTTTAATTGGTTTACCTTTGCTCCCGATATGTTCACACTAGTGTTCATTTCTGGGGACGACTCAGCTTTCCTTTGACTGGAAGAATTTTCATTATCCAATTGGTCTCTCTTTCTAAATTTTCCTCGTCGGTTTGGTACTCAATTAAGTTAGCACATTCCGTTTCTTTGTTGTTGTTTTCCTGGTTTAGGGCTTCTACTTCAACCGAAGCTTCATGACCAGTTTGGTAGTCCATCTTTAGATTATGTTTAAGATTTTTAACTTCTTCTTCAAGAAGTTGTATATGGTGCTGCATCCATTGAATTGCTTTATTTAATTCTTTATTTTCTTGTCTAGACTCGGCTAGAGCTTTGATTACTTCCTCAGATTGAGGGTTATTGTTAGTTACTTGGGACGCAGTCGCGACTGTCGCAGCCGTCTTTAGTTGTAGTGTACAATTACTTACATTTGAAACCTTTAGAATTGGTGATCTCAACATTTTCACATTTTCGTGCTCTTAGGAAAGTTGTTCCCTTTACTTTGCAATAGTTGGTCCCGCTCCAGGATCCATGGTATCAGCATCCAACGATGATGATTGATTTGATGCTGTTAGAGACACATCCGTCTCGTTTTCTAATTTCGTTAGGTTATTTTGATTTCCTATCATTTTTATTCCCACGAGCAGCACGAGAAGTAACAGTCACCCATGACAGAGCTATGTATTATCATGGGAAGGCTACGGGTTTAAACCGAACATCGCCAAATTCGGAGTTCACATACTAACGACTAAGCACCCTCTTAGCCACGCAACCATCGGCGTATGTAGTGCTACCTTAGCTTGGGTGTGCTAGTTTTTCCGCTCCGAGTATTTGATTGCCCCGGTGCCTGCCATATCTGGCAAGCTTTCCCCTATCCGCCACTTGCTGAGGCGCCTGCTAGGGGAACTAGCAAACCCCTACATATATGTATGTGTAGATAGATAGAGAATTTGTGAGATTTATAGAATTCATAGAAATTACAGAGTTTAAACAATTTATAGGAACTCATAGAATCTAAAAAATTTCAAGAATTAATCAAATTCATAGAGTTTATAGACTTATTAGAAATTATAAAATTTGTAGAATTTATCGATTTTTTAAAATTTGTAGAATACTATATACCGCATTAATAAAGTTCGTAGGATTTAAAGAATTTAAAGGATTTATAGATTTTAAAGCAGTTACTGAATTTTTACACTTTAAAGAATTTATAAAAGATTTAAATGAGAAGTTTAATTTATAGGATTTATTGAATTTTCCGAATTTATGGATATAAAAAAATGTAAAAAATTTATAGAGTTTATAAAATTTTTAGATTTTATCTATTTTAAATTTATAAAATTTATAGTATTCATAGAAATTAAAATTAGTAATATTTTTAGAAGAATTTATTATAGAATTTATGCATTATAAAAGTTCTATAAATCCCACTGCATTTTTTCTATAAATTTTATAAATACTTTGAATTTTTCAAATTTTTTATGTTTAATAAGTTCTACTATATATATTCCATAATTTCTACAAATTTTATAAATCCTATAAATTCTTTAATTTCTTTAAATGCTTTAAATAATACAAATTCTATGAATTATGTAAAATCTCAAAATTCAGTAAGTCATAAATTTTAGAAATTCTTTAAATTTTGAAGATTTTTCTGAAGATAAATCCAAATTTTACTTATTCCAAATACTTTAAGTCTAACGCCCTCACCTGTAGAGTTGCAAGACAAGTTTGGCCAAAGCTGGACTTGGGGCGCACTAGGGCATTAATATCCTTACGAAGACGTGAATTAAGAACGGTCGTAGGAATTCTCACGGGACACTGCCTTTTTGGAGAACATGCAAGAAGGCTGGGTCTGGAGGCTAATGACTTCTGCAGAAGCTGCTTGGACGAAGAGGAGGAAGAGACGTTGGTCCACTTCCTTTGCTCGTGTCCAGCATTGGCTCTCAGAAGGCACAAACACTTAGGTAAGTTCAGGATGGACTGCCTCTCGGATCTCGAAAACATTAAAGTGCGGGACGTCTTACGCTACATAAGTAGCTCGAAATGGTTCCAATAGGGCTAAAAGGGGATACATCCCGTGGTATCACAATGGACCGTCACCGGTCTAAGTGTGCGTAAGCAGCCACTTCAACCTAACCTAACCTAACCTATTCCAAATACTTCACAATTTCTATGGATTCTACAAAGTTTATAAATTCTTTAATTACAATAAATTCAATAAATTTCCAAATTCTATAAATTCTATAAATTGAGGTGTCCGTTTCCGAAACTGCCTAAAACACATTTTTGAAATAATCGCTTGTTATATATCAAATTAAAGCTCTCGGAGAGGGCTACAATACAAAATCCAAAATAATGTGCCAGAACCATCTTTTATGCCATAAAATCAAGAAAAAAAATGTGAACTTTTCCAATACTCTCTAAATTGTTAAACACGTGTGTTCCAAAACTCTCTATTTTTACGTTTTGTGTTTTGTTCCAAAACTGCATATATTCTATAATATTCTATAACTCAAGGACACATTTATTTCCAAAACTCTCTAAATGTTTTTTTAAATCTACCGTATGATTCGTAATACCGTTAATATCCAACAGTATTTTCGAATGAAATTGGATTTTATTCATTTGGATTTTCAAATTAGTACACGTCGGATGTGTAATAATATAACTATTATTAAATTATAGTTATTTATGGTACTAGTGAGCAAAACGAGATATTATCCATGAGGGATAAGTTTGTCCCCCGAGGCGATAGCCGAGTGGGACATTATCCCGAGTGGATAATATCTCTTTGCTCACGAGTAGCATACAACGTTTTATCCAATTTTGTTGAAATAAATGTAAATAATCGGTAATTAATAATAAATTGTTCCATTTTGTGTTTTCACACTGTAGCATTGAATTTTGAAATACATTTTATCATAGTGACCGTTCTTTAAATTTATGTGACGTGTTTCTATGACGTAAATTACAAAATCTACGAATAATTTTTCAATGACTTAATAGTGCTTAAGTGAGTGTAGTTGTACAGTTCAAGTTTTGAAAATAATTTTAATTATATACATACAATAATAACTATGAATATAGAAGAATCGGATCGTATTGATGGAAAGGCAAAATTATGTGGGCCAGGAAAAGGCAGAAAAAAAAATCAAGATAAAGAAAATTGGCTAAAGATAAAGAAGAAACATCTAAGGTAAATGTCCTTTTTAAAATTTATCAAGCGAATTAATCTTAATAACATTATTGGCTACTATTAGGCATTCCGCAAAAGCCTTGCCGACTCTACCATTTTGCAAACATCCAACTTCTTCAAGCTATTATTGCAGCTCATTATCTATGCAAGATATAAGGAGGTTTCATCAAAAAATTTATGATAACAAATCAAAAATCGAGCAAGATTACTATCTACTCAAACATTGTGTAACTACTGCTCCCATTAGAACTAAAAGTCGAAAGAAAAACGTATCAACTACTTATCATATCCTAAAACTTTATGGAAAAACATACAAAGTCGTTAAGGTATGTCAAAAATCTATATTAGAAGTTTTAAAAATATCGAGATTCCGCCTGCAACGCATTTGCCGGAATTTTCAAAAAGCCAGCATGGTACCGAAGGAAAATCGCGGTGGTAAAAGATTTTCACAAAATCATGAGGACAGAACAGAACAAGTTATCAAATTCATTAGTGATTTGCAAACCCTACAATCACATTATTGCCGAAACTCCAATATAAATAAACAGTATCTGCCTAGTGAGTTAAGCATCAAAATACTGTGGAAGCAATTTAATTCAGAGAATGTTTCTTATTTGGTTAAATATGACTTTTTTCGCAAAATGTTTGTGAACAGATTCAATCTAAGCTTTGCCTCTCCATCAACCGATGGATGTTCCAAATGTTTGTGCCTCAAAGAAGTTATAAAAAATTCAGTGGACCTTGTAGGAAAACGCCGAGCGATGACGGAATTATACGTTCACAAACAGAGAGCAAAAACATTTTACGAAGAATTGCGAAAGGAAAACGACCATGAAATTGCATTCTCTTTCGATTGCCAAAAAAACATGGTCTTGCCTAAATTGCCAGATCAGTCGACATATTTTTCAAGGCAGCTGTATCAGTACAATTTCACTATATGCAAAAGTTCTTCAAAATCTAACCAATCATGGCAAAATGTTTTTTGTTTTACGTGGAATGAAGCAAAGAGACCCAAAGGGTCTAATGAAATCGCTTCTGCGGTTTACCATCAATTAAATTTGACTCAGTTTGATGAAAGTGTCACTTCAGTTAAACTTTTTTGTGATGGATGTGGTGGGCAAAATAAAAACCATTCAATGATTTCTATGGTAACAAAATGGCTGAACAACGCTCCAGTACAAATTACGCAAGTGACAATATTTTTTCCAGTACCAGGACACTCTTTTATCCCACCGGATCGAGTTTTTGGACGCATATAAAAGATAGTTAAAAAGAAAGAAACAATTGTACAGCCCGAAGAATATATTGATATATTCAAAGATCACGGAACGGTTTTCAATTTAGAGGATCTTCTAGTTTACGATTGGAAATCGACAGCCCAACAGGTTTTCAAGCCCCTCAATAACTGGCATTTTAAATTTGCGCCCTGCAAAAAATTTATTTTTCAACGAAAAAAAGAAAATAATATGTATATTCAAGGGGAAGTAAACTATAGAGTTGAGCTAGGAAACCCGAAATCGATTTTTAAAAGGTTTCGAAATGCTAGCAATATAGTTCCAATGGAAGTGCCTCTAGAAGCCAAGGTGAAGAAAGCGAAATTCGACGATGTTGATAAATTGTTGAGCAAACATTTCGGATTGGATTGGAGAAACTGCCAATCGCTTAAATATTATAACGATGTTATTGATAACTGCGATGCCTCTGAAACTCCTAATGTTCTAGACGAAGATGACGAAATATTGTCTAATGTTATGGAACAGGATGCAATGCAAATTTAAAGTGATTTATTTTTGGTTTAAGTTATTAAACTTAATAAAATGAGTTTGTGTTATTTTCTAAATATTATATTGTACATAATTATTTTATGTATTTAGTATATTTTATTTCGAGACTGAATTATTTGACAAAATAAATAGAGACTGAATTCTTAATAAATAAATTGGTTTTTTTTTTCCAAAACTAACCAAAAACATTTCTTGCTGTTCCAAAACAATCTAAAAATTTAGTTGTTTCCAAAACTCTCCATTTTGGTTTTAATAAGTCGTTTAAAAAATTAGTTATTAATTTCCCACGAGTCAAATTGGCTTATTTTTTTCTTAAGTACCTCAGGAACAATAAAAAGCAATAAAGTACATTATAACTCAAAAAAAAACTTTCATTTAAGAAATTTTCGTTTTACCAAAAAACAAATTAGCTGCGAATAGGCAGTTTTGGAAACGGACACCTAAATTAGTCTATAAGTTCTAAAAATTTTATAAACATTTTAAAATTCTTATAGATTATATAATCCTATAAACTCTTTAAATCCTATAAACTCTGTAAATACGATAAATTCTACAAATTTTATAAAACCGATCAATTCTATAAATTTTATAAATTCTACAGATTCTATAAATTTTATAATTTCTAATAAGTCTATAAACTCTATAAATTTTAAGAATTCTATTAATTCAAGAAATTTTTTAAATTCTATAAATTTTATGAATTTTATGTGTATATCTCTAAATTTTCTACATTCTATGGGTTCCTATAAATTTTTTTAACTCTGTAAGTTACTTAAGTTCTATAAACTCAAATTTGGCTTATTTTGAAAATTCAATGATTTCTTTAAATTCTATGAAATTTATAAATCTCACAAATTCTGTATAAATTCTATAAAGTATAAAATCTCAATAAATTCTTTAAATTCACAAAATCTTATGAATTCAATGAATTCGATAAATGCTATAAATCCCTTCTATAAATTTTAGAAATTCAAAATAAATTTTTTGAATGTTATAATTTATTTAACCTTTGTAAATTCTATTATTCTTTAAATTATTTCAATCAGCTCTATAAATTCTATAAACTCAAATTTTATTTATTCTAAAAACTAATTTCTATGGATTATATAATTTCTAATAAGTCTACTAAACTCTATAAATTCTAGAAATTTCGTATATTCTATGACTTCCAATAAATTGTTATAACTCTGGAAGTTTTTGTAAATTATATAGACTCAAATTTTACTTATTTTAAAAATTCAATGATTTCTTTAAATTCTGTAAGACTTTTTCTGTCTCATAAATTCTGTCTATAAATTATAAAAATCCGTTAGGTCCTTTTAAATTCAATAAATCATATGAATTCAATGAATTCGACAAATTCTTTAAATTTTGCAAAATCGATCAATTCTATAAATGCTACAAATTCTTTCTACAAATTTTAAAAATTCAAATTAAATTTTTTGAATTTTATAATTTTTAGCCTTATAGATTTTATTTTTCTATAAATAGTGTCAACTCTGTCAGGCCTATAAATTCTCTTCTACATAATTTCTATAAATTTTATAAATTCTTTAAATTCTATAAATGTTGAACATTTTATGAGTTCTATGAATTGTTTCATTTATTGTTCCATTCAGTTCTACAAATTTTGTTAATTCAACAAATTTGATAAATCAAGTGAATTCCGTAATTTCTATAAGTTTTATAAATTCTAAAAATTCTTAATTTTTCGTTTTTTAATCAGGAAAAAGTCAATCTCGGCGCTGAACTGTGAAATAGTTTTTAGAATTTTCAAATGATTGTTGCGCCACTGCATAACAGAGCGTTATGTTTCGAAAAGCTCATTTCCACCTTCACGAATGTTGATGCGTGAAGTTCATTAATTTATCAAAAAAACGCAAAACTGGAGTAAAAATAAATGGAATTCGTGTGGATTTAACCAAAATATGCATACAAATCGAATAAACATTGGAGTACATACAAATATACATATACGTAGCTTGCATTGATAAAACATGGATTTTGGAAATGTGGTTTTTGTGAGAATGACGTCGAGCACATAACGGCTCCAAAGTCCAAATGGTGCATCAAATTTTATTTTATAAAATTGAATTAGAAAGACGAATTCGTTAACCTTAATACAAGCAACTGGCCAAATTCCTCTCAGCGTAATTCTGGGTTTGGTTCAGTGGAATTTATTATTATCTAGGCTAGGTGTGGTCAATATACGACATTCTTCTAAGAATGGGGAGGTTTGAGAAACTTAGTAACCAATTTTGGGAAGCTTACCAATATCTAAGCTGCAACTTCTGGTTGGCCGATTAACTATAAAGCTCACTGGTCTCTCCAAATTTATGAAAAAACTGAAAAATGAAGTTTCAGTTCGATTGTTTAAACGATCTGGACTGTAGAGAGAACACAGACAAACAGACAGACCGACAGACACCACTTCAAAATCCAATTTTGCTGACTCAAGGGACGCCAAAACCAAAAATCTTAAAGTCGAAAACTTTCATGATTACTTAACTTTACATATTTTAGTAATGTAGAACAAAGTAAATGTTCTACTAACATAAAAGAAAGTATAAAATCGGAAAATTCGAAAGGAAACACATTTAGTAACATGTCAGTAACATACGATGAAAACAATGATAAAACCTCGGACTCCGAAGCTTCAAAATGGATTTTGAAGAAGTATGAAAAATCTCTTGTATACAGTGGTGCTCCGGAAGGTGGTTTAGGTTTCAATACGATAACAAAAAAAACTGAAATGGCAGAACTATGCAGTAGCTGGCCAGGAAATAAGAAAATTTTGCCCCGAAATCATAACGGTTCATATAGTAGTATTCTGTAAATTCTGTAAACCTCAAAAAAAAAATTTTTTTTTTCCTAAAAATTTTAAAAAATAACCCAATAGATTCTGTATCTTTAAATTTTGGGAATTCTAAAAAATCAGTTTTGCTTTAAATTTCACAAGTTCCGCAAATTTGATCAATTCTGTACACGCTACAAACCCCATAAATTTTATAAATTCTTTAAATTATTTAAAATGACAATTCTATAAATTTTAAAATGTCCCAGCCTTTTAAATTTTGTAAGTTTCGTTCTGACAATTTATTTAACTGAACAAACTGACTCTAACAATTTTTTTGCCCTATAAATTCTGTAAAGTTTCTAATAAACCTAAATTTTGAAAACGTAAGCAAATCCTATAAATTACACAGATTCTTTACTTTTTAATTTTGAGAATCCAAAAAATTCTTAAACCTTTATCAATTAGGAAAAAATTAAGTTGTATAATTCATACAAATATTCTGATTGCTACCAATTTTATATATTCTGAAAAACTCTTAGCCTCTGTAATAATCTAGTAGGAATATATCGCGACTCTGTCGTTTCTTGTTGAAATTCTCTTATCTAGATAAAATAATTAAGGTCGCATGTTTGACAACTTTGGATTGTCATTTGTATTAAAACGGCCGACCCTTTCCAGCAAGAATTTAGTTGATCCCACCAGAAAATTAAGATAAAAATTAGAAATAAGTCTTGAGAAAATTCTTGATGAAAAAACCCGCTATTCTTATATCACCTTCTTGTACCTTCCAGACTAACGTTTCTGATTAAAATTTTAAACCAAAATTGGATTCGATTTTAGAGAGAATAAAATTGTGCCTAATGATAAATCCAAACATATTTCTCAGCTACAACTTACTTTACCTTTGATAGGTAATTAAACAGATCTCGTGCAAACACAATGTATAGAGGATTGGTAGAGTTCTACTAAAATTGTCTCTACCACACCCAATCGTACAGAAATATTTTAGTAGAGTGGTTGTTTCGTGTAAAAACTTTCGGTAGAGCTGTATTTTGGTCGAATGTCAAAAGGTCGAATGGGACGAAAGGCCGAAAAGGTCAAAAAAGCCGAATTTGTTCGAAATCAAAGTGAAGGGAATTAAATGAAGGAAAATTGTCTAAAGTAAAGGATGATTCTATTAAGTGAAGGAGAATTATGTTAAGCCAAGGAAAATTCCATAAGGTGAATGAAATTTTATTAAGCGACTAAACTTCAGTATACTCAGTTAAGAAATAGCCAAGTACCACCTTAATTGGCAGAATCATTCGACATTCAGCCTTTCGACATTCGATCTTTCAACATCGTGTATTTTCTTTTTGCTCGTATGAATACCAGGTGGCAAACTGAAACATACCGAATATAATTATTGGTGCATCATTTTTGTGGAATTAAAAGGATGAATTACGATATCTAACGAAGCTAGGTTACTTACACCTAAAGAAGGAAACAAAAACCAAAAACAATTAATTAACATTAAATAATTTTAATCTAGCACGCATAATCTTACCAAAGACTGTGTCAATTTTCCACATACCGTTTACAAATTAAATTACATAACGTCTATATTCGAGATCTAATCGGACCGAATACAATTTAACCGTAATAATATAAATAAAGCAAAAAAATAAAGAAAAGTAAACGACATTTGTAGTAAAGTAATAAAGTTAATTAAATATTCAAAATGGATCACCTGAACACAATGATATAGCAAATAGGTGTAATTGCGTTTTTCTTGTTTCGCTAAATAACGATATCTTTAAAGTATTATTTCTTAAGTGTTTTATGAGACATGATATTTTAATAGACTTGTCTGCATATTTACTAGATATACAAATACGCATATGACGACGATGATGATTAATTTGGCATGGATTCTATTGAGTTTGAGGTGCGAGGAAAATCACACCACCTACAAGCGCGCGCTACTTTATACATTTTCTTGTACGACACAGTAAGTAGTTAGTAATCCGCCTATTACCAATAATAATATACGTGTGTCGTACATACAAAAATCCTGATTAATAAATAACCAAAGTCATAATGTTAAAAAAAATGATTCAAGTGCGCGTTTGTAGGATTGGCTCGACATTATAATTCTGTCATGTAATATAATGTTTTGTGTACTACACACACAATAAACCCATTATTAAGTATAGAGTTTGTAGGAGAAAGAGACTGCGAGATATGATCTATAGTTAAGAACAGGTATACATACATATGTAAGATGGAAATTCATCCACGTTCACGATCTTTATACATTTTGTTTTTTTTGTTGTAATATTTATAATCATTAGAGCTTATAAATTTTATGATTTTATGATACCTCCAAGGTAGAAATATGTACATATAGCAATATTCATTAGTTTTTTACTTGTAGAACAGAGTGGTCCAATATTGGTTGTAGAGGTTTAAAATTTTAAAAATTAACCGAATACAAAAAACAATTTTGGACCACACTGTACATACTGCATTTTATATCAAAAGACTTGCATATAATGTATGTGAGCACTTTTTTATGGTTATTGATCGGCTTTCATTGCAATAAATATGTGAATGCTATTTTTAGCTTTAGGTTGATTGATTGCAATTGATCTGGCTATCAAAATATTTTATGGGCGCGCGCGATATCACCATGGGATATAGAGTAATTTGATTGTAATTATTGTGTAAATGTTTATTGGTTTAAATAAGGGGTAAGGTGAATGATTGGCATTTTATTTTATTTTAATGAACTTGTAATTAATGAAAAGCTTTTTTTGATTCTTTAACGTTTAAAATTTTTTGTTTCAAATGAAAGAATTTAGAAGAGAAGGGTTTAAGAGAAATTTGTTTTTATTTTTTATTGTCAGTTTCTTGAAAATTTGACACTAAATTTGCCTTATTGATGAATGCTCAATTAATTATGAGAATTGACCCAGCATAGTTCTTAATTAAAACCAATAGGCCAAATTTTGAATCCACTTGTTGGCTCCAAGATCATCAAAAGTCCTGGTTAGATTCCCTTGTGTAAGTTCCAAGACATTTCAAAATATAAAAAACCGTTTGAATTATTCGAAATTTTAAATTAAGGCCTGCCGCTAAATTTTCAAAAATGTACAAGGACATTTTAAGCTTTTTGGTGTTTAAATTTTCAATTCTGAATTTTACTATCTTAAATATTATTGCTTCAGTCTATTACCGGGTGAACCATTTAAGTTGACCCAGCTAAAATCTCGAAATTATGCCTTGTGTACAATAAAATATTTCAGGAAAAAAGTTGTTTTAGTCTGAAGGGGAAATCTGATAAAATTTTTTATTTGATGACCTTGAAATTTCACAACAAGGTCACGTTATTTTTTTTTTATATAAATCCATATTTTTAATGGCTAAATTACATTTTGTGCACAAAAGCAAGGAGAAATTCTAATTTACATGATTAGGAAAAATTTTGGGTGTCTTCAATTTTCAAAATTTAAAATTTCGTTATTTGTTATGGGAATTGATTATTCCATAAGATCGAACGAACGGTGCAGGTGGAATTTGAAAGCTTTACTCCCATTTTTTTTTGTATTACCATGTATTAAATGGAAGTCAAAATCCAAAATTTGCCAATTTATTGGGCTGAACATTGAAATTTATTAAAACGGTTTTATGAAGTAGTTGTTAATAATTAAATTCGCAAAACTCAACAATTTACATGTATATTTTAAACGCAAATTTTTACGAAAAGTTAAATATCAAAAATTGTAATAAAATATCCGTGTAACAATCCAAAATCAATCCTGTTAACAATTTATTTGAAAACGCAAAATATTGCTTTCGATGTTTTTTATCGCATTTATAGTTGTTCATTTTATATCAAATCAACTTGTCAAATCTCTATATGGGTCAAACAAAACAAATTCTGAAAAATCCGTCAGTTGATAAGCGGTGATATAAACCGGGTAGCTGAGTTTTAATTTATCCATTCGATAAGAAATTAAGAACTATACCAAGTCACCGACAATTAGTGCGACCGCTGATGTGGTCCTAAAATATCCACCGTGATTCAATCGAAAGCATCGCAATACACGGTCTCATCGAACGATACAGGTGGTATTTGTAAACTTTACTTCTACTACACGAAGATCACCAAAGTTGGGAACGATGGCCACCTTGGTCACCTTCGATTCAGAGTATCTCTAACTTGAACCCAGTCTAATTGATGCAGTTGCCTAAAAAGGTGCTTTTTCCAAACCCTCAACTGGCCGCCACAAACGAGTTGAATAATGATGGAGAAAATTAGCGAAGTAATTACTTGTTTCGACGGTAGGTTTCCCAATGGTTCTGTCACGGAAAATCACGGTAGAATATGAAAGCAGTGTCCTAGTGAAACACCTTCTAAGACATAAACATAAGTGTAAAGCAATTTCCTAATCTGTTTCGATCAGTGATATTAAATCATTATGAATTTGATTTCAGCATTTTAATGCAATGGTTTAATCAAAATCCAATTTTAGGCATATCAAAATAATTAAATAAACAATTTCCACAAAACGACTGACTACAAGTGGTTCTAGCTCGGAACGGATCATCGATATGGTTGTGCAATCCAACAAATTTTAAATTGTTTAGCAACACTTTGTTAATTCTATGCCAGCGGATTGGCAAATATTCGAATTCCCAAACTTGAAGTTTGATTCGTTCGACGTTACCAGCTCCTTACGGTTTAAAACATCGTCAGCTACATTAGATATTAAACCGATAAATCTCTTCAAAACCCTGGATCTTAAAAATCCCGGATAAACGATATTTGTTGGTACTATTCGACCTTACAGTGATTATGGAAATGGCCTTGACTAATGCAATACTAAATAGACGAACGAATCTATTTTTCATTTGGCAGCAGCAAGCTACGACATTAGCAAGCAGGCAGTAACGTTGCCTTTGTAGTTTTAGGAGGTGACTCAGCTTTCAAAATTACGGAAAGGTGTCCAAAGTGGCTTTGGGCAAAACCAATTGGGCGCCATGTTGTTTCTTTCTTGCTTCCGAACTCTGTGAAGAACTTCAATGAAAAAGGAGAAAAAACAACTTTTTGTGATTCAGATTAAAATTGGCATGTCCCAATCTAGTTTAACCGTCGTAACGATAGCATGAGCAATTTTCTCAAGACGGTATGTCAAATGTTCTTATGATCCAGTATCAATTGCTTTAGACATCTAATAACGAGGAATACAATGAGAATTTCCATACGTTGAAACCAAAATTGTGCTCGAAAAATTCAAAAAAATACGCTAGAACGCGGACCAAAATCGAGAATTTATCTCCTTGAATGGTTAGGCCAACCATTCGACTATTTGAAATTCGTGAAATGCTTATCATTCGACGTTCATCTTCTACGGATTATAGCGGCTTGACGTTACGAAGGATGTTTCTACTGGTGCAATATATTTCGATATCATCGCTCAAAAGTGATCCGAATACGAACAACTTGCCAATCTGCCGGAACTGGATCAGTCTCAATCATCAGTAAATTTTATTTGAAACACGGACGGTAACTCACAATAAATCTCTACACCAGTGGTCGTTAACCCAAACTTAAAGACTGTTTGGAATTGTCCAATGAATTTTAGTAGCGAACAGGAGTTTAATAAAGCAACGACTATACCGAATGCGTGGAGTGGAGCACAATACAATGGTTTAACACCGAATACAGAAATCACGATGGTCGTACCAAATCAAATTCTGATTTGTAAAATGTTTCCAAAGTAACCGGTAGTTCTTTTCTGCTCCATTAATTAGATTTTTATTGGAACTTAGTCTTTGCACTTAGATAGAATAATGTCTCTAAATAAAGTTTGGATTCCTGAATGTTGGTGAATCTGGATATATTCTTGCTGCTGCTAATAAGAATTTGCTGCTCTGGTTGATGGTTGTTGGTTTCTGCTGCTGAATAAGTTTGTATTGCTGTTTTGCTGCTGTTCGGGTAAAAATTATTTTGACTGATTTATCATTGGTGACAGCGGTGGGATACGAACCCACGCCATTACTGACTGGTATACAGTTACTTGTTTCGGACAACGTTATAAGTGAAAAATGGCTGCTGAATTCGGAGCGTTACAATAAGCCTCACGTTATCGCTGAAGAACACATACGGGCGCTTTTCAGATTCCAATTGAAAAGGGCACGTCCCAAAAATTGCTCAGCTTACTGGACGATGTTGACTCTCATTTTCGATCGCTGAAATCACTAAAGCGTCCGACGTAATATTGGAATGATTTGATTGTGCATTTGATGGTTTCAAAATTCGATCAGGAAACCAGGAACATGTGGCAGGAAGAGGCGCCGCAAAACGCTATGCCAACGCTTGAAGATATTTCAACCTTTATAAAATCCAGAAGCTACTTGATTCAGGGTCAGGGAAGCGAGATATCTGCTCCTAGTACTGGGAATACTTATAACACTTCGCAAGGCAGGTCATTTGGTATAAGATCTGGTACTGCCTTTCAGCGGGCGCGACCATCGACCTCGTTACATGCTTACCGTTTCTTTTGTGTAAATTGTAAGCAGGCCATTCATTTATGCGGTGTCATAAGTTCCTAGCATTATCAGTGGATGACCGGAAGAAGTTAGCTCTGGATGCTCAATTATGCCTGAATTGCTTAAAACCATCGCACACATTAAGTACTTGTCCTGTTCAAGATGTATGTTACCTGTGCCAATCTAGTCACCATACATTAATTCATATTGATCCAGGATTGACTTCGAAGAAATAACAATAATCTTCTCGCTTATCCAGTATGCCGGAAGACCGAGACGCATCACGGGCCGCTCAGGTTAGCAGCATTTTGGACAATGCCACAGTTCACCTTGTAGAACACCAGCATTCTTTCTTAATATCATCCCTTGGCGAATCGAGCTACACTTTCCTCGCCACGGCACAGGTTTTTTGTAAGTACCGGTAATAAGGAAACTGTAGCATGCAGAGCACTTTTGGATTTTGGTTCGCAGCTACATTTTATTTCGAAATCGCTTTTGTCCAAGCTAGGATTGCAACCCACAAAGAAGCAACTATATATTAATGGGATTGGTGGCAATTCAACGCAGTCTTTGGGCGCACTCACTGTAAACATGCAATCCCGAATTGGACATTTTACGACGGGCCTAGCAGTTAAGGTTCTATCTAGAATAACGAGCGATCAACCATCAATCGCATTTGTTCGAGAGGAATTGGGTCTACCAAATGATTTAGAATTGGCCGATCCTTCATTCATCGGAAATGAGCTGGTATACGATATCAATTTGGATGGTCGCTTACAGCTGGGAAATGGAATTATGCTGCAAAACACTACTCTGGGATGGATTGTGGCTGGCAGATACACCTCGGCGGGAAGTAGAAATGGGAGTTCAGTCTGTACCGCTAGTTCATTGAATCAAGAAATTGAGCGTTTTTGGAATTTGGACGAAGAGTTGATAAAGTTGCCACCAACTAGGAAGGAAGAAAATCCGTGCGCACAGCACATCCTGAGCACCCATCAACGCAATGAGTTTAGACGATTTGTTTTGCGGTTACCATTTTCTAAATCAGCCCAGTTACTTGGTAATTCTTCGAAACTTGCGTTAAAAAGATTTTTAAATTATATTGCGACTTCATTGACGAGTATCTACATTTGTGCCACATGGAGCTGGTGAGGCATGTGCCACAAAGTAACTTCTACTTGCCGCACTTTGCAGTTTACTCTGAATCAACATCCACCAAATTAAGGGTTGTGTTTGACGGCTCTGCAAAACAACTAGTGGTATGTCATTGAATCAAATATTAATGGTTGGACCTGCAATTCAAAGCGATCTGTCATCCGTTTTGTTAAGATTTTGATCATACGCGTGGGAGTTTAGCACGGATATCGTTAAAACGCCGCTTTCAGTATCTATATTGGAGATTTAGTTCCGGTGATCCAGTTCAGACCTACCAGTTAAATACGGTTACTTACGGTTTAGGTCCGGCGTCTTACATGGCTACCAGATGACTGTAAGAGTTGATGCTATAATATCAAGATGAATTTCCGCAAGCTGCTGAACGTATCGAGAAGGATTGTTATGTCGATAATATATTAACAGGTTTCAATTCCGTAGACGAATTAGCTAGAATTAAATTGCAAATTACACTGATTCTTGATAATGCGGGTATGAGTCTTAAAAAATGGGGCACTAATAATAGGAAATTGTTCCAGAGTTTCTGGGTCTCCTATAGAGTGCTGATAGTGATTGTTTTAAAATTAAGGTGCAACAAAAAAACATTTTCAATCAAATTTACGAAGCGCAGTATAATATCAGACGTGGTCAAAATATTTGAACCTTTGGGATTAATATCCCCTGTCGTGGTCCTACCAAAAATGTTAATGCAGTAAAACTGCAGTGGTCACTTAAAGTGGGATGGAATGCGAAATTACCATTAGAGATTCATAATGAGTGGTTAACCTACAAAAATGAGCTCTCCGAATTAAAGAACTTGAGCGTTCATCGATATCTTTTTGGTGGATGCGCTAATCCTACGGAGATACAGTTACATTGCTTTGCCGATGCAAGTGAGAAAGCTTATGGTGTCAACTAGTCTGCTCCAAATCGAGAATAGTACCAAAGGCTGCAAAATACAGGAGAATTGTTCTTTATCCAGTGGAAGGGTTATATTTCTGGAGTGATTTAACAACTGTGCTACACTGGATCAATACACCAATTGACGACCTAGACGTGTTTGTTGCAAATCAAATCAAGATTATTCATAATTTATCATTGAGGGAAAGCTGGCGGCATGTTGATTCAAAAGCCAATCCGGCCGATATCGTCTCGCGAGAAATGAAACCCTCGCTATTATTCTCCGCTGGTTTATGGTGGAATGGCCCGAATTATTTATTGCAGGATCCCAAAGAGTGGAATCGTCTTTTTCTACCGACAGACAAAGTATTTAAGAACGCAGCCAATGTTACAGCAGTAGAAGTCGCGTGCGATATGCTTTCGGGTTTACATCACCGAAATTCGTTCATGACTATTTGCACCATTTGCAATGGAGAGACAAGACAGATGGTAGTAAGTTGTCACTGGCAAAAGTGGCTGTGGTATACGTGTAAGCATCCTATAGTCTTGCCAGCAAATCATTTTGTAACAAAAGCCATCGTAAATTTTATTCACAACACACACCTGCATGTGGGGCCTCAGGGCTTATTGGCTGCGATGGCTGGGCGAAGAACCGTTGAAACTGTGATAAACAACTGCGTCATCTGCAGCCGTGCAAAACCAAAAATGTTGCAGCAGTTTATAGGTGGTTTGCCTAAGTACAGAGTTACGGTGTCATATCCGTTTCATGTCACAGGGGTCGATTATTGTGGGCCAATTTTCGTTCGGTATTACAATATAACAGGGAACGTAACTACCAAAGCTTATTTGGCGGTATTTGTTTGCTGCATCACGAGGGCTGTGCATCTAGTATGGTAATTGCTTTTCACTCTATCACGACACATTATCTATTCCTAAGAGATATTAGTATTTTATTTAGTTGATCTGCAGCTTGATTTGTCTCCCATCATAAATTTGTAATTTTTGAGAATGACCAATGTTTCTTGATCAGTACCAAATTTTCTAAATCAATTAGTTCAAAAATTACTGCGCAATACATAACTACTTTTGAACCATTTCGGTAGCCACTCGAATTCTATTGTCCAAAACAGGAAATCTATTTTTTGATTTAATTGAAATTAGATATGAAAACTTGGTTAAATATGACACATTTGAATGAAATTATAGTTAAGTCGAAATTATTATTACGAAATCCGATGTAATTGAACCTTATATCGTTATACTTGTTTCCTTCAATCCACATCCGACCCAAGCAATTCTCCATCATTAAAATAATTATTCAAATTGAGATAACAGCGTACCACTTTCAGATATCGTTTAAGAATTACTGACATAAAAGATACGATACGAGAACATCATAACATACTTACACACACACACACACCAGTTTCAGTCAACCTTATGCATTTTTAATTTGCTCCAAACCATCTTCAATTTTATCCCGTTTCGAATTAAATGAAATACAGAGAAAAACAGCAAAACTATATACAAAACTAAATTACACGTTTTAATTTTGTTGGACTGTTTGTTATATGTGTTGTACGCGAGTACGTGTACATAAAATGCAATTTCTAAAATGCTGTTATGTTTTTGCCAAACGAACATAAATTTGCGTACAACATTTAACATTTTTTATTTCCATTTTTCATTTTTATTCTTGTAGCCAATAAAACATGAGAATTGTATGTTAAAATCTAGGTTTAAAGTTTTTTTTTGTAGTGTACATGTATGTATCTAGTGTTACCTATTAAATGTACTTAGTTTTGTACGTACATACATTTTATAAATAATAAAGAAAAAAAAAGGAGTGATGGAAGCCAGATTAACTGTCTAAGTTTACAAGCGCCGAATGATTAATGAATTTTCTACTTCCTATTTTATGATGATATTTATAAATATCATGGACACGTGACAAAAATCTATATCGTTATAATTAATTATACAACCCGTATAATTTCCATCTAATATTATGTCGTCTTTAATGAATTTATTTGTAATGTGCGTGTGTGTGTGTGTGTCTATTTGTTTATATTGTATATCAACAAACACTTTAGACAAACACACACAATAAATTTTATTAGAAACTCAAATAGAAATTGTAGAATAATTAAGTGACTTTGTTTGCGCGACCATATTTAGTCACCGACCGCGTTAATGTGCAGCTGCATTGCGACGCGCGCATAATATTTTGACCACAACCTTTGCTATTATTGTCACAATATTTTTGTTGTGCGAGTAATTTACTTTGCACATTTTTTTTTTGTTTGGTGTGTGCGCAAAGTAAATACAAAACGATTTAATTTATTTCGATGTTGACAGATAATAAAAAATAAAAAATAAATTTTATTAGAAGAAATTTGTTTAATACAAATAAACAAACGTCATCCTCATAACCATTATTATTGCTTTATTTGTTTATTTACTTTGGCGCTTTAGCTAAGAACGTCTTTATTACAATATTTTGCCAAGATTAAGTGATACATCAGTCGGTATCTTAAATCAACGGGAAAAACCCTTAAATCGATTTTCAATTTTATTTATACATTTTTATAAATGAAAAGGTCAATTAAATTGTATTTTTGCTTTTTACTGTGGGTACGTAGGAACGCAATGTACGGCTGCAAGTTTAAATAAATATTTATGAGTTTGTAACACGAAAATATAAAATTTATCTTGTTATTTGCCATCAGTTTAGTTTAATAAATTAATAAATTAATAAATTTAAAATTGTAATTTTACGTTTTTTTTATGTACGAGTATGTAATAAAATTTAAAAAGCATTCGTCTTTCCAACCATCGCTTATTTCATTGATGATGATCGACTATTGCATAGTATATATGAATATAAAATATTTTGTTTAGTAAATTGTGACTAGAGCCGAGTACTCTAAAATATGTACATACATCATTTTATCGCTCTACGAGGTGATAACCCGTTTCGATGACTTACACTTCAGTATTTTATTGATTGTTTGTTTGCCCATAAAATTTGCAAAATATTTTATTGAGTTCCAGTTAACGTGCTTTTGTTGCACGGTACTTAAAATTGAATAACTTTGTTAGTTAGTAATTTGCTATTTTAACTTGTGTTTACGTGTGGTGACCCCATTGGTGACCCTTAAGCTTCGATACAATTTAGGTGTTACTGAAACTCAATTTAGACGCCACCTTACAGGTCTTAACTTTAATAACACTGGGGTTTGCTTTATGTTGTACTTATTTTTAAACGATCCTGGATGTCACATAGAAACAGTTACTAAATATTTTTTTTTTCTTTCAGGTATGTAACAGTTTTTGTAATTCACTACCTCGAAATCGTAAGTATTATGATTATTTAGTATTTTGATATTTTGCAGAGTTTTATGATTTATCAAATGAATGTTATACTATTATATAAAAGGCTAAATAACGGTCGCACACAAACACATTTATTTTTGTTCTATATTACTTGTAATAGTACGAAAAAATCGACACATCTTATTGAAAAATAATGCAGAGTATTTTTTCTCCAGTTTTTCTTTTATTTTTGTATATTTTTATCTTTCAAAAATGAATTAAAAATGAGAGCTATAGTTAAGCTTAGCATTTCGGAAGGATTATCATGATCACGATTTCAAGGTAATTGTGAAAATTTCAAGATGCGATATTTTCGAAATGTTTGTATGTTTATTTTGTTCAATTGAGAAATTAAGGTAATTCGCGACTGCAGAGTTTTTCAAGATTTAATTTCTTTTACGGATTTATTCATTATATCGAGTTTTCAGGTTATCCTGTTTTCTTAATATTACATATTATTCAACATTTTCGAGGCCATTGAGATCTGTTTTTGAATTTTCTGCAAGCGATCCCCTCAAATGCCTCTCCATAGTAATTTTTCGAGACCAGACCCAGATTTTAGAGCCATAGAAGGGATTTCTCTCTACCCAAGTGCGGCACAAGCCATTTCCAGAACATATGGTTTACAAACCCTTGCAGCAGATGAAGCTCTGGCACTACAAATTTTTTAATCACTCTGACATCATCAGTTTCATCGAATAAGGGTGGTTTGATGGTATTTCTACTCTGAACGAAATTCTTTTTCTTTCCTTCTAGTGATATGAATTGTTCATAATCATGACGCAAATCGCTATAACTTTTGGCGGCCAAGGGATCATCTGTCATGTCTGTGTCGTAGTGATCATCTGCGATATTCTCTATTTTTTTACGATCTCGCAAATCTTGAAATTTTATGAAGGAATAAAGACACGGAAAACTTGCTGTGGCTGTTTGTTGCCCATAAACGAGAAGTAACAGCTTGAAGTCAGACACGAGTTTCATGGAAATATTATTGATTTTTGTGAGATCAAATAATATTTTCAAATTTTAGTAGGTTTCTTTGATGCGCAGTACAATACCTAACATAATCAACTTGTGTACACTCGTACACTTGATAATCTTGTTCTTCTTCCTTGATGAACTTTCTTCATGTAGATTTTCAGAAACGTAATTTTCCGGAATAATTGACATACAACGTTCTTCTGCGTTACCCCAGACAACAGGCCTTTTTTCCTTGACAGAACTTTTTTTCAACATCAAAATCCAAGATATCGTGCCTGTATAGATCTTCCAATAAATTAGCTCTTTCTTACACTTCTTTCTGAAAGAATGCTGGTACTGCTTTTTTGCCACAATTTGTTCTAATAAGACGGCTAAATTTTAGCATTTCCGCTCCAGACTCGACTTGATGGATATGTCGGGCTTCAGCTGGCATAATTTTTGGCTCTTCCACCTCATCCGCTGAGGAACTGCATTTTTCGTCGAGTAGAGAAGTACACAGCTGATCTCGATGTTTTTAAGGAAGCCGCTTGGCTAATATTTCAAAATTTTCCACTACCCTTGTTTTCGAACGGATGTCAGAAATACAAGGGTGAGGAGTCCCTCGAGATACTTTTTGGAGACAAGTGGAGCAAAGATGTATAGTTTTTGGAATTTTTTCGGCTGGATCTTGATTCTTCTTAACCCCAGTGATACTTGAGTGGTGAGATCCATACATTCCATTGTCAGGGTTAATTTTTATCGATACATCAAGTGTTCTACCAACAGGCAACTTTTTTTTCATATTTATTACTCACTTATGCCTACCAGTTAAACATATATAACAGTCGCAATACTTGAATACTTGAAGGGAATTGAGGGTTGGGTAGGGTGAAATCCGCGATTATAAATCTTCTAATATGTACTTCTTGATCTTCACTGATGCGGAAATCTTGTAATTTTTTCGAACCGAGATTTATTTTACGACCACAAGGAGCACACACCTTTTTCCTGTTCTCAATATGATCACATTTATGGTCACAAGGGTTTGGCATTTTTGAAAATATAATTCACACAGTACTTATGAGGGGTATTTCGCCCACCGGCAAGCGGTAAATCGGCGATCTAACCGGCTTCACAACTAGGCACGTACTAAACAAATAAAGCATTTATTGCACTCGTGTTATATTCTTTCTCTTCTCTCTCTCTCTCTCTCTCTCTCTCTCTCTCTCTCTCTCTCTCTCTCTCTCTCTCTCTCTCTCTCTCTCTCTCTCTCTTTGCGACTAGTTCATCATTCGACATTTACATGCTCTAAAATATAACTCATGGTCGCACACCTGTAAAGGCACACATTCACACATGTACTTGCACATAATTGCGCACCCATATTTGATTTGCCACACATGTATACCTACATATATACGAGTATGTACATCCGTAAACACACTTGATTCTGCTAAGCGTCGTGATAATCATAAAAAACCGGATCAAAAATAATGAATAGTTCGAGCATACTATATCTAATATTTAATAATTTACTTGATTTACCAACACTATGGATCTTTTAGAATTAATAAAATTGGTTGGTAGCAATCAATAAATTTATATTACAGAATTTACAGAAATTTTAAGAACTTATCGAATTCACATAATTGAAAAGTAGAGAATCTTTATAATTTATTAATTTTATTTAAATTTTCGAAATTTAATTTAAGGTTTTTAAGGGTTTTAAACATTATCAGATTTATCGGAAATTTGAAATTGGTAGTTGTCATTAAATTTATAAAACTTATGAGATTTGTAGCATTAAGAATTAACGGATAGAATTAACGGATTTAATAGAATCCTCAAAATCTATGTTTCAGAATTACAATTTGTTTTTTTATAATGTTTTTAGAATTTTCAGGATTTATAGAATTTAGTCAGGAAACAATTTTAGAATTGGAATTTGAATTCGTGTAACTATTTGTCCGAATAAAACAGTTAAGATTTAAATGGTTTGAGAAGTTAAAGAAATTCATATGGAATTTACAGAAGTTAGATAATTTATAAATCAATATTACAATACAGAGGAGTTTACAGAATTTCTAATATTTGATTTAATAAAATTTGCTGGTAGCAAGCACTAAATTTATATTATTGAAGAGGCCAATCATTTATAATATATCTACTAATATGTAAAAACCTTTTGATGTAATGAATATAATTCGCTAAGTCAGTAAGTTCGCACTTGACACTATCTGTGTTAAGTAGGAATTGTATTTTTGTAGTTTGGTCATAGCGACCTGATAAGTAGACCAACTTTTTCAGTACGAAACCAAACTACCAACACAATGAGCTCAAGGAAAGTTTTCATTTTTTTTTTTTTTCAGGGTTATAATCTTTGTATAACTCTTGGGGTAAAGTACGAGGGGGATGGATATTTCTACTTTTTTGGTAGATATATTATAAATGATTGACCTCTTCATTTTTTTCGGATTAACCAATCGAAAAATGTTGTGAATGCCATTATTGTTAACATATTTTATCTACAAAAAGACCAAACTTCGCTTCCTCTTAAGAAATTATTTGTATTTACCAAATATTTATCTAATTGACAAAATTTCTAATTAAAAAATTGTTAGAATTGCAATTTGTTCAGTTATAGAAATTTACAAAATTTAAATGGTTGGGAATTCATAAAATTTCATAAAACTTATGGAATTGTCTTAATAAGAGATTTATAACATTTAGAGAATTCATGAAATTTGGAAAATTTCTAGAATTTAACAAAGATTAACGGATTTTATAAAATTGTTTGGAAAAGTTTTTAAGAATTTTCAGGATTTAAAGAATTTAGTGATCCTAAGGTTAAAGTTTAGAATTGGAACTTATTCAAGTGTAAGAAATTTCCAGACAGGTAGATTTAACTGTACTTATGGAATTTACAGAATTTAAATCATTTATAGAATTTTTGGTTTTATACAATCAAAAGTATTTTTGCAGAATTTATAGAATTTTTTAAATTTTATAAATTTTCATGATTCACCGAAATTATGGATATTACAAAATTTATAAAATTGGTAGCAATCATTAAATTTATGTTACAGAATTCAAGAAATTTGTAAAAATTTACAGACAATCATTAAAAAAATTAATTTTTTCCTAATTGATAGAATTTTGAGAACTTCTTAAATTCCCAGAATTAAAAACTAAAGAATGAATATAATTTACTAAATTTAAATTTTTTAAATAAATTTTCAAAATTTAAGGAATTTAAAAAAAATTGAAAATTATCGTCATAAGGGTTTTAAACAATTTACAAAATTTATAATAATTATAAATTAATCGGAAATTTGGAATTGGTAGTTGTCATTGAATTTATAAAATTTACGTGATTTGTTCCATTTACAGAATTAAAAAATTTACAAAATGTGTAGAATTGAACGATTTTAAGGAATTAATGGATCTAATAGAATTTCTAAAATTTAAGTTACAGAATAACAAATTTTTTATTTTGTTTTTAAATGTTTTTAGAATTTTCAGGATTTATAGAATTTAGTCAGGAAACAATTTTAGAATTGGAATTTTTTTAAGTGTAACTATTTTTCCGAATAAAACAGTTAAGATTTAAATACTGTGAGAAATTAAAGAAATTCATATTTAATTTACAGAATTTAGATGATTTATACATAGAATCAATATATTTTAAGCAACAAAGAGGGAGTTACAGAATTTCTAATATTTATTAATTTATTCGACTTACGGATTTTTCAGAACTAATAAAATTGGTTGGTAGCAATCAATAAATTTATATTATAGAATTTAAGAAATTTGTTGTAATTTTGTAAATTGAAACAAATTACAGAAATTATTAAACATAATTTTTTTGCTAATTGAGAGAATTTCTAATTGAAAAAATTGTTAGAGCTGCAATTTGTTCAGTTATAGAAATTTACAAAATTTGAATGGTTGGAAATTTATAGAATTTTCTTAAAAACTTGTAGAATTGTCTTCATAAAAGTTTTAAACAATTTATAAAATTTTATAATAATTAATTATAAAGCGATTTGTAATATTTAGAGAATTCATGAAATTTGAAAAAATCCTAGAATTTAACAAAGATTAACGGATTTTATAAAAAAGCTTGGAAAAGTTTTTAGAATTTTCAGGATTTAAAAAATTTAGCAGAGTTTAAATTTATCGCTCTCTTAGAGCTCTTTAGCTCCCAATAAATTTTTTTTTCAGTTTGCTTTTACGCTCTTACCCTCTAATGATAAACACAAAAAAAAAATTATTTCACTCTTTCAAAGTGATTTAAATTTTAATTTTTAATTTTGCTCTTAAAACAGAGAACGTAAAAGCTAAAAATATCGCTCCCAACCTATTCTACAGAGCCATTGAAGAAAATACATTAGAGAGCAAAATTTTTTGTAACACACGAATTGCTCTTTGAATATCATTAAATAAAGAAAGTTCGATAAACGATATTTAGATAAAGTTCTGGAATATGGCCAATTGTGATGGAACTTGGCTGTTCCTTAACCGATTTTAGAGAAATTTTTGACATGCGCGTTGGAAATTGGATTCTACAATGATTTTTAGATGAAGTTCTGAAATATGGCCAACAAGGATGGAACTTGGCTATTCCTTAACCGATTTAGTGAAATTCAACAAGCGCGATAGAAGTGGGATTTTAAATTGATTTTTAGATGAAGTTCTGGAATATGGCCAATTGTGATGGAACTTTGCTCTTCTTTAACAGGTTTTAGTGAAATTTGACATCTGTGATGAAAACGAGATTCTATAATGATTTTTAGATGAAGTTCTGTAATATGGCCTATATGGCCAATTAGGATGGATTTTCCTAATTCCGGGATAATACACTAACATTAGCGTGCTGCCACCCATTTTCCTTATTTTCCTTTAATTGCGACTAAATTTCCCGGCAGATGTATACTAAATACATATATCAATATGAGTAATCTAAACAGGTTACGGCAGATGTATAATAATTATTATTATTTTAGGTTACTCATATTGATATATTTAAATCTATCAATATGAGTAACCTAAAAAGCTGTTGTCTTTAGCAGTTTCCGTAATCCATGCAGCTGTCGAGGTTTATCTGCTGTTGGCCATATTCCATAACTTTATCTAAAAACTATTTTAGAATTCCACTTCCAAAGCATATATTGAATTGGATCACAATCGGTTAAGGAATAGCTAAGTATCCATGCAGCTGTCGAGGTTTATCTGCTGTGAGGCAGATCGAAAATCGGTAGAGAAATAATCTGTAATTTCCATCCTATTTAGCCATATTCCAGAACTGTATCTAAAACTTATTTTAGAATCCCAATTCCGCCGCACATGTCAAATTTCCTTAAAATCGGTTAAGGCATAGGCAACTTCCATCTTAGTTGGCCTTATTTCAGAATTTTATCTAAAAATCATTTTAGAATCTTATTTCCAACGCACATATCACATTGTGTCACAATCGGTTAAGGAATATTCAAGTTCCATCCTAGTTGGCCTTATTCCAGAACTTCACTCTGAAAATCATTGTAGAAAGAAAATTTCTCTAAAATCCAGAACTTCATTCATCCCATTTCCAACGCACATGTCGAATTACATCACAATTGCTTTAGGAAAAGCCAAGTCTCATCCTTATTGGCCATATCCCAGAACTTCACCTAAAAATCAATTTAGAATCCCATTTCCAATGCCCGTGCATCTGTTCGCTAATAAAACAATCTGGCTTTCTAAAGAAATGTAGAAGGTTTTGAATGTAACGTTTGCCGTAATAACAAGAGTCAGAGCAATATAATAATGACGTTTTTATTCATCAGAGCAGAGCGTATTTATTTTCCTAATATAGCGCTATAAGTGGAAGAGCAAGAGCCTTAGTGGAAACGGACGAATGGAAGAGAAAGAGCCTCATAATAAAAATAATGCTCCAATTCTTCAGAGCGATATTTTTTTTTTTTACAATATCGCTCTTTATAAAGAGCTTTTTAATAGTTTTTATTATCACTCTTGAACAAAAATGAAGAGCGAAGAGCAAAATGAAATCCCATTTTAAACTCTGGAATTTAATGATTCTAAGGTTAAAATTTAGAATTGGAACTTATTCAAGTGTAAGGAATTTCCAGACAGGTAGGTTTAACTGTACTTATGGAATTTACAGAATTTAAATAATTTATAGAATTTTTGGTTTTATATAATCAAAATAATTTTTTCAGAATTTATAGAATTTGTAAATTTTATAAGTTTTCATGATTCACCGAAATGATGGATATTACAAAATTTTTAAAAATTGGTAGCAATCATTAAATTTATAATTAGAGAATTCAAGAAATTTGAAAAAATTTACAGAAATTAAACAAATAATTTTTTTTTCTAATTGATAGAATTTTGAGAACTTCCCAAATTCCCAGAATTAAACAGTAAAGAATGTATATAATTTACTAAATTATTTAAATTTTCAAAATTTAAGGCAATTAAAAAATTTTGAAAATTATCATTTTAAGAGTTTTAAAGAACTTATAGAATTTATAATAATTTTAAAATTTATAGGATTTATCGGAAATTTTTCGGAATTTTCAGAATGAGTAGAATTTAACGAATTTAAAGTTTTAACGGATTTAGTAGAGAATTTTCAGAATATTTTAAAATTAAATCTTCCTTTTACTTTATTTTACTCTAATAAAATAAAGTATAGTAATCATAAAAATTTTGGACCTTGAGATTTTTAGAGATTTATCTGTTTTGAGGTCCCCTGAGTCCGAAAAATTGGGTTTCGAATTGGTGTCTGTCTGTCAGTTTGTCTTTGGCTTTTACTTTGACGTCGTATTATCGGTTGGAAACTTTTTCCTTTAAAATGTATTGCTCTAACTAATTTTTTTTCTAAATTATTATTTACGAGCAAATTATAGAAATTTCCCGGAACATATCCAGCCAAGATATTATTCGGAAAATAGATTTTCAGCAAGGATTACAATTTATTTGGATGTCCAAACCTAAAAATGATAGATTTAAATTTAGAACATTTAGCGGATAAGTTTATCGGGCAGCGATCGAGATATTGAAACTGTTGCAATTGGATCTCTGGACTATAATCGTGTCATTTTTATTTTTAATTGGATGCTCGTTTATGAATGAGCTTATGCTCAATAAAGAGTGTATCAAAAGCTCAATAAATATAAATTATTAAGTCAACAATAAATCAAATCAAATCTGTCAGTCTGTATCCTCTCTACAGCCCTGATGGCTTAACCAATCGAATTGAAACTTCAGATTTAAGCCTTTTTGATAAATTGAGAAGTCCCAGTGAATTTTACTTCAAATCGGCTAACCAGAAGTGGCCATTCCCTTAAAAAATTGAAAAATTTAAAAAAAAAAATTAAATTTCTCAAAATTCGCTGTTCGTAAAAGAAAGTCGTGTGTTGGCCACACCTCCATTTTTTAGAATCAAATTGGCAATGCTACTCTCCAATACGTTCGTCGGTTCTATTCTAACACAACAGTTCAATTGAACTGAATTAAGCCAACCAAAAACAACTTGAAACATCAAATGCTAAGCAGCTTTGTGGATTTCTATATTTTAAGGAACGGCAGCTTCCATTTTGGAATTTCGGTTTTAAACAGAAGTGAAATAACGCCTAAATAACTCCCTTGTACTTTGGATGGCATATTATTTGAGATGTTTGAGATGTTAATTCAGAAAAATTTCTTTATTTAGAAAAAGTAAAAATTATTAAATAAAAGCACTCAAACTTTCACTCAAAATTTCGTAAAATTTGAGTGTTTTTTTTTTAAATAATTTTTACTTTTTCTGAATAAATAAATGTACATACATATATCCAACTGACAACCACTAAGAATTTATAAACAAGTGCGCCGTTCACAGTTAATTTATGCATATTCCTTCATCGTACACACGGTCATTTCATTTTCTTCAAACACATCCAATAAATATTAATTTAACATTTTTTTTTTCAAAGAAATTCACTGTTCTTGTTAAAACTAAATTTTATGTATAACTTCCTTTTCTTGTACTGTCCGCGGACTTAAAACAACAACAAAACTTAAAGACGCGACATTAAATATAAAACGATAGATAGTCGATGAAAAAAAAAAAACTCAAAACACAACAAGCAATCCTACAAAAACAAGTATAATGTCTAGTCTCGTCTTTGGTTGTCGAGATAGTTTCATGTAGTTTTAAAAAAAAAAATAAAACGCGATTCCCACTTGTTTGTACCCCTTGATATGCCTTTGGTGCGTATTTTATGTGTTCATGATACGTATATATCTTAAAGACATTTAATTGAATTATTAAGAGGACAAGATTTTTGTAATGTTGACGAGTTTTTTGTCGTTTTGTTTTATATTATTGAATTTATGTTTAGCTTGTTCTTATTTTAAACATCATGTTCTTAAAAGTATAGAAATGTATGAATGAAATAATTTTTTTAAGCTGATTTACCGGTTATTTACGAGACTCGAGTCGAAACATCTGTACACCCATATATTCATAAATTAATTGTGAACTTTTCATTTGAACTATAACTATAAATAGTTTTATCTAAATAGAATCGACTATTTGCCTGTTATAAAGTCATTAAAGATATTTCAGTTTGCGTCTATAAATCAGATTCAATATAAAATTCAATTGAAATAATTACAATTCACGTTTTGGATTATTTACAATAGTACGATTGGTGGACGAGGAATATGTGTTGAACACTTGTTCAATGGAACGTTTTATTTGTTGTGTATTTATGCAGACTTGTTGGAAGTGTAACTTAATAACAATTTCTAATGACATGACTTGTCTAGTTTGACTCTATTTTACAAATTTCTAATATCTCGTTACCACTGCAGTAATTGCAAATGTGCATATACATTTAACCTTAAAAATAACCACATATCTAAACAACAATACCTAATCAATTATAGTTGGAATAAATTTTAGGTCATGGAAAATTTTGATATTGACTTTTATATAAAAAAAAAATGTTTCTAAAATAAATAAATAAATCAACATCTAAAAATATATCAATATCTCATTTTTATTTCGTACTTACAACGAGTATCTTACATTTTTTGCAACGTTTTTTTATAGAACAAGACATTTAATTGATAAGAGTTGTGTGTTGTTATATACTCGATGTTTGTCTATTTCCAATAAACATAACATATGCAGTAATAGAAAATTTATAAACAAATTAGTTAATTAAAATTATTTTAGTGTTCTGCTTTATCTAAAAACCGCATAATTTAATATTCAAATTTTATTTTTATAACCAGAATTTAAAATATCAAAATTCTAATCCGATGATCTCATAATCGTTAAATTTTTAATGTGCCCACTAAAATCGATCTAAAATTCCTAATCTTGTGCAGCTTAAGCTGACTTTCTATTCGCGATATACCTACTAAAACTAGTTACCAACTGAAAACCTTGACTTGTTGGTTGCAATATGAATAGAGCAAAACTAAAAAATAATTAACTTGTTCTGTAATTTTCAATTTACAAGTCTACACCAATCTAATTGTTGGAACTCCCTCTATATTGTATTACTAGTTTACCATTTTTATTTTTAATGAAGGCCTCCCAAAAATGCATAGCAAGTGAAGTTTGTAGATTAAAAATTGAATCTACCCACTTTTTGTCTGTATGTGTGTATGTGTGTTGTTTGCAAAATTTACATATCGCGCGAATTAATATTTCTAAAACGTAATTATTGCAATGTTCATATATATGTACATACTCGTAGATAGAGATTGTTGGCGCAAAACGAGTGTTTAGTTGGGGGACATTTAAATAAGTAAAATTTCGAAACTTTATTTCTAAAGCTCATAACTACAAATAATTTATAACGCGCATTTAATCAAATTTTAAGATTTCAAAGTACAATCTCTCATTGCCAATATTATAAATACCTTAAACATTTTATAAACACTTTTCTCTATTTACGACGTTTGTACGACAACCAGAATTCATGAATAAATAAATAAATTAATTTTTCACAACAAAAACGACCAAATGGAAATTGTTAATCGATTTAATAAATAAAAATTACAAATGCAATACAATGCAACATTTTATTCGCTGCTTGTGATGAATCACGATAATAGTGGTAATTGTGAATAGCCACTAAAATATAATTTTGTATCGCTCGCTGCATGACCCCTTGTAATTTATATACTAATTTATGCGACAATGGCCACAATAGTTATCAATAAGTCTTTATACCACCGCCTTTTTTTTATTATTGTTGCAAAATAATTCGCAACTATTTGTTACGGTTCTCCCCTGTTCATATCTTGTGCGTTTTCAATTTTTATAGATTTAATATGTAGAATGTAAAATATTTATAAAATTAGAATAGATTGCGAGTAGGTGTGTTGTATCGATTGATATTTAAATGATAAATTGCAAACAGTTGGTTTATAAGTGTCTTAATTCATATTTCATTTGGCACGTTTACAATGTAAACGATTATTTTTTACAACACTTCAAAAAAAACTGTATATAGGACACACAGGTGCATAACTTTTGGATTGGCGATAATTTTTAAAAAAAATCTCACGGGATTAGTGTATCACAATTTAATGAAAATTTCAAGACCAAGTTTGGTACAAAAAAAAAAAAAAAGATTTCACAAAGACGGATGCAAAGAGACCAAAAATGTAAATTTCTCAGAATATACTTTTGAGTGCAATAATTTCGCGGATTTATCCTTATTTGGATATTTATTTATTTCTTGTAATTTTCGGTTTACTGAAATTCTCATTATTTAACCATGTCATATTGTCCAGGTCTACAAATTTTTACTTGAGTATACCACCAACCTTAATTCAAATATTCGTATAGACTCGATTCGAATTAAATTTTCTGTAATTACGAAATTTTGCCAGATAACTGAGCTTTAAAATAATCAAATAAAACCTTTTCTAATAAAAGTCGAAACATAAATTTTGGACACTAACAAAATTTTAAATTATAGAGGATAGAGTAAAATTAGGAAAATGTTAGAAAAATTATTCAGCTTAGGTTTACACACTTTGTACTGATTTCTCGATATTTTTCTATTCTCTAGAAGTTGAGAATAATTTTTAAAATTTTTGGGGCTCTCGATAATTCTCGAGATCTTTAAAATTATTTAAGTTCTTCAAATTTTGTACATCGAAATTCGTTTTGGTAAGTGAAATACTTGAAATGAAGAAAATAATTTAACGGTAACATTTTATGTTCAAGACCGACGATTGGTGAAAAATGCTTTAAATAAAACATAAACTTAAAATTTAATTTGGACTGTTACTTAGGTCCAAAACGATCAAATTAATTCTGTGAAAAACCACCAAACATTTTGTTGCTCCAAAACCATTTTCACGACGTTTTGAAAGATACTGAGTTCGAAAAAGCAAAAAAAAATATTATCCGTCCGTCTTTCTGTACCCACGGTATCTCGAAAACGGATTACCCAAATTGTTTTTTTTTCGCCAGTCTGTTTCTATTTTTAAGGCGGAGAATTCAAAAGCTTTTGGAAGTAAGTATGCTTGTTTGAGGATTGAGTTGGGCGTTGAGTTTGGAGTTGAGTTGAGGGTTGAGTTGGGTTCCATTTGCGGGTTAAGTTGGACTGAGTTGGAGTTGTGTTATGGTAGGGGTAGGGTTTGGTGAGCATTACAACTGGGTACTTATTTGTGTTTTGAATTCAATAATCAAGAATTAGAGTTAGCTTGAGTTCTTGTACGCATTTAGTTTCTAAGGAGGCAATCTTGTAGATGTTGTAGATCGAGTTAAAGTTGAGTTCGGGTTGCACTAAGGCTGAATTGGAGTTGAGTTGAAGTTGAATTGGGATCAAATTGAGTTCTGTTGAGGATTGAGTTGGAAGTTAGTTTGAGTTGTTTTGAATTGAGTTCATTTAAGAACTAAGTTGAGTTTGGGGTAAGGTTGAGGGTTGAGTTAAGGTCCAGTTAGAAGTTTAATTAGAATTGAGTTGAGCTCATAGACACATGCAGTTTACGGACCGTCTTGGTATATGGATTGAGTTTGGGAGGTGAGCTGATCTGTTGCGGGTTTGTTTGGGGAGAGTTGTAGGTTAAGTTGGAAGTTAGCTGGAGTTGAGTTCACGTACGCATATATTTGTTCAGAACAGGTTGATTTAGGGATTGACTTTCGGTTGAATTGAAGGATGAATTTGTAGTCGAGTTGAAGTTGATTAGAGTTGGGTTGGGGTTCATTCAGCCATAAGGAGTTAGTTTGACTTGTTCTAAGTTGAGTTCATGTACGCATGTAGTTTTTCGGACCGTGTCCGAATTGTCGAACTGGAGTTGAGCGATGGGAGAAGAGATGCGAATTCTTCGCTTTGGTTTATAAAAATTCGTTTCATTTTAAGTGGATGTTACTTACAGCCGACCGTTATTTGAATTACTAATTAACCTCCGGTTTTTGTTGTTTGATTTTTAGATGGTAATTTAAAAAAGGTTTTGGTTTAAATAATTTATAAGCGTCCCGAATCTTGTAAAACTCGCCTTACTGCATCGAAAAGACTAATAATGTGTTCTAATTTTACAAAAAAAAAAAATTGCGATATTCACAAAATTTGAAATTAAATTCTCGGATTTCGACCAAAATGTCATAATGCTCTTTCTTCGATTTCGTTGAAAGTCGAACCCAAGTTCCGATGAAAATTAAATTTTCTTCTGACGATAGGGATTCACAGTGAAAATTATCGAAATAATTATTATCATTAATATCGATAACATAAACTAATGGCATTGCTACCTAAACCCTCAGTAAATAGCCTAAGCCCTTAAATCGAATGTGTAAAGAAATTTGTATTTTTCTTCAGACAAGCTGGTTTAACACAATAGGTGCCAAATTGTGGAAAAGTGATAATTTTCACAATGAAGATAAACCGTATTTAGTATAATAGGTGGCTTAAAAACTTTTCCGCGAAACTTCGCGAATCGAATCCATAAATATGGTGCATGATTACATACCTGACGGTTGGCAAACGTTCATGACACCAATGACACAAGCAATTTTCAATTGTTTAGTGCATAGACAACGATACATTCCTGCTAGTCAAACAACCAAATATCATTTGAAATGTATGTACCTTTACTCAAATTTTGTATCTAATCAGTTCTTGTCTTCCATTTGACGAAATAGCAACAAAAAAAAAATTCAATTTCGAATCAATTTTATTCAAATATTATTAATGAACCCAACAATTTTAAATAATTATTTATGAGACAAAAATTATGTTTGGCATAAAGCAAAAGCAATTTTGAAATGTTGTAAACAAGTACCAATGTCAGAAAAAAGTGAGTGTCACCGATAGTGGAATAAAATGTCTAAAAGCAAATTAATCACAAAAAAATTTATTTGTCACATCAATATAGAACACATAAAACTTTTATAATCTGAACGCTTTATTATTATATGTCTTATTGAATTTTTAATTAAAATTGTTCAATTTATCTGTCTCTCATTCACACAATGCTGATTAGCATAAATGTGTCTTATGCCACTTTCATATAATAAACGGCTCCTGTATCGGAAAATGTAACAAAATTATTATTTTGTATAATTGTGAATTTGGCCTATCAAGTTCAGATATAGGCCATTATTAAAAAAAATAACTTGTCCTTGAAATGACGTCCATACGTTACACGAAACAATTATGCGTTTCGGAACGTTTTTGGCAACTTAATTTTTGAGTCAGGTGGGTACTTAACTTTCGCATAGACTACACATTCATTACGAAATTGCCCAATCTATGAAGTAGGACCAATCTTTTGAATATTTTGCGGTTATTAGACCGAAAACCAGTTAACATTTAGCGTTGATTTTAACTCTTGGAATCTCGCTTCCAACTTTGGAAACACAACTTTTTGAGTAAAAATCTGAAAGGAGGTACGCTTCAGATAGAATGAGCAAAGGAATGTACTTTGTATATACTTTAGGCTAATGCGTTAATTTTTGTTATTAGTAACAACAGGTAAGCCAACATTTGAAGCTTAAGGTTTTACTTACAAGTACGATACCCGTTTTATGTCGTCTACTAAAAAGAAATTTTATGAAAAAATTTAAGTAAAAGCATTTACTTTGTTTATTTAGTTCAGTTAATGGCAAAAATAACTGTTTTCTTGGCATAGGTTTCTGATTTATCAAGATGATAAGCACCAACAACAAGATTTTTTAAAATTTCTATTTCGTAATTGTAACTCGTAATTTGCAATTCGTTATTGGTTAAATTCTTTGTTCTTTATTCGTGATTCTATATTGTAAATTATAGTCCGAAATTCGTTATTTGTTGTAGTAATTTGTAATTTGTAAATTGTAATTTGTAATTTGTGTTGTGTAATTTGTTAAAGTAGTTTGTAATTTGTAAATTGCAATTTGTATTGTGTAATTTGTTGTAGTTGTTTGTAATTTGTAAACTATAATTTTTAATTTGTAATTTTTAATTTGAAATTTGTAATTTGTATTAGTAGTAGTTTGTAATTTGTAAATTGTAATTTGTATTGTGTAATTTGTTGTAGTTGTTTGTAATTTGTAAACTATAATTTTTAATTTTTAATTTGAAATTTGTAATTTGTATTATGTAATTTGTTGTAGTAGTTTGTAATTTGTAAATTGTAATTTGAAAACTGATAATAAAATTATTTTTAATTTTTAATTTGAAATTTGTAATTTGTATTATGTAATTTGTTGTAGTAGTTTGTAATTTGTAAATTGTAATTTGAAAACTGTAATTTTTAAAATGTGTTGTGTGTAGTTTGTTGTATTAGTTTGTTATTGGTAATTTGTATTGTGTAATTTGTTATAGTGGTTTGTAATTTGTAATTTGTAATTTATAATTTGTGATTTGTAATATCTAATTCTTAAATTTTAATTTGTAATTTATCATTTGTAATTTGTAATTTTCAAATTGTGGTAGTAGTTTGTAATTTGTGATTTGTAATTTGTAATTTGTAATTTGTAATTTGTAATTTGTAATTTGTAATTTGTATTTTGTAATTTGTAATTTGTAATTTGTAATTTGTAATTTGTAATTTGTAATTTGTAATTTGTAATTTGTAATTTGTAATTTGTAATTTGTAATTTGTAATTTGTAATTTGTAATTTGTAATTTGTAATTTGTAATTTGTAATTTGTAATTTGTAATTTGTAATTTGTAATTTGTAATTTGTAATTTGTAATTTGTAATTTGTAATTTGAAATTTGTAATTTGTATTGTGTAATTTGTTGTTGTAGATTGTAATTTGTAATCTGTAATTTTTAATTTGAAATTTTTAATTTGAAATTTGTAATTTGTATTGTGTAATTTGTTGTAGTGATTTGTAATTTGAAAATAGTAATTTGTATTGTGTAATTTGTTGTAGTAGATTGTAATTTGTAATTTGTAATTTTTAATTTGAAATTTTTAATTTGAAATTTGTAATTTTTATTGTGTACGAGTAGGTTGTTGTAGTGATTTGTAATTTGTAAACTATTGGGTGTACAAATAAATTTCCGACCTTTTTAGATAGGTGCCGTTAGTATCACTGCTTGCATATTATTCAATCGGGCAATACATGTTTTTTGGAGGTTAGATGTCAAGCTTGAATAATTACTAGTGACATTTGTTCAAAGCGTAGCCAACAATTATTTTCATGTAATTGAAAATGTCGAATTTTGTGCCAAAAAAACAATATTTGCGAAAAGTTTTACTATTTTTTTTTTAGTTTTATTATTTTTTGTTGAAGAAAAGTGCAGCCGAAACAAATCGTTTGCTTGTGGAAGTTTACGGTGAACATGATCCATCGAAAACAACATGCAAAGAGTGGTTTCAACGATTCAAAGTTGGTGATTTTGACGTAAGAGACAAAGAACGTGAAGGCAGACCAAGAAAATTTGAAGATACAGAATTGGAAGAATTGCTTGATGTGGACCCTTGTCAGACTGAAAAACAATTGACAGAAGAGTTGAATATTACCCAACAATGTGTTTCGCAATGTATACATGCAATGGGATTGGTTCCGAAGCTGGGATATTGGGTGCCGCACAAATTGAAAGAAAGGGACATGGAACGTCGGAAAACCATGTGCGAATTGTTGCTTCAACGACAACAAAGGAAGGGGTTTTTGCATCGGATCATCACTAGGGATAAAAAATGGATCCATTATGATAATCCAAAGCGCAAACCAGCGTGGGTCAAGCCAGGTGAACCAGGGCCGTCGACGCCAAAAGCAAATATCCATGGTTCGAAGGTGATGCTTTGTATTTGGTAGAATATGAAAGGTGTCGTCTATTATGAGCTGCTGAAAGAGCGTGAAACCATTACGGGACAAGTTTAACGACGACAACTGATGGCTTTAAAGCAAGCTCTAGCTGCAAAACGACCGGAATGGGACAAAAGGTACAATAAGATTATTTTAAAACATGAAAACGCTAGGCCACATGTTGTTGCTATACCTGTCAAAAATTACTTGGACAGGCAGAACTGGAAAATTCTACCCCACCCGCCGTATTCCCTGGCACAGCAGCACTTCACTTCATATGAAAACGTCACAAAATGGGTCGATGAAACGTCAAAAAATTGGCTCGAAACCACCAGACTTCTTCCTTCGGGGAATCAGTTTATTGCCTGAACGATGGGCGAAGGTTATAGCTTCCGAAGGAGCCTACTTTGAATAAAACATTCTTTCATTTTCTACACAAACTAATGTCTTTTATTTCAGTAAAAAAGGTCGGAAATTTATTTGTACACTCAGTAACTTGTCCTTGAAATGACGTCCGTACGTAACACCAAACAATTAAGCGTTTTGGAACGTTTTTGGAAACTTAATTTTTGAATCAGGTGGGTACTAAACTTTCGCATAGACTACACATTCATTCGGAAATTGCCCAATCTATGAAGTAGGACCAATTTTTTGAATATTTTGCGGTTATTAGACCAGAATCAAGTTAACATTTAGCGTTGATTTTAACTCTTCGAATCACGCTTCCAACTTTGGAAACACAACTTTTAAAGCAAAAATCTGCAAAGAGGTACGCTTCAGATAGAATTAGCAAAGGAATGTACTTTTTACACCCAACATTTGAAGCTTAAGGTTTTACTTACAAGTACGATACCCGTTTTATGTCGTCTACTAAAAAGAAATTTTTTGAAAAAATTTAAGTAAAAGCATTTACTTTTTTTATTTAGTTCAGTTAATAGCAAAAATAACATTTTTTTTGGCATAGGTTTCTGATTTATCAAGATGATAAGCACCAGCACCAAGATTTTTTTAAATTTCTATTTCGTAATTGTAACTCGTAATTTGCAATTCGTTATTGGTTAAATTCTTTGTTCTTTATTCGTGACTTGCTAAATCGTTGTTCGAAATTCGTTATTTGTTGTAGTAGTTTGTAATTTTTAAACTGTAATTTGTTTTGTGTAATTTGTTGTAGTAATTTGTAATTTGTAAGTTGTAAATTGTAATTTGTGATTTGTAATTTGTATTGTGTAAATTGTTGTAGTAGTTTGTAATTTGTAATTTGTAATTTTTATTGTGTAATTTGTTTTAGTAGAGATTGTAATTTGTAATTTGTGATTTGTAATTTTTAATTTGAAATTTGTAGTTGGTATTGTGTTATTTATTGTAGTAGTTTGTAATTTGTAGTTTGTAATTTTTATTGTGTAATTTGTTGTAGTAGTTTGCAATTTGTAAATTGCAATTTGTATTGTGTAATTTGTTGTAGTAGTTTGTAATTTGTAAATTGCAATTTGTATTGTGTAATTAGATGTAGTAGTTTCTAATTTGTAAACTGTAATTTTTAAAATGTGTTGTGTGTAGTTTGTTGTATTAGTTTGTTATTTGTAATTTGTATTGTGTAATTTGTTATAGTAATTTGTGATTTTTAATTTGAAATTTGTGATTTGTAATATCTAATTCTTAAATTTTAATTTGTAATTTATCATATGCAATTGGTAATTTTCAATTTGAAAATTTTAATTTGAAATTTGTAATTTGTATTGTGTAATTTGTGGTAGTAGTTTGTAATTTGTAATTTCTAATTTTTATTGTGTAATTTGTTGTAGTAAATTGTAATTTGAAATTTGTGATTTGTAATTTGTAATTTTTAATTTTAAATTTGAAATTTCTAATTTGAAATTTGTAATTTGTAATTTGTATTATGTATTTTGTTGTATTAGTTTGTAATTGGTAAATTGTAATTTGTATTGTGTAATTTGTTGTAGTTGTTTGTAGTTTGTAAACTATAGTTTTTAATTTGTAATTTTTAATTTGAAATTTGTAATTTGTATTATGTAATTTGTTGTAGTAGTTTGTAATTTGTAAATTGCAATTTGTATTGTGTAATTTGTTGTAGTAGTTTTGAAATTTGTAAATTGTAATTTGTATTGTGTAATTTGTTGTAGTAGTTTGTAATTTATAATTTGTGATTTGTAATATCTAATTCTTAAATTTTAATTTGTAATTTATCATTTGTAATTTTCAATTTGAAAATTTTAATTTATAATTTGTAATTTGTATTGTGTAATTTGTTGTAGTAGTTTCTAATTTGTAAACTGTAATTTTAAAAATGTGTTGTGTGTAGTTTGTTGTATTAGTTTGTTATTTGTAATTTGTATTGTGTAATTTATTATAGTAGTTTGTAATTTTTAATTTGAAATTTGTAATTTGTAATATCTCTTTCTTAAATTTTAATTTGTAATTTATCATTTGTAATTTGTAATTTCCAATTTGAAAATTTTAATTTGAAATTTGTAATTTGTATTGTGTAATTTGTTGTAGTAGTTTGTAATTTGTAATTTGTAATTTTTATTGTGTAATTTGTTGTAGTAGATTGTCGTTTGTAATTTGTAATTTGTGATTTGTAATTTGTAATTTTTATTGTGAAATTTTTAATTTGAAATTTGTAATTTGTAATTTATAGTTTGTTGTAGTAATTTGTAGTTTGTATTGTGTCATTTTTTGTAGTAGTTTGTAATTTGTAATTTGTAAGTTGTAATTTGTAATTTTTAATTTGAAATTTGTAATTTGTATTGTGTGATTTGTTGTAGTAATTTGTAATTTGTAATTTTTATTGTGTAATTTGTTGTAGTAGATTGTAATTTTTAATTTGTAATTTGTGATTTTTAATTTGTAATTTTTAATTTGAAATTTTTAATTTGAAATTTGTAATTTTTATTGTTTAATTTATTGCAGTAGATTGTAATTTGTAATTTGTGATTTGTAATTTGTAATTTGTAATTTAAAATTTTTAATTTGAAATTTGTAATTTGTATTGTGTAATTTGTGTAGTAGTTTGTAATTAGTAATTTGTGAATTAAAATTTGTGATTTGTAATTTGTAGTTTATATTATGTCATTTGTTGTAGTAGTTTATAATTTGTAATTTGTAATTTGTAATTTTTAATTTGAAATTTATAATTTGTATTGTGTAATTTGTTGTAGTAGCTTGTAATTTGTAATTTGTAATTTTTAATTTGAAATTGAGGAGGAAACTAAAATATTATGTTGTAAATATTATATTATGCTAACTCTACCAAAATATTTTTGAAATTTGAAATTTTCAAATTCAATTCTTAATTTTACACACTATTTTATCAATCGCCGAAGAGTGATGAAAAGTATGTTAACAAAGCACTATATTCTACCAAATGATTCTACTCTGAGTTTCTAGAAGTTTCTAAATTTACAGCATCCAGTAAACTAGAAATTCATGTAACTAACCGTTGAAGAGTCATATCTTGCACAGTACCAAATACTTTCTTTGATCAATTTAAAAATACTGTCATATATAAATCCTTGATTGATTACAATTTCAGCAAATTTTGTCAAATAAATTTAGGCGCAGCTTAAATATTTAATCAGCTCAAAAGATCAGATACAATTAAAATAATCGCGAAAATAAGTCCCGCACCTAAAAATCCCATATAAACATGTGTTTGGAATTAACGACCAAATCAATTAATTACTGTCACAAAGCAACGTTATTAAATTAAATTTCCATTCAAAAAAAAAAACGAATTAAAATAACAAAACGAATTTAATGCAAATGTATTTACTCACCGTTCAACTTTATCATATTTCGGAAATGTTACTTTCATCATTTCTAATACGGACGATTCACTTTGCGGTTCCGCTGATATACCAGTAGCGCGCTGCCTTTGTCCACCATTTGGTGCACCATTCGCATTTTTACGTGTACGACTAAATGGAAAAACACTTTGAAATTTATCCAAATGACTTTTTAATTCGGCAACCTCATCATTTTTTTGCCGTAAACTATCCTCCAACTCTTTTATACGGTGATCACGTTCCGTTAAGATTTGTAACAGCTGTTGCTCCTTTGGTGTTAAATTTATCGTTAGATTAGTATCACTTATATATAAATTGCCCAACATATCGATTTGGTTACTATTATTATTGTTATTATTATTATTATTATTATTATTATTGTTATTAATTATGTTATTATGATTTTCTATTAAGGCACTTTGTTTTATTAATAAATTCGTTTTGTCATCATTACTTAAACTGATGGTCGTCGGTATATCGTCGGTATTCTCGTGCTCCATCAATCCGATACCCGCCACATTTGCAGCTTGAAAACAGTTATTTACCATGGTATTGGCATTGTTGTTGTTGATGTTACCGCCGCTTCGTGGTGTTGTTGTTGTTGTTATCACCAAATCAGTGTACTGATTCGTTTGCATATTCATGATTGACGGATCAAAATTTTCCATTTTCAAATTTTCATCAATTTTTAAATTATGATTTATACCGATTTCAGACGACGAAGATGACGATGTTGCTGTTGTTGTTGCTGCTGCTGCTTTCTTATTATTGTTATTATTATTATTACTAATGTTAATATTATTATTCGTTAATGCGATGGTGGAGTTGGTTAGATGATTTGTTGTTGGCGTTGTTTGCGTCACAATCGGATTTGTATGACCATCCAGATGTGATGATTGCGGTGGTGGATTTATGCTACCACTCGAATCACACAAAATGGTTGTTTGATTATCTTCTTCAACGGCTGGCCGCCTAGACGCGAAGCACAGCCCATCGAAACAGACACGCATCCACGCGATTTTTTTGGTAAATTATCACACCTGTCTTAAATTTAAGTGAAGCCCTGGAAATAAACAACAAACAGAAAAAAAACAAAGATTAATTTCCATAATTTGTCTTTGAGGCATGCAGAATTCTGCGTGCATAAAAAAAAAATTTTGTGTGTCAACAAAATTAATTGTCGAGCGCGAACAAGCATGATAATATGCATTATAGTTATCGTAAATTATTATGGTTATTGTTATTATTACTATATCATTATTAACCTAAATATAATTTATATGAATTAAAATGGTGACATTTATTGGGCACATCAATTTAATCATTAAATCATTATGATAATAACGACGAAAAAAAGTGCGGGGATCTTATATGTGGTAATTGCTTAATTTTGGGAACTGCAGAATTCCGTGTGCAATTATAGCGATCTGTTTGTTTAGGTTAAAACCATAATTTGATCGAATAAACAGCGGATGCCTATTTATAAAAAAAACACTGAGGTCGTCATTATAGAAAGAGATAAATTGTTTGAGTTGAAAACAATTTTTATTTTCAAACTAGATTACGGCAATTAATAATCAAAATTTGGCAGGCATTCAAATTACAAAAATAATAATAAAAAAATATAAACAAATAAAACGTGTTCGTCCGGATTATTTTTTTTTTTTTTTAAATATTTATATAAAATTTTCATTAAATTTGGTGCATCTGAACTGTTTTAAAATCTAAATGAGGTGAATTTTATACAGTGCGCGAAGTATGTATCTACATAAAAGTTGTGATTTTAGCTAAAAAAAATTAGAGGTGAGGGCAAATGAATATGTATAATCTCGATAAACAGCGCTTCGTCCCAGCAGTTGTGGCATCTTATTTTAATGATTCAAAATCCACGAAAGCTTTGGAAGCCAGCAGGTAATTTGCAACAATCACAAAAACGAGAGAATTAAAATTCTAATTAGGAGACCTACCCCAAGGGATGGACTGAAAAACGCGAACCAGCTTAATAGCAACTGAACCATGATGAGAGAGAACCAAAGATAGGGGGGCACAGACGAAGTGTTTTTCCTCACCAATATAAAACACGGTTAAAAAATTGTCAAAGTGACGAATTAAAGATATTGGTTGACAGAAGGACATTAGAGTTGGCCATGGTGTTGTTTCTGTCTTCAAACTACAATGAAGTTGCATGTTGTTGTCGTTGACCGTCGAGAAAAAGTTCTACTTTACATCTCTCTTACAATTGCTTGCAGTGTTCCTTTATATTTTGTATTATGGTGAAGCTGGATATAAGTTGAATTTTCTTTCTTAACCAACTTCGAAAACGAACAAAAACTCATAAAGAATTCAGTTGTATCAATTAATCTGTATCTTGATTACAATTAGGGAAATTAACACCCGGTCAAGATTAATAGATAATTTCTCCGACGAACTTGAAACGATAGACAAATTCTCATTTCGAGGTCACAGCGAGTTACAGATTTGAGATGAGAGGCAGCCACAGGAATGGGAAATGTCGACCAATGTTGATGATATCTTTGCCCATTTCATTCACAATTCACGTTCACCTGGTAAAGTGTTAACACCACTGAATCCTTAAAAAAAAAAACAAAAAAATTGTTTTTGGACTTCTGTAATGAGTAAAGTCTCCGTAATTCATAATAACTTCACAAATTCTATTCGGAATGGAATCAACTATTTGGGTGAAATTGCAATAAGAATTTCTCGGTTTTAAATTGTTAAACATTTCCGCCTAACCAACCCCATACGTTTTGTTCTTGTATCCCATTTTTAACTTCCCATACTTTATGGATGGGAGTGTTATCCTACTGGAAAGGGCCAAAAATATTTGAAAATTTGAGAAAACCCCTTTCTAATATTCCTTTGTAAGATGTTGCAGTCGGTTTTGTTGTTTGAAACTCTAGTTCCATAATACGAAACTGCACCCCAAAGCACAAAACCCCCCTAAATGACGTTCATATTTCCTTAAATTTTCCCCATAAATGACGTTCATCTTTCCTTCTAACTATTGTAACACTAGTATTTACACCTGATTTTTGTTTTATTTTTGCCAATTTTTTCTGCTATATCGCGCCCGGTTCTTGATACTGAAGAACTTCGATTTTTCTCTTTTCTATACTATTAAGGGCTGCTGTTCTACCCTTTTTTCTACAAATCAAATTTTAATAGTTGATTTTCACTAAAAGAACTTCACTGATTGTTTAAATCCGTCAATTTTCTCGGAAATTATTCAGGGCTGAATCAAAAATCTTAAAAAAATATTTCCAAAACGTTTGATTAAAATTGTGTTGAATTTATTAAACTACAAAGTTAAATATGCACATAACGTATGTTTCAAATTATTCATGAAATCACATTCAAGTTAGCTTCGCCGGTCGCTTCGATTTCGGAAAGATTATCCTGATCCCGATTTCAAAGTAATAGAGAAAACGGACCGAAAGTCATGTTTTAATTTTATGATTTTTATATTTTGAATGTGTAGCACTGTGTAAAACAAACAATTTATGCAACATGATTTTTAATAAAAATCATAAAATTAAAACATGATTTCCAAAAAAATGTGATTTGAAGTATATTTCATAATGTATATTTTGTACAATTGAGAAATTTAGCGAATTTAGAGTTTTATCTAATTTGCTTGGCGTTGAATTGCTTTTACAGATTTCAGGTTATGTTGCTTTCATGATATTACATATTATTCGATATTTTCGAGGCTTTTGAGATCTGTTTTTGAATTGCATGCTGTGTGTACAAATAAGATTATTCGATACTTTCGAGATTAGTTATGATATGATTATTTGAGAATATTAAAAATTATATAGTGAGCTTGAGCGTAGATTTGCTTGACATTATAAATTTATAGGTAATTCGAGACACTGAAAATGTACGTGGATGTTTATATCCATGTGCGTCTGCATATGTATGATGGAAATGGGATTCGAATAAGGTCATTTAGTATGGAACTTGCTATTTCTTCTCCGATTATAATGAAACTCGAACAGCTGAAAATGGGATTCTAAAATGAATTTTAGATGCAGTTCTGGAGTATGCCAATTATGATGGAACTTGCCTTTTTATAACCGCTTAAGATGCAATTTGCCAAAAACGATGGAAACCAGAGGTAAACGGATGGAACTGAGAAACGATTGGGATGGCAAACCTGTAACAAGTTTGTACAATATCTCAACGAAATGATGTGACGATTGCCAAGGGTATAAATCATAAAACGCCATTTGTCCTGAGGCCAGCAAGTTGTCACTCGAGTAGGAACATTAATCAATGGTTCAAGACCAACAGAAGACATAAGAAACGTACAATATCAACATTAATGCCACTGCTCTGTACTCGTTATTTCATGCACCAAACTACGCGTAACCGTTTATATTTTATTATATGAAAACCATTCATTAGTATTCACCCAAATTTCACTAAAAAGTATAAGTGATGGTTGTCAAATGTCATTGTTTGGAAAATAAAACTCTCTGTAATTAAATGATTCGTATTAACGATAATCTTGTGGATTTCGCTTCTGTGTAGGGCTAAGAACTTTGGTTAATTAAAAATATTTGGTTAAATTGAGCGAACATGCTTTATTCAGAGGCCTCGTACCATACTTAATGCTTCAAAGAACTGTTTGATTTAATTTTATTTATTGTTTATAAGGTCACAATGTATATATAAGACAGTAAATCTCGCGGGTAATTTTTGCAACCAAAATAATGTTCCCAATTCCCATGCACTTTCAGTAAATAATCATTCATCGATGACGTAAAATCGTCGTAAAATCAATAATTCAATTGAGATTTAGCAAATATGCGAACTAAATTATTTCAACATAACAAAGCTATTTTGTTAAGAATTGGAAGATTTGCTGGTGAAACCTGCGGACTGCAGTCAACAGGGGGCACCAGATATACTCAAACATGCTAGAAATTGTAGTGCATATTATAACGTTAAATTCAGGTTACAACCTGACAAAAAAAAATCGTGAGCCTCATCCACCCAAGCTTGCGGAAGAAGTGAAACTTCTTTAGTCGTAGATGTTTGTTGCCCTTTCCGTCTACATGGTTGTTACCGTTGTTCTTGCTGCTGCCTTGCTCTAAATTCACGAACGTGTTTCGTTGACGAATGTTGTGGCATTCTGTAGTTCAGAATTAATATTGTTTCAGTGTAATTGGTCGCATTAAAATATGTTGTAGTATCAATGCACAATCAATGTACATATAGGATATTTACGTTGCTGGCTTAAACTGTTCTATCTAATCACTTTCAAAATAACTAAATAAAAATGTGACATTCACCATCATCGTTGGAAAATAAAAGTAAAATGGAAAAGTCAATAATAGCAAAAATTAGGCGAAATATGATAAAAATATATAGACTTATTTTCTCTATTAAAATTGTTTATACAAGTCATATTGCAGAACTTTATCTAAAAATAATTTTAGAATCCCATTTCCATTGTGCATGTCGAATTTCATCAAAATCGAATAAGCAACGGTCAAATTCTTTGTAATTGGCCATATTCCAAAACCTTATCTACAAATCATTTTAGAATCCCATTTCCAAAATCGGATAATAAATGGCCAAGTTGCTTCCTAATTTACCATATTCCAGAATTTTATCTAAAAATCAGTTTAGAATCCCATTTCCATCGTGCATGTCGAATTTCATCAAAATCGGATAACAAATGACCAAGCTCCTTCCTAATCTACAATATGCCAGAAGTTTATCAAGAATACATTTTAGAATCCCATTTCCATCGTGCATGTCGAATTTCATCAAAATCGGCTAAGAAATAGCCAAGTTCCTTCCTAATTGGCCATATTCCAGAACTTTATCTAAAAATCAGTTTAGAATCCCATTTCTGAAATGGCCAAATTATTTGTAATTGGCCATATTCCAAAACCTTATCAACAAATTATTTTAGAATCCCATTTCCAAAATAGGATAAGAAATGGCCAAGTTCCTTCCTAATTTACCATATGCCAGAACTTTGTCAAGTGCATGCTGAATTTCATCAAAATCGAATAAGAAATGGTCAAGTTCCTTCCTAAATGGCCATATTCCAGAACTTTATCTAAAATCCATTTTAGAATCCCATTTCTATCGTGCATGCTGAATTTCATCATAATCGAACAAGAAATGGCCAAATTCTTTGTAATTGGCCATATTCCAAACCCTTATTTAGAAATCATTTTAGAATCCCCTTTCCAAAATCGGATAAGCAATGGCCAAGTTCCTTCCAAAATTACCATATTACAGAACTTTATCAAGAAATCATTTTAGTATCCCATTTCCATCGTGCATGTCGAATTTCATCAAAATCGGTTAAGAAATAGCCAAGTTCCTTCCTAATTGGCCATATTCCAGAACTTTATCTAAAAACCATTTTAGAATCCCATTTCCAAAATAGGATAAGAAATGGCCAAGTTCCTTCCAAATTTACAATATGCCAGAGCTTTATCAAGTGCATGCTGAATTTCATCAAAATCGGTTAAGAAATAGCCAAGTTCCTTCCTAATTGGCCATATTCCAGAACTTTATCTAAAAATCAGTTTAGAATCCCATTTCTGAAATGGCCAAATTATTTGTAATTGGCCATATTCCAAAACCTTATCTACAAATTATTTTAGAATCCCATTTCCAAAATAGGATAAGAAATGGCCAAGTTCTTTCCTAATTTACCATATGCCAGAACTTTATCAAGTGCATGCTGAATTTCATCAAAATCGAATAAGAAATGGCCAAGTTCCTTCCTAAATGGCCACATTCCAGAACTTTATCTAAAAACCATTTTAGAATCCCATTTCTATCGTCCATGCTGAATTTCATCAAAATCGAATAAGAAATGGCCAAATTCTTTGTAATTGGCCATATTCCAAACCCTTATCTAGAAATCATTTTAGAATCCCCTTTCCAAAATCGGATAAGCAATGGCCAAGTTCCTTCCAAATTTACCATATTCCAGAACTTTATCTAGAAATCATTTTAGAATCCCATTTCCAAAATCGGATAATAAATGGCCAAGTTGCTTCCTAATTTACCATATTCCAGAATTTTATCTAAAATTCATTTTAGAATTCCATTTCCATCGTGCATGCTGAATTTCATCTAAATCGAATAAGAAATGGGCCAAGTTCCTTCCTAAATGGCCATATTCCAGAACTTTATCTAAAAACCATTTTAGAATCCCATTTCCATCGTGCATGCTGAATTTTATCAAAATCGGTTAAGATATATACATAGAAATAAAGTTTTGCTCGATACGTTGCGCATTCATTTCTTGACCTTAAGGCTTGTCTCTTATTTCGCCTTTCGTGTAATAGTTTCCCCTTAAGTGTAACCAAAAATTTCAAACAGTAGGCGAATTACGATATAAACTCAAGACGCAGTATGTGTGCATTTTATTATACACTATAGTGTTTTAGTGGTTTTCTATATTAAAATTGTTTAAGCAAGCAGTAAATGTACTAAATGCTACTTTGATTTTGGTTACACATTTCATTTCAAAAATTTCAGTTTACAAACATCATTTTCACTACTGTAATATTCTTGGTTGCATGCACAACTCAGATTGATTTGTTTCTTCATTCAAACAGCGAATATAAATTTGTGTATGTGGTAGTGTGATGTTTGCAAATGTAAACGAAAAATGTGTGTTGCCTAAAAATTGCTGTCAATTATCTAAATTAAAAAATTTTAAAGAAATTGGACAAAGAGGTTGGTTGCCAATCTCTAATTTTATATTAAAAAATCTGATTTCAAAGACCAGCCTCTATCTAAAACAACATTTTGCATTTTCGTGCACCACCTGAATTTTCGTTCTTTTTTATGCAGAAGTTTAGATTTATTTTAGAAAGGCTCTAGTTTGGTATACGACACATTAAATTCTAGTTTGCTGTAATTCGTAAAAGTATTTTAATTACTCAATGTAATGAAATTTGACGTTTGCAATATCCAATGTCTATGAGCTGACTTTTTTTTTACTTTTTGAGGGTCTATGAACATTTTTATATACTAGAACCAGTTGCAGATGAAGACCTCTAATTTAAGCATTTTTCTTGGTAATTAACCTTGGGAATCCCAAATTTTGTGCTACAATGGTGATAGGGAGCACTTGCTTTAAAAATGCATAAAGCACAAACCACATATCCTTGTACCAAACGACAGCGCCAATTTATTCAAACATAATTTATTAACAAACAGCAATATTAATTTAAATTTTTAATTAAAACAAAACAAAAACTCTGTCATTTTTATTTATTTTTAATTGGTCGATTATTTTACACAATATGTAATTGTGAACAAGTAGATTTTGTTCCATTTCTGTCTATAATTGATTGCTTGTTGTGGTTTAGTTTTGAAACTTATTTTTTTCAGTTTTTTGTGTGTGCGCACGCTCTATTCATGCTAATAGAAAAACAAGATTTGCAATAAAAAAAAATTAAAAATGGTAATTGTAAATTTTTATTGGAGGAATTCGTCAGTGGGAAAAATGGGTGGAAATTATATACGTAATGTATACAGAAAATTTAACCTTTTTCTCATGCCGTGATTAAATATAATTTTTGGACGAAATATTTTAAATGGCAAAAAATTTATAATTAAACAATAATAATCTTTAAACTTTAAATAAATAATTTACAAATTTGGGTTAATAAAACATTTTTGTCGAGAAATCTGTAAAACTTAAAAAAAAAAAAATGTTTAAGTGAGTCAGACACCCCAAATTAAGAAGGCGGTTTTTTTGGATTGTGATGCAACAATGCATAGCTACCTACATAGCGCACATTACGACACAATACTCGTTTAATGGACAACAACTCACAAATCTAATCAATATAAAACCATGTTGTAAATAAAACACATACACAACTGCAATACAGTGAAACAGGAAATATAAACCGCAAATTTTTTTTGCATGCTGTGCTCCAATCAAATGTCTGTAGAGCATAGAAATGTAGAATTAATAATTCTAAATATATTCGCGATAAAACTGTTAATTATAGAGGAGATCGTGCGCCAATTTATGTGTATTATGTATGTAAGCGCGCTATAAATGTAAAATAATAAATAAATGCGCGAATTGAAAAATTATACAATTTTTCATTTGGAAAATGCGGAATTGTTGATTACAATATACAAAATATACAAGCATTTAAAAAATAATTTACAATTTTAGATCGATGAAAATTTATTGTTATTGATATGCGAACTAAAATATAATATCTAGACCTCCCCTGCTGATTTTTAATTATTGTTTGCGTTGAAAGTTTTAAAAGAATTTCGTTTATTTATTGACCATTCGATTTGTTTATATTGTTAATTTGTGTAATTTTAGATCGTTTATTGAATTAATTGGTGTGCATTGGTGTGAAAACGTTGTTTTATCATGCACAAAATTTCTTTAGTTGCCACAACAAAATCTATTGTATTTAAACTTTTTCAAAAACACCGAAAACTTGTTTAGGAATAAAAACTTTTAACCTATCTCTAATATTTAAACAAGTTTTCGAAATTATACAAAACTTTTAACTTTAGAATTTTGCCTCGAAATTTTGAAAAACAAGAAACAAATTTAAATAAATTTTACATAAAAAAACCACTCTATGTTTTTACGGAAAGTTTTCTATCAATAAATTTTATAAAAATTATCTTAATTCATTAAATTATGAATCGAGGTTAAATTTAGTAGAAATCTAATTTTTTATCCCATCCAATTATATTTTTCAGTATGTATATACATGACTGTTAAATAAGAACTCTTTACAAAAATTTTACATTCAAATTTTAATCCCGTTGGGACAAATATTTTTACGGCATGCATTCGGCGGAGCTTTGTAAACATATACCGAGTCTTTCCAGCCCAATGGACACATTAAGACGAACAGTTCATAAGTACAACCTTGAGCTCGGATTCTCAAGGACCAAAATTATTGTTTCCTGATGGCTTATAACTTCCAGCAAGTTCTTGAAGACTGAATTCCCAATACCTTATAATACTCTCTTGTTATTCCTTTCTTATTCCTTTCTTTTGTGAGTGCCGGGTATCCTTGCATTTGGACGTAAAGACATACTAAGGAATACATTCCTAAATAAAATTTGGTCGTTTGGTCACTGAATGTTTAAACCTGCTCATTAAAGTTTTTCCAATTAGTATATGGTGAAAACTAATTCGCGTGAAAATTATCCTAAATCTGTCCTAAAAAAAACAATGATCGAGTTCACGCACAACTCGCAAAAGATTTATGAAAAACATTCATGTACTATGTGTATTTTGGATTTGGAAGCCAAACCTTACTGACATTACACGAGTATGAGCAAAGTGCAGTTCTGTTAAGTTATTCAGGTGAATAACACCCAAGCCAGCCATGTACCACTGGTTTAAGATTCCATATTTAGACTGTAGTGAATGGTCACGGCAAACACGCTGAATAAAGCAAAATGGCATCGCTTTGTCACTGATCAGTTTGAAATAAAAATAGACCACATATATACAGTATCTGTGCCAAACCCCTGTCTAAAACCATATTGAAGACAGTAAAAAAAATCTAAAGCGTTTAGATATTCAGTCAGGCGAGTTGCAATTAATTTTTCAAGTATTTTGTCAAACACAGACAAGACAGAAATTGGTCGGTAGTTACTAGCAGCTTTGCAGTCTCCTGATTTAAATATTGGTGCCACTTTTGCAATCTTCAAACAATCAGGATAAATGCCGGTTTCAAACACTACATTGAATAAATCCGTCAATATTTGAGAAAATTATGCTGGGTTACGTTTTATAACAGTATTTTGAATAATATCATACCCACCACCCCCTTATTATTGTCTAAATTATTAATTATATTATATGTTTCCGTAACGGAGATTGGGCGCAAAAAAAAATGAATTCGAGCTGTTATTGTGCAGATTGTATAATTCAGTGTTACCATTACTTGTAGAAGTATAAACAAAAAGTCAATAACTACAAGTGATATGACGTAACCAAAAAAAATTAAAATTTGGTATTCCGCCCCACCGTTGAGAAATGTGGTATACATCATTCGATTTACGACACTTCAGGCTATATTCAGGCCTATTATTGGTTTGAACAATAAATTACTCAAACGAGCAAAAGCGATATGACGTAACCAAAAAAAATTAAAATTTGGTATTCCGCCCCACCGTTGAGAAATGTGGTATACATCATTCGGTTCACGACACTTCAGGCTATAGTCAGGCCTATTATTGGTTTGAACCATAAATTACCCAAACGAGCAAAAGCGATATGACTTAACAAAAAAAAATTAAAATTTGGTATTCCGCCCCACCGTTGAGAAATGTGGTATATATCATTCGATTCACGACACTTCAGGCTATTATTCCCCACTAATGGCATCTTGCAACAATCACTGTGATATTGGTATTATTGGTTTGAACAATAAGTTACTCAAACGACCAAAAGTGATATGACGTAACCAAAAAAAATTAAAATTTGGTACTCCGCCCCACCGGTGAGAAATGTGGAATACATCATTCGATTCACGACACTTCAGGCTATATTCAGGCCTATTATTGGTTTGAACAATAAATTACTCAAACGAGCAAAAGCGATATGACTTAACCAAAAAAAATTAAAATTTGGTATTCCGCCCCACCGTTGAGAAATGTGGTATACATCATTCGATTCACGACACTTCAGGCTATTATTCCCCACTAATGGCATCTTGCGACAATCCCTGTGATATTGGTATTATTGGTTTGAACAATAAATTACTCAAACGAGCAAAAGCGCTATGACTTAACCAAAAAAAATTAAAATTTGGTATTCTGCCCCCACCGTTGAGAAATGTGGTATATATCATTCGATTCACGACACTTCAGGATATTATTCCCGACTAATGGCGTCTTGAGACAATCCCTGTGATATTCGTATTATTGGTTTGAACAATAAATTACTCAAACGAGCAAAAGTGATATGACGTAACCAAAAAAAATTAAAATTTGGTATTCCGCCCCACCGATGAGAAATGTGGTATACATCATTCGATTCACGACACTTCAGGCTATTATTCCCCACTAATGGCATCTTGCGACAATCCCTGTGATATTCGCATTATTGGTTTGAACAATAAATTACTCAAACGAGCAAAAGTGATATGACGTAACCAAAAAAAATTAAAATTTGGTATTCCGCCCCACCGTTGAGAAATGTGGTATACATCATTCGATTCACGACACTTCAGGCTATTATTCCCCACTAATGGCATCTTGCGACAATCCTTGTGATATTGGTATTATTGGTTTGAACAATAAATTACTCAAACGAGCAACAGCGCTATGACGTAACCAAAAAAAAATTTAAATTTGGTATTCCGCCCCACCGTTGAGAAATATGGTATACCCCATTCGATTAACGACATTTCAAGCTATTATTCCCCACTAATGACATCTTGCGACAATCCCTGTGATATTGATAATTGGTTTGAACAATAAATTACAATAAGTTATTATGTTTGTATAACAAATCACCGAAATGTTTAACTATCACTATTACCATTAATTCGATAGAGCATATATATTTATTAACAATAGGTCAAATTAAAAAACTGGAATGGTCTGAAAAGCGCGCGAAATGGACTAGTGTCGATATTTCCAAGACAATCACAATTTACACCGCCGGCCCGCAAATATATCGATTGCTGCCAACAGTTAGTATACTTTAAAAAAATGGTGTGCTAAAATTGATGTGTACCCGGGAATATTGCAGTGCATGTTAAACTTAATGAAACAAGTCGATATGTCGGTTGTTGCCAAATATGTCTTTTTAGAAATTGGAAGCAGCCAATCTGCTATAAGTTTGACCAAAAAATAACACAAGCCATTTTCTTTGGAATTATAGAATCCATTAAAAGCTGTGGAGTTCATGGAGCAGCCACTGTCTGTGATTTAGGGTCCGTCCAACGATCACAAAAAAATTTAGTTCGCTGATGTACCACACCAGTGGAATTTTTCGTGCTAGGAATTTAGGAGAGCTGACATCAGAAAGTTGCCTGAAATATGGCGAATTTTAACGAATTTTTCTTATAAATAATAAATTCAGAAATCATAAAACAGATGCTTAAGTAAAACGAAATGTTTTATAGGTTAAAGTAGGAATCATTTTATGCCAAATGTTTCACTTATTCGAAAAAGTGTAAAGACTGCGCCATCGAACAATCTAATATTATGAGGAATATACGTATAAGAGATTTTCCGAGTAAAATAATCTATACCAGAGATTGCCACTAGACTTAAGCTATCCGAAAAATATTTTAGTTTTGGAAAAAGTAGAGGAGTGGAGGGTGTTTAGGACAACAATCTTTCATGAGATCAAATATCACTTCCCAGGATTTTCCCAAAAAAATTCGGATAACCACTTTTACTATCTCATCAAACTTTTTTGTCCTAAACACCCTAATCCCCAATTTTTTCTTAAACTGTTATTATCGGATAGCTGAGATGGCATACCAATGTCCTTATGCTTTAATCAAATTCATTATAAAGGGACTTTCTGCTTTTATACTAACACAGTTACGCACATTTGGTTGTTGTTGCTTTTTAGGACAGATTTATGACCAAATTCACCCTCGTAAAAAATACGTGAAATCATAAATTCGTTATATGGGACCGGAAATCATGTTTTAATTTTATGATTTTTATGTTTTGAATGGGAGGTAAAAATTGTTTTCATATTTTTAAAGCTACAGTGCGTTAAACATTTAAAAATTGTACATATTGCTATAGAGACATTATAAAATAATTATAAAAGTAGCAACTTCCTTCATTTCTTCCTTTCCAAAAACCCGCCTAAACGTTTTTTTCCTTTTATTGGTAACAACAAAAGTTATTGACAAAAAATATTTTATTACAAAATAAAGAAAAAATTTAAACGTTTCTTTAATTTCAGAGGTAAAATTTATATTTATAAGCATACCTTTGAAAAGCTAGTTAGCTCCATATCTCAGCAAAATGTTTATGTGTTATTTAGAAAAGTATATGAGCTCATCTCTTTCCTCGCATTTAATTAAAATATGTGGATGATGATCTCGGTAAGAGACAATTAAATTTACCTGTGATGAAGAAACGTCTGGCCATTTACCATTCTTGGACATTAATGCAATAAGGTTTGGAAGAGATCTTGAATTTGGAATATTTCGTAGGCCTACGGACTCACAACACAATGGTTCACACAAAATGGTAACATTTCGTTCCTTGGCATCCGACTATACACCATCCCCATGTCCAGTAAACACCATTCATTCTACCCGGCTATTACGAACCAATTATGTAATTTGCTTAAAAAATTCAATGTCGATTTGGTTACAAAAAGCTTGAATTTAGAAGCACAAGTGAATTAAAGAATTTAACAAACATAATTCCTTGCAGAATATTTACCGAATATGTAACAACTGACAGATACAGTATTAAAATAAATATGTGAATAACAAAATTTATTAGTTTTAAGAAACGTGTGCTGTCAAAATTTTGATGTATCCTGAAATATCCTTTAGTTGGCGCATTAATTTTTGCTCCATTAAGGAACACCTGAATTGAACGAAAAGTTCTTAAACATTTGCTGGTCAGTAATATGCCCTTTCTGTATACCGCGTTCTTACTTAAAGTTGAAACTGACTCGCTGGTTCTCCCATAAGTCATAGGAGGCGTCCAGCGAAAAATGGACGTCACTAAAGAAATTTAACGAAGCTTCGTTAAATTAGATCTGTCACTTGAGAAAAATTAAGAATGCGTGATTTTGCATCCCAACGTAAGAAATAAATATTAAAACCAAAAAAGTTCTTGGTGTGGTGGGTACGAATTTTTTTATTTCATGGGATTTTATTTATATCATGTGTTCAATTGAGTAGCCATGTGCAACTGCAGGTTGGAAGCAGAGGAAAGAGGAAAAATAGGAAAATCGTGTGTTCCTCCGTGAATAAGTTCCAGGCAACAAAACACAAATTAAAGAATTTAATCAAGGAGACAGGATATGCAGGTTTCTCGGATAGAGAAAAACAGGGTCGGGAATTTCTTCGGAAACAATTAGCTAAGTGGAGAATTCTACAAAAGTACGGATATCAACCGACAGTTTTATGGAACAAATGATTGCATAAGCATTCATGATGCTAATGGAGAGCGGATTCAAAACAAAACCTACTTTTTATATATTATGTACTCCTTATTTGAGGCATATCACAATTTTTTAGGAAAGAATCCAACTCAAAAGATTAGATTCTTGGAAAGGCTGGGACATATAATGAATGTGTGTGTATAACTCATCAAAACAACAATTTGTTATGTTCAGATATTACAAAAATATTATGATGTGATCCTGTTATTAAGAATAAGAGACAGAGAGAGAGAGAGACAGAGAGAGAGAGACAGAGAGAGAGAAACAGACAGAGAGAGACAGAGCGAGAGAGACCGACAGAGAGAGAGACAGAGATAGAGACAAAGATAGAGAGACATAGAGACAGAGAGAGAGCAAGAGAGAGACAGAGAGAGATGTTAAATAAAAATATATCCAGTGAAAATTTGACGGGCTGCTGTAAAGATTTTGAACAAGTCATCATTGAGTACTCGTAGGTTTGACATATCGTATATTTGGGAAGTCAAATTTTGTGTAGTACGTCACTATTTTGGTTTGATAGATGGTACGATTAATCTATTCTCTATTCTCAACCTGCTTTAGCATCAAAGAGGTCACTCTCTATTTCAAATTCTATTGCAATTTAAAAAGTCAGCTATTTTTGAAAATATTAATCTGAAATCAAGCTAAACCAATTTCGATTAAATATATATTTACCAGGTAAATTACTGTACAATCACTAAATATGGTAAAAAGAAAGTGATAAGAACGAAATATAAAGTGGTTAGTAATTTTTGATTTTGGTCGATCTAGAACACAGATAGCAGCTAAATACTTATTAGCGCACCATAATGTGTTAAATAATTATCGCGACCCAAAAAAATTAAAACGTAAACATAAGTACTGTGCTGTCAAATATGATGTATGTTGTTTTGTTTATTATCGTAAGTCAATGAATTTGTCAAAATACATGCGCATTTATATTTTTTTTAGGTCTATATCTGGTAACAATCTGTGTGTTTATATTTGTCGATTAATCATTCGCCGATCTAGACACATTTTCCTGTTGCGACTGGTTTATGAATTATGATCGCGCACTTTTACAAAGATACTAATTAATCATTTTCTTACAAAGACTGAGTCACTGTCTCAATATGTTCTTCAACACACTACTATATACATACAACATAAACTCTTGTTTGTGGTTTTTGGGTGCAATTGAATTCATATGATCAAGACATTTTCGTATTTTTCGTTTTGTTTTTCCTTTGACATCAATTTAAATCAATTCAATAAGAAATTTACTTGAACACATGTGATTGCCATTGATTCTTTTGAAATTCTCATCGTGTCGTCGCTTCACTTTAAACGTTAGCAGCATCATCTTAATAAAACTAAATGAAAACAAGATGTTTTGTATTATTTATTATTATTAAAGAAATGTGATGATCTTATTGTGGTGACGATTTTAAATCTTTATTGAATCACAACAGTACTCGGTAAAGTTGTTGTGTTGGCATTTATGACCGTAAATTGATTTAATTGGATACAAATGGGTGACATTTTTAATTTTAATCTGTCGTTTCCAATATAAATATACGTTATGGCAAAAAATGTTTATTGGCCAAATTAGTTTTGTGATCGGTTTAATTAAATTATTTGGTTTGTTTAAATTTTCTATTTTTTTACTCAAAATTATGTTTTATGGAAAATTACTCAAAATTTTATGAAAAATAAGTCCAGAAAGAATTGTGAGGCCGTCGATTTCTCAAAAATTAAAATCTTGAAAAATAGAAGGCCCTTTTTTGCCATCCTTGCGAACCAAAGACCAATGCTAAGCGGTTTTTGTTTTATATTTTAGTGTAAGGATAATTCAAAAAGTACAGTTTATTGAAAAATGTTCAAATTCGGGAGCGGCAGCCCCCGTTCTCTGAGGTATAAAATATGTTATATTTGAACAATTCGCACTTTCTTGGAAATCATGTTTTAATTTTATGACTTTTATGTTTTGATTTAAAAAAAAACGTATGTAACATGATTTTTTGTTGTTTTACTCCCTGTGATTCACTCAACAGAAAAGACTCATCTTTATGATGAATTCATGGATTAACTGAAAAGTAAGTTTAAACAAATAGAGAACAATTGTTGTAAGATACAGCTGCTTATCTAGTCATAGAATAAATCTTGAAAGAGTTCATGTCCATCTTAAAAGACGAAGTATCAGGATAATGAGTTAAAAAAAAATTAGATTTTCCCAATTTTCTCTCCTTCGTCCTAAAAACTGTGTGCAACCAGACAGCAGCGGAACGCATACAAAACGTAAAATTAATTATTTATGCAGCCAAGAAGGACACTGTGAATCGTAATTTACCCAAAAGAGCATTTAACCGAAAACACAGCAACCTTTCAGAAAAGTGTAAAACTGAGTTTATACCTGCCCTAGTTTACACAGCAGAGAGCTGCAAATCTGACATTTATGGATTTTTCATAATAGGTATTATCGAGGAAAAGTTCTGTAATCGTTAAATCGCCCACAATAATACCATGGTCAATGTTGGAAGATTGAAATTGTGCATTTTTCACTTAGGCCACACAATTGTTGTCAACGGAAGAAGAGCTTTGGCGCAAAAATTGTTATTTTCTTCGTTTGACGGATATTTTTCTATGTGTTGTACTGTGAAAATCTTTCATTAAGTATTAGTACCACCAATATCATCTGATGGTTCCTATCTTGGCTTGTGTCAAAGCATTTCTATTCACATCACAATATTGAAATCAATTAAACCATCTGTAATAAATTTTCAATAAATTATGAAAAACTTTATCAAATTCTTAAAATTTCTCAGATTTATAAAACACCGAATTTTACGTTCCCTAAAATCTTCTTTCAAATTTACTAAAATTATCTTGTGTTTTGAAAGTTTATCACGCATCGTATTCATCAATCAAAATTATTTAAAATAATCTCAAATTTTCAAAAATAACAAATTCTCATTGTTTACTGAATTTCATCTTTCTCTAAAACAATTTGGTGATTATTTGAAATAGAAATTTTCTAAATTTGAAAAAATTTCAAAATTTTGAATTTCCAAACAAAAATCGGTTTTTAAATTCCAGAATTTTTATAATTTAAAAATTGAATTCTGAAATTCTTGGTATGCTCAACATTTGATTAGATACTCATATTTCGTTAGTAAAATTTGTTACTTCAAATTCTCTACAATTTTTTCGTCAGGCTTAAATTTTTTGAACGAAATGATAACTTCGAGGAGGTATTCTTTTTATTATTTAGGGTTCTGAACTCTACCCGGATTTCATATATCTTTCAACTCCTGAAAAAACCATTAAAAACTTAGGTGAGAAGTCAACTTTGCCCAGTTGGATCAAAATAAGAGCCCCTATATTTTGCCCCATTACCATCTTCCTAGTATGAAATTTTAGAGGCAACTTTCGCCATTTGGTTGTTCCCCTCCCTCCCAAGTGGTTTTTAATGAAATATGGTGAGAGGATATTTATTTGTTATTGAGGTTGCTGTCAATAATTTTTGAATGTTTATATTTACTATCGAATAACGGTGATTTAGAACATAAATTCCAATACATTTTAAATCAATCAAAAATCCAAACCTATTAAAATTTTAATTTATTACTTCAATTTTTTTTTTATAAATTTTAATTATTTCATTTGTATAGAGGAAAATTAAAATTTACACGCAAAGGTAATTAATATTTGAAACGTTTCTTTATATACGTATGTACATACCCCAAGACTATCACGATTATAAAAAAAATGTATAAGAAATCCATAAAAAATTGTAAAAATATTATGAAGAACGCGAAAAACATTAAATGTATAACTTTGTTTTGATTAAATAATGATTTATGCATGCATGACCAGAAGCTCTATAAAGGTAATATAATTAGAAAGGTTCTACGGTTATATATAAAATTTCTGAAGGACTACCTAGGCGTTACACAACTTTCTTTTTAGACATGGATCAGGTATAAAATGTATTAATTTATTAAGATTCTTATCTCATCAGTGATATAATAAATCACATTGTCATCGATGTTATCGTATGCGGTCTCCACTGTGTACTTACAAAATTTTATTTATTGTGAGCTCGCTAAATACAAAACTGGGTCTTGAAGCAAAAATTAATTATGATGGTTTTATTTGAATTTATAATTAAAATTTATAAATTGCAAAAAAGTGAAATTTGCTGTTCGATAATTTTTTTTTTCATATGATTAATGTCACATGAGATTAATTAATCATATACATAACAAGAGCAATATATTTTTACGTACCTATATGTACACGCATGGTTTAATCTATTTTTTGCTTCTGGACATGTTATAGGTAGTTATATTCTACTTCATATAGAAATGTATTTTAATTAGATATATATACTTGTATGTGTGTACTTGCTTGAAGTGAAGTACGAGTTTGTATACGTGCGGTAATTCTAATATTTATTTGTCTGTTAATCTGATAAATGTGTACGCCTAGCGGCAGTTTTATACTGGGCAAATGATCAAACAACCGTTTTGAGAATTTTTTGTTCATTGCGAAAAATTGTTGGAGGGGTGGCGATAGGAATAAGTAATAACTGGTAAAATCTTCGCTTAATACAACTACTAAGAACTTTCTGGCTTTTTCTCCCCTTTTAAGGAATGTGAAAATAACAACAGAAAAATTAATGCATGGCTTCAAATTTCGCAAATTTTTACATAACATAAATTCCGGTTTCCTGATGCTTAGTACAAGAATAAGGTTATTTGATATATTTCATAGTTTTGTAGAATTTTCAAGCCACTTTAGGTTGGGCAGTTCGTTTAATCAGAAAAGCGAAAAAATCTAACCGAAATGGTTATAACCTTCTAAAATATCTGGAAAATTCTAGAAAACTCTCAAATATATCGAATTGTCCATTGCTTTGGAATATCATACCACAACACAAACCAAAGGAACTCAGACAAACAAGCGTCAATTATCGAATAACCAAGAAAATATTGAACTAACCGGAAATAGAACCTAAATAAACAAAATTCACGATTCAGTATCTTATCTGTAAGTCTATAATATTAAGCAATTCAAAACTAAGCCCAAAGCACTGCCTTACAAAATTCGAATAATTTCAATCGAAAATCTCGAAAAATCTCGAATAACCCCGAAAATGTCGGAAACTCTAAGGAATTTCGAGAAAAGTCGAATAAACTCGATTAAACTATGAATGACCTAGAAAATATTGAATTAACCCGAAATAACGAAAATTTCCAATAATTTCGAAAAATCTCAAAAAAATTTCAAAATCAACAAAATTTAGGATTTAGTCTGTATCTATATCTATAAGTCTGTAATATCACGCATTTCAAAATTAAACGCAAAATTACTTAATGCCTTACGAGATTCGAATAATATCGATCGAAAATCACGAATAGTCGAAACCACTAAGGAATATCGAGAAAACTCGATTAAACTGGTTTGAAACACCATGTAAACACCAAATCAAAGGAACTCAATCACGTATGCGTTAATCATCAAATAACCTAGGAAATATTAAGTTAACTCGCAATTACGAAATTTTTCAAAAATTTCGACAAATCTCGAAAAAATTTCAAAATCAACAAAATTTACGATTCAGTATCACATCTGCAATATTACGCAATTCTAAACTAAATGCAAAATTACTTAACACTTTTTTAAAATTCGAATAATTTCGATTGAAAATCTCGAAACATTTAGAAAAATTTCGAAAATATCGAAAATCTTAAGGAATTTTGAGAAAAAAGTCCTTGCGATGAACTCTATTAAATTGGTATGAAACATCATGTAATACAAACCAAAGGAAGTCAATCATATACGCTTTAATCATCTTTTAACCTAGAAAATTCAAAGCTAAGCACAAAACATTGCCTTACAAAATTCGAATCATCGATCGTGAACCTCGAATAATCTCGAAAATATCGAAAGCTCCAAGGAATTTCGAGAAAATGAGAATAAACCCGATTAAACTAGTCGGGAAAACACTTAATACATACCAAAGGAATTCAATCATATACGTGTTAATCAACTAATCTAAAAAATATTAAATTAACTCGAAAATTGAAAATATAGAAAAATCTTCAAAATTAAATAAATTTACGATTCAGTGTCATATCCGCTAATCTGTAATATCAAGCGCAAAGCATTGCTAAACACAATTCGAAAATCATTGATCGAAAATCTCGACAAAACTCGAATAGTCTCGAAAATATCGAAAGCTTTAAGGAACTACAAGAAAATTCGACCAAATGAAAGAAAGTCAATCGTACACGCGTTAATTACCTAATAACCTGAAAATATTGATTTATCTCGAACATCGAAAATTTTGAAAAATCCGAAAAATCTTCAAAATCAATAAAATGAAGATCCATATCTGTAAGTTCGTAATATCAAGCAATTCAAAACTAAGCACAAATCATTGTCTTACAAAATTCGATCTTCGATCGCAAATCTCTAAAATCCTAAATAGTCTCGAAAATATCGAAAGCTCCAAGGAATTTCGAGAAAATTCGAATAAACTCGATTAAACTGTCCTGGAACATCATATAATATAAACCAAAGGACCTCAATCATTAACACCCTTTTTCATCTAATTACCTAGTAAATATTGAATTAACCCGAAATATCGAAAAATCTCGAAGACCAGAAAATTTACAATTTAGAATCACTAAATATCATGCCAATCAAAGCTAAGCGCACAAAAACCCTTACAAAATTCGTGTCGAAAATCTTGAAAAATCTCGAAAATGTCAGAAAACCTAAGGAATTTCGATAAAAGTCGAATAATTTCGATTAACCTCGAAAAAGATTAATAAACTCGATTGATCTCTATCGGAAAATTAAGAAAATTCGAGAAAACGTCCACAAACATGCAAATCTCTGATAAAAATTCTGAAAACCCATGAAAATTCCAAAATCCGACTTCGAACAGGCCCCGAAATTGTTCAATAATATCGAGGCTCTTCGATTGTTCGGCAATGTCTATGTTAGACATGTTCTTAAACATGTGTCGAGTATGTTCTCGAATAATCTAGAAAATCTCAAATAACCTCCAGACAAACAATTTCAATAATTTTGAAGTCGAATAAGAACCACTCCGAACTCAATTCCATGCAAAAACAGCTTACAAAATCGAAAGAATACCCCTAGTTGGGAATGACTGTTATAAACTTATTTATAATTGCAAAAGCTTCCATTTTACGAATGCTGATCATTGGTGAAAATAAAGACTACAACGAGGAGTTGAAATTAATTCTGGGAATGTTCTAAGAAACTTCTATAGAGATGATCCTGTGTTCGAAAGCTTCAAACGTAAAATTATACTCTTTGATGGCCAAATGGGCATAAAACTAAATAAAATAAGCATCACTACAAAAACAATTTGAAATTTTCAAAAATAAAGCGGTTCTAACGGTTCAAGCAGTAAATTTAGAAGAGGAGATATAATTAGAGAAGATATCCGTAATGGAGCTGTAGAGACGACAACCAAATTTTAGGAAGTATAAATCATGTAACATAAACCAAAGGAACTCAATCATTTACTTACATAAAATCTAATCATAGAAATATCGGAAATTTCGTCAAATCACGAAAAATTTCAAAATCAACAAAATGTACGATCCGGTATCATATCTATGTATAAGTCCGCAGGATCAAGCAATTTAAAACTAAGCGCAAAGCATTACCTTACAAAATACGAACATCTTCGATCGAAAATCTTGAAAATCTCGAATAGTCTCGAAAATAACGAAAGCTCGAAGGAATTTCGAGAGAATTCGAATAAACTCGATTAAACTGGTCTGGAACATCCCATATATAATATAAACCAAAGGAACTCAATCAATAATGCATTAATCATCTGATAACCTACCATAGCCATTAATCATCTAATAACCTATCATAGATCACCTCCAATAACATATCTGTAAGTCTGTAATATCACGGAAATCAAAACTAAGCGTACAACAATGCCTTACAAAATTCGAATAGAAAATCTCGAAAATATCGGAAACCTACGGAATTACGAAAAAAAAGTCGAATAATTTCGATTAACCTTGAAAAAGATTAATAAACTCGATTGATCTCTATCGGAAAATTAAGAAAATTCGAGAAAATGTCCAAAAACATGCAAGTCTGTGATAAAAATTCAGAAAACCCGTGAAAATTTCGAAAAATTTCAAGACAACACAAAAGCCGACTTCGAACAGGCCCCAAAATCTTTCAATAATATCGACCCTCTTCGATTGTTCGGCAATGTCTGACATACTCGAATAATCTCGAAAATCTCAAATAACCTCCAAACAAACAATTTCAATAATTTTGTTCGAAAGCTTCAAACGTAACATTACGCACACATCGATGGGCAATTTTGCATCAAACTAAAAATTTCACATTTTCTAACTGTTAACCGTTAAAGTTAGAAGAGAAGCTTTATTTGGGGTAGATATCCGTAATGGAGCTGTAATGGGGAGACGACAACCAAATTTTAGGTAGTATAAATCATGTTATATAAACCAAAGTAACTCATATACATATGTACAAATGTACGTGTTAATCATAGAAATATCGAAAATTTCGTCAAATCACGAAAGATGTCAAAATCAACAAAATTTACGATTCAATATCATGTACATAAGTCCGCAATATCAAGCAATTCAAAACTAAGCGCAAAGCATTACCTTACAAAATATATTCGATCGAAAATCTTGAAAATCTCGAATAGTCTCGAAAATATCAAAAGCTCCAAGAAATTTCGATAAAATTCGAATAAAGTCGATTAAACTAGTCTAGAACATTCCATATATAATATAAATCAAAGGAACTCAATCATTAATGCGTTAATCATCTAATAACCTACCAAATATTACCCCGAAATATCGAAAACTTCAAAATCAAGAAAATTTACAATTTGGTAGCATATCTGTAAGTCCGTAATATCACCTAAAACCTACAGAATTTCGAAGAAAAAGACGAATATTTTCGATTAACCTCGAAAAAGACAAATACTTTGTCTAATTCAAATAGGTCCCAATAATATCGAACTTCTTCGATTGTTCGGCAATATCTAACATTCTCGAAAAATCTCGAAAGTCTCAAAAACCCTGCCAAACAATTTCAATAATCTCGAAAGATTCTGAAAATAATAAAGTAAAAACCACTCGGACAAATTATAACATTAAAACAAAAAATTGGGATCAATGGACATCTTTAAAATTGAAAGAATCACTTCGAGTACTAATGGTTTTTAGTTATAATTGCAAAAACTTTCATTTAAAGGAAGAAGTTGAATTCAAGATTAAAATTAATTCAAAACAAACCATAAAACGTCTTAGAATGATTTTTGAAAGATTTGAACTGTCCTCCGAAAAAACATTAAGCAATTTTATAGTTAAATTAATAAAGTTTTGATGTAATAAAATGGTGGTGATCGTGAATATTCATGTTAAAACAAATTTAAGTGTATAGCACATGTTGAAGTGATTGTAATTCTAATGGGAGTTGGAATCATTACCATATGTTTATAATTTTTATATGGGGTTTTAAATTACAGCTAGTTACTTTGACATGATTAATAAACTCTTACGGTTTCAACAGGCGACCTGAACGCATCCAACGACTTTAATATCTCGGATTTTGGTCGTAAAATGTGACTTGAGAATGGGAATTTTTATCTGCATCTAAATGTAAAACAATAAATTTTATATGTAATTGTTTGGTTGTAATAAATTTTTAATACTCTTACATCTCTCAAGTCTAATATTACGACCAAAATCCTAGCTTTAGAGACTTTATTGAAGAAACAGAATGTGAATAGGGTATCCAACCGGTTAACCAGTAATTTTTCTCCAAAATGTTAGAGAGATCAAGGGTTAGACTTAATACGATAAGCCAGACATTAACCATAAACAATTTATATCTTTCATTAGTTTTTAATCGCAATTTTTATTAATTTTGGATTCAATTTATGTACGTACTTATGAAGCAAAAAATTAAATAAAAGTAAAATAAATTCATGGATCGATGGATGGAAAAATAAATTCAACTTTCCGTGTTATTGAAAATATACAGCAGATACATAACTCTTCGGATAATATATCAGGTTCTTGTTTACCTACATGATTCCACCGTATAAAACCATTCATTATAATTTACCATTCAATCTTAACCAGAGATATTTTATCGCACAATGTATAAATAATGGATATGTAGAATTGTAACAAAGTTGCGCGCGCCACTAGAGTGCCATGCATCAATCAAATCAATGTACGATTTCATATAAATAATTGTAAATTAAAATTTGGGTCATGAACGGACGGACGGACGGAATTGTATTTACATTTATGTATGATTGTGGTTTTTTGATTTGTTTCGAGTGCAATTTTTTTTTTTTTTGTTAACTTGAGATAAAACTTTTTATTTCTTTTTTTATTATTATCGAAGTTTTTTTTTTTTTTTTTTTTTTTTTTAATTTGGTCACACGATTTTGTTTTTCATTTTGTATGCATTTCGCGCAAAAATTATGCTTTAAATTGCGTGCACAAGTTGACAAAATTATGGTAAATACAAGTAATTTGTTAATTTTGATTTCATGATTAATTGTTATATGCTGCGTGTGTAGTATTTGTCGGAAGTGTATAATTGCTGTTAAATAAGTTCCGATATGGAAAACTAAATTTATGCACAAGGTTGAGAAAGCTCGCATGTATTTTAATGGTACGATTTTAAACGAAGGCGACAAAAAGTACAAAATTTGTTTGTTATACCTTGGAATTATTCCAAATTTTCACCTCAGAAAAAAATCTACCCCAGAGTTTTTTTTGATACACCAATTTTAAGGTAGGATGGTGAGGATGAAAAACATTATTTCTAAGTATTACAATTGAAAAGGTGGGAATTTGCAGAATACTCTTATTTAGTTCTAATGGACTACTTTGTGTGAACGTAACCTCTACGAAACTGTTTTCTCGGTATTCTCAGTTTTTCAAATATTACTTCATGCCTCGCAACTGTCTTGCGGTCTAACGGCGAAATATTTCGTGTACCTTAACAAATGCAAATTTCGCCAACTTCATAGAATATTAAAAATTAATGACTTTTGAATATCACAAAAGCCGCCATTCTGTGAAGCTAGCACGAAAAGTTTGTATGTATAATGCAATGGCAAAACTTTTAGTACAAATAGACCAAAGACACCATTGTACTAAAAAGTTAGTACTAAAAACGTATTAAGTGATTATTCAAAAATTATTGCTCTGTTCTACCTGAAATCTTCTGATTCTTGACCGAATGAACCATGTAATTCTATTTTAAATTTAAAATATTCGAAAAAATATTTAATTGGCTGAGAAAATTAAAAATTAATTTTTTCGGTTCTAAATAATTTTTTCGGACGAAAAAAATTAAAATACGATTATCTAGGACAATTAAATATATTTAAATTAAAAATTTATAAACGATTCTATTTTATTTTTTGTCCGTAATTAAATAAATTTAAAATTAAGAAGTAGAGAACTGAACTAATATGATTGAGGATTTTTCTGGAGGAAAATTTTCGAGCCAGACCCTTCCCTCACACCAGACATATATTAAGAAGCGTCCATGTTGGTACTTCCTTCCTAAACATACGAAATTTATAAATTTTTCTCAAGAGGTTAAAACTAAATTCATGTCAGACAAATGTAAGAAAAAAAAACGAGCGAACTTTATCCAATAATTAAACCATTTTTAGGACATATAGTTAACAATTACTGTTTGTTAATTATAGATTTTTTTTTTATGGAAAAGGGTTAAATTTCAGTTATTACGATAAGTTTTCGTTAAATTGTTTTATTATTAAATTTAGTTTAAGTGTTTGTTAGAATCATCAGTAACAAACAAAATCTGGTTTAAGTCTTCGATTAAAAGTGATGACATGAGAATATTTGAAAAATGTGTACACACCAGGGAAGGCCCAAAGTGTTTTTTCACATGAACTATCCGAATATTTTTGACATATTTTACCCCAGCTAACCTAACTTTCATAAAATATCCATTTTTTTTTTTAGTGAACGAAATTTTTACTTCACATTTAATTTTGTTATTTTAAACGTCAACATTACATTTTCGTTTTATTATTTTAATATTTTTTTGATTAATTTCAATGTTAAAATCGATAAAATCGATTCGCTGAAATTTTTGATTTTTTTAAGCCAGTAAAAGAAATAATTTTCAGTAGCCTTAAAAACTCCGAAAAAAACCAAAAACAAGTAGAGTTAAAGGACTGCAAAAGGGATAAAAACTACTAATGACAAGCTAGCTACAAAACGAGCACACCCAAAAGATGGTACATTTTTAACTGAAATGTTTAAAACGCTAAAAAATCTGACTTTTAGACAATTTTGTCTAAAATAGGTGAAAAACTCTCGAAAAGTGTCAAGAACTGTCGAGAACTGTCACAAACGAAAAGCGTAGATAACTGTCGGAAAATGTCAAAAAGTGTGCCTGAAGGTATTGCAAAGAACAGGAAATGAAATATTCTTAAAACTGTGAAACTGATCTAAAAGTAAATGAAAATCACATGTAAGAAAATGACGAAAACTGTGTCATAAATAACAGTTTACGACACTTACCCATTTGTGATTTTTAATTCAACTTTTTTTTTGGTTTTTTTTCCGAATTTTTCCAGAGATGAGTAAAATGCTAAAAAATCTGATTTTTCACAAATAGGTCAAAAACCTTAAATTATGTTCAAAAACTGTCTAAAAGTGTCAGAATCTATCGAAAAGTGTCAAAAACTGTAGGAAAGTGTTAAAAGCTGTGCAAGCGATATTGGGAAAAAGAGAAAACAAAATGTTCCTATTGTTTCGTGACCAAGTTTTTGAAATATACTGGTAAATTTCGAAAATGTTCAAACTGTTGAAACAGTTCTGAACATAAATGAAACTAAAATTTTAAATTTTTCAAATTTTTTCCGCTGCCAAAAAGTGTCGAAATCTGAGTCATAAATACTAGTTTTCGACACTACCCATCACTGAATCTTTCTGGTAACTAACTAACTGCTTGCGTTTTGCAAAATATTTCTGAAATCGATGTCAAAAATTCCTGCGAATTGAAAAATATAGGGGAGGGGGGAGGGATACTATATAAAATCGAAGTTCTCTAGGGTAAAATATGTCAAAAACATACGGATTTTTTACGTCAAAAAACCATCAGAGATCATTCTCAATATTAAAATTAACTGATCGTCAAATTATTGGAAACAAAAAGACAGAAACACTCGTTGGGAGGTAAAAATTTCTAATATCGGTCAGTTCTTTAGGAAATTGATGACTCCTGGTGTAAGCAAGAAGGCAAGAAGAAAATCATAGTTTTTCGGAAGTGATACACAAATATTGCTGAAATTATTAAGTTCAATCCGGATGATTCCTAAAATTTAAATATAGGAAATACATACGAGTACATATATACAATATCGATTGAAAGACGGTTTTACAACTTGCATTGGTTACAATGATGTTCGGTTAAACAAAAAGTCAAGTTAAAAGGTGAATCTTTGCATATGTACAAATTTTTGTTGGTTTTACACTGTAATTTTTCAGTTAAAATAAAACGAGTAAAAAAACGAATCAAGCCGAATGTAAAAAATAATAATGGTGAAAACGAACGAGTAGTTTTGCATTCTAGTGAGTATTGTTCATGTTTTTTTCTTGGTGTAGTGTAAAAATTTAAGTTTTTATTTAAATTAACTATTTACGAAATTTGACGAACAACTGACACAAATTTATAAATAAGGTAAATAATAGTACATATTTAGCCGAAAGTTATAAAATGTCGATAATGCAGATAGTGTCTTGGCTATCTCAGTCGAAAGTTACCAGCCGAAATGTTTCAGCCGAAATATATTTTAAATAAAATGAAAAATTAACAAAACATCCTAGAAACTGGTATTTTCATGAAGCGATTTTCCGGCTGAATATAGCCTCATTTTGGTTTGTCACTTATTACCATAGGAATTATACTTTAAGTTTCATCAGAAAAGCCAAACATAAAATGTAAAAAATTACACTGACTGGAAGTATTTTAATTAGTGCCTATAGTTAGCTAATTATCTTGGTTTGGCCAAAAGTATTGAGTACACAGCTGCTTGCACAGCTGCTGGCATACACACAGACTTACACAGCTGCTGGCAATAAAACATCTGGTGCAATAAAATTGGTCATTTTACCATTTCTGTATTTATTTATCAGTTCTCTACTTTCACTTATTGCAAACACATCCAGTGATCTAGTGCGCTTTTCGTGGTTTGTATTGTTAAATAAAGTGATATTGTCTTAATATGTCAAAAAAAAAAGAACTTAGTTCACAGCAACGTATGCAAATACAGCTTCTGCATGAGAGCAAGGGAAATCACAGGTAGAAATTTCTAAAACTGTGAAATGTTCACGCCGATCTGTGCAATATGCTATTGCGCGATTTTCCGCAACCGGATCACATAGTAACAGGCACAGAACCGGACGCAAACGCATCAACACAGACCGTGAGGACCGAAATCTAGTGAGTGAGTCAATGAAATTTAGAAAAAAAAAAATTCTTCAGACCGTAGAAAATAAAAAACCAACTTCTTCTCGAACCACTCGTAGAAAGCTTCAGGAAGCTGGTCTGAGAGGCTGTAAAGCCAGGAAGAAACCATGGCTCTCCGAAAACAACAAAATAGCTCGGTATAAATGGGCCCAAAAATACCAAAGTTTGACCGAAGAAGATTGGTCAAATATCGTTTGGTCAGATGAATCAAACTTTCAGGTAAGTTAGTCAATTTTATGCCCTATTAAAATTAAACAATCTGATTTTAAAATAAAGTTTATGGATACAAATATTTTAGTTTTTCGAAGTCTTTATATTTTTTCTTTATTTCAGATTTTTGGTACTCCTGGTGTGACGTTTGTGTGTCGCCGCGTCGGCGAAGAATTTAGCCCAGAGTGTGTGGTACCAACCGTAAAACACGGCGGAGGCAGCATAATGGTCTGGGGCTGCATGACTCTTTCTGGAGTTGGCGAAATGTTCGTGTGTGAGAACCACATGAACTCTTCAAAATATATAAACGTCCTTGAATCTGCGTTGCTACCCTCATTTTCAACACTTTTTGGTGAAACGAACATGGCTGGCGTTAAATTCCAGCAAGATAACGCGCCATGTCACAAAGCTGCTTAGCTGCTCGCACAATGGCATGGTTTCGAGAAAAGGCATTGAGCTTCTGGAGTGGCCTGCCCAGCCGCCAGACCTAAACCCCATAGAACATGTATGGGGTTTATTAAAAGGCAAAATCAGGTGCCACAAAATAAACACAAAAGAGGAGCTAGAATGCCGCCTGCGCCAAGAATGGAACGTTATACGTCCTGAAGAGTGTAAAAAACTTGTCAGCTTTATGCCGAAAAGAATTTCTGCCGTAATTATGGCAAAGGGTGGGCCTACAAAATATTGATTTTTTATGAATAAATAGTAATATTAATCTGAAAAAATGGTCTCAATTTATTTAAATTTGATACTCTCCAAAACAGTGTAAGATATCAAGGGGGCTCAATACTTTTGGCCTAGGCTGTATAAATTCAACCTTTAAAGTGTCATGTCTGGAAAGTATTTCAATTTTTTTAATATAACTCCCCACATGAAACTTGGCTTACTAATTTTTCTAGTGATAATTGTTGGCTAGGTACACTAATTGAAATACTTTCTAGACATGACACTTTACAGGTTGAATTTATACAGATTTTTAAATTTTATATGGGCTTTTCATTCAAACGAATTTTCCCGGGCTCCCCACATGAAACTTGCCCTGATAATTTTTCTAGAGATGATTGTTGGCTAGGCACTTTTATTGAACAACTTTCCAGACATGCCACTTTAATGGGTGAATTTATACAAATTTTTACGTTTTATGTTTGGCTTTTGTGATGAAACTTACAAGTATAATTCCTATGGTAATAAGTGACAAACCAAAATGAGGCTAAATATGAAGCATATAAAATATGTTTCGGCTGAAATATGTCGGCTGGTAACTTTCGGCTGAGATAGCCAAGACACTATATGCATTACCGACATTTTATAACTTTCTGCTGAAAACTTTCGTCTAACTGTAACAAGGTGGTAAATATTTGAATAAGTAAAATTTTAGTAAGTAGAATAGTTTTCATGTTTAGTGAGCATTATTTTAATAAATTAGCCACTATAACTATCAAAGTTAATTGTACGACACCGAAATTGTTTGTAGACTCAAGTATAATTATTTCAAAAAAAAATGTGAACCATATGAAGACTAAATTTTTTATTATTTAGATAGTTTGAAGCATTTCATTAAAAAGTAAGGTCTACATTTCATTTCCGAAGCAATTTACATGAATTAGAAATGCTAAGAATAATTAGAAAGTAGAATTCTGCGAAATGCTGAAGCATAAAATATTTCAAGAAAATTTTAGTGAATTACTATTGATATAGAATGTAGATAATAACAAGGTTTCAACTTATCCGACATTGAGCCGACATGGCCGGTTCATGAAATTCAGATTTTTTAATAAATTCCATTTCATTAACCGTTTGGGTTAGTTAAATTAAGCCTCATTATTCTCAGGTTCTGAACATTTTTCGTTCTTAAACAAATCACAGTACCACATGGAAAGTTTATATTCATGTGGAAATGATGTTGTTTGTACAGTATAAAAGCTCTCTTTCGTGATTGTGACTTTAGCTAAAAAATAGCAAATCAATATTTTAATCCTTCATTGAGGTTTAGTGACTAAAAACTAAGATTTTCTAACCTTTATGTGACAGGATGGGAGCAATCAAATCCAAATCCACCTTTGACCTTAAATTTTTTATTATGATTCAGTTTTCTTTCCGTCGTTATTTCGTTGTTCTTCTGTTATTTTTTGTTTCGTTAAATCTGAAGTCAATCAACTTGATACCTAAAGAACAATCTAACATTTTAAATTCTAGGCAAAATAGTTCTGCACATAAAAAGAAACGCATGTTCCAAAAAGGAGTTAGAAAAAAATCCAAAAGGCCTTACCAAATGTATTTTATATAGTCAGAATATCGATGGTCATTAATTCTGTGACATTACTCATCTTCGGATAAACTTAGAATTCTTCAATAATCTTGTAGAATAATCAAGAAATCAAATTTCGAATAACTTGCCACTATATCATGAGATGTGCCACACTTAACTCAACTCCAAGCTAAATTTGAGTAAAGCTTGAGAAATCGAATAAAATATCGCAAATCTTGCACATTTAGTAATTTCGATACTCAAAATATTACGAATATTCCTGAAAATCACAGAATTCTAGATTAACTTGATACTTATAAATCAACAGAGACTTCTAAAATTCAATTTAGTGAGATGCAACAACCATCAACATCCTCGGTGAGCATAATTAATCAGCAAGATCGAGAGAATGTCATTGAAGATGCAACCTTGGATAACATCGATCTGAAGTTAAGTAATAATTCATATAATAACAGAACAGAAATGAAATTTCGAGAAACCGATTGATTCAGTGTAAATTTTGCTCGCAGGCACATAATTTTGGAAAATGTCCAACTTACGGAAAGGTATGCTTAAATTGTGGTAAGCGTAATCACTTTGCATCCGCGTGTTATTTAAAGAATATCAAAGAATTAACAGTAAATCTCGGTGAACAGTTATATATTGATTCAATTGATAATAATGAGAAAAATGTAACCGCTTGGTTTGGAAAAGTCCGAATTCAAAATAATTTTGTTAATTTTTAGCTTGATACTGATGCACAAGCCAATATTTTACCTCATTTGTATTTCAAAAAACTTAAGAGTGTGGGTCTAAAGAAAAATTTTTTAAAGGTGAAAGTAATGGGTGAGTGCGAACTAGTGTGGGGGTGCCATTCGGAATAAAATCAGCTCCTGAGGTATTTCAAAAAATGAACCATAGAAATTTTGCAGATATAGAAAGGGGTTATTAGACGAATTACATCGAGCTAACAAAAGCGTTAGCCAGAACACTAATATTTTGGCCAGGAATCAATGAATGTATTGCAAATAAAGTTGCATCTTGTGAAATGTGTCAAAAATTTAGAAACGCAAACCAAAGGGATCAAATGATTCCTCACGACATTCCCCAACTTCCATTTAGTAAAATAGGAATGGATCTGTGTGAGTGTGTTGGTTTAAGTTTTCTAACAGCTGCCGAAATCATAAACAAATTAAAAGAAATATTCGCTGTGCATGGAATACCTAAAGAGATTGTCGCTGATAATATGCCTTTTAATTCGTATATTTTTCAAAATTTTGGAAAACAGTTAGACATAAAAATTACTACCACAAACCCATATTACCCGAAAGCAAACGGAATAGCTGAAAGGGCTGTGCCAACTGCCAAAAATATGTTTAAAAAAATGTAAGGAATCGAATCAGGAATTATGGTTGGCTCTTCTTGAATATAGAAACACCCCGATTTCTCAATTGGGGTTAGCGCCAAGTGAATTGATAATTGGTAGGAAAACTAGAACGTTAATTCCAGGAAAGGAATTTTTCTTTGTTCCACACTCTTTAACTTATTTGGTTAAAAAATTTGCATTAAAGTCGCAAAGAATGCGATCTTATTATAAACAAAATAAAATTATTCAGGAAGATATTTGGTTTCGAAATGGTAATCAATGGATTAAAGCTAAAATTAATAAAAGGCATGATACCCCGCGGTCATATTGGATCGAGTTGGATGACGGATGAATTGTGAGAAGAAACTCATATTGTTTAACACATGCAAAGTGATTATGTTCACCAATAAAAATAAAAAATTAGATTAAGAAATATTAAAGTAAAACCAACTCGAGATTTCATGTGATTCTGGAGATGATTGAGTTGCAATGCATTAAATATGTACCAATAGGAAATTCATATTGTATAAATGTTAGTGGAATTAACGGGTCCATAAAATAAGTTACGTCAATAATAAATAACGTTCAGCAATTGTAAGCGAGACATGAATAAAGCAAGACCTTATCACTGATCAGTATCAATTATAATTGTAATCATTGAAATATAAATAAAAGAATATAATAGATATTCATCTAAAAATCTAAAAATCTCAAAATCTCGGAGTTCGAGAATCTCATTTAACTTAATGCCACTTCGCTAAGTTCAACATCTAATTCAAAAAATCTATAAAATCTCGTATAAATCAATATATTGTCAAGGGTGTCTTAAATCGAACTGTACTATTTTGCGAGGCCACCATTTTGATTTTTGCTCATTTTCAGTTCATAAACGAACATTCAAGACATATCAAATATAATATGGAGCGCAAAATAATTTAGATATTCTAAAACGGTTAACGAAAATCGGCATTTAAAAAATTATCTGATTTATTGGGTGTTCGAAGGTGTAGCCTATAAACTGCCTTAAGATTTAAAAAAATGTTTAAAACCACCAAATTCGAAAATTAGGGCACCTGGTGGGCGATTACGAGACATACATAAAGCTTCACATTTATCGTACAAATACAAAAAATGTCGTTAAAAATGTGTAGAGATAAAGTAGAGATATCTGTAGTCCAATATGAAAACACAAATTTCGTTAGCGTTCTACAAAATAAAATTTTGCGGTGAAATTTTCATTTTCGATTTCACTTGTGTCATTTTTATATGTAAAATTTCATTTCACTTCAACTTCATATTCGGATGCTTAAGTCCAACTTGCATGCATGAAAATGTAAATCGACTACTAATCGAAGCTGTTTTTGGCCAATTTTAGCACGAATTTGGAACGTAAAGGCTGGAAAAATCTTCGTCGTCGGAATTTACCACGGATTATAAGTTCAATGACCTTAATCTGTAATTATGATTTATTTAAGTACAAATAAATTTGAAAACCTATACGAAAACATTTTTTTTTTTAATAATTTATTATTTTACCAACTTAATAATGAAGGACGACACAATCAAAATGTGCTAATCGGACTGACAACGTCACAGTCACAATGATGAAAATATTTCTGAACATTTTCTTTGATTAATTAAAATCATTGAAAGACTTCAGATATTCTTAAAAGTTAAGATTTTTGAAAATACTGATATTTCTAAAAATTGTTTAAGTTTTTAATTAATATCGCTTTAATGAATTGATTTCATTATTTATTTTTAAAAATAAATAAAATTTTTAAATTTGTTGATTTTTCAAAATTTGTTTACAACATAAAATGTTTAAAATTCCTATTATTTGAGTATCGAGTTTTCCCACTGCCACGAAGCAGACAAACTTGTTTGTGCGTCAGAACTAAACAGTTCAACGGAACAAAGGTTCTTACTAGTATCGTGGCCATAAATATTTAAAATATTTTATTATATAGTAGCAGTTAGCAAAGTAGTTTAAGCTATTAGTGATCGTAAAGATTTTTGTAATACATGATTTGACCTTGAAACAAGTTTTAGTGTTAACACTTTTATTGTACGTATTATTGTTACGAGCTTCAAATTTAAATATTCTGAAGTTCAGATTAAGCAACCATATTTCGGTGTCAACGCTCGACTTAAAATGTTAGAGAAACTCTTAATAAAAAATTAAAGTAATTTACATTTCGTTAGAACAGTCCTGAAACTGTCTAAGCATATTACGTTAATATTTGGAAATGTGAAATTGTACAAAGTTTGTATTACGAAATAAATTCAAAGAACTACTTCATTTCAAAATGTCGATCAAAAACAACATCCAAGTAAAAGTTAAGTTGATAAATATTTTTTTTTGTTTTTGTTTAAATATGTCATTAAAATGAAGTCGTAGATATATCATTTTATTAATAATTAATCAAAACTATTCAGGCCAATTTACACAAAATTACATCAAAACAACAACTACACATCCTATTAAATACAAAAAATTCTAAGAATTATGGAAAAAAAACGAAAGATAAATAAATACATAAATAAAAATAAAAAACATAAAAACAATCAACAGGTTGTTTTTTTTTATGTTTTGTTGTTATAAAATAAAAATAAATTCTTAAGTGTTTGTAATCCATTTTGTGTATTTCTTCGTGCGATCCGATTCGTCTGCGCGCATGTTGGAACTTGGAACAACATAATGATATTATATATTCGCGTATATATTGTAATAATTAGATTGATGTAGATAATTATACAATAAAAAAAAACTGTACACGTCATATCAGATCATTAAAATGTAATCAAAACATTCCATTTTAAGAGTTGTCTTTATCGACTACCAAGAGCACTCTATATCAACAACATAGGTAATAGCACTTTTCAATTGCCACAATTTATTATTATTAATATTGATAAGATATCAAATACACAAACATATACACACACAAATAAATAATTTCACCGCAATATTTAATATTATTTATTATGATTAATATTTTGGTTCAAATTAACACATTATTTAACAAAAATCACATGTTACTTTATTTTTAACATTTTAATTAACACATCTCATTACTAATCTTTATCCACTACCATCAAGTATGATGATCCAAATCATTAAAACCGTGTATGTACACACAAAACACATCACTCAACAAAAGAACTTTAAACGTACACACAAAAATAACATAAATAGATAAACGGAATCACTAAGCCGGTTTTATATTTACATATACCTCCAAAAAGCTCTTATATTACACCTTAAAAGCTTTAACAAAAAAAAATTTTTTTTAATACAAAAAAATTACCGTATAACGAACTTCTTATGTATAACTGCTTTGAGCGTACGAGGCGTACTAACTTACTAATCAATTTCAGTTCTGTAAAGTTTTTTTTTTTTTTTTTTACATTTTTTATTCTTGTTTCTTATTTTTTTGTATTTTTGTTTTGTTAAGATATTTAGTGAGTATATTGTTATATTACTATTATTAAAAAAAAAAAAAAAGAAATAGTTTTATTCAAATATATAAATCGTGGTGTCGTCACATTTTTTTATTGTGCTTATAAAATTTGAAAACAACTTCGCAAAATCGAGAGAACAAAAACAAAAAAAAAATCTTTTTATTATTGTACATATTTGGTTAATCTTTAAACCGCATTTCCGCGAGAATTTTTTTTTTTATTTGGTATATAAATAAATTCTAAAACACTGTGTGAGAAATACAAAAAATAAAACTTGACGACCAAGAATATTGAGACGCGTAATACAATAGAAAAATTTGCATATACACTTTGTGGTTACGCGTTTCAATCAAATATTTGTGTTTCCTGGATTTTAAACAAATTTCAAGATTCTGTACGAGAGTAAGTGCGGTGTTTTAAATTGTAGTTGTTTATTGGGAGCCCATCTTGTAGGACATAGATTTCCAGAACTCTAAAATTTTTAAATTTATAACTAAGTTCCAATTTTGTTAAAAATAGTGAATTTTTGTATCCTAGAAAATTTTCAATTAAGATTTGGGCTCCAAACTCTTTATCTTTATTCTCGATATAATTGCAAATCTTAAAGTTCTTGAAATTATTATTTTTTAAATCCTTTAAATACTTAAAATTTATAGAATTTGCCGAAATTTGCCAAATTCTAATTGATTTAAGTTCTCTAAATTCTTGAAATTCTCTAAACTCAATAGATTCTCTAAATTCTTTAATTTTTCAAATTTTTTAAATTATAAAAAAGAATAATTTAATTTGAGTTCTTTAATTTTTTTAAATTCTTGAAATTATTTGAAATATTAAATTTTTAATCCTAGAAAATTTTCAATCATGGTTTATGTAAATTATTTAAATTCTTGGTATTTTTGAAATAATTGAAACTTATAAAATTCGTGAAATTAAATTCTTTGAATTCTTTAAATAGAGAATTTAAAAGCTTTAAATATTTTTGATTCTTTGAATTCTCTAACCACTTAAATTTTTTAAATTCTTCAAAAAGTTTAAGCACTTTAAATTCTAAAATTATTAAACCTCTTGAAATTGGATTTTTTAAATTCTCTAAATTTTCTAATTTTTGAAGAATAAAAAATTGAATTCTTCAAACTTTTGCAATTCTTAATATTCCTGAATATAAATTCATTGAATTTTTAAATTCGTTGAATTCATTGAATTCTTTAAATTCTTCCAATTAACTTGTTCTGTAAACGGTTAAATATTTTAATTTAAAATGTTCAAAAATCTTAAATTTGAATTGTTAATTTCCACTTTTTTACACTCCTATCCCAATCTGTTGATTGCTAAATTCCGAATCTCTCAAATTATTTTAATTTTGCAATGGCCAAACTCGTTGAATTTTAAAATTCCAATAAGTTTAAGTTTAAATATTTATATTTTTGGTAGTTCTTTATTCTTAAATTTCGGCGTATCAAATTCTGAATAATTTAATATTTTCTGGTTTTCAGATTAGATAATTTCTTAAAAACATTAAAATAGAAATAGAGAATTCAACCAATATTGAAATTGTTTAATTATTGAAATCCTTTAATTTTTCTGTATGTCCCATTTTAAATACTTTCTATTCTCAAATTTTCAAAAACAAAATTTGAAACTGTTTAATTTTATAAATTATCTAAATTCTTTAAATTGTTTGAAATATTAAATTTTTTTTTTTCTAGAATGTTTTCAAGTTATGATTCATGTTTCTAATTGTTTACAAGTTTCACACTTAAATTCTTGGTATTCTTGAAATAATTAAAACTTCAAAAATTGTTGTTGAATTCCAGAAATTCTTTAGATTTGTCAACTCTTCGAATTCTTTAAGAATTTAAATATATCGAATTTTGTGAATTAATATTCTTGGAAATTAATTAATATTCTTGGAAATTAATTCGTTGAGTTTTTAAATTCGTTGAGTTCATTGAATTCTCTAAATTCTTTCATTTAATTTTTTTTGCTAATGTTTAATTATCAAAATTTAAAATGTTACACTCCTAATTTCAAACCAGAAAATTTGCCGATTATATCGCAAAACTATCAAATTATTTCAATTCCTCAATTTGAATTGTCAAACTATGTGAATTTTTAATAAGAAAAAAAGTTCAAATGAAAATTTTAAATAATTCAACGTTCCTTAATTTTAAATATCGTTATTTTCTTATTAAAGTATTTAACTAATTTATTTTCATTATTGAAATTCAATTAAAATTTAAATTCTTTCAATTGTTACTAGTTTCCTTTAAATTCCGTTGTTTCTTCGATTTTGCAAGAAAAAAATTTTTTATTTTCTTTTATGTTCTTTAATTGCCTTTCAAATACTTTTAATTTACTCTTTTTATTTTTAATTTATCTTTAAATTTTTAATATTATTTAGTTTTTAAATTTTTTAAATATTTGTTTAACCTTGAATTCCTTAACTTTTTATAATCTTTTAAAAATTTGAAATTCTGCAAAATTCCTTAATTTTTGGTTTGTTCCTTACAGTATGTAAATTAATTTAAATTTAAACCAAGTTAATATTTAAATAAACGTTTTACAATTTTTAATATTCTGAATCCCCTTTTATTTTAGAATTTGTTAATTAATTAAAGTTATTTTAATTGTATAAATAATTTGAACAATTTAAATAACTTCATTAACTAAGTGTAACTCATTTTCAATAAGTCGTTTACTTAAATAATATAAATCATTTAAATTAGTTGTTTATTTGAATTCGTATTTAAATATAATTTAAAATAATTGTTTAAGGATTAATTAAAGATTTTTTTTAATTTCAAAAATTTGTTTTTCTTTAAATATTTTAAGAATTTTAAGACAGGTTAAGAATTAACAGAATTTAAAAAATAAAGAACTCAAGAAAAAATTTACCAAGAATTTAAAGACATGGCGTAACAACTAAAGATCTAAGCAATTTAAAATCTTTAAAAATTTGATGAAATATTAAAAAATTTAAAACATTTAAATTTTTTTAGAATTTTAAGGTAAATTAAAAAAATATGAAGATTTAAAAAATATATAAATTAGGTTTGCAAATTCTTTAATTGGTTTTTAAATTCTTTAAATTTATTTAATTATTTACAATTCTAAATTTTTTTTTAAATTTAATTTAATTCACAATTATTTTAATTTCGTTAAATGTTTCAAACTTTTAAATTCAATAGTTTCTCAAATTCTTTGCCTTAATTTTTTTTTAAATTTTGGAAACTCTTTTAATTGATTTACCTAGCCTTTAAATTCTTTGGATTCGTCACTATTTCTCATATATTTTTCCTGTTCTTTACTGTTTTTTTTATAAATAAATCAAAAGTTTTTGGGCACGCTGTGTTGTGAATGAGCTTTAGCTCAAAATAGAGTATGCCCAAAATCTTAGTAAATTTCTATGTAAATGTAAATAAATTAATAATAATAATAAACTTAATAAAACTTAATAAGTCACTATCTTCAGATTTTCAAACAAAAATTAAATTATATAAATTATTTATTGCTTTTAGATTCAATAATTTCTTTAAATTGGTTTAAAACAAAATTTAAAAAATATATATTTTAAATATTTTTACATTAAAAAAGTTCGAGAATCTTTAATTGTTCTATTCATTACATTCTGTAATTTATCTTTACATTTTTAATAGTTTCAATTCCTTTAAATATTTTGATTTCCTTTAAAATACTACAAATTCTCTTATTTTTTTTAAACCTGGTTAACTTTAAATTTTTAATAATTTTTATATTTTACATTTTGTAATACTTTTAGACAGCTAAATTTTTTTAAAAATTTGAAATTTTGCAAAATTAACAAGTAATTTACCTACATAATATAAATCATTTAAATTAATTATTTTGTTAAATTTGTCTTTAAATGTAATATAAAAAAATTGTATAAAGAAGAAGAATTTATAAGGCAATTAAAATTTTATCAATAAGATTCTTTCGGCTTTTTATAGACAAAATATATTAAAAATGATGGCATTCACCACATTTTCGACTTGTTAATCAGAAAAAATGAAGAGGCCAATCATTTATAAATATATGTATCTACCAAAAAAAAGCAGAAATATCAAAATCCGCCCCGTAACGTAACCCGAAGTCAATACAAAGTGCTGCAAGTGCAAGAGCTTTCTCTATGGTAGTTTGGTTTCGTACTGACAAGCTCGTAGAAACAAAAAGTTCGGTCTACTCATCAGGTAGCTACGACCAAACTACAAAAATACAATTCCAACTTCATATATTACGTATGAGGCAAGAAAGCGTTGACATAGCGAATTATATAATTCACCAAAAATTAATTATTTAATTCGTAGCTACCTGATGAGTAGACCGAACTTTTTGTTTGTACGAGCTTGTCAGTACGAAAGCAAACTACCACAGAGAAAGCTCTTGCACTTGCAGCACTTTGTATTGACTTCGGGTTAAAGTACGGGGGGATTTTGATATTTCTACTTCATTTTTTCTGATTAACAAGTCGAAAATGTTGTGAATGCCATTATTTTTAATATATTTTGTCCATAAAAAGCCGAAAAAATCTTATAGATTTAATAAAGACAAACAGTCTCTTTCTAAAATTGTATAGATAAATTAAAGATTTTCTTTTATTTTCAAAAAGGTCCTTTTAAAAATTTAAGAATTTTAAGCAAAAATTAAGGAATAAACAGAATTTAGAGAATTTAAAAAGTAAACAATTCAAAAATAAATTTATAAAGCATTTAAATTCGTGTCAACTAAAAATTTAAAAAATTTGAAGTTACATAAATAACAGAAATTAAAGAATTTAACCAATTTATAACATGAAAAATTCGATGAAATATTTATTAAAAAATTTAAAGGATTAAAACTTTTTTAGAATTTTAAGGTAAATTAAAAAAAATTAAGAACGTTGCAAATTCTTTGATTTTGATTATAAATTCTTTAAATTTATTTAATTATTTTCGATTCTAAAATTTTTTTAAAAATTTAGTTGTTTAGACTTCCTAAAATCTTTTAATTCTTTCTTTAATTTCTTTTAAAAGTTGTTGATTTTTTAAGCGATTTTTTTAAATTTTTTCTTCGAATTCATTAAAGCCTTAAATGGCTGAAAACCCTTTTAATTGATTTAATTGATTTTTAAACTCTTTGAATTCTTTAGTTTCTTCAAACGTTCAAATATAAATTTAATTATAAAATTATTTATTGTTCTTCTAAATTCAATAGTGTTTTGAATTTTTTTTTTAATGAAATTTCGATTTAGCACGATAATTGTATCGAGCATCATTTCTTATTGCACTTTATACTAGTCTTAAAAAATACTCATACATATACAAAATGTTGTAATGGCAAAATTTTAGAAGACTTGCCTAAATTTTTCAAATTCTGTGATCTTACGGATTTAAACCTCTAAATAATATTGCATATGGTTGAACGAAGTTTTTCTTTATTTAAATTAAAATTGTCCAACAGGAGAATAAATAATTTAGACCCAACTATTTGAGAAGACATTTAGATTAATCAATCTGAACATTTAGTTGGAAGAAATTAAAATTAGTCAGATTGAATTTGGATATTAGTAAAACAGAATTGTTTTTAACAGAACTTTTTAGATCCTAAAAGATTATCGAAATTATTAAAATACCTGAAACTTTGAATTATTGAAATTAAATGTTTTTAACTTTTTAATTTTATATATTCTCTAAATTCCCTGATTCTAAATTTTTTAAAACTTTAAAATCTTTTAATAATTTCTGGAAATTATTGGAATTAGCGAAATTCCTGAAAAGTAATTCTTTAAATTCTCTAAATTTTTTTTAATTTTTTTTTTTAACTCTTTGATTTAATTAAATTTTTTGAATTCTTTAAATTCTATAAATTGTTCAAATTCTTCTAAATTTTTTTAAATTTTTGACCATACAAATTCTTTAATAAATTCCCTAAATTCTGAAACTGTCCAGAAATCTTTAAATTCTTTAATTTTTCTCCAAATTCCTTAATTGTTTGTTTGTTCCTTAAATTATTTAAATTAATAACGAATTAAATATTTAAATAAAAGTTTTACAAAATGTTTGGTTAATTACTTAAAATTATTTAAGCTGCTCAAATTATTTGAATAATTCCAGTAATTAAATAACAAGTATATTCGCTTTTAATTGATTGATTGATTGATTGATTACGATGTACGATCAAGCCATTAAGCAAGTCTCCCGTATTATAAATGTGAATACCACACCACTATACCCATGTTACACAACACGACACCATTCTTCATGAAGCCAAACCCCGTAAAGAAAGGCGCCACATCGATAACCCCATAAGTCTAAAGTTGTGATATCCGCCCCTGTCCAGGCCGCCGTCGTACACCTTTTTACATATAACAAGATCGAGGGATGGGAAAGGAATGTTAGCAACAAAGACTCAACCCGGTTCCAGACACCTAAGTAGTTGATAGTTAGTAAATTTGTTAGTAATATATTTTTTAGTAGTTTATAGACACAACAAGACAATACAATTTTTTTAAAGTTCATCTACTGCTCCAACAACCTGTACGAAGCAACCTGTAAAGAAGACACAATGACAACACAAATTTCCTGGTACCGCAAACTCTTTTTTCTGAAAAGCTGTAAACAACTATTATTATTCCCCTCCACCATTTTTTCCATCGGCGGTTGTGAGAGGGGGGCAAGATTTCGTTCCATCATCATGTTCCCATGCGGTCACCCACCCAAATTTGTACTAACTGTAGGTAGTGTTGCTTGACGTTGTTGTTGAAATCGTTGTGTCTCTGCTATTATATGGTGGTTTGCTTTGACATTGATACGAATGGGGAACCAATGTTTGGGCTTATACAACTTATTATTAAGGATATTGAAAAGTTTTATGTTAGTTCACAATTTGTTGAGAGATTATATTTTAGTACTCACTACTTTGCATATACGGTTGAATTGCAAAACACATTTTTTGTATATGACATAGATTCACTAAAATGTAATCACACTTCTTACATAAGTAAGGCTGCTAACGGTCAACATTTTATAATTTAGGACTATCAAGTTAATACATTAAATTATTTTAAATGTTACCGTAAAAATTAGATTAGTCATTTGAGACGAAGATGAATTACTATAATGGTGTTTACCGGAACAGAAACCAACAAAAGCAACAAATATGTACGCATTTAACCTAAACTTAAGACAGTAGAAACAAACACTATTTACCATTACTACAAATGACTTTTTATTGTGCAAGCAGAAAATCAGTTACTCTCGTACAAGGCTTTTATAACAAAATCATTGGTTGTGACAACTAATTTTCAGTAGACGCAACAAAATTTTGCAGTAATTCTGAACACAGGAACGATTTTCTAGTTCACACGATCGATTTTTCAGTTGGAAATACTAATATTAAGGTTAAAGAAACTTTTTATTAGTTAGCACAACCAAAAAGGGATTTATAACAATCATTAATCAATTTATATCATCCTCAAATTATTGGTATCGCAACAATATGATCTCATTTACTACAACTGCTTAATTCGGTAGGTAAAAAATTCGGTTGCCGCAAACAAAGTGTTCTCTCTGTGAATAAGCATTTCATTTTTAGCATTAAGATAAATTAATAAATTTTAGTCAGTTCTTATCTTAACTTCGTAAAGAAAACATTTACAAATTGTAAAATAAAATTGTTAATATAAATAAATCAATTTTTTTCATGACCTCACGTGTTCGAACTCATAATTCGGATACATTGAAACACGACTACTTGGAAAAAAGTGTCCATTCTCTTCGGTACAATGCACAGCTTTCTGGAATCTGCGTTCCGTGCGCTTTTCTCAAAGCGGTAATTTAATTAGATAGTTACGCTAATCAAATAAAAGGCTTGTGGTAGGCTTAACACTCTTTTAAAATATGTAAAACTATTAAATTTGCTACAAAAAAAAATTTTTCAAATTTTACTTACAGAAATAATTTCAACATGAATAAACATGGCGTCATTTGCATCACAATTTTTTTTTTATTGTTTAAATTTACCTGTAGATTATTTGTCACCATTTGCACGGACAATTATTGCACAAAAAAGTCAATTATAATATTAAAACAAATTACCACTATTGTTAATTATTAAATATGCGTATTCACATAAATTCACACGATACCAATGCACACACCACACAATCAAAATCACTACTAAAATGACATTTCAATAAAACAAAACCGATTTAATATTGAAAAAAGGCCGGTTTTACGTAACACCAATATTTTATACTAGAGGACATTTCATGTAAAATCCGTATATATTTTTAGTGATTTGTGTATCGGATGATTAACAAAATTCATATTTTACATGAAATAGCCTTACATTTATGTATTAATTTTTGTTATGACCTAAAGGGTGATACATTTTTTTTTTTTTTCAAAGCAAAAATTAATTGTACAAATTGGACAAATTTAGGCTTCCCTCTATTCATAAATCTTTAAATCTTTAATCGTGATATTAACAAGTGTGGTGATTAGGGAACTTTAAAAAAATTTAAATTTCTCAAAATTAAAAAAAAAAAAAATGAATAACTTTGTAAAATGGTGTCGATCGATATATGCGCGCTTTAAAACGTACTTTAAAACGTATGAACGTTCAGAAATTTGATATAGAAACCACGCTTAATGTCGTACGCACGAATTATCAATTACTGAATGATGAATGGGCTGACTACAAAAGTCGAGAAACGGAAATCACGGAAACGGATGAAAATTCAAAATATCTGGATACAATCGACGAATTATATTTTCATTTCAAACGTGTTCTCATACAAGCCAAAAAGACCGTGAAACTGGGACGAAAGACGCGTTACACAGTAACACTATGGAAGATTTGGTAGCGAATCAACAATCATTTCTAAAGGACATATCTCTATTTAGCAAACGCGAAACAGAGTTCGGGACAACCATGCTCAAATAAAACCAACGACGTGCCCTAAATGTACCAACAATCATCTACTATCAAAATGCAATGAATTTTTACCATTGAACATCAGCGATCGAAGAGCTTTAACAGCGAACAAGAGGCTCTGTTTTAACTATCTATCTGCGACTCATCAAGCAGGGGTATACCGAATGAAATTTCGTTGCAACATTTGTAATCGCAAGCATCATTCGTTACTACATATGAAAACGAATGCTGCAGCAAGTACACAAGTTACTGCTGACAAAATAACATCCATTTAACATTCCTGAACAACCTTCAAACAGTTCCAGTACATTGTGTACAGAAGTTCAGTCAAACGCGAGCATCAGTGGTCGATATCAATCAATTCTACCGACAGCAATAGTGAACGTGAACCGGATCACAGGCCACTTTTTTTTCTGAAGCTTATATGCATGGCCTTAGATTACCTAGAGAAAACGCAATCATAGTAATTACAGGGTTAGAAGGCATAATCTTTCTATAAATGACAACTAAATTGAAAAGTAACCTCGCAAGAACACTTTTCATTAACAGCCTGGTTGTTTATAGCGTATTGCAGCCTTTTAATTTAGCCAAAAAAAAGTCGACTCGAGGCACACAGCACTAATATCAATAAATGTGTTGCGATTCATTTCATTTCCATATATCAGCTGTCTGTGCAAAAGCACATATACTACTTGGGTTTATTTTTAGACGTGGTAAAGAATTTCGTGATCCTATGGTTTTTATTACATTATATAAAAGTTTAATGCGTAATTGTTTGGATTACTGTAGTCAAATTTGGCGCCCCTTCTACGTATATCTTCTAAGGCTCAAATTGAGATGATACACCGGAAATTTACTTAATTGTTAATGTACAAACAAGTATATTCGCTTTTAATGAATTCAAAATTAATCATAATTTTAAAAAATTCTACAAACCAGATGGATTTAGAAAGGTATTAAAAATTTAAGAATAAATTAAACGATTGACATAACTTAGAGATGAGGAAAATTTAAGGAATTTGATAAATTTGAAGTAACTTAAGTAAGATAATTATTTTCAATTCTAAAATTGTTTATAAAGTTTGTCTCAGTTTTTTAAAATTTAAATCTCAATTTCTTTAAATTTCTTGTTAATTTAAACTTTGTAAATTCCACTAGTTTCTTCATATTCCTTAATGATATAAATTATTTGTTGTTTTAAATTGAATAATTTCTTTAAATTTTTACCGGTATTGAAACCTTATCGATATTTTCTTATTGCGAAATTGTGTACTACATATAATGTAAAATTCAGTAAACAAAAATGATTTAAACAACATTTCATAAACGGAGGAATTGGCGATGTTTCCTAAAATTATCCATGATATCCTTGTAACACAGATATCGGTTGAACGAAATAACTTCTCAACTTAAAACTTCAAATTTTTTAGTTTCTCTAAATTTTTTAAATTCTTGACAGTTTTGAAACTGTTTAAATTCTTTAAATTTTTAAAATTTTTAAATTTAAAGATTTAGAAGATTCTTAAACTCTTTAAATTTATAAAATTTTATAAAATATTCATTCCATCCTATGAATTCTTTAAAGTCTTGAAAATTTTTAATTATTTAAAATTTAAAAACCCTTAATCCTCTAAACTATTTAAATTCTTTATATCCATGAAATTCCATTAATTCTTCAAACTTTTGAATTTTATTTAGTTAAGATTGACCTCTTAAATTCATAAATAAATTAAATTCTATAAATAACCTAACTTCTTTGAACTCCTTAAATTCTTTGAATTCTCTAAATTCTCAAAATCTTTATAAAATTACAGTTTCCCAAATTATTTGAATATATTATTCCTCAAAACTCTTGAAATTTTTGAAATTATAAAGTATAAATTGTTAAATTTATAAATATACCCGTAAATTGAAAATATATAAAATGTTGAATTTAACAATTTTCAATTTAAAATTGTAATTTTCACTAGCTGATATTCACAAACAAATTTGCAGATTATTACGTTCGGAAGCTGCAACTTATTTAAATTTCATAAAACTTCATAAAGTTTAAAATTGCAATTAGGTTTAAATTTAAATATTGGGAAATTTTTGATTCCAAGATTTCGAATAATTTAAAGTGTATGTTTTCAGAGTTCATGTTAAAACAGCAAATTTTTAACAGCATAGTCGCGACAGAAAACCAGAGAGTTTGGAAACGGCGTTCGCAAACAAAATCACAGCAATCTGCAAAAAATACGATTTAAACATATGGCCAAACATAACCACCATAAGGGCAACCATAAATTGTTAAATTGTTGCAGACCCACCCATAGGCTATTGAAAATGTTTGTGAGCCACCGTGGGTTACAATTCATATGCTTAAAAATTTCAGATATTTCTTCAGATAAACACAAAACCGCAGTGATGAATAATTTAACTCCCAAGTTTCGTAATTCTAAAATTTCAAGTTTTTGAACTTTATTTCGATTTTTAGCTTAATTTCTAATCTATCTCTAATACAAGGATTAAATGTAGAATTTCTCCTTGCTAATGATACCATCGAAACATTGAAGGATTTAAAAACCCAAATAAAATGTTCATCATTTTTACATAAGTAAGTTAACTTTAAATTTTTTTTTATTAAATTTTTAAACTGTAAATTTTCTTAATTCCGAAAATTTGAAATTCTGTAAATCCTAAGTAACATACTATAACTTCAAATAACTCAAATTCCGACAAAACTTTAATTTCTGGTTCCTAAAATTCCTTCTAAATTATGTTGTAAATTTTCTAAATTTTTGTAATTTACATATTTGAATTTTTTATTGTAAAATTTCCGAAATTCCATCAAAATTTCTAAATTAGCAGAAACCATATCATGTTGGTGATTATTCAACTTTGTAAAATTTTTCAACCCTAGAATTTTGTGATTTACCTTCGGCTGATGGGCCTATGCCGGTTTATTACACCTCTCCATAGCCGAACGGTAAATGGTAAACGGTAAAACTTTTAAATTTTTTTTTTTTAATTTTTTTGATCATTATTGGGAAAAAATAATAATTGCTCAAAAAATATACTGCTGCAATTTCAAACGCCGAATTTAACCGAAAAACTCCTTTCTTATGGCTATTTTAGATACTAAAAGGTAGCTTACATTCAGGCGAAATGTGTGTTATGCAACCTAATTTTTGGTTATAAGTTATAATGATTATTTGTATTTGAAGCTCACTGCATCTGCTTACGTTACGAACATTGAAAAGCTTGTGCTAATTTCTTGCTATTTATATTAGTTCTCGATTAGAACAATTTTGCTGAGAAATACAGTTGATTTGGACAATAATTTTCAACAGCGTGAGGCTTACCTGAAAAGAAATAAAAAAATAAAGCAATTAGTTAGGTTAACAAGTATAAAATTCGTGTAGGATAAAAATTAACAATCTTAATTAAGACATACATCGTAATTTATTTACAAATCCCTAATGAGCCCTTGGACTCACACGCACCATATGCAAATATCGCCAGTATATCAATAAAACAAGCTCAAGGTTTAAAAGAAAATTTGCCCCTCGGCCATTTTATTTTTTTAATGAAATCATAAAAAGCCATCACCAAAACACTACATAATTTAAATAATTTCACTTGCTGTGTTAATATAACTGGCATATAGGTGCATGAAACAAAAAAAAACCTATATGATTAAAAATTGACACATCACAAAGATTTTATATTTGTGATAACTCGGATTGCCGATTTTAATGCAATAAAATTAAAAATCAATCGAAACGAATTTTTGTTGCTTTTTTTGTAAACTATAAGGGAACCAAAATTTAATTGAAATCGATTTTTCAACACAATACAAACTGACCGCGCGCAGATCGTGGCGTAATAATGTTAAATTATATATGTATGAGGTGGCCGCGGCTATGCGATTTTATTACAAAATTGTTGTTGTTGTGTTAAATTGACATTTATTTCCATTTTTATATAATAATCTATCTGCGTTGTTATCGTCATTTTTGTAAAATCGCGGTTTTATTTTGCAACAACAATGGAACGGGTGTCCCCATTTGTATAAATATAGAGTTGGAAATTATTTACTATTTAAGTATTTATTAAGATCTCGAATGTGTTGTGTGACATGTGTTTGATATAAATAAAACGAAGACACTTTACAACCTTGCACGTCATGTAACTCAATCAAACCACACAACTAAACTTATATTAGTTGTTAGTTAAATTTGATCAAATTTCATTGCATTACCTATCGTATAATACATAATTAGTTAATTACAGGGTGGCTGAGACCAAATGTTACTAACTTCACTCTGCTGTCATTTGTGTAGTTGTCATTTTCGCGCATTAATTTTTTGACAGATTGAAGTTTGGTTAGTTGTTTATATGTGGTCAATAAATAATTGTTCTAAATTAATATCTTAATAAAAAAATCGTAATGGAATTCAAACGTAATAGTGTAATTGCACTGTATTTGGGTGGAAATTCACAAACAGCAATAGTTCGTCAGCTCCAGCATTTGAATGTGAATAAAATGTTTGTGTATCGAACCATAACTCGATACAACGAAACTGGTAGCATCGCTAAACGCAACAGAGGCGGTCCTAAAAAGACAGCAACATCAAAAGAAATGATACGAAAGGTGAAGAAACGAATCCAACGAAATCCTCGTCAAAGTGCCAATCAATTAGCCGCACGTCTACATGTTTCACGATACAGCATTCAAACCATATTGAAAAATGAACTACACTTGAAGCCCTACAAGATACAAAAAGTTCAAGATCTTATGGAGGCACAAAAAAAAGTTAGGCTTGAAAGAACACGAGCATTGAAGGCCTTGGCCGAACGTGATGAGATTCCAAAAATTGTCTTTTCTGATGAGAAAATTTTCACCATTCAACAGCATGTGAATAAACAAAATGATCGTGTTTGGTTAGAGGACAAGTCCAACGATAATTTGGACACAAGAGTTGCCATGCGCAAGCAATCACCAGCTTATGTTATGGTTTGGGCTGCAGTTACTGCAGATGGACGCACTCCTCTGGTTTTCATCGAACATGGAGTCAAGGTAAACCAAGAGATGTACCGCCAAAAGATCCTAAACGATGCTTTGCTACCTTGGGCACGTAAACACTTTGGTACGAACCGTTGGACATTCCAACAGGACTCGGCACCGTCACACAAAGCTCGAGCGACACAGCAATTTTTACAAAATTGCGTTCCGCGGCTGATTTCGTCGAAAGAATGGCCACCATATTCACCAGACTTGAATCCCATGGATTTCTCCATATGGTCCATTTTGGAGAGTAAGGTGTCCACTAAAAAATACGAAAGTGTTGATGCATTGAAGTCAGCTCTTGTTCGAGAATGGAATAAAATTCCGCAAGCCCACGTTCGGTCAGCATGCAATGCTTTCTATGGAAGACTGAATCAAATAATCAAAGCCAAAGGAGGTCATATCGAGCAGTAACATGTTTTTCATAAAATGTAATAAGTTTTCAACATATTCCACGAAATTTCAATAAAAAATAATCAAAATTAAAAAAATTACAGCGTTTTCATTTGGTAACACTTGGTCTCAGCCACCCTGTAATTATACAAATCGTTGCATTATTACATAAATTAACAAACAAATCGATTGGGCAAATAAAAAAATATTTTACATACAATCACGTCCATGTGTTAGACATTTTGACGACGATTGTGATCGATCGCATAAGTAATATCATTGTTATATATGATGAACTAAAATCTTCTAATTAGAATTTTCTATTGTTTTGTTGTTTTAGAAAATCTCGTATTGACAGTCGGCGGTATATACGAGTATGATAATTAAAATTCACAGCAATTATATGTGAAAAATTGCGCGGCCATGTGATTGAAATATCTACACAAATATTATACAGGTTGGAACACTGTATCTTATATGATTCATTGTTTTGAAGCTGAGTTAAATGTAATTAAAAAAAAAGAAATTTGCATATTTGATTATTTAGATAAAATTTATTTCGAAGGTTAAAATATCGTTATGTAATTGCGATAATAATCAATCGCGCTCTATAAAAACAATATTGCTGCTTACTGCGGCCCTATAATTAGAGATCGTAAATTTGAATTTCTTAATTTTATCGTTTATGATATTGTCAGAGAGAGAAATTATAATTAATTATGATTATTTTAATTACTCGGCATACACATTTGCATGTCGTAAATTGCATCCTCAGGGTTTAATTTTATGAATATTTTATGTATAGCAATAAAATTTAAATTTGTACGACTATATTATGTTGGTTGGTATGTCGACAAAAAAATGTATTATGTTGTGTTGAATATGCGCGCATAACGCATGAATATTGTAAAAAGGCCGGAAAGACACACACTTAAATTACAAAGTTAATCTAGAATATCTTGAATTTTCCCTAATTCAGAATATGTTATCTATCCATCAAATAGCAAAATATTTAAAGCTGTTAAAAGTTTAGTCAAACGTCCAGCAAATTTTATTGTTTAACATCAGTTTTAAAATTGTGTAAATTAGAAATTTACAAAATGAGGTGCCACCGATTAAATGTATTTCAAATACTCAAAAATAATTTTTAACGATAAGTTAAATACAATATTTAAACTATCATAGTACAACTGAGTTACTCGTTTATCAATTGAAAAGGTATTAAATAAATCAGCAAAATTATGCTGTCAGTCTGTGTGAATTATCGCTGATAAATTACAAACTTCGTTTGACATATTAGGAAGGGCAAAATTTCATATAGCGAATTGAGCAAATTTGAGCAACACCTCGAAATTTTATTAAAACACTAAACTAAAATTATTTCAACTATTCTCAACATATTTAGTAACTAAATGCAGCACTTAGTCCTATTTTAATTCTTAGCTACTCGTTTATGTACTTACAAAATTTATTAAGAGATCAACTTAAGATTTTAGTTTTTAGGTTTTGAGCCATATCGAAAGGAAATCTGCAACAGCAAGGTCAAGTTTGGGGCATTGGTTTCCTTATTATGAATTGAGGCCTTTTTAAAAGGCATTTTTGCAACACGAAATAGAGCCAAAAATGTATTATTTATTTTAAAAGGATTAGAAAATTGAGCAATTTTAAGGTATACAACTTTAGAATTGAATAAAATGTTGAGCTTCTAGGATTTCCGCCAAAATTATTAGTAAGCAATCCTTCACTACCTATTTAAACTTAATTATTTCTGGAATTTATACTGAACTACTAAAATTGATCTATTTATCGACTAATTCTAAATATTTTAATAATTTATAAAAGAGGGCTTCTACCTGTTGCTTAATTTTTAGTTGACGAAAAAGACAGACATGTATATTGACGTTGTTTATGAAAAGACACCGAAAACTTCTGTAAATCGATCCAATTTTTAATTTCGAAAAGAAGAGAATGAAAAACCAAAGCCAATCGACATTCATACAATTTTGTGGTTAAATCATTCAATAATCATTCAATTGACCTTCCAACCGGTTCAATAACGAAAATAACAGATTTCATTCTTAGGCTATTTGTCATAATTCTAACAGATTTGTATTAAAATGTTTTTCTGGATAAGGCTGCACATTTTCAAGAAAACTTATAAGAATTAATTTTGTCGGTATGGATTTAACTTTTTAATTTTCCACAAATACTCAAGAAGGTGATATTGCGAATCGCATCGAAATAAACTTGTAATGAACCATTAAATTGCCTACCTTGTATCTGGTGATCTACCTTACTTATTATGAATCATTGGGTCAAAATCGACCGAAAAAGGCAGGACATCAATAGAAATATTGGAAATTTCCTTATGAAATTTCAGATTATTGGTTTGGAACTATTAATATTGAATATGGTATAACCTGACTAAGAAGTAGAAAATAATCTTTTGATGAGAATTACTATTCCTGCAGAAAGTTGGCGACCAAAATTCGCCGACTATTGTGAGAATCCGAAAATTTAACTTATCTAAACTTGACTTCTGTATTCAATAAAATTCACATTGGCAAACTTACAGCTGTGAAAATTTAGATCAAATATTGCATTTTCCTTCCTTTGAGTAAAAGATAAACTGAAGCAAGTGTACCACTTCCGGAATCTGGCCATTACAACGAATTCATTCATAAAAACTTCAACGTTATGAATCTACCCAAAATTGTATTGACTCATCCCAAATATTGGGCAAATTTGCTCTGAAATTTTCGAAAAATAGGGCCACTAAAAAACTCGGAATATGGCCTGCCAAAATTTCAGATTGGCACGTTTACCCAAACAACGGCGATTACAATACCTTTTGGCCTTAGAGTCACAATGCCTTTTGGCCTTGAAGTACTTGAAGGAATAAATTGTGTGTTCCCATGGATGGATGCAATGTTCCCATGCAATAATTTAGACGAAGAAACTGCAAACCTGCTGGAAACTGAAATACACCAGACTTCGGGATTTTAAAAATTTTATGGGATTTCGTTTTATGAGATTTTCAAACTTACTGGCCTCTTATTCGAGATTTTTCGAGATTTAAAAGATTTTCGATATTATTCGAGTTAGTTGGGATTGAAAAGCGTTGACATTGAGTTAGGTGAAATTTTCGAAATTCGACGTTTTAAGATTCTTGGAATTTATCTGGGTCTATATAGAATTAAGTTTATTACTTAGCGTTGGGCTTTTTCAAGATTATTTACAGAAATCGAAATTGATTAGGATTTGTCGGGAATTCTTGATTTTGATTTTTTTTTTTAAATATCGTGATCATTCTAGAACTCTATGATTATTTGAAGCTTTCGAAAATATTCGAGTCTATTCGAGTTTTTTGCTTATACTCGAAATTTGCAAGACAATATGAACTTGCATGAGTTACAGAATTAGTGATGTATCGAGATTTTCGATATTTTTTAGGGCTTCCTCTATTATTCGAAATTTTGCAGACTTCGATATTATTTGAGATTTTTGAAGTAGAGAGAGCATCCAGTAAAATTATCTTAAAGAGAAGGGACGAAATTCTAGATTTTTGGATTTAAATAGCGTTGGGTAGCTCTCGCCTAATATTGAAATTATTCAAACTTAAGATATTGCAAAGATGGTATTTTTTTGATTATTCGAGATTCTTGAGATTTAGAGTGTATCCAAGTTTTTCTGGAATATTCAAATTTGTATGTGACTATCGAGATTATTTTAGAATACTAAGATTTTACGAACTTTTCAAGATTATCTGTATTTCTGGATATTGCTTGCAATTTGCAAAGGGTTTAGTTGTATCTGGTTACAGAACTAGTGATCGAAAATATTATTTTTTGGGCAATTAAGATAAGTTTGAAGTGTGTTGATATTTTTCGGATTATTCGAGATTTTTTGAGATTTTCGATTGGTGATTGGTCATATTATTAAAAATGTCAGATTGTATTGGGGAGCAATCGCGTTTTATTTCATCTTAAGTGAATTTAAGCAAAATTTTGATTAGTTTAAAATTACCGGTAAAACAATTAGGTTGTTAATGGGTAAACAGTAGAGAGCACTACTAACAGTAGAGAAACTACAATCTGCCTGGTAAATGAGAAGGCTACACTAATTTTAGGACTAAAATCATGTTTACAAGCCATGTTTTTGCGAAAATAAAAAACTCAGTCCTACATGTCTGGGTACTGTAGAGTGCGTTGCATTTTTTGAAACAGGTTTGCATGAGATTGCTCTCTAAGATGATTCAAAAAGTATTCACATTGGAAAACTTCTTCTTTTTAAATAGGAAAACAACCGTTCGCGAACTAGTTGGGTTTAAATAAATTATCGTTCGCAAAGCAAAAATCCAAAGTGGACAGAAACTAAAGTTTATTGGATTTATGCGGCTCTTTATTAAATATATAGGTGGCTCTGGTATTATTTTACAAATATTTTGCTTTCTGAGAGCCTATTGTGAAATCAACACAAAGAGGATCGCATTTTGTTTTTGCTGTTCAACGAATGTGGTCCACTTTGTATCACTTCGCAAACACGATATCCGACTGCTATTAAGCAACCACGTTTGTAAATTTTAATTTTTTGAAAACCTTCGCGTTTAAAAATTAAATCGCATAAAATTGAGAATTTGTTTGAGTATATCTCAAATCCTTCATTTTTGCCACCAATCTCCCGCTTTCTATTGGACATATCATTTATATCAGTACTATGGAATTTTTCAGAATTTTGTCATGGAGACGACATGGTGAAAAATGGCCGCAAAGCATGGTGAGTAATATTTAATATGGTTTTCGCAATTCATCTGAGTATTTACTCAAGCCATCTATGGAATTCATTTATTACTTTGGAATTTATTCATCAAGGGAAATGATGTTGAGGTTGATATCAACAATACGGAGCTTCAGAAAATACTCAGTTAATTTGGGTAAATCTAATTAAATATGACTTATAGACTTTGCGACCATATCTGACCATGCCATCTGCATGACAATGTTCTGAAAAAATGTCATAGAACTACAAATGAAATATACGATTCCACACGACAAAATTATGTAAGAACTTCAGAGTACTGGCAGCCCAACAGAAAATTATCGGGAGGTCGGTCCCAACAACACAGGACTTGAGAAATACTCAGTTGATCTGTGAAAATCAAATTAAATACGATTCACGAGGCTTGGCGGCCTTATTTGGTGATGAACAAATTTTGAAAAAATTTCAGAGTAGTGGCAACTGAAAGACCGCAAACAGAAAAATCTTCATGAGACAGGTACTAACAATACAGGACGTATGGTATGAGATTCGTGTGAACACCATAGGACGTGAGTAATTGCCTGTAATTTTGGAAAAACCTAATAAAATTCGACTCACTTGTTTCTAACCGCAATTGATAAGTAGTATATACAACATAGGTTTGATTTGGTAAAATGTTTAGTGACATTAGGCCATATTCTAAATATCTAACAAAAACAATAATTTTATTTATTAAAACAAAATTAGTTACATATTGACAAATATTTTGGAAATATTAAACGGAGGTCTGGTTTATTGATAAATATGTTTGATATAAGCACTCTTGGAGCCGAACCGTGGACAAATCGCACTTTTTGTTAGGCCAACGAGAAAAATACTCGAAAGCTTTATTTACAATTTAATTGGAATATGTAAGATTAGAATAAAATAAGTAAAAGTTTTTATTGTTGAGAATTTTACCTCAAGTTTTAGACTTTGAAATAATATCAGTTCATTATTAAATTGTTTATCGATAATATTTTATTTCGAAAATTTCCGTTACTGGAATTCTAAAAATCACAATTTTTTTTTTTTTTTTTTTTAAATTTAAAACACTTGAAATTGAAGTACTTGTAGTATTTAGCAATAGTTTTCTTTGACTGATAATGAAATACTGATAATTGACTGATGCAACAAAATCATTGTTATGCTCGGCAAACCAAATTTCTAAATCGCTTAACTGATCGATCGAAAAGATTTCATTTTTAATACACTATGTAACCAAATGTAAACGAAGTATGAACTTCCTTATCATCTACAGTAAAACATATTTCAAAATTCCATAGATAGTTAACGCTCATAAAAGTCACAACAATTATTTTTGATTAAAGTCATGTTCATGTAATGTAATACGATTAAATCGTTTGTATGTACTGCAATAGTTTCAATCTTTCAAAATAAATTATCTGGTTTACTCGTATGTAAAATATAAAGAATATTATAACATGGGGAATAAGATTATGAAATATTTAAACGTAACGATAAGTAAATAGGTTCTAAAACTAGATTGCAAATCCATTTTTGATCAGATTTGATATTTATAATCGGGCCAATTGTAAACATTTTTTCGACATTATGCCTTTCGAGATTTTTCTCTGTCATAAGCATATTATTTTAATTAACGTGCACGTCACGATTTTATGAGAAAGTAAACACACTTACTTCATTCATCCACTATATACACAATATCCATCATCGAATACTGAAACTAATGTTTATAATTCAAATCAAATTCAATTACAAATATTTACATTACATCTACAGTGTAATAAATGACTGCACACAGTATATTACTAACTGTTTCTAAAAAAAAATTATGAGGGTATTAAATGCAATTAACATTTCTAAATTGAAAATTTGATATCATCATTACATGATCGCGTAAGTAAAGTAATAAAGAATTCTGTTGTAAAATATTTCCCAATTTCACTTAATCAACTCTATATGACAACAACGAGTTTATACTACGATAGGGGGAACGATCAACATAATCAATCAATATGCGTGCACCGATCAACACACAGAATCACCCAACCGACATTACCGCGATCTATTGATTTATAGTGGAATTACCTTTTTAATAAAAATAAACAAACAATAAAGATCATATGTTCGCGCTTCAGTGTAAACGTATACGAACATTTTTTTTTTTATAACCGCGCTTTGTTTTTGTTTACTTTTCTTCATACACATATCGCACGATCCACACACATATATACCAACGAGCTTTTAGATTAAGACGAAACTTATACTTAGCCATTGTATAACAAAGAAATAATATGCACGTATACATACAAGCTTATATCGACGACCACATGTGTGTATTTAAAAAGTCTGATTGTGATCGTTTATTATTTATTTATAAGCAAATGAAGAATGATTATCAGTCTCATATTCGTTCAGTGTTGCCATTTCTAGATTTCTTTTGGGCCAAAAGCAATAAAGTATCTTTGTACATATATACGAGACAAAAATAAATTTTATTGGCGGTATTTAATCAAAAAGATATATTTGCATTTTTATTTGAAATAATCTTAAATATTAAAGCGAAATAAAAACACAAGAAGTGCCTTTGTTAATTTATGATACATACGAGACGAGTACATGGACAATTTTTAATTTTTTGTTAGTGCATTTATTGCATAAATTATAGCGGCTTGCTGCATTCTTTTCGTTTTCTTGAAATCATGGAACGGAAATTAATGATCAACCACAACCGAATTCCATTCTTATATCTGTGTCTGTGTGTTTGTGCGCATGTCGAATTAGAATTTAATGAGTGCCGATGTTATTGTGTGCGGTAAGTAATGATGAATTTGGACAGGGGAAAAAAGGTCATTCAACCGAAACATAAAATTTAAGTTTTTCGTATATTGACCTGTTAACTTATCCAGGATAATCTTTCTGTGTTTTCTTACTGTAAAAGCAGACGCAACCAAAATATTTCATGGTATGTAGCGCTAGAGGAATGAACAATGATGTGTTTACAAGCACAAATATTTAAGTAATTTAGAATAACCAGGCCATAGATAACCATTTTGTCGATAAGTGCCTCACGTTTCACCACAAGGCGAAGCCCATTAAAAATCGGTTATAAACCGATTTGGCAATATTTAAAATTATGTGAAAATTCGGAGGGATTTTCTTCGTATGATTCATAAATAATGTTTTTTTACGGCACTAAACCAATTCTTTGCTAGGCTAATGAATTTGAATTCTTACTTGCGCTTCTTGGTAAATTACCCAATATTTTAAATAAAATGGGTTTGTAGTACTTTCAGGCTAAATATTGATGCTGTTAACATTGACCCATGACCAATCAACATTTATAACAATTAGGGTAAGGTATTCTTATGCGTATATGTTCTTTATGGCAGATGCGAATCTTAACAATAGCACGTCAGTCGGTGCAGATCATCGCATAAATCAAATAGAAGAAAATCAGCGTTTATAGCAAGAAGAATTACCCAAAAAAGAATTAGACCTGAAAGAGAGAGAGAGAAATACATATATTGAAACGGGAAAATGGAATGTTAAAAGCATGTCAACTGCAATCACCCACCGATGTAAACCCGAACTAAGCAATCGCTACAACTGTACTATTCAAAAATGTCTAAGATTCATTAAATAAATTTAATGGTGAGGATTATTATCCGTTACAGCCATGGCCACACAATATAGATAGTCAGATCAACAAAAAGCGATTTATGCAAAAAGGCTACTAACAGATTCTGCAAAAATGAATTTAGAGTTCGCAAAGGATACAAATACTTGGGATGAAAGTTCGCGATAAAATGAGAAAGAGAAAGAAACAGCCTAACGAGAGTTAGAAAATATTTATATTTATGCAATAATTAGCAAGTGATCCGAAGATGGAAGATGAGGATGAGGCTATTTTTGACCACGTCATTAATGGAATACCGCACTTCAACAACAACAAAGCTATGTTATATGGCCCCAAAACAACGGCAATGGAATTCAAGGAAAAACTGGTTATTTATGAGAAAATTTCTTTACAAAATAAATCAAAATATTCAACGCAATTTTCTACCATAGCGAATAATAAATCCAACAAAGCGAAAAACATAGAAAAATGTTTTGAATGCGGGGACAGGGGACATAGAAGTGAACATTGTCTGAGCCGAAGAAAGGGTCCGAAATGCTACCAATGCAACGAGTTTGGGCATATCGCTACAAAATGTTGAAAACGTGACAACAGTACAAAGACACTGCCTGCACAACAATAAATATGAACGATGGCTTGAAATATAAAGATATGAAGCAGATTACAATCTAATGTGCGAATCGATGTTTAAAGAATTAGGCCAACCAAACTTTGTGTTAATATTATCTTGGGACAGGAACTAATGAAACAAACAATCACTATACTAACTCTATACTAGAATTGTGTGTTCCTAATTGAGCAAGCTGAACAACTTATTTTGATTTATATAAGACACATCACCAACAAACAGCTGAAAAATAATATCATGACAATGATTGCAAATTACAGACCCATGAACATTATTTTGATGGACGAAAAACCGATTGTTCAGAGGCCAGGAAGGCTCTTCTCCACTAGAAGCAAGCGTCGTAAAAAATCAGATTGAGGAGAGGATGCGGGATGATACATTATTCGAGTCAGCAGTTCTAGCTATGCAGGTCCAGTAGTATTAGCGAACAAAAAGGATCCGATGCCTTTAATGGAAGAATAAATAGATAGACTCCAAAATGCTAAGCTTTTTACTACTTTAGATCTTCGAAATGGCTTTTCCATGTTCCAGTTGCCACTGACTAAATCAAGTAGTTCGAACAAGGGAATGTGTAAACTCAAGATAGTATTCGAGGTAGCAGCTGAAAATGGTTTGTACATTACATGGAGCAAGTTCCATTTTTTAAAGAAGCGAATTACGAAATCGAAAACGGGTTCATCAACCCGGGTGTAGAAAAATTCAAGCTATAAAGAAGTTCTCAGTCCCACAAACATTTGATTATTTGAAAATAAAGTTATCTTGTAAGCCAGTTCTACAACAATATAGTATTCAATGACCACCGAAACCGAACTTGAAGCAACCGAACCAAAAGCAATTATTTTTCAAAAGTATACCTACAACTCCATCCAGTTTTTATTACAGCAAAAAAACACAAAACACGAAGAAAATTACTCTAGCTATGAATTGGAGGTTCTTGCTATCATCAAAGTTCTGAAAAAATTTCGAGTATACTTATTGGGTAGCAAGTTCGTAATAGCAACTGACTGTGCAACTGTGTTGCGAATTGCTGGTTGGACATTGCAGCTGCAAAAATTTATTTATATCCTGGAACATAGAGTGTCATCATGTATGCGTCATGTAGATACATTAAGCAGCAACCCTACTGTATTTTTTAATACAAGACAATGTTATATCACGTATGGTGTTGTTTTTAAGTTCATTCAAGGTACCAACTTGTTAGTGGTGCTTAATGCTTTGAAGATGGACATTGTCAAAATGTGTCATGAGCAAGGTCACTTCTCACAGAAGAGGACTCAGAAAATTCAGATTTTATTTTTCTTAAAACTGTTGGAGTGGTCATGTCTTAAGTAATACCCTTTTGAAATACTTCAAGATTAGTTGAACTTACCAAATATAAATATGTATTGTGTGCACTCTTGTTTTACGAAATCGTTTTCATTTTGCCTCGCCGTAAACCTTGGTATTGTCTAAAACCTTTCCGGAAGAGTGAACAATTTCGCCTTTGTTACCTTTGGTTTTTATGTTTTGGTTTTCTTTTAAAATGCGGTGGATTAATTCTCTTTCTTCGCTTTCAGTGAGGAGTTCCAGGTTTTCATTAAAATGGACCGAAAATTTCAAATTCCAGTTTAAAACTGGAGATTTCAATAAAAATATCATTTAAATGTGTTAATGTCAAGTTTTCATTATTTTTATTACACACAACCAAATCGCTGTTACCGGAATCACAAACATCATTCTATTTCATAAGCAAATTAAAATTTATTTGTATTACTGCAGCAGAACTGGCAACGTCGGGTATAACTTTACTACAGAAAATATCAGCTTTTGGTGATAAAGGAAAGCGTGAATATACTTTACCGTACATATAAATTTACATTCTACATTTTTGCTTCGCTCATTATCAATGTGCAAAGTAGCCTCATTTTTAGTAAATCCTTCATTCTTATTTTTCATCTCTCCAACTATGGAAAGGTTTTTCAAGCTGAATTAACTGCCACAAAGGAAGTCGTAGACGGTAGCCGAAGTCGTAATATAGCCAGGGTGCCATTAAAACGCTTCAATGGCCTCCTCGCGTCGGAAGTAGTTCAGAACTGTCTTTCATCTCTTAACGAGATGGCAGATCAGTTTAACAACCATCTAATAAAGATGCCAGGATTTTTCGATGTGGCACCTTGGGCAATATCACAGCCTCTTGCGTCATACAAGCTTCTGCTTCAGGAAGAAGTTGACGAACGATAGATGGTCAAATAGTATAGGCAGTCTCATACGCAGGCATGCAAATAGATGTGGATTCTTCTCACATGAATACTGCCAAAGTTGTGAAAAGGAAGAGGCAGTCCATGAGAGACCATTTTCTTGGGACCTGTCTTCGCCTGGCTCGAAACAAGCTAAAGTTTCTATTTAAGTGATTCTATTAATTCTTATTTAAGTTAGTATTTCAAGGCAATTATGTATAACTGGAAGCGACTGAAAAAAGAAACATCCCGGTCACATCCAGGGCCAAACCCCAACCAGTTGCATGAAACAGCCCGTACACTGCGAAAAGAAACATCCCGGTCACTCCAGGGCCAAACCCCAACCAGTTGCATGAAATTTTCGTACTACGCTTCGTACAAATCGCCTTGATATTATTAATGAAGTTAGATAACGTAATGTCAAATTAAATGACATATCGATAGTTTCCAGAAAAAAATACATTCCGTCCAAATTCCGGTAGTATTCTAACTTAAAGGCCCATTTCTTTAAAATTCGGTATTATCTTTTGTAATTTTAGTGTTGCCTGATATACTGTTAAAGTTAGCCGAAAGTTTCCAGCCGGAAGTGGGAAGTCGATAATACAGATTGGGTTAGTCCAACCGAAAATTTCCACCCGAAAGTAAACAATGGTAATGCAGATTGGGTGGCCCAATCTAAACTAAAAACAAATCGGTAATGCAAATTGACGAGGAAAATATAAGAAAATCAGATGAATCCACAAAATTGGATAAAAATCAGCCTCTGGAGTGGATTGCATTGCAGTTCAATTTTCGGGAAACTTGAACTGAATTTTTTCCCTACGACAGCTGTTGACAAGCCACATCAACGCAATCCATCTCCAGACATAACAATCTAAAGGCTGATTTTATATAAATTTTCTAATGATTTTTGGAAAATCGTATTTTCCCAGATTTCCCAAGGGAAAGTTGCATTCATATTTTTTGTGGGATAGCTATTTACAAATCACATAAAAACACAATCTAGAGGCTGATTTTATTCCAGTTTTGTATAATATTTTTGGTTTCTGTTCATTTTAGTTTTAGGTTAACAAAAAGTTTTGAAACTTTTTGTATGTCAAAACAGTAGTTAATATATGCATTACATGTGACAGTGCGGTTCGTGGCAATGTTTTACATTGTTATCGTGCAGGAAAGTCAGCTTTTCATATAAGAGCCAGTTCCAAAAATATTCATTGGTTCTGTATCGCCTGCAATCATATTTTTAAAATGCATAACGATAAACTTTCAGAACTAACCGAATAATCCAAATATAGTGCGCTAGATTTAATAAAAATGTGCAAGACGTGTTCTAATGCGTTGTGTACAAGATGTTTTCTAATTCGTTATCGAATACTGACGGTATTACCACAGGTGCGGTCTAATTAGTTTTGTGAACCATAACACAGTTTTACCGATTACTTACTACAAATTCAGCTGCTAACGATATTTTTTCAACAAACGATGCAGACGAAATTGTTCCGGCCATTGTAACAGCGGATCTGAGATTCGAGTCAAATAGATTTTCAAACACAACTGAAACAACTCTTGCTAATTTAACTGTCAATGAATCTTTTGTATCGCTTTTTTCGAATTCTAGTTCTTTGGCGATTCATAAATCTACTTCAAATTCAAGCTAAGGAAAAAAAAAATTAGTAATTCTCTGAACTCCTACTTTAGGCGTGCTCGTCGTTTTCGGTTTTAATTATTTATAGATCTCAATTTTTAAACACTCCTGTCTTTTTGCTAGAGCTAAATATTATTTTATCAGGGATTAAAGTGGAAAATTTTCACTTTATGAAGTTAAAAGTTTTAAGTAAAGCTCTTAAAAACATATTGAGGAAGAAAAATTCTATAAACATAAATTCAACAATACAAAAGTTTATATTAAAAAAATCTAGAGAGGGGTTAACGAGATTTTAAATAAGCTACATAGGAAAGATTTGATTAAAGAACTCGTGGTTGAAGATAAATATTTAGTAACTGATAAAATTTCTATATCTGACCTATTTAACAAGCATTTTACGTTTTTTAGGAATATGACTCTTTAGAAATTCTAAACAGTTTTAAACCGACTGGGTCGACTAGCAATGATCAAAAGACAAAATTTTGCTTTATATAGTGGATGTAATTTGATACATTGTAGATTGCAGTTTTTCTTCTGGCAAAATTCCAAAAATATTATAAATTATAGGCCAATATCATTGCTAGCTCATTCCAGAATTAGCTATTTTTTGAATACAACTAAATGTTTATGTTTAGAAGTAGAATTTACAAATTTAGTATAAGGGTCTAGAGCAAACAAATTCGATTGGTTCTTTTTTTGTGCGTTTAACTAAAGCATTGGTCATTTCGTAGTGTTACTTTACAGTGGGTCTAATCCTCTTTGTCTGGTCGGCCATATGTTGTTAAAATCAATGGTGCTTTGAGTACCACCAGAGTCCGCTGCTACTTTTAATTTATTTAAATTCTATCTTACAAATTAATTTTAATTTTAGGTTGATAGCTTTTGCTAGTGGGGGCAGGTTCAAAGTTAAGATAAGATAGATGGTAGCTCAGATTAAGCTTAAAGTAGATAACCTTCCCAAATTTGGAGAACGGGACATTTCTAGGAAATTTTTAAGAAAAGTCGGTGATCTAATTCTTAAAGAAAGAAGAAATTGTTCCTGTTACTATACTAAATACCTTCTTGAGGCAGGCTCAATAATTCATTCTCGGGCGCTGAAGAAGAAAATGAGACTAATTACAATTAATCTGACTTGATAGAAATAAAAATGCTTTTAGATTTTGCAGATATTTAGATTTAGGAGAAAATTTACTAAGCTCGTTTGAAATCAAAACTTTCCACCACAAACGATAACGATTTTAGTAATTGCTGGGTTGATTTATTTGTAATAACTACGAGATAAATTTCTTAAGTTTTTCGATATTTCTAGGATTATTCGAGATTTTTAAAGATTTTTGAATTTATCCGAATTTTGTATGGCAATGTTCTGCGCTTATCGCGTTAAGGAAACTTGCAGAATCACACATATAACTCGTGATATTTAGTAAAATTTCGATATTCCTCCGATTTTCAAGGTTATTCGAAATTATTCAAGTATGTCCAGGCTGTTTACACTTTACATGGCATTCAAGATACCTTGAAAATTCGACATTTTTGAGATTATTACGAAATTCTTGATATTTGTCAAATTATATTCGAGATATGTGACGCTTTATCGAGATATTGATAATTTGTCATAGCTTTGTTTTGTTTGAGGCCATTGAAATAAATCAAGTTCTATTTCGTCTACTCTCGAAATCAGATAATGTTAATTAGTGCTAAGCTGGACAATAGGAAGAAAAAGGTTTCTAAATAAAAGCTTTACTTGTTCATAGGTACACAAGAAAAATTTTGCGGGGTCCCAAAATTTTTAGCTACGCCACTGAGCTTTTGCTGACTATTTTACCCTAATCGTAGCACAAATATTAAAAATATAAAGTCGGATTGATGATTACTGATTAGTAACAAAATGGTGCCTTGCTTATTCTGTGTTCTTCAGCATAAAAACTAAAGGTAGATTTTTCAAACAAAATGACAATACTGCCATAGATCCAAACATTATTTATCATGATGCTCATTTTGATCAAGTTGGTTGTATTGATGCTTGTTTAAAAAGTGAATTCGTTCTGTAGTTATCCTCTTATCATAGTACAAAACTTGTACAAATATTTCCCCTCTATCTGCATCATCACCTTTATTTCAGGATATTAACTGATTGATTATCAGTACTGATTACAATTTGAGAAATGATCAGTGCAATCGGCTTCAATAGTTTATAAGAACCAATTTTAAAAATTCATTTTCAATTTTGGCTCCCTACCAGATAAGTTGAAAATTTGTAGGAAACTCAAGCCATTCGAATCTGGATTAAAATCATTTTTGTTTAGCACTACATTATTTTCTTAGTTTAGTTTTACTTATTACACGGATCATCACTCTTTATTCACCGATGAATAATGAACTCTCATTATTCACTCATTACTCACTCTATTTTCTCCCATTATTCACTGAATATTCACTCACTTAAATAAATTTACTATAGTGGTTAAAATCGTCATCTGAAACTACACATTAACTACACCTCCACTTAAAATTCGGCAAATATTAACACCTCAATAACAAAATAAAAAATTAACAACAGATATTTTATTCAAATCATATGGTTTTCAACTTCAACAAATTAAATTAGAACCTTCAAATAGTTATGTAAACAGCTACTTGAAACATGCAGCCGTATTTTATAAACAGCATCAACTACTGAATTGTGTTTATATTAATAATAATAAATCGAAGTTGGGGTATATCATATTTCGAAAATAAATAATTTTTGGAATTAAGTTTATTTAGGTGTGCACGACGCCATATATTGGACGCCGCTTCTCAATATTTTTGAATGAAAAATCTGTTTTCAGCCGTCTATAAATCTGTGCCAATGTATAATACGTAGTACATTTGGCAAATATCGAAAAATATCAAAGAAAAACCAAAAATTTTGTGTACATTCTGCTGTGTAGGAGGAGGTGTGTTTAGTTATTTATATAAACACACAAGTATACCCGCGAGTATATATTGTATCTTTGCCGCACATTATACCATTCATTGTTCACCAAAAAAAAATTAAACAAAACATTTTTAATGACGACAAGCATACCGTGTACACAAGTATATAACCGAAAGTAGATTGATTATAAATGCGATATACATTAAATCTGAAATGCTTATCACGCGACATCAAGTCAGTCAAAAAAAATTTTTTGTTTTATGTAAATTTCCGTTATGCAAAAACCATTAATTGTTAAGTAATTATGGTTAATTTTAATAAATTATAACCAAAAAAAAAAACAACCTTAGCTATGTTTTTTGTTTAATCGTATTATTTGAATACATAAATTGAAGAGATGTTTGCTGAATACTGAATATCTATCTAGCTATTTTTGTATTTGTATATATAGTCATATAGTGGATGGACAAACAGCCGCAAAGTCACACACAACAAAAATATCAAATATACGCAAAAAGTGTACAACACAGAATATAAATAAATTATTAATAACAATAATAATTGTTAGTTTAGTTAGATCTAAAAATAGTTTTAAATTTATACGACAAATAAAATGTTTAATTTACACATTATTAAATAGTTGGACTTATAGACTATGTACATTTAGTTAGATATTCCGTTTGTGTTCGATATTTGTATTGTTGTTGTTGCTTTGAATAGAAACACATAAATTAATAAATAATAATGATAAATTGAAATAGACATGAGGATAGACCGCGTTTTGCATATTTTATAGTTTCAATTTAAATAGCATGTACTTTAATTGCTGTTGCTACTACTTTGAACAAGTAATCGCAAATATTTGTGTAAAAATTTTTTTTGTATGCAGGTCAGAGGCCCTATTAGGGGAACTCTCAATGTTTCCTCTGTGTGTCTATACAGTGCCAATTTTGTTCTTTTAATGTTTGAAGGGAATAAGATGACTTATTAGGGTTAACAATTCGTATTCTCGAAACGTCCATATCGGAATTTAATAACAATAGCCATGAATTTCCTTATGAATCGGCAGTAGATTTAGAAAATGAATTATCCGAATGGATAGTGAAATAGAAAACAACCAATGAATCTGCGAATGCTTTGTTAATAATTCTAAAAAAGTTCCACGCAAATTTGCCAAAGGATCCTCGCACTTTAAAAAGAATAGCGCAACGAAGCAACGGAATTGGTATGGGTTGTGAATTGTATATATATTTCAGAATTACGAAATATTTTACGAAGTTTTTGAAGAAAAAAGAAAATAAAGACTTACAGGCGGTTAATATTAACGTTGGAATAGATGGACTGCCACTGTCAAAAAGTTCGTCAATTGTTGTGGCCTATTCTGGGCAATGTGGCTGGCAATATGGAAGCAATGAAAACAACACCATAGTCCTTATTACTAAAATTGTAGATTGCCTGAGGGATCCTTGCCTGAGGGGTACGAGGTTGACACTCTAATTAACAAGATATACTGACAAGTGTTCTGACGAGATGGCCGGAAGTTAAATTGTATTTCCTACAACAAGTAGAGTTTGTAAGTAATCCGGATCGGTTTTCGAATATCTTAAAAACTCCAATTATAAAAACAAAGTGAAAAATATATTTCAGTCTTGATAATTAATTTTATCACAAACATTTTATCACATTGTTTACAAATATATTAAAAAGTATTATTATTTATTTATTTTCATTTATATAAAAGTATTTTAAAAACACCAAACAGTTGAGCGAATAATCAGAAGAATTTGGCACAGAAATTAGAGGAAGTAGAGAAAACTCTCTCAGATTTTGTCGATGATGGCTTAATCGTTCATAATGCATTGAATAGTTTTTCTAAACGTTGCGATCTTCGACGGGATTTTTTAAAAACCAAAAATCCTTCTTTTAAAGAAGAAAATTGCTTCGTCTTATGGTCATTTATAACGTTATCAATTTCGATATTTATTTCATCCTCGAGCGTAGCTTCGATAACATTAGCATCTGGACTGTTTATAGTGGATGATAATAGTATGTCGCCTTTTTGATTTAAACCCAATCTTTCCATTAGAGACATTGCAAAATTTAAAATGTCTTTTGTAGGTGAATAGTTAGGTTTATTAAGGCATTTCAACAATCTAATAATTTGACAATTCTCTCTTTGCTCAATGTGGTTTTACACAAAATTGTCGTAAAAAAAGCCGCGAATTAACTAAATTCGATATAAAATATTAAAATTCGTGTCGAAGTGATTATTTTAGTGGATTAGTGTTTAGTGAGAAAAGTTGTTAGTGTGAAAATTGTATGAAAATTACCGAAACATTTAATTTATATGCGACTAAATTATTCGATGAAATACAGAAATCATTACCATCGGATAGAACATTCACGCGGAATTTAATCGAATGCAAGGATGATATGATGTTCGGGTGGAATTCAAGCGATATGAATTTTATGGTGTTGAATTGGCGTATGGCCTGTCTGAAAGATGGCAAAGAGGTTAAATATAAGGTAAGTGATTTTTTGATTTTTTGTTTTGTTTTGAGGTTATGTAGTGCTGGAGTTTAGGTTTTATGATTTTTTTAAAAGTTTATTCGATGACAAATTACATTAGAGCGGGAGGTATTACAGTTTTGTAACATAATTGACTGAAACTTTACTAAGGATATCCACGCAATGCACAATAGACCTCAATGGTAGCAGTGCTCTGGGCTGCATACACCCACCCTTTTTGAAAAAATAAAAGGATATCCAAATAGTTTCGTTGTACCACCTGTTTTTTTTTTTATTTTTTTTTTTGTTTCCTGTACACTTCCTAATCAAGCAGCGGATGAAATGGATGAATTGTGTTTGTGTAAGATTTGTATTCATATTATGCATAATGATTAATGATCCTCTCAAATGAATTCGTTCTTACAATAATTATTTAAGGAAGATTATAATTTTGAAAAAAAAGGGTAAAACTAAACGTTATTATCATTTTCGGTTCAGCATTGATTAAAATTTATTGATTTCGTGAACTAATTAAGTAAATAATTACATGGAATGGGCGACTTTGCATAACAAATTGTAAAAAAATTTGAAAGCTTTGGATTTGGAGGTCAAACTTATAAATATAGGGTTTTATCGAACTATTTTACAAAACTTGACACGATGTAAAGGACCACAGCTGTAAACCGCTGTATTGTAAAAATAACATGTAATGTAAGATTCGTAAAAATATGTATGGATTTATTAGATCAACATATTTGTAATACACTGATCATGATTCTATAATTGGATATTAATAGTACAATAAAAAGAGGCGGCTGGTCCGAAGAAATTCAGAGTTTTTGCCAACGTCATTGTTCTTATCTCTTTGCCAACAACTTTTAGGCAACATACATTTTAGTTGGTATTTTCATACATCACGCCACCACATGCAAAACTTCTAATTTATATTGATAAAGAAGCAGAAAGGAAACTAACGACCTACACCTCGGTGACACCTACATTCTATATACTTCCTATACTTCACAAAGCTAATTGTACTAAGATAATAGTCCAACTTACAGAATTTTAAAATTTTTGGCTGATTTATTAAAATTTGGAATATTATGATCTAATAAATTTTATTAAATGGCAGAATATCTCACAAAGATATATACTGATAAGTTTGTTCGTAGTTTCATTTTTTACAAATAAGTATTAAAATAAATGTGGCGGAGGGAATAATTGCGGATAGACGGTCAATGATATAGAACCTTATAAAATATTTTTAATATAAATTTTTTAGATTTTTTGAAAGTTTGTTTAAATTCAGGCTATTTCAGCATATTCAACAGCCACTTCAAACAGATCAATGGGATGCGGAAATTCGATACGAAATACTTTTAGTCAGACGAAGATAGTACACCGAAATTAAACCAATATATAACAGTGTAATAACTGCCGTGTAATAATTGCTGTGAAACCACCGATAGGAAGTGTGATTTGAATAGACTTGTTAAAGTTTATTCGAGGATCATTGAATTGGTATTAGAGTTTCCTAGGTACCAGTCTTTAATACGTCAAGTTTGACATTCGACGATGGGGTTCACAATGTTTTGATTGTTTGACCGCTTTTCCATTGCACGACACTGTAGTGATGTGTCTGTGACGATGTCGTCGGATCGCAAATTGCGTAGATGTGTATGCAACGTTTTTCCGTTTCACGATATATCACCGAGTCCGGTATTGACACACGGATATTTTTTGCCGGACGATGGATCAATGACGCCATGATTCCCTGTTGTGTCGGTCCGATAATTCTTTTATAGTCTGACGGATATTTTTCTTTAATTGTGGGTCATAGTTTTTAGCCTTGGATGCAGTAAGTGCAAGAGGTACTTGATATTGTATAATACATTACATTGCAAGCATATTTGAGGTAGTGATGAAAACGTTTCAGCACTTTTTGGTTGCTGAATTTATTTATATCAAAGTATCATAGTTGTTCAAGTATTTTTGTCTAATGGTGTGGTTGTTATAAATTATACTTAATTATACTATATATAATTGTTAGATCGTCTCCAAGCTACAGAAATATTGGTGAAGTCTCGCTCAACACCCAGAAACTCCAAGCATCCAGCAGCTATGTAGCGTAGAAATTGTATTGTCTTGTGATATCTATGTTATTTTATTTAGTACTAACTAATTTGTATAAGTTAATTTCTATTAATTAAGTAGTAAAGCAATTTAGTTTTCAGACTAACCTGGGAAACTCTATTTGAGTTTTATTAGTGAATATCATATATAGGTATATTTAGTACTTAACTAAACGCGTAGTATATAATAATTAATTTAAACATTATTAACTTAGTAAATAAATAAGTAATTTAAGCATTATTAATATCCTTTTGCAAGATCTTTAGGAAATTGTTGATTACTTTAATTTAATAGTATGGTTAAATATATAAAATATACATATTTTCAGCTTTTATTTTTGAATCTAGTTGCAGTTGGTAAACCATTAATTAACAATCTACAGGAGAACGGTAGCTAATGAAACAAGTGCTGTGAATTTGAATTATAACTTAGCAATTTAAAATTTTTAAATATTCCCTTAGAATTTTTACTGTTGATGTTGAATTATTCATATGTCTTAATATTATGGTTGAGGTTGGTATTGGTATTGAAGTGGGTGTTGGTATTGGTGTTAATGTTCATAGTTATTGGTATAATTGTTAATGATAGTTTTGGTATTAGTATTTATATTGGTTAGTGAAAATGGTTTTAGTTTAGAACACTCCTGAGAAACTCGACCAAGATGACAATAGCTGAGATGACAGCACGATGGCCCGATGGTAGTTGGTTGAATGATTGTCAAACTATTAATGGTTATTTATTTGTGATACATAGGGATTGATCTATAATTTATTTCAGAGAATCAAATTTATACTTAATTAATTTTAAAATAGTTATTATTAAGAATTAATGCATATTTTAAATTTAGGAATTTCTTGAAGAACCTGAAACAACCTTACAGGAGTTGGAGCAGTAGATGAACTTCAAATTGTATTGTCTTGTGCTAAATAAATTACTAAAAAAAAAAAAAAAATATATTACTAACAAATTTACAAACTATCAACTACTTAGGTGTCTGGAACCGGGTTGAGTCTTTGTTGCTAACATTCATTTCCCATCCCTCGATTTTGTTAAATGTAAGAAGGTGTACGACGGCTGCCTGGCCAGGGGCGGATATCACAACTATTAGACTTATGTGGTTATCGATGTGGCGCCTTTCTTTACGGGGTGAAATATTGCTATGTTTGGCTTCATGAAAAGCTGAGTATGATGGTACATATTTCCTTGGTGAGGGAGAATTAAGGTGTCGTGTTGCAACATGGGTATAGTGGTGTGGTATTCGCATTTATAATACGGGAGACTTGCTTAATGCTTGATCGTACATCGCAATCAATCAATCAATCAATTCTCTCTTTGCTCAATGTGGAGTTTAATATTATTAAAAAGCTGTGTACAAAGAATATTGCTACTTTCTTCCAATTTCTTTAACAGAAAATTTAAGGTCCCCTCTGCAGTAAGCATATTTGCATTTTTTCTCGATAAAGCTTCTACGGTGACCGATACCGATCGTAATGCTTGTTTCAATGGTTTTAACAGCTCAAAATCAATTTTAGTTAATAAACGGTCCACGTACTCTTATAAACTTATCCAACATCGGATCACTTGAATTCCATCGATTTTTAACGTCTAGTTGTAGTTGAAGCTCATGCCCTATCAGGTTGCAAATTTTTTTTTTGAAGTATTCCCTTTCTTACTGTAGATTTTTTTTAATATTTAATCACAGTTCGAACGCAATCTAGCTCTCGTAGAAGGGCTACCTCATCAACATATTCTTCATCCGGTTGATCGTTTTCGTCTAAATCATAGTCGTCATCGGTATCTTCAGCAGAATTGTCTTCTTTGCTTTTATTTGCATTACTTTTACTTTTATCGTTGATTTTTATTTGGTAAAATGTGTCACACACTGCAAGATGTAGAGCATGATCTAAGTAAAGTTGATATTCCGCTGGACATTCACTTGCATATTTAATCATAACACTTGCCCCATGGTTTGTCGTGGCAACTACATATAGTATATCATTCTGGAATGATATGTTGAAATTATTCAAGTGGTCATTTACGGTTGTCAAAATTATTGATGCCGAATAACTCCCGGTAATCCGTATAAGCCACAAAACTAGCTTTATTATGAATATTTATATTCATAAAACGATGACTCCATACACTGACCCATTCATCTAAAGTGATGCTAATGACTTCCAATTTTGCTTTTTCGTATTCTTCGTGGATGAGACGCCTTACTCCATTAGCACTACGAGGCAAACGGAAACCTCTATCAGAAGGAGATTGACAAATAAACTGTGAATTTTTGATACCCCGAATTGTGAACCATCTTGCGCCGCCAGTTTCGCAACTATTTCACCGCAACTACGTTTTTTTAAAAAAAATTGGATATTGTGACTGCAGAACTCGTTGATTGTTTTGCAGTATTACCGGAAAATTCGTTCAAAAATGCCTTAGTCAATACAATTTTATGGATATTTCTTAAATGATTTATCAACAGTGATGTGGATCTATAAGCGTTGGAAACTATTTTGTTGCATTTTGTACACTTAGCTTTATTATCCTTACTAGTCGAAGACGCAGTTTTTGAAAAATATTCCCAAACCATATTTGAATCTTAAACTTAAACGTAAACTTTTGTTACTAAAACAGTAGATATACTAACCTAAATACACAATAACACAGTAATATATTTTTTTAGTTCAAAACATTAAATATTATTTTATTAAAATATGGAAAACATTTCCGAATTTTATTACTATTAATAAAATTGTAATGAGATTGACGAAAGAAGATAAAATAATTTGAAAATGTTTTTAAATATATTTGGCATGTGCAATGGAAATGAGATTCTAAAATGATTTTTGGATAAAGTTCTGGAATATGACGAAGTATAATGGAACTTGGCTATTACTTTCTTTTACTCTAGTAAAATAAAGTATAGTAATCATGTCCAAAAAGACCTTGACATTTTTAGAGATTTATTTGTTTTGAGGTCCCCGGAGTCCGAAAAAGTGGGTTTCGAAATGGTGTCTGTCTGTCTGTCTGTCAGTCTGTCAGTCTGTCAGTCTGTCAGTCTGTCAGTCTGTCAGTCTGTCAGTCTGTCAGTCTTTCAGTCTGTCAGTCTGTCAGTCTGTCAGTCTGTCAGTCTGTCAGTCTATCAGTCTGTCAGTCTGTCAGTCTGACAGTCTGTCAGTCTGTCAGTCTGTCAGTCTGTCAGTCTGTCAGTCTGTCAGTCTGTCAGTCTGTCAGTCTGTCAGTCTGTCAGTCTGTCAGTCTGTCAGTCTGTCAGTCTGTCAGTCTGTCTGTGTCCTCTCTACAGCCCAGATGGTTTAACCAATCGAACTGAAATTTCAGATTTAAGCTTTTTTGATAAATAAAGAATCTTTTTAAAAAAAAAGGTGGAATAAAGAATCTTTTTAAAAAAAAAAAAAAAAAAAAAAAAAAAAAAAAAAATTAGGAGGTCCCAGTGAATTTTACTCGAAATCGGATAACCGGAAGTGGCCACTTCGTTGGTCCAGAAAATTTATTTTGCAAATATCTTAAAAAGTATAAGGTTTACAAAAAAGTACTTGATACAAAATGTTTCCAAAAATTAAAAACAAATAAAAATAAAAAATGAAAAACAAAAATTTAAAAATTAAAAATTAAAAATTAAAAAAAAATAAATTAAAAAAAAAAAGTTATAAAAAAAATAAAATTTCTCAAAATTCTCTGTCCGTAAAATCAAGTCGTGTGTTGGCCACACCTCCATTTTTTCTTAACAGATTATGATGAAACTTGACATGTGCATTGGAAATGGGATTCTAAAATGATTTTTGGATAAAGTTTTGGTATACGGCCAAGCATGATGTAACATCTCTTTTTCTCAAACAATTATGATGAAATTCGGTTTGTGCATTAGAAATTGGATTCTAAAATGATTTTTGAAAGAAGTTCTGTAATATGGCCAAGTAGGATGGAACTTGGCTATTTCTTAACCGATTATGATGAAATTCGACTTGTACGATGGAAATCGGAGATTCAAATTATTTATAGATGAAGTTCTGGAATATGGCCGACTAGGATGGAACTTGGCTATTTCTTAACCGATTATGATGAAACTCGACACGTGCGATAGAAATGGAATTCTAAAATGATATTTAGAAGAAGTTCTGGAATATGGTCAATTAGGAAGGAACACGGTTATTTATCAATCCATTATGATGAAATTCGACTTGTATGATGGAAATGGGATTCTAAAATTATTTTTAGATGAAGTTCACCTAGTATGATGAAATGCGACATGTACGATCGTGTACGTTGAAGCTTCTTCTGAAGGAATTCGGCTATTTTTGAACCGATTTTGATGAAATTAATCATGTATGACAGAAATGGGGTTCTAAAATGATTTTAGATGAAGTTCTGGAACACAGCTAATTCGATAGGAACTTGACCACTTTTCAACTGTTTCATTCAAATTCAGCATGGACTAAGGAAATGGGATTGTAAAATGTTTTTTTTTTTTGGTTTTAATCTATGTAATCTGTTCTGGGGATCAAGGCAATCCCAACTCTTTCGCAGTTTACTTTTACGCAGTAAATTGGAAACGGGATTTTATAATGATTTTTAGACGAAGTCCTCAAAGAACATCAACAAACTATTTTATAATCTTATATGCTGAATTTTATCATAATCGGTTAAAATGTGGCTAATCCTTTCTAATTGGGTTTGTCGACTCCCTTTCGAATTAGTCGCATTCCAGAATTTCTTCTAAAAAATATTTTAGAATGCCATTTCCATCATATATGCTGGGGGTCATTTCTCGTTCCGTGAGAAGTATAATGAAAAGTATTTTCAGTGAGAAATACGCATTTCCGATTCATCTTCCTTGAGAAGGAAAAAATGGCGTCAACATTATTTCATATGAATAAAACTTTCTTTGACCATTTTGGCGGTGAGAACATCTTAAATAAGGAAATAAAATTCTATAAAAACTAAATTTGTATTTTGAGCATTAAATATGCATTGAAAGTATAATATGATTCACCTTAAACTATCTATTAAAAACTATTCCGCGTATTTAAGAAAAGCCTCCAAATATTTAATTTAGTTAAGTTTTAAAAATAGTTTGGTCATTTTTATAATTTATTTTATATTTTGACAGGCAATGACGAAAATTAATTAACTAAATCTACTTTATCATTTATTTAGCTAATATTTAAACCAATTGCTGTATATAATCTAGCGGAAATTTATATGAAACTCGAAAAAGTGTCGGTTTACAGTGCATCTTACTATGAAAACAACTTATTCAGCGTTTTTTCTACGATTCCTTTTCATTTGGACATCGAGAATCGCTTTCAAGTCAAAAATATTTCATGGAAACCAAATGGAAACATTTTTTTAATTAGTTTTTTCCATAGAACGAGAATTGAACTCCTGAATTTCATCATAATCGGTTATTAACTTTGTGCTGATTATGTGTTGGTTAACGTGTCGAATTTCATCATAATCGGTTCAGGAATAGCCAAGTTAGATCCTAATAGACCATATTCCAGAACTTCATCTACAAATTATTTTAGGATCAATTTTCCATCGTACAAATCGAATTTCATCATAATCGGTTAAGAATAACCAAGTTCCATCCTACTTTGTCATATTTTCGAAGTTCATCTAAAAATCATTTGAATATCAAATTTCCGTCGTACAAGTAGAATTTCATCATAATCGGTTGAGAAATAACCGAGTTCCTTCCTAATTGGCCATATTCCAGAACTTCTTTTAAATATTATTTTAGAACCCCATTTCTATCGCACGTGTCGAATTTTATCATAATCGGTTCAGGAATAGCCTAAGTTAGATCCTAATAGGCCATATTCCAGAACTTCATCTAAAAATCATTTGAAGATCCCATTTCTATCATGCAAGTCGAGTTTCATCCCCATCGGGTGAGAAATACTATATATAGTATAGAAATCTAAAAATCAGTTTAGAATCCCACATTTAGTCAGTATCGTATTCAAATGTATATTGCTGGTTGGCCATAATAAATAACCCATAGCCCAATGAAAACCCATCGTTAATTTGTTAATAAAGAAAAAAACAAATAAACATACATATATTCCCTTTTTTCACCGGTCGTGATTCAATTAATACCAGTTTAGCTCTAAATATGGAAACAAATGACCTTTCCTTTTTCTCTATTTATTTACAAACACGTTACAGAATTATGTGACGTCACGAATACGTGACTTGAAACATCGAGCTAACCTTGCTTGAATCTTGCTCACCGGTTTACCAGCGTATACTAACTACTTTAACACACGAAAATTTTTCTCAATACATATTTTTTACCTCGCTTAAAACAATCTCGGATTAGTTGGAGAGTAAATTTACTCAAAGAGAGAATTATGTTTTTGTGGTTTTAAGTAAATTGCGTAGGGGCTCACTGTATTGTTCGAAATATATTTTCTACACCCAACTAATTTGAATTTGTATTTATACGACACGAGACGTCTCTATGAAATCTACTATAGTTTTTGGTTAAACTCTAACAACAAGGGGAGGAAAACTGCGACAAATATATCCGGAAATTTATAAAATCACAAGAGCACGAATTGGAAGATGATTTGAATGCTACTTCAATTCTAGACATGTACCTCTATTTTGTTTCTCATTTTTTACTCAGTGTACTCAGTGTAATCGTTCTATTTCTTTACAGCCCACAATTATGAAAATTTTGGAAAAGGCTTTAAAGTTACGAATTGCTGCCTTCTTTTCTAAGCATAATGTTTTAAATAATTGTTAGGTCTGGGAAAAATACTGACACATTAATTAAAATGGGAAAGAGTGAACGAGTACTACAAGGTTCGGTGCTCGCTCCTGTGTTATTTCTAGTATATATTAATTCTATATTTAATTTGGATTTGCAAGAAAAAATTATTGCTTTTGCTGATGATATGGCATTAAGCTATTATGGTTCAAGGGCTTCGGAAATATCCAGCTATATTAATTCTGATATTAATAAACCTTTGCATTCTAATTGAACCTGTTTATAATTTTAAGTATTTAGGTTTGGCTCTGGATGCTAATTGAAATTGGAAAGTTCATTTTTAAAAGATCAAAGAGCAAATAAATTGTTCTTCACGAATTTGCTGCGTCAGTTATATCCAAGTTTTACTAAATTTTTATCATGCATATGTTGAATCTAGGCTTTTTGTTGAATATATGTTGAATCGCTTTCATGTATTTAAGGTTTCAAAACTATTTCACTCTAGAAGTGGGCATTGAATTCTGAGATTAAGTACTATTTGCGACATTCGTAATAATTACTTATAAAAACATTTTTTTTGTTCCGGGATTGTTTAGTGAAGCTTATCGGAAGTGCTTCTTAGTTTCGGCAAAATCTTTTTTTTTCACAAATTGCATTCCAATTTCAAAATTAAATCTCCTCTATTCAAAAATTTTATTCCCATTTAAATATTAAATCTCCAACTTCCAGAATATTTTAAAATTCAGCCTTCTTTATCCAGAAATACCATTCCTGCTTTTCCTTTCCCTGAATATTTTAAAATTAAAAAATCTCATTTACAGAAATTTCAATTAAAATTTTTCAATTTTATCGTATTAGATTTAGAGGTAGGAGATGATAGAGTGACACGAACGGAGAAGAGAAGGGTGGAAGAATTGTTTAGAAGAAATTATGCGGAGGTTAGCATACGGGAGTTTAGGCCGGTAAAACATGAGGTGAAGATTAGGTTGAAAGAGAATAGGATTATATACTCGAAGCCATGAAGAATGAGCGTGGTGGAAAAGGAGGAAATAAGAGAAGAGATGGAAAGGTTGTTGGAGGAAGGTATTATACGAAAAAGTGATTCGGAATATGCGAGTAGAGTGGTATTAGTTAAGAAGAAGGATGGCCGGTTTAGGATGTGTATCGATTACCGGACGTTGAATGAGATAGTGGAAAAGGAGAAAAACGGCGTTTACGACGACACAAGGGCAGTACGAATATAATAAGCTACGATTTGGATTCGCGAATGCACCATCTGTATTTATTAGATATATGGAGAGGGTGTTGAGAGAGATCGGAAGATGTGAAGACATGGTATACTTTATGGACGACAAAGTGATAGCAACAAAGATGATAAAGGAGCATCTGGAGATGAAAGTGTAACTGGTTGAGGACGACGATACAATTTTTAGGTTATAGAATAGATAAGGAAGGCATAAAACCGAGTGATCATCATGTGGAGGCGGTAAGGACATAGGACTAGTGGAATATTTTAGAAAATGTACTGCCAATTTCAAGGATGTGGTGGCGCCGTTGCTAGAAGTGGTAAGGAAGAATAAATTTAAATAGGAGAGACAGCACGATAGGGCGTTTCGCAGACTGAGAGATAAGTTGTTAGAGGAGCCAGTACTAAAAATATTATCGCACACGGCGGAAACGGAGTTACATACAGATGCGTCAGCGGGAGGGTTTGGAGCAGTCCTAATGCAGAGGATGGGAAGTTATATCCAGTATCTTATTATAGCAGGAAGACAACAGAGTCGGAGCAGAAGTTTCACAGTTTCGAGTTGGAAACGTTAGCAGTGGTATATAGTCTACAAAGATTTAGATCGTACTTGTTTGGGATGAAGTTCAAACTAGTAACGGACTGTAGTGCAATGCAGATGACGTTAGCAAAGAGGGATATTAGCCCAAAAATAGAGAGCACTGGGCACTTTAGATGAGTGAATTTGATTTTACCATTGAGCATAGGAAAGGGAAAAGGTTGAGACGCATTGAGTAGAGTAAATGTGTTAAGATGGGAGGAATTGGAGGAAGGAGAAGAATACAGAGGAGTAAAGGAAGAAGACGACGATGAGGAAGACTGGAAGATGAAGATAATAGTGGCGCAACTTAGAGATGACAGAGTGAGCAAATTAAGGGAGCAGGTTTTGAAAGGAAGTAAAAAAGGGTATGAAGTGAGAGACAACGTAGTGTATAGACAGGATGGGAAGAGGTTGCAGTTGGTAATACCGGACAGTATGATAGGAGGGCTGATATTCCAAATGCATGACGGAATGGGTCATAAGGGGGAAAAAAGACCATTAAGAACATCACAGGAATTTTTTCTTCAGTAAAATGGGAGAGCTGGTTAAGGAGCATATAGGAAGGTGTTTGATGTGTCTGAGATTCATGGACAAATCGGGGCGTAAGGAACACAAGTTGCACATCTACGGAAGAGAGGCAGTGCCATTAGATACGGTGCATATCGACCACATTGGACCTTTGGAAAAGACAAGGTGGTTGTAGTAGACGCTTTCACTAAATATACGACGGAGACCAAAGAGGCGATAAAGGCGATGAACGAGTATAGTAGAGTGCATGGGTATCTGAGGAGAATAGTATCGAACAGAGGAACAGCATTCTCGTCAGAAGAATTCACTGAATGGGGGAGGAATAATGGAGTGAGACACGTGAAGACAGCAACAGCGTGTCCAAGAGCTAATGGGCAGGTAGAAAGATTTAACAGAACGCTGGTGCCCAAATTAGCGAAATTAGTAGATAAAGAGAAGGTGGAATGGAACAGCTTGTTAGCGAAAGCAGAGTTCGCAATGAATAATATGACGAGTAGCGCGACAGGAGATACACCAGCGCGGTTGTTATATAGGGTGGATCAAAGATTTGGACAGAAGTCGGAAATGGAAGATTGGATGGACCAATTGAACAAGAAAGACGTGTCAATTGAGGAGAGGAGAGCTATATCTAAGGGAAGATAGAGGAAGGACAGCAATACAATAAGGAGTATTATGATAGTAAGGTAAGGAAAGAACATAAGTTTAAAGAGAGAGACTTGGTAATGCTGAAGGGCAGAAAGGTAATAGGGAAGAAGAGCAAGTTATTGGGTAAATTCAAAGAGCCGTATAGAGTAGAAAAAGTTTTAGAGAAGGATAGATATTTGGTATCAGATATTGTGGGAGTTCAGATAGGAAGGTTACTCTTCTCTTCTCGGAGAGAATGAAGTTATATAAAAAGAACGAAGAAGATGAGACAGAAAGGGAAGGAGAAGAAATAGAAGATTACGAGGAATAATTATTGTTAATTGCAGGATGAGGAGGACTGAACGCGCAAGGGAGAACAAGGGTAGCAGGGAAGGAATTACAGATATAAATTAAAACTGAATTGTTATATGTGTTTTTGAATAAATGAATTAAATGATAGAGGCATTTTTAAGGGAGGGTTGGGAAGGACATCGAGGGCGATGTTTAGTCAGATAGGCCGAGATGTAAGGTAAATGACAGACGGTAACCCAGAAGACATAAGGTATACTTGGTAGTAGGGAGTAGTGGTATGGGTGGAAGGGTCATGGTATTTACACACATCGGGCGACAGGGAGCGGCGGAAGAGGTGGGAAACATTCGGAATCGTGTTGCTGAAGTGAAGGTATAAGAAAGCGGAGAATATTCTAATAATCAAATAATAAATTAATCGGTGAATGAAATAAATAAGAAATATAAAGTTTAACGGATCGATGAGTGTTTGTATTAATTTGAGATCATCGAGTGGAAAGTATTAACGTACCTTACAGTTCAATTTTTCCAAAAATTTGGAATTCTACATCCAATTCTTTATTCAAAAATTGAATTCCAATTTTAAAAATAAATATCCCTTTCCCAGAATATCTTAAATTAAAATCTTCTTTTTCCATAAATTGCATTACAATTTTAAAATTATTTCTTAAATTTTCAGAATATTTTAAAATTAAATCTACTTAATGCAAAGATTCCATTCCATTTATATAATTAACGGAAATTGAACATTATTTTACCGTGACGTCAAAAAGAAAAAGAAACACAAAATCTCGAGAGGATGCGGTTTTAAATCTAAAGAGCGTAAAGCTACATCAATCCGGAATAATATCTGATAACCGATTCGAAGTACTACAAGTGGAAGGAAGAACAGCCTAAAGAGAGACCCCCTCCAATGTACTTAAGAGAGGCGCCATCAAAACTGTTACTGACAACACAAAATGCGGAAAGAAGTGAGAACTTTTTATTGCCCACTTTAAACGTGGTAACATCAGCGAAACCAGAATTCAAGCCAAAAACATCGACGGATATAGAAAAATTGTAGCCGCTCTTGAAAAAAAAAATGGAAAGTATTTTTACACATCGCAAAAGGAATCAGGGCCGTGTTAAAAGGGATCGAGTCCACTGTGCAACCAGAGGAAATAAGCGAAGAGCTAACAAAAAGGAACTTCAAGGTGAAAAGCCTAATTAAAATTATAAATCGTGACAGAAAAACTCAACCAATGTTTAAAATTGAGCTGGAAACCGAAGGAACAAAAACTAACGGAAAACACGCGATCTATGGTATCAGGTATTTAGTGTACAGAAAAGTCGTAGTGGAGGAGCCATCAGACGTTAATCGGTTTTACAATGTACCAACTGTCAGGAATATGGGCATTCACGAAACTACTGCAACTCTCGGCTGTTTATGTAATATGTGGCAAACTGCATGGGAGTAGCAAGTGTGAACTGGATAAAAGCAATTCGAAGGCTAAAAAATGCAGTAATTGTGATGAAAATTACACCGCAAATTATTGAGGATGCGATGTGTATAAACCAATGCGGACCAAATGTCTGCTACGATCAATCCAAAAATATCGTACGCGGAAGCTGCCAAACGTCATTCTGTTAATCCAATCACAAATGACGACTAGGGAATTTATATATTGATTAATACCCTCAATGAATCAATGAATAAGTTTATGCAGATGATGGATAATAATATGAGTCTCATGCTCTAAAACATGAATACCCTCATGCAAACTAGAGGTACAAAATTTCCTTCCACATTGTCATTTCATGACACTACACATCCTAGCGGAATATCACATACGGGAATTGCTATCATTACCAAGAACAAAATAAAGCATTATGAACTCCAAAAATTCAGTGAGAAGCATATACAAGCAACTAGCATCTGTCTGGAGGAATGGACAGAAAATGCACCATATCTGCAGTTTATTGTCCACCGAAACATTCAGTGAAAAGACATCAGTTTGCAAATTACTTCAAAATCCTGGGTTTCAGACTAATGTCATCGAAAGGTAAATAACTGTGAGAATGTATATAAAATGAGAAATTAGATCATATATCTAGTGGCCACCCAACTAATTGGCCAACTGAAACTTGTTACGATCTCTTTTCTGATCACTTACCGTTATTAATAACACCGAACATCCAAGTGCTAAAATTATCACCACCTAGATTCCTGACGAATCAACATACTAATTGAACTCAATTCAAGTCTGGTGATGCAGCAGTACAAAGCCTAACGGATTTATTAGAACAAGCTGCAGCGGATACGACCCCTGCAGGCTAGTTTACTTAAAGTTGGACAAACCGTCTCAGAATATTCAGCAGCTGTTAGCAATAATACGTTCAATATGCGGACAATGGCAACTACACAGATCCTGAAAATGGCCTTATTAAAAGAATATTTGAGATTACCTCAGCAGCAGATTTAACGGATTTAGATAAGTTTAAGAATAATTGTAATTGATTTATTGTCTTGATTTAATTTTTTTTTTTGTAATTTTAGTATCATTATTGTGTACTATGGATATCTACAACCAAAATTGCCGTAGTTTGAAAACTAAATTATTATATTTTAAGCTAAATGCTTTGCAGCATAACTACGATCTAATATGTTTAACTGAAACCTGGTTTAATGACTGTATTAATAATTATGAATTCATTGATGATAGGTATTATGTAATTCGTAAAGATAGAAACCTTAGTAAATCTAATAAGATTGATGGTGGTGGTGTTGCCATTCTCTTGAAAAAATCTATAATGGTCTCTGAGCTTGATGCGATTGAAGATATTTTTGATAACATGTGGATAACAGTTAAAACATTTGATGGTAAATTTTTGATAATATGTCTAGTTTATTCCCCAGGCTACTGTAAGTTAGAACACTATGAAGCATTGTGTAATAAGCTTTCTAACTTGATATTAGATTCTCCTGTTGACTGTCAATTTTTAGTTCTTGAGGATTTTAACTTGCCTAATATACCTTGGAGTACTGATTGTGATGCTATCTCTCCAGTGCCTTCCTTTGGTCAGATAATTAATCAATTACTGGAAACAATGATATTTACTGAATTAAAGCAACATAATCTTGTCAAAAATATTAATGATAGAATCCTTGACCTTGTCTTGTCTAACCTTGATCGTAGTATTGTTAATGTCTATCAAAGTCGTCATTCACTGTCAAGAATAGATGAGCACCATCACCCTCTGATTGTTAGATATGAAAAGTGTTTATTGAAGAGTTTACCCTACCAACAGTTACCTAAGCCTAATTATAAAATACTTAACTATAACGCTATCCGAAGTGATTTGGAACTGGTTGACTGGAACCACCTGTTGTTCTTTATAGTTTTATCAGGCCTACCATTCAGCTTAAGGTACTTGCTAAATTTCCAGTGTGGTACTAAAATAAATTAATTAAGTTAGTTAAGTTAAAGCAAAACTATCACAATCGATATCGTAAATTTAAGTTTCCCAATGACTATGCGATATTCTCCAAACTGCGTAAGAATGTAAAATTGGAAATCCTTAAATGTTATTTTAATTACACAAAGTATTATTGTGTGAATGGATTTCCATTTTTTCACTATTTTGTGTGCTTTTGTTACTTTGTAAAATTTTTTTATATAAAAAAGAAAAATTCTTTATTATTATTTATTTTTATTATTTTAATATTTTTAGCTTCCTTATAGTAACAATCTGTTTTATTTTTTAAAAAAAATCGATTTCGGATGCTTTCGCCTTCCTTTCTCAATTTTTAATTTAATATTAATCACGATTAATATTAAATTAAAAATTGAGAAAGGAAGGCGAAAGCATCCGAAATCGATTTTTTTTTTAAAAATAAAACAGATTGTTACTATAAGGAAGCTAAAAATATTAAAATAATAAAAATAAATAATAATAAAGAATTTTTCTTTTTTATATAAAAAAATTACACAAAGTATATTGAAAGTCACATAAAGAAAGATCCCAAGTTAATTTGGATCTATTCTCAGGCTCTTACAAATAAATCACTATACCCATCATGTATGAAACTAGGTGATGTTGAATCTACTATAGTCCACTTCAAATTTGTAATTTATTTGCTGATCATTTTGAATCGGTGTATGACTCAACTGATCAATTTTGTGATGTTGTTTATAACAATTATAATATAAATTATTCTGTTGATTTAATATCCGAGCAAGACGTATTCAAAGTTCTATCAACATTGAATACGAAGAAAGGTGTTGGCTCCGATAATATCTCTAAATATTTTATTTACCAACTCAAATCTCAGCTAACCAAACCGTTAACTATGTTATTTAACTTATCGTTAACTAATGGTTTATTTCCCCATCAGTGGAAAAAGCTTAAGAATTTAGTTCCAGTTTTCAAAAAACTTGATGCGAGTAATATAAAAAATTATAGGCCCATCTCAATTTTAAATAGTTATAGCAAAATTTTTGAGAAACTGATATATGAAATAATCTTCAATGAAGTTAAACATATAATTAATACGTCCCAACATGGTTTTTTTCCTAAACGTTCCACAATCACCAATTTGATTGATTTCTCTAATTGTAACAGTATACTATTTAGAGGCAGCGTGTAATTGGACTTTTGTCTGTTCGCTGTCCTATTTTGGAATAAATAAAATTAAATAAAATAAAATAAAACGTGATAGAGGGGTTCAACATTATCTCAGTGAACTCACAGCGACTGAAGCAACAGATTACTCTCTTTGGAAAGTCACAGGTAAGCTGAAACGACCAACACTTTCATGTCGTCCAATTCGTCTCCCTGACGGAAGCTGGGCAAGAAGTGATGAATATAAAGTAAACATATTTGATCAACATCTTTATACCCAACGAACAAAGTGGAAGCCCCTGGAAACCTGAAAAATTTCGTAAATCATAATGTTTCGAAAACATGGTATAGATGAAACAAAAGTAAACTCATATCGTTCAATCAGCTTACTACCGACTCTCTGTAAGCTTTTCGAAACAATGCTCCTGCAAAAACTTATACCAATTTTGCACGAGAAAAAAATGATTCCTGATCATCAATTCGCATTTAGAGAGGAACACGGAACCATAGAACAAGTTCATAGAGTAGTCTATTAAATCTGGAACGCCCTAGAATAAAAAAAGTACTGCTCTGCAGCGTTTTTAGGCATTGCACAAGCTTTTGATAAAGTGGCATTTACATAAACTTAGAAGACAGCTACCAAAAAGTTATCTGCTTGATCTTTTTTGGTGAAATATAACAGCGCTTCCACCAATTTATACGAAATCATCACTAGGATTACACAAGGCAGCGTGTTAGGTCCACTATTACATAGTAGACCTACCAACATCAAAATACGTAAAAGTTCCAACATTAGCGGATGGTACAGCAGTCATGTATTCGCGAGAAGGGTTAAGACCGTCAACAAATCAGGTTTAGGTGTGTTAGCAATTGTGGGGTCCACTTGCGCTTCCAACATAATCAAAATGCTTGTATATACGTAACACAAACATACATCGAGATCTACACATCGAAACAGTAACAGACACAATCAAGCAGTACAGTAAAAAGTACCAGTTGAAATTAGAACAACATCCTAACGCTTTAGCCCGGGAAATTTTAAAAAGGTCCAGATACAGACGTCTTAAAAAAAGATCCTTTAGATCTAATTTAAAGTAATTACTAAGTGTAAGTTAGTATTAAGAACTAACATAGGTTAAGTCTTAATAAAAAGTTTGTATTAGTTTGTAAGATTTGATTACATCCTCTGATTCTCCTATAAAGGAAAGTTTCAAGAATAAAGCTTAGGCAGTTAAAAAAAATTTAAAATGACGTTGACTTTATCCAGAAACTACATTCCAATTTTATTTTTAATTAAACCAAAATATTTAAAAATGAAATCTACTTGTACACTACCCTTTATGTACTTGCTTGATTATTATCTGTAAATGCGATTTGTAGAAATGGTGGTGACGTAGTTTTTATGAGAGACGATGTAAAAATAATAAAGGATAAACAGATAATAACAACAGGAAAACGAAAAAGTAATAGGCTATATGACCTAAATGTACGGGCAGAGAAGTATGAAATAGCATTGGTGACAGAAAAAACTAAATTGGTGAATCAATCGCATTATAAACTAGGTCATCTAAGCATCAACAATTTACAAAAATTAATAAAAATATCAAGAGGGATAAATATAAGTGAATCCGATCTTAAACATGCTCGCGAAGTTTGTGAAACGTGCGTAAAAAATTCATTCAAAGAGGAGAGAAGCAAAGCAATTCGTCCATTGGAAATAATACATACTGATGTTTGTGATCCAATAGAACCACCTACATCGGACGGAAAGGAATACATCGTTACAGTGATAGATGACTTCACACACTTCGTGATGGTGTATTTAATACGAAATAAATGGGAGGTTCCTGAAATATCAAAGGAATATATTCGAGAGGTAGAGGCGAAATGGAATTCACAAGTGTCCATAATACGGTGTGACAATGGCGGTGAATACAGAAGTAGTAATTTTAAAAATTGGTGTAAAGAAAATGGAAAAGTGTTGGACTATACTATACCATACTCTCCACAAGTAAATGGAAAAGCCGAAAGATTAAATCGAACAAATACTTATCTAAAAAATAGAAGTCCGTCGACAAATTTAGACGTTACACCATCGTAGAAATGGTTCGGAAAAACGCCTAATCTTTCGCGACTGCAGATATTTGGCTATAATGCATATGCGAAAGTGCTTGGATATCAAAAAAAGTTAGACGAAAGGAGCAAAAAATTCGTTTTTATAGGATATGGTACAAATGAATATAGACTATGGGATGGAATTAATCGTAAAATAATAATTTCAAGGGATGTGATATTTGAAACTGAATGTCCAATCAATGAGCGCAAAATTGAAAGTGAGAGTAGTGTGAAGAACATCAGCGACGACAGCTCAATAGATGAGAATGAAGGACAAGAACAGTTCGACCAAGAAAAAAGTGAACGAGAAGAGCCACATATGTCTTCAAGGCGACAGATAAAACTACCAGTTAGATTTCTTGATTATGTATTACTAACGTATGAAGAAGCATTGAACGGACCAGACAAGTACGAGTGGAAAAAGGCAATAGAGGAAGAAAAACAATCACTAGATACGAACAATGTATGTGAGTTTATAAGCAATGAAGAAGTTGGAAACAATAAAATCTTGACTAGAAAATGGGTATTTAAAATAAAAGAGGATGGAAGATATAAGGCCAGACTAGTTGTACGAGGTTGTCAACAGAGATACGGCTATGATTTTGAAGAAATGTACAGTCCTGTAGTTAATAGTAATTCGCTGAGATCTATTCTTGCAATAGCAGCGAACCGGCACGATGTTATCATAAAGTTTGATATTAAAACTGCGTTTTTACATGGAGAATTAACTGAGGATATATGTATATATGCAGCTTCCAGAAGGATATGAAACGATCCATGGCGTATGTAAATTAAAAAGAGCATTGTATGGTCTAAAGCAAGCGCCTAAGAAATGGAATGAGCGATGGAATTTTGATTGGAAAAGATAAATCAAAAATGGATAATTTATTATCAGAGATAGGAAATGAGTTTCAAATGACTGTGTTTAAGAATCCAAAAACATTTTTAGGTTTGGAGCTGGAAATACAAGTTGGTTCAAACGTGAAAATTAGTCAACAGCAGTATGCAGCACATATTTTGAAACGTTTCAACATGGATGAAGCGAAACCAGTGTCAACACCACTACTGGAAACAAAACTAAGCGAGCAGGAAGATGTGTCTTTGGACGGAGACATAAAGTTTCCATATCGAGAGGCAGTAGGTAGCCTTATACTATATATTTGATATCAAAAACACAACCGGATATAACGTTTGCAACGAACTATGAGAGCAGATTTATAGAAAATCCAAGTAACGCAGATATGAATAATATAAAAAGGACGTTGAGATACATAAAGGATAGTGTACAAAGACTACATGCAGAGATTCCATTTAAATTTTAACATTAAATCTTCTTTATCCAGAAATTAGATTATAATTTTAAAATTCAAGAACATTATGACATTTTGAGTGATATTGCCAATCATTCCTTTCGTCAAGATTTCGCATGAATTTTATAGTTATCCTGCCAACTAACTTTTTAAGTATTTGCCTCTTTAGCGTGGAGTCTTAATCAATGGCACAGTAATCAACCATAAAGTATGGTGCGCTGTGCTTTATTCTGAATACTCTTGAACTTTGGTTTCCAGCGGAGATTACCACCATGAACGCAAAAATCATAAAGCTGGGGAAGCGAAGCTATTTAGCACTTTCCTGTTTCATTTGGATAATATTACCAGATAACTGACTTTATAGTGATAGATAGGCTGACTAACTTTAAAAATTCTGACTGATTTTATATTTTGATCAAAATCATTATAATAAAACTCTTAAGCCCAAATGACGATGTGAAACAGTCACAACTCGAACTTAGATATGTCCGCAAACCTTGTTGAATAATAGGTAAAAGCCGGGTGATTACCTTGGTAAATATCAACGAAATTTCAGATTTAATTTATTTAGTTAGCCGTGGGGCCATCTATAAATAAGCACCTTGAACTAATCTATAAATTAAGCAAGCTTCAAGCGATTCAATATTGATTAATGACGTCAAACTTAATTCTCTTTTGCAAATTTAAGTTTTGTATTTTTAAAAATACAACTTTCACACAATAAAACGACCGATGGTATTGCATTCAAAATTTAATACTAATTGTATTGTAATACTTCTCAGTGTCTTCCTGATTTTGATTTTTAGATCTACACCCTATGCTAATTTCCGCTCTTTCTGTTGTATATGTAGTCAAGATCATCGAGCATTCTTATCAAGCGTACTGTGAGGTACAGTAGCAGGGTCAGTAAACAAATTTGCCTTAACCTTTGCGATTTGCAATCTGCTTGGTATAGCTACATTTTCTTGAATTCTATTATTCTCTTTGGGATGCCAATGTCGCTGAGTCGCTTTCAAATTGCTAATACTATTATTTTGTGAAATTAAGAAGAGAGATGTCTTGTCAGTTTAAGAGTTTTCGTATGTCCTTTTTTAGTGGATTGTTATGGTTAAGCCACTTTTCTATTTCCAAGAAATTTTGACAATTTTGTGAAAAAAAAGCTTTAAAAAAATAATTTTGCTGATGATAAAAATTTGGAATTTGAGACTAAATATTTTGAACTAGTAGAGATTAGAATTTTGAAACCAATTGAAATTTGGTTCTATTTGCACTTTAAGCTACATGAATAATCCATACATGAAAATGATCATCAGACATAAAATATAACAACTATGTAGTACCTAAGTGGTATAATTATAGTCAAGGAAGTAATTATATGATGAGCTCATTATGTTCAAGTCGGATCTATAAATATTTCGCCCAAAAACCTATCCGGCACGAATTATAAATTTCTGTAGAGAATAATGAATCAGTCTCGCATGCCGTTGTACATGTAAACGAACTAGTTCTGTATAAATTTAATTTACGCATGCGTTTCGTGATTTGTTTTCGTATTTTATTTTTAGCTTGGCTTAACCTTTGAACGTAAAAAAATTAACAATTTTTTTTTTGTTATAATCGAGTTTATTTTTAGTTTTACTGGTTTTACTGAATTACCAATTTTACACGAACAATTTCAAATAGGAACCCTATGCCACCTGCAGGCATACATTTTAAACCATATAAAAGCATGCAATCCAATACTTATGCATTTAGAATACATGAAACTGATTTTTTTTTTTTCCAAATTTCTTATCAATCAACTTTATTTATTTCTTTACACTGCGATTACACACTAACTAATTCTATTTAAGTGTATGAAGGTTAAAATGTAAAGACGATAAGAATAAGTGATGCGATTTACTTACGCACGTAAAATGTATGAATACCAGCTTATATATATGTAGCACCTAAGTATGTTTGTATGTAGTGTTATTGTGCAAAGGCCGACGCACTCACTCATCGATTGTATCTTTAAATGAAAGGTTTTTTTTTTTTTTTTGGAAATTTATTCGTCATTTGGAGTTTTTGGAATATTTTACCCATAAAATTTACATTTAATAGCTGCCGAACCTTTCTTGTATTTGTATATGGATTAAATTCTCTAGTTTACAGTTTCAAGTCTTAAAGTATTTCGAATTGGAATAAAATTAAATTTAGACTTGTTTTTATCTAAATTTTGAGTGGAGGTGAAGAAAACTAGGTGACCTTGAAGGTTTTATTGTAAGCGCACTGTTTATGTTATACGAAAATCCCTTGCTTGTTTATATACATGCCGTATGTATGTATATGAACTTGGGTTTTAATTACTGTATACAATTATTGTACAGGAAACTCGGTTTCCAGTCACAATAAATAATATTTTGAAATAGTAGCTATTTTACTGTAAAACTAAACCAATTTAGAAATTTCATTTTAAAATTAAATACAAAAGTTTATGACAGTATTCGGCGGGCCCAAATTTTGTGCTTTAATATTGCAAAAAGGGTGACAAAATGATTATTTAAATGTTTATCTGCCACTTGTAGATGTAGATAATATCCATGTGGTTAGTTTGGCTTATAAATGATCGGTCTGATGTTTATCCTAGAATCAGTCTTTATTTTAAAAATGCAAATTAACTCATCTTCACCTAGATTCAAGTTTAACTCTTCGTTGTTCACAACCTAAGATTTCATTTTGTTGTGTCAAAATTCAATAATTTGAAATTTATTGCAAGTTCAAAGCTTGAAATGTCTTTTGTAAGGATTTTAAAATTAGGTATTTTATTGAATTTTTACATCATTTTCAAAATTCAAAATTCGTCGAATTTTATTAATAATAATTATTGGTTTTACAATTACAGGCTCTTTTGGATTCAGAATCAACGTTTAGAAAATAAAGTTCAAATTCTAATTTTCGAATTGGGTATCAATATGAATATGACAAAACAAGATAAAGTACAGAACAGGATATTTCTAAAATATTAATTTTCATTCACTTGGTGCAATGAGATTCTGAAATGATTTTAGGTAAACTTCTTGGTAAGGCAATTTTGGATAGAATTTGACAATTTCTTAACCGATTACGATGAAGTTCATCTAAATATAATTTTTCGTCACTTAACAGAATTTTGCTTCTTCAGAATTATTGCCTTTAAGTTTAAAGACGACTGTGTATAACTTAATGCCTATAACCTTAAGAGATGAGATTTCGACATATTAGAATTAGGTCAATCACTAGCCAAATTCATCACAGAACTTAATCAAAACTAATTTAAATTTTCTTTTAGTTATATCGCCCACATCAAATTTCATCACAATCGGTTAAGAAATGTTCCACCCTAACCGGCCAAATTCCAGAACCTTATCTAAAAATTCGTTCAAAAAATACAAAACTAAAAAAAACGAAATTTGGATTAAAAATTTTGAAATTGAAGTGGAAATAAAATCAAAATATTTAAGTTATTGAATGAAAATGTTAAAAAATCATTTTTTGATAGAAATTTTAAAATTTTGATGAATTTCTAACAAATTTTATACTTCCCGTTAAAAAATTCCATTTATATATTTATGTGGAGCATATATAAAAGCGAATTTAATCACTAAAAATTTTTTGGAGAATTGATTTTGTATAAGTTAATTTGATCGAGATGGGTTTTTCTGAAGTAAGACGAGTGATGCGAGTAAATCTCAATCAAGGTACGGTGGAACAAAGTCAGATGAAAGAATCATAAAAGGCAGCTGTAGGTTTAGCAAATTGAAAAAAATTGTACAACTTAAACATGAAGTCGCCCTGGCCTAATGATTAAACTTCTAGATCACCAAACTCCCAAAGTACCCAAAACTCTCAAAATATTTATTCAATAAGATTCTTTCGGCTTTTTATAGACAAAATATATTTAAAATAATGACATTCACAACATTTTCGACTTGTTGAGTTTTTTTATTTGATGAATTATATAATTCGCTAAGTCAATGCGTTCTTGCCTCTTACGTAATGTATGAAGTTAGAATTGTATTTTTGTAGTTTGGTCGTAGCTACCTGATGAGAAGACCGAACTTTTTGTTTCTTCGAACTTATCAGTACGAAACCAAACTACCACAGAGAAAGCTCAAGGAAAATTTTCATTTTTTGGAGTCGATACACTTTGTGTTGACCTCAGGTTAAAGTACGAGGGGGATTTTGATATTTCTACTTTTTTCTGGTAGATATATTTATAAATGATGGGCCTCTTCAATTTTCTGATTAACAAGTCGAAAATGATGTGCATGCCATCATTTTTAATATATTTTGTCTATAAAAAGCCGAAAGAATCTTATTGATTTAATACAGACAAACTTTCTCTTGTTAAAATATTTATTCGGAATCTAAAAATTTTACAATTAGAGCGATTGGTTGTCGTCAGCAATTTTGAGAGAACTGAAACAAGGAATTTTATGAAAAACGCGTACAAGAGAAACCGCACTCGAAATTTGCGCACAGAAAAAACCTCATCGGTCTTTAGCACATTTTTATATAAAACTTTTGGTCCCTCCCAACATATAAATGTTGTTTAATTGTTGTATAAAATATAGCTGGATGATTACTCTCTCTCTCTCTCTCTCTCCTTTCACGTCCTTAACAAAAGATAAGACCACATTTATCAGAAGCTGTAAATATGATTAGCTGCCATTAAGTGTTTTGGGTGAATATGGCAGAAATAATTATAAAAACTAGGAATACATTTTTTTCGCTCCGAAATATTAAAACTTGATTACAAATCCTGATCGTTTAACCTCGCCAGAAGGCATTGATGTGCGTATGCATCGTTTAGACGCATTATACAGTGAATTTCAATCGATTTGATGAAATTAAAAAAAGAAAGATTCCCAGTAACCCACAACAAAAACAGACAGATACTGGTTTGAAACGTATAGTGATGTGAAAGATGGCATTCAACCTGGCCTGCTTTGGAAGATGGCTTGCAGCGTTAATTAAAAATATTTTGGAAACGGAAGCAAATTACGACCAAGCGTGCGGAACAAGCCAATTACACGATACAGAAAAAGAAAGCACATCCTAATGTCTTACATACATACATATATAACAGCATCTATGGATCAGCTGTCTGCAGAAAACTCTTAATTGGAATTCGAACTATGGACCAGGAAGCTGAATACCGCGTTACATGATCAATCCAAATCCTCCTGCGAAAATAAGATGCTGAAACTAGGTCAGATGGGGTAAAGGAATCTGTGATTGATGAGTTTCCATTAATTACTTACTTAATTTATTCTTTTTTATTCAGCCTATTCACTCTAATAAGCCGCCAATTCATGCTTTACATATATCCTCAAATCCGCCAATCTGCCTTTATTGCCAGAGAATCGAATACCTTTATATCGGTGTATAAGATTCAGATTGCTAAACGGAAATACACGAGAAACGGTTATATCTCAGTTGTCGATCTGTCAGAATTGTCTCAAATCAGATCATACAGCTTCATCGTGTACGAACTGATATACCTGCCGATACTGTAACCAGAAGCACCATTCATTGCTGTATGAATTTAACTAAACATGAGACTATCCATTCAATCAATATAGTCAGCCATCCAAGAAGCTAGAGTATCATCAACAATTTATCACTATGCAGACGCATTACAACTCAGACTTCGCCCCTCAATCGAAGTGAATCTGACCGTCAATCATCACAGTCAACTACACAAAGTGTCAATATATCGCATAATTGTTTTACGGTAATAAATACATCCAACGGGCCCGCACAATAATATTACCAACCGCGCTCATGTATGTTAGTGATAGTTCCGGCAATCTCAACATCGCTTATGCATTAGTAGATTCCGGTTCTCAATGTTCTTACGTAACTGAGCAACTGGCACAGTGCCTTGGATTGACCCGTCCACATTCATCATCTGTAGTCAGTGGTCTGTTAAATAAAAGAGCTACCATCACCTGGGACTTTGTATCAGATCAAATACTCTCCAAAGATACCCTTTGGACTCTCGGCAGCACGCCTACCAAGCAGGGAAATCAACAGAAACGGCCCTACACGGGTAAGGTGGATTATAAACATGCTAAAAACAGGAGGATTACGGCAACCAGGGGTTGCCCCCAGGGAGGTGTTCTCTCTCCCTTATTGTTGCTGATCGTGATGGATCAATTACTTACCAGACTGAGAAATTTAGACTTCTGGAACATTACCTATGCGGACGACCTAGTCTTGATGGTTAGGGGCAGATTCGCAAATACAGTAGGGGAAAGGATGCAACAAGCCCTAGAGGTAGTAAATGATTGGTGCACGGAGGTGAGCCTTACGGTAAATCCTAACAAGGTCAACTACACTCTCTTTACTAACCGAGGCTAAATATCTGGGTGTCGTACTTGATCAGAAATTGACATGGAATCCCCAGTTAAATAATATCACAAACAAGGCGAATAAGGCCTACTTCACCTGACATAGAATGATTGGCAAAACGTGGGGACTGAGCCCACAAATGTTGGTTTGGCTCTACCGGGCCATCATTAGACCTATGGTCTTTTACGCGGCGTTTGTGTAGTGGCCAAAGACGGAGCAGACTGGTGCACGGAGAATACTGGACAAGATCAAGAGAGATTAATGGGGCTCTCACCACTGCACCTATACGTTAAAAAAGTAGTCGGTTCAAGAGGTCTGAGCCTAAGCTATTATTCTAGCCAAAATTAAAATTGTAAGGCCAGGACACAACAGTATCCTACGTAAATTAAACTTTAAGGAGGAATTGATCCAACTATCTAAGGACAATAGACTTTCAAAGAAATTATACTATAAGTTTGCCGGACAGAGCACTGGTAGAGAATATTATCCCCTCCCTCCCCCGCCATGCTTCTGTATGGTATCCGGATGGGTCAAAAACAGACGGGGTACCGGTGCTGGAATAGTCGGGCCCGACCTAGAGCTATGCATACTACTGGGTAGCACCCCCACAGTTTTTCAGGCAGAGACCTTTGCTATTGAGGTATGTGTGCTTCAATGTCTCGAAAATAAATGTAAGAAGACTGAGATCTATATAATATCGGACAGCTAGGCAGATCTGCTAGCCTTAGGAGCTTCAGTGTTCAATTCGAAATTGATCTGGGGCTGCTACTGTAATTTATTAGAACTGGGTAAAGCAAATAAACTCAGCCTTTTGTGGTCTCCTGACCACTCCACCATTAGAGGAAATGAGGCAGCAGACCGATGTGAAAAAATGGGAGCAAGCCGAGATTTCCTGGGTCCCAGTCCTTTTATTGCTGTTTTCAAAACCCATTTGGCAGATGGTATAAGGGACTGGGAGCAGAACTATAGGAAATTAGTCTGGGAGTCCTCCATTGGGATGAGACAGGCCAAGAAATTATTCAGTTATTACATTATACGTCTGGGAGAGGCACCGAGGATGGACCGCCAATCCCTAAGATCCCTTATCTGGTTTTTAACAGGGCACGGCTCTTTTAACGGCCATCTACATAAAATGGGAAGGTCCCTTACGGACCAGTGCAGATTATGCGACTGCGGTAAGAAGACATCGGAACACCTACTATTCACATGCGATGCTATCATCCTAAAAAGATTAAAGTTCCTCAATGCGTAAATAATCTAGTGGCCTAACGCCGACCCACTGGATATGCATCAGCTAGCGGCGTTTAGGGGTAGGGCACTTAGGGTTTTAGTAATCATTGAAGTGTTATCCCAATTTTCACATCACAACCAATGGTGGTTATACTTGCGTCGGCAGAAACTGATGTTCCAAAAATAGAGGTCATTAAGTCGCTTAAGTTGACTGATCCTCATCACAAGGAGTTGATTTTCGACCCCGAACCTTCAAAACCTGATTGTAGCACAACTAAACTTGTGGTGATTTTCGACCGCTTCTTCAAGACTAATTCCGGATGCTCGTTGAATGAGGCACTGTTTGATGCTGATTTGGTAACCATTATTTTGAGATTCCGTAAATATGCCATTGTCTTTGCATCTGAAGTTCAAAAAAATGTATCTTCAGATATGCGTCACAAGCCCGAATGACGGCTTCCAACGGATTGTTTGGCGCCACAATAATGATGAAGAAATTATGACTTACCGTCTCAAAACCGTATCTTATTTAATATCGTGTATACCATTTCTCGCCGCACGGACGCTTCACCAAATAGCTAACGACAATAAATCCACAGATTCAGAGATTGCAGAGGTGGTTTTGGCGATTTTAGGCATCGCAGGTGAAAATCGGATTCACAGAACTTCCTGTCGAATTACGAGATCTATCTAGTTTCACACTTCTCCGATGAAACTTTTAAAAACGAAAACTCTTGGTATCCAGTGGAATCCAGTTTACAATTGAGCTTCTCCTTCGGTCGGTTATCTCCAAGTACAATTAAAATGAAGGTGATGCGTCCGAAATGGCTTACTCAGCGGTTGCATATCTTCGGGTAACAACCGCCATTGAAGATATACAAACTTCACTGCTAATCGTAAAGACTAAGATGGCTCCACTTAAACAGATTACGCTTCCACGACTAGAATTGTGTGGAGCCCTCTTAGCAACAAAAATTATGAAGTATATTGTGATGAACATCACAAATTCTTCCCATTACTTTATCACGTTCCATCTCATCCAAATCTAGCAGACTGCGCTTCGCGTGGCATCGATCCTGCAAATCTCGTAACATACAATTTAGGGTGGACTGCTGAAACACTTTTGATCCGGGAGGAAAGCCGACCCTCTCCTAATGGCTTGAATAATGGTCTCATTACATGCCTGTTAAACAAAAATCACCCGAATTGTTACTCAACTGTTACAATTTAGAAGAAGGGTTTATGGAGATGGCATAATGTCGTATATCGACGTATTTCGGAAAGCTGAATTACTAATTATAAAGAACGTGCAACTTGAGCTGTTTGAACCCACAGTTTTCTATCTGAAAAAAAATCGAACAATCGACAAACTGAATTTCTTGCATCCTTAGCACCGTTTTAGATGAAGAAGGAATTCTATATATAGGCGGAAGATTAGAAAATTTAGCATGCAAATACGACGTCAAACATCCCATCACTCTACCTAAGATAGATCGCATGACTAACCTGAACCTTCGTTAATGATCAGTTTGTAGCGCCAGCGATTTTGGATCGCCGGCGTCCGAAATGTGGTAAGATATTATATTCAAAAATGTAATCATTGGTTTCGTTTCAAGGGACGTCTCTCAGCGCAATTAACGGGAAATTTGCCAAAGCAGCAGATCAAGTTATTACTCAATTCACGACCAATGGTCCATTGGTGTCTAATATATAGAGAGAATTTAATCTTTTTGACAAAAGGTCTTTTCCTTATTGGAGGAGCGCCAACTACACTACCTGAACCCTTGTCACAACAGTTACCATGGCAAAATTTCTAGCAACGAATGTAAGTTTATTGGCAACAATGGTGGCTCGAAATGGTTACTAGTGAAAATTAGTCGACTCCACTCTGGTAAGGACGACCTGGTAAGCGTCGCAACCTTTAAAAGCAGCTTACGAAGAGATGAAATGACCAATTGCAAAATTATATCGTCTACCACTCAATTCATGTCAAGTAAAATGCTGTGCACACGGAAATTTTGAATTCGAGTTTTAATTTTTTTAAATTATTCAGGGGCCAAAGATCCTGCCAAGTATAAATTTGTTAAATTTTTTTGAACCAAAAATTAAATCGATTGCGAATAGTTTCATTGTGCGATTAAAATGGACTAGTCCCAAGTCGATGTTGATGGTATAGAATGGTTTCATCTTCAATTGATGATAAACCCCGAATTACTCTTCGTTAAACTAGCTAAAATGGCATCATTCCCAAGAATAAACAGAGAGACAGCAGAATTATTTTGCATTGAAAAAAACAAAGTTCTGATATGTAAGAACTAAACTTCTGCCACTTGAAATAGTGTTGTTGCAGAAAATCTTACCTTCAGTTTACACATTTTGAGAACCATCTTAAAATATTGAATCACTTATATTGTATTAACTAGAATATTAATAACTTATCGTCAAAAGAACTTACGTAAATTTAGTAAATTTGAGGTACACGTTTAACTTTACGAATTTCACTGGAGGTGTGTAGAGAAGAACTAAATACTAGTTAAAAGTTAAACTCGATCAAGACTGAAGTCGATTTTGAAGTAAGTAAAAAAAAATGTTTCAGACACGGTTCACAGGCCCGAATAAACATTTATAATTAAGCCTCATCATTCGACACTAAAGCTATATACTAGACGAAGAACATTTTAAAGCCAAATAATTAATCTAATTTAATTTAATCTAACCGGATTAGACTGGAATTAGAGACACCAACTTTATTTTTAATTTTTTTTTTTGTTGTAAGATTATATTTTAGTGGATTACGTTGTGAAGTGAATACTGATATTTATGTTTTTTGCCTCTTAACAGCGTAAGAAAAAGAATTTTGTGGTATTTCTGGGTAAATAAAATAAAAATCCACAATAAAAAAATGTCATGAATTAATTTCATTATAAACAGGTAGATTTGATATTTTAAATTAGGCAAACGATTTATTTTTAGCACGATGTGGGTGAATTCCATGATATCTATATTTAGTGGTGATGTTACCCAATTTTCAAGGCAAAATGTGTGTAAAACCAATTATTTTGTTAATGTTTTGCTACATACGAGATGCTTTTTGTTACGGTCCATAAAATTAAATATAGAGAAATAAATAAAACGATTGGCATTGAAATAATATAGAAATTCGCGTTTGAAGGGCTTACGATTGTTAAATAATTATTATTATTATTATTACTATGTCTATAAATAGATATAAATGATTTCATTTTATCGTTGGTTTAATGAGGAAGCTGATGAAATTTTTGTTTGATTTGGTTTAAATTTTTTGAATAAACAAAATGTAGCGTACGATGTTGGCGGTTCATTGCCCTTCTACAGTACCAAAAATAAAACGAAAAAACAATATTAAATCTCCGATAAATCAATGTAGATTACATAACAATTTATCGTAACTGGCAAACAAATTTTATTGGCACCGCACCAACAACGATCCAAACAGGTGTTTGCACAATTAATTATTTGTCTTACTTTTTTAGCTTTAATAACCGCAAACCCGATAATTAACGACGTTACACAATTTTAATTTTATTTAATTATTTCCAATATGTACAAATTTTATTTGAACAAAATATAATTTTTATTTGCCATATGAATTAGACCGGACGGACTCGAGATAACAATCTCTTAAAAATCTTTATTATTTATTTACTTTAGTTCCTTTCATCTTAGTCACCTTTGTTACTCATCCTTCAAACTCATTTTTTCGCAAAATCATTTGCCGTTCAATTAAGCTTGCTTGCCTTATAAAACACTACAGACTGTATCATATTACATAATATACAATTATCGTCTAGCCGAGACGAACAATTTATATGTCAAAATTCAATTTTCGGCTTCATACGGCGGCTCAAAACAATACGCATTGCAAAGGTTCAAATGTCTGGAGAAGTCACCACAAAATAGATCGACATAAAACGGTAATCAACGATTTTTAAGTATTACCGGCTACTTTGCCTCATGGAAAGGAAGTCGATCGAAACGGTCACAACCATTGTTCTACAGCCTTGTGAGTTGCTTACCTGGCGAGTTGAAAAAATTGGCAATTCGTTTACAAAGTTAGTATGTATAGCTGCATACAAATGTTGCTATCTAATCAATTATAGAAAATATCTTCTTCGAAAAATGCCAGCTGAGCTAGAATTGATTATATCAACATATAAATAATTCTAAATACAAATCCCGCTTACAAAGAAAGAAGAATTCTCAAATTTATCAATGCTGTAATTTAGTTACTGGTACTTCAAAAATTTAAAAATGTTCTTCAGTTATTTAAATCAGCAGACAGCGATGTCCACAAGCGATTTGCCACCGAACGTCACGATCTCAGATATTTTTAATAAAAATACAAAAGTGCAGCATAGTCCAAAGCGACAACAAATTTTAAATGTTCAAAAAACCTTACCAGGCAATTTAAATCAAAATGAAATTATTAATTTAAATAACATTGGTGTGTTGAACCATAACGAAACTTAAAGTGCATCGTCGCCAAATATTGACGATAAAACAAACAATTACAGTGCATCGACATCAGATGACAATAAAATAAACAGTGATGTAGGTCAGCGTTTAGTGCAAACGGGAATAGACCGGTATATTACTGTCCGATCAAAACGAAGAAGAAGCCCTAGATCAGCGGCCAGTGCAAGCGCGAATAAATTCACTAAGCTAGCTAGCGTTGAATTAACGCATGGTAATAGGTATTCTTGCTTGGTTGTTGACGAGCCGACGCCCGAAAAAATTTTAAAAGCTGGGAAGCCGCCACCAATCTATTTGAGGGAAGAATCAAATAGAGAACTTGCTAAAACGATCGAGTTTATTACTGAAGGTGCATTTTATATTTCCGGGATCAAAAGAGGAGATATAAAAGAAACAAAAATTCAACCGCTCAATATTGATGCTTACAGAGCGTTAATTAAACATTTTGACCAAGTTGGTAAACATTACTACACGTATCAACTAAAGAGCCAAAAAGGATTGGTTGTTTTATTAAAAGGAATAGAGAGTTACGTGGATGCAAACGAAATTCAAGCTGCTCTCGCTGAAAAAGGTTTCCAGTGCAAAACTATTACCAATATTTTTAATCGGGAGAAGGTTCCTCAGCCATTGTTTCGTCTGGAATTAGAACCTGACAATAAAAAGGTTAAAGGCAACCACGCAATATTTGACCTAAAATATCTACTGCACAGAAGGGTTACCATCGAGGAACCTAGGAAAAGAAATGGGCCGGTACAGTGCGTTAAGTGCCAAGAATATGGGCACACTAGAGCATATTGCACTTTGAACGATGTTTGTGTTATATGTGGTGAACTCCATAATTCAAAGGTTTCCAATAAAGCAAAAAAGGAAGCATCAGTGAGAAAATGCAGCAACTGCGATGGAAACCACACAGCTAATTATAGAGGGTGCCCAATTTATCTAGAATTGAAAAGGAGAATCAATCCAAAGCAGCGAGCAGAACAACGAATGCTTAATCTTCATTCTTCAGCTAGAAAAGAAGCACGACCAGAAATTCTAAACACAAACGCTCAAAATGAAAAATAGTACGCAAATGTAAACGGCAGCGTGCACCAAGGGGTTTCATACGCAAGTGTTCTTAAAGGTACCGCTCCTAAAGTTCAAGCAAGTGAAGAGGGAAACATCTCAGCAGCTTTAAATAAATTGACTAATATGATGCAAAGCTTCATGGCTATGATGGAGAGAACCATGAATTTAATGATGCAGAATATGAGCACGCTGATGCAGATAGTCGTAAAAAGCCAGAAATGGCCATCATCAAAATAGCCGTATGGAATGCAAACGGCCTAGCACAACATAAAGCGGAGGTACATGCATTTCTCACTGAGCACAATATTGACATAATGTTAATATCAGAAACACGCTTCACCAAAAATAGCTATTTCAAAATTAATGGCTACTCTATTTATGACACCAAGCACCCAGATGGTAAAGCACATGGAGGCACTGCTGTATTGATTAAGCGAAGATTAAAACACTACGAGCTTACAAAATATGAGAAAGAACATATACAATCAACGAGCATCTGTCTGCAGGAGTGGTCTGGAAACTGCGTCATATCGGCAGTGTACTGCCCTCCAAAACATGCTATAAAAAAACTCCAGTTCTTGGATTATTTCAGCCAGCTGGGTAACAAATTTCTTGCGGGCGGTGATTACAACGCTAAACATACTCATTGGGGTTCCAGATTAACATCGCCGAAAGGCAAACAACTTTATGATGCTATAGAGGAACAGTCCCTGGATTATTTATCTGCCGGTAACCCAACTTACTGGCCCACAGATAAAATGAAAATTCCTGATCTAATTGACTTTTGTATAACTAAGGGCATTCCACGTACATACGCTAAGGCCACCGATTGCTATGATCTGTCTTCTGATCACTCACCGGTAATAGTAACATTGAGTACTGATGTCCTAAGGAACAAAATACCGAACCGTCTTACAAACAAGAAAACTAATTGAGATCAATATAGGAGGCTAGTCGAACAAACGTGTCTACTTAATATTCCTCTGATCACACCAGCTGATATTGATGCGGCGGCAGAAAATCTAAAAGATGTCATGACATTATCTGCTATAAGGGCTGCACCCGGCATAAGTAGTTCGGAAAAAGTTAATAAACTGTCACATAATATACAGGAACTAATCCAGGAAAAGCGAAAAATTCGCCGTCAATGGCAGCAAACAAAATCACCGTTATTGAAATGGAAATTAAATCGAGCTATTAAGGCCCTAAGATTTGCTTTGAGCGAAGAAGAAAACCAGCGCGTAAAGAACTACTTAAGTGATCTCTCGGCAACCTAGAGAATAGATTATTCTTTGTGGAAGGCAACAAAAAATTTAAAAGGCCAACAAATTCGAATCCACCGATTAGACTACCAACTGGAAATTGGGCGAGAAGTGATGAAGAAAAAGCCAATGCTTTTGCTGCTCATCTAGCAACAGTATTCGTCCCACACGAAGAAGATAATTATTTTGTGCTACCCCAGCCAATGGATGATGGTTTATTCTACAAACCTATAAAGTATAACTGGAAGAAAGTTAAGAATACAATTAAAACTTGCAAAAAAGGCACTTGCCTGAAAAAGGCACCATGACCTGATCTAATTACTGGAAAAATGATAAGGGAATTGCCAGATAAATGCATAAAACTAATAACATTTGTATTCAACGCGATCATGCGAACCAGTTATATTCCTCAGAAATGGAAGATATCTTTGATCATAATGATTCATAGGCCAGGGAAAAATGAAACGCAAATCTCATCATATCGTCCAATAAGCATGCTGCCCACAATCTCAAAGCTATTTGAAAAAATGTTACTAACGAAATTGAAACCAATATTAGAAGAATGGCGCGTTATTCCAGACCATCAATTTGGGTTCCGAAACCAACATGGTACTATAGAGCAAGTACAAAGAATTGTAAATGCAATTAAAATCACCTTCGAGGAAAAGAAATATTGTGCTGCTGCCTTTTTGGATATCGCCCAAGCTTTTGATAAAGTTCCACGATGGACTAATTTACAAAATTAAAGAGCTTCTATATATTTTTTTTTTGCCAATCTGTTTCTATGGTCAAGGCCGAAATTTGAAAAGCTTTTAGAACCTGTGCGTCAAGAACGTCGGATACGTGCCATACGAAGAATTGATCCAAAATGCCTGGTTCTAGAAATATTTACCAATTTTTGATATATGCTGGTTTGAATATTGAGTTGGGCATTGAGTTTGGGGTTGAGTTGAAGTTTAAGTCAGGGGTCAATTTGCGGGTTGAGTTGAAGTTGAGTTGGACTTAAGTTGGGGTTGGATTAAGATATAGTCAGCAGTTGGCTAATTTTGCTATATGCTGGTTTGAGGATTGAATTGAAGGAGAGTTTACGTTTGGGCAGAGGGTTGAGTTGGGGGCCATTTGCGGATTGAATTGGGGTTGAGTTGGGATTGGATTAGTGTTTAGTGGGCAGTTGAGCAATCTATATAAGTGAGTGTTTGTGTGTATGTACAACATACGTGTATGATTTTTAGATTAAGTTCTGGAATATGGCCAAGTATGAGGGAACTTGCCTATTTCTCAACCAATTGTGCATTGAAAATGAGATTCTAAAATGATTTTTGGAAGAAGTTCTGGAATATGGCCAAGTACGATGGAAATTGCCTATTTCTCAACCAATTATGATGAAATTCAGCTTGTGCATTGGAAATAGGATTTTAAAATGATTTTTGAATTGAATTAATGAAGACCGAAGTTCTGATCACCTTATGAGGTTTCAGCCCTTTACATTTTAACGATCAAATTCTGGTGATCGACACGATCGAATGTTTTGCAATTATTTGTAGCAATCAATGAAAGAGAGAATAAGTTTTATTAATTTAATGGAAATATCATCTGCACCTGTTGCGTTAGATTTCATGTAATTTAGAGCAACCGTGAGTTCAATAATGTTGGTATTTTTAAAGCTGTAGTTATTTACAAAGGAACTGGCTTGCGCCAAACCATTTAAACTGTCAATCACCGTACTTGAAGATGTAGAACTGAAAATGGTAGAAATTATTCCCGGCTTTAGCCTCAGAAAAAGAATTAACTGATTTCAGGTGTTTCCAAAAAACCTTAGAGAACAATGATGAGATGATGACAATGATTGAGAATTTCAGAAAAATAGCCTTATTTGACGGCTATTTTTTGCAGAGTTAGTACTATTGCTAATTAACTTAAACCTGGTAGGTACTTCTGGTTCGTTTCCAGCTTTGGTAAATGAAGTTACGTAGTTTACCAATTTTTAGAATGTTTATTTCTAACCAAGGTGCCTGACGATTTAATTTTAATCGTTTTTAGAAAAACAATCCCTTCAAATAAATCGTAGATATTAGAGAAAACCAAATTAATCTTCTCGACCGGCTTTAGTATATTATGGAATGATTTGTTCCAATTGAAATTGTTACACAACGAGGCCAGTTTGGGAACGTAAACATTCTTAAAATCGGGGAAACTATATGAAGGGAGCGAAATATTATAGTGAATTTTGTAAGACAAAGAGAAAACATCATGATCAGAAAATCATACCGGGAAAAGATGAAAACCTGTAATGAATTCTCAACTCAACCACCGAACAGTAAACATCAAAATTGTTAATCACAGAAGTATTTATTAATAAAACACAATTTATTAAAAGGTTGAGCAAGTTATAGCTTTTTATTGTTTATATTAACTTGGGAATTAAGCGATCGTCGATTGACCCAATATAATGGTCCTTCGAGCCGAATCTTATTCGATTCCGAAGTATAAGTATAACGCATTGTGCAACTCAGACAATTTATTGCATTTTAGTTCTCGCCATTTTTGAGAAACCATCGAAGTTTGTGCTGACTATTAATAGCAGAATAGTTCTCACCATTTTGAGAAAACAGCGACGTGTTTTGCAGACTATTAATAGCAATATTGTCCTCGCCATTTTGAGAAATTTACAACGTGTTGTGCAGCTACTAATACCAATGTAGTTCTCGCCATTTTTGAGAAATCGTCGTCGAGTTGTTCTGGCTATTATCAGCAATATAGTTCTAACCATTTTGAGTCAGATAGGTCCATCACCATTTTTCACTGCGTGGAGTTTAGTCATCAATTTCAAGCACAAATCAGGATTTTGTGACGATAAAGTTATCATGGAATTATTAAATCAACTGTATATTGAGAAGCAGTGATATTACTGTGTATGCGGCTAAGTGTATTTATATAAAAGTGTGGATCTCATAAACTTGGCAGCTACATAGTTTGTCGTAAACAAAAGTATGCAGTGTTAGTGTAACTATCCATTTCTTACATATAACATATGCAACGCAGCGTTACGCACTTCATAAATAAACACTGATTGTCCTAATTAAGAAATCTACAGCGGATCAACCGCAATTTTACCTTAACGTAACCTAGTTAGCAACAAGGATATGGTATTTTCAAGGTGATTTATTGTGCGAGATAGTGTCATCAATACTATAAGTTTAAGCCAAACAAATCCAGTTGTCAGTGAAGCTAAACTATTCGTCACAATCATTTAAAACCGTTGTTTGTTCATGATTGAAACATGACTGAGTTTGAACCTACCAATATAGAAAAGGGCATTAATACATTTGATGATACCACAGATGTCGAGACCTTACGAACCAGGTTAAGTAGAGTTGAGTCGCTTTTACTCGTCAACTTACTCGTTAGCCAAAAATCAATGCTCCGAGGCAAGTTTCAAGCCATATAGCAGTGTCAAGTGAAGCAGCCATTTATGCCTGCGTTTTTTGTCATTACAAAGTGCGTTTCCTGTTTCATTGTTCGCGATTCAACGGTTTAGATATAAACAAACAAAAGAGTGGATAATGTATGTTTGGAGAGCAGCAGACATTAGCAGACATGTACTATACCGTAGTAAATCAAACCGTCGATGACAAACCTGCTCACTTAAATACCACACATTACTTTTCCTCAACGAGTTTGAGAGTCCCGTATCTACCTCTACGATAAATGTATCAGTCACCTCATTAATAGAAAATTGCGTTGGTCTCAAAGTAATTAAGATACAGTCAAAAGTCGAAAAATTATGGAAAACCACATATTTTCCTAGCCCTGCTGGACGTGAGAACCCAAGCGAATTTTGTAACCGAGTCGCCTATACATTAGTTAAACTTGAAACAAATTAATTCAAGAACCTCAGTAAGTCGTCTAAGATTATCTAAAACTTGGTACACGAGATATCCAGGATATCTAAAATTGGAGATATACACCGTAGTTTTATCAAAATTGCCAACCAATTTACCATCGCAAGCAATTTTTAGGCTTCCTAAGAACGTAAGGAAGACAGTTCAGTTATTGACATAGGCGAATAATTTCTTCAAAATCTTACTCGATGAAAGAAGACATACACTCATATGGGATAATACTACCAAACATCTTCTTTGGTTGTCTAGAAGAACCCAGAAAGAACATAAATCTAAATCATCATTTCTAGCCACAAATGGCATAGAACCCGAAACCAATTTAGATATCAGACTAAAATGGTTTTATGAAATCGAATTCGTTAAAGCAAACAGAAGCATTCTATCATCAGAAGAAGAAAGTGGGTCAATGCCATTATGGCTACCTACACGAAGAACGATCTAGCAAGTATTCCTCATCTTTTAACACTCAACGAGTGTTCCCGTGCATGATTCTGTGCATCATCATCAACCTCAAGTCTAAGCCGAACAAATCACAAACATTTCAATTCATCACAAATTCGTACCCCCAAAATGGTGTTCAGAATAATTCGCCACCATTACACGGAAAGCAAGCATCAACAGATCCAGAATAAAGTTACTTCCCATTTATCACCAAGCCAGACCGTCATTGTGGCTGTCCACCCTTCGTCAACAATATAGGTCGACCGGTGGAGCCAGTATAAGCAAAGTAGTCAGAAAGTGTGTCGATTGTCGAACGCAGACATAGTAAATGTGCCACCAGCACGAGTCAAATTAGTGCATTTATTTTCGAAGGCAAGGTTCGATTTCACTAGGCAATTATTGATCCATGCAGGCATGTGTTATATGAGAATCAACTACAGAATTATAATTTATTATAGATTATTATTCATTAAGAGGCGATTTGAACGCGACTACACTATTTCAGCCACTTTTCTGTATGTATTGCTTATGATTTATCTCTAAATTTAAAAACAAACCGTGTGAACCTAGTGGGTTTTACATGTTTTGTTCTTAAATTTAACGATAAATTGTAACCAACAAATACAAGCTACTATACATCTTGATTGTTTTGGGTGCTTTGTGACTTTTGCTAGTGATAAAATCTTAATGATAAAATTAGTAAAACCAATTCATTTAGATTTAGAATGATGATGTTTCAAAAGAAATTCGAAAAATTCAACAATTAACTGAACTGAACAAAATTAGAAAGAAATCACAAGAGAAACTACAAAATATTCAAAGTGTAGATACCTAGAATATTTTGAAAAATCTCCAATGACATGGCCCATGTCAATGGGAGTGGGAGATATCCCATCATACTTTGGAAGATATCCCATCATAGTAGAAGCAAATCTTGATTATGTGTATTTCTTTCCGATATCTCTTATATGTTATTTGAACCTTTGAACTCAAATGATCTTCCCGTCTGTCCAGTGTAGAAAAGTTTTTTACCCAGTATCTAAAGTTTGTTTGTTTTTTGGTTTTAATTCTAATTCAATGTAGTTTATTAGTAATCTGGTGACGATCTAATTAGGACTTAAACAAGTTTTTAGAAATCAAAATATTGAAATAATTATAATCCTTAATAAATAATTAGACCATCATCCCAAATTTGACTTTTAAATTCAAATTCCACATCATTCCATAAATGGAAACATCAGGAAAAATATACGGTTGGAGTCATGCTGATATGTATTTTATGGGGGAAATTTACAGAAACGTTCATCGATATCGGTCGTAAAGCGAGAACGTTAGATGCGTTGAGGTTTATCGAACACTGTTATCAAGTACGGTTAATATACATACAAGGTTGGATAAGCATAATAAATTATATACAAGAGAATCGATGGTCAAAAACATGACCAACAGTTGCCGCCGGCAGCCTCGACAGTTGCGATGTTATAATTGCAACAATAGTGGGAAAGTCGGACATGTTGGGGCCAAATGTTATCAAGGCTGTGGAACGTTAGGAGTAGTGTTGCGTGATGAAATACGGCTACACTTAGAACTGAGTTTTGAGAACAGTGAACGTGTCGGATACTGGTTCTCCAATAAAATATCACTCATCAGGATATGGTGCCGCCATCAGTCAAAATGCAACCGAATAACGGCGGTGAGTAACGACGAGCAGTTTGATGATAATCAGTTGTGTGAATCAGGTGAAATGACCGGTCATAGTGAAAACGAGGGCTGTAGAGAGATAAAACCGAATAATGTGTTGATGTTTGTTTAGGTCTATTGTTATGGACAGTTTTTATTAAACGTTCGATTTTTTTGATTGCATTTTTGACAGATGGGTACCTTCAAGCATGTATGGTCCTAGTCATAAGAGCGAAAGCTTACTGCGGTATCATTGTTTAGTAAGACCAAGTCACGTTTGTTAAATTTTATTGGGTTATTTGATCTGCTGCTGTAAATGAGTTAATGTAAATGAAATTTCGTAGATATTGCTATCTGATAAACTCTTTTTGATTATTCTTAAACAATCTGCATTCTGGTTTTGAGATCCTACTTTATGCAACGTAATAAAATTCGTCTAACGCCGGTTTTATAAGTTAAAGAGCCATATTAATGGTTTTTGATTAGTTACTATTACAAACTTATTTCTGTAGAGATAAAGTCTAAATCTAAAGTGATTTACGGACCAAACTAAGGCAAATAGTTCCTTTTCAATTGTAGCATAGTTACTTTCCGCTAGCATAAGCTAATTGGTAGATCGGACGACTCAAACGTTTGAGGAAGAACTAAACCAATGGCGAAATCACTAGCATCGCGTGACAAAATAAATTGTTTGTTAAAAGCTGGCATCAGGCTCATTTTTAGCTTATCAAAGGTATTTTGACTTAGACAGGACCAATCGAATGGTTTGTTTTTCTTTAGAAAATTGATAAGAAAAAGGCTTGGCTACACCAGGAAAATTTAGAATAAATCGTCGATAATAAGCGAAAAGATTTTGGGATCGGAAAATCCAATAATGGAAAATTGATTTTTTTAATGGACTTTTGCTGTCCTCTATTATTTGATTATCCAACATTACATTCGGGGGTCGATATTAACGTTTATTAATGGGAGAAATGTTTGGTAATGTTTCTATTTTGTGAGTAATAATGTCGTTGTAGCTTAAAGAATCACCGTCCAACCCTCTTGAAACGTTTTAGAGAAATATGCTCATTAAGATTTTTAATACCGAGCAAACGGCGCAGTGGTTAAAGCTGCGGCGTTTGGATCGGGAGGTACCGGGTTCGAATCCCGATAGGGGCGGGATGCAAAAGGGATTTTTCATCATCTGATTACGATCGGTGATGACGATGAACACAACTATGACCCCCTGTTGAGAGTGCAGAATCCATGGGCCGACCCACCTTTCATGTCAGCACTATAGGTTGGCATGAAGCAATGCAATGTGCAGGTGGTTTATACAAAGCGGGTCTATAGCCGTACGTCCTCGATTTGGCTAATACTGCGTAAAGTAGGACGGTAAAATTAACTGCGAAAGAGTTGGGAGTGCCTTGAGCCCCAGAAAAGATTGCATAGTTTAAAAAGGAAAAAAAAAAAAAAAAAAAAAGATTTTTAATCGTCTTCAACCGACTTGCATGGTATTTTTTCAGTAAAAACATAACCAGATGATGCAAATTTGTCATCGATAAATTATTAGATGATGACAAATTAAATAGTTGATGATAATTTAATTGATGCATTCGCTGATGAATCTCTGACAAGATAATAGCGTGATACAAGGGTTCGTAGTCATGAAAGTGTTGTCTGGCGATCAAATTTCAACATAAAATGTTTACCGTCAAAATTTCATAAGTTAAATTTCGCCATTAACAGTCACTATCATAATTCAATACCAAAATTCACACGATAACATTTACTACCAAAATTTACAATCACAATTTCAGTATCAATATTTCTTCAGTGAACTTTGTCAAACATTTTTTTCAGTGCTAAGCGGTATGAGCAATACAAACCCGACGTTGAAGATTAACCATTTCTCAATTTTTAAAATTCAATTCAGCAACTAGCATAATATACTCATCTCATTCCTAAATGGCTACTTTAGATGTCAAAATAGTTCCTCATGAAAGCGGTATTTAGTAAGTGGTCGGTCACAAAGGCAGACTAACGACAAAATGTGCTAAACATAAGAATTTTTTTCTAATCCATAACTTTGTACTCCGAGTTTCTTTATAATTGCGCGTACACTCCAAAAACAAATTTACAACTATTTACAATTGTACCAGTTACCGGTTCTACAAACCCATTAATTACTCAATAACTACTTTCCACAATAAATATAGAGTTATATGCTCGTACAAACAGCGTATCGTGCTTTTATAAATTACAACAAAACTGACGCTAATTTCGATTCAAGGCAATAAATTTATTAATTACTGTGATTCCAAGAAACGATATACATAATACTGAGCCGTACAAAACAGAAAATATTTTCGCAAAAAAAAAAAACTTATCAATGTCAACTCTATTATTTACCATAAACGTAGATATCATGTCAGTTGATCATTAAAACGATTAGAATATGTTAATCAAAAGTCTTATGTAAGCGAGATCAAAAATATAAGAAAATATTTCATACAGCACACGCTTCTAATCGGCGAAATTAAAACTGACAATTAATACAAAATTACATGGCATGACTCAAAATCTTATCTTTGTGAAGTACATAGGATATCTATGCAGCTACGTAGGTTTGAATTCATAAATGGTTGGCGCCTTGAAATATTTTTTTATTTTGAAAAAAAAAAAAAAAAAAAACGTTCGTGATGCACGAAATCATTATAATTTGGGCTGCGATATTTTCACTCAATTTTACATGACCATTCCTAATATTGTATGTATATACGGCAATATTGTACGAGTAATTACAATTTAAATTTAGGTTCATTAACTAAATATATTAATTTAATATAAAAATGCATTTTACAATGTCGTCATGCACATCTCGTATTTGGGTCATGATGATATTGTCAATATAATTATTATAACTATATAATACAGAGAGGCACTTTATAAATTTCCGTAATATGAGGATGCGCAATAATTTTCCTACTTTCCTCCTATTTACCATTCATATAGTATTACAATATTTATACACTATAAAAATACAAAAACAAAAATTCTTGATTACCATTGAAATTTAATTCAATGTCAAATGAAATAAAAATAACTAAAATAAAGAAAAACAGAAGAGAAATATAAAAAGAAAAACACGATCTTACGATCTGTCTTGTACATATAGCCTGAACACATTGAAAACACATTTTTATTTATTTTGTTATATTTTATTTCACAATACTCTAAAACCAACCAACAACCAATATATATATATATAGAAACGATCACGATCACGATCGCGCACGCTCTTGCTTGCCGCGATCAACTCTTTCTCGCGAGCACAAACAAATACAAATAAATATTTTGACCGATACTTATGTAAGCACATAAGCATATACACACAAAGAGTATTATCAGAATTAAAGAGTTCAGTATTTTTTTAAATATAAAATCACTGTATAACAAGACAGACATATTGATAAAAATAAAAATAAAAAACATCTTGGATGGCAGGGTTCTTCACAAAGTGAATTTTATACCAGCTAAAAAATTTCAGTTTCCAACAAAATTGTAATGGACGTCTTTAATAATAATTGGCAGAAAAATATAAAACAGATTCCACAACACTCATAGTAGTGTTTTCTGTAATTTGTCGTTAAATACAATACGTTCACCATCCATCGGTGGCCACTTTACCAGTTTAAACTAAAAGTTCGGTAGATTCGTCTTTTTGGACAACCTACTTTTCACAAAACTTTTCTCTGCAGGCTGGCGTTAAAGAAAGGTTAAATAATGCCAGGGTTAGCTATATAAATGATGGAAAGAGCCATGTAGCTCCAACTAATGGTCATAGGTGGAATCAAATTTCTTGTGAAATTCAAAGCCAAAAGAATCAATATCGAACATGGTAAACTAAGTAGCTAATAATATTTGTTTTCTGCTCTATGGCAGATCCAGAAAACACACGAAATCCTTAATCTCCCCTCTCAGTCTTGAACCGAATGCCCAAATTTTGGTATACTGTGTCCTTTTATGTGACCAAATTATCGCCCTGTCACCGCCGTCCACTTAAGAAAACAAACTGACTGCCAGCCGATCAATATGCTCAACTCCAGACCATAACCGTTTAGTTGTCCAGTTTCCAAAAACTTGTATGTGATAGAAATAGTTTCCTTTGTTATAGAAGAGGTTTGGATTTTAATTGTCTTTTGGCAATTAATAAATTATATACAAATTAAGAAGAAAAAAAAATTAAATTTAATATTTTTAAATTTAAACTTCAAAAATTTATACTCAACGTTTAAATTCTGAAAATTAGAATTTTCTTAAATAAACATTTGCCGAATTTGCTTTAGAAAGTCCATGTCCGTAATTTAGGCTGATAGAGTAAAATAAAATTGTTCGGAAATGTTGGGGTAACTGAGAACATATTACATAACGGAGTATTATTTCTTATTATAGAAATTAACCCCTTTAGCTATAATGACATACCCGATTCATCATACAATTTTTATGCCTAATCACACAAAGACGTGTCCTTTGTCCTTTATCATATAAAAAAAATGCTCTGGAACTTTTAAATGAAAATGTATTGATAAAATTCTTGAAGTTTTCAGTAAGATAAGAAATCACAATTTTTCTTTAAATTTTCTCTCTATAAACTTAGCTCAAGGCGGTAAGATTAATTTGTGTGAAATTTACAACATACGTGAGCTTGTTGTCGTTGAATATCGATAGTAGTTTGTGCGTAAAATCTTCGTTGATTTGACCAATGTATGTACTTATACGATTGACAGATTACAGGTGAAACGCAGCCACAAAATCGGCCCTTAAACACAGTGATTAATCGTTGCACCATTCGCATTTTGGTATCGATTCACAAGGAACCGATACTTAAAACAAATATTATCAGAATTTGAAGGGAATAGGGCCAAAAGGCCGAATATCGAAAGGCCGAAAGGCCGAATATCGAAAGGTCGAATATCAAAAGGCCGAACGCCGAACTACCGAATGCCGAAAGACCGAATGTCGAAAGGCCGAACGTCGAAAGGCCGAATGTCGAAAGGCCAAAAGTCGAAAGGCTCTTTGTGTCGAAATTGATATTAATTTTTCATCTTTTTAGAATGAAAACTTTCAAAATTTATGATTTTATCAAAAATTTTGTATAAAAATGTTAAATAGTAAATCGTCTTAAAATATTAAAATCTTCTTATGTTTTTTTTGTCATATAATTAAAAATTAATTAATTACAATAAAAAAAGAAAATAAATAATTTTTTTCCCGACAACGTATTTTCAATTTATTTAAATCATTTTACTTTAAGAAATAAATTCAATGGTTTTAAATATTGATTTCAATCAATTACGTAAGTGAAGGAACATTTAATGAAAATTCGGCCTTTCGACCAATCGGCCTTTCCCCACGTTCGGCCATCCGACCCATTCGGCCTTTCGACATTCGGCCTTTAGACCCATTCGGCCTTTAGACATTCGGCCTGTCGACATTCGGCCTTTCGGCGTTCGGCCTGTTGACATTCGGCCCTCCGACATTCGGCCTTTCAACATCGAACGATTTGAACAAACTAAATAAATCGTTTAACACAATTTTAAATATTGAGTGGAATTTTTTTGAGTGTTTATTTATAAATTGTGCAAAAATAAATTTAAGAAATATTTTGATTGTAATGAATCGAAATAAAATATTTAATCAAGAAATCAAGATTTAAGTCAGATTTATAAAATCAGATTTAAAACTGTTGAGTTAGAATATAAGAACTCGAATTTTGTAATTCTTTATATCATACTTCCAAACTGTGCGTGGTGTGTTTGATGTTCGTAAAAAATATTGTTCACGTTTTTGAAAATAGAATTTTGTTCATAATGAAAGTACTATAATTATTGGTATTAGTAAAAGAGAGGTAAATCTGACAAAAAATCAAGATTTGTAATGGAGCAAAAAGTTTGCTCGACCGATTGCTTTTTCTTGACGAAGCGAACAATTTACAGTATAAAAATCACTCTTTTGACAACGGATTGCTTTTTTTTTGGGGTGGATCGAAAACGATATGAGGTACTAGTACTACTCCTTTACATTGATCGTATTAATTTTGCCAATGCTCAGAAAGAGGACGGGATTTAAAATATTTTGTTTAGCTGCATTTCTTGATGTTTGATCTGATCAGGATCAAATTGTGTTTCATGAAATGACACAGAAATGCAGGAAGCTGCTCAGATCAAAATTTAGATCCGAAAACAAAAAATGAAATTTTGTCTCACTATGTGCCAAGAAATCCACTATTTGGTCCAATTAAGAATCGAATTGTTTAACGTAAAATTTTCAAGTATTTACTATTTTATTTTTAATAAATATACCAAATTATAATGTATTCCATAGCTGTCGTGATGGTAGGGGTGGTGGTATATGCGTTTTGATTAAGAAAAATATTGAATGTTCAGTTGCTTTTGAGAAAGATGAAGATAAGAGTAATTACCTAGTTCTGAAATTATTTAAAACAAATATGCATTTAATTAGTGTATATAGAAGCCCAGGATCGCAAATTGACAAATTTCTAAACGAGTTTGAAGGGATTATGGAAAGGTTTCCGAGAGAAATGGTGTTAGAGGACTTTAACTTAAATATTTTAGAATCAACAAACTCTAAAGTTGGTCAATATTTGGATATTTTATCTTCAAATGGTTTCTTACTAGTAAATAAATGGATCCCAAATATGCCACTAGAATATGTAATATACAACTTCAACCGTAATCGACCATGTTTTAAGAGATCAAATTGGGATAATACGTAGCTTTTCATTGGAGGATGTATCTTTTTCAGATCACAGAGCAATTCAGATCAAAATAAGCTTACACGTTGACAAAAAAGAACAGGTTCACAATTTAAAAATTTTTAATTATAATTTAGCTGATATTAGTCACTTGTGGGAAAACATAGACAAGTGTCGTAGTCTGGACGAACTCATCTACGATCTTGAGAGAATGGTTAAAGCATATACACAAAACAAGCCAGTTACTCGACGATCACGCTTCAAACAACCTTGGATGACTCAAGATTTGTACCAAGATATTAGGATGAGAGAGAAATTGTTTAGGCCTAAAATCAAGTATCCAGATTGCAAGCATCTGAGTGAAAGGTTTAATTATCTGAAAACCACTATTGTAACCAGAACTCGAAAAGCTAAACGAGAGTATTTTTCATCTAAATTAAGTGGCTGTAATGGAAACGCTAAAGAATTTTGGAGCCTGGTAAAGCTAGCGATATGTAATATGAAACGTGAACTGGTAACCAAAAAGATCTCCCTTAATATAGATGGTTTGATAGTTGATCACCCTGTGGTAGTGGCAAATGAGATGAATTCGTGTTTCATACATGCGTGTGATTTTCCCTGGCCACCTGTTAATCTAGTTATTCCAGAACAGAATGTGGATGTTGAATTGAATCTGGGTAATGTGAGCGAAGAAGAGGTAACTCATATCATTAAACATCTGAAGACGGCAGCAGCTTCTGGACGGGATGGGATATCAAGTAAGTTCCTTCAATTTTTCCAAGAAAAGTTGAAGAGAGCATTAACCCACTTGATCAATAATTCAATCGCACAAGGATATTTTCCAGATAAACTGAAAATGGCAAGAGTTGTACCAGTGTACAAAGATGGGGATGTATTGTTGCCGACTAATTATAGACCTATTTCTATTTTAAATTCCATATCCAAAGTATACGAAAAAATAGTGAAAGTTGGCCTTACACATTTTCTAAATACTAATAACATTATTGCTAAAGAACAGTATGTTTTTACTATAGCATCTAGTACTCAAGCGGCATGTCTCGAACTAACACATTTTATTTCGGAGAATATTGATAAAAAACAGATTGTAGCTTGTCTTTTTCTAGACCTAAGGAAGGCGTTTGACTCGGTAGATCACGACATATTGCTCCTCAAGCTTCAGGCTTTGAAGCTTGAGCCGATGCAGTTGTCTTGATTCCGGTCTTATCTTATTTCCCGTCCTCAAGTTCCTCAGGCTCCATACTTGGTCCGGTTCTTTTTAACATCTACATTAATGATATCTGTAAACTAAATTTCAAGAGAACAATTCAATTATATGCTGACGATGCGGTTCTCAAGTATAGTAACACAAATCTAGGAAATCTTTTTCATGAATTGCAAACGGATCTAAACTTGCTAAACCTGTGGCTCAACGAAAACAGACTTCAATTAAACGCTAAAAAGACTACATATATGATTTTCACAAATAAAAAAATCTCAGAATCTGCTAATGAATACAATATCTTTTATGATGGTGTTGTAATACAACGTGTTGAGGTTTTCAAATATTTGGGTTTAATCTTGGATACCAAACTAAAATGGAATCACCATATTGAGATGATCAAATCCAAGATTCGTCCGTATATATTTTCGATCAAAAAACTTAAGCAAATTTTGCCCAGAGCTTCTCTGTTACTTATCTATAATTCATACATCTTAACTCAATTAACATACCTTAACCCCGTATGGGGTAGTTGCGCTGGATTCCGGCGAGAAGAACTAGAGGTACTGCAAAAAAAATCACTAAAACACATATACCACCTGCCACTAAGGCATCCAACAAACGAACTTTTCCAAAAAATACCACAACTAAGATTCACGAAGATAGTAGAATACAAACTCATAATAATAATATTTAAAATTCTTAAAGGGTTAATAAAGTTTAATCGACCTCTTTTTCACACCTCTGATATGCATTCATATGGGACAAGACGGCGATCGCATTTCCATCTTGACTTCTTCAATACGAATTCGAGAGAGAATAATATTCTATATAAAGGACTTAAAGCGTATAACGCATTGCCTAGAGAAATAAAAGGAATTGAGAACATTAACTTATTTAAGAAATGTCTTAGAAACTACCTTAAAGGTTAATAAGAGTAATGTAATGATTTGCTGATGTGATTATGGTATTCCAAATTTTATCTTCTTTTTTAATGCACTATTTTACTATTGTCATATAAATTTCAACTTAAAGTTAGATTTTGTTTTATTCGTTTTTCATTGTTCAGTGCGCTTATTGTAAAAAACCGATAGTTACTTACAACACTATGTGTTATGTAACAAAATATTTTGTAACTAACTAGTTGTTAAATAAATAAATACTAAATACTAAAAAAATCTGTTTAATCAAAAATTAGAAAAACGAAATACTTTTAACTATTTAATTAAAGTATTTGGTACGAACCCAAAAATACAATACCATTAAGAGCATTCAACTATTTAGTTTGAAAAGATTTTTATTTACTGGCAACTTGAAGACACATATTTCTTGGCAATCGTATAAGTAGCAATCGTATAAGACTAAAATCACTTTTCGTATAAATGTTGAAAGATGTGCGCATTTAATTTAACAAGTGATTTTGATTAGGTGGATATTGTGATGTTCGTCTATCATCGTCACGTTTGTTTATATATTCGTAGCATTTTCACCCAATAAATAATAATTGGCACAAGCTCTTGCCAATTTTTCATCGTCGCGACGAGTGGATACCGGTTATTAAAATTACTTAAAAATTTCAAATATTTCCCAATTTATGTATAAAGACTCATTCTTACACAATTGGAACAGTGCGAGCGGCGTGAGAAAGGCTGTAAATAGTAATCTCACTCTTTACCTGTCACCTTTGTCTAGAATGTGAAAGACATGACCTGGAGGTGAATTGTTCAGGTAAATCCTATTTTAAATTCGTAGTACTTAAACGATCTTAAGGCTAAAGACACATCTCTTAAAAATTTCAATGTCTTCAGTTCTTTAATGGAAGGAACCAAGTAACAATTCTTAATCGCAGTTAGAAACTAAACAAAGATGTTTGATTTATATTTGGATTTCTTACGTTAATTCTTAAGCTTTAAATTATAAGGAAAGACTGTGGCATATTTTACACATCTCTAAAGCTTTATTTTTAAGTGGTAAACTGTTACAGTAGGGTGTGCAACATATGAAGAACATAAAGTAAAAAATTAACTTATTACTTTAAAGCAATCCTTTCTTTATAATTAAATTCTTAAGTTAATTTAAAGTTCAAACCACTATCTCTATCACTATTGATTCAAAATAAACTTTTCCGTTTAGATTTTCATTCGAGTATAAAGTTTTAAAACTATCTGAATTTTGCTCAATTTAGCAGCAAACCAAGTACATAAGTTTTCTTTCACAAGGCTTAAATTCCATTAGTGCTGAAGTACATTGAGGGAGTACATTAGTGCTGGAGCTGGTGTACAAAAGGATGATTTATATTATTCACAGGGTAGAAGTAGAAAGTATGTAGCTTAATTATGTCTTGTCGACAAGATTGTGGCGGCTCACTCATTTGGTTCACAAACATTTATGCACTCGCCACCTCAACTAATTCGTCCGCACAAAACAATACACCTATTCGCATAAGATATCAAGTTAATTATTTAGTTGTTTTTAGTAAGTGTCCGACCTTTAAAGATAACCGACTTAAAGGTCAGTCCAGATCTTAGGTCCGGCGCTTCGGTTCTCTAAACGTTGATACATTTTGCGTTTTGTGCACAATCAGAGATTGCTGTTTTTCGATCTGAAATTTATTTCGGATATTACAGAGAAATAATCAGTATGGCGTTCAAAATGGTGAACGCGAAATTTTATTGTAAATAATTTTAATTAGTTTTATTAGCTTTCTTGTCTATTAATGTTTAATTTTATTTTTGTGTATATTAGTTGTGTATAGGTAATCAATTTTCTTGGTGTCGTAGTGTGCTACACAACAGTGGTTAGCCAATTTAAATGGTTTAGCGTGTTAAAATCTGAGAAAGATCTTTTCAGATAAAAATGATCGGGTATTTCAGATAAATTATCTCTCTGATCTCTTTGGTCTCTAAGATATAACCAACGGAAAACCGGCATATACGACCGTAAAATCCACTTTTTGGTTCGATTATACTGTAGAACATAACCTTAAATAAATGTTTAGATTTAGTAAAACGTGAGATGGAAATGGAATTCTAAAATGATTTTTAGATGAAATTCTGGAATATGGTCAAACAGGACGGAACAAATTAAACAATTTCTTAACCGATTTTGATGAAATTCGACATGAACGTTGGAAATGGGATGATGTTCTGAAATATGGCCATTAAGAATTGAACTTCTGAATTAAGGTCAATTAGGATAAAAATTTGGCTATTTCTTAACCGATTTTAATCAAATTCAACATAGAACGATGAAAATGGAATTCTAAAATGATTTCTAGATGAAGTTCCGAAATATGGCCAAACAAGACGGAACTTAGCTATTTCTTAACCGATTTTAATCAAATTTAATATGGTACAGGATGGAGCTCGGCTATTTGTTAACCAATTTTGATGAAATTCGATATAAACGATTGAAATCGGATGATGTTCGGAAATGCGGTCATTAAGACCGAACTTAGCTATTTTGTAACCGAGTTTAATGACATTGTTTTAATTATTTTTAAATGAAGTTCTGGAATAAGGCCTGAGATTGTAAGAGAATTCAATCCAGTTTCGAAGTGATGAGCTTATGATTATGAAAAAATCAATCTTCTCATCAGGCCGCGGCGACTGAACTGATTATACCATAATTTACATTCTATATATACAGAATGTGCTGTGCGTTAAGTACTAGCGAATCATACTAATACAGATGAATTCTCTTACAATTTTCTCAGAATTCTGTCTATTAGTCGGTTTCGTTGAATTACTGTTCGTAAATACTAATATACTTCTCGTGTTAATAAAAACACAGGTAGCATATTAGAAATTACATGAATTAATTAACATTCAACAAAAAATTAATAAAGGCCTGAGACTTAGCCATGGAAATGAGATTCTAAAATATTTTTGATGAAGTTGAAAAACTAAGGCCGACTTAGCTATTTCTTTACCGATTTTAAACAAATTCAACATGGTACGATGGAAATAGGATTCTAAAATGATTTTTTTTAGGAAGTTCTGGTATATGACCAATCAGCACGGAACTCGGCGGTAATGACTGGATTTTGCTATTTTTTACCAATTTGAATGAAATTCAACATTATACGATGAAAATATAATTTAAGTTGATTTTTTGATAAATTTCTGGAATATGGCCAAACAGGATGGAACTTAGCTATTTCCTAACCAATTTTGATCAAATTGTAAATGGTACAAGGCGGAACGGTGAAAATACGGCCATTAATTTGGTCAATTAGAGTGGAATTTGTCTTTTCCTAAACGACTGATTGAGAATTTGGCTATTTATTAACCAATTTTAATGAAATTTAACGTGTGCGATGGAAATGGGAATCTGAAATGATTTTTTGATGAAGTTGTGGATGTCAGTGATTTCACGAACACTAATATTTTCCCGAGATTTTCGCCGGTTGATTAAATGTTAGAATAACTACCAATTAACCAAAATGTAACTTTTGAACTTAATATCTTAAATTTTGAAACGTTTTTATCACCTACCAAACATTAAATTCTTCCGGACTGTATTTACACTCAGTTTATATTAAACAACGAACTGGAGATTTCAATATAAACCTGTTGCCCATCTCAGTGGAAAGCTGCCAGGGTAATACCAGTGCCGAAAGTAGCTCAATGTTTCTTAAATAGGCAAAATAAACTTAATAAATTTCAGTCAGGCTTTAGGACAAAAGATAGCACAGGTATTGTGTTGTTAAAAATAACTGATAATACTTCCAGTGCTTTGGATCTTGATTAAATTTAATTCCTCAAACTTTCATGATAAGTGTATGCTACAATGTTGCAGAGGCTCTTATATAATATTGTGCGATATAAAATAAGAAGCACTTGTGATTTTATTTTACATAAAATGGATTGTTACAAAGGAATGCTATGTGGATTTCCTATAATAAATATTTCAACAGTTCTTTTTAAGATTCAGATTTTTTCTATTGGTATCGTTTTTTCTAGGGGATCGTTTTCCTCCGTGGTTTTCAAAGAATCTGAGTAAACATGATTTTTTTTGTGGAAGAAAACAGGTTTATTCGACGATTTTGAGAGCACAATGGACATAGAGCAATTTAGAAAAATTACGTCGGCCCATTGTTCTATTTAGGTTAATTGAGAAAACCCTTGATTTGGAAGGCCAGTGCGTAGATTTTATTGATGAACACAAAAGATATGGAACTTAGTCCACATCCAACTTCCGACCATTTATATTTTTCATTTCATTTCATTTATATTTGAATCACTTTTGTACCATTCAAGCAGCTTCGGTTGCAAACGGCGCAGTGGTTAAAGCTGTGGCGTTTGGATCGGGAGGTACTGGGTTCGAATCCCGATAGGGACGAGATGTAAAAGGGATTTTTCATCATCTGATTACGATCAGTGATGACGATGAACACAACTATGACCCCCTGTTGAGAGTGCAGAATCCACGGGCCGACCCACCTTTCATGTCAGCACTATAGGTTGGCATGAAGCAATGCAATGTGCAGGTGATTTATACAAAGCAAGTCTACAGCCGTACGTCCTCGATTTGGCTACTACTGCGTAAAGTAGGGCGGTAAAATTAAACTGCGAAAGAGTTGGGAGGGCTTGAGCCCCAGAAAAAGATTGCATAGGTTTAAAAAAAAAAAGAAGCTTCGGTTATGAAGAAAAGCTAATTGAGTTGTTGTCCAAAAGTGGTTACGATGTGTTAACCTAAATGTTTGTTGTGGTATCGGCAAACTTATTATTCAAGAATCTTGATCCCAGCCTCAAATAAACATTTTATCGACCATTCAAATTCCAAGAAGGCGTAAGGTATTAGTTGGACGGTGGAAATTGTTGTTGCCGATTGCTTTGTGCTTAATTCAGAGTCATATTTTCCATGAAACATCGAATCCCAAGATTAGAATTGTGTCTTGCATAGTACAAATGTTCGATATTATTCAAAAGTCATCATCTGAAATTTCACTATATCGTATATAATCTTGTCCGTCGAAACCATGCTACATTTGTTTCTAACGGAATATCAAGAACACAAGACCTGATTCCTCTGAATATGAGCACTCATATTTCTACCAAAAAAAGCGTACAGATTTGAATCAGATTTCGGGTGTAGGAATCAGATTAAGAGCTATCCCCGATTAAATCATTAGTTGATATAATGGCGTTCACCAACAACGTTATAGACCGATACTCAGATTACTATCGCCCTTTGAGAATTTCAGCACTATGTCTCCATGTGAACGTATTAAAGAAAGGCATACTTCTTAGGAAATTAAACCCATTCGTAGAAGATGGCGATATACTGTGCATAGGTGGATGGCTGGGTAGTTCTACCTTACCTTAAAATAATATTCACGCGATTTTAATTCCAGCACGGCTCAATTTGGCTAAATATTTTTAAGTTATATTCGTCAGATGTTCTGGTTTGTTATATAAAGGATGTAGTTGTATAGACGTACAATTTTCGAGTGTACGCATTGTTTTAAAATAAAGCAAAGCAAGTCAACGCAGGTAACCCACCCGACCATTTTAATTTTAATGTCGGTATTGACTTTTTTATTGTCCATTTATCATCCGTCCTAAACCCATTTAGAGATTGTCTCCGATCTATCTATGAATGCGTTTTTAGAGGGTGTTGCAGTGCGACCAATTTTATTGGCGCACAATGCAAGTTGAGTGACATTAAACGATTATTTAAGTTAAAAGTCCACAGTAATGAACTTCATATGTTTTGTACTAATGATAAGCAGGCGCGCATACAACGGGGTGGTCCTCGGCTCCGAACCCCTCCCTAAACTAAATTCAGACTTTTTTTCCTAGAAAATATGAACAAGTTAATTTTACTGCACATGACCAGACCACAATTTGAGAATATCTGATCCGCATATTTTCTGCCAAATTTGTACGAAATTTGAATAGAGAAAATATCAGCAGAATTTGATTTGTTTGGTTTGGATATATTTTCATAAAAATCTTTTCCTAAAAATATTTGGCCAGATGCGCGGCATGTCCAGGCATATCGAGCATTGTATCATACGAAACCTTAATACTAACTGCTGTGTGAAGAACGTTTATTTTTTGTCAGTCAGTCTGTCAGTCTGTCAGTCTGTCAGTCTGTCAGTCTGTCAGTCTGTCAGTCTGTCCGTCTGTCAGTCTGTCAGTCTGTCAGTCTGTCAGTCTGTCAGTCTGTCAGTCTGTCAGTCTGTCAGTCTGTCAGTCTGTCAGTCTGTCAGTCTGTCAGTCTGTCAGTCTGTCAGTCTGTCAGTCTGTCAGTCTGTCAGTCTGTCAGTCTGTCAGTCTGTCAGTCTGTCAGTCTGTCAGTCTGTCAGTCTGTCAGTCTGTCAGTCTGTCAGTCTGTCAGTCTGTCAGTCTGTCAGTCTGTCAGTCTGTCAGTCTGTCAGTCTGTCAGTCTGTCAGTCTGTCAGTCTGTCAGTCTCTCTGTGTCCTCTCTACAGCCCAGATGGTTTAACCAATCGAACTGAAACTTTAGATTTAAGCTTTTTTGATAAATTGGGAGGTCCCAGTGAATTTTACTCCAAATCGGCTAACCTGAAGTGGCCACTCCCTTGGCCCAGAAAATTTATTTTGCAAATATCCTAAAAAGTATAAGGTTTACAAAAAACTACTTAATCCAAAATGTTTCCAAAAATTAAAAACAAATAAAAATAAAAAATTAAAAAAAAAATTTAAAAATTTAAAAATTAAAAAAAAAATTAAGAAAAAAATAAAATTTCTCAAAATTCTCTGTTCGTAAAAGAAAGTCGTGTGTTGGCCACACCTCAATTTTTTCTATTTAGTAACAATGAATGAAGGCAGAATTTTAATGCAATTATTTTATCACTTAATTTAATTTGAGTTTAATATTATTAATTTAAATTTTATTAGATTTTATTTAATTTTAAATTGTTTATAATAAAATAAAAATAATAAAAGCTTTGTGAAAGCGGGTAGGTCAAACAGAATTTTCTAAGTCGTTGAAGTTAGTCGGAAATCTCAACCCGAAAAATGTGGTTAATTTCTTGCCTAAAGTGTATTCATCCAAAACGTAGTATCACCCCGAAAAATAGCTATCACGATAAAGGGTAAATACTACATAAAATGTAGGAATGTAGGAAATCATCCAAACAATTTAAAAGTTTTTTTACATAGCTATCTGCAAATGGTTGATAACACCAAAATACTTTAATACAATTAAACTAAGTGTAGCGTATTGTAGCCGAGTATAAATTTGTACATTGCCATTCCTAGAGATAAAGGCAACTAGAGGCGTATATGGGTACTAACAAATATGTGGGCACCAAAATGTATGTGAAGTTAACCCAGGATCCAGCATGAAATAATTTGGTTCATTTTTCATCTAAAGTGTAGCTATACAAAAAAAGTGTAGAAGTTGAAGAAAATGTGGCATCATCCCGAAAACAAATTTAACTTAGAAAAAGTTTCTAAATTCAAATTTAAAACTCTTTTATTATAAAAAAAATTGAGGTGTGGCCAACACACGACTTTCTTTTACGAACAGAGAATTTTGAGAAATTTTATTTTTTTCTTAATTTTTTTTTTAATTTGTTTTTAATTTTTGGAAACATTTTGTTTTAAGTAGTTTTTTGTAAACCTTATACTTTTTTAAGATATTTGCAAAACAAATTTTCTGGACCAAGAGAGTGGCCACTTCCGGTTAGCCGATTTGGAGTAAATATGACTGGGACCTCCCAATTTATCAAAAAAGCTTAAATCTGAAGTTTTAGTTCGATTGATTAAACCATATGGGCTGTAGAGAGGACACAGACAGACTGACAGACTGACAGACAGACAGACAGACACCATTTCGAACCCACTTTTTCGGACTCAGGTGACTTTAAAACAAATAAATCTATAAAAATCTCAAGGTTCAAAATTTTCATGATTACTATACTTTATTTTACTAGAGTAAAAGAATAAAAAACCCTAATCCATACGAATCGTTCGTTTAGTAAAAGTTCTGCAAAATTATTTTTTGGAAATCGCACTCAACTCCCAAGGGCCAATATCGGCCATTGCCAACAATGATGACAAAGGTTTCGCTACCACATGGAATAGGCCCCTTAATTACCTAGTTAGAAAACCCTAATCCATACGAATCGTTCGTTTAGTAAAAGTTCAGCAAAATTATTTTTTGGAAATCGCACTCAACAATGATGATAAAGATTTCGGTAGCACATGGAATAGATCTCTTCATTACCTAGTTAAAAAACCCTAATCCATACGAATCGTTCGTTTAGTAAAAGTTCTGCAAAATTATTTTTTGGAAATCGCACTCAACTCCCAAGGGCCAATATCGGCCATTGCCAACAATGATGACAAAGCTTTGGCTAGCACATAGAATAGGTCCCTCAAATACCTAGTTAAAAAACCCTAATCCATACGAATCGTTCGTTTAATAAAAGTTCTACGAAATTATTTTTTGGAAATCGCACTCAACAATGATGATAAAGATTTTGCTAGCACATGGAATAGGTCCCTTAATTACCTAGTTAAAAAACCCTAATCCATACGAATCGTTCGTTTAGTAAAAGTTCTGCAAAATTATTTTTTGGAAATCGCACTCAACTCCCAAGGGCCAATATCAGCCATTGCCAACAATGATGACAAAGGTTTGGCTAGCACATGGAATAGGTCCCTCAAATACCTAGTTAAAAAATGGAGGTGTGGCCAACACACGACTTTGTTTTACAAACAGAGAATTTTGAGAAATTTTATTTTTTTTTTTTAATTTTTTTTTTTTTTTAATTTTTAAATTTTTAAATTTTTTTTTTAATTTTTTATTTTTTATTTTTATTTGTTTTTAATTTTTGGAAACATTTTGAATTAAGTAGTTTTTGTAAGCCTTATACTTTTTAAGATATTTGCAAAATAAATTTTATGGACCAAGGGAGTGGCCACTTCCGGTTAGCCGATTTGGAGTAAAATTCACTGGGACCTCTCCATTTATCATTAAAGCTTAAATCAGACATACGAAGTTTGTTGGATACCACCAATGCAGTAAGAAGACTTCAAAGGCAGAAACCTTTGGAATTGGGCAGTTGTATTTAATTCGGATAGAGAAAAATAATTACTATGTAAATCCAAACGGGAGTAACCATTGGGCTACTGCCCGTCAAATGTGAATCTTCATTTAAGAAAGATAAATTACTAAATGATTTGTAAATCAGTTGTAATATTAAATAAAGGGAAAAAAAAAAAAAAAATACTAACACCTTATTTCTGACAAGAAATATTTGAAATCGTTTTGTGGTAATTTGCCGAAAATCGAAAATGGGCTGGGAATACGCTACGGTTTTAACGTTTTCGGCTATCGGTTTTCACTTCGGCTATCATTTTGATTTTCGGAAAATTGCCACGGAACGATTTTGACTAATTCTTATCAGCGGAGTACATACGAAATACAGTAGTTACACCTTAGACATAAATAATTGTTGGTGATCACCATGATCCAGCAAATTACACTAAAATTGTTTTTAGATTTTGAGCCAAATTTGAATATTAAAACTGTTTTAAGATCGGCACAACTCTCCACGAAATCACAGATATTTTTATATTATCGTTTTGAAATTTTTAATTTTACACGGTAAATAAAAAACTTATCTTAAAGCAACTTTAAATTCGAACCCTTTTCATTTTCAAAAGCGTAATTTTGGCAGATAAATGCGAATTCAGACATGTCAAATATGTAAACGTGTATGTTCGTCATTTTCACAAAGCTGATTTTTGAGAATTGGAAGATATTCTGGTGCAATTTAAAGAAATGCATTGCGAGACGATACCACAGTAGCTTTGGTGTTGTTGGGGACTCAATACATTGTTTTGGGGACTCAAGACATCCACGTGGTGAAATCTATTTAGAAAAGTTTTAAACCTGTTAATTGGATCCATATTGGTTAAGTCAGATAATAAATTTCAATGGAATTCGTGCATAATCATATCAGTTCCATTTGATGCAGTGATGGAGTTTCTTAAATAAAAAAAGGCCAGAATTCAATAAATTTTGCAAGAGACTTTAATAACATTTTCGTTATTAGAACCACTCCAGGCCCTTACTACATTTCCAGGTTCCAGCAACAAATGGAGCACGTTTGTCAATGGATTTTAGTGAAATGTTATATCTGACTTGTTAAGCCGATTCTATCAGTAGTTCCTAATATGAAACCGAATTATTGACGCTCGTACAACAAATCCAGGCATTGTACTACGCCTCCAGCTTCAAATGGAACTGGATGGTACGTTTGTGGATGAATGAATTTTAATAGAATTTATATCTGAGATTTAATAGGTTCGATTCTTTAAATAGCTCCTAATGTAAAATTTCTTAATTATTAATTTGTTCAATAATCTTGGGTCGGATTTAATCTTAATTAAAACATGGTTCAAATTTAGGATATTTTTGGGTTGAAACTTTAAATCACAAATGATATTCGCCAATTTAACTTGTATTTATATACCAGCTAATTCAGACTATCTTCTCAGTCTTCAGCATCAAATGGATGGAACAAGAACATTTGTTGAGTGAAATTTATTATCTGCAATATTTTATAAATTCTATAAATAGACAAATATATAAAATTGTTCATGGCAATCCCAATATTTTCAATTTGGTAAATCAGAAAAATAAAGAGGCTAATATCTCATAACATATCTATTGAACAATCTGCCGTAGGTAGGACTGGGATCAGAATTTTTAAAATAAAACATGGCCCAATGACAAGAAATATTTTGGAACACTATTCGTACTAATGGCATTTCGATCGATACAGACGATTTGCTCCGCCTCCAGGACCGAATAGAACAGACACTTTTGTCGATGTACTTTAGTGATATTTTATTTCAGCGATATTAAAAATTAAATCACATCCTGCAGAATTTTTTGAGCCAATCATTTGGGCTGGAGTTCGAATTAAATTTTGTTGAAATTATTTTTTTTCTGATCCCTCCTGAATTTTGCATTGTCGCTAATAAATTTAACACAGAAGTTTGAAAACTCAAAACGGGTCTAGACAAACCTGAACGTCTGTCATCCTATTCCTACCTAGATCCTACATAGGCGAGAAGCAGAATGTTAAAATAAAACTGAAAGACAATTTCTGTTGTCAGAATTTAACCTTGCAAGACAAGAAGGATGCATGGGAGTCTGGATTTTATTCAAATGTAAACAAAGGATTTGAGAATATTGATGTAAAGGTGTATTAGACGAATGAAATTTCCCATGTCACACTACATAAATCCAGACTTCCATACAACTTTCTAGTCTGGAAAGGTTAACTGAATGCAGAAATTATCTTACAGTATTATTTTTATATAGAGGTCGTAGTCTAAGCTTAAGAAAGGTTTTAAGAGTATTGTAAATACAGATAAAAATCCAGATCTAAGATTTATTGGGTAACGTAATTTTTGTATTCAGCTGAATATTTAGCCAAAGCAGTTAAAGTTTTTTGATAAAATCAGGTGCCCCATATAGAGTGCCTTGATGTTTTGATAAGTTGTAAAAACACGGAATTATCTTTTTATAAGTTTTACCAATAAATCTTCAGATTCTGAAGAAAAAGCATTGTGAAGTTGGAGTAATTAAGTTCGCAAATTTGACATGTTTGAATTGATATTGTCTGCTAAAGTGGCTGACACATTAATGCAAGAAAACCAATTTATGGGTTTTTGCTGCTATAAATTAGCTTTGAAAAAATGCTTTATGAAAAAACCACCTATCTCCCAAAAATATTATAATTATTACAAGCAAAAGCCACGTATGAGAAGTTAGCACGAAATTTTCATCCCGAAAAGGCTTTTCTAAAATGTGTATATCAGCTAAAATTTGAGGAAATTTTCATTCCATCCAGAAAAAAATATTCAAAACACTTAACCAAACGGTATTCATCCCGAAAAATAATTATAAAGAAATAGATTAAGGTTTAAGAGCATTATAGTAGAATAAATATAAAAATCAAATATTTGATGATTCCTTTGGACACAAAATATGTACATTTAAATAAATAAACACTAAATACGCGATCAAATTTCAATTTCTAAATTTCTTGTGCCAATCTCAGAGATGTCCCCAAGAAATGATGTGAAAATGACCCTCAACGTAAATGTATTATGAAACATAATACTTAGAATGAAATACGGCCAATTTCGAAATTTCTTGTGCCAATCTCAGAGATGTCTCCAAGAAATGATGTATGTTTTCCGACTTCTTAACACTTATACAATTAGAAAAAACTACCCTCATTAAGAAATCATGGGGATTAATAGTGAAAATGAACCGCAACGTAAATGTATTATGAAACATAATTCTTAGAATGAAATACGGCCAATTTCGAAATTTCTTGTGCCAATCTCAGAGATGTCTCCAAGAAATGATGTATGTTTTCCGACTTCTTAACACTTATACAATTAGAAAAAACTACCCTCATTAAGAAATCATGGGGATTAATAGTGAAAATGAACCGCAACGTAAATGTATTATGAAACATAATTCTTAGAATGAAATACGGCCAATTTCGAAATTTCTCACAAAGTCTCACAAAAATATAGATAAATAATTAAAATTGTAATATGTATATTTATCACAAAATTAAATGTTTATCACAAAATTAACCTCACAATTGTGCGGGTGTTTGGTTACCTACTATGAAACAATGTAAACAATCAAATAACGGAGCGGATTCATTGTGACTAGAGAACGGAAGAGACGGAACGCGCGCCATTTAACAAAAACAGGACGGGACGGAACGGATGCATTGTGCCTGGGGCTTTAGTCCTTCTCCTCGTTCATATGAATGTGATTTTGAAATATTTGATGCTTATCTTAGGACGTTGGAGACCGGGAACAAGATTTTTCACAAATATATCTTCCAAATAAATTGCATAGCATAAAACGGCAATCATTTTGAAAATTGTTAATGTTTTTTATTTAATTTTTAATGTTGATTGATAAAAATAAAAAAAAAATGATTGTATGTTTTTATTTTGAGCATAATTCGCATTTATGTTTTTATACCAATTACTATTACATTTAACAAAGTAAGACGGCAACAATATCGAAAGGAAACAGCAACAACTATAATTTTAACACATTGTCGACCGCTGATGATTTACTAATATGTTCTATGGAACCGGCGATTTTCGAAAGACTGTCGGCGATTTTCGGCATTATGTTTTATGGGCTATGATTTAGAAAGGCATACCATGTCACACAGCGCCAATTTTTACAATGGTAGAAATATTTTCAACTAGAAAATAGCTCCATATTTATTAAAAGTGCTAATTTTTAAAACTAAAAACTGTAATGATTTAAAATGTAGAAATAAATTGAACTAAATGAAAATGCCACTTTTCCAAAAAACATTATTGTGTTATTTTTGTAAACTAAAGGTAATGCATTACTTTTATAAGTACATGATGGATTATTTTTCGTATATTTCGTAAATCCAAACTGGATTTTTCAATACATTTTTGGAATATGACCAATTAGCTGTAACCGATTATGATGAAATTTTTAAGGTATGATGTAAATGGAATTGTTAATGATTTTTGGATAGACTTTTAAAATATCGAAAATTATCCTGTAACTTGGCTGTTTTTTAAATGATTATGATGAAAATCGACGATGGAAATGAAATCCTTTAATGTTTTTTAGATGAAATTAATAGAATTTGATGATTTTGAATACGATTACCATGAAATTCGACATGTACGGTGGAAATGGAATTCTATAACGATTTTTGGTTAAAGTTTATTAATATGGAAAATTAGCTTGTTATTTGGCTATTATTTAATCGATTATGTTGAAATTAGACAGGTAATGGGTTGGAAATGGGATTTTTAAATGATTTTTGGAAAATGGTCGATTAGCTTGTAACTTTGCTATTTATTAACCAATTATGATGAAATTTTACAGGTACGGTGGAAATGGAATTGTTACATGGTTTCTGGATAGATTTTTGAAATATGGCCAATTATCCTGTAACTTTTAAACTATTATGATGAAATTCGACAGGTACTATGGAAATGGTATTCTTTAATTATTTTCAGATGAAATTAATGGAACTTGGAAATTTTACAACATTATTATGATGAAATTCGACAGCTACGGTGGAAATGGTAATCTTTAATGATTTTGCAATACAAAATGTTGCAATTACAAAATGTTTCAACTACAAAATCTTGCTTGCATAACAAAATAGTGCACTTATTTTTCTTTTGAGTAGGTGTCATTAATAAATCCTATATAATCCGCTCCTACGTGCGGCACGCAGTGCGACATGTTTACTGATCCCGGCTCCTACGTCCCCCGAAATTCAAATCTAAAGCCCCTCGGAGGGCTAAGCGGGGGGGAGCGCAGCGACGTCCCGCGTGCCCGTGAGAGTTACTGAAGCCGTTAGCCTCTACAGTTCGGGATTAATAGATTCTATATAATCCGCCCCTACGTGCGGCACGCAGTGCGACATGTTTGCTGATCCCAGCTCCTGCGTCCCTCGAAGAAATTCCCCATTTTCCAAAATTTATATTTTTGGTTATTTTCGTTTCGTAATCGAAATCCCCATTTTCCAGAATTTATAAAAAGAGAGATTTTAAATTCAAATCGAAAGCCCTAAAACGAAATTCAGATCTAGAGTCCCTCGGAGGGCTAAGCGGGGAGGAGCGCAGCAACGTCCCGCGTGCCCGTGAGACTTATCGAAACCGTTAGCCTCTGAAATATTATTAAAATAGAAAAATAATGCGTTTAACCGAAAATATTTTTATTCATTTTGATTTTTTTTGACCCTGGTGGGCATATTGTAGGCTAAGGTATTGCTTCTCGATTCAATTAATACATTTATCATGAAACTTTAAGGCCTGGAGGTTTTCACACAATGTATCACAGTTACGGCACACAAATACCTCCGATTTTACCGTTGTTGTCTCGATAATAGTTTTATCTGTAAGCGAGGACGGTATATCAGCCGAATCATCAATTTTGTCGTGTTCAATTTTTTCATGTTGACGTAATCTGATTTTTAGCGGGAATAACTTACCGCATTTTTTACAGAAATAATTCGCCTCGAATCGATGCTTATGGAATTTATGTTCGATCGCTTTGAAAATTTATGGGGAATGCTTTGGGGGTATCGTTTTCAGTCGACAAAATCTATTTTGGTTGATGTAACTCTTTTTGCTGGATACTTAAGCAGAGTTGATGCGAGTATTGGTCTACCCAGGATATCAGTTTCACTTTCATGCTGCCTGAAATCATAAATCACAATTATAATTTTAAAATGACATACACATATATTGTTGTTTACCGAAAATGTCCTATTAAATCACAATGTTTTATAAACTCCTGGCTAGAGATCACACATTGAAAGGGTTTTGGCGTTTATTGTTTTAATTTTTTCGAAGATGTTGGGCCTTGTTGACCGCTACTTGTGTCTTTTAAATCACTTTGTTTTACTGCATCACTTTGTCTATTGTTGTAAACGATAGTTTAAATTAAAATTATCCGGAATGGAGATTTAATATTTAAATTTGATAGAATTTCTCCATTTTCCACAGTAAATTATTTCGGAAATTATTTCGCATTGTGTTGTATGTATGATCATAAGTATGTTTGATAAACATAAACATTTTTATGACAATCGAATTAAACGAACTAATCAATTCGTTTGCCTCCTAAACAAGCACTTTTATTATTTATTTTATTAACACAGTATATTTTATCCAAAATATATAAATTATTAAAGTAGGTACATATTTGATTATAAATCAATATTTATACACAAATGTCAAAATTTAGTTCATTTTTATAAAACCAGATGGTTCTTAGCTATCTAAGAAATAATACGCATACTAAGATTTCATAAATTTATTTTAGTAAATACACAAACCAAATGAAGTGTTTTATTCCCAAGACTCGAACCATAATAAGGTATTTGCTGTCAAATAGTAAGGTATATTTTTAGCTAAGACTCAACCCAATATGTAGTTCACATTAATTCCGCTTTTTACAAAATAGCGTTTTCAAATGGTATGCCTTGATAAATGTGTTCCCCAGAATAATTCAATACCAAGGCAAACTTGGTTTGAAACTATTCATTCCGGAATGAAAATACACAGCATTATTTGCCGTCTTACTTTGGTCACTGGAATAGTTATTGGTATAAAAATGAAAATGCAAATTATGCTCAAAATAAAAACCGAAAATAATTTTCTTTTTACTTTTATCAATTGACATTAAAGATTAAACAAAAAAACCAAACAAAAATTTCAAAATTATTACTAGAATAATTCAATACAAACAAAAACTTGGTTTGAAACTATTCATTCCGGAATGAAAATACATGGCATTGTTGTTGTAAAATGCTCAAAGTAAGACGGCAATTGTTGTAAAATTTCCAAAGTAAGACTACATAGTTACATAGGTCTAATGTAGTCTTACTTTGAGAATTTTACAACAACAATGCAGTGTATTTTCATTCCGGAAAGAATAGTTTCAAACCAAGTTCTTGTTGGTATAGAATTATTCTAGTAATAATTTTGAAAATTTTATTGGTTTTTTATTTAATTTTTATTATCAATTGATAAAAGTATAAAGAAAATTATTTTCGGTTTTTACTTTGAGCATAATTAGCATTTTTATTTTTTTACTAATAACTACTTATACCAGTGACCAAAGTAACACGGTAAAGGTTACAAATAACAAAAAAAACTGGGGTGAGATGTTGTAACCATCACGTTTTTCGCTTCGATGCATTTTCGATAGAATAACGGTATTTTAGAACTAAATTGTTTTAAAATTTTATATTTTTAACAAAGCAGTACAGTTATTCTATCGAAAATGCATCAAAGCGAAAAACGTGATGGTAACAACATCTCACCCCTGATATAATAAATAACGAATTTCGATCATCGTCATTTAGGGGCAACGTTGTAAGACGAATTACAAAATGTAACATTTCAAAATGGTGGAAATAGTAAAATACAAAAAAAAATTGATGTTTTTCTTCTTCTTTTGAGACCAAATAAATTATAATACTCTAAGGGACATGGCTATACTTTTCCATAGAAAAGTGGTGGTCAAAGATAAAGGCAGATTTATCGATAATGCAGTATTATTTGATACGTGAATGCTGAGTACGGTATTATTTCTAAAGAAGTCAGCTTTAACAAATTTTTACTTTTTGGTCCATAAATAAAAAATAAAACTAATTTTATATTTCGTAATACATTTACGTTGAGGTTCATTTTCACTATTAAGCCCCATGATTTCTTAATGAGGGTAGTTTTTTTCTAATTGCATAAGTGTTGAGAAGTCGGAAAACATACATCATTTCTTGGAGACATCTTTGAGATTGGCACAAGAAATTTCGAAATTGGCAGTATTTCATTCTAAGTATTATGTTTCATAATACATTTACGTTGCGGTTCATTTTCACTATTAATCCCCATGATTTCTTAATGAGGGTAGTTTTTTCTAATTGTATAAGTGTTAAGAAGTTGGAAAACATACATCATTTCTTGAAGACATCTCGGAGATTGGCACAAGAAATTTCGAAATTGGCCGTATTTCATTCTAAGTATTATGTTTCATAATAAATTTACGTTGCGGTTCATTTTCACTATTAATCCCCATGATTTCTTAATGAGAGTAGTTTTTTCTAATTGTATAAGTGTTAAGAAGTTGGAAAACATACATCATTTCTTGGAGACATCTCTGAGATTGGCACAAGAAATTTCGAAATTGGCCGTATTTCATTCTAAGTATTATGTTTCATAATACATTTACGTTGCGGTTCATTTTCACTATTAATCCCCATGATTTCTTAATGAGGGTAGTTTTTTCTAATTGTATAAGTGTTAAGAAGTTGGAAAACATACATCATTTCTTGGAGACATCTCTGAGATTGGCACAAGAAATTTCGAAATTGGCCGTATTTCATTCTAAGTATTATGTTTCATAATACATTTACGTTGCGGTTCATTTTCACTATTAATCCCCATGATTTCTTAATGAGGGTAGTTTTTTCTAATTGTATAAGTGTTAAGAAGTCGGAAAACATACATCATTTCTTGGAGACATCTCTGAGATTGGCACAAGAAATTTAGAAATTGAAATATGATCGCGTATTTAGTGTTTATTTATTTAAATGTACATATTTTGTGTCCAAAGGAATCATCAAATATTTGATTTTTATATTTATTCTACTATAATGCTCTTAAACCTTAATCTATTTCTTTATAATTATTTTTCGGGATGAATACCGTTTGGTTAAGTGTTTTGAATATTTTTTTCTGGATGGAATGAAAATTTCCTCAAATTTTAGCTGAGACACACATTTTAGAAAAAAAGCCTTTTCGGGATGAAAATTTCGTGCTAACTTCTCATACGTGCAAAAGCCGATAGGTTAAAATATTTTGTAAAAGTATTATGTATTAGCATAGAATAACTACTTTAGTAGTTATTCTATGCTAATACATAATACTTTTACAAAATATTATGCTAATACATAATAATTTTCTTATAAATATGCTAATACATAATACTTTTACACACTTTAAAGTCCTTCCTCAATGGTATTAGTATAACAGTTATTAGAACAGAGGAAGTACAAAATGAAAGTGTGGAGTATAGGAGTAAGCACTAAGCGAAAGTAGTACATATACTCCGATAGTACTCATTTCGACAGCACTGATCAGGAGTAAGTCGCTAGTACCCCCATCACAAACCCCTATAGCCTCAATCCGAGAGAATTTTAGTTCGGTCAATACAGCAGAACAAGTGAAATAAAATGTTAAAACCGAAGCTTATTCCCAGCCAATTTTGGATTTTCGGCAAGTTGCCACAAAACGATTTCGAATATTTCTTGTAAGAAATAAGGTGTTAGTATGCCAATCTCAAAACCCTATAGCTTCAATCTGAGAGATTTTTAGTTCGGTTACTATAAGGCTTTATTTCTGGTATTGGTGAAATTTAATATTCAAGTTTAATTTTCATTTATTTTATGTAAAAATAATTTTAAATTTGAATTTAGAAACTTTTTATAAGTTAAATTTTTTTCGGGATGGTGCCACATTTTCTTCAACACCTACACTTTTTCTGGATAGCTACACCTATTTTTCGCTATAAACAATAAATGTTTACCTGTTTAGGAATTTAAAACTAAACCACATTTGAGCAAATAAAATTTCCTATAAAAAATTAAAAAATCTCGATTTTTGTGAACAATTTAACTGACCACCAACATGTTAAATAATAACAAGTACTTTATATAATACATATGTATGTATAAAAAAAAGCTTATATCTATATATAAATATGTAAAAATAAAAATATGACATTACATTTTCTTTCCGTTTATCAAAACAATATCCAAGCAAAAAATTTCTTTGAACCAGGAGCAGCAGCAAACCAATTTAAATCATAAATTTGTATTTTCACTGTTCACTTTAACAAAATGATAGAGCGTCACCAATGATTGATGATGATGATCTTGAAAAACTATAAAAATCACTCAAAATTTTTTATTTTAATTCACTTGACTTTAAAAATATAAACCAGACCAACAACAAACAAAAACAACTTTAACTGAAGTGTGACGTCTCAAAAACACAATAACAACAACAAATTATTATTAATTAAATTAATTTAATTTTTTTTTTTTTTTTTTTATATATCACTCAAAACTTACATCACACTATACACTCTTAAAATAACACAAAAAAAAAATTTTCACTTTCATAAATTTCACTAAATTATTTGTGTTAACACTTCCATTTTCATACACTTTTAGAGATCACTCGCACTCTTAAAATCAGCAGCACTTTAAGATCACTTAATCTTGCACAAAATTAATATACGCACGCATACACATACATATAATACATAAAAATATGTACAGAAATAAACAAAACAAAAGAATAAAAAATAAAAAAATGATCGCGCGATTTGTCAAACAAAAAAAAAACAAAACAACAATTTATTGTCTATTGGTTACTAATAAATAAAGTTTTATTGATGATTTTTTACGAATTTACTAACTACAACTAGTAACTTAGTGACCGTGTGACTGAACGAAACTAAAAATAAAAATGAAGCAACAAAACAAAAAATGAAATAAAAATTTAACTAAAATCTTGTCTGTTATCTAACGTAGCAGATTCTATACTGTTTTTTTTTTGTACATTTGTTTGTTGCTTCTTGCTTAATACATTTGACTGGTTTGGTTGGATTGGTTTTTTTTTTTGTATTTTACTTTTGTATTTTTAATTTTTTTTTTTTTTTTTTATTTGTTTGTATATTACAAGAATAAAAAGAAAAAGAAACAAATAATAAAATTTATAAGAAGAAGAATAAGAAACGCGGCGATGTATATAAAAATATACTGAGAGAAGAAAAATAAAATTAAATTAAAAATAAATTAAAATTAAAAAAAAAAAACAAAAAAAAAACGCGGAAAATAAAAAAATTATGATAATTGTTTTTTTATAGTGTATGTAAGTCATTCTATCGCGCTTTTCATTTTTTTTTTTTTTTTTGCTGGATTTTTGTTATCGATTTGATTTGCGTGATACCACATGTTAACCGCAAACCAAATGTATGTCGATACCTAATCGACGGATTAATGTACTATTTATGGAATAATAAAAGCATGATATTTTGAAATTCAGTAGAACAGCCGTGTTTGGCCCGACAACAACATAAAATTTCGTCAGGTTTCTTTTATAAAGATACAAACAAGTTCATTTAAAAATTAACCTTTGATTGTAATCTTCTAAATAAAGTTAATTGAATAAAGTACAAAAATACAGTTTAAAAAAAAAAAACCTTCCTATGTGGCATTGGTCAACTAACTGAAAAGTGTAAAATAGACTTTCGTCATTTTACACCGCGGTGTGAAGTATTCCATTAGGTAATCTTTTTTTGTTTTTTGACCTTGATTGTTTGATCTTGTTTGACCCATGCTTTTGATAATTTGCTGGATACTACAGAAGTGTTTGCGGATTGTCACAGAAAATCCCTTTCAATATTCATATCAAGATTGATTCGCCTTCGGAGCAAGCTAGTTGGTACTGATGCTAAAATACATGTTTATACTGCACAATTTTTTTGACTAACTGGTTTCCTGTTACATAACTGGTTAAAAAATCAGGTTAATTTGACCTGGTTACAACTGAGGTAAAAAGAATAAAAGAAGAAGTTAAAAAAAAGATCGATTAACACTCCATTCATGTCTGGTTTTTGTGTTTTTGCCATAAGGGTTCGGGATGTTTAAAATATTAAACGTCCTTGCAGTTTGAGTTACATTTTATACAAATTAAAATTAAGCAATTGAATTTCCTTATGATAAGAATTAGCCTTCTGTAAACTGAGTAAATCGAAGAAATAGGAGTGAACTGAGAATGAACTGAAGGTTACAGTTTACTTTAGTTATAAATATAACAAAACTATTTCTTAATTCTCGTTTATATATCCTACAGCAATTTTTGTGTTGTCGAGTGGAATGTTGTTTATGTTTATTATGGTAATAAAAATTAGTTAAAATTAGTATTTATTGCACCAATACGGGTAACAATGTAGTTTGCTGTGTTGTCTGCTAATTGTTAATTAAAGTTTATGTTTATGGTTCTTCCTATAGATACTAGAGATACAACATCACGGAAGACAGGAATAGCGTGCGAAGCCTGCGACAATACCGATAAAAAACTTGGAACATAGTTTCAAACTAACTTGGTTTAGATGTTCTACGTAAATTGCTTGCGCAACCATGGGCTCCAGAACAAGCCGTGTGACGTTGCCAAAATTGAACCTTAAAGAATTCATGGTAAATAAAGACGAAGGGTTGACGAAGTGGGGTCTAGTTGTCGCAACATATTGTCACTTATATATATATATATATATATATATATATATATATATATATATATATATAATATATATATATATATATATATATATATATATATATATATATATATATATATATATATATACTATATATGAGAAATTCTTTGTCAACGGGAGACCGCATCTGCCCAAAAATAGTTAAGGTTTTTAGAGCGTATTTGGGCTCAAATTGAATCATATCTAGTTTCTAAAGTAAGTAATGTGGGACTTTTTGAAAACGCATGACGGCGAAACAATATGGCGACGAACACACCTGAGATTGCAAGTTTTATCAAGCTCACGCTTGGCCACGTCATAATATAATTTTAGGAAAAGTTTACGAATTCGACATCAATTTTGACTGAAAACGCTTTTATCGTCCCTAACCCCAAAACACCTCTTAAAAAATGTATTTTTGTGTACTTAACGATCGCTATTCTATATTCTAATTCTGATTCAATGGTTTAACTAGTATCTGACTTCATTCTTGACTGAAAATGAATTTTTTTTATTTCTAACCTCAAAACCCCAAAATTGATTCAAGAAACAGTTTTATGTGCTCAACAAGAGTCTAAACTCGCCGGAAGAGTGACTAAATTCGCCTATTTGGTAACCCTTAAAAGTGGACTTGCATTCCGTCCTAAATGACAGTTAGCGATAGAATACTAATTCTCTCAAAATTCTCTCGTTTCTTATTTAAATCAGCCCAACAGATTAAAACTATCGTGTGCAATTTCATTGATATTTTTTTATTTATTTCTATAAAATTATATGAAAAAATAAAAATAAAAATTTAAGAGAAGCCGCAAATTCATCTAAAATCTAATCATAAAAATTGTGTCCTCCGCAAACAAGTTCCTGCATGCTCAAAAAACAAGCCACGTTTGAAAGTTTTGGAGTATTTATCGTAGGATTTAATTTAATTTTCCGTACCAACCAGCGTTCATTGCGTCGTTGAATTTTTTTTTTTTTTGGTGATTTGTTGGTTTTATTTTCGGTACAGCCATTTTTTTGTAATGGTTGTAATTCCTTGAATTGTTGTGCGAGATTCACAAATTATTTTAGCACCATCACGCCCTGAAAAAATCTTAGGTATTTTTGGGCAGAGGGGGTCTCCCTTTGCCAAAGACATGGTGAAAAATACGTCAAATCACAAATTTGGTATATGGGACCGAAAGTCGTGTTTAAATTTTTTATTTTTTATGTTTTCAATTGGTAGTACTAGTTAAAAAAAGCATTTGTAGGAAACAATTTTTTGTTGTTGTTGTTGTTGTTTGAAATACAGGGTGTCAAATTTTAAGAAAAATGGGGGGAGGGATAGCCCATAAAGCTACTAGTAAAAAAATAAATTTTGGTATGAGTCATTTATTTTGTTAGTTCCAACCCTAAAAATGCGTCCCAAAATATTACGTTCAGGTGCATAAACCGTAACGTAATCTTTTAGAACAAAATGACGCATATTTAAAAATTTAATTATAAAAGAAGGGATAGATAGGCCTGTAAAACAACATAAAATATCAGCAGCAGGGTACAAAAAGTGTTGTTAGCCGTTTCCTGAGTTGAAATGTTCTAAAATGATTATATTAAAATTCGTTTGCCGCGCTCGATTCATGTAACTGAAAATTCATCGATTTGTACATCATGTTATTACCGGGTGACTAATAAACGTCAAAAAGTTGAAAATGAAGTATCACCGATTAATAATTCATTAAATTCGCCTGTTACTCCGGAGACATCATCAACAGTCAATGACGAGAATATTTCGAGTATGAGTGAAAGTGAGGAATGCCAAATAAAAAGTGCTCTCGTTCGTGAACAACTTAATAAGATATTACCAGACATGTCCTCTATATATCCAAGTAAGTTGGAATCCAGGCAATATCATGAGCAGAAAAAATTATTAAATTTAACTACCACATTACCGACATCATCAACATAGGCACGTCTTTATGATGAATTCATGGATCAACTAAAAATCAAATTCCGACATTTGGAGAAAAATTGTGATAAAATACAGCTGCTGTCTACCCTGCCGAAATCTCTAACTATACAACAAATCCAAGAAGAATTCAACACAACCCAATATATGGTACGGACAGCTAAAAATATTCAAAACAAGAATGGGTCACTGAGCCTTCCAGCACCCAAAGTTGGAAAACGGATCAGTGATGAACTCAGGCATTCAGTGCTATAATATTATAACGATGATGATGTTAGTCGTATAATGCCTGGGAAAAACTATTGTTTAACTATTGATAAAGTTAAAGTTCAGAAACGTCTAATGATGTGCACATTAAAGGAGTGCTATGAGGGCTACAAGTTGAAATTTAAGGATGATGAATCAAAAAAAAATTGGTTTTTCTAAATTTTCTCTGCTACGTCCTAAAAACTGTGTTCAACCAGGAAGCAGCGGAACGCATACAGTTTGTGTTTGTATAATACATCAAAATGTCAAATTAATTATTCATGGAACTAGGATGGAAACTGTCACCAATAGAAAAATTTCGCGATACCAGGACTGCATTTCATTAATACTATGTTAAGATCCAAGAACAACATGTTATCTTCTGCAATGCGAGAACTGCCCAGGATTGGATAATTTTCGCGAATATTTCAAAAACGCATTTTTGGACAATGATTGTCTGGATGCTGATTTATAGTTTAGTCAGTGGGTTTCAACTTGGAAAAATATTCAAAACCATTAGACGAATTTCTGGATTACTTCATAATTAAGCTGAAAAATTTGATTCCTCATTGCATTATATCACTAACACAATCCGAAATCATAAAAAATACAAAGTTAACTCTGGAGCCAACAGAGGTACTTGTTTCTTGTGATTTTGCAGAAAATTATGCGTTTATAATGCAAAATGCAGCACAAGGTTTTCAACAACAAACAAGCGACTATTCATCCATTTGTAATTTACAAAACTGAGGGAGGGATATTGCAGCACTACAGCTTCATTATAATATCAGATTGTCTTCATCATGACGCTGTAGCAGTTCACTTGTTCATAGAAAAATTATTGCAGTTTTTGAAAACAAAAATTCCGAATTTATCTAAAATTTATTACGTCACAGATGGTGCAGTAACACATTATAAAAATAAAAAAAATTCTATGAATATAACTAAACACAAAGAGGATTTTGGAGTTGATTGTGAGTGGCATTTTCACGCAACTGCTCACGGAAAGGGACCATGCGATGGAGTAGGAGGTACTGTTAAGAGAATGGCATCCAGAGCCAGTCCCACCAAAGGATATTATGGTGACATAACGAATGCGGAGGAACTTTTCAAATGGACTAAAACGTTGAAAACTGATATGGTTTTTGAATTTTGTTCAGATACTGAATATAAATTGAAACAAATCGAACTAGGCAGTAGATTAGAGAACTTGAAAACAATAAAAGGGAGTCGCAATTTTCATGTAGTTATACCTTCAACAGAAGGCTACTTAAAATGTAAAAAATATTCAAATAGTTAAGATTATATAACATGTCAATTTTAACCGTATAAATATCTTTAAATTTCTATCCTTATTTTGTAATAAATTGTTTTACTATCAATATTTTTTGTTTTAAATTTAATTTTGAATCACAAAAACGAGTGAAAAAATTAACCTGGAAAAATTAAATAGAATCGAGTTTTTGTAAGAGGATCAAAAATCTACTATTCGATTTTTGAAATTTTCAAAATAGGTAGAGTCATACTTAAACGTATTTTGCACGAAAACGACAAAATTTTACTAGCGCAAGTTATTAGTATGTTCAATAGAATTAAAGGACGTAAAATTAAAAAAAAAAAAAAAAAAAAATTGGACGATCATTGAGAAAATTCAACAATAAAATTTTGGCGGGCAATTTCAAAATGAAGAAATTAAAGAACTTACCATTTTTATATTTTTTTATTAATCCGTATTAACTTACCTTTAAAACGAGCCCTATATCATAAATATCGGATATTTATTTTTTCCTTTTATAGCCATAAACACAGCATCATGTTTTTCAAAATTTGACACCCTGTATTTGAAACAACAACAACAATAACAAAAAATCACGTTCTACAAATTTTTTTTTTTTTAATCAAGACTACAAATTCAAAACATAAAAATCATAAAATTAAAACATGACTTCCAAATATTTGTGATTTGACGTATTTTTCACCATCATGATGAGAGGAAAGAGTTTCCCATAGAAGCCGATATTGATTTTGACGATTTCTATGTGGATGACTTACTATACTGCAGTGATTCTGTAAGAGAATTACAAATACAGCAACATCAAATAATAGCATTGGTAAGTATGGGTACGGAGGTTGGTGGTTTGGCGTCTATTGGAGAGGGGGATCAAAGTTGAGTAGATTAATCTACCAGCTCCGTAACCTTCCAGTAGAGTGTGCATCACGTGAGCTGTTCTGGTCTTATCATTAGGCAGCTGCGTGATGGGTACAATTGTGTAAGGGGTAACCTGTTCACAATTCGCAAGTGTACGTACTGCCTCCTCGTGGCAACCACTGGTAACTAAGGCCACTTGGCACATTTTTGGCCATTTGGCACAGGCTAAAGTACGGCGCTAAAGGAGAAAACCTTGACAAAAAACCCTAATCTAAGGTGGAACAGCATATGCCGAAAGATGAATGGCTGATAGGTTAATCAGCCCAAAATATGCGGACTCTGGATACCAGGCACCCTCCAGTTTTATTAAGCCTTCCTGTAGTAAAGCTGGGTGACCTACAGGTGATTTGCAATTCCGAGCAACTCGTAAGAGTAAAATCAAACGGAATACGGGGCAGGAGTAGGAATATACGAGAGTGGGACAACCCTCTCGAGGTCCTTGAGCTCCAATGCTACCGTCTTTCTAGCGGAACTACATGCTGTAGTAAACATCTAGGAGGGAGAGCAATAAGCCCAGAGAGTATGTATCACGTACCGGGAGGCAGTATCGTCAGGTTCATTAAGAACCTGAATATTGACTGGACGGATAATTAAGCAGGGGCCAGCACAATAGATCTTTTAGGTCGCAGTGCGAAGTGGCTGATCGCCCGCATGGCCCCCCCTCCCTAATAATAATAATAATAATAATGGGTACGGAAATGGGCGAGTAACATCTCGGATCTATCAGAACAAATGCCACTCGAATCCCGGCCAATTGGTTTATTGGCATCAAACTGGATGAAACTATAAAGACTCTGGGCATATTTTGGAACAATAACACTGATACGTGTGTTGATACGTCAAAATAAACATAAAGAGAACAAAATCAGAAATCGCCACCAAAATGAAATTAGTATCCGAGGTGTTACAACTATTTGATCCTTTGGGGTGGTTATCACTAACTATTTTAGTAGCCAAAATATTACTCCAGCAACTTTGATTAACAGAATTATCTTGGAATGAGCCAAAACTTCAAGACATATCGAAGAGAAGAAGCACTTCTAAAAATTATTTGCCTGCGCTAGAATAAATAAAAATTCCCAACAATTCACCCATAGAACTGCATTGGTTTTGCGACGCATCTGAACATTCATATGCAAGTCATTGTCATTCTCACAATTTTTAAAGTGATCCGACCGTTTTAACGTCAGGCCACTTTTTAATTGGAGATGCTATCATAACCCATCGTAAAGTCAGAGCTTCAGACGTCAACATAAACTCATTGACCAGATGGAAATTTCGACTGTACTGCACGGATTTTTAAACTCACCCTGGACAAAATTAGCACCTCTTCCCATTGAATACACAAAACATATTTTGTCCCGCTGTTGAGAGTATGACTCAAACCGATGATAAGGGGTGGTTGTAGCTCAGGCAGCTTTACAGCTCATCATTAATCTCAACGATGAAATACTCCAACCCACTTATAATTATGTTCGGCAAAGCGAGGTTTAGTGTATGTGGACGGAGCTCTCACTAGTCAACTATTTGGAATTCTCGACTAAGACAACGCACAACGGTACACTGAAAAAAATGTTCATTCTTATTGAGTTAAATCAATATCAATCTAATAATTTCATTATTTATATAGCGCCGATAGAGAATATCTATCAATATGATAGAAAACAAATATTTTTTGTATTTTTTAATTATGAAATGAATAATATTTTATTAAAATTAACTATCAAATTATATTATCAATTATATAATGTTATAATCAAACTTATAATTAATTTTCATAATAATAATGCTTTCATTAATTTTTCAAAAACATTTTCCTTTCATAGTGAAAATTTTATATCATATTGATATTTTATTAAATAATATTATTATTATTCTGATAAAAGGTTTGAAAGTAATATTTTCAAATAGAAAATAAATTTCGATGATATATCTTCCATTTTATAATATCCCATCAGAAATGTTTATTGAGTTGATAATTTTTATTACGCATTAATTATCAATTAGAAAATATATTTTAATAATAAATCTTCCGTGTGATAATACGGTTTGATGAAAATCTTTATCAAAATGAATATTTATTATCAAAAAGATATTTTCTAATTGAAAATATTATTATTGATTATATATATATATATATATATATATATATATATATATATATATATATATATATATATATATATATATATATATATATATATATATATATATATATATATATATATATATATATATATATATATATATATATATTACAGATAATACGCATTATATATTTTCCTATGGCCTTCGATAATTTTCCGAACTTCAGATGAAAAGAAAATGAAACAGTTAAATTTTTAGTTTTTAGCAATTTTTAATTGAAATTCAGTTTTTTTTATATACATTTATACATTTACAGAAAATTAATGTTTTTTCATTTGAATAGTGCAAATATTTGATTTCATTTTTGTTTATACGGTATCAATTTTATTATTTCTCTTTTCATATTAAAATGAATTTATGTTGTAATTATTATTTAAATAATAATTAAATTAAAAGTTATTTCTAAAATTAAAAACTAATAAAAATGTCTAAATTTTTAATATTCATATTAATTATAACGAAATATATTGCAAAGACAAAATTTCCAGGATTTATTCTAGTTTATAGATTGCAAGATTATAACAATAATGTTTAATGTTTAAACTTTTTAGAATAAAAATGAATATAAGATTTATGTATAATAATTATTATTCTTTAAGTTAAGGACTATGAACATTTTATATAATACAAAAAAATTTAAAAAAAATAAATAAAATAAATTTTAGCATTAAATAATGAACACTAAAATAAAATAAATTTCAAATATTTAGAAAATAATATCGACAGTAATAATAATAATTATAATATCAGACTGAATTTTTTATTCATTTAATTTTTTTACTAATGCACTGATGGATGGATGATATTTGTCAAAAGTTGTGGTTATGTTATACATATATTGTTGCAGAAAATTCCAATATAAGATGGACTGGCTTGGATATTGCAGATTAAAAAAATTGTATATTTTAAAACAGCAGTCAATTGACTTAAGTACTGATGGCAATTTGTACTTTATTTCATCAAAATATACGATGAATTCTTTAGGTTCCTCTATAGTTCCTATTACTATAATAAAGGGTTGCACAGGCAAGTTCTGTTGAAGTTTTTTATTGATGATTTCTTCAACCTCAGCCGCGGTATCTCCGAAGACAAAAAGAGAATTTTGTGAGTCTTTGATCGAAAACTTTACAAACTGTTTGCTAGAAGTTGATGTACATGCCTCTTTTGTAACTGGCGGTATTAAGTTGTGGAGCAGGTATAATATTCCTGTTTGTTTAGCGTCTGAAATACATAAAAATAAAATTAATTAACTGACTTAGTTAATTCAGTATGGCCTTGAGCAATTAGACTTCAATGCATAGAAAACCCCAGAAATTATGAAAAAATTCCCCAGAAAAATAATGCTCCAATCTAGTATTGCAAGTTATAATATTAGACACAATATATGTAAAAAACCAAAATGCTGCCTTTCATGCAAAGCCTTCCATGTACTCATACCTTCCTTGTTTCTTATTAATTACTTAGCATTTTTTATCGTGCAAATGTGCTGCAAATAATTGTATTACGAGTATGTACGTTACCGACAATTTTTGAGGTATTATTCCATTATCCTTTTGGAATACAGGGAGGTACTTATGTATTGGGTGAAATGCTCAACTTTTGCTGTATTATTTTGGTAAATCCAAAAAAGATTTCAAATAAATTATAACAACTATTGCATTGTAAACATCTAAAAATAATTTAATTAAATCATTTCTGGTTTTATAAAATGCAATTGTTGTTGTATTTCTAAATTTACTAAAGCAATACAGCGTTTAATTATTTATTAATTTTATATTACTTTAAATAATAAAGTCGACCTTACTTTCAGATGTGCAACTATTTTTGGTAATGTTTTCCAATATCTTTTTGTTGTGGGTATCTTTTATTTTGTTGATCAAAATCGGTAAAATTTTATGACTAAATGCTTCAAAACAATCCGACAAATCTCCGGCATTTGGATACAGATTTTTAAAATCGATATCTATCTAAAATGTTAAAAATGTATTTCATTAGCAATAACAAAATCCGATTAATTATAACTCAAAACCGCGTTTGAAAAATCTTACCAATTTATATCCTAAGGGCTTTTTATAATGAGGCCATTTCTTTATTACTTCATTACAATTTGCCTCAATGCTAGCAACATCCGAGGCCCTATAATTTTTGGTGGCAACCCAATGAAATTCCAATTCAGCGAAACTGCAGTTGTCATTCATTATTTCTCGTAAACTTTCTTGATGATTTACTTCTGGTTCTGATATTTAAGAAAATGGTTTTGTATTCGGTACGAGTTAATGACATAGTATGTATAAATATAATTTTTGAAAAATTACCTAAACATAAACTTAATTCGTTTCTTATCTTCTTTTCTTTCGAGGAACGCGACTCATAAACCCGCTTTCCCAAAATTCCACAATTTTTAAGATTTCTTTGGGCGTTGTAATATTTGGCTGACACTTTAGAGATTGCTGGTTTTCCAGGTTGTTTAATGTAATACATGTTCTGCAATATAATTACATACAATTAAACTTTATTTATATTTATATTTAACATTTTATTCAACTTACTAAGTCTTCTTTAGGAAATTCATCAATTATTTGCTGGGAAATGTTTTTCGCTAAGTCGCTTGACATTTTTATTTCATTTTGAATTAAAAAATTGTTTATAATATCTAATATAGATGCCCTACAAGGATCATTTAATTTATCATGAGTATTGTAATATTTCAAAATCAAACGGCCCTTAGGAGAATCCCGCAAAATGAAGGGCAAGGAAACATCTTTTCTCGAAACTTCATCACCAGTCATTGTAAATTCAGTAGAAATGGTTGAACATTGCCTTATCTGCCACTTTTTCAAGTGTGTTTCAAATTTAATTGCTATTCCCAATTGTATTTTACCACGGGAACACAAATTTAATAAATGTTCTGTAGTTAATATTTTAAGAGCCTCGATATCTATCCGTTCAGCTAAATAGAGAAAGTTAGATAAATAAAAAACAGTTTAAAGGATGAACAGTGTTAATAAGAAGATTGTTTGATAAATAAGAAAATATAATTTACCTAAAAATAGTTGATGTAAAAACCTAAATCCCCAGTTTTCTAGAAGTTGTAAAACTTGATTTGCGGCTTCTTCAGTTATTTCAGGGCTAGCTTCGTATTTAGTCGAAGAATCGTGTATTTTTGAATTTTTGTTTACTGGCTGCATTTCATGATAACTTATTGGTGAAGGAATTAATATTTCGTTAATTTGAAAATCGTCGTCATTAGATATGTTAAAATTATCCATGTTTTATTTTTAGTTTAGTAATGCTGTATATATGAGTATGTAAAATACGATAATTTAATAATTTTAAAATTTTTGTTTTATTCTGAAAAATAATCTTCCATCTGTTAATTTATTGGGCATTATTGGAGGAGACTGAAAGTTAGATAATTTAACTACAATATCTTCAGAAATTTTTATTTTATTGCGATCTATTTCATAACTCAACATGTGTCTATCGAAGCTTTTAATTAGAATTTCGTTAAGACGTAATATAACTTCAGATTTTTTTTTTATTACGTAAATTTCTGAAATTTCGAAAAGACTATTCTTTGGTTCATGCTTGAACAGAAAATAGCCTACACTATATACCGTTCCTTTAAACTGGACTGTATTGTAAGATATTATATCATGTTCATTCAGGCCAAAAACTGTTTCTAACTTTGAACAAAAATTAGTGGCGATTTTATGTTTTTCGTCTAAATGAAGATCAATATCTTTTTCTTTTAATAAAATATATGCAAATTTAAATTGGTACTTTTTAGCTAATGTTAATATAATATTTTTTCTGGATGTAATTGATCGAGCGTACGTCTTAAAATCTTTATGTTTCGCTTCATATCTAAAAGACCAGAAATATTTTGGTGGACCAGACTGTTCGATAATAGATGGATAGTGAGTTAACAAATGAAATTTAGGTTTCAGGGTGTCATTAAAAAGTGAAATATATTTTGAGTTATGTTCTTGTATTAAATTGCGAAGTAGAGATAATGACTCCTCAGTAAAATAACTTGAAAGAAGAAGATCGACCATTTGAACTAAACATAGTAAGAATTTCCAAACTTTGTTTGTCTTCGGAAATAAATCTCCGATTAATAAAGGCAGAAAGTGAATGAAACATTTCATTTCGCTTGCTGTCATTTTTAAACGATTACTTTTTAAATGATCTAATTTAATGGGCTTTGATTTATTGCCAATATCGATCATCCCGTAGTTAAAGTTCTGTTTTCTCTCGTTCAATAAATCTAGCGTGAAAGATGTTTGATTTATAAAATACATCAAAATTTGGCTTATATCATAGTGACATACACCTTCAAAAACATCGTGCATCAAATCCACAGAAAAATTGTTTACTACATGAAAAGATTTGATTTCATTAAAAATTGAAGATTTATAAATTCCTGTTTCTTGAAAATTGTTTTTATCGACATCTTCATTGTAGTTTTCGATATTTCTGAGTAAAGCGGAATTCTCGACGCACAATTTTTGACTAACACTTTTATGTACTTTGCAAAATCGACAAAAATAGTTGCTTGAAAAGGATTTGGAAAAATCTAGGGCACTATTAATACCCAAATTGTCACCAAGAAATAAACCTAATATAAATCTAACTTTAATTTGGCCAGCTGATGTCTCTATAATTAGTCCATCTTCCTCAAGAGAGTTTATTTGTAAAACTAAATGCTTCAAGCAAGCAGTATTCCCAAATGATTTTAGATTAGCCGTTTTTATGAAACCAGCACAATATATATTTTCTAGTTTAGAATTAGTGTTAAATGATGGGAAGCTGTAATAAATTCCTGTTATTGGTTGAGTCTGGCTCCCCAACGGATTGTTGATTTCAAAATCATCCGAATACATGAAAAAAGGAATACATATTTCATTTGGATATTTAGCTTTTTTTTGCTGCCATAAGTGGCCCTCCAAAAAGTTTGAAATGCGTTTAGCGTCAACATTAAATGTTTTTCTAGAATATTCTTCATAGTTATTTTCAATAATTTTTTTAAATTGAAATTTTAAAGGTAGCAATATTCCTGATGTATTTATTTCTTCATAAAAAGTTTCCCCTTTACGATATATAACGCCTACGTCACTATTGATAGAAAATATTGTCAGTTTATCGATTAACCCGGTAGCAGATAAAGTTTTTAAAAGCATGAAATCAGTTCCACAGTTTAAAAATAAGCTTTATTTCAGCGGTAATTTATAATTTACTTCGTTGTATAATTTTTCAACGATAATGAAAATCATATAAAAAAATGCTGGAACAGTGTTAACAGTGTTAACAAACCAAACAAAAAAGATCTGCATCAGCTGATTTAGTTTACAAAATATCATTATGTTGAGAACGTTTTATTAGGATTTTTCAGATATTAATGCATATTGACGAATTACATAACTATACATATCACACGATTTTCTTATTGCTGTTGCCTCATTTACTTATACAGGTTATTGACCTACATATAAGATATACATTTGCAAATGACGAAAATAACTGTCTAGGTTTCCACGTGAGACGTAAATTTGTTTAGACATAGGGGTGGCGCTCAAGAACGATTATAATATTATCAAATTAATAATAAGAAATATTTTTATTATGATAATTTTATACTAAATTCAATTATAATTTTTGCTCGCTTCGAATTTGCAAAACTTACACAGTTCAACAATAGTTGTTTATCAATTTAATAATATTTAGTTTAACATAAAAATTATGCATGTTAAAATTATTTGTCACTTTAATAATGAAATTATTATCAAGATTTAAATGAACATTTATTTTCAAAATGAATCGAAGATTATACCTATACTGTTACCTAATACATATAACCAGAACAGAAAATCTCACTTTACAATATATAGTATGTATACTATATAGCGTTATCGTAAGACGGAATAATTCTAAAATTTCAGCATACTAAGCCATTAAGAAATTTATTTATTTGGTACAAACCGAATTGTGGTACCTCAGATTTTTTTAACTCACGATGGTTACAGTTTAGTCCAATATTTCATGATATTTAACCAAAAACATTTCTATATGAGGTTGTCAAAGACCACCAATTTGCTAAAATTTAGTAAAAAAAACTCTTTGGACCACGACATCATCAATAATTTATTTTGCTTATAATTACAACGAAATGCCTTACATTTTATTATATCGAATAAATATTGTCATATCAATAAAAAGACTTACTTTTAAAACAATTATTATAATAATAATATTATCAAATTTATGATAAATTTTAAAATCTTCAATTTTTGTTTAATTTTTCGAGGACAAAAAAATTTATCATTTTGATAATTTTATTTTAAATTATATTATACATTTGATAAAACAATTTCATTTCGAAAATATTTTTAAAATTTACGTAGCTCAACAATACATTGTTTATCATTTTAATAATATTTCGATTAATCTAAAAATAATATTATGCATGCTAAAATTATTAGTCACTATAATAATGAAAGTGTTATCACGATTTAAACGAACATTTATTATCATAATGAATGGAATATTTTTTTCAGTGTATGGTAACGAAATCACTTATTTAAAAAATAGTGAATAACACATTCATAAATTGCTAAAAGATCCAATTTCAATAATGGAATCAACAGTGAATATCATCTAAAAGGACTGGATAGCAGTAAAAAATCAACCACAAGAAATACAAACGGCCACTGTTTAAAGGAACTTTGCTATTTCTTAACCGATTATGATGAAATTAACCGATTAACCGATTATGATGACTTGAATCAAATACATCATGTTGCCTACTGATTCTTGTATTTTTCCTTGCAGCCATTTACTTTGTTTGTTGAAGTTCTTGATGTACACATCATCTCCAGGTTGAAACTTAGCCGCATTTTGTTGGGGCGTTGATGATGTTCGTGGAAACATCAGATGAAGAATAGTTTTGGGCTGACGTCCATGGAATAATTCCGAGGGTGATTTTCCACTTAACCCTGGTGAAAATCGATAACTACTTAAGAATTTAAGCAGTGCAACATCCGTAGAACCTCCATCAATTATAGTCTTCTTCATGGATGTTTTGAAAGTCCTAACGAATCTTTCAGCTTCCCCGTTCGATGATGGATGAAAAGGCGCTGTAGTAAGGTGTGAAATACCATTCTTCTCACAAAATTGAGCAAATATTTCTGATGTTAATGATGTGCCATTATCACTAACAATACAATCAGGAAGACCCTCTATAGAAAATATTGATTGCGAAGCGCGAATAGTTGACTTTGTAGTAATATCAGACATCTTCACTATAAAGGGGTATTTTGAATAAGCATCTATACATAATAGCCACATTGAATTAAGAAATGGGCTTGCGAAATCTATGTGGATTCTTTCCCACGGTTTAGATGCTACTGGCCAACTTTTAAATTCTTTATTTGGCGCTGCTGTACATTCTTGACAAGTTGTACATTGTTTAACCATCAATTCTATTTTTACGTCCTGTTTTGGCCACCAACAATACCGCCGAGAAGTTTGTTTCGTCCTTACAATACCCCAATGACCATCGTGAAGCATTTCCAAAATTCTGCGCCGCAATATCTCAGGAACAACTACTCTAATACAATCAGTGTGTAGCAGAATTACATCATTGTGGGCAGAGAGTGCGTTCTGCCTAGTACTGTAGGGTATCATCGATTCTTGTAGTTTCGTCGTGTTTTCGGGCCATCCTTCCTTAATATATCTTAACACTTCTCGTAGAACATTATCTTCTCGGGTATAATTTGCAATGGTTTCAGCATCGATGGGAAATGAAGAAAGTTCAACTTCATACACTTCGTTTAATATCACTTCAGCCTCTTCTGATTTGTCAAATTCGACATCAGGACCCGCAGGCAATCGGGAAAGGGCATCCGCATTGCTTTGTTTTCTAGTTGGTTTATACCGAATGGTATAGGTATACGCCATCAATATGATTGCCCATCTCTGCAATCTATTAGCGGTCATGACTGGCAAATTCTTTCCTGGGTTGAAAAGGAAGAGTAAGGGCTTATGGTCGGTTACCAATTCGAACTGTCGCCCGTAAAGGTATTGACGAAACTTGGTTACTCCAAAACCGATCGAAAGTGCCTCCTTTTCGATTTGGCTATATTTGCGCTGTGATTCGTCCAACGTCTTTGATGCAAATGCAATCGGATGTTCTGAATTATCCGGGAATACATGTGAAATGACGGGTCCAATACCATGACTCGAAGCGTCCGTAGCCAGAACTAATTTGAGATTCTCGGAATAGTGGGTTAGTTTAGTGGCATCAATAATTTGCTTTTTTATTCTCTTAAACGACTCTTTTTGAGGTTGCTTCCAAGTGAATTCTACATTCTTCCTTCTTAGCTCGTTTAGCGGAGCTGAAATTTGAGAAAGATTATTAAAAAATTTATTATAATATTGTACCTTCCCCAGAAAAGCTTGCACGTCTTTTAGGTTTTTAGGTGTTGGCATGTCTTGAATTGCCGTAATCCCCGATTCTGATGGTCTAATACCATCGCCACTTATAATGTGTCCCAAATACTGTATCTCACGTTGCATAAAATTACATTTTGACATTGGACATAATTCTTCCAAATTAGACAAGTGTTCTTCTTCTGACCTCCCAGTCACTACAATATCGTCTAAATAACTGACGCACTGAGGTATATTTACGATTATCATTTCTATAAATTTCTGAAATATAACTGGTGCACTTGCGACTTTATAAGGTAGCCTTTGGAACTGATATAATCCAAAGGGTGTATTGATGACCATAAACTCTTTCGATTCCTAATCCAACTCCAATTGTAAATAAGCTTCCGAAAGATCTACCTTTGAGAATACTTTGCCCTTGCCTATTTTTTGAAAGATTTCCTCTATTCTTGGTATTGGATTCTGCTCAATGCATAATTGAGAGTTAACATTGATCTTAAAATCGGCGCATAGTCGAATTGATTTATCTGGCTTTCTGACAATCACAACTGGAGCAGCCCATTGGCTAAAATGGATTGGTTTCAAAACTCCAGTTTCTTCCAGTCTATTGATTTCGTTCTTAACTGTCTCCATTTCACAAATCGCAAGAGGCCGTGCTTTGAAAAATTTTGGTGTGTAATTTGGTTTTAGCTGTAAATGCACTTTAAAATTCAAACAGTGTCCCAAATTTGGTTCAAAAATATCTTTAAAATCCTGACAAAGTTTATGAATTTTGGTTTCGTACGACTCAAAATCGGTGCCAGTATGTAATGTTAGCGTTTACTAAACCTGACGATCAATCTCTTTGAGTTGAACTTGGAACTGAAGCTCATCAAACCAATTCATCCCCAAAATATTAGCTCCTTCAGGGCTACATGTCACAAGTAATGGCAAGTTGTTGTAGTTGCTACACATGGTGGTTCCCCCAACTGTTGGTAGCCATGAAGATCAATCATTGATACAGTAGCTCCCGTATCCAACAAAAATTTCATGTCTATTCCGTTTACTCTGATTGATAAATATATTTTCCGTCTCACGGAAATTACCGGCGAATCCTCCATTTGCAGAACTTCATCAATTAACTCCGATTGCGATATGACATCAAGAGACTGTGCTTTTTCATTTGAACCATGTCGTTGACTTGACAGACTTCGTTGTCGTGATGGACTTCTCTCCTTCGTGTTATTGCGTCTACTTAAACAAACTGAAGCAATGTGTCCCCGTTTCCCATATATGTGACAATCTTCATGTAAAAATTTACATGACTCTCTATTGTGGTATGTAAGACAACCAGGGCATGACCGAAGGCCCTTCACCCTGAACCTTGTATTGTTATTTCTATTCGATGGTCCCGTATTGTATTGTGTATTGTAATTACTATTAGAAGGTCGTGAACGATGCTTATTATCGTATGATTGGTTCACTTCACACGTGTTCTCTAGGTCACCTTTTATTATTTGAACTGTTTGTTGCGTAGATTCGAAAACATGTGAAATTTTTAAAACTTCGTCTAAAGATGGATTTGTTTTGTTTAAACATGTGATACGTACTGCCTCGTGTGGTGTATGTAACGCAATCATATCGCGAATCATGAAGTCTGTAAATGACTCAGTACACTGATCGCCACTGCATTTAAACTCGCAATCACGTGCTGCCAAAACGTAAATCTGCAACCCATTCACTGTATGATTGTCGTGGTTTCATTTTTATTTGTAAAAACGAGCACCTCGCAGCTAAAATATGCACACTCAATTTAAAATAAGACGAAAGCGATTTTACTCATTTTTGAAATCTTTTTCACCATAAATTTGGTTTAGGTTATGATAAGCTTCGGTACCGACCCACGCTAGAAAATAAGAGCATTTCTTGTCTTCTAGTTCTACATTATTAGCACAAAAATATTGTCCCAGCTGTGCTACATAATCTTCAAAGCTTTCCTTCTCCTTCTCGAATGCTCGAAACGGTGAAACTGTGCTTGGAACACTATCTTTTCAGTTTTCTTTTAAAGTTTGCTCCAGCCATTTCTGTTGATTATTTAGTATCATATCCATACAAATTTGTTGTTTTTTTAACAGCTCTTCAACTACCGCTTTATCCATTTTATTGCTGTAAATTCACAGTATGGTCACTTTACTGTTTATTCCACCGTGGTATTTTTATCCTGAAATCCTCGTCGCCACTTTTATAGTTATCACTATTTTTATTTTGTTTTTATCTACCATTAATATAATAAATTAACTTATTTAAATATAATAAGTTTTATTTTTATTTTTTATTTATTTGCATAAATGGGTACACGTTATCTCATGCTGAATGCCGGTATACCAACTAAAATTCATTTGACAATTTTGTTGTGATTCTAAAGGTCAAAACAAACCGGTACTAAATTAGTGCAATTATATAAAATAAATTAGTACTAGATTCTTTTGGTAGTACACGTACAAAATAAATATTAGAATACATAATTTAGTGCATTTATAAAACTTTCGAACCCTATTCGAGTTTATTTTCAAAAGCTTAATGAAAAATATATCAAAAATTCCTTCTTTTATACATAAATCAAAAAATAAAGCAATCACAAATTTTTATTAAAACCGACTTTTCATGGAAACGCCCAGCCATGTATTTTTCGAAAAAACCTTGCTAATGCGCTTTCATATAAAAACCCATGACTTACCCATGTTCTAGAAGTCTAAACATTGCTAAAACAAAATTTTGACCCTAGGGATACAAACAATATCATTTTCTCTAGGGTAATATTCTGCTTTTTTCTGCATTTACATTTCCAGATTTTTGCTTACGGTACCGTTATGTATGAAAATGTGATTGAAAAATGTGTGTTACCTAACAGTTTTATATTAAAAAATCGGAATTTCTTTACGCATTCCTAAACATGGGCAGAACAAATATTTCAAGTAATTAATTTCATTAGTCTGGAAACTCTACAGAATTTTGAGTTTCCAAATTATAGTGACGTCGTTTATAATTTTGAAGTGCCAACTTTTTTTGCTTAAGAAAATAAAAATTTTAGTATATATTATCATCAATTATCATCATACTGAACCATATCGAGGCAAACAAGGTCTTCCTGTTCATCATCTTACTTCATACATTCTATATATGTATATAGCTATAAATACTTAACACAATGAATTAAATTAAATTGACCACTCGTGGGTGTAGTACCGCTATTATATGGTATATAGTTACTTTAAGTTTAAAGTATATACATAAATTAAAAGTAAAAAAAAAATCTAAATTAATTTACCATAAATTTGAATAAATAATTAAACAAAAAAGAAGATCACTTTTCGCGGAAAACGAATGTTAAGTTTACCGCACTCTCCGCAATGACATAATATACATATGTATACGATTTATTCGAGATGCGAGAGAGCAGCCAAACGGGCTTTTATAAAAATAAATATTAACTTGAAATGATACATTTTCAACAAAATTCTGATTTTGTAAGATAAATTAAAAAAAAAAACAAATTAAATTTTACCTTGAAAACGAAAATAAAATAATTTTTGCAAACAATTTATTTATAACGAACATTGATTGTTATTGTTAACTGAAAAATCTTTTTTTAAATTTTCGTCTTTTAAAATTCATTTTTAAACAAATTTTTCTTGTTTATTGAAATTATAGAATCAAAATTCACCACCAAATCTTGAAATTTGAATAACGTATGTACATATATATATCGCGCAGTCGACGAAAGATTAACAAGTTCGAATTCGAACCATTTGTTAAACAATAAATTGTTTATACGGTGTGGGAAATAAGTATTCGTTCTTTACTTACGTTTTAAGTGATATAATACTTTTAAAAACACTTGTTGATTGATTCGCTATATGTATTTCAGATTCGATGGTGGTAACCGATAATGCAATAAAAAATATTTTTGTTTTCGCCAAAAAAAATTATTTTTTGTGCTTTCTAAATTTAGCCAAAAACTAAACTAAAAAATAAAATTTTGAAATTTATTTATTTGCATGTATACGATAATTCATCTCAATCAACATCAATTGACCTCTCAACACTCACATGAATATTTCGTTTTAATTTTTTTGTGTATGTATGTCTGTCTGTTTGCCTTGTTTAATCGAAAACTGCAACATTTTTTATTCTGCGTTCAGCAGATAATTAAGAAATAGAATTCATAAACAGGTTTGGTATGTTTATGTAGATAGAAGATTGTAAATGTATGGTAGTTAGTATATTTACAGAAGTAAAATATTCTAAACATCTTAATTAACAAAAAAAAAAAAAAAAAAAAAACAAATCACATCCGTTTCAAATAAACCAATTATTAGTTGCTTGATTAGGGGTGTTGTACAGTAAACAATAAAATTAAAATAATTTTGATGTTTCTTCAAAATTCTGGTTGACGTGAAATTTTGTCAAAATTTATTATAAAGGCTGATAAATTGTATACCGTTTATAGTTTAAAAAATTTAAATAATTTTAAACGCATTAATCGTTCACATAAGCCAACGTCACAAGACTCCCCTACCCACCCTCTTGTGTACCTTTCAATAATTTTGCGAATTTACACAGGGAAGCCTCGAAATAATTTATCAGAAATACTATATTAAAGCTACTCGTATCACCTAAGAAATTGTTGGGTCAAGCTCAAACCATTGATTAAATTGTTTTATAGTTTTAATAATAATTAATTGAATAATATTAAATAAATAAATTGGGAATAAATTTATGTAGGATACTCAATTTAACAAAAAACACCAAAATTTTTGTTTCGCATTTACTAAATTTATTAAACTGGTAGAAAAATTCCGGGATACCAGGATATTATATTGTGACGTAAAATCAAACTATGTAGAATCGAGCACTGGTTGAGAGAGATTCTTACTAGACCTCTGTTATGATTGCGAATACATACAAATGATTGTGTGGAAGATCGTTTGTTGGGTTGATCACTTGCAACGTTCACCAATTCGTTGTAAGACGGTTCGGAAGGTTTCAGTAAAGACGAAGCAAGGGTTGATTTCGCTCTCGAAGCTGTAATAGTTCAGAATAATTGGTATAAATGGTTCTATGAAGGAAGCGCACTCTAAATTTTCACACAATAAAATCACGTTCACCCCACAAGAAAAAGCCCACATAAAAAATTGATTACAAGTGAAAATTCCCACATAAATAGAAATTGTGCACAAGAAAATAGGGCTCAATATAGTAAATTAACAAGTGAGGTTTGGTAATTTTATGGCCCAAACATTTAAATCCATTTATTTGTAACACAGATAGGCGTAAAATTAAAATTCATAGATTACTTACATTTTACATAAATGTTGAAATAAAAATAAAATAAAAAAATTGTATTTAATTCATCAGTTTAAAACAGGGAAATCATAATTTTAAAACTTTAGTTTTGCGTGGGATATAATGGTCTATCCGTTGCGTTGCAGTGTCCGCTTATGTGAGTGTCCGTTGAAGTGAGGTTTCCCTGTAGTTTGTATCTGGCAAAATACCGGTACTTAATTAAATAGTTAAATTGAGTTTCGAATTGGTGTCTGTCGGTTTTTTTGTTGATCGGTCAGTCTGTCGGTCTGTCTGTGTCCTCTCTACAGTCCAGTTGCTTTTAAAAATTGGGAGGTCCCATACGATATACAGAAAATCTATTAAGTACATAATATCGCAAATTAAATTTCAAAGAAATGTATTTAATAAGATTCTGACCCGACCTGAGAAGTTATCACGAAATTTTCATCCCGAAAAGGCTTTTTTTAAAAAATGTATGCTTCTCGGCTAAAGTTTAAGGAAATTTTGACAGGGTTATAGTAAACTAAATATTTATTGATAGTAGACAAAATATACATTTAGGAATAAACACCAAGCGGTTAGTCGTTGTGAATAAACACTAAGCGGTCAAATCTGAATTTCTAAATATCTTGCGCCGATCTCAGAGATATCCGCCGGAAATGACATATGGTATACAACTTCTCAACGCCCAACTTCTCAATGCAATTAAATAAAACCTGTTGAATATTGAACTGGGGTAAACAATATTCTTGAAACTACTTTTACGTTTTTATATTATAATTTTATTTCAGAACAATTTTTAATACACAAATCTTATTCAACTCATTACTTTCTTATTCTGCGCGTGTCCATGCTACGAGTAACTACTGTGTTGCCCAATGTACACATATTATGTTCGTGTTACCACATGTACTTATTTTTTAGTTACTCTTAGCATCGACACCACAGACGATCTCACTTTACAGGATTTTATATAAACATTTTTAATACTAACTTATTTTACCCTCAACCATTTACTTAATTATTTCAATTAATTGATTTAATAATTCATTACATCAATATAATCGACTCTTTCAACTTGATTCAGATGAATAAACAATTTTACATTTTATTTTATTCGTTTACTCAATTATTTGGATTCTTCAAATGCAAATTATTATCTAATCGATCCTATACCTTACAGGCTTATTAATCGAACTCCTATCTCGTAATTTCCGAGCGCCCCCGGCGCATTTTCGAAGCTGGCCCCTCGATGTATCTCCTCCTTCTCTCTCATACCCTCGTTCTCATTATCCTCCGTTCCGTTTTCCGTATTAATGTCACCCTCGTAATAATTCCCCATTGGTGCCAAACGAACCATAACCCTGAAAGGACTTTCCTCCTCTACAGTGCCATCCTCCCTCACCTTATTGTTGCTTGTTAACTCACGCCTAACTACGACGTGATTATCTTTACCCTTGTTTCTAATGTTTCCTTCACATTCCACATACGACCTCATCTGATCTTTATGTCTCCTTGCGACCCCATTATCCTCTAACCTGCACTTATACATTCTTCTTCCACTCCATTTTATTCTGTCTATAGTACCGCACCATAACTTTATCTCCTCTATTGAAACTACGACCTAATACTTGACCTTCCTCACACCTTTGTTCTTCCCTTTGTTTAATCGGCAATAACAAATCCAACTTAATTTTTGCTCTATAATTTAAAACCTGGGATACTGGACTCTTCCCCGTAGTACTGTGTACCGAATGCCTATAATCCGTAAGCAACTTACACAATATCTTGTCCACCTTACCCGGATTATCCTGAAACCCTGCATTATATAATGCGTTTTTAATTGTACGTACCGAGTTTTCCGCCGCTCCATTTGTGGCTGGATAATACGGTGCCGTTAAACAATGTTTTATCCCATTGCCTCTCAAAAACTCTTAAAATTTTTCCCCCGTGAACTGAGCCCCGTTATCCGAAACTAATTTGTCCATTATGCCAAACCTTGAAAATAAATACGATAAACACCTAACAGTAGGATTCCGCGTATAATTTACTTCAACCCACTTACTGTATGCGTCCAACATTACTATGGATCAACATTAAATGGACCCTCAGGCACTACCCATGGAATAATTGGCACCCTAGGTGGACTTGGTAATGTGGCAATACACGCCTCGCATCCTTTAATCAAACTTTCAATCTGACTATCTATTTTAGGCCACCACACATACGACCTTTATAACGCCTTCGTTTTCACAATACCTAAGTGTGTGCTATGCACCTGACGCAATAACTCTTCACGCAACGCCTTTGGCATTACTACCCTATATCCCCACATTAAAACTTGATCCTCCACCACCAATTCCTCTTTCCTGACCATGAAAGCCTTAAATTCAATTTTGTCCAACAGATGAACTTTACCGTCTTTAACCGCCTCGATAACTGTCATTATCGTTTTATCCTTAACCGTTTCCTCCTTTACCCTATTCACATCTATTGGCATATTTGGATTATACTCGACCAAGGCTAAATAACTAATCTTTAACGATTCCTTCGAACTTCTCCTATATGGAAAACGCGAAATACAAACCGCACAATTTTTTACTGGAACCCACATGACGTATGACATAATTAAATGAAGATAGATGGAATGTCCACCTTTGTAATCTACCGGAAGACATCTGTGGAATTCCCCTTTTTTCCCCAAACACTGCCAATAAAGGTTTATGGTCTGTAACCAAAACAAATTTTCTACCAATAAAATATTGGAAAAATTTCTTCGTTCCAAAAATTATAGCTAACGCTTCCTTCTCAATTACACTATAATTTTTTTCCGCATCCGATAATGTCCTTGATACGAATTCCACCGGCCTTTCCTCCCCATTCGGAAACTCGTGTGATAACACCGCACCTATCCCTACTTTCGACGCATCGCACGTTAAAATTACCGTCCCATTTGGGTCAAACTTGACTTACATCCTATCTGACAAGATCTCTGTTTTAACTTCGTCGAACGATCTTTGACACTCTTCCGACCATACTAACTCTCCCCCTTTTTTTAATAAACCATAAATCGGTGACATTATGTTGCACAATTCCTAATAAATTTTCCGAAATAATTCACCAGGCCCGCAAACGATCTAACCTCACTAACACTTTTTGGAGTTTCAAAATTTAAAATCTCCTCGTTTTTATCCTTTCTAATTAGCTCTTCTCCCGCAATTGTATAACCCAATTAACTTATTTCACTCTTTTCAAATTCACATTTAGCATAATTTAATTTTAAACCCGCATTCTCTAATCGTTCTAACACCAATTTTAACCGCTGACGATGTGTTTTCACATCGGAAGCTGAAATCAAAAAATCATCTAAAAAATTGGTGACTCCAGGTATCTCACCGATAACTTTCTCAATTTCCCGCTGACATATACCCGTAGCCGGTTTCACTCCATAAGGCAACATTTGTACCCTAAAATTCCCCACGTGAGTACTCCATGTCACCAACTCACTCGACTCTCTATCCAATTCCAGCTGATTATACGCCCTGGATAAATCTAACTTCGAGAAAGGTGCTTAAATAACACATCCTCCAACCTCGGCATCGGATAATTCGTTTCCTTAAGAAACTTTTTTATGGTAACTTTATAATCGGCACCAATTCTTATAGTACCATCCTCCTTTGAAATTGGCAGCAGTGGTGTACCCCACTCCGTACTTTCAACTTTCTCTATAATCCCTTCTTCCACTAAACTTTTCAACTGACGTTCAATGTCCTTCACAAACGCAAATGGCACCTTCCTTGCTTGACCAAAAATCGGTTTAACACCAACCTCCATATCTAAATGAATAAAAAAACCTTTATGCGATTCTTATATCTGCTTTACACTTTGTGTCTCACTCGAAATCTGATTTATGTCAATCTGTCTAATCGCAAATTTCTGAAAGAAATCTCGTCCCACAATAGCTACTTCTGCCCTATCTATTATCAAAAATTTAAATTTTTTATTAATACCCTTATGCTTAATCAATGGGCTGAACGATCCGACTACTCGTAACCGATGACCACCATAACCTCTAACTTGCATATACTCGATATTCATATTTTTAATATCAAAATTTCCATAAAATATTTTTGCCGGAATGGCTGAAATTGATGCACCTGAATCAACTTGAAATCTTAATATTTTATCCTCAATATTTAACTTTAACTCAATTGCTTTACTACTGCAAATAAAATTGGAAAAATTTCATTCTCCTGATTATTTTTAAATTTTTCCATAACAATGTCATTATTCGTCTTTGACATTTCTTCGAAACTATTATCCCTAGCAATATTTCTTACTACATTCCTGCCATAATTCCTATTTGTCATTTCGCCACGTTGACTTGCTTTATTGTGACACACCCTATACGAATATGACCGTGACGACCGCAAATATCGCAATTCAACTCCTTAAACTTACAATTTTCTACTAAATGATTCGTATACCCACAATGTATACACGGATTATTATTTACATATTTCGACTTAACCCTATTTCCCGAATCATAAATTTGATTATCCTTATAATTACCCTTATCATTCATTACCTTCATTCCTTCTATGTTGTTCCCTGTATTTACCACTACCCTCCCTAGGGTGTTGGTTGTAATTTCCCCTCATGTTGTTCTTATTAACCGCATTTATAACATCTTCGCCCTCCGTCTCCGGTTTTTTCTGCCGCAGCTCATACTTTTTTGTTATCTCTAACGCTTTCTTTAATTCCAACTTTGCGTCCTCCTCACACAGACGATCGAAAATTTTTCCGCTCATTCCTGTCACAAACTTGTCTCTCAACAACTCCTCCAACCGATCTCCAAATTCGCAATTAGTTGCGATACCCCTTAGTCTCATTACGAACTCTTGCCCTGTTTCCGTGAATGAACTAAATTTTAAACAAATATTGTTTAAGACTTAACTTCCTGTACTGTTAATAATTCATACCACTATCTCTATGGCCCAAAGTTACCACGGAGGAATTTCTTAAACTCCATCAATTGAGTTGATTTTTGTTGATGGTAATGGTAATGGTGATGGTATCAATAATGGTGACGGTAATAGTGGAGGTGATATTGTTGGTGATGATATATTATATTATAGTAGATGGTATGATGGTAGTAGGATGTTATGTTAGTATGATAGCGTATGATGGAATTATGATGGTATGGTATAATATTTAATGTTTAATATGATCTTACGACAGTATGATGGCATGATCGTATAATGGTATGGAAGTACGGTGATAAGATCCTATGATTCTCTGATGGTATGATTATATTATGGTTTGATGGTGATGGTATGATCTTATGATTGTATGATGGTACATAGCATTCGTAAAAGCCCCTTTGGAGGTCTGTCAATCAAATTTCAACAACAAGACGCGACATCATTTGCCGGGTAACACCGGGTATACCAGATGCATAGTTTATGCTGCTTTGAGGATTGAGTTGGGTGTCTAGTTTGCGCTTGAGTTGGGTACCGTTTGCGGGTTGAGTTGTGGTTGAAGTGGATTTGAATTAAGATTGAGTCAACACTTAAGTTGGGAATTCTTTTGTGTATAAGGCTTGAGTTGGTAGTTAACTTGTTGTTTTGAGTTAAGTTCATTTACGAATGTAGCTTCTCGAGTCGCGTTGTTTTGAGGATTAAGTTGGTCATTGAGTTTGGGGTTGGGAACTGAGTTTACGTACGCATGTAATTGTTTGGATCTTGTTGATTTGAGTATTGAGTTGGGTGTTAAGGTGAAGGTTGCGTTCAGAATGTTGAGTTGAAGTTCAGTTAGGGGTGTATTTGATATTGCGTTTGATTGATTTTGGGTTTGAGTTCAATTTTCAGTTTGGCTTGAGTTGAGGGTTGATTTAGAATTGAGTTAAAGGTTAATTACGTGGGTAACTGAAGCAGGGAAACTTTCGAATTTAAGCTTGAAATTTCTCATACCGTTAGAACCGAATTTGTGATAATTAATGCTCATTGGAAAAAATTAGTGCTAGTCCAAGAGCAGATAAAATGGAAAAAGAATTTTCATATTCCGCCTAAAAGACGGTAAATAATTACAAAAACAGAACCTGATTTTCAGCGGAAACCAGAAAAGATTAACGAATTAACTTAAAATTTTAAATTGGTAAATACAATGAAGAAATTTGTGTTTTTCATTCAATAAATTTTGAAACTGAAAATCAATCCGTACCCCTAAATGAAACTATTCGGAACCATCCAAGAGACATTTTGCGTTCTATAATTTCTAAATTGAACAACAAAAATAATTGATTTCAACTATTTCCGACATAAAGTGTTTTACAAACCAATACAAATGTTATGCATGATTATGAAATCGTTCGGCTTGTGATCACGTTCGGGTTCCGTTGCGATACTGTAAAAAAAATGCAAAAGCGAAACCTATCCCCTTATCTTTTCCAATAGTGAACACATTGAAGAAATTTGTGCTTATCACAAAAAAATAAATTTCGAATATTTTCATTGATGAACCAAGGAAAAATGAAAATTTATCAACACCATCATATCATTTATCATCCAAGACCACTTGCTTGTTCAATAAATTACGATTAACCGGCAGCAGGGAAAGTATCGAACAAAGTATCGAAATCACCAAGATAAATTCCAAATTCATATCGATATTTTGTTGCTATAATAAAAGCAATGGTTACGACTATAAATTCAGGCCTATCAGTCTTCGATATACATTCGCCTTTGAATTTTTTTTACAGTATCGCAACAGAACCCGAACTTGTAATCAGGCATAACATTTGTATTGGTTTGTAAAACATGAGTTGAATTATTATTATTGTTCAATTTGAAAATTATTGAACGCAAAATTTGTCTTGGATGGTTTCAGATAGTATTGGATTGATTATCATTTTACACAATTTAATGAATGAAAATTGTCAAAATTTAATGTTTTGTGATAAGCACAAATTTCTTCATTGTATTTACCAACTAAAAATATTAAGTTAATTGGTTTTTCTTTTCTGGTTTCCGCTGAAAAATAGTTTCTGTTTTTATATTTGTGTACCACCTTTTAGGCGGAATATGAAAATTCTTTTTCAATTTTCTCGGCTCCTGGACTAGCACTAATTCTTTTTTTCAATGAGCACTAATTAGCACAAATTCGGTTCTAATGGTATGAGAAATTTTAAGTTCGTGTTAGAATTGAATGGGGCTTGAGTTGATGTTGAGTTTGGTTATAGTTAGGGGTCATGCATAGGGTTTATTGCGAGATTAGGCTGAGTTGAGTTAAGTTTAGTTTATACACGCATGTAGCTTTCCAATCGTGTTGATTTTGAGTTGGGTTGTCCATTCAGTGAGAAGTTGAGTAGAGGGTTGAGATTTGGTTCGAGCTAAGTTGAACTGAAGTTGAGTTGGGTTTGATTGAGGTGGAAATAGAGGAAGTTGAGTTTTCGGTAAAGGAATTATTTAAGAGTTGATTTGGTGATTGAGATGAGGGTTAATTTGGTGATTGCGCTGCGGTTCAGTTGGAGAATAAGTTGTAAATTGAGTTGTTGAGTTGAAGAGGTTCAGTTAGGAATTGATTAGTAAATTATCAAAATTTTGACAAAATGGCTAAAAAATTAACGGAAGTGAGGAAGAAGTGCAGCCAAGTAATACGAATTTCTTTGATTTCGAGGGTGATCTTGAAATGATCAACAATGACATTCCAATACCGGTAGTACTAAGAACTCGGATCGAAATCAAACAAAATGAAAATGACGACGATGGAGAAATTCTATTTATTTTTTAGCACATAACACAACCGAATATATATTAGTTGATGAGGAACGACATACAAATTTTCGATGAATCTAGTGGTGACCTAAATAATAACTTTACTAACAAAAATCAAGGAAATGGCGACGGCGCGCTGAATTTGCGAAATTGGAAATCCCTTTTGAAGCTGATCCAACCGCTATGTGTGGTTGATACCAGAGAAATTACGACGTCCGTGTCTTATTTCGAAAAGTATTTTAGTAACACACTAATATACATGTATGCATTGCAAAAAGGAATGTCATTTCAACCACCTCACACACACGAAATAAAGAGGCTTTTTCGAATACATTTATTCATCGGAAGTACATGGTTTCTAAGTATGAGGTTGTATTGGAGTAATCTCCTGGGCATCAGTCACATAACTAATGCAATGTCACGAGATCGTTTTAATCAACTGCACTAAAATTTACATTGCGTAAATAATATTCAAATTTTGGTTTTTAAAATTTTAATCGTGACATTGCACTAAATTGTTAGGTGCGGCCAATCATCAACGAGGTTCGTAATCGATGCTTATACAATTACCTCTTGAAGAAAGACTAAGCACTGATGAGCAAATTATACTATTAAAAGACCAATTAAGAGCTAAATAGTACATAAAGAACAAGCCAAACAAATGGTGTATTAAGTTGTTTGTATTGTGTGGATGAAGTGGCCAACCAGCCAAACCACAGTATCAAAAAATCATGCCACAAACTGTTTTTTGATAATTATTTTACTTCCTTCACTCTTTTGGAGACCCTTAAGAAAAAGGAATTTATGCTGCTGGCACAGTGAGAATTAATCGCTTCTTAAAACCTCTTTTCATGGAAGATGAAGAAAATAAAAGGTTATGGGAAAGGGTGAGTTATATCTCGCAAATTCCACAACTGGAACTGATAAACTTATATGTATAACAAATGTATGGGCGTACGAAATCCTTTTCGTATTATCGATACAATATTATTATCGTCAATTTCTGTAATTTGGATGGAATATAGGAAGGACATGTTACAGAAAGGTCAGATAGAAAAACATACAAGATGAAAATAATTTGCAACCTACTGAGCGTAGTAGCAGGCGTGCGTGGATTCGAGGTTCGTACAGTACAAGATATCCGTTAAGATAATACATCCAATTTGCCATAAGTGAATGACAAAAGCTACATACTGCAATCTAATTGGTTGTAAAGGACGAACTCATTTTTATTGTAAAAAATACAACATACAATCGAAACAGTTTCGTACAGTTTCTTATTCGCCGCATCTAACAAAAACAGAGAAACTGCAGCCTTTCATGAGAATTGTAGAAATGGCTTACATGAAGACCAAATCACATAAAAATTATGCAGAATATTTTTTTAGATAACTGGCTATAAATTAGGTCTGATATTAGATAGATAAAAAATACGAAAATCTCATATTAGAAGAAAGCACCAAAAAATTTGAATCGATTTCACCTTCACACAACTTCAAGGTCGCGCTTTTTTGTTGCCTCCTTACCCGCTAAACCAACAGTACACACGAAAGGAAAACCGTTTTTATGTTTTTTTTAGGATATAATTCCAAAATTATTATTTTATTTTATTTAAAATCTTTTGGTAGTTGACCGAATGTACAATACAATGCTATATTTTCCATTTGTCCATTTTAAATGTTGTGAACCTTCAAAATTGAAAATAGTAAGGAACGGCACATTCAATCAAATTCCATAAAATTTTAGCGAAAATTAAGCAATTCTGTGGCTGTTAAGCTTTAGGCTGTTTTCGAAACAAAAATGTATTTGTGGAACCTAACTTATTTAAATAAGTAACCTGACGAGGTGAATTATTTTCTGTCTATTTCTTACAAATATGTACATCCTTATAACTAAATTAGTTGTCATGTGTGACATAGAGAAAAATTTAAAATTAGCCCTTTTGGTGAAGACCAAAGTAAAAAAAAAAATCTTTCTGGTTTTTAATGTTTAAATAACTATTAAAATTCAGAGTCATTAAAATTCAGTCACGTTAGTGTTATTATTGTATCAAGCGGACAAACAGCGTATTTTATTGCGATTGGCATCATCTTTAATGAGAGACATTGGACAACAAATAATTGTTTGTTGTTTCGTGTCAAAATAAGTGCAATCAATTTGAACGAGTTTATTGGGGATAGCGTCAAATAAGTCAATAAGTGTATGAAGTAATTATCAGTTTCGAAAACAGCCTTAAGTCCTAAACCAGCTAGTTGGTAACAAGTTTAATTTACAAGAACGTGATTAACAGAAAGCGCATGTTACCAATCAGCGGCATTGCATAGTTTATAACTTTTTGTTCGTTTGGTTCAGTTATACAAACTAAAGGGAATGACAAAAGACAATTGACATTTCTGGTTCCTCAGAGAAGAAGTGGCGGGGACTTTTTTATTTTCAAATTTAGATGTTATCGCTTCTGTTAATAGGTTATGAAAATACCAAAATCTCGAAAACTTCATTGCATTACATGAGCCAGAGAAAATTATTTACCGATACCAAGAGTCTAGCACTAATAATTTTTCGACGTAACCAAAATAATTTTCATTGTATTCTAATCAAATACTAAAAATAAGTGACACATAGGTTAGAGTAAAGATATACATTGTTTATGTTATAAAATTTATTGCCAAGATTACAATATACGAAACGAAAAGGCCGGAAATGGGGGCCAGCGCTTTACTAGTTATGCCTGTGCAATGTATGGAGTATGCAAAAAAAAAAATGAAAATGGGTTTATTGACGCATTCAAATATGCAGTAATAGAGATATAATTGCCACACATTAACAATTTAGTTAATGTATTATGTGTAGTTTGTGTATTCGTAATAATATAAATTCATGCAAGATGAATGTAGGCAGTACGCGCTCATACAATATATATATATATGTAGAGATGCGATGGTCGAACAACTCCACCTTAGAGCCACAAACTATAAATATTACATACATGAATAATGATAATCACATTTTATTGCAATTATAATACTGAAGTATTAATAAAATAAACGGAAATTCTGTTAGTCATCTTCATATACAAGTCGTCTGCATATAGTGTGGCTATCAAACTCTTTCCAATTTCTTGATAAAAATTTAAAATACAATTTGATATTATATTTCAATAGCGATCACGTAGTGAATTTGATTTATATGCAATAAATCATCACATGTGCGACACGGTTTGAAGGCGTTAAGCAGTGGAAAATTTTATTTTAAGAATTATCTCTATACGTACATACATATATTATACAAGCTGTGCAGACAGTTCTATAATCAATAAATGAAATTATGATGTATACAGTGAAGCTTACGTATTTCGATCTTTTATTACTTTCGATTTTTTCCGATTCAATTTTAAATCGAATTTATGGTTTATGGCCAAAGGATTTAAAATTTACATTTGCTTGGTTTAATTTCTAACTTCTATATTTCGAATTTTCTCTAAATGGAGAAAAAATTTGTTCGATTTATGGATGTTTTACTGTATGTAAAACATCTAAACAAATAATTGATTAAAATCAAAGATTATTTACGATCATGTTTTAAAAGCATGATCTTTTAATTCTACGTCAAATCAAAGAACAAACCTTAAATCTAAAAACTAAATCGTGTAGGAGAGAGAGTCTCATTATGAGAATTGTTGAGGTCCCGACTATGGAAGCGATAGTTACTATTTACTGTCGGAACAAAAGCAAATCTCGCTATCGCAAGTTACGTCGAGGAGCATAAATAATAAAACGCGAAAACGTAGGTGCATACGCACAATCTACCTTACCACAAATAGTATCACGAGAGAAAATAACACCTACACACTTACTCTAATAAAAACTGGTTTTGAATGCTCTCAATTCTGTTAGAATTCAGTCATAAAACTTATCTAAGTCACTATGAAGTAAGAAACGAGCCATAGTTTACCGAAATAATGTCACAGTCAAGTGTACTAAGATTGTACAGCAATAGCCGGCGATCAATTTTTTCTAATGTTTTTGCAAAGTCGACATAAACTACATCAACCTGAACTTTGGAGACAACGGAATTGATCAATTTATCCTCGAACACTGCTAAATTGGTTACTGTTGATCGGCCCGGAAAGAATCCATGCTGGCGTACAATAATACAATGCTTAGTGTTCAAGTAGGTGACATCGTTAGTCATAGGCTCGAATAGCTCTTGCATGACAAAATTGCTTCAAAATAAAAAAATGAAAACTTAGATTTAAAATTAAATTGAATCAATAGGTGTTTGTGTACGAATAGGGTAAATTATTTGTTTTTATGCGAGAGATACAGGTGATGAACCTTTATGTATAGGCCAAATTTTACATCATATCCGGAGCATCTAAAGTACATTTGTACATTCCTACGTTTTATACGGGAAATACAATCAATTACAGCTTTACGGAAAAAGGATTTGGTTGACGATAAATTCGGTTCAGAACTACCACTAACAAATCAATCCCTAACTGAACACCTTTAATCCCCAATCTACAACTGAACCTCCAACTCAGTCCGATCGCATCCACAATGCAATTGCAAAATCAATTCCAAACCAGTCCCCAACTCAATCATTAATTCAACTCTAAATTTACTTTCAACTCAACCATTAACTGAACCGCAAACTCAACGCCTCAACGCGGAAAACTAGATGACTCTGAAACAACCCTTAAATAATTATATAACAAACCCCTTCACTCGATCCCAACTCAACCGCTCACACAACGAAACTCGACGCCGTACTTAATGTTAAAATCAGCACCACTCAAATCAATCTAAGCTCCAACTAAACCCTAAAATAAATCCCCTAAAGATCTCCTCACGACCCGAAATTAACTCTCAACTCAACCCAAAACTCAACGCTCAACTCAATCCTCAAATCATCACGGTCCAATTACAAGCATACAAGAACCAAATCAATCTAACCTTCAACTCAACGCCTAACAAACTCCAAAACTAAATCCCTCACTCAACTCCAACTCAAACTAATACAACTCTTACTCAACTTCAACTCAACCTAAGCTCGAACTATTTCAACCATTTACTACAACGCCCAACTCAATTCCGAAGTCAACTCGATTTGAAAAACTACGTGGGTAAACGAACTCAATTCAATCGAACCTTCATCTAAATGCTCTACTCGACCACTAAATTAATCCCCGACCAAATCCTTGCCTCAACACGATCCCAATCTCTAACCCTGATCACAACCAAAAACTTGTTAACTTGTTAACGGTTAAAATCATTACATAACCAGCCACTTAAGCGAAATCGTCCTGTCGATAATCGATATTGTTCCCTTCTATTCAAAGTTCGAGATCACAAAATGTTTTTTCTTGTTTTTGCCCATTCCAATCGCGAATTATAATGCCACCGAAAACGCACTTAAGTGGCCCAAATTATGAAAGCTAATCGGGCACATCGGCTGGCACATGTATTTCCGTACCACAACTAAAGATCCCCTCTTCGGCAACGAACAGGCTGGGGCATGGTTTACCGTGGTCGAACACCAGTTTTCAATTTATCGTTCGGAGAATGATGACGAAATGTTCCCCCATGGCCTTGGTGCTATACCAGAAACGACAATACCCATAAAACTGGGCGTACTTAAAAATCCACCGCCATTAATGAAATATTCAGCACTAAAACACGCGTTAATGGACCTCTACACAATTAGCGAAGAGCAACATCTCGACGAGTTGCTTTTCGGTTTTCAGAAAATGAGCCACCCACGGCCGTCTAATTTTTATCGTCTGCTTGAGCAAAAAGCAGGTGATTCCACTTTAGTAAATTCAGATTTACTCAAAAACCTCTGGCTAAAACGCTTGCCAGAAGACTTAGGAGCATTCCTGGGTAGTTTGGCGTCTATTGGAGGGGGGACCAAAGTTGAGTAGATTAATCTACCAGCTCCGTAACCTTCCAATAGGGTGCGCATCACGTGAGCTGTTCCGGTCATGTCATTAGGCAGCTGCGTGATGGGTACAATTGTGTAAGGGGTAACCTGTTCACAATTCGCAAGTGTACGTGCTACCTCCTCGTGGCAACCACTAGTAACTAAGGCCATTTGGCACATTTTTGGCCATTTGGCATAAGCTAAAGTACGGCGCTAAAGGAGAAAACCTTGATAAAAAATCCTAATCTAAGGTGGAACAGCATATGCCGATGGATGAATGGCTGATAGGTTAATCAGTCCAAAATATGCGGACTCTGGATACCAGGCACCCTCCAGTTTTATTTAACCTTCCTGTAGTAAAGCTGGGTGACCTACAGGCGATTTGAAATTCACAGCAACTCGTAAGAGTAAAATCAAACGGAATACGGGGCAGGATTAGGAATATATGGGAGTGGAACAATCCTCTCGAAGTCCTTGGGCTCCAATGCTACCGTATTTCTAGCGGAACTACATGCTGTAGTAAACATCTAGGAGGGAGAGCAATAAACCAAATCTGTAATCAATCAATAATCCAAATAAACCAAATCGCTGACCAAATCTGGATTTATGCTCAATCCATAACAACCCCATCCGTGGCTGAAACTAAACAGCAACAGTCCAATGGCAAGGCAACTGCTGACGGTGAATTAGACCTGGCCAAGATGCAACGACAACTATACTAGACGCAACGTCAAATAGCAGATCTCTAGTGAACACGCGCTAACATGAGCTTTCGATTTCTTGGAAAATCACCGGGTAGATGTAAGTTCAACAACAATAGTTCCAGATCGCGGAACACATCATCATCGTTCGTAGTATCAGAGTTGTTTCGGCTCACGTGTACGCAACTGTTCAATGCTGTATAATTTTCCACCGGTAGCCTCGCAAAGTGGGGCTTTTTAAAACAAATAATTCCTCCTGACTCTATATGGTAAACAGTGGGATTGGTTAGTTTCGCCGTCCGCCTCTTCATAAACGATCATCAAACCATTTACAATTTCTGATCGATTCGGGAGCTGAAATATCTGTGATGCCCATTAAAATGTTGCCGCCAAGTAAAAGACACTGTTGGAATTCTTACCGCAGCAAACGGTACTAAAATTTTCACTTACGGCACAAAATTGTTGATAGTTAATCTCGGTCTCAGGCGTTCGTTCTCACGTTCTTTTACAGCCACGGCAGTAGAGAGACCTTTTATAGACATTGACTTTCTATTCAAATACGGACTCATGGTAGATTTGAAAAACAGAAGTCTTTTTGATCGACTTACAATCCTTATCCTTTTTGATTAAATTTTAGAACATTTGACCATCAACAATTCATGAAACACTCTTATGAAGAAAATATCCCCCGCCCACTAAGGCCCCTTATTATAATCACTGAGTGAAGTGTATAGTATAGTTCACAGCATCATAACAGAAGGTAGGTTATTATGCCAAACTAAAAGCTGCGAAAACCCGAATTTCAGTTTATGACAGACATCGGAATCTTATCGCCCCTCATCATCACCAGTCTCCTCACCATTACCTATGGTTATAAGGAAAGGGAAGGACTAGCGTCCTTGTGGAGACTATCGACAAATCAACACTGTCGATCACGATCCCTAATAGATATCATACCCCACATAAACCCAGTTTCTCGTTGAAACTTGCCGGCGCCACTATTTTCTCGAAAATAGATTTGGTTCGGGCCTATCATCAGTTTAACATGGCTGCAGAGGATATTCTTAAAACAGCGATTACTACTCCCTTTGGGCTTTTCGAGTTTACCCAAATGCTTTATTGTCTTTGCAACTCAGCTCAGACATTCCAGCGATTCGTTAATGAAGTTCCAAAAGGGCTAGATTTCATATTTTCTTATATCGATGATATCCTCATTGGAAGTTACTCTGAGATGGAAAATAGAGAACTTCTCGAGTCAGTATTTAAACGACTATCTGCATTTAGAATTAACATTAAAGCTTCGAAATGCCTTTTCGGTGTAAAGTCACTTGATTGCTTAAGCCAGACAACTTCAAAAGATAGTATTCTGCCGCCAAAAGACAGACTGGAAGCCATTTCAAAGTTTTCAGAGCCAACGTCAAACCTCCGTCACGCTTAGCCAAACTATTATCGTCTATTCACTGGCATTTGGCCATTTAACTCAAGAATGCCAAACACAGAAACAAGACACGAAGTTCAACATCACAACAGACGCTTCCACCTTAGAGGTTGTAGCTGTCTTACAACAATGCAACCATGGCTGTTGACAATGGAAATAAAATACTCTACATTCGATAGAGAACTCCTTGCTATATTTATAGCAATCAAACGCTTTCGTCATTTCGTCGAAGGTCGAAATTTCTCTATTTTCACTGACAATAAGCCTTCAACAACAGCAATTGCCTCAAAATCAGAACGTAACCTCTCCTGGTAAATTCGGGCTGCCAATAAGGCTTGCATTCCAAGTAATTTCAAAAAATGCACAACTAGGTAGGCATATTACAGTTTCTTTGAATTCATGGGATGGGAAAGTAAGCATTCAAACGATTGATTAGATCCGAGGAGAAGTGAGAACTGAATAGTGATGGAATGAAATAAAATGGATATGGAAATCGTAATGAAAATGGTGGAAATGAAAAAAAAATTAAATGGAATGAAATGCAACAAAAATGAATTTGTATGTGTTTCAAAAAGCATTTATTCGCGCGAATTTATTACACCAGGAAATTCATTGAAATCAAATATTTGAATTTAATGCTAAATTAAAAAGAAAAAAATCCAAACATACAAAATTTATCAAGATTTAAACTATTTGGGCTTTCACAAAGCCAACCCCTTAAATATAATAACGGCTCAAAGAGTTAATTTATTAATCGACACTATTTGACAATTTAAAAATTTAATCTTACCCATGTCTAAGAAAATCGATACAACAACATTTTTTTCATTGGCCAACATCTGACTTTGATTTTCTATGAATTTACTTTAATAATGCATATCCGCTAAAATTTAATATTGGGTTTACCTATTGAAATTCAAACAATAATTCGATTAGCTTTACACACATTCGATGCACATTTCCTCAGCATCTGGGTAAACCGAGTCCGATTAAGAATTGTTGAAAACTGCTGTTTGTCGGTCCATGCTTCTTTCCAGCACACGGAAACAATTACTAAATTTAATCAATAATTACCGCCGAATTCATCGTATAGCGGGTAATTTTAATGTGTAATGACACTTGCTTCCTTATTTGCAGGAGTTAAATTGTGAGTGGTTCTACTAAAATTCCAGACCGACAACTGCCTTAATCTGTTTTTGACTTTACATTTCAAGATTAAATTTAAACGAATTCTTGCACAATTTCGAAGGTACATCTTGCTTTCTAAACAGGAATGTTGAACTGTAATAATTTGAATGGTTATTTTAATTGCTACAAGGTGGATCCAACCTCTGCCAACAAAACTTCACTTTGGTAAATGCTTTTACTCAAATTTTTCAAAAAATTTCTCATTAGTCAACAAATTAAACAGAAATTTTTAGTTGTAAGACAAGCCTTACAAAGTGCTGGAAGCAACTACCTAACCTTGAACTTGAAATGTTTTCTTTCCCAACAAGTAAATATTTACTTGACGAGATTGAATTAAATAAGCATTTACTTATTTTTATTCACTTTACCCATTATTCCGCAATTATTAGATGCAAACCAAATTGATGTGCTCTCATAAAGCTTCAATACAATAACTAGAATCCGACAATATAATTTATTGGTAACTTCTAATTTCAAATCAACCAATTCTTGTATGGAAAACGTATCTTCAATAACCAAGCAAATAATTTTAAACCTTCATTTGCCTGTAAGATTGTGAAAAGTTTCATTGTAAACAAATCACTACTATAGCTTTGATATCAATTCAATTTTGCGTTAAGCATTTATGACTAAATTAACGTTTCGATTTGACTTTCAAGTCAATCAGTCGATCGTTTTTTTTTTTTTTTTGTAGAATAAAATAATATTTTATATCTATGTAAATTCAAAAATTTTAAAAGATTCAACCACGGAAACCAGCCAAGTGACTTTAAAGGTATTAAGTACAAATAGTACAAGTGAGGCCTTACATTAATTGCAAAAAACCATGATGCTTGAGAAAAACATTTAATTTTGCCGGGTGAATTTTTGGTGTTGGCGGTCCTAAACTATGAAGTGGCAGTTTCTGTTTTATTTTTAATTTGTTAATATGTTGTTAAGCCACCTCATCTTACACGATCTATTATGAATGAGCACCTGCTCAAAACAGATTGTGTAAGCATGGGGTCCCTGTAATGCCAAATTTATGTTGGTAAATAAATAAATAAATAAATAAATAAATAAGTTTAATTTTTTCACTAACCGCAATATCCAGGTCTTTGAGGGTGGCCTAACTTAATGGTCCTAACTAATTTACGTTGGTGTATATTGCAGCTGTGTGATTTTCAAACAATTCTGTTATAGAGATTCTTTAAGTGTCGTACTGATGTAATTGATAATTGCAGTACATAGTACGCCTACATACAAGGTGATTTAAATAGTTCGTGGAACGGAATTGAAAAAACAAGCTTTTAGTTCTGAAAATAACTTAATTCTTCAGTATTCAGTTGTCCAAATGTCCAGCGATTTTGATGATGATTGCAAGAACACCTTACCGGATCTTATCTCACGAATTTTTTTTATCCAATTCATCCAAAAAGTTTGAATCGCTCCGGTAATTATTTTACTGGTTTGAAGATAATCAATTAACAAACTTCCTTTTGCCCCCAAAAATCTGATGCCATATCCTACTTTGCCGATTTTGACCACTTTGGTTATTTCGCAGCACAAGTAGCGGGCCCAGTTTACTCTGCAGTTTGCTATAGCAATTTAGGAAAACGACCAAATCTGACGGATCGCTTGCAATATTTAAAACATTGGGTCTCATTAAAACCTTGGGTCTGAACATAATGTTTTATGTTTAAACATATGGTTCCTAATTTACACAATCGAAACAAATAAAAACGTGATAATCAAATCAAATTTAAACCAAGGTTATCCCACAACAAATTTTAAGAAAACGTAAGAAGCGTTAATTACTAAGCTCAATGGAACAAAACAATTCAATTCAAATTGAACGGTATTGTACGAAATTCTTTTGCGCCAAAATGCTGAATATCTGGAATTTCATCATGGCCTACTCGAAATTAAAGTATTTAAGTAATGCAGTCGTCATCCTAAAGCAAAGCAAAACGTTGAAAATTATCTTTACTAGAGCTAGTGCCATCTCTAAAAAATGACTGTAATTAGCAAAATGTATTTCATATTATGGTTGGTGTATTGGATACTTTTGCGTTTTAATAGTTTAAATGCCATAGTCTAGGTGACAGATATAACATTTAGAAGAAAGTTTATGAAACATTTTTCTCTATGCTTGCGAAGATTTGCCTAAAATTTTCCTGTTAAGTGTTGTTAATACTAATGCCGAACAAAAAGTTTTTAACGACGAATTTATCGAATAGAAAGATTCCCTAATCTGTTTTTCATTACCTCAACTTTATTCTCCATAATCCAATGTAAATATATCATTCTGTTTATGATCCCCATTTTCTGCCTTTACTAGTAAGTTTCAGGAAATCAAAACATATCTATTGGTTGATCAACCCGGAGTTCTCTAATTTCTCATGATATATTGCCTTAACTTACTTACCTACACTGGAGCTTCGAAATTTAAAACAACTTAATTTTAGAAAAATATTTATTTACAATTCGTTATTCTAATCTGCTAAAAAATCGTTTGGTCAATAGACTATAAACGAGTAAGTATTCGTTTCCTGGCTGTGACCCAGATTGAGGTTATAAGCACAGTACATTAAGTATCGAAAGTTTAAATTTAAGCAAAATACTTACTACTCTTCCAACCATGTTAACAATGTTAATATTTACAAAAGTACTTAAATAATTAAAATAAACACTAAACTTCTTCTAACGTTTCTTCTCGGGATTTAATCGCCTTGGATTTATAAGCTTGAACATCTAAAACGATTTAATATTTTAGAAAGAAGCTAAGTGAGAAACCCAGTTTAGTATACTTACAGAATTCAAATCGGTTAAAGCATCTGAAGCAGCATTCTCGATATGCCTTGGAAATAATCTACAACAAAAAAATTATATTTAAATATCTTGATATTTTTTTACATATCTTTGCATACACCTACGCCAATAATCTAAAAATAAGTGTGTATCGTCCAATGATAGTCATTTCTACATCTTTCAATATTGCGGTAACTGTCTCCTTGGCCGCCCATTCCACATCCAATGGCGGAAATCTCAATTTTACATTATCAATCAAAGTTTTTCGTGTATTTATGAAGTATGGACAAATACATGAAGCTTTTACATATTTATCATAACCGGTGTGCTGTAATTCGGATGATAAGCACGCCATAAAACCATTAATACCATGTTTTGTTGTTGTATACACAATCGCATATGGATTTGAATGGATCCCTAGCAATGATGAAATAGCCACAATATGACCGTATTGACGTTGTTTCATCCCATCCAAGAAAATTCTAGTGGTCTAAATAAAAGAAAATAAAAATTGTATAACTTTCATATAAATTAAGTAGGTTTATATATGTATAGACATTACCCAAAAATGTGAATGTAAATTAATTTGAAAAACTTTTTCATAATCCCGATAATCATCTCCCTCCATCAACGAGATCAATGGCAAAATTCCAGCATTGTTGATTAAAATGTCGACTGGTGCAATATCGCGTTCGATATCATTTTTCAATTTAACAATGGCATTGTAATCGGAGACGTCAACCTGCAACGAAACACAAAATATTTATTATGTCAAAAGTGCTTAATTCAATAACAATAACAATATGCTTAAAATGTAATATTGTTAACGTGCAGGCAACCGAATCTTTATTTTTCTTAATAGATTATTAAAATCGCAACCTTTCGCAAAAAATTATTTTTTTTTTACACAATAATTGTATTGCTTCAGCTAAATTGGTGTTTAAAAAAATCATAACCAAATTTTTAGTTTTTTTTAGTTTTAATATAACTGTCACAAGCGTCGAATTTTTAAAAATTGTATTTGTCAAGTGACAGATGGCAAAACACAAACCAAAAAACATTAGACCAAAGTTTGGATAATTTTTGTTTTTGCTTTAACCAATCCTTAACCCGGGGTCTACACTATGCAAAATTGCTGATATTTTCTCTCATGAAATTAAATTTATCAATGTATGTGTAAGTATATTATACAAATTTTGAAATTCTCAGCAAATTATCAGCAGGCTATTTCACGAAAAAATTATCATGAAATTTGTACGAAATGTCAAATTAAAATGCAATTTTCAGATGTTTTTTCATTTTTTTCCGAGTGTTGGGAGGTTCAAAAAAGGTTAAAAAAAAATCTTTCGCAATGGTATTTAATACTGAAAATACTATAAAATTAATTCATATGTTTAGGAATAACTATTAATCTTATTAATCGCTTTACGCCGTCTATCCGTTATGTCTTTGCTGCACGATTTTAAAAACCTACTAATTTTCTGACAATATTCAGCGAATTTTATTTGACAATTGAAGAAATTATCATGAGAGTAAAATGCCCAGTAATGATAATTTTTTAACAAATATTTATCAATACATTGAAAAAAACACACACATACATAAAATTTCATGAGAGAAAATATCAGCAATTTTGCATAGTATAGACCCCGGGTTACCAAAAAGAAATAAAAAATCGGCCAATTTTTGTTTTTTTTTTTTTTGTTGCAACGAATTTTCATGCAGTGGAGTCAAAACAACAAAAACGTTTATACAAAACCGTAGTATGCCACGATTTTACTGTTTTGTTCTTCAAACAAACTACCTGATTTATGTAATCAGCGAAAGTAAATCCGGGAATTAACAGTTCTGAATATTTTGGGCCAGACTGTGTTGTTTATAAATGTGATTCCAAACTTGAAACAAGCTCTAAGAAATCGCGCGGTGGTGTAATCATCTGTTCGGCAGATGTTGGGCGTATTATTGAGTGTCGGGCAGATATTATTATGCGGCATATATCGATTCAATTGAAGAAGTCATTAATACATTATACATTAAATTCATTTTATTTAGTTCTTGTAATTGGTGAATTTAATGTTCCTAGTATATCATCTGAATATCATTTGTCTGTGAATTTAATTGCATTCTTCCAAACAATATAAAGTCAGATGCAGAATCATTAAAAAATGTAAAATCTCTAAAATAACTAAAATCTTTAAATCAGGCAAACGGGATGGCGTCACATGTTACAAACGAATATTAACTTCATTATCAATTCCTAAATTATTTCAACTAGTTGTATGCAATGCTTTTAAATCAACACTAATACGTCCTATGTGTCAACCAGCATGGATCTACTAACCTGGATAGGAACCAAGCGCAAATTTTAGCGAAAAAAAAACCTCGATATAGAAATTTATTTAAAAAACAAAAAATTGAATGCAACCAAAACTGCTGCAAAATAATTTCGTGCATGAAACCAAATTAAAAAACTCGATATATTAGAGAAAATCTTAGTAGTACGTATTGAGGGTACTTATAAAATTTTAAAATGTCGTTTAAATATTTTTAAATCAAAATAAATTATTCGTTATAATTTTAACAAATTATGTAAGTTATGCGAGCAAAATTTCCATTCATATTTCTAATCCTGCTACTATGACGATACATATAAGTACATAATTTAAGAATACCACTGGATTATTTGACTTTTTAAAATGCTACCTATGGTAAAGTTTTCTACATTAATTTAGTCAATTGCTTGAGGAGCATTTTCTGTTTATTCAAGGTAAACAAATGCCTCACTTTTACTTTCTTTTACTCTAGTAAAATAAAGTATAGTAATCATGAAAATTTTGGACCTTGAGATTTTTAGAGATTTATTTGTTTTGAGGTCCCCTGAGTCCGAAAAAGTGGGTTTCGAAATGGTGTCTGTCTGTCTGTCTGTCTGTCAGTCTGTCAGTCTGTCAGTCTGTCAGTCTGTCCGTCTGTCAGTCTGTCAGTCTGTCTGTGTCCTCTCTACAGCCCAGATGGTTTAACCAATCGAACTGAAACTTCAGATTTGGGGAGGTCCCAGTGAATTTTACTCCAAATCGGCTAACCGGAAGTGGCCACTCCCTTGGTCCATAAAATTTATTTTGCAAATATCTTAAAAAGTATAAGGTTTACAAAAAACTACTTAATTCAAAATGTTTCCAAAAATTAAAAACAAATAAAAATAAAAAATTAAAAATTAAAAAAAAAAATTTAAAAATTTAAAAATTAAAAAAAAAAAAAATTAAAAAAAAAAATTAAATTTCTCAAAATTCTCTGTTCGTAAAACAAAGTCGTGTGTTGGCCACACCTCCATTTTTTAACTAGGTATTTGAGGGACCTATTCTATGTGCTAGCCAAACCTTTGTCATCATTGTTGGCAATGGCCGATATTGGCCCTTGGGAGTTGAGTGCGATTTCCAAAAAATAATTTTGCAGAACTTTTACTAAACGAACGAATCATATGGATTAGGGTTTTTTAACTAGGTAATTAAGGGACCTATTCCATGTGCTGGCGAAATCTTTATCATCATTGTTGAGTGCGATTTCCAAAAAATAATTTCGTAAAACTTTTATTAAACGAACGATTCGTATGGATTAGGGTTTTTTAACTAGGTATTTGAGGGACCTATCCTATGTGCTAGCGAAACTTTTGTCATCATTGTTGGAAATGGCCGATATTGGCCCTTGGGAGTTGAGTGCGATTTCCAAAAAATAATTTTGCAGAACTTTTACTAACCGAACGATCCGTATGGATTAGAGTTTTATAACTAGGTAATGAAGGGACCTATTCCATGTGCTAGCGAAACCTTTGTCATCATTGTTGGCAATGGCCGATATTGGCCCTTGGGGGTTGAGTGCGATTTCCAAAAAATAATTTTGCAGAACTTTTACTAAACGAACGATTCGTATGGTTTAGGGTTTTCTAACTAGGTATTTGAGGGACCTATTCTATGTGCCAACCAAACCTTTGTCATCATTGTTGAGAGCGATTTCCAAAAAATAATTTCGTAGACCTTTTATTAAACGAACGATTCGTATGGATTAGGGTTTTTTAACTAGGTATTTGAGGGACCTATTCTATGTGCTAGCCAATCCTTTGTCATCATTGTTGGCAATGGCCGATATTGGCCCTTGGGAGTTGAGTGCGATTTCCAAAAAATAATTTTGCAGAACTTTTACTAAACGAACGATTCGTATAGATTAGGGTTTTTTAACTAGGTAATGAAGGGACCTATTCCATGTGCTAGCGAAATCTTTATCATCATTGTTGAGTGCGATTTCCAAAAAATAATTTCGTAGAACTTTTATTAAACGAACGATTCGTATGGATTAGGGTTTTTTAACTAGGTATTTGAGGGACCTATTCTATGTGCTAGCCAAACCTTTGTTATCATTGTTGGCAATTGCCGATATTGGCCCTTGGGAGTTGAGTGCGATTTCCAAAAAATAATTTTGCAGAACTTTTACTAAACGAACGATTCGTATGGATTAGGGTTTTTTACTTTCTTTTACTATAGTAAAATAAAGTATAGAAATCATGAAAATTTTGAACCTTGAGATTTTTATAGATTTATTTGTTTTGAAGTCACCTGAGTCCGAAAAAGTGGGTTCGAAATGGTGTCTGTCTGTCTGTCTGTCAGTCTGTCAGTCTGTCTGTGTCCTGTCTACAGCCCATATGGTTTAATCAATCGAACTGAAACTTCAAATTTAAGCTTTTTTGATAAATTGGGAGGTCCCAATGTTTTTTACTCCAAATCGGCTAACCGGAAGTGGCCACTCCCTTGGTCCAGAAAATTTGTTTTGCAAATATCTTAAAAAGTATAAGGTTTACAAAAAACTACTTAATACAAAATATTTCCAAAAATTAAAAACAAATTAAAATAAAAAAAAAAAATTTAAAAAAAAAAATTAAGAAAAAAATAAAATTTCTCAAAATTCTCTGTTCGTAAAAGAAAGTCGTGTGTTGGCCACACCTCAATTTTTTTTTTGTAATTTCATAATATGTAATAAGTTTTCCTTATAGGGAAATAGACAACCGACAAAAAGACAGAACCTTATTGTAGAAAATTTGAATTCCGTTTTACCCTTAAGCTTTCGCGGATAAACAAAAATGTTGGTGGATCTGTTGAGACAAACGGTAATTTTTCGTATAAAATTCAAGAATTTAAAACAGTATGAAACTTTAAATGAGTCAAAATTAAAGTCAAACGATGTTTTGCTGGGACTAGGACTTAAAAGTTCCATTTTATAGAATAATTTTATTTAAACGATATGTAGCAGCATTTTTGTTTGATGGCATATGCCAGTATATCCACAGAAGTGTTAACAATATTTGCTGCACATTGGCCAAAAGATTTTTTAAACTCTCATATTAGATACCTAAAATTTAATGAATATATTTTTAATTGGAAAAAATTAAAATCGCGCAAACTGAAAATATCTGCGTCTGATCTTTATGCCACATTGCCACAACAATTTTTTAAAACGTCAAAGTATTTTGTAAACATAGCAAAATGAATAAAAATGCACAGCCGTCTGCTGTAAAAAAAAAAAAATTAGAATTGAACGTACGTTTTTCTAGTCAACTACAATAAATTTATATCGAGGTTTTTTTTCGCTAAAATTTGCGCTTGGTTCCTATCCTGGTTGAATTCACCAGCCAAGTAATAAAGGAAATAGAAAAACATCATCAAGTAGGCGTAGCTTATACGAATTTCAGTTAGGTATTTGATTCAATATGTCATCATAAAGCACTACAAAGTCTATTTACATTTGGATTTTCATTAGAATACATTAATTGGTTCAATTCATACTGACCAAACCGTCAACTATACGTAATAATTGGCAATAAGGACGCTGGATGCTGGATCTATTGTTTTTATTGATCGGATGATCAAGACCATAAAAAACTCAAATATTCTCATATTTGCTGATGACGTAAAACTATATCGTACGATTGAACAAATTTGTGATGCTGAAAAACTGTAAGATGACCCCAGTAGACTTAGTGAGTGGTGCGACCAAAATTCATCACACTTAAACATCAAGAAGTGTAAAATTATGTATTTTCATCGAAAAAGGAATCCGATAATAACTACATACAACATCAATGATAATGTAGTTCAAAGAATACAAGAGATTACTGATATAGGGATCACCTTCGTCGAAAACGTTAGTTTTAACAGGCACATCGATAACTGTTTGCTCTGAAGCAAACTCTATGTTTGGCTTTGTCAAACGATGGACTGGGAATATGCTGTAATCGTCTGGAATCCTTTCTGTGGTGTACACATCAAAAATATTGAAATCATACAAAATACAAATTCTATCAAAATGTGGCTCGCTTACCACCATATTCAACAAGGTGCAAATAATATAAAATTTGCACAAATTTTTGGCATTAGAATATCATTCGACCAATTACGGCGATAACAACCCAATCAATTGATTAGCAAAATCATTAGATGACGCAGAGGATTAATTCGATTTTAATCTATCAAAAACATTTACATTCTATTATAACCACCAAAATTTAGGCTAATTAAATTTTCGATTTCTATTCATCACACTTACAACCAAAAGCAATTTTAATTGGACATGCAAGTGAGAATAAATATAAATGAGGAAATGATCTTGTTCATGTCTCTTCGACCAAAACTATGTTGTAGCGATATTTACAGTAAATAAGCTCTATTTGTGACCAAAAATTGTTCCAATAACAAATTTGCTTTACTGTTTTTTTATGTTTTTACGTTTTAAAACTAAAGAATTGATCAAGATACCTGCGTAATGAGTACAGCTTTAAAAATCAGTTACATTTTTTGAAGAAAGCTAAATAATTCTAAATTGGCTAAATAATTTGAAGGTTGATCACCAATTGAAGGCGATACTTATTGTTAAATATTTATGCTTGTACATAATGTACATTACCTACAAGAAAAATCGTGAATACTGTGAAATGATCATGTTACTAAGGGGTACCTAAAAATCTCGATATTCACAAGAAAATCTCGATATTAACAAAAAAAATCGAATATTCCACGAAAATTGCATAAATCAAGAAGTGAATCACGACTAAACTGAAACATACAATGCAATCTTCGCAAAACCTCGAATAATCTGGAAAATGTGACAATGATGAAAATTTCGAATAAATTCGATGTCAAGCTACCTATACTCAATGCTATTTAATTCTGGAAATCTATAGATAAATACAAAAATATTGAATTAAGAGAATCTCTTCTTTATAAATAATCCATCTGTATGCTTACTCGCCATTCAACTCCAAGCTAAACTCGAATAATATCGAAAATATAGAATAACAAAGAAAATCTCGAATAATATCGAATTCTATAATCGGGAAACTCGTTAATCCTGAAGCTCTAGAATAATCGCTATATTTAAAAATTTTCGAATACATATTCCCGAAAATTTAGATTCCTAAAATAATCTTGAAAGATCTGAATGTTAAACAATTCAAAAGCAAAAAAATTCTTTCGTGACAAAATAACTGTAAAATCTGGAATAATTTCAAAAAAAATAGAATAATGTTGATAATTATGGATAAATTAGACAGGGGGTTGTGTTGGTGGTGGTTGTATTGGGTGTGTGAATATGACACCGCCCTTTTTTGTTAAAATAAAACACATTTGCTTGTTTAGAAAATGAAAGAATTATTTATTGAAAGTATGCTCCATTTGTAGCTACAACTTTCCCCCATTTTTCAGGCAGTTTACGGGTTCCCTCTCTGAAAAAATCTTGGTCTTTGGAGGCGATCCAATAATTAAGCCAATTTTCGATCTCTCCGCGAGAACTGAACCGCTGTTCAGAAAGAGACGACTGCATCGACCGGAATAAGTAGTAATCTGAAGGAGCTTTGTCTGGTGAATACGCCAGGTGGGGTAGAACTTCCCAGTCCTGTCCTTGTAATTAATTTTACATGTGGTTTTGCATTGTCATGCTGAAAAATTAATTTGTCGTGTCTATTCACCCATTCTGGTCGTTTTTCCTCTATAGCTCGCTTCAAACGTATTAGTTGTCGTTGGTACACATCGCCATTGATAGTTTCACTTGATTCCAGCAGTTCATAATATACCACACCTTTCTGATTCCACCAGATACAGAGCATAACCTTATTGCAATGAATATCTCGCTTTGGTTGCAATGGACCAGCTTCACCATGCTTCACCCAAGATTTTTGGCGTTTGGGATTCTCATAATAAATCCATTTTTCATCTCCAGTAACTATCCGATGCAGAAAACCTTTTCTTTGTTGTCTTTGAATCAGTATTTCACAAATGGTTTTTCGACGTTCGAGGTCTCTTCCTTTTAATTCATGTGGAACCCAGTTGTTAGCTTTTTGAACCATTCCGATTGTTTGTAAACGTTTTGCAACAGCTGATCGATCAACATTTAATGCTTCAGCCAATTCTGATTGTGTTTGAGAAGAAACTTCAGCCAATAACGTTTCCAATTCAGCATCTTCAAATTTTTTGGGTGGTTTTCCATGCTCTTTATCTTCAATGCCAAAATCATCATTTTTAAATCGTCGAAACCATTCTTTGCACGTTGTATTCGATGGGGCATGGTCACCGTAAATTTCTGCAAGCAAACGATATTTCCGCTGACATCAAGTACTATAGAATACAAGTATTGCGCATTTATAGTTTACGTAAGCAGTAAAAATAACCACACCAATTGAGAAAGGGCCGAGTCATATTCACACATCCAATACATTAGTCCAAAAATCTCGAATTTTTAGAATCTCACCTAGCTCTCTTAATCACATAGATATTTTTAGACTATTATTTTGCGATCGATTTTTAATTTTTTCGATTTTTATATAACGCAAGATAACAATATTCAAGAAAGTCGAATAATCGATAGTTCTGTTGTAAAAAATTAAAAATTATTTAAAAAAATTGTGAAACATATACCTTGTTCAATCGAAGCACAGTATGATCTACTTTGCCTGCGGATCATAATTCTTTCGTGACGATTATTTTTTTCACGAATTTAATAACTAATTCAGTACAAATTTTTTCTCTTTTTTTAAATTTGTTTAATTTTCCTTAAAAATTTATTTTTTATTAAAAATAATTAGTAGATAGGGAAGTCTTAGAAAATGTTTGGCTTAGTTTATTTTACAAGAAGCAATTATTTGGAGGGGAAAAAGTGGATCAATGGGAATGAAACATCAATTTATAATTGAATAATAAATTAAAGTCTGAAAAGAAATTCTGAACTTCGGCTACTTAGGTGTGTATGTCACACAAGGGTCTATTCTCTCTTTACTAACAAACCTTTTCTATCCTTCCTTACATGTAGCGGGGGTATGCAGCGGGCCTCTAAAGCTCGGTGAATATCGGATTAATTAACGTTTGCGGTCCAAATCTTCAATCGTACAGACAAAAATCAAATTTATAATATAGACTTAAATTGAAATTTCTTTACATTCGCCCAAGAGGCGGCGATTATTGCACAAATACCAATATTCATCAAAGTTTCTCATTCGTCACGCTGCGGCTTTAAAATTTAAAGCTTTAAGTTAAAAGCCGCCACTAGTATCTGAATGAAAAAACTGACACTAATACACCTGGGTGCAAAAAAATCGCACATTGCTCAATTTTCCACAAAAGTGCAAAAATATCAAAAAAAAAATTAAATATTTGTTTAACTTTTTTTAATGCAGATTCAAAGTCTATTTCAATACCTATCCAGTTGTACCTTTTTTGTATTTATACGTGCCATCAAACTGATTTTTGGGGGTAAACATCTGAGGTATACGTTTTTGTGAATTTGTCAGCATGAAAATTAGTAGTAAAAATCGAATTAAAACATGGAAATCAGAAAAAATGTTTTTATTAATAACGAGTATTCCCTCCTCTGGCCCGAATGACAGCTTCCATTCGATGAAGCATTGATTTCACCAAAGTTTTCACAAAATCTTCAGATATCGCCTCCCATTCCTCTACGATCGCCTGTTGCAGCTCCTGGAGACCCGTTGAAGCAACATCTCTGGCTCGAACCCTTCTTTTCAACTCGTCCCATATATGTTCGATTGGATTGAGGTCCGGGCTTCGAGCTGGCCACTCCATAACAGGCACATCCACCTCTTGAAGGTACTGGTATACTACACCAGCCGTATGCGGGCTCGCATTATTCTGCATGAACAGAAAATTTTCACCAATAAACCCGGTAAAAGGTACGACATACTCCTCGAGTACTTCCTCAATGTACCGTTGAGAAGTCATTCCTTTTGACCGACCGCCAGTATTGGCTCGGGTGATGAAAACAAGATCTGTCTTCGCCTCTAGTGATATGCCTAGCCAGAACATGCACGATCCACCGCCATACGAGACACGTTCTTGGATGCAACATTGTGCATATCGCTCTCCTTGTCTTCTGTATACTCTTCCGCGTCCATCGGTGCCATATATACACATCCTGCACTCGTAAGAGAACAGGACTCTTCTCCATTCTTCTTCTGTCCAATACAAATGCTCTCGAGCGAACTCACGACGGGCTCGTCGGTGGGATGCGGTCAATTTCGGCCCGTTTGCTGGTCTGTGTGCAGTCAGATTAACTTCTCGAAGTCGTCTTCTAATTGTCCACCGACTGACTTCGACTTCACGAACTTGTTGGAGCCGCCGTCCCAGTTGAACCGCATTCATAGGACGATTTCGCAACGAAGTTGTTACAAGAAAGCGGTCATCACGCTGTGCTGTAGCACGAGGTCGGCCAGATCCTTGTCGCCGTCTGAAGCCACCAGTTTCCTGATATCTCTGCCACACTCGACGAACGGAGAATCGGTTCAAATTTAGTTGTCGAGCCACTTCACTTTGGTTCTGCCCCGCATCAATTAGTGCAACAACTTATGCGGCTACCTCTGGTGTGGTATCCATTTCTTTGCTCCGGTTGAAGACGTAATTAATAGAGGACCGTTCAGACTAAGCGTCGATATGCGAATGATGACAATTCCGAGCGAGATATTTCATGGCATGCTATTGTATTGATCTTGTTGAATTATTTTTAGAATTTAATTCGAAAGCCTGCTGTATGCATTTGACAAAAAATCACTTTGTTGGCATGGTACAAGTACAAAAAAGTTACTACTGGATAGGTATTGAAATAGACTTTGAATCTGCATTAAAAAAAATTAAACAAATATTGGATTTTTTGATATTCTTGAACTTTTGTGGAAAATTGAGCAATGTGCGATTTTTTTGCACCCAAGTGTATAGGACAATAAGATCGGTTAACTATTTGTTGTTATCCTTTATCTTGAATCCATAGAGTTAAATTCAAATTTCGATCACAGTAGGAGTTCGAATGGAATAAAAAATTAATTTGGTGGTGGAAATTTGAAGCACAGTTTGAATAGAAAAAATAACGTAAATGCGTATGTGTTGCAAGAAATGTTTTTTGTTTTGCAATTATTACAGAAATCTGATTTAAAATGCTACTCAAATTTAATTCGAAGGCCAAATATTCAGTTTCATGTAATTCCGCGGAATTCCGTTTATCAACCGCAGACACAAAAAATTAATAATTTTGTTTAAATATTATATGGTTTGGCAATTAAATCTACATACTTAGCATACAATATATTGAGACTATTAAGTAACTCAAACCATTTTTCATATTAGGCTCGATTAAATCGCGACGACATAATACAAAAATTAATAATCTTATGTAATACATCGAAATATGCTGCCTTGAACCAGTCTCTTAAACCAACCACAACTTTATTTGGTTAATAAGAAATCGCGTTAAAGATAAACAAACAAAAAAAAAAATGAAATATTCCGGCTCACTAAAGTAAATGTTCAAATATTTGCATAATTAATCCGCTGTATTGAATCATTCATCATTGAACCATATAGCAAGTATGAATATGTATGTACATACACAACATTATTTTGATTAAAGTGGATTTAAGTATAAATACATATTTACAAACTTACCTTATAAGCTTTTGCTTTAACACTAAACCGTCGAATTACTTCGGTCGCAACATTTTCTGCTGCCGCTAGGTCCAAGTCCACAATAACAACATTACATTTTCGGGCTGCTATACCAATTGCAATTTCACGGCCAAATCCGTTCCCAGCCCCAGTAATCTGTAATATTTAAGAAATGTGTGTTAATAACCGTTTTAGTGCAAGTTACTGACGTAATAAGCATGTAATAAATGATTTGCAAAAAAGTTAGGTACATCAATATTTTTTTTTTTTACCTAACTTTTGGGAATTTACCAAAAATAATTAGTTTTTAGTTGTTTGGATCCCGGACTTTTCCTGATACTAATAACTACTTTAAATTTAATACTTTTATTTATTGTAGCTGACCGTAGTTCAAAAATCAACATTTGCTGGTTATGGAAAACCAGTTTAGATATGTGTAAACAAGAACAACGAATTTGTGTATACCACATTATTATTATTATTGGCGACAATCTTATTGTACGTTTTGATGTCGCACTGTTACTGATTTTAAATAAAAGTTCAATAAAAATACAAAGAGCATGAGCCTTAATGAGGCAAAATCGCTCAATTTTTTAACTTGAAAAAATCACAACTCAAGGTTCAAAAAGGGGTAAAATTTTGCGAAACACGATTTTTCATCGACCACTTTTCGGAAAATAGTTACAGCTAATGCAGTAAAACGCATGCGCCCGATTTTTTAAAAAACGTAATGGATAAGCCCATATAGACTGACCGGCACAGAAAACGGACCACCCTAAAAAATCATTATTTTTGACGCGAATACCTTTTGAACCGTACTCGCTAGACACATGAAACAAAAATATTACCATAGCACAATTTGTCTAATCATATGGCTGAGTTTTTTTTTTACTTATTCCACAACATGTTTTATAACTCAATTTTCAAATGTGAACACGGCCAAAACCGAATTCAACAGTTTACATTTGCTGTGCCAGTTGGTTAAATTTGTATTATGTCGCTAAAGTCAGAAAGTGTAGCGGCAATCATGGCATTATTGGAAGATGGGAGAAGCCAACGCTGCATCACTAATAAGTCACAGATTTCCTGTAGTACCGTATAACGTATTTCATAGCGATTCGCAGCGACGGGCAGAAAAAGTGTAACAAACGTTAAAAATGACCATTTTGTAGTTTCATCAGCTCTTAGAAATCGCCATGCAACCTCTTTTGATACCTGCAATGAATTGTTACACGTACTTAATATAGATGTAAGCGAAAGAACAATACGGCGAAGGTTGGGAGAAGCAAATCTTCATGAACGAACACACCGAGCTTTAACTGGTTCCAACCGGATCGATAACGGCCATTCGCTATATTAGCAAAATATTGGAAGAATATATTGTTCTCTAAGCACTAACGATAATGCAAGACCTCATGTTACCAGAGTATGTATGGGACATTCTTGGTGTAAGAATTCGAAAACGATGGAACAATTCCGAAGCGCGCTTCTAGGAATGGGCCAGATTATCAAAAGTATAGGACGGAGGATAACAGCGGTTATTTAAGCTGGAAGGGGTGGGGGCAAAACACGCTACTAAACATTTTGTATTGTTTGATTATGATTATTGTTCTGTTTATCTTTATGAAAATTTAAATAAAATTTTTAAAATTTTTTCAATTTTTGCTTTTTGTTTCAAAGTTCGAAAAACTTCAACCACATGTTTAGAAAAAGTGGGCCTTACCCACATTTTCCAAGATGGTTTTCAAAGACTTTGAATTTGGTTTTTGTTTCATGTTGCCAGCTAGTGTGGTTCAAGTGGTATTCACATTTTAAAATTTAGTTATAAGATATGTTGTGGGATAAGTAAAAAAGAACTGCCACATGATTAGACAAAGTATGCTATGCTAATATTTTCAAAGATTGTTTTGAATGACTTTGAGTTTGGTATTTGTTTCATGTTTCTAGCTAGTGCGGTTCAAAAGATATTTTTTTTAGGGTGGCCTGTTTTCTCTGCCGGTAATGTACATATATATATATATATATATATATATATATATATATATATATATATATATATATATATATATATATATATATATATATATATATATATATATATATATATATATATATATATATATATATATATATATATATATATATATATATATATATATATATATATATATATATATATATATATATATATATATATATATATATATATATATATATATATATATATATATATATATATATATATATATATATATATATATATATATATATATATATATATATATATATATATATATATATATATATATATATATATATATATATATATATATATATATATATATATATATATATATATATATATATATATATATATATATATATATATATATATATATATATATATATATATATATATATATATATATATATATATATATATATATATATATATATATATATATATATGGTATACATGATTTCGCAAATATTTATTGTTGAGGCTTAATCGGTTTATTAGTAACCGGTATTATAGTAATATTGATAGATTCAATCAATTAAATAGTAAAACGTAGAAAAACTTGAATCATTTTTTACGAATGAGATCATTGCTTCGTAGAGGAACGGGTTTGATTGTTTCTGTTTCATTTGTCTAGAATTAAATCAAAAATTTTCTAATTTTGGAAATCAATAATCACGGTTTTTTAAAAATAAAAATAAAAATTGTAATCGTCCATTTTTGCTTTTACCCCAACAATGGAAAGTTAAACACCACCGCTAAATTAACGGCCGAGCAGATTAAAGTAAATTTCGATAGTGCGATTCTTGAATGTCGATTAAAAATGCACTCGAAAGTACATTATAGTAGTGTTTGACAAACCTTGTTGGCAGTACCCAAGTTGGCACGCTGGGGGAAGAAATTTTCGTCGACCCTTAAATCACGATTAATGGGGCCCGCGATATTTATTAAGCGTTCGAATATTAGTTCAAAGTTAAAAACTGAGTTACCAAGATTAAGCTTCTTTGAAATTTGCAAAACGGGACATTTTTCAGGAATTTTTAAGAAAGGGCGGTGGTGTATTTTTTAGAGAAAGAAGAAATCGTTCGTGTTTCTATTAAATATTTTCTTAAGACAGGTTCAACAATTTCTTCTCGGTTGCTAAATATGAAATTTAGAGTTATCACACATAATCTGACTCCATAGCAACAAAAATGGCTTTAGATTCTGACAGATATATAGATTTAGAAGAAATTTTGGTAAGCTCGTTTGAAATTAAAGCTTTCGATATCAAACGATGACGATTTTAGTGTCTGCTGGGTGATTTATTTCTAATATACAATACGGTTTGCACTCCAAATTTACCTCTTTTGCACTTCAAATTCAGCCTTTTACAAATCAAGTTTTGATCAGAAAAGGTTGAATTTGATTTTCAAAATATTGAATGTGATTGATATAGTTTCTTAAATATAAGGAAATTGCCAATTCTCCTGTTTCTTAGCCGCAAAGTCTCGGATTTCATCTTTCGATCAGTTTTTAAAATTTCTCGGGATTATTGGAGTAAAGCATGGAAATGGGATGCCTGTTCTAAGAGAATTAATTGGCGGTTCAGTGTTTCGAAACAGTCAGGGTATTCGAGATTTTCGGGATTATCGGGTGTATATGATAGTTTGATGTTACTCAAAAATCATAGATCCTATTCGATACTACTTGAGGGATTATTATTGCATATCGCTTTGTTGGCCTTAGCCTTAACTTGCTTATGCCCGGTTTCACAAAAAACTATCCAACCCTTAGTTAAATAATAAATATTTCCTCCCTTTCATCTTTTATAAAATTACGTTTGGTTTCATAATACAAATTCTATGCAAGTTGATTATATTTGATTTTTACATAGAAATATTTAGCCTTCAGCTAAATATTTAGCTCGACGAAATTGGGCAGTTAAATATTTGGCTATCCAGTTAAAATGTTCATGTAAAAAAGGAAATAAAATTAGCATGCATTGAATTTGTGTTATGAAATAAATTGCAATTTAATAAAAGAAGAAAGGGAGGAAACATTATTTAACTAGAGATTACTTCTTTTTTTGTGAAATCGGGCATTAGTAGCATTTTGCTTATTGTGACAAACAATTTGATAGTTACACAAATTTTCGCAATTTTTCGAAATTTTCGTGCGTTTTGTAGATTTTTACAACCATTCCATCATTAATATCCAAATTTTTCGGTAGTACTGAAATTTCTCGAGATCAATCTATTCTAAATTCACATAATATAGAGATTATTCGAATTTTTCTGAGTTAATCGAAATTGTTCCGCGAGTTATTCTAGATTTCTTAAGTTTTTCGACATTTGTAGAATTATTCGAGATTTTAAAGATTTTCAAATATATTCGAATTTTATATGGCAACGTGCTGCGCTTAGCTTTGAGTTGTGGGAACTTGCAAAGTTACACATATAAATCTGAATCGTGATATTTAGTTGATTTATTGAGTCACTTATATTTTACTTAGTTCTCAGGTCATTTACATTTTACATAACGGTGATTAGCGCGTATAGGATTTCCTTTGGCTTTACATACCGTTACGGATAATTCGATATTTGAAAACTTTCTAGAACATTCAATATACTTTAAAAACTCGACATTTTTGAGATTATTTCAAAATTCTTGCTATTTTTCATATTATACTCGAAATTTGTGACGCTTTATAGATATATTAAGAAATCTTCATATCATTGAATTGAGTGCAAGAAATTTTGTTTTTTTTGTGGCCTTTGAACTGAATCACTTGCTGTTTCGTACTCTCGAAATGCGAGGCTCGACAATAAGATTTTTAGGTGCCCAAGAAAAATTTTACGGGTGGGCCCGAAATTTGTAGTTACGCCACTGTAGTATATTGCTTTTACAAATCAATACAAAACAAATACATTTTTGTTAAATTAACAAATTTTGAATACATATTTGTTTTGTAATTTTGTTTTTTGTCGAAAACTTTACGCCAATAAGTATCATCAGCTAGCTTTTTGTATATCTATTCACTTATTGCTTATTTATGTAACTTTACTTGAAAGTAGTTAACACTTATTACAAAATGGCCAATTCAGGCAAACCTTAATAATAAGCTTGTTTAACAAAACGAATTGTTAATACCATCTTTTGATAGAAATGCAACGGAAATGTGTAAGGCAAAAAGACATCATATTATAAAAATAATTTAAAAAATCTGGAAAACTTTTGTATCACATTGAGTTAATTTGTCGACTATGTATAAAAGTTGTATATGCTTTGCGTTTCTAGAAAGTTCTTAGCGGCAAAGTTTAGGTTGAAAAATGGTCGATCATCGGTCAAACAATTTGAAAATATAAAAATTTCAGTATATAAAGAAAGAAGATTTATGAAATTTTGAGTTTTATTGTTCATTGAACACAACTTGAAAACACAAGTTTGAGATTAAGCACGCAACAAAAAAAATTGTAAATGTTAAAGTTGTATCTTTTAAAATTATTGTAATAAATTTCAAGGAAGCATTCCAATCCCCACACTAGGTGCACGCATACTTAATATGTTTAAAAAGCTAAAAGAGTTGACCGTGGGTTTGATAACTTTAAAAAAAACGAAATAAAATTTATAGTGGCGTAATACTGACCAAATCTCAAGGTCACAAAAGATCAAATTGATTAACCATCATATACATAATGACACAAAAAATCACAACAATTATTAAGCAACTCGTCATTGAAGAAAAGTTTACACCAAAACAACAGACTTTTATTTTTAAATTCGTCTCGAATAAGTAAATCTTTGCACTCGTATATACAGCTTTAAGAACAACGGAGTAAATTAAGCTGATTACATAAGAACACAATATAACACTTTCATGTAGCAAACAACAAACATAACGTACAAAAAAAAAATTAAATTTTTATGCAATTTTAACATTTATGTAAAAGTTACATACAAACGAAATATTAATGTGACACACTTATTTCGGGCACACCAAATATAACTTACCAATGCTAAACGTCCTGATATATCCTTTTTACTTTTTGGTATTAAAAACGAAAAGAAATATATTGTAAACAAATAGGTACAAATACAGGTAGCTTTAAACACATCAAACATAACTTTAAGCACAAACATAACATTTTCACAAAAACTCATTCCTTTTTGTGGCTCAGCTGCCACATACGGTACTTCGCCAACATTACGGATTGTTTCCTCAACAATTTCTTTACTCGCTTCAATTGTAACGAACGCAGCATTGACGACACCATTATTGGTAGCCGTGGTCGTTGGCATACTAACACTTTCTATAACACTGGGATCACTAGGTTGAATCACTTTTTGTATACCATTTTCCACCTGTTTACCGTCCACCGTATTCGGGGCCATATTTGACGCGTATATAGAGAGTCGCTTAAGTCGCGTGTCGATTTAACGAATTCAAAATTATAACTAAAACAGAATTCATAAAAGTTTTATTTTCTTCATTATTTCAATTTTTTTTTTTTTTATGATATTACGAAAAGCACTATTCATTTAAAAGAAACCGGAGAAGAAAAAGAAACAAAAATCTATTCGAAATTAAACCTTGAATAATAAAAAATATTAATCAGAGGTTATAAAGCGGTAATTCACGAAGCGTTTTAATGAAATTAACTTTTCCGTTACACGTTAACGGGATGGTCATTTTTGTTTTATCCTAATTCTGCTGTATTCAACAAAGTTCAAGAAATTGAATGTAAATTTAAAAAAAATCTAAGCTTAATATTTAACGAACTTATTTCAGTTCCATTTTTCTTATATTCCGCCGTTTTCGTTATGTGTTTGGTATTTTTACTCGCGAGGACACTTTTCGAACTATTATCCATTCTTCTACTTTTATACGTAAAGAACCTAAAGCTTAATATCTTGATCTGTATCCCGAAAGCAGGATTTTTTGCATTCGGGACATGGCCCCAAAGTTTTACTAGAATACGTTTAGTAAATATAATAGCCTTGTAGTGAAGTAGAAATGAGGTTATAGGTTAATGAAATAAACGGAAATATATTGAGATGATTGAAATTTTACTAGTTCTTAATTAAAAATTCTTATTCCGCTATTACCACGGACGCACTCGTTATTCAGTGATTAATCACTCTTTATTAACTGACGAATGATGAATTCACTCATTATTCACCCGTTATTCGCATTATTTACTAAGTATTCATTCAGTCATTAACCGTATTTTGATGGATTTAGAAAAATGTACAACAATTGCATTGAATAAATCCAAAAAAGATTTAGCTAAATCCAACAAAAATGGATTTAACAGATTTACGTCAATCGAATCCGATTTTTAGTTATAAAACCTACCCAAAACAAATTATGGCCTGTTGCAAGGGAAATAATAATTCAGTATTCACGTTATTCGCAAGGTATTCGCTCATTATTCACTGACTGTCATGATTGTATGTCAAAGATGTATGATGAGTAATTAGTGATTAAATAGTGAATAATAGGACAATAATAAGTGAATAATGTAATAACTAGTGAATTCATCTTTCATTATTCATCAGTGAATAATGAGTGAATTATTAGCAAGGAGTAAATTTGGAGTGAATTATGATTGCCTACAGTGAAAGAATAATTATGAATAATCAGTGTTTATTGAGTAATAATGAGTAAAAACTGTGAACATTCAGTGAATAACGAATGAATAATTTTCTTTATTTTTATTCTACTTTTACAATCGTCAATAGAGCACTGGTTTGAAATCTGAAGGGAAAAGTCGCACCAGCTTTCTTCCACTACACTTCCCACGAATTTTCAGTCATTATAAACAATTTCCAAAATTTTTATATAAGATAGACAGATCTTGGCTAAGTGAATTAAACAATAGTGAAATGCTATAATGGGCAAGATACGTTATGCTTACGTTATTTTTTCTGTAATTAAATCCAAAGACAAATAACAAAATTTACAACGTTATTGGCGACTTGCATCAAATTTAGGTAGCCTTGATTTCTTTGTCTACTTGGTTCTGGTCTCGTTGGTTGTATGGTTAAATTTGGTTAATGTTTTGTTCACTAGAAAAAACTCAGATTGACAACAACTCAGACTACTTTATTTTTTCTCAAGAAAACTAATTTATGTCTGCGGCCTGTTCAAGATTTTATAGGGCGGACGGCTTTTTAAAGTTCTATTTTCGAACTGAAAAATCATACTCAAATCGCTTACCATATCTGTACGATTTCACAAAAAATTTCTTAATAAACAGTAAACAACCTTCTACTTTATCAAGGCGCCCACTTTTTTTAGCCCAAGGCGCCCAAATTTATTAAGACGACTCTGCACATAGGTAATACCTTCTGGCCTATCTCGATACCCCAAAACTGATATTATCAAGCCATTCTCCTTAGAAGCATTATAATTCGTTGTAGGTCGTTTGAAGGTACTCATGTTTTTCTTAGTTGTGCTACCCCATTTTGGTTAATCGATTTTCTTTCACTATTTTGAGGAATTATTCTACTTTTATGCTACCTGCGGCCATTTAGAACGCTTTGATTCGACTTCACTTCTTTTCTTTGTTTTGTTTGAACAGAGACAATTTTTTATTTTGTACAAAACAATTGTCTGAATCGAGATCATTTCGGGCTTCGCTTTGAGAGGCGATTGAGTTGAAAATGATAAACATACATTATTCGAGTTATTGTGATATTTTAGTGGTTTATGAATTTATGATTATTCGAGATCCTTGAAAATTTGGAGATTTTCGCGATTATTCGAGTTGGGCCTCGAAATTCAATTATTTAAGGTTTTTGGATTAATCCAAAGATATAGATTTGAGGATTTGAATTGCGATCAACTTAATTGATGTTCAACTTTATTTGACATAAACAGATTCAGACTATTCGACTTTATTGAGAATGTCGAGATAATCTCGATATTTTTATAGTATAGAATTATATTCGAGATATTTGGGATCAGGATTTTTGAGAATACCGAGATTACAAGGCACGATATTACGAATTATTCGAGATTATTCCACAATTTTAAGATTGTTTCGAGCATTTCGGAAATATTCAAGATTTGTGAGATCATCAAGAAAATGCGAGATCATTGTAGGATGGTAAGATTATTCGATATTTTCGAAATTATTTAAGTCTTTCTTTAGGTTTTCTCAATCTTATTTGCTTTTGCTTGCGTGGGGTTGGGTAATGTTTTTGAGCTTTTACAAATTTGTGTGGCATTGAGTTACGTGGCTTTTATATTAGAGAATTTGTTGGGTTATCGAAATTTTTGGAAATTATGCGAGATCGTTTCAAGGTGCGATACTACATTGATGAGGTTTTCGGGACTTATTTCAAATTTTTTGTGAAATTCGAGAAAATTTGCGAATTTTCGAGAACCCGGGCATAATGACAAAAATAATATTCTAAGTTCTTTGAATGTTAGAATTTCAAAAAATCGTCGAAACGTGGTTTTGGGGCAGTAGCCCTATCCTCCATGGCACAACACGAATTAAAATAATATTTCAAAATCTTGTTATATTTAAAAAAACTTGATTTTTTGGGATTCTATTTGAGTGGGGGATATCGCCACCAAACCTTTAGCGATTTTTACAGATTTTCAAGATTTTCGAGATTATCCATTGGTTTGCATAGAATTACAGATTTTATTTCATATTTTCCGGATTATTCGAAAATTTTCAAAACTTCTGGAGATTATTCTAGATTTTACTTTAATATTTATAAGCGATGAGTTTCTATATTATATTGAGTTGAAAATCGAATAATTAAAAATTAGGTTAATTAGATTCCCTTTCGATGGCCTTTACAGTTGAGTACAGCCGCTGTTTCTCACAACGATTCGATAAGTACATCATACACTAAACAAAAAGAACATTTTATTTTACTTGCAAGTTTACAACACTGACGGAATTTTGAAGAGTGTACTAAAATGAAAATTATTACAAAAGGAGAGAGAGAATTGACTGTCACCGATCGAGCTCCGGGAATTCCAGTCAAAAACATTTTAGTAAAAAAACGGAAAGGAATTTCAGTTAAAAATTAAAAGGCAACTCAGTCAAAATAGTTTTAGACTGAAATGCTTTCTCAGAAGGAAGTTCAATCAAAAAACTAAAAACGCATTCAAGTCAAAGTAGTATTGTAACTGAAATACCTTTCTAAAAGGAGATTAAGTCAAACAACTAAAAAGGAATTCCAGACAAAATTGTTCTCCGGGAATACATTGGAAAACAATTCAGTCAAAAACGAAAAGAGTTTCAGTTATAAAATTGATCATACAAATATTATATACTGAAAATCTACTATAGTTTGACTGAAATGCTCTTTGTTTATTTGAACTGAACAACCTTCTTGAAAGGCATTTTGGTTCCAAATTTTTGAACTGGAATATACCTTTTGGTTGGTTGGTTTTTTGACTGAAATGCCTTCTTAGACCTGTACGTCGGCTCCAGGGGCCCAGTAAAAAAAGAAACGAGTTTCGGTCAAAAATTAGAAGGTAACTCATTCGTTTTGGATTTTTGACTCAAATTCTTTTTGAAAAGGAAATTCTGTCAAACAATTAAACAGGTATCCCAGACAAAATTGCTGTGAAAAGTGAAATTAATGTTATGGTTCATCCAGACAAAGGGTACATCTGAAAGGGTTTGAAAAAATTCTGGAAAATGCAGATTTAAAGTCTAATATTAAAAATAAATCTCCTTTTTTCAGAATTTCTGGAAATGGAAGCAAACCTACCAAAAGATGTTCCAGTCCAAAAATGTATAACAAAAATTCCTTTCAAGAAGGTTGTTCAGTCCAAATACACAACGGGCATTTCAATCAAACTGTTTTCTAGCCGAAATACCTTTTTTTTGAACTGGAGTTGCTTTTTAAAAGGAGTTTTGGTCATAATACTTGTATAGCAAATCTTATGACTGAAATACCTTTCGTTTTTTGACTGAAATATTTTTGACTGGAATTCCCGGAGCCCACCGATTGTTCTAAAAGGTTTGTCTTATAAGCGGGATGTTCATTAATTAAAAATGTTATAAAACTCTGTTGTACACACAGCGGCATCAGAATTGTATGAAAATATAAAATACAAATTTTTGTTGACACAATTCAATTTTGTTGACACAATTGATGGTATGAATGAATAATGGAGTGCGACTTAAGAGCACTTCAAGTAGCCCCGCCTATTAGAATGTAATAATTAAAATATTTCAATCAAACCAGTATTAATTCGCGAATGTGGGTATATGGTTTGGATTCTAATATAAAAAGACTTCCATTTTTGCTTTTTTGTAATAATTTTTTTTTCCCTGTAGTTGGCACTCAATGTGTTAAATGAGAAACAACTAGAGTTCGAGGACGAGACACGTTATTTTTATACTGTCTTATACACAGACAACAACTTAAATATTGTATAGTTTAAACAGTCTGTGAGCAAGTATACACATTTTCTACCTAATAATTTTTGTAAAAGTGTTCCAAATCAAATTCGTAATAGTTTTAATGCCAACAAAATTACTCAACTAAATTAAGTTTATAACAACTTTTTTATATTTCTTTAATCGACTTATGAAATTTTCAGTTTTCTGTTTTCTTCTTTCAAAACATAATAGGTAATATGCTCGAGAGTAAATACATTACCGTCAAAAAGCGTGATCAATTGGGAATTTTTTCTTTTATTTGCGATTATAACATATTACAAAATTAAACTACATAAATATGTATAAAACGCTGCTTCATATAAATTTCGGCACGACGAACAATATCGACAACGTAATAATTTGACATAGACCTTAGCTTAGACAATAAAATAATGTAGTTTGTGGTATACCTGTTAAATAATTTCATTCGAACATAATAATTAATATATTTTTGGTTTCCCTCACTTAGGTTGATGTTTATACAAAATTTGGATACTTTCACGAGGGTAAAATTATTTGTACTAAGGTAAACCTATTTTATTGCATCGTATATAATACTTGTACGTCTATAATTTACTGTGACGTCAGTAACTACATAAGAGGAAACGTTTAAAAACTATCATATTGCAATATTGTGTAAAGCAAGATATATATGAAAATACAATTTTCTTGCCGTCCTTGTGCTAAATTTCATGTTATTTTCTTGCATATCTGGTAAGCTACTTTCAATACATGAACGATAAAGAAAATGTTATTGAAAAAATTGCAACATTTTTAAGTAAATCGATGACGGACTAACATTTTTTATTTTATTTTGGTATCTCTTGAGAAATAGAATTACTTTTAAAATTGTGTTGTGTAACACGGTAATAAAAAATATAATATTTGTAACTAGCTCGCAACAATTCGAAAGGTGAATGACATTTTTGATCATAAATGAGAGTAAAGTTGATATAGTGGAATTTATAGTATATATACGTATAAATCGAATAATTGGGACGTTTCGCCCAAATGAACATTTCGTTGGATAACAACTCAATGTCAAAGTAGTTAACTTACTCGCCGAGGTGCAAACTGACCTATCCTAAAAATTTATTTTTATTTTTCTCAGCGAAATTCAAACCCTTAATCTCATTAAATATAAGTGAAAGTGATGGGTCTTGAAAGAAACGGTGCAAAATACTTAGCAAAATGGTTGCTCAACGATATCGAACATCTTCATACCATATACCGAAAATAATTGATTGAAGTTGCATTCTGTTAACAATGACCTAAATGCTGCATTTTTACCAAAGGCTCTTGAAAACTCAGGGTGGGGTGAGAGCCCTTTAAGCAAACCCATTAGCAAGTTCGGCAGAAGTTGATGAGGGCGTTCATTTCACAATTAATCGAATAAAATGATTTGTATACTATCAAAATTTACTATGTACTGTAACGAAGACCTTTTGGGAATCGTTAACAGAATTTACTAGGTCAGAGGTTTCAACACGGTCATATTGAGCCGGCTACATACTCAGGGTTGGCGTGGGGTTTGTTGAAACATAACCAAGTCTTGAAAGACCGTAGAAGGGACAGAAAAACTACATTTTGAAAATACACCTCGAAACTACACCGTGAAACTACACCCGATTCATCCAACACTAACTCACCTAGGTTCCATTCTCCTGTACCTCCCGTTTATTCCATATCTGAAAAATCAAACACAAAGCGGAGTGACATAATGCAAAATCGTGAATTGACCAAAAGAAAAATAAACCGCAAATGACTCCATTAATACCATTCAATTATTGAATTTATTAGAAAAAAAAAAAAAACAAAAAAAAATAAAATAGTGAAAATCGAAGAAAACCATAATTATAACAATATTATAAAATATAGGAACTATGTAGTGGTTAATGGTTTAGTGTCTTATACTAATACACACGACATCTTTACAAATCATTTCTATATTTGGAAATATCATTTAACCGATATATGAACAAACTACGAAAAAAAACCTGTCGAGTAACTATGCGCGTAATTAACGCTATTATTCTATATAGAAATAATTAGTAAACAAAAATTTAAAAAATAATAATAATTATAATTGCATAATTCAAAAAAAAAATAAAATTAAAAATATATGTTATATAGTGTAACACACACAAAAATTTATATAATTAAATAATTTGGAAAAAACTTATCGAATAAAAAGCGACGTCATCACAAGATCATCGTAGCAATGTTGAATGTAGCTTAGAGTGTTGATTGACTTTGTAAACCGTTTTTAATATATGGTATATGTATACTCCTCAACTTCTCCAAGTAGCAACCAAAATACATACGTAACACTATTACACATGCGTGAACCTGATTTATTTCGCGCACTGTTACGTGTTTAAATGCACTGTTAACTTAGCACTGTTATTGTTCGTACGCCGAATATTCAATCGGTATGACCACGGTCACAAACAAAATTGCCACGTTTTTAACTTACGCGTGCATTAATTGTCTTTTCACGTAATATGTTGTGCGTTTCGCACACTGTATTGTGTAGCCGTATATTCACTAATTTATTGTTATACTTGGAATATGTCTGGGTTTTTTTTTTATATCTACCTTTCCAGAACTTTCGATCGAATGTTTCTAAGCACAACGGTATATATGTTTTATTAATAGGTTTTTATTTCGTTCACTGTACTTTTTATTTTATTTCGTCTAAATAAACGGACGATATTTTATGAGTTTTTATTTTTATTATTTTATTTTTTTTTTCGCCAACTCTAATTGTAAAACACAAAAGAAAATTTTTCACGTTTGGCTATCTAATCACATAGGTTTTTTTTTTAATTTACTATTAACACAAGTTGTACGCTACCAACTATGGTTTTCTTCACTAAGAACAACACTATCTTTTTCGACAACTCACTTCAATTGTTTTTGCTATAAACTTATTTATTTTTACTTGACCAAGCTAATTAATAACACAATAGCAATCATTTTGATTTTTTTTTCTCTGGTCCATATATTTTTATGATTTGGACCATTCAATTTGAAAATTTGACAACGACTGACCCTCAACAAACTCTCCTATCTTTTTTTTGTTTTTTTTTCATCTCACATTCAAAATATTTATGACCATTGTAACGGGGAAGAAATTCATCCGAAAATAAATTTGGATGTAAGAATTCATTCATCGTTACAAATCGTGGGGACGTCCCACACCCAAGAGAAGAGGTCTCAATAATTTAAGCCGGGCAAAACAACAAAAAAAAATTATAATAAAATTGAAAAGTTATGTTTTAATATCCTTAATGTGATATATCCCCAAAGATTTTCCGTTTTTGTCAGCCAATTCGAAAGCTACGGTACCAATGCGTTTAATGATTTTTGACAAGATAAATTTCGGTGCCAATTTTGCACTAAAGTTTTGAGCTTTGTCACTCTGGACGAAATTACGAGCATACACAGTCTGACCAATTTCAAAATCGCGATGACGACTACGGAGATTATAATTATGAGAATTGCGCTTGTAAGAATCCTTAAGGTTTTTTAATACGTTGTCTTGAGCTAGACTGAGTCGGTCAGTATTTGAAATTGCAATATCCTTGCCCGATATTCCGCGAAGTGTTCGAAGCATTTCGTAGTAAGAAGCATGACCTATAAAATGTTGACCAAAAACCAAGTAGTATGGCGAGAATTTCGTACTTTGATGAATGGTATTTCGTAAAGCGGAGCTGATTTCATGGATGTGACAGTCCCAATTTCGATGCTCCTCTTTGATATATGACCGAATAGCGGCAATTATGGATCGATTGACCCTTTCCGAAACGTTAGCCTGGGGAGAATATTTTGGGGTTAGCAAATGTTTTATGCCGAATTTGCGTAGAAACTCTTCAAATAATTTGGACAGAAATTGCTTACCATTGTCACTAAATATGGTTTCGGGCACTGAAAATAAATGAAAAATTCGTTCAAGATATCTAATAATGTTTTTCGTAGTGGCATCTCTCATGGGTTCCAACAAAACAAAACGAGAATACTGATCCAGTACTATGAAAAGATAACTATTTCCTAACGGCGAACGTGGATAAGGACCTAAGAAATCTATATACAATTTCTGCCATGGTCGATCGATCTCAGTATAAGACCCCATATACGGTCGAGTAGAGTAGTTGGGAGCTTTTGAGGTTTTGCATATATCACAAGATCTAATAAATTCCAGGACGTCACGACTCATGTTAGGCCAATAAAAATACCGTCGCAAAAACTCAAGTGTTTTATTGAAACCCATATGAGCGGCTGTAGGCGGGCAGTGAGCTTCCGAAATTAATGTAGGAGTTAGTTCATTCGGTATGTACAATTTCCACTCTGGAATATCGGTTTCTGCTTCATAAGGTGTACTTACAGCGTTGAAATATATTTTGTTATCTAACACACGAAATGCATGGTTCACCTTCGGTTGATGTAGAATGGATTTTACTAACGACACATATTCATTACTTTTAAATGCTGCCTCGTTAAGGATGTCGTGCTTACCCATGAAATCATCGTCTAGTTTCAATTCTTCCGCGGCTTGCCTCGATAAAGCGTCCGGCACTATATTTTCGCTACCCTTACGATACTCAATATTGAAATCAAACGCTTGCAGCTTCAGACTCCATCTAGCCAACCTTCCTGACAGATCACGCTGATCCATCAACCACTTGAGGCTCGCATGATCTGTTATAACCGTGAATGGAAATCCTTCCACGTATTGCCGAAATTTTTTTACTGAAACCACTGCGGCATAACATTCAAGTTCCGTTATAGAATATTTCCGTTGAGCAGCATTGAGTTTTGCCGAAACATACGCAATAGGGCGTTCATCTCCTTCATCAGTTTTTTGAAATAAAACCCCCCCAATTCCAGTGGTCGAAGCATCACATTGTATGAAAAAGTGACGACGGAAATCGGCGTTACACAAAACTGGGGATGTTGACAGAGCTTCCTTAAGGTGTTCAAAAGCGTCATTGGCTGCTTGATCCCAAACGAACTTGCGATTTTTTTTCAATAAATTTGTAAGACCAGCAGCTACGTTTGAAAAATTGCGAATAAATCGGCGGTACCAACCAGCCATTCCTAAAAATCGCCGGACTTGTTTTACGTTTTTAGGTGACGGATACGCTGTGATAGCGGAAACTTTATCCGGATCAACCTTTACGGTACCATCACCAACAATATATCCTAGGTAACGAATTTCACGAAGCATGAACTTACTTTTATCAATATTTATTGTAAGATTGGCCCTTTTCAGTAAACTTGCAACTTTATTTAATAACCGCACATGTTCTTCAAAGGTTTCGGACGTGATCAAAAGATCATCTAGATAAACACAAACTTGATGCTGTAATTCATTTGGAATAACTCGGTGCATTAAACGACACATGGTTTGTGGCGCGTTACATAGCCCAAAAGGCATGACGTTAAAATGATACAACGGTCTTCCGGGGACAGCGAAGGCAGTCTTATCCCTCGACCCCTCATCTAAAGGTATTTGCCAAAAAGCGTCCTTCAAGTCAAGACTTGTAATAAATCTTGTCTTGTCGAGACGCCCCAGTAACCCGTCAATGAGCGGAAGAGGATAAGCGTCCTTTACTGTGACCGCGTTCAATTTTCTGGCATCAAGACACAATCTGGCTTTGCCATTTGGCTTTCGCACCAGTGTGACCGGACTACTCCAAGCACTGTAACTTTCCTCGATTACTCCAAGTGCAAGCATGCGATCTAGTTCTTCGTAGATCTCTTTCTCTTTCGCTGGCGATACTGCGTAATGCCTTTGTTTGATTGGTTTGTTATTCCCGACATCGATAACATGGGAAATAAGGTTAGTTTTACCGAGACCTAATGTTTCAAACGAGGGAAACTCTTCGATGGCCTGTTGGAGTATTGTACGTTGTGTGCTGGATAAGTTGTGCTGTAGTTGCATTTTATTAGATTTGACGGAAACGGACTCCAGTTCATTTACGGATGTAACTGCTTGATTTAATCTTGGTATGTGGATTTGAAAACCAAACAATTTCCAAAAATCCATCCCTAAATATAATTTTTGACTTAAGTTCGGTGCGAGATGTAGTCTAATAACGTGCGTTTGACCAGCAAATGATACTGGAACTGAAATGTGGCCTAATATTGTTTCAAAGGATCCGTTAGCAGTTTTAACTCTAGCAGGCATGTGTCGGAAATGTACACTCGAAGAATTTAAGAATTCTTCGCAACCTTTCCCCAAAACAGATATATTAGCTCCGCTGTCGAGTAAACCACAATATGATTTATTCAATATATAGACGTCTGCATATGGCCTTCCATCAGTATCATCTGTAATTATGGTGGATATAACAGAACTTTTAATGTGACGCCGAGTTGTCCAATATTTAAGAGACCTAGACTGAGCGGATCTCTCCAAGCGTTGTACTGGTATTTGTTTTGCAAACGAATAGGATGGCATTATATTCGACGATTGGTTGTCATGGTTGTCAGCTCGGGATCCGTGTTTGAAGCCGCTTCGACTACTGATATTTGCTCTGGTTGCAGTTTGGTAGCAATGTGCGTCTTGGGAAGCAGAGTATTGCCAGTCCTCCACCCCCGACCATCGTTTCCCTCTTGATTCTGACACCTAAAACAATTTGATTTCAAAATACCAGGTTCCCCACATCCGTAACAATAAGGCCGACTCGATCCACGTCGGTAATTGGAAGACTGATGAGGTCTGCTTTGAACCGATGTAACTGGTCGATTATGCTGGATTTCAAATAATTCTTGTTCATAATTAGGATTTGTATGTGCTTCTGGCGCATTTTCGCCATGGTGTGGATGAATTATTTCGTTTACATATTTACGATTTGCGCATAGCATTTCGGGAACCAACCCTGTCCGTAACCAAGTGTCTTCATAAGCCATACATCTTCGTGCCATGTCTTCTATACTGGAAAAATGCTGATCGACCAACTTATCCTGTAATCCAGCTCTCATGTTACGACGCATAATGTTTATGATTTGCGTATCACTTAGAGGATTTTCACACTGAAGTGCTATTTTTAATAGGTCACTGTAAAATTCGTTGAAAGATTCTCGTGGTTTTTGTTTACGCGCCTCTAGCGTCCACCTGATTTCATCATCACTACGTCTATCCTGAAAACGTTTGATCAATGCACTTTTAAGTTGAGACCACGTAGCCCCAGGATTTCTTTCGATGAATGTCCAATAATAATCTCCTGCCGCATCTTTTAACAAATAATTAAGGTCGGTGACCATTTGAAAATACGGAATATTATTGTTTTCAGCTAAATTTTCAACCTTGAACAAAAACCGCTTAATATTTTCTCCGGCAGGAGAGCCATCGAATCGAATATTCCATTTCGCTGGAGATATGCCTTTATAAGTATATTGATTAGTATGTGAGACGGAAGGTTTACTGAAATTGATTGTTGGTGATGAACCCGAGTCACGAGATCGACGTTGTGACTGAGGGTCATCAATCCGCGAGATAGGGTTTGTGGCTGGCGAAGATTCAGATGCTGGAACAATTTCCTGTCGGTTATCAAACTCTCCCCCATCTTGGAATAATCGCGAATTGCTCGGAGTAGACATCTCGACTAGATTTCTTGAGTTTATTTGGTCTGGTTCTAAATTCGTTATTCCTGGTTTGGTGTTTTCAGTTGCAAATTTAACTTGATTTACGGTTTCTTCATCAGAAGAATTTTCACTTTGGAGATTGTCTACCTGTACTTCACTTAATGCGGTTTTAGAGTCATCCAGAGAAGATTGCTCTTTGATGATGCGATCTAAAATGTCTAATAATTTTTGGGTTTTATCCTTGACTTCTGGCAAAACATCAGCTACTGACTTAGAATAATTTAATCTATTTAAACTACATTGGATATGCTTTAACCGACTAACTAATTGCATACGTTGCGATTTCCCATCCTCATTATCACGATTAAGAGCATCCTCAATTTGGATATACAAAGCCTTTAATTTATTTTTAATTCGTATTATCTCTCTTTTAGGATTTTTCTTTGCAGCAGAATGCGGCCGAACTGGAATAAGTACCGAATGTTCCGTTTCTTCTAGAAGTCGGGCTTTTAAATGTTTTACTAAATCAATGGGTGCCCCCTTCAACTCCCGAACCTCACATTCAATTTGAAATTCGTCAAACTGCAAATGCTCAACGTTCATTGTGATTATGTATAAAGTATGCTACTTGATATAAAAAAATTACAGAATCTCTTGATTGATTAAATGTACGGATTCAGATTTTTTTTTTTCACATTAAGGTATCGTATATATGTCGATACGAATATTATATATAACTAAGCAAAAGTAATAACAATTATACAATAATTTAAATAAATTAACATATAATGAGCACGAAAAAAAAACATATATATGCGACAAAAAATTTCGCGTTTACTTTCAAAGAAATTTATTTCAATTTGCATAGGAGCTGGAACCTCCGGTGAGCAGTTGTTATTATTTATACATATTTGATTCTTTCTAGTGATATTGGTGTAGTTTGCGAGGACAAAGGAAAAAGTAAATAATTTTGGAGAAAACTAATAAAAAAAACAAATAATAATAAATGAGCAAGTACATATGTAAGAACTTATATCGCAAAAGTATCAAAACATCTAGGAAACAATTGCGTTCTAATATGTTGGCTAAATTAATTATCCATAAACACGCTCACAACTAACATTGTAATCGAAATCCATTGGAGAAAACAATGCGTGAACGGGTTATGAATTATCACTAAAAATTTATAATCGAAAGCTACAATGTATTAAACTCACGCATAAGCGGAAATAATACGACTCACAGTCGAACAAACCAAGTGATTGTTACAAAAAAAAATAATAATAATAAATTAACTGTAAAGAAATAAAATTTTTAATGAAAAACCCATATATGAAACTAACATCTATTTCAACACACTAAGATGGGAATAGATGCGCATATGGGTGCGGAATTTATAAAAACTAATGTAACTAAGAAGCCATATTTCCATTTGTTTGGGCGCCACTGTAACGAAGACCTTTTGGGAATCGTTAACAGAATTTACTAGGTCAGAGGTTTCAACACGGTCATATTGAGCCGGCTACATACTCAGGGTTGGCGTGGGGTTTGTTGAAACATAACCAAGTCTTGAAAGACCGTAGAAGGGACAGAAAAACTACATTTTGAAAATACACCTCGAAACTACACCGTGAAACTACACCCGATTCATCCAACACTAACTCACCTAGGTTCCATTCTCCTGTACCTCCCGTTTATTCCATATCTGAAAAATCAAACACAAAGCGGAGTGACATAATGCAAAATCGTGAATTGACCAAAAGAAAAATAAACCGCAAATGACTCCATTAATACCATTCAATTATTGAATTTATTAGAAAAAAAAAAAAAACAAAAAAAAATAAAATAGTGAAAATCGAAGAAAACCATAATTATAACAATATTATAAAATATAGGAACTATGTAGTGGTTAATGGTTTAGTGTCTTATACTAATACACACGACATCTTTACAAATCATTTCTATATTTGGAAATATCATTTAACCGATATATGAACAAACTACGAAAAAAAACCTGTCGAGTAACTATGCGCGTAATTAACGCTATTATTCTATATAGAAATAATTAGTAAACAAAAATTTAAAAAATAATAATAATTATAATTGCATAATTCAAAAAAAAAATAAAATTAAAAATATATGTTATATAGTGTAACACACACAAAAATTTATATAATTAAATAATTTGGAAAAAACTTATCGAATAAAAAGCGACGTCATCACAAGATCATCGTAGCAATGTTGAATGTAGCTTAGAGTGTTGATTGACTTTGTAAACCGTTTTTAATATATGGTATATGTATACTCCTCAACTTCTCCAAGTAGCAACCAAAATACATACGTAACACTATTACACATGCGTGAACCTGATTTATTTCGCGCACTGTTACGTGTTTAAATGCACTGTTAACTTAGCACTGTTATTGTTCGTACGCCGAATATTCAATCGGTATGACCACGGTCACAAACAAAATTGCCACGTTTTTAACTTACGCGTGCATTAATTGTCTTTTCACGTAATATGTTGTGCGTTTCGCACACTGTATTGTGTAGCCGTATATTCACTAATTTATTGTTATACTTGGAATATGTCTGGGTTTTTTTTTTATATCTACCTTTCCAGAACTTTCGATCGAATGTTTCTAAGCACAACGGTATATATGTTTTATTAATAGGTTTTTATTTCGTTCACTGTACTTTTTATTTTATTTCGTCTAAATAAACGGACGATATTTTATGAGTTTTTATTTTTATTATTTTATTTTTTTTTTCGCCAACTCTAATTGTAAAACACAAAAGAAAATTTTTCACGTTTGGCTATCTAATCACATAGGTTTTTTTTTTAATTTACTATTAACACAAGTTGTACGCTACCAACTATGGTTTTCTTCACTAAGAACAACACTATCTTTTTCGACAACTCACTTCAATTGTTTTTGCTATAAACTTATTTATTTTTACTTGACCAAGCTAATTAATAACACAATAGCAATCATTTTGATTTTTTTTTCTCTGGTCCATATATTTTTATGATTTGGACCATTCAATTTGAAAATTTGACAACGACTGACCCTCAACAAACTCTCCTATCTTTTTTTTGTTTTTTTTTCATCTCACATTCAAAATATTTATGACCATTGTAACGGGGAAGAAATTCATCCGAAAATAAATTTGGATGTAAGAATTCATTCATCGTTACAGTACCCCAAAAAATCAGGAAACAACCCTCAGAAAAGTCATTAATACAGAGCCGTTTAGTTAGCCAAATTGAACATAAGATTATTGTGTTGGCTGTATTTTTCACTTTCCTGGTAAAGCTTCATTAATTTTTTAAAAAAATCTTAATTTATTTATATCTTTATGAACGTAATACATTATGTACGTTAATTTTTGCATGACTCAACAAATTTGGTAAAATTAAGTGAACATCAGACATTATTATTACTGAAATCATAAATTACATTTTATAATACTCTTAGTTATAAGAATTTAATACAAGGTTTTCAAGTTCATTAAAATTAGTGGTTGTCAAATTAAGATAATAAAAGTGCCAAAGGTTCAAAAAAATCTGAAGACCTTTTCACTTAAAATTATGGTAACTACAATGGAAACTGGGACAAAACTATTTTGGTTTTGGTAGGACCAATATTTTGGTATAACGACAACCGTGCCTTAGTACAGTTAAGGTAAGGAAAACTTTGATACTATATGGACCTAAAATTTTTCAAGAAAAGTAGAAGTCTAAGTGGCAATATATTAGTCATTATACAAAGGCGGTATCGATACTCTTTTGGAAAAACTTAACTTCGGATTATAACAGTATTACCTTTAAATGTAAATTAAGGTAATTTAAGGTAAATTAAGATAAGGCATCTAATTGATTCCAAACTATTACGCATATTTATCAATCAACTTTAAGTATAACTGCTCCTGCTGTGGCAAACTTGACTGCAGTAGCAGTAAACATAACCAGGAGAAATGAGAATCCTTTTCAAAAGGATTACCGAATCATGAGATCGCCTTAATCACAAAAACGAGATCTCGGAGATGTTAATTCGAGTTTTCTTCTTCTACAACTAATTAACCAGGTGAAAGCGCAAAACGCATGTCTGTATTAAATATTATACAGACGAAGAAGAACTCGAAAAAGAAACCGAAACTGATCGCTTGTGGACACTAGCGATAAGAAAACCAAGGAAACCCGTCACATTAAACACGGAAACACAAGCAGAGGCAGCGGCAAGAGAATCTGATTGGATCTTGAAGAAAAGCAATCCCAGAAAGAAAAGAGTAGCTTATCAACTCAGCACAATGGGAAAAATCAAACTAAAGAGATAAAAAACAGCCTCCACCTATTAACACAGTTAATATCAAAGACTATACGACCGTCAAAGCTCTGATGACATCAATCGCGGACAAATACTTCAAGCTGGTAGCACTAAATAACGATGTCTGGAAAGAAAATGTCCCAGACTCAGATACTTATCCATGACATTCGACTAAATCGATGACATTCGATCATTTCAAAATATAAAAGTCAGAATTTAATCTGTGAACTCGGTAGGAAAGTACATTATTTGCAAGGGGCAACATCGAGTAAATTACCGTGAATGTAAAGTGGCTAATAAAGAACTGCAAAATATAAGAAATCATGCAAGCAAATCTAACCTAAATCGTAGAGACCCTGTAACGATCAATAAAGACAGATAAATCAGGGATCTTATAACTAGCGGGGTAAAGAATCTTATGCACAAGGGACTCAAGGTCAGGAGGCTAAAACAAAAGAGAACGACGGCCAAATTTTAAGAGTTGTCTCGAAGTGCATAGAGTCTCTAAATAAAAAACTTGATGAGCAGTCTGAGATAAATAAACTTATTTTTGATCGACTAGAAAATCAAAAATAAATTTACAAACTCTTAGAATAATAATTTGGAATGCGAATAGGCTGATCCAACACATCCCACATTATTCTTCGATGAAAGTAAGAGGCGGATTTACCATTCTTATTAAGGAGATTATAAAAGACAATGAAGAATTAAAAGTTGAAATTGAATCTAGCAAGTTACAACTATCAAAATTCAAACAGTTAAGAATGAAACAATAAGCTTCACTCAATGCCCAAAAAAAGACTCTGAATACTCCTTGTGGCTCGAGTAGTAAACAAAAAGCTGATCTGTTTGTGAGAAACCTCAAAGAAACGTTTCAAATGATGATCTTAAAGCCAAACGAAAAATGTAACAATAAAAAGTCATTCAGATCATACAGGTGGATAGAAATTTTATTCCTGCCCACCGGTTTGGTTTCAGATAAAACCACTCGACTGTAGACCAAGTTCAGAACAGATATGTCCACGAAAAAGATATGTCCAAGCGTTTTTCTCCATGTAGCGCAAACATTTCATCGAGTTTGACATAAAGGATTCTAGTAAAAGCTAAAGTAGGACCCGCAACATATTATGAAACTCTAAGATCCTACATAATTTACAGGGACTTCCGTGTAAGATACGAAGAAAAATACTCGGGCCTGAAGAAAATTTCAGCAAGAGCACCACAAGGTAGCATATTGGGCCCCGGGGCATACCACCAAAGGAATATTCAATCATAGCAACTTTTGCTGATGATACTACAATTTTGGAAGAAGGGAACATTATATTAGAAACTACAAATAAATGGAGAATCAAACTCAATGAAACCAAAGCTGTGCATGTGAATTACAATTACCTTTAACACTACTTACAAGTTACTTATGGGAATTCGACCAAATATCTAGATATGACGCTAGATATAAAGTTAAAATGGAAGGAACATGTCAAAAAGAAAAGGAAGAGCTGAACATGAAGTATAGGAAAATGTACCGGCCCACTCTGAACTATCCATACATAATAAATTGGTTCTGTAGCGGCAAATTTTGAAACCAGTATAAATCTTCGGTATACAGCTTTGGAGCTGAACCAAGAAAACGAATGTCAAGATGATACAGACATTCCAATAGTATACAGACATTCCAGGATACCAATAGTTTTATATTAGAAATGAAGATCTCCACCGAGACTTAAAAATGGAATTTCCCATATTTAAGAATGGTAATTACACGAAAATAATTCGGAGCATTGTAGCTATTGATGGGCTAAATGTCAATAATTCCGTAAAACTTTTTTATGACAATATTAACAAAATTATTGATAATAATGTTCCTTTGCTAAATGTACTAACCCAAGTTTTCCACATTGCTATTCTTGCAAGTTAATTAATTTAAAAAAGTTTAAATCTTCAATCAGAAAAAAGAAAATTAAATTCTTCGATGATTTAGAATATGCGAATTTGTTTAAAATTCTTAGAAACTTAATTAAAAAATTAATCAAATCTTCTTACTCTTGCATTCTAACTAATCCTAAAAATTTTGGTCTTATATCAAATCAATAAGAAAATCTCGAGCCTTACCTCAAACCATGCGCAATGATTTTAATACAGCTTTTTAGTGAATATTTTTAAATCAGTCTACTGTGACATTAATCCCATTAATTTAGCAACTTCAAAAAGCTTAGGGGATTACGAAGTTAGGTCCGAAATTGAATGTATGTGTTTAAACAAAGGTTGTGGTCCTAATCTAATTCCACCATCGTTTTTCAGTGCTACATCTGAGTCTATAAGCCTGCCAATTTCATTAGCTTTTAATCAATAAAGCAAAGGTGGTTTGGCGTCTATTGGAGGGGGACCAAAGTTGAGTAGATTAATCTACCAGCTCCGTAACCTTCCAATAGGGTGCACCTCACGTGAGCTGTTCTGGTCATGTATTAAGCAACTGCGTGATGGGTACAATTGTGTAAGGGGTAAGCTATTCACAATTCGCTAGTGTACGTGCTGCCTCCTCGGGCCAACCACTGCTAACTGGGGCCATTTGGCACATTGAGGCCATTTGGCACATTGAGACCATTTGGCACATGCTAAAGTAAGGCGCTAAAGGAGAAATCCTTGACAGAAAACCCTAATCTAAGGTGGAACAACCGATGGATGATTGGCTGATAGGTTAATCAGTCCAAAGTACACGGGCTCTGGATACCAAGCACCCTCCAGTTTTACTTAGCCTTCCTGGAGTAAAGCAGGATGACCTACAGGCGACTTTCCATTCCCAGCAATTCGAAAAAGTAAATCAAACGGAGGACGGGCAGCCCTCTCGAAGTACTTGGGTACCAATGCTACCATCTTTCTATCATATCTTCATGCTGGAGTGCCTCGAGGCTCAATTTTGGGGCCCCTTCTATTTCCTTATTTTATTAATGATATTTCAACCAATATTGATGATGAGTCATTTATTCTATTTTTGACTGGATTATTTTACAATCTTTGGATTCTGCCAATCTGATGGATATAATATTAATAAATGTTTCGCTTTAAGAATCAAACCAAGAGTACAAATTCGATCGAATTTGTATAAGATTTTTAGTCATGGTTTATCATTTGTTTCAGAAATTAAAGATTTCGGTTTCATTTTGAGAATCGATTCCAATTTTACCTCACTTCCTACTTTTATTAGTCTTTATAATGGTTTAGTTTGCCCTAACTTAGAATATCTCACGATTGTGCAGAATTCTCCGTATAATATTCATCAACTTAATGTAGAGAGAGTTCAAAAGAATTTTGCTCGATTTTCATATTTCAAATTTAAATTTATGTATGAGCGCTATTATAGTGATCGTCTTGGAAAATTTCGAATGACTCCCTTGATAGTTAGGAAAATTTTCTTGACGAATTCTTATTTTTCAAACCTGTTATGCTCATATAATTTGTGATTTCTATTATTATTATTTGTTATAATTACCTGCACACTATTTTGTTTAAAGCCCAACATGTAATTGGAGGTCCCCTCTGTATGTTGGCACTTATGAATGAATAAATAAATAAAACCGTCGATGAGGTTATTGCGGATTATACTCTGAAGCTCAACCGAAAGCAGTAAGACAAGTGAATGGGATCTAACAACCACACCACTATATAGCAAATATCTATGTATATAAATAGCTTAATCTCTCTGGGACTAAAGTTAATAGATGATTTATATGTATTAAGTCAGTCGTAATATGGAATAAATAAAATAAAAAATAAAAACCTTTAAATAACCATACATAATTCATAACTTTCGCCCTCGGTATCGCTCATAATTGTCACAATGATAACACATCATAAGTATATCGAAAACCGCTCCAGCTCAGAGTTTATCTATCAAATTACCCAAACAAAATAAACGTAGTTTGAATGTTTATTTAAGAAATTTCAATTATTATCGGTTATCGCAGTGCTGCTAATTTGTAACTAGAAGTAATTCAAAACGAGTCAACTAACAAGTAACTGGATTACCCAATATTTTCCAATAAGTTATATGTACATAAAAAAACAATTAATTTACATCTGATGCTTTATTGGTACTTTACAAATATGAAAGTCTTAATGTTGTTATCGAAATCGTTAATTATCGAATCGTTTATTACAATAAAATATTTTTATAAACAAGTAAATGAAAACGATGGCCGAATGACATTGAAATGCGCTTTGTTAATTTTTATTTTAACATGATAAAGCAAAAGTGAATGTTTCTCACCTCTAACTTTCCTACTCATAATTTGAACTTTTTATGTATAGTGGTGCAACGAGGAATCTTTGAATAGGGCGTATAAGTTGCGAGGGTGTATTTTGTACAACTGAGCTAAACTACGCAAACTGTGTTTTCTATTTTGAGCGATGTAGAGTTTACTTCGGCTTGCTAAGTTAGCTAACATCGATGTTGTTGCAACGAACCTAATGCTCTTGGTTTGGTATGGAATTACGGAAAATATAATAATCAAAAAATGTTGCAGAATTTTTTTTATATATGTCACAGTCGAGTGATTATCGCAAATAATAATGTTCCGATTTAATTTTGTGCTTCGCCAGGCTTGATTGCAGACACAGTCCAATAGATTTTGATTATAGGTGAGTAATTTGCATTGCTCGAACCGCAAGTTCTGGTTAGGGTGATTTTGACATTTTTAGAAGATAATTCAATTAGTGTTTTGGTTTTGTCATTTTCTTCGATCGAAATTACGATCGTTTCGGACTTTACAGCTAGGTTCATGACTGGAAAAACGGAACCTAGTGCTGACCGGGTTACTAAATGTTAGCAACGGGCCGAATCACGGTGTAAAGCGATCCGAATGAATGATCTGTTTGGCGGGGGGCCCATTTAGCAAAGTCCAGTCATAATAGGAGCCCTTTGGATACCAGACGACAACATCAGATAAATCTTGTTTTCTTATGTAAGGAATGAGTGTATGGTGGCCAGCTCTTGACAAAGTCACTTACAAAAAATGAAATGATGGAGAAACGTTTCCATAAAGCACACTGTAGAGGATAAGCGGTTCGCTAAACGAGGACCTAGCGAATCTTCATTACACTAAACCCTCCTTATGCTTCCAGCTGCAATCGGAAAGGGCAATTGTGGGGAAACCTATCTAGGCGCTAAAACTAGCGCTTCGCAGAGGCGGAAGCCTTGACAAATGAAATATCGAGGAACATTCGTATGTAGTATAGCAAGACAATTATGGCCAAAAATGAACTTTGGGCACCCCAAGGAAGAGATTATAGGTTACTTTCTACTTTTTTATTTTTTTTTCACAATAAGGTAAGATGTTATAATTAACAAATATAATTTAACAAAATAATTTTTTATTTTTGTTAATTACATATAATTGCTTCGTTAACCTTGCAGACACAGATCAAAGAGTTTTTTTGCCCTTATCGCTTCTTCTGATAGTACCACAAATGTTAAAGAAAGCCACTTTTGTAAATATAACAATTTTTTTAACATAATTTTAATTCATTGTATACCTTAGACGATGGGGGCTGCCGCCCCCAAACCCCCGCACCCCGCTTATTCTTCCTGTTTCAAATTTTATTATTAAATTTGAAACTAAGTAAAAAAAAGTGGAAAAATTTCAGAATTCATTCCACTTTCATGTCAGCACTATAGGTTGACATGAAGCAATGCAATGTGCAGGTGGTAACGAAAACGGGTCTATAGCCGTACGTCCTCGATTTGGCTACTGCATAAGGTAGGACGTAAAAAGCGAACTGCGAAAGAGTTGGGAGTGCCTTGAGCCCCAGAAAAGATTGCACAGATAGAAAAAAAAACAAAACAAAAAAATTCAGAGTTTTCCTGGAAAAATTGTAAAATTTTCCCGGAAAAATTACTTGCACTGTCGAAGAATTGTTAAAATACAATCCTAATATCAACATTTTTATAAAAATAATACACAATTTTTTCAACTAAAAAGTAAAAATTTTCCCGAAAAATGAGGTAATTTTCCAGTAAAATTTGGCTTCCTCCTCCTAAAAACTATAGATGCACAATCCTATATTCAAAAATTTCCAAAATATATACTCCTTACCTGATTTTCCCGATGTATACGTAAAGTAAACTTTAGCCGAAATGGAAATACACTTCCTCCTCTTAGAAATGCTATAAGAATTTTTAAACATAATCCCTCCCCCCCCCCCCCTCCCCCCCTGCCTTTGTATAAAAACTATTTAATTATAGTTTCTATAAAAACTATTCAGCTATATATACTTTTACGAGATACTATCCGTACTCTTAGACATACTCGACGTACTCTTAGACATACTCGACGTACTCTTAGATATACTCGACGTACCCTTAGACGTACTCAACGTACTCTTACACGTACTCAACGTACTCTTACACGTACTCCAGGTCCTCTTAAGAGCCAACCAGCGAACATTTAAGAAATTTAACAGAATTTAACGAGTGTTTTCTTACGGAAAATTTGACAGGTTGGATAGCGAAACTATAACTTCTCTATTGTTTTGATGGTGACGGTAGCTCGTATTAATATTTTTAAAAATTTGTGTAGAATTTTGAACTAACGATGGAATTGGAGGAACTTCGAAAATTATTTCAATTATTAAAAAGCCTTAAATTCTTAAAGGACATAAACATAAATAATAAAAGACACAGATCTTTTGGCGTACGAAACAAAAACGAAAATAAATAAATTTGAAAATAAATCATTTGATGTTACAATTTATAAAGTCTTTAATAATTCGGTTTTCAATTTACCTACATGAACATAAATAAATAATTTTGAATTAAAGCTTAAAATGTACAATGAGCTCCCACAAGAAGAATTCCACAAAGGGCAATTTGGATTTTTGACATTTCCTTCAATTTTGCGCGATAATTTTCGCTCTGTTACGTTGACACTTCAATTTAACGAAACTGAACGAACATTTCTTAAAGGTTCGCTGGGCAGTAGCATGTAAACTCCATATATGTACCGCACTATTACGTTAAATTTCTTAAATGTTGGCTGGTTCTCTGTTTACACGTACTGTCTGTCCGAATAGACACTTCATCCCTTTTCTTAAATGTCAAAAAAGTGAGGTTAAGACATGCGTTAAAAAAATTCGTATGTCTGTGGAAAGTTTCCAAACGCGAAAAAAGTATTTTCTCCAATTGCGAAATTTCAAACTTCGCACGATAAAATATCAAATGAATTATAAAAATTATTATATTTCAAAAGACAAATGTATAGGATTTAAAGATTATAATGATATTTGATAATTTTTTCATATATTTAGTATCAAATCTATTCTAATTGCAGTAGAATTTGAAAAGAAAAAACAAATCGCATCGCACGAAAAATAGCTGTGGCAAAGCCTTAAAATAGCATAGGAAAAACTGCTATCAAAAATAATTCCTGGAAAAAAATTCCAAATTCCTAATTAAAACCAGAAGTTGCTAGTTTTGTCAAAATCGTTGTCTAATGATAAACCGACATAATTTAAATTTAAACAAATCAAATTATATTTCAATTACATAACTATTAAGTGGGTACTTACATTATATCAAAATTTAAACAAACAATATTATAATTTAGCTAAATATTTGCGCGACACGTGCGGGCTCAAACCAACTGTTCCGTTTTTTTTATTGAAACTGCTGTAATTTCAAAAACTGCTACAAATTTTATAAACAGTTCAGTGGCCAAATAATTCATTTGTGTTTAATGTCAAAATAAAGACAAAGTAGATTAATGGCTTCGTGTTATTAAACAAAAATATAAAATTATATATTTTTTAATTTAATCTATAAACATTCTATTTTTTTAAATATTGTTAAACAAAATACTTCATCGTAACGTAATTGTGTGTGTACATTTTGATTATATAATAATTAATAGAAGCGACCAAATATGAATTCAGAATCACAAGAAGATATGGCCAATTCGTTCCCTTTAGATACGTACATTGTTCCAGATGATTTTGATTTATTAGGTAAATTGGGAATAAAACAAATTTATAAAATATTTCTTTATTTATTAATAATATGGTTTAGATAATTCGGATGATTCAAATACAGATGATATGCATAAATCATGTGCACCGCTGCGGGAGCAAGATCGATTCCTTCCAATAGCTAATGTAGCCAAAATTATGAAAAAATCCATACCAGACAATGGGAAAATTGCAAAAGATGCAAGAGAATGTGTTCAGGAATGTGTATCCGAATTTATTTCATTTATTACGTCTGAGGCGAGTGAACGATGTCATATGGAAAAGCGAAAAACTATAAACGGTGAGGATATACTATTCGCAATGAATGCTCTCGGATTTGAAAATTATGTACAGCCGCTAAAGTTGTATTTGCAAAAATATCGGGAAAATTCTAAATCGGATAGAAATTTACAAGGCGGTGATTCGATTTATGAAGATGTAGGAGAAAATTTAGACAAAGATAATATAAATGTTACGACAAACGGAAATGATCCTGGTAATGGGACGATTATCTATGTATATCCTAACTGCAACTGATTCGGGGATGTAGATGTAACGGTCAGTTATCAACAGTTTATAATTTTAAATAGAATAGTTGTACTTATTTTAAAAGAAACTGTAAATATTTTTTTTATTAATTAAGTTAATGCATAAATTATATTTTTTCTGTATGCAGAATTAAAGAATACATACAAATTTTATTGAAACCATAACAACGCAGTTTTAAATTGAGATAAGTTTATTTAGAAAAAAAAGACCAAAATTTACAATAAAAAAATATGCTGGAGGCCACTCGAATAAAAACATGTTGCAAAACCACGTATAAAAAACGAGTAAAAAAAAATTATTAGAGCCGCGTACTTTGAATTTTACTTAATTACCGAATAATTTTATTTATTAAAATATTTTATCAATATATTAAAAAACATCCACAGTTCAACTTTGATTTTCAACAAAGCCAAAATGTACGACAGTCCAATTAGTAATCATCACCGCGCGACACCACCTCTTTGCAGGTTGGACGAAGCATAATTGTATGTTCGTATTGAGCCGTGTAACATCCCTTTATATCGCATAGCGGTGGATATGGTTCAACAACCCCCTTTTCACATAAATCCTTCAATGCTATTTGATACTTTGTGGCACCCGCACGATCCAACCAACGTTTACAAAATGCAAGAGTTCCAAAATTTTTATTTATCGTATTCAAAAGGATTTTCGACGATTGCAAACGTAATGGTACGTATGGAGTATCGAAATTCTTCATATAATGCGAACAATCCATATCATCATGCACGATACCACGGCCAGTTGAGCCGAACGTTTCAATGGCATAGAATTCATTCTCTTCCATACGCGTTGAATCGCCACCCTTTACAATTGGCACTGTTTTTCCAGCATGGATACGGTACGGTCCAATCGAATGTCCATTCAAATTTCGAATACTCTTCACTTGATACATTTTGCCATCTAGCTCAACTTCGTAAGATTCCATAACTTCTTGTATGGCTGATCCAATGTCACATAACCTTACATCAATACCGGCCTCTCGAATACCAGTGTTTGTTGCATCCTTTACCGCCTCCTTCAATTTATCATATTTCGGATTAAATGTTAGTGTAAAGGCACAATCTATAATTCGACCTTTAATGTGTGTACCAAAATCAATTTTGCATACATCATCGTAATCCAAAACAGTCGTATCGCCAGCATTGGGTGTATAATGCGCGGCACAATGATTTCGCGAGCATCCAGTCGGAAATGCAAGTCCAGCATCTAATCCATTTTCATTAATTAAGCGACGAGCTGTATGCTCCAATTCCTCACAAATTTCAATCATAGTCATTCCCGGTTTGATCCACCGTTGTATATGTTGACGAGTTTGGCGATGAGCCTCAGCCGCTTGGCGCAATTCATTATAAATATCCAAGTGTAAACGATCCAAAGCCTTTTTCTCTTCGCTGGTAAATCGATCCTTGGCTGTGGTATCATCTACCGGTGGATGTTTCATAATTTCACCTTCTGGGAAATTTCCATCCGGATATAATTGAGATATTGGAATTGACGGTGGATCAGTCTGCCCATTATTAATACCTCCTTTGTTGTTTACAACCTTTTCCTTCTTTTCTGGTTTAGCTTTATTCTTAGTTTTGTTATTCTTCTTCTTTTTGTCATCTTTAGAAGCATCACCTGATTTGTCGTCTGCTGCTTCATCATCTTTATTTTCATTTTCCTTATCAGCTGTTTCTACTTTTTCATCATCGACATTTTCTCCACCTTCTGCGGCTGGAATGGACAAAAAAAATACCAAATAATTATAAATTATTTCACGAAAATGTTTCCTATTAATAGACCGCATGGTTATTTTTAGCAATCCAATGTTGCGCCTTCTCCATAAATTATCATTACACAAAAAATTTTCTAACCTCTACAAACGACATACCTGCTTTTTTCGGCTTCCTCTTACGCCGTTTCTTTTTGGTTGTGGCCGCATTATCTCCAGCATCTTCTGCATCATCTTTTTCATCATCAATGTCATCAACATTTTCGGCAATTTCTTCTTTTGTTTCGACCGCTGCCATTTTTAATTTTTTCAATAAAATTCTTCAGATTTTACTTTTTTCCAAAGTTTTCTTCTTTGCACCATGAAAAATAATAAAAAGTGATTAAAATAGTACCTGATGACAAACGTTAGAGGGATAAGAATCGATTGTGGTTTGTCAATTTAAGTTCAGTGTACACTTTTAATTTCGAAATAAATTTAACGAATTCGAAAAATTTAAATTTGCTCAAAATTTTATTTACGTTATTTACTGATGAAATTGGTTTTGCAGGATGTATAACAATAAAGAATCAGTTATGGTATATGGTAAATCGTGATATCGTATTTATCTGCAAACAAAACAGAAAACTATACCGTATGTGAAATGGATTATCAACATCGCCAATTTATGTGGATTCCACTTGGAGAATCGAATTTTAAACTAAGCTACGATCCACGTAAACTCATATTAATAATTTATTCCTCAATAATTAATTATTTGTTGAATTACAATTAATTAAAATAAACCAAATCATTTATAAAGGTACAATTTTATCAGTTAATTGAAAATTTTGTCCCACAACGCTTGAAAATCTTGCGCACCGCCGTTATAATGTATCATTGTCCCACCAAGATTACAAAAATTTCAACAAACCTAAAAAAAAATTGTTAGGCGGATAAATTGATTTCAATCTATGTTGATACTCATATTTCAGAAAATTGTTATTTGATTTTATTAAAAAATTTGATTTTGCTGTAAAATCTGTAAAATTTTGCTGTATGATTTTAACATTTAAAGTTTAACCAAAATTTGATTTGAGTTTTACTCAAGAGTTTGAGTTGTTTGGGGTATTTCAAATCAAATTAAACTTCGCCTCAATGAATTAGTGTCGAAGCGGGTTGAATTTATAAAAATTCAGTCAAATTTAGAAGCAATTGATGAAAATGAGACAAAATTGATGAAGTTTGAAGATCTAAATTTGCTTTATGGAATAAATTCGTATTTACGTTCAATCGACAACCTTGGTCGTCCAACTGATTATTGTGATATCATCATAATTTATTTGATTATATCGAAATTGGACAGCAAAACAAAGGGTAAATGGAGGAAAGAAACGCCCATTAATGCACTTCTGACCTTAGCAGACACCTCCAAATTTATTAAAACTAAAAGTCATTCTTTAGAATCGCAATTTCTTGATATGTATGTCATTGAATTCAAAGAGTGATAAGGTTACAATCTACGAATCAAATGAATGCTCAATCTTTGAAATCAAGGTCATTGAACTCTATCAAGCCACAATCAACGCCATATTTTAAGACATTATTTTATATTGGCTATATTATATTGGCTTACTATTGCGAGATACAACCAATTCTTAGTAATGTCAGTTCATGATCGGATAAAACCTGTAAATAAAATTAATTTTGCGAAAATTGTCTTAGATTAATTGTCTTATATTATGATCAATAGCCGCCCAAATCAAGATGTTTCTCAATATTCTAAACTAAAACACCACTCATTGTTGCATGCTACACCATTATAGTCTCACACCCCACTAACTATGAATGTATCCATAAATATAGTTCAAAAAGATTTGTTTTCTCCTACAAACATATTTTAGAATCCGTAGATCAATCTTTAAAGCGCTACATGCCAGGAAGGCTCATAAGGGTTGCTTTTACAAAACCGCTGCATATGAGGAGGTAATTAGTTTATTCTGATGTCAAAACCTAAGAATTACATACATTTGATACCAAAATCAAGAAATGGAACAGTTCCTAATGAATGCTACACTCCTTATTAGTGATAAACTAAGAAAAAATTCAGAAAAAATGTTTGGAACCTGTGTATAATAAAAACAACAATACAGATAAAGTAAGTTAATGATGAGTAACATACTAAACTAACTAGATTGCTTTTACTGCTTACAAGACCACGAATAGATTATATTAAACATGCGACACTAGCTAGTAAATACAATTATTTCTTAAGCACAGCCCCTAATACTACCATATATCTCCTCATCTTTTATCTATATAATTCTAAAAAATTCAAGTCATTCTGTTTAATTAGGGGTAATTACTATTACCTAATTCTTATATGCAGCACATATTACCAAAAATTTACCTGTTTTGGAAACCCCAATAATTAATTTTAGTAAAATTTTACGGGCGTAAGAAATGTTAAACCTGCGACAATTCTCCCATATTGTTTGTGTTAAATATGGATTTTATCTAATATTATATTTCAGTCAGACAGTGATAGTTGAACGTTGAACAAAATTGTTAAAATTGTATATAAGTGATATCAAAATGGACAAGTTATTAAATCAAGAAATCATGAATACTGCATTTATTAACGATGCATATAGTAATTTAAAAAGAAAACGGGAGTTATTAAAAATCAATAAGAAACGAACGCCAAAAAAAATTGGAAATCTTGAAAAGTGCAAAGAAGTGAAAACACCAGCAGCTCGGAAATTGAATGGCATTTTCAAAACTATGACCAAGTAAGTGATCATTTATGGTGTACAATTCTGTATAATTAAATAAGTTATAACTATGTTAATTATATTTACTAGGCACTCATCGCCGGTAAAGGGTACCAAACCGCCTGAGCACAATTTTGAAGAATCTTTGATCGATTACTCGCTTTGGATTCAAAATTTAAAAGAGGATATTTCAAAATTTGAAAATTATGAACATTTGTGCGACACAAAATTAGATGAGACGATGGAAGTTGAAGGGCTTGATGAGTTGATGAAAAAGATTTGTGCGATCGCGAAATAAGAAAATATTTCTACCTGTATATAGTGTACAGATGTTGGACACGTAACCTCCTTGTTTTTTTTTTCTTTTAATTTTTGTGGGATGTCTTGGGCACAGCAATATAATGAATATTTTTACTTGAGGTTTCAAAAAATGTATATTTAAAGCCAATTTTTATATTTTTCTTAATTAGTTTGTCCTAACACTTATAACGTACAATATCAATTAGTGGAAAATAAAAAAAAAATGTTTAGTGAATATCGAAGTATTGATTCTCAACCTAGTGAAACCGGTTATGATGAACATGAAAATGCATTTATACAATTTTCAAATTGTACACGTAGCGGTCGTGATCGGCATAGAATAAAGAAAAAGCAGTATGTTGGAATATTCGATGATATTTTGCTGAGTATTAAACTTGAATCAATGTATTTAGAGGAGACAACACCACCAATGAAAAGATATTCGTCTCCAAGTCGTGATCACTGTTTTCATTGTGCTCATGATCATAATCAATCGTGCTGCTTATACTTTTACGACACGGAAAGTGATAAAATGATGTATTCAAAATGGAAAAGTGAATTGGAAACGAAGGAACCATATTATATTAGAAATAGTGTGCATAAAATTCCTGAGGCACTAGCTGGAAATACAACACCAAGCCATTTTCCCGGATTTACTTATAATAATCCGGAATTCATCGAAACCCGGATTGGGCTATATACAAAACAAAATATTAATGGCGAAAAAAAACGATGGTTTCAGCAGTTTTATTATCCATTAATTGCAATGGATATAATTCCAAGAATATCAGGGACTCCCATCATAAAACCAACAGTACTACCAACACCATCTGCTTCATTTTTAAGATCAACACCACCCGAAATTCAACCATTAACATCGCTACCGCCGCCGCCTATACACATACCACAACCGTGGGAACCGGAAACACCAAAAATGTGCTGTAATGCTCATGCACTTGTAATGCGGGATAAAACTACGAACGATCATCATAATCACTATTACAACAATAATCGCTATTATCACTATCATCACCATCTTCATTACAATAATTATAATAATCGCGATGATCAACAATATAAATTCATCCCAACCACATATTTTTATAATCAACAAACACAGGCATATCACTCAAGTAAACGGAAAAAGAATTACAAGCCTCAAACAAAAAAAAAAGTTCCTGCATCTCAACTTCCATACCACTATAATAACAATAAACAAAAAAATCATCGTTACTATAATAATAAAAAACGCTATAATTATGGCTACCAGAAACAGCTAAAATATGATGTAAACATGATATATGAAATACCATCCACGTATTTTTATTAGTATTAGAAAATAGTTTGTAAAATTTAAATAAAACAATTTATTTATAGAACACAATCTGGTCGCCTTTTTCATTTTCGTTTTTCTCTGTATGTTGTTTTGTGTAGTAGCAGATCCAAAAATTGAATTATCAAAAATCTAGGCAAAGTAGCCTTAGACAAATTAGACACGCGCCTTAATATATGATTTAAAAAAAAAAAACAAACAAAATCGTTTTCGTATGAAACGACACAAATCTTATTTTTATTACACAAGTGTTTTGTATAAATGCATATGTACATGTTTTGGTAAATAGTCGAATACCAGAAGAACGATATACTAACAATAAAATATTTATTGATAATAATTGATTAAAAAGGTTTGTGCATTAAAAATTGTTTTAGTTTAACGATAATTCGATATAGAGAATAGATGGACAGTTCAATTTGCGTTGATTCAAAAGGTTTGTGCTGAATTTGATTCGTAATACTAAATAATTTCCTCTATATTGTTTATAGATATATGTTTTAATATGCAAAAGATTCCATTTACAATTGCATGTCGCAATGCTGGCTTAAATGATGAACAGATTAAACCACTGCTCGATGATCCACGGAATTCGCATTTGATACGAAATGGTTTTGTGGATCAATCAATCGATTCTTCTGAATACTATTTAAAGGGATGTGATAATTTTTTTAATGAAATACATAAACGTGATTTGTTTATGCCTGAATCAGGTAAAATTGTGGAAATTGTATGTGATGTCGAAAATCCAAAGGCCACCGCACTAATATTACAGAATTCCTCAGCTATAAGACGATTTTCGGGCGCTAATATACGTGTAAAAGATCCATTTTTAGAGGAAGTGAATAAAAGTATTTATAGCGATGAATACAAAAGTTTTGATCCAAAATCAAAACTTTTTCATAAATCAGCCGAAGAGTACTGTTTGTATCGAAACTATGCCAATAGTGATAAGGTGGAAGATGCTATTTTTGATACAAAAGCTATATATATTTACCCAAATGAAACCACTAACAAGGTATTTTCCCAGTATCATATTGAGAAGCTGAATGAAATAATTCGACAGAATGAAATTGCCAATCGACTTATGTTCGAAAATAGTACGTTAAAATTGAACGAAAATAAGAAAATTTTACAACGTTCAACAAGTGAACCGTGTGGAGCATTGGAAACATCACAAATTATTACATCAAAGCTGACAACGTCAAATATCAATTTGAAAAGTGTAAATATGAAAATGCAGTATATAATGCAACCGCCGTTTCATCCACACGAGCCGCCTGGATTTGCGCCTATTTTGCAAGGGCCTCAATTACAGTTTTCAGTTCCGATCTACCAGCAGTCAGCCATTCCATATTATCATTCATTTCAATCGAACGGTGTTCTACGCCCATTTGATTCAATAACTTCACTTTCGCTAGATGCATCGATTACGACAGCGACCAGTAGCACGAAGACAAAAATTGAGAAAAATTCCAAGGAAAATAAGAAGTTGTATTCAAAAATTGTGCATCCATAACTTGTATTTGCTTTATTTAAATTTGTTAATAAAGATTGAATTAGTGTTAGTAAAGCAAATTTTAATTTAATCATCCAAATTTTCGGAGTCAAACGAATTTTCCTTGTATTGTTGAAATTTGTACTCATCGATTACCTCATCCAAACGATAAGCACTGCATAAAGCGGTTGGTATCTAAAAGTAATGTTAAATATTTATAATGTATGCGTTTCAATTTCCAATGCAACTTACCATTTCAGTGGCATCAAATCGATTGTAATCAGCAAGATATGTCTGCTTTTCAGAATCGTATGAGATGATATTCACAAACCGATGGCCCCACATAATTTCCTTTGATAAATACGATGCTAATGATTGTGTCACCTGACCGGTTGATCTGGAACTTCCCGATATTGAAACAATAACTTCAAATTTTTTGTCTAAAAAATCTTTAGCCGAAAAGTCATAAAGTGGACTTTTCTCATTGATTATGTGCGCAATTGTTTGTGGCCACAGCAACGATACCATTCCATCATTTTCCAATTTTAGCGAATATTGATAATGTGCAATATGCTCGCCCTCTTCGGTTGTTTTAGGGCCCAACCAAAATGCTTCAACTTTTGTCTCAATCGAATGATTCCGTTTTGGATCGTCAATTCGAAAAACCAAACACAATTGACTGTCGCGCATACAAACGACCGCTTTTCGACTAAACGTATAGTCACGTGTTCTTTTCGGTGGTCGAATCATTTTCGTATAAACTATACCTATCATAGCACCTTCAATAGCAGTTGAAACAATCATTTGTATCACAATTAAAGTTATTGTTTCAGGACATTCTTCGGACGGATATTTGCTTCCAAATCCAATTGTAGTTTGTGTTTCAATACTCAACAGGAGGAAACCAATAAATGTTTGGCATCGCATTATACACGGTATTGTCGAATTATCCAATTTCTCACCAGTCAATTCATCAATATCTAAATCGCCGTGTCGATATCCAACCCAATAGAATAACAATCCAAAGACAAGCCAGATTACGAAATAGCTTAGCGTAAATATGGTCAAAGTGTATCGCCATTGCTCGTCAATCTGCAATAAATTATAATTGATTCAAACATTTTCTTTTAGTTACCATTAAATTCTTACCAATGTTGTGACAAAATCCTTTAGATATTTTACAGAACGAGTAATGTTGTATACTCGAATATTAATGTCGCCAGATTTCTTAACAGCACGTCTTGTTGTTAGAACTTTTCGCCTGAATGACAAACGTCGCCTCTTGACAAACTCGACACTTGATTTGCGTTCATAGGTGATCGGTAAATTATTAACTGTGTATAGAGATAAATAAAATGGATTTAAAATTGAACAAAATAATTAATAGGTTTACGCGTTTAAGGGGTAGATCCTAGTTCAATTCTGAGTTGCGGTTAATCGTAATATTAAAAATAACTTTAAAATTATTAACATAATAAATAATCTTTATTTCACTTAAAAATTAAATCTAATTATACATAATTAAAAATCTAACTATACATTAACATATTCAATTTGTTCATTTTGTTTATTGTCCTTTTTCTCTGTAGGTAACCTTTCAGTTGGACAGTAATCCAGAATTTCATCTTCTGTATGATATGATTGATCATCGTATTCAGGCAGGTCATAATTAAGATCAAAGTCTGGATTTAAAAATTCATGAAGCTCTTCGGCCACTTCACTTAATCGCTTAGCACTACAGAGCGGCGTATCAATTGCGATTGTCTCATCCAATAGGGAATAATCAGCCTCATATTTGTTTATTGAATAGTTATATGAAAGTAAATTTTTAAATCGATGGCCCCAGAATACCTCTCGCGGTAAATATGAGGTACGTGCTTGTGTAACCTGCCCAGTTGATCTTGAACCTCCGGTTATTGTTAAAATTATTTGGAAGCGTCGTTCCATCAAATCCTTAGCGGAATAATCAAATAATGGTGATTTATCATCAATAATATGAGCTACGGTTTGGGGCCAAAATATAACCGATTTTCCATCATTTTCTAGCGTTAATAAATACTGATACTCTTTCAATTTTTCTCCTTCAGCCGATCGTTTGTCTTCCACCCAAATGGCTCGTATTTTAGTTCCAATTATATGCGATTGCCTTAAATCATCAATGCGAAACACAAGACATAATTTATTGTTGCGCAAACAAATAACTGCTCGTCTACTAAATTTCTGCTCGATGCTACGCGTTGGAGGTCTCACCATTTTAGCGTATGCGATACCGACCAATGCACCGTCTAATAGAATACCAGTTATTATTTGTACGACCATTAAAAATATTGCCTCTGGACATTCTTCAGTTGGTAGCTTATTTCCAAATCCAATCGATACTTGCGTCTCGATACTAAGTAGTAAATATCCAGCAAAACCTTTGCAACCTATAACACAAGGTTGAGAACCATCACCCATTCGTGCACCAGTTTCAGGATCAAAATTTAAATCTCCATGTGCGTATGCAATTAGAAACCATAATATGGCAAATAGTAGCCAACAACTCAAAAATGTAAGCGAAAATATTGTTAAAAAGTATCGCCATTGTTCTTCGATCTGTGTATATGCGGAGAATTAACATAATAAATCACACTCAATAATATACATAAAGTACGGATATTGTAAACATACCAATGTTGTGACTATATCCCTAAAAAATCTCATAGAACGTTCTGGAATATTTAATGTACCAATATTCCAGTCGCCCGTTTTTCCAACAACACGTCGTGGACGAATTGCTCGGTTGCCATTAAAATGGGGATTATGACGATTTCTCACGTGCTGCCCGCTTGGTCGGCGTTCCATTTGAACAGGAAAGAAGTCTTAAATAAATTTAAGTTTTTTTAAATATTTTATAGGTACACTATTTAAATGACCATCACCCGATTTAAAAGCACACAAATTTAACAAACACAACACAAATGGTTTACAATACACTTTTGAACGATATACGAACGTTTAAGACAACTTTGAAACCGTATATATGTACATAGATAGAATTATAGACCTATTTACAAAACAAAACGAATTTCTTTTAACATTTGTACCTTCATTGTAATCGCGTTCTGAATCATTCATATTCCATTTAGTGTAGTCCATTATTATATCTTCTTCAGAGTGAGCCTTCTGCGTTATGATGGGATCTGATTTGTTTGTAATGTTTCTGTAAAAAAAAATAAAAATAAATTATTACGGTTATTTATAAGTCAGATTGGCCGAACGATTTGAATCACACATTTGACACATATTTTCATTTCAAGCTTTAGAAATATCTGAAGAAGACTCAACAAGAGAGGAATTATGTATCTCTTTGATACAGAAGCAATTTACGAACTTCAACTAAATTGGAATTTAATTTCGGTGGCTATATGAGATTTATATGGAATTTATAATAATACCATGTCCAGACGTATTATCACTAAAGTGTAGTTGGAACGTGAAATACGGTGGTTTTGATGTTGAAATTGATTTTTTGACCTCAAATTAAAGACAGAAATTTTTGGAACGAGAAAGTAAACCTAGTTAGTAAAACTATCTGATCTCAAGTGTTTATTTTGGTTACCCACAAAATATTGAATTAAATTACATAGTTAATTAATTGTCGTTTGAAATTTTGATAAATTAAGAGATTTGAATTACCAAAGGCTTCAACAATTTTCAAATGTCACATGATGCGAGTACATTGCTCAAAACCCAAAAATCATTTTGCGTAAATACATTTTAAAGATTTTAAGATTTTAGGCCAATATTGGTTCAGTTTGAACGCTGAATTTTTAACCGCATATTTTTCGTAGACGGCTTGTGATGCCGACCTAAAAGTTTGCTGTAAATTTAGAAGTGAAAAAGGCCTGGCCAAGATGCAAGCAGTTTTTACATCGCTTAGGGCATTTATATTCTTATTTAACATTTGTTGTTGCAATTAACTAGATTTAAAGGCATACACGTCAGACGATAAATAGGAGTATAAGTACCCAATCCATACCGAAACAACGCAGTTTTCAATTTTTAAGGCAAAATCTCAACTAACACTGCCTGTTCAACTAAACAATTGCGTTGACACACGCGAATTTAAAATATCTATTGCAATTTCTTCAATCATGTATGAATGTTTCCAAAGGTTTGCATCTATCATTCATTGAGTTCTTGTATTTGACGAACTGTTGCTTGAAAATGAAATTGTTTTTTGGAAAAAGTATAGTTGTACCATAAACACCTTTTTATTATGACAAACATTTACTCTCAAAATGTCAATAAAATCTGCAGGGCTATTTGGGAATTCGATTCGAGCGTGATCGAGTCTTCGATGTATAAGATTCATATTTGATTAAATAAGAAACGAATGAATCTGATTCAATTCAAATGAGAATTCACGTTCGAATTGAATTCTCAAATAGCCCCCCTGACAAGTGGTAATGCCACTTGCACTTTCCGAAATTTTAAAACTCTTTCCTCATAAAGCCAGAGGCGGTTGGTGTATGAATGCAATGCATGCATGGCATCCGGAAATAAATTTAGGTTTTGAACACAACGTAAGCGCACAACAAAGCGCAAAGTAAAGCTATTTTTGTTTAATTTCACCAACAACTTCTTGAGAAAGCTGAATAAATTCTTAATTAGCTAAAAAGCATTACTGTCCAGGAGTCCATAACGCGTTCGTGATATCCATCTGTTTGTGTTCATAATATTTCAACAGTACCTGCAAAAAAACAAGAATACTGTAAGATACGAAAATTGTTGAGGTGTTTTACTTGGCTCGCTCTGACATTTTCGCTCATTAATTTTTATTTTTATTTATACATATTTATAAACTCTCTTTTTTTAAAGTTTTTTTGAGGTGAAACTTTTTTAGGCAAGGGGCTATTTGAGAATTCGATTCCTATTTGAATTGAATCAGATTCATTCGTTTCTTATTTAAATCAAATATGAATCTTATACATCGAAGACTCGGTCACGTTCGAATCGAATTCCTAATTAGCCCCCCAGGGCCCCCTATTCTTGAAATTCGATCAAAAAAGTCGCCCGTGACTTTCTAGTCAAATACGTCATTTCAGTCGAAAATTTAAATTCTTTCATGCCAAAGTCACTGACGACTTTTTCGGTGAGTTTCAAGAATATGGGCCCAGGGCCCGTATTCTTGAAATTCGATCAAAAAAAGTCGCCCATTATTTTCTAGTGAAATACATCATTTCAGTCGAAAATTTAAATTGTTTCATACCAAAGTCACCGGCGAATTTTTTTGGTGAATTTCAAGAATACGGGCCCTGGGTAACCATACCTGTGCTGGGATGTTCTAACATCACTATTTTCGATATTCGATACGCTTTATCTCTCTTTTTTCATGAACAAAGTTGCCCATTATTTCGCTTCCTCAATACGCTCATCTATTGCGATCTCAGCCTATTAGAATAAATTTCTTTACTATCCTTTTTCAACATAATCGACAAAGTATCACAAAAAATTTTTGTAGTGATAAAGTGATGAAGAAATAGTAGGCTGAATCGAAAATACTTAGACAATAATAGGAAAAACGTCATTAAATAAGTGAAAGATAATGCGAGTTTGTTCTTGAAAAAAGAGACATAAAGCGTATCGAATATCGAAAATAGTGATGTTAGAACATCCCAGCACTGGGCCCGTATTCTTGAAATTCGATCAAAAAAAGTCGTCCATTATTTTCTAGTGATATTCATAATTTCAGTCGAAAATTTAAATTGTTTCATACCAAAGTCACCGGCGACTTTTTTCGGTGAATTTCAAGAATACGGGCCCAGGTCGGTATGGTTATGATTCGAAAAAAACAAAAGAATATTGAAACGAAATTCTGTGACGGTCGTGTTTCGTGTAACATAAATTTGATATTTGGAAAAAAAATCGTGCGAAAAATATAAATCAGCACACATTTTACACAGCAATACAACAACAAATTGTCCTATTAACAGTAGAATCAATGCCTCCTATATTCATATTGTAGTGTATTGGTTGAAATATATACATTTTTACATACATAAATACAAAACAAGTATGGTAGGTATGGTTGTAAATAATTTGTTATTAGGCAGGCCACACGCGTACAGTTTTAACTGACAGTTTTAACTGTACAGTTAAAACTGTCAGTTTAAACTGTACGTGTGTGGGTATTTCAGTTCAGTTAAACTTAACTGTACAGTTTAACTAAGAACTTTAAAATTTTTATATTTTTAACTTAAACGATTAACTGAACTGAACGTGTGTGGGGGTTTAACTGCACAGTTCTCAGTTTTGTGTCGAAATTTTGAGATGAGAGGACGTTTCATATAATAATTAAAACATTGAATTATACAAAACTAGTTCGACTATTTATAAAATTTCCATTTTATTTTGAAGTAAATAAAAATGAACATCATGTCACGTAAACATAACCAAGTTATTGAGGATTTTATTGGAATACATATATAGATCCGCACCTTGTGGCAAGTCAAATGTAGTGATTTTCATGACCGTGCCAAAAAAGATGCTGCCTACAACAAGTTAGTGATTAAGTTAAAAGAAACAGAACCTGGTGCTGAAAAAAAATGTGTTACAGCAAAAATGAATAGCTTAAGATCCGCTTTTCGCAAAGAACATAGAAAAGTTGAATCGGATTATGCCATCATTCATGAAATAGTTCATAAAATTATTTCTAATTTGTTTTGCATCAATAGAAATTTTTCCTCGACGACATTGAAGTGGAATCATGTTTGATTGATAACTATCGCAACCAATAGAAATAATAGACCCGTCATTACGATTTTTTTGATACAAACAGTTTGCAGGGGCGTATTTACGAGATTGATGTTCAATCAGAAAATTATATAAAACACAAGTAGCCATTATGATCTTCTCCACATTGAATGATTCTAAATTAATTGGTTTTTGAAAAATACGAAACCGTCAGGCAAGTATCCCGAAAACGTTTTCGACAATGTGCCTTGCTCGCGATAATCGATAGTTATAAACCTCTTTTTCGGCTGAATCTAATTGTCCTTGCCTAAATGGCTTTAAAATATCCGTTCTGAGAAGAAACGCATCGTCCGCAACGAAAACGGTGTTCCGTAGAACATTTTTGAAATTCTCGGAAACATCGTCAGGCTGAGGAATATGTAAATTCTCATTCACCAGATTTTCAAAGAAATATGTGTTCTGAAAAACACCGCCATCAGAAATCCGTCCATTTGTTCGATAAATTTTTCATGAAACAACTGGACCTCTTCCTTCTATTCTCATGACACAACAGCATCCTCTTATTTTTCACAATTTAATGATGATGAATAGAAGATTGTGAAAACAAAAATTGATTTGATACTAACAATAAGTTGATTTTTTAAATTCATTTCGATTCATTTATAAAAATAAAAAATGTTTCCTAATAAAAAAAATAAATATGTTTTAATTTATAAAATATGTAAACATATAAGGCGACACATGTTTCTGGAATAATTTTTCCAAGTGCTTGAGGAGATATTCTTTTCGAAAATTTGAGACACTCATATGCCCGTCCTGTTGCTAGAAATCTCAAGTTAGCAGTTAATCTTCCATGTGGAGATATTGCTCTTCTCATGACATGTTTCTTCTTAATCAAAGGGGATACTAATGAAAGCAGTTTTTCGTACATTGTTTCAGTCATACGCAAATAATTGAGAAAATCTAGTGGTTCTTCTTCATTTAATTCTTTCAATAAATTTATATGGGAAGATAAATTTCGTTTTTGAAGCCAATTTATTTAATTTTTTTAATATTAAAAAAACCACACCGAGAGCAGCCAAATCGTTCTGCTCATTCAAATCCATGATAATAACTGAAGGATTAGACTGAACGTGTGTGTGCATCTCAGTTCACAGTTAAAACTGACAATTATAACTGCACAGTTAAAGCTGTCAGTTAAAACTGTACGTGTGTGGCCTGCCTTAGAGAGATAATGAATAAAACGCGTTTTCTATCAATAACGTGATAGTGCAGTAACCTATATGCTTAAAGCATATATTGTGAACGTTTCAGTTATTAGTTTTGTTAATCCGTACAAGTTTGTTATTTTTTACTATTGTATCGCTGAAAAAATAGTGTGTATAACTTGTGTGAAAACGTGTAATTGCAATACTCAAGTGATTGCAACGCTCGCTATCGCTCTGGCTTCAAATTTCACTTTCGTATTGCAATGACTCGTTTTCTTCACTTGTTATACAATATACTATTTCATGATTATTAAAATTGAGGCTAATATATTTTTGTTACAATATGTTAAACTACGATAGTGCTCAACAGTACTTGGATTACGTTTGCGCTAACTGATACGATGACAAAGAAGTCCAAAAATAGTGACATAACTCAGTTTTTGTAAAAATGTTACTTAAATCACTTCTGTTCTTAACTAGCCAAATAGTGATCCTAAGCTTAGCTTATGATAGCTAAAATTATACTCTGCAATAGTTTCAAATGATACGAGAAAACTGCACCTGCAAATTATTCAGGAAGGCTGTTGCTGGAAACGATTCGAATACATAAGTATAATATTCTTATTTTAATTGAATCAGATTCACTCGTTTCTTATTTAAATCATATACGAATCTTATTCGTTCGAATTTGTATTGTATTCAGGAGTAGCCCCCCCCCTGAGTTAAAGTGAATTTTTCTTGAAGAAAATGTTCATCCAAAGCAAAACTCACATTAAAATCTAAACTTAGTGCCATATAGATACACACAAACGTTATCGCGATAATCTACGGGCACGGTTTCAAATTAAGCTTTCGTGATCGCGATCTACAAATTATGATGATACACATAAACCCGATTATAAATAACATTTTCAAGTTTACCAGTCTTTCAACTTCATTCGGTTTATAAAAACGTGTCCACTTTATATGATTTCAAGACTAAATCTACGGCTAGATTTTGATTATCGAGTTATGAGTCGGGATAATCCTATTTCGCAGGGATCGTGTAGTGACAGATCTTAATTTGTTAGGTTAATATAGAATCGACTAATTTATTGGAAGCGACAGATCAAAGAAATTATATCGCTCGTATCGCTTCTACTGGTAGTTTACGGCAAATATTTCAAGTTGAAAAGAGCCTATAAATATAAATAAAAATGAATAAAACTAAATTTAACGCGATATTTCGAAAAGCAATATGACGAAACGAGATAAAGTACAGAACGAGATATTTCAAAGCGCAATATTTCAAAACGCTATGTGGTACAAAACGCGATATGGTACAAAATGTGATATTTCAAAACGCGGTATTTCAAAACTCGATATGGTACAAAACGCGATATTTTAAAATTATTAATCTTCCTTCATTTCACATATAAAATTTTCCTTCACCTTTATGATGAAATTGAACATGTACGATGTAACTAGGATATGCGTTTTGAAAGATCACCTTTTCAATTATTGCGTTTTGTACTATATCGTGTTTTCGACCATATCGCGTTTTGAAATATCGCGTTTTGAAATATCGCGTTTTGTACCATATCGCATTTTGTACCGTATTGCGTTTTGAAATATCGCGTTTTGTCAAATCGCGTTTTAAAATATCGCGTTTCAAATGGGACCAATACATAATATATTTTTATTCTTTTTTGTGAGTTAATTTTTAAAATAGCACCAGAAAAGTGATACCGAATGATCTTCGTAAAATTTATTTGAGGATCATACATTAGTATCAAAATTTCCTAAGTAGGTACTAACCTTTAATATGTCCTGTTTGAAATTCAATGTTAAAATTCACAGTGTTTTGATTATTATAGTGATAACTCGGTGATACGCTTAATTCAGCTCTAAGGTAAAAACTGGAGTAAATCGAAAATTTTAAGCTTAAGCTCAAATAATCTTAAAATCCCATAAAATATCGAAAATATATCACCAATTCTGTAACATCGCTTAATTACAGCGCTTTCGAAATTTAGAGTAGACTAGAATTCTAGAATAATCTTGATATTCTCAAAAAATTTCGAATATTCCCGAAAATTTCGAATACACTTATAAACCCAGAATAATTTTGAAAAATTTTGCAACGCTACGCTTAATTCGATTCAAGCTAAACCCGAATAATATCGAAAAACTTTAATAATCTCGAAAAATGTCGCATAATTTCTGTATAAATATGCAACCCTCTGCGGGGCAAATAATCGATAATCTAGCAATCGGAAGTCGAAAAATATGAATACTAAATAAATTTTATGTCATGTTCTATAGAATCAAAAAAACTGAACCTCGATCAAAAAATGCTGAACTCTTCGTAGTAGAAATTGAGCTGAGTTCAATTTTTCTCTAGATCAGTTTGATTTTATATAATAAAATACAATATTTTGGTTTTGTCACTTTCTTAATGTGATATTTATTTTATTTGAAATTGAAATTACGATCGTTTCGGATGTTACTTCTTTATCAAATTTCTAACACACACTAACTAAAATTATGCTAAAAACTGCTCAAAACAAACAACAAATTAGGGAATCAACTCAAACAGCGTAACATAAATACGCCAATAGAGACCGGAATCTATAACTACATGTAATGATTGCCCCAAATTCTACATAGGACAAACTGGCAGAAGTTTTGAAGTTAGGTTTACGGAACATATAAAAGAAATCGGAAAACCAAAAATCGATTTGAAATATACACAACAGTTGACTACAGAAAAACATAATTACACTGACATCAACACAAACTCACAGGTATTACACAGAATAGGAAAAGGATTACTAATGAAAAGATTATAAGAACTATGGAAATATACAAGGAACGATATAACCCATTTTTACTAAACGAAAAAATTGGCCGCAACAAAATTTACAATCTCATTGTAAATCCCCATCCACATACAAACCAGGTGGTCAACAAATCCTTTTATGTTTTTTATCATAAACACGCACTAGATGGTATATACAAAAAAGAAGGGCGTTACCACCATGATTCATAAGGCACGCAGGCACAAAAAATAGGGTATAAAAGCAGTGTTAAGCATAATTTTAGTTAGGATTCGTTAGAAATTTGATAAAGGAGTAATTTCAATTTCAAATAAAATAAAATATCACATTAAGAAAGTGGCAAAACCAAAATATTGTGTTTTATTATATAAAATCTTTTTGTTAGTGATATTAGTCCACGAGTAAACAACAAATATGTCTAGATCAGTTTTTTGCAACAATAGACCAGGATATTAATTTGAATTTTGAATTATTTCCAGATTTTGATTCTTTTCTAAAAGAATACAAGAACAATTTTTCGAGTTCGTAAATAAAATGGGCAAGTTAAAATGAATGGTTTAAAAAATCGCGATTTAAAACTAAAACAGAATAATTTATTTTTCGAAAGTACCCAAATCGATTTGTGAATACGTTGACTATAATTAAAATCATAGAACTTATAAAATTGATTAAAATTAAATTTGGCTCCATTTCCTAAATGATGAGATGGTTTTATTTGTACAAACAGTGAAATGTTATCTCCAACGCTAAAACCGTTACCTTTTGATGTCGGAAAGTTTTTCTTCCGAAAGAGTTTAGCAATTATTCGTATAGTGCTAAAAATTAAGCAGATTACATGTAATTACTCGGTTATTCACTATTTTCAAGCAACCGAGAAGAAGTTGTTTATCCCTTCTTTCTACAATAATTCCTAATAGTTATCAAGCGACTGGAGAGAGTTCCTTTTTGCCCTTATTGGAGGGATAATATAATGAGACTAAAGGTTGCTTCACGGTATCCTCAGCAATCGTCCGATTGCAGTGGGTGCTTTGTCTGCAAAATGTACAAACTGTATATCACAATTCACAAGTAACAACCAAAATTTAGCATATTTTAAAAAAATGTTCAATAAAATGACTGGTGTTCAATAGTTGAAAAGTGTACATGACAATGATAATTTATCAAAACAATTTTAATGAAAAAATACTTCACAGTCAAAAGGATATGTGAAAATTGTACGAATTCCGCATATGTATTCTCCTAAAATATTCCTATTTTGACAAAAAAGATCGATTTTCACTAAACCACTAAATTCAAATCAAATTTATTTACTTTTAAAAACTTATCAGATTACATTTTACTGGTATGTTTATTTTAACAAAATTAAAACTTGCTTAGTTTAAAATGCCGCACTATTATTTTTTACAAACAATTTCACAATCTTTTTTAGTGTTAAAATTATTCATGTTGCCTAGACATCCACCAAAGTAGAACAATTCGCAACGATTTTTCTTTGGATAATATGTGTAAGCAGGTATCATTGCTCGGCACCATCCAATAACACCAGGTTCATCTTTACAGCGATTTTTTGACGATTTTTCTAAACGTAAAATGAAAAAATCAATTAGACATTTAAATAGAACTACATAAATGTAGTTAGAAAAACATTGTAATACCTCCATTAGCGTTTGATATAAATATAATTACATTTAATGCAATTACAAATAAACTTATTAAAAGTTTCATCTTTTTGGCGTAAAGCTGTTCCGGTTAGCGCAACAATTGGATAATGACTTAAAACAAGATTCCCGTTTGGCACATTTATATATGTTTCTAATGTATGGTAACGATTAATTTGTTCTCAATTAAAAGATGGTATATTAGGTTTATGAAATTCACACTTGTAAAAATAATGAATTTTCATATAATTATTTAACATTTGACTAACATCTGTTGCTGCACCTTGACTCATACTTTGAAAACACTTGTACACTTGTACCATAATACGAGTATGATGCATTACTGCATTTTGTTAACCTTAAGCGATTTACAATTCAAGTGTACAATGAATTTTATCCGTTGATTTCCATCATTGGTATATAGCAGAATAATATCCAAAAGGTGTCAAATTGAGAATTATTATCACTTCCTCGTATTTTACTGAAATAAATATCTTATCACAAACAAATTTGACAACCTTCACACACCTTCAAAAGTAAATAAAGTTTTATATACCCTGTGTATATATAGACATATTTAAAAATGCTGATACTTAAGTTAATTTGAACATGTATGAATCACATTTAACTTAATACAAATTAAATCTTTAATTATAGATGCTGCATAGATATAAATAATAATAAACCATTATCATTTATCACCATGTATGTAGGATTTATTTCTGTTGTTAAATTACGAACTAAAAACAAAATTACGTCATTTATATTGATAGTGTGGACTGTGGAACAAAACTACATTTTTTACAGAATTTTATATTTTTATCTCGTACGCACAAAATTCTCCGTTTTAAATATTTATATACAATTTCATTAGAGCACAAGTGCACTTTAAACAATAAACATGGTGAACAATAATGAGTTCGATGTGCTAAATTCCAAAAAACCTAATGAAGCTGAACGAAATCCATTCGGAATACAGAAACCGGCAGCTCCAGTATATAATTCGTGTTCAATTCAACTTGATAAGAAGGAACGAACTAATGGATTGGCCAAAAATAATGTATGGAATAGTAAATGTACTTTAATGTGATTAATTTGTTAATAAATTATTGTTTTTTGAAAAAAATTATTAAATACTAACTTTGTTTTTGATTTCCTATAATACTGTAAATCACTTCGGCCCATCGTTGGGCTGTCGTTCGGCGTTGTATCAAAATTTTCCATTGCCCTCTTATAACTGGAACGAAATCCATGAAATCGATCATATTGGTCGAATCGATCATTGTATCGCCTTATAAAACTATCATGTTTTAAATGTTTATCACTTTTATCCGTTCCATCCCCGTTTCTACAATTCCTACCATTATCATCATCATCATCATCATCGTCGGCATCATCACCATCATCATCAATTTCACTTAGTATAACATGATCAGGTAGTGATTGTGATAATTGACGTTCAGTATTCATTTTCATTTATAACAATATATTTTTGACTGTTTAAATTTAATTTTAAATCACTTGCGCTGTTATCAAATGTTGATAAAATTTTATCTTTCCAATTTTTTTTTTTTTTTTTTTTTTTATCAAAATATACTAATTTGCAAATATTTTATTCTGCTAAAGCTTAAATATTTTTTGTGAATATAAATTCGACAAACTGAACTTTTTTCGTTTAAGTTTAAAAAGATATAAAATCGCGCCACTTAATAGTTATCGCACATTATCCATAGCATCTTTCACAGACAATAGTTTCGCACAAAATAAATAAAAATTATTCAACGTACTTGTGCGATTATTCAGAGATTAAAACAAAAATACTGATTCTGTGTACTCATTACTTAATGAATGCCAATTTAGAACTGGACATGACGAAAAAATTAGTTATATTTAAAAATAAAAATGAAATTTTTTCATTTTTTTTTTTTTGATAACAATTTGATATGGTGTCAATGTTTTATACATGTAGGTATAAATAAAGCCTCATGTACACACTAAAATAAGTATATTTTTTGTACATACATATACCATTATATGTTATACATAAATATTTTAATTGATTAATTGCGCGAGCTCGCGCGCTAAGTCATAAACGCGGATGGGCTTGTATACCATATTAATTAGTTTATATATGTTCTTGATAACTTATGAATACATTCGAAAATTCGTCAACATGCTTTCATTGCACTTTCCGGGATTAGATAACCATCTGTAATTGATTAGATTGCCTTGAATCGTATAGCGATACTTATACGTTTAATCGGTGTTCTGTAAGTTCAAGCACACTAATTTTTGGGGATTTTTAAAATAACACAAACAACGATAAAACAATTAATTAAGATTAAATTTTGTATCAAATTAAGAGTCAAAATCGGAACAGTTCGTACCTAAATGCGAAAATAAAGGTTCAAAGAACGAAGTGTTGAAGGTAATTAAGAAACGCAGCACAACAGATGGCCTTCATTTTTTACGATGAAATACAAAAAACATGAACAATTATGAATAATAAATATTATTATTTCGATTTACAGTACATATATACGCTCAAATACTAAGTAAATATAAAAAAAAATCAAGAAGTTTTGATATTCTAATTAAATAGCCATAATATGTTGAGGTCACAAATTCTTATGGATCAGGAGAAAAATCTAGATGCAGAAATACAGACATGTGCAAGCAATATAATTCGGATAGAAAGTGCTTGTGTTTAAAGATTGAAATTTATAGAGTAATTTAAATTTTAAACAATTCTTCTAAACACATGTTTACTAATAGTATATTATTCAACAAGCATATAATGATAGCTGTTATTCACGAAGATGAAGTTTACCGGCTTTAATAATCCTAAAATAATTTCCGTCGACATTTTGACGTCTCAATTTAATAATAATGAAAATAGCAAGAGACTACTAGATAAAATTTCAAAAATTAAATTTTTATTTGGTCGTAGTGAATAATGGAAGAAGGGTCTACTAGATAAACGAGCAGTGAATAATGGATATCATTATAATTGAAGAAACAAACGTATAATGAGTATATTATACGTTAGTCGTGGACAAAATTCGTTTATGTATATATAAATAACTAACTATACATTTTTGAATTGAATCATTTACTATTCCACAGATGGCAGAATATGTTATGATTTATGAATTTCGGTTTTGGTTGCAAAAGTCACATTTTATTTGAGCTAATTTGGATGTCGGTTATTAGACGGCTGATCGACTGTAGATTTTTCAAAGAATATTTTATATATAGTGGCCCCTCACCGAACGGACTCTAAAGGAACTAATTAGAATATTGTATTAAATGAGCTTAGGATTCTTAGGGAAAAAAGATATTTTTTGGAAAATCGAAGCCAACATTTTGTTGAATATTTATTCGATTTGATTAAATAAAGGTTAATGAGACGACACAAATTTTATGAGTTTTTCGAAATATTTTTTAGTTTTTGTTCGAGAAATACGCAATTCCAAATTAAAAACAAACCAAACGTGAAATTAAAATACCTCAATAGTTTATTGTACATTCGATGATGATCCGGAGTTTGTCGGCACTAGACTCCGTATCTTTGAGAGCTCACAAACAGTGAGTTTCGTTTCCTTGGAACGAAATGTAAAAATGTAAAATACTCAACACGTCTAAAACTATGTGTTTCATACGAGGAGAGATATTTAAATTTTTGGATTTCGTTCCCGGGAAAAGACACAAAAAAAAAATACAAGACAAACGGGATTGTAGGCGGTGGTACGAATGTAATGTGATCCCATAATAACTTCGTTAAATCTGTAAACAACTTCGACTCAAATAGAGTCCGAAAGTTTCTCTTGCTAATATAATTTTTGTCTCTCGTCTACTTCAAATGTCCCGCAGCGTTACAAGGTATTGTTGCATCCCTAACCACCAGCCACAACCAATTCCTCCCACTGAAGCTAGCAGGAGATAAGCCGCTGCGGTCAGACAGATCTCAAGACAATTTCTATGTAAGTTGGGCTGAGGTTAACTCTAGCCCATCGCTTACAGCCGATTATTCCATTCGTTTCCAGATATGGAATTATTTGACAGATTGTTGGCATAAGCAGAAGTGGAAGGACCATTTGTCGACTACTTTTACTTTTTTTTAAATTAACAGTAAGGCCGGTTCGGGTTGATTTTATTAAATTACCTACCTCTGATAAAACATAAATGTTTGATATGTTGGTCAATCCGTTCATCATTCACCGTTAATTCATTCAATCTAAGAGCATCTAGACAAAACCATCCTTTTCCGGTACTTTTGTTAACTAAAGAAATAGGCGAATTCAAAACACTCATTCCTCTATCACATCTAACGATATCATACGATCAAGTTCTTTGTATAGTTCGGCCTGTTTAACAGGTGAAAACGGATAATAACGCTGTTTAATTGGCGTTGCATTTCCCACATCTATTAAGTGTAATATTAACAACGTTTTGTCCAGACCTATTTTATAAAATGATGGGATTGCTTCAATAGTTGCAGGTACTAATTCTTGTTGAGTGTGGTCAACAGTGTGGTCAAAAGGCAAAACAGCCTAAATCAAATTTGATAATTTTTCTAGAGAGGTAGAAAAAGTTGAATTTTAAATTCATTTTCCACTTATGCCGACAAAAAAGCTACTACGGCTTGCGCCCACCGCCCTTGGCCACAAGGCATTACCACTTAAGTCAAGTTTAGTGGAGTTAAAGGATGGCTATAAAATGTTGAATATTGAAAATATTTTTTATTTTAAGTTGACTTAAGCTGTTTTGCCCAAATTTTCTTTAGGGTTCAATATTTCCAAATTTAACCCTGCAATAGAATGTATTTTGTATTTTAATTACTCGTTTTCCAAGTAACAGTATCTTGTATTTTAATTACATCAATTTTGTTAATTTCTTGTTTAAATTTTTACAAGGCTTATTAAGATTTGGTTCCACAGCCATCAGTATAAAACCTAATGTTAATGATCGTCGTGTTTTAATGATACGTTTTTTCACTAAACGAATTTTGCCAAATCAAATTTATCAATTTAGAAATGCAAAGTAATTGTAATTTGGATTTTAATTACTGAGTTTGCTGTAATTAGTAAAAATATTTTAATTACTCAGTATAATGTAATTTGCCTAGCCTTGTATCACTGTTAACTCCAGCTATTTTCACAGTAGATAATTTATATTTTGAGTTTTATAAAAATTTTTCACTACCATTTCCTAATGCAGTAATAGTTGCACAAATGGAACACCATTTATCAAAAAATTTTCGGATGATTCGGAATTGTCTGTTTGGAATATAAAGTTAATACATCAGGGTTGAATGAAATATTTGTTAAATTGTAATGATTCAAAAATTTTAGGTTTTTATCAAAGGAATTTAGTTCGTGGGATTCCTTGCCAAAAGTTTAAAATTGCTTTTTTGGTTTAGATTCGTTGGTTCTTTGCTCGGATTGAAATTCATCTCAGATCTCGATCCAGCGATTCGCTGACTCAACGAGGAGTTTTCCTTACATCGAAATCAGTTGGGCTTAAGAATCCCTTTTCTAACACACCTAAAACAAAATACTGCCGTAATTATTAGTTTAGCAAATTACTAAATGTTGAGTGAAAAATTTTGAAGTTTATGAATCAAATCGATTTCGTTGATAATTTCGTTTATTATTGTTTTTCGGCGACATAAAAGTTCTGGTTCATAATATCTTTGTTTCCAGGTATCTTCCACCACTACATACCGTCTGACCAAATCGTTCATCGAAATAGTTTTTTGTGCTCCAAGGCCACTTTTAGACTGGGTATCATGTTTTTTCGAATTAAATAAAGTAATTCGTCATCCGATGGACTTTTTTGAAACTGCAACGTCATTGCTAAAATATCATTAAAGTATTCCATAAATGATTCATTTAATTTTTGCACTATAATTTTACGAACATCATAATCAGTACATCTGTCCTGAAATCTGTCTTCATTTGTCCCAATAAGAATGATTTGGTTTACGCTCTAAGTATCACCAATACCAATTGAGAGCTGTTCCTTTTAGTATTGATCCCCATTCAGATTTTAACATAATCTGATACCTTACACCTTTTTTTTTTTTTTTTGGCGTGTTGAAGATACTTTTTGCGACTACTTTTTGGTGCACTGTTCCACGAGAATATTTTAGCACTCCACTTCTTAATTCCTTTTCTTTTGTATGTTGTTATACATATAAATTTTTTGTTTTTTGATTTCTTTTGTCTGATTTTGCAATTAATAATTAATCACTGAATTTATAGTACATACAGATTTAATTTGTTTAACAAACAACCACCAATTTCCACTAAACACCAAAGATAAACACCACATTTATGTACCGAGTAAATTTATGCCTTTGGGCCTTCGTGCTAACAACCAATCCAAACTTTTCTGGATTTTTTTATTGATAATAATAGTTATTTATGGTACTAGTGAGCAAAACGAGATATTATCCACGAGGGATAAGTTTGTCCCACGAGGCGATAGCCGAGTGGGACATTATTCCGAGTGGATAATATCTCTTTGCTCACGAGTGGCATACAACGTTTTATGCACTTTTGTTGAAATAAATTTCGTAAATTAATGAGAAATACAATTAAATTAGTAGTTCCATTTTGTGTTTTCACACAGTAGCATTGAATTTTGAAATACATTTTATCATAGTGACCGTTCTTTAAATTGCCATGGTGTACGTTAATTTAACTACTTTTTGTACAATTGAATATAGTTTTTCATTCAATTTGGTTACGAATAATTTTCCAATGACTACTCAATTGTTTGTTGTACAAAGTATAACTCATGTTGCCCCTAGCAGCGTGGATTATACAATAACAATGGGTTATTTTACATTTTCTTTATTTGAAATCAGCATAGTTATCGGGCTATTATATATCAAAAGTGGATAAATTTCTTTTCTTTGTCAAAACTCCTTTTTCGTGAACAAAAAATATCGAATTCAAGTTTACTGTTTAAACATTATCAATTAGTAAGTTTTTAAGTACCTACTAGGTTATTTGGCTTTATTCCTATCGAAAGATGCGGGATTCTGAATAGATCAACGACCATTCTTCATTCAGACAGAAGACAGTGCCTCGATTTATTCATTGAGGTCCACCAGCACAATATCATTAACTGCGAGGAAATTTGTCCCGGGTCATTAAATTTGTTCACGACGGATGGTTTCCGTATAAATTTATCGAATGTCCGTTGAAATTGTTAATAAAATATATTTAAAAAAAAAAACGTTTTACCTCAATTTCCTATCGTGAGATGAATAGGCTCTTACTGACGCTCCCTGTAGCCTGGCGGTACTCAAATCCTTGTAGCAATTGAACAACTTTCTGCTCGAAATATCTTTGCACAAACAAAGAAATGCGATATTTCTTTATCTTCTTGATACACGTATTTACTTTCGATTTATTTTTTTTATTTTTTCAATTTATTCACAGAAAACACCAACAATTTTATTTGTAAACGACGTATTCTCTTCGGAACCAGTTTTTATTCACTGGTTCTTATTGTAAAGCTTTTCACTTCAATATACATACAAAAGTTTGTCGCTCGGCTGCGCCGATTATGTTTGTCAGAATTTCGTTATAAAAAATTAAAAAATAAAAGTTGTTGAACCAAACAATTTATTAATACGTAGGTACATATTTTTATTTATTCTTAATGATATCGTTTCATGGCTTAATTCTAACTAACATAATTTGTCTAAAATTACAGTTATATATTCTCATAAGTTGTTGAAACATTTACACGTTGCATATTTTCTGCTAATCTAGATTTGTCTTTCCAATTGATGGATGCTTCCGATCCGGGATACTTGCGTAGAAAAATAATTTAAATCTCTCTCTCTGTGAAAATCTAACGTTAGTCTTAATTATTTCAAAGATATCGGGCCATTATTTGGCCACTGTAAAGTTGCGATGAAGAAATTAGGACGGAAACGGAAAATAACAACCAAAGTTATCTACCAGCAATAGGCTTGTGGGATCAAAATTACCTACCTGACGAAGTGATTTCTTTTTGCAAGTGACTGAAAACTTTTTGTTAGGGCTACTCTCGGGCTCTAGGTAGGAGTAACGAATAGCATATAGAGGTTCCAAATAGGAACGATGAGACTTGTCAGACGCATTTAAATGATTTGTCAGCTAAGTTTATTATAGACGACCTGTTATCCAATAATTAACCGAAGTGATATTTTCTTACTTAGATACTCGAAAATACGTACCGTTATATTTACGTGATAAATCTAATCTCATTTCCAGAACTAAATAAAATCTATTTTGATTGTAAAATCATAAAAATTATATTAAATATTATGTAAATTAAAATAATGCACAATTTAATGTGCGTAATCACAAAATGTCATATAAATAAAATTAAAATACCTAAATAGATAGTAAAATTCTTTTAGATATATTTGGAAGTATGTATAAATATATAATGTATAGTAATTATGGAAATTTCCATGACTGTTAAAATCTTAACTTAGTTATTCACCTCCATAATATCATCACATAGTACTTTACTATTCAAATCAATCACCATTTTACAAAAATTCATATCTTGTATATCGACAAAATCCGCAATAAAAACATTACAAGTTGGTTTATCACCGTCTCGATAAGGGCCCGGTTGCTGTTCCGTAATCCATTGGGATAATTTTTTAAGTACCGGTTCGGCACATGTCTCTCTGAGCGATGAAAAAAATCTGGGTACTATAAATTGAACCGACGGTGTAAGTACACACTGCGTAACGTAACCACATTCTTTAGGCCGGCGACATATTGCATCGTCCAAAAATTGTTTTAACTCATTAATTTTTACTTGATTTGGCCATGGCGTTGGCCAATAGGCGCCCGGCCAAAATTGCATTGGAATTCCTTGATTGTGACGGAAGATAATTAATACTTGTTTTTTCATTTCGGCCATTCGACGTAGGGTACACTCATCCAAATGGCCATCATATCGTCCATAAATTTTATCTCCGAATAAGTCAATCAGCATTTTCTCGAGTCGAGCAAAATCTTTGCATGTAAAATTATAAAAATGTTGACAGTCTAGTATTAAAAATTCACTCGGATGCCTGATTAGGAATGATTTTAATTCATTTAAAGGATTTAAGATCTCTTCTGAATATAAACCATGGACGAAGTAGAATTGGTTATCACTGATTTTACGACTTATGCGCAAATCAAAATATCTAAAAATAAAAATTTATTAAATTTATAGAGATTATTGATAAAATCAATGTTTTAATTATTGCTCGACTTACCGTACACCAGAGCATAGTTGGCTTGTTACAGACAATTTTTGTGTGACGGCCCATCGTTTCACCACACACGGTACAAATTTATGTAGTGTTTCCACGGACGATGAAGCATCAGGAGCTACAGGTGAATTTGATTTGATGCCATACGACATGGAATCATGTGAACCTGAATATTAAAACATTTTTTTATAATATAATAAATACGAAAATTATTTCAATATTGCTTACCCGGTATAGCCAAATAAATAATGGGTAGACGTCTTAGTTGTGATGGTAAATTTGTCATCCATGATTCAAGGTTTGTGGACAACAGCATCTTATAGTTCCAAAATAGATGCACTGCGTTAGATGTGTGCGCTCTTTCTTGTGAATTGCGAAATAAACTAATAAATCATGACGTTGAGGGGTTCAAACTTGAATTAGAAATATATAAAACGAATAAATTCTATGGAAATGATAATGAAAATTATATTAATTTTAATCGTGATTATTAAAACAAAGCAAAAAAATAATAAACAAATAAATTATTAATCGGGCAGCAGTTTTTATTGTTGTACATGTATTCGTCTGCTATCTAAGTATATTCCAGACATCCCTTAGGTGAAGACAATTTACTATTGAGTTATTGATCTTATACGTCACCAATAAAAACGTCCTAAGAAAGTAAAATAAAACAATAAAACTAGTTTTGCAAACTTACAAATCCAATTCATGTGTATTTAATAATTGTACATACATAGTTCCAAGTCTGTAACTATTTATGAAAGCTTTTTTTAAATATAAAATACATACAATGAATTTGAGATAGACACGCAAAAATTGTTTCCGGAAGTATTTAGATTTGCTGTTACCAAAATGTATAAGTTCATTATGGTAATTTCCCATGCATCACTGTATACTTGGTGTTTCGATAACAATTTGAATAATATTAAAATGTACTCAACCTTGTCCTATACATATGTATGAATAAGTACGATTTATTTTGCAAAATTGTATTGTTTTTTGTTGACCAAGTGGCTTTGCAATAAACAATAATCCAACGTGATCTTTCCAGATAACACTCGGGGAAAGTAGTATACTACTTTAACTATATATCTGAAGATTGACTACAATTTGGAATTGGCAGTTTTAAGAAATACATCAAAAATACTGATTTCTCTTTTAAAATTTTGGATTGGGTTTAATCCCTAATAAATGGAAATAAATAAAACGCCCTTGTTTTATATATAAGGTTGTTGAACTTTTCGATCCTTAGAAAAGTTTAAAAATTTCAGATAAATTGTATTTCAGTTAAGAATATGGTACAACGAAATTTAGGAAATTTGTCAAAGGTTTAGAGCCCCATTTAAATTTTAAACAAATTGAAATTTTAGCAAACTTGAAGAGTTTAGAGATCTGTAAGCGAATTTCAGCAAGCGAAGTGCATTAAAAGTTCTCCAACAGGATTGCGAAAGGCGATGAAACAAATGATGAACAAAATGAGGAATGAAGACTAAGTAGCACTATTAGTGAGTCATGTTCCAAGATTTCAAGTTTTTATAACTACATGTTCATAACATAAAACTGCCAAAAGGACAATGGTTCTCTAGTCAGCAATGATCAGCTCTACTTAGCCCTAGTGACTATTTTTTACTTATGAAATTAACTTATGGGACTGCAAAAATATTAATTCATGAATTGATGATTCATCCCAACGAAAAAATAACCTGTGCGCAATCATCTATTTCCTCGAGTACTCATTCTCCGAAATCAGATTTCATAATCATCTTTAATAATAAAAAAACAGACCTAGCCTGTATTTTAGAATAATAAATTTGGCAAAGACGTCATTCCTAGCCGAAATCAAATGATTTATTTATATCCACATCCAGACATTTGCACATGTGCGCAGAATACGGAAGGGAACACGGCAATAAAATGGTACATGCTATTTAATATTATTCTTTCCAGGCGAATTATTATGCAGGAACGAAATTACTCATATAAAACGATGTAGTATTTATAAACGAAGCTATTTATAAAAATAAAAATTAATTACATTTTAATATGGATTCAATTTCCTTCCAAAGGATCACTGGAAGTTTTTGTTATTCACAAAAAAATATGAAACAAAAATTTTATCGTATGATTACAAATTTTTGTAGAACTAAAAGAATATAAAACTATTATCCAAGTTTAATTTGAACACTATAAATTAATTAATATTTAATCTAAATATAATTTTGGAAAAAAATAAAACAAAAATTTCGAAACTACCACCTCAACTAAAATTAGCAAACTACTGTCAAAATAAAATATTGCATTGTTTTTTGTTTTTTTTGGCATTGAAATTTATGAATGAGAAGAGAGAACTTTTTTACTACGAAAGAGAATGAAATAAACTGAAGTCGTAGGTCGTAGCATCGTAGGACAATTGATACAAATAAAAATTAACCCTGTTTTGTTCGGGCTTATCAATAACAGCACTATTTTTAATCGTAGGTCATTGAACTATCTAGCATAACTGTAGCTTTGTCCAATTTATTGCGGTCATTAAAATAACATTTTAATATTGTATTGTGCTTTTAAGTATTGTGAACAATTTTTCCGTTCAAAAGAAATATACATATGACGTAGTAGCACTTTGCAAATATTGATCGTTTATTGTCAATAATTACTGATAAATAAGAAATTGGTTGCGAAATAATACCAACAACCGCAACGTACGAAACCATTAAAATTGACGTCTTGTCAATGTAGATAAAAAAATGTCTAAGAGGTGCCGTTTAGAATTACAAGATATACAAGAAATTAATCCTTTATATGGTAAAAGCTTATAAATGTTGAATAGTTTATTTATCAGATATTGATAAATCTTATGACAATTTCGATTCACCATGATGAAAGATGATCCTTCTGTTGTCAAACTATTCGACTTGTCAAGAAAAGTCAATTCGTCGAGCAAAAATTGTTATTGGTTTACGAATCTCGATTTTTTGACAGCAGAAAGATCATCTTTCATCTAGCCGGATTGCTGTTTCTTGGTGAATCGAAATTGTCATTATATTTCTTTGTAGAGGAGGAAATAGAGCTTCATGGCGAGGTCTTTGAATTGGGGAACAGAGATGATCTTACAAATGATCTTGCTGAAATTAAACAATTGTTTGCAGAGATATTAGAAAATGAAATTAAAATTCAGCGAGATATTAGATTTATAAAGCGTAGCAGATTAAAGAATGAAGATATGCCACCTGTCGAAGTTGTGGACAAGAATCCAAATCAATATTTCTCATCGGCCAATTGTGAATTTGATTTGAGTAAAATGAATTTACCGTGTTCAAGTTTGGAAGATGTTCATGTACTGGAAAAACAATTGAGTTCAAATGTATATTTTGAAATATTTTTTAAAAACTTGTTACTCGAAATCGAATCTTATGATTTGACCACATTTATTAAAAGTGCTATGCAGTCCATTATAAACGATGATGTTACGTTCAACTTTAGTTGGCATGGAATAGGAGATAACATTGAGATTAGAACATTTAGATTTATGCAAATTTTAATTGGTATATAATTGATTGCACCTAGAATATTTAATTACAAATTAATTATTTTTTTTTTCTAGAAATTTGTAATATCAAATTTAATCAAACTGCTAAACCTCTGGTTAAACGAGGTATACAAAAATATGTATCACTTGTGAAAGAAAAAATACGGCGGAAAACTCGCGATGAAGAAAATGAATCATTTTGGACCCAAGAATAATGCAATTCATATTTAAAATAATAAACAATAATTATCACATATATATATAGTACAAAATAATTCAATTTTGAGTTGGTGTAAAAACCGGATTCCAAAAACCTTCCGGCGTAAGATGTAACCTTTGATTTTTTCGATGTTTCGAACATTCATTCATTCGATTTTGAATTTCTGTATCGCTCATACTGATTCCGATTAGTTGGTAGAACTAGAAAAAAAAAAAGTTAAATTAATCACTCCTTTTACTAATAAAACAAAGCCTACCTTTTCACAGTCCGGACAATCGAACCCTGGCCGCTTAGCCTTTTCCGATTTTTTTCGAATTGGCGATGTAATTTGGTACTCATTGTACTTGTTTGGTAGATTTTTCTTCGGTAGCATATTTGGTTTGACTGCCTTTGTGTCTTGTTCGCCTTTTATTTCTTCTTTGCCTAATTCCATCGAATATTTTTCCAGTAAATCATTTGAATTGGTAGAATCTTCAGATTCGAAATTTGCGTTTGTAGTGTCCGAAACAAATATGATTTCATCGTCGACCGGAAGAAATTCAACGCTATCATTTGAATTTGTTGGTGGTACATCTTTTTCAATCGACAATTTAGGTTTCTTAATTGGTTCTTCTTTTGGTGTTAGTTGGAAATCGAAAATTTTATTTTCTGGCGAGACACTAGTAGATTTGGAACTTAACGTACTTGATCGAACCGTTCTATTGAATATTACATTCTGAGGTGTTGGCATAATAACATCATCACAGTACGTCTCATCATTCGATCCTAAATTTTTTAAGATACTATTATTTGTTGATGAATTGTCAGTTGATTTATTAAAATTTATCCGAGTCTGTTTTAGTTTTTTATTTAAACTTATTTTAGACAAATCCGATTTTGATTTTGCCGAGCTGTCGCTTGTATCCGATCCATTAATTTTATGCATTGGTTGTATAAACGAAAAACCAACATTGGATTTTTTCAACGTTTTTTTCGAAATCCATTTGACTTCGTAATGCTTTTTCTTTTCTGCTGAATTTGGGGTGGTCATGCTAAACGGAATTTTCTTTCGACGTGGAATATCTAAAAAATTTGTTTTTTTTTCATCCGAGCTAGAAAACTCATCCTTTCTTCGAGTTTTGATCGACTTATTCTCTTTGTACGATTCATCATTACTGTTATCATCTACCAACATACCACGATTTAATACCGCATTCTGGGTTGGAGGAGTGTCCGGTGCCAACTCATAGGTTTTTCTGTCATGCAGTCGATCATTTTCTAACTTTGTAATATTTAATTTAAGAACGTCATTTTCTTTTATCAGCTTATCGTTAAGTGTTTGTAATTGTTTACATTCTCCTACCTTTTCTTTCAGTTTTGACTGGATATCGTATATTTCAGCTGCAATTAGATAAGAAATTAGAAAATCGTCGATCGCTTACATGACAACAATATAGCATACTTTTGAAAACATTTTTTAATTTGTCAAAATAATCATATTTACAATTATCATGATTTACCGTATTACTCAAATTATTAGAACATAATTTGCATTCATTTATGTCCATTTTCTAGATTAAATAAACAATTTAATTTGTATTAGGTTAAACAACCGATGACTGCTTTAAATTTTTGCTGATCATAACAAAAATTTTGAGGGAATGTGCTTGACAAATGTCATTATTTTGCTGAGGTAGCGCAGATTCACACTACTTACATCAGCAATCATTTCTATATTAATTTAAAGAACTCCATTATTCTACTGCATTATGTATAGCGTCTTGAGCCCTACTTCTATATTTTATAACATTTGTAACAGGAAAGTACGTTCCTTTTTGGTAAACATTTTTTTTTAGAGCGCTGAATACAAAATTAATTTTTGAGCAACCTGCTGAATGGTTTGGTATATGTATTTTTTTTTGCTCAAACTCTATTTGTGGATTTGGATTATGACATTTTGTTTTGTAATTTTAATAGAATTTTCTAATCTTATTTTGAATTAAATTTTAAATAAAAATGAATTTAAACGAGAATAATGCGATAAAAGAGGCAAATTTAACTAATAAAGTTAACAATAAAAAGTCATATCATCACCAGAGTACAACACCGTACAAAAATTATCAGCATAATCAACACAAAACGCCAAAAGACAAGTTTCGTCCATTAGGCTTTAGCAGCCCATACCATCAAAGTAGCAATACTGAGAATAGTGGTAGTACTCCGTACACAAATCAGTTCAGGAGTTTTCAAGATAGTAATCGTAAAAATTATGGAAATAATAATAGAAATAATTATAATCGGAATTCAAAGGTAAACTTGCTTAGCTGGAACCCAATATGACTCCCAATTAGACAATATTGAGTCCTTCTCTAAATCTTTTCCAGAATGCTAATCGAGACGAAAATATTTCACAATATTTTCACCCATCTATGCTTGAAGATCCATGGAAAAAATTGGAAGACCAAGCTCGTAAAGTGAAGCAAAAATCACCAGAATCTAGCGGTAGCGATTCAAATCCTCCATCAGATTCCTAATACTCTATTTAGGTTCTATCTTTTCTTGACAGAACCTAAACAAACAAACGATCGTGATTGTAAATAAATTGTACAAAATTTTAACATTTTACTAATTCATTTTTCTGTGTTTTCGGGAAAATTTATTAATTACTTTTAAATTGTGTATATGATTTTGATAATTGATGAATAAATAAAAACAAAAACTAAAATCGAGTCTTTCGAGATGGGGAGGGGGGGGGGGGGAAAACATTGCTTGTCTAATGACCAGAATAATTAAATGCTTCTTGTTCTCAAGTTAACATCTCAAAATCTACTTTTATGAATTTAAAGTGCTTTAATCGATAATTGCTTCATTTTTGGAGTTTTCTTCTTTAACTGTCGTTTCTGTTCCTTCTTTTCCCAGCGTCGTTGCTTCTCGGGATCATCATCGGCCATAACCCGTTCCTTTTCTTGTTTACGTTTATCCTCACGTCTTTGGGCGGCTGCTTCAGCACGAGCGGCATGCGTATTTTTAAGAAATTGCTCTTCGACACGTTGACGATTACGATCTGCTTTATTTTTACTCTCCTTGCTCAAATGATAACGCTTTAAACGTTCCAAAATATAGAATACAAGTATCAAAAGTGGTTTGGTAGTCTCCATGTCGACATTAGGTGGTAAGTTAAATCCGCACATCAGCATTCTCTTAACATCGGGTTGCTTTAATTGGTTGGGATCCTCTTGTTGCACAGGTCCACTGAATTGGTCAGAAATATGAATGTAATCGATTAAATGGCCAAATTTATTTAAGGCCGCTATAACTCTACTATCTAACACAGATGCTGTTGCCTCTGGTATTTCCGATAAAACCGAAAATCCAATTGGAACATTGTACTTTTCTTCAGGCTTATTGACTAGAAGACAGAATTTATTTAAATCCGACAAATCTTTAAACATTTTGGTTGCTGTTTTTTTAGCAGCAGCACAGAATACAAACGTATCCACAGAGTCTTTCGATAGTTCTACTTTTATATGCACTTGATCTTGAGTAGGTTTCATTAAACCAGCTATTATTGCTATTAAGTCTTGTCTCTTTATCATCTTCAATTCGACCAGCATCCCTTCGCAGCAAGTACGACCACTGCACCATAAAGTGTAGAGGCTTTCACTTTCTTTCATCAGTCCTGGTGATTCATTTTCCAATTTACCGTCATCACCAATTAGAACAAAATTATCTTCTAATAATGTTTTATGCGTCTGCAACCAGAGATTCGCTAATTTAACATTTTTACTCTTGCCAACAAAGTAATTCGCAAAATATGCCAAAAGGCCTGCAATCATAATCATTTCCATCCAATATGAATCCCAATGAGTTCTGAAATGTAGGGGCACCTTAGCCATTGTAATTTTAGGTTCGCCAGCTTTTTGATCCGCCTGTGATTGTGATGCTGCCGGCCCTGATGATTCCTTTCCTTCGCTGAATCCTTCAAATTCTTCTTCATCTTGGAAATGTTCAAACTCGTTATCCTCCTCCTCGACAACAATATCATCATCATCATCATCTCCATCATCTATTTCGGCAAAATCGTCATTTTGTGTAACTTCTTCAATTTTAACTTTACCTGCTTGACCTAATTTAGGGCTTGCTTCTCCTTGTGACTTTTCAATGATAAACTCATCGTCGAAATCTTCAAATTCTGCGAAATCATTATCCTCGAATTGATCAGAATTGGCTACGGTGATAGTCGTAAACAGAGTGATTGTGATAAATATCACAAATACAACTTGTGATATCTTCATTTTTTTAAATTATTTATCTAAAAATAATTAAAAATTAAATTAATTAAAAGTTAGGTTATGTTCGATCGATTTTATTTAAATTTACTTACGATAAATTCGAATAAATCAGTGTTGAATACTTACATAATATATCTGGCTTAATTTAAGTTAAAATCTTAAGTTTATTTTGTTCATTTAATAAATTAATGCAGGTAAGGTAAAAAATTATTATTTTCTAATCTTTTCTTCACTTCATATCCCAAGATTTTCTTTTTTTGTAATTTGAAATTTGAACGATGACGTTTATGTGTGACGTTGTCAGTTTTTCGATTAGTTTGGTATATTTCCAAAATATGTATGTTTTCGGCTACAATTGCAATCGACGTGTGAACGATGTTTGTTAACGTAATCAATTTATTTTAAAATGTTTAATGAAAATTTTAGTAAATAATTCGCCAAGCAAATAGAAAATTTAGTATGAACGTCTTGCACAATTTTTATAAAAATTACAATTATAACCGAATAAAGTACCGCGTGTACTTGGATTTTACAAAATTTTCAATTTGGTTTTGACAATTTCCAATTGTATTGTTTGCAACCAAATATTTTGACATCAGAGATTTTGGGTTGTCATTTTTGTAAATAAAATTGGGTTTGTTTGTTCAGGATAGTTAACAAAGCAAAATGTTTAAAAAATTAAATAAATTAAATCCACCACCAAAATGTCCAACAATAGAACAAATCATAGAAGATATGGAAACATTTGAAATACCTCTTCCAATAGTAGCTGAACAAAGACGGCTGAAAAACACAGAAAATAATGAACCTATCCCGACTAAAGATTGGTGGAAATTGTTCGAAACATTCCTTCAAGATATTGAGGACTTTAAAGTAATTCAAACAAATTTATTATTACTAAAAGATAAGTTGGATACCTCTAATTCTGAAATCAAAGAAGAAAGTAACCTAATCAAACAGCAAATTAATGAAAACCTGGCAAAGCTGAAAATAGATTTAAATGGATACCAAGAGCAGGAGTAAATAAAAAATTCTGTTTTATAGTTTCAAATCTTTCAATATTTATTCATTTGTATGATATATTTATATCAATAAAGTAATCGTTTGTTTTACTGGCTGCTTTCTTTACACTTTGCTTATACACATGATCCATTTCTTCTAATAATAATACATTAAACCTGGATCCGTGGATGTTAGAATCAACCAACTACATGGTCCTGAAATTTTAAATTTAACAAGTTATTTAAATTGCTATAAACTTGAATTACAAATGTTGTTATTTTACAAAATAGACCTACAACGCTCCTCATATCGAATTAAAAATGTGATTTTTGATATTTTTGATACAAATAAAATGCAATGAAATTATAAATTTGATAAGATTTATTATTAATTTTTTTATATAATTTATAAAATCTTTATGTAAGTAATATGTATTATAAATAGTAAGTTATTAAATTATTTTTACTACTCTCTATATATTTATACGTATTAGGGTTGATTTCCAATTCGAATTTTGAAATTATTTTTCAGTTCAGTGGATTAAGTTCAAATGTTTTACAGTTTTGTACGACATATTCGCATACGGAGCTAATAATTTTGAAAAGAAATTTTATATTGATTATTTATAGTGAAATGTGGAAATCTAAGAAGTTATATTAAATGGTTGACTATTTTATATTTTATTGTTTCTGTTTTGGTTAAATGTAAGTCAAAGTTTGGCTACCAAGCTAATACGCGTTTGGTATTAATCTACAGCTAACAAAATGTTTAGTCGTTTCTTGAATCATGATTTGAGCCGAATCAGATCAAACGCCAAGAAACGTTCTTGATATATAAATGCAATTTATCTAATTCCTATATTCAGCCTGAAAAGTTGTGGTTTTTGTTTTACTTTTAACGGGAAAAATACGTCGGTTTTCTGAATAGTTGGGAAACTATAAAGGACTGTACACATCAAGCGCGGCGCGTAATGTTCCACACAATCCACTTGTAATTCATTTTCTTTAATTGAAATTTTTTGTTTTAAAATTATGGAATATTAGAATGTTTTTTTTAAAATTATTTACATTTCAGCTCAAACATTTCTATTAATTGATAAGCAAATTGAAGTAGATTTCCTTTACTATTACGGTCTGTCTTTTACTATTACGCTTACTTTTCTCCGTACGGGAAGTATCTTTTTTTTAATACTTTTCAATCACTTCGCACTGCCATTGACACTACGCGCAAAAGTGTTTTACATAAATTGAAACGTGATCCGATTAAAACCTTCAATCTCGTGCAATAAATAACATTTTATGCCCTTGGTACACAACCAGCTATTGCGTAGCTATCAAGAATGCAAAGTTATATAAGAATTACAGCTGTATTTTGCTTTATTGTCAAAACTATCGGAAATAGTCAACCATTTAACAAATTCGTGCACTCGTGAGTTAGTGTGTAGTTTTTGTACTTAAATTTAATTAAATTAAGAAATGTGATTAGATTAGCATCGTGTTGAAGTTACAAATGAAAAATTGCTAAATTATAGGTTTGTAGATTGCGTGATCTTTGTTTTTTCTTTAATTAAAAGCTCATAAATTGCAACCTGTGATTACGATTACGCCACGCCAAAATAATAATAATGCAATAGCACCACAGAAATAATAAATTACATAATACAATGTTTTAGCATCTAAAAAAAGGATAAAACATAAACAAAAATTAAATTAATAAGCCAACATTTATTAAACATATTTAGTTGATATTCAAAATGGTTAGCAATAATAGCATTAAAAAAAAACAATCGTTAAATCCCAATTTGATTTTGTTTAGATTCCTTAGCCATAATACCTAATACACTTAATTTTGACCCACCTCGTGGTTTATAATCTAGATGATTTTCAATAAATTGACATGGACAAAAAAATGTTCGACAATGTCGTCCCGGTTCTAAAACTGATACTTTGATAATACCGCGTGCTAATTCATTGCCCCAGCGTGATGCATACCGCAAATATAAAAGTGGTGCCCTTTCCTAAATTATGTGGTCAAAATAAGCCGAAAAGAAAAAAATGTCATTAATTAATTACATTTTAATTTAGAGTTTTGTAACGGAAATAGTACAGTGAAATTTTTGATTAGTCACGAGCAATTTTTATAGAAATAATCGAAAATTCTACTTTACAAAATGGTTGTATACGAATTTATGAGAATGGTAATGAAATTGTGATGTACACTAGTAAAAAAAATACATTTAAATGATTTTATTGATTAATGAGTTTTGGTTTAAAGTTAGTTTTTGTAAATCAGGCTGTTTTCATATTCTGTACAAATAAAATTTTATAATAACACGGTTCCGAATTGGTGGGCTGAATAAATGGTCCAACTTACCTATACATATAGTTTACAGTCAGAATACCTCAACCATAAATATATGCACAAAATAGTATAGAAAGGTGCAACATGAAGACGTTTCCGAATGCTTTCAATAGCAACTGTTTACTTGCTTACAATTAAAAATCCAATTAAATGTTTTTTTTTTAAATAATTCACTTTTTACTTTCAAAAATTTCACTGTCTTTAATAAACCCATCACCCATGTAAAATAGTAATTAAATTAGCTAAAATGTATAATATCCATTCTTTTATAAATATAATAGTAATTTTATAATTATAACATTATAATATCGTTTAATAAAAACATAAAGATTTTTTAAGGCACTTTTAAAAGTTGAAAACATTTTACAAATAATTAAAAAATAATTAAGTTTTTTTTTTACAGGTATTAGACAAATTAAAAAAATCTTATTTGGCATTTCTTAGTTAATTAGATTCCTATCGATGGCGTGCTTAAATATTTGTTAACATGATACACGATTGTCGGCTATCATCTAATTTGTGTGCAACAATTTCTTCCGAATATTGACATGGGCACATGGCTGATTGCAAATGGCGTGGTGTTGAATTCATTCCATTTTCCTCTAGGATCCAATCGAGCCGGCGACGTAAAAAGTCTTTCCCCCATCGTTGCAGGTAACGTAAATATATCTCCTGAGCAAGTGCCTAAGTTTTGTTATTGTGGTGTATTAAATCAGGGAACAAATAAACCGTAACTCTAATATACTCTATTTAATCTAATCTACTAAATATTTTTTTTTTTACGCATGCAAATAAATTATTATTTAAAATCATAAATATTACCTGTTTTCTAGACACACGTGTCGTATTACTGCCCTGAATAATAATATCACTCGTCGATATATCCATTCGTGCCTCCCAACCCGGTTCAATTTTTGTTCCACTCTGCTCGTGTCGCTCAATTAAATTATTTAGATATGTGATGCATTGGGTTGGATCAAAATAGATAAAACATAAGTTTACTTTGTGGCACGAGATTTTACCTCGATCATCTAGGGCTAGTATTATTTTGTGCTTGATCAGTTGCTTGTTGACGTTTGCCAGACATTTTTCGAGTCCCCGCGATAATCGTAACTTAAGGTACATACAAAAGAATATTGCAACAGCATTTAAAAATAGCCAACCGATGCCGAGACAAAATAATGTAATACCCATTAGGCCGGAGAATAGTAAAGCCAGTAGTACACCAAATGCAAAGAATACCCAACAGACGAGAATGCGTTTATAGCAAATGTTGTACAGTGAGAATCGATAGTCGTTCACTAGGGTTTCCATTGCATGGACATACTCTTCGACGGTAAGCTAAAATCATATTTGTGTTTGTTAGAAATTTGGAAGGTCTCATTAAAATTATACAATAATTACTGTTAGTCCTTGTGCCATCAATTCTTCAGGTACTAATTCTGGACGGAATTCGGCCGGCGTAATCCATGGTAGCTTTGTATTTACTGGTAATAGTGTTACAATTACATCTCCGTTGGCTGTAATTTTGTTTTACAAAAATACTTTATATTGGCTCAAGTATGGCAGTAAAACTTGAATACTTACCGAATCCTTCACGCACCCGGCCGGTTGATAATTCAATTGTTCTTAAACCTGCGACGTTAGGATTTTCGGGAGTTGTATTATTCTTTGGCGGCGTCGGTACATCAATCACTGTTTGTGCAGGTGTTGTTGTGACTGGTTTTTGTGGTGTTGGCAAACTGGATGGTGCTGCCCTGCTATCTACAGTGACATGGACGGATTCAGTTGTTAATACTGCTGGTGCTGTATCATTGCTGGGTGTTGTTTGTAGTGGATGGGATTTGCCATTTGTTAACTAGAAATATTGTAAAAATAACATCTACTATTATCAAGTGTCCTTCATTAAAAAGTTAATTGTTTTGCGTTTAAACAAAATAATAAATATTTTATATTTTATGGAATATAAACTATATAAACTATTGCCAAGCATGTACGTCTAATGTAATTCTTTTTAGATATTTAATGCTATGTTTTGAATTTTAAATAGGTTTGCGGTTGATTATTGGAAGAATTACATCATCTTGGTATGAGACGATCAAAGATGCGTGCTTAATGCAATCGAGCGCTTTCTTTTACTGCTGTTGAATTGTTTTTAAATTGAATATAATTATAGATTCGAGTGAATATAGCAACACTTCCAGATGATAAGGCAATTTTCTCAACATCAAACCGACTGAATAATAAACCGTGGAAGTTGCAAGTCTCCAATCGGGCACGTCCCCTGGTGGTGGATGATGGAATGCCCTGACCACTCGCAGACCAAAACTTGCGAGAAGCGTCTGCTCACCAGGAGGTGCTGCTTCAGACAGCTTCTAACACTACAAGCACTGCTACTACTGTATGGCAAACTTGGCTGCATTAGCAGTAAATATAACAAGGGAAAATAATCCTTTTCAAAAGAGTAACCGAATCATGAGATCGCCTTTAATCACAAAAACGAGTTCCATGGGAGATATTAATTCGATTTTTTTCTTCTCTTATAACTAACTCAACTGTTAAAAGCGAAATCGCTCACTTCATGCGCAATTAAAAAGCCTAGAAGAAGTATTTTTAAAGCTGAGGAACGAAATTTAAAGAGAAAGACAATGAAGACCTGAAACGGAGCATCCAATCAGGCCATAAAAATAATAAAATCTGTAGTGTATATCACCCAGACGAAGAAGAACAGGAGAAACAGGATCTGTTCGCCAGTGGACACTAGCGGTAAGAAAACCAAGAAAAACCGTCATATTAAATATGGAAGCTACGGAAGCAGAGAAAGTGGCAAGAGAATCATCTGATTGGATCAAGAAGAAAAGCAATCCCAGAAAAAAAGGCAAGCAAAATCATCGGTAGAATTTGTTGAGCAAGCAAAGCAAACATCAACATCGAGTAACTTATCAACTCAGCACAACGGCGAAAATCAAGCTATAGAGAGAAAAAACAGCCTTCACCTATTAAACATAGTTAATACCAAAGACTATCCGACTATCAAACCTCCGATGACATCAATCACGGACAAAGACTTCAAGCTAGTAGCACTAAATAACGATGTCTGGAAGGTAAATGTTTCAGACTCATGTTACTTATAGAAAACTGACTTTGAAGCTTAACGCTGAGAAAGTTCAGTGGAATACTTATAAAGACAAGCACAAAAGACCAATTAAAGTTATGGCTAGAGGATTACACCTAACATGCGGGAGTAACGACATAATTGCAGAGTAAAGGTCTAGACAAGAAAGAGAAAATTGTAAATGATAAAGACAACAACGTTCACAAAACGAGGGCTTCCATTTGGCAATGGGGGAAAATATCCAAAAATCCATGATATTTGATCAAATCAAAATATGAAAATCGGAATTGAATTATTGAGGAAAAAATGACTACTGATAGTTCAGCGCAGAAAATGCTAGGGCTTCAATCTTACTCAGGTTAGGAGGCAAAAGCAAGAGATACCAACGACTGTTAATTTTTAAGAGATGTCTCGAAAATAAAAAACTTGATGAGCTGTCTGAGATATAGCAAGCTATGGGAAGTATTTGTCTATATAAATAGTTTTAATCTCTAGGACTCGTCATTGGACTATATCTCAACAATAATGAACTTAATTATGATAGAAAAGTTGCTAGATGATTTATATTAAACCAGTTGTAATATGGAATAAAACAAAAAACTATTTAAGTTTGGATGAAAACTGGCGATTTAAAGTTAATGAAACCCTAACCTAACCAAATAAGCTAGAGAAGAAAAACAAACTGCTCGATACCACAACGAAAAAATGATTAAGACGTCACAAAATTGAGATTCGCTAAATATATCCTAGATCTACAATTATTAATTTCTAATGGATCGAATCAATCACAGTTAATTAGATGATTAACAGTTAACTGATTAGATTATCTTAAGACGATGTGATAAGCAAATATCAAAAACTCATTATTAAATGAAGCATGTTCACCATCTACAGGTGGTTCATATTGAAAAAGTGAACAAATATTAGATGAAGTCAATTTTACACCATTAAGATCGTTCTCCTTTTCTGAGCAATGGACTCCTTTTCTATTGATCAATTCTGGTCGTTTCCTTTTAATTTCCTACGGTAATCTATTAATTGTTGACAGTAGAGAACAGAATCAATCGTTTGACCTTGTTGGTCATGATACATGATCCCATTCCAATCCTATCAAACATAAAGCATCGCCTTCCTAGACGTCAACCATTTCTGTGGTCTCTTAAGTGATCTATTTTTGATCACCCGCAATTATACGTTTCAAAAATGGTTCGATTTAGTATCTTTTCAACAGTAATTATGCGGTACGCAAACATTCAATTTCTTTTTGAATTAAACTTTTTTCAAATTCGAAGTTTTCTTATGATGTACATATCTCTTGATAGTGCCAAGCATGACGCTCTTCCTTTAGTCTTTGTCGATCTTACCCAATTTTGTTTTAACTTTTTTCGGAAGAGTAGTATCGTTCTCCTGTTTCTCTACACTTTTCTGTAGCTAATAATTATGGCAATATTATCGACGTCATATTAATAGAAATTGAACCAATATCTCCTGTTCCAATAGTTGTGTTTTGTTGGTAATTCCAAAAAAGAAATAAAAGATATTACAAATCAATCCAAAAAAAGAATTGAGTAATAGTACTGCTATATCTCAACAAAGTAAGTAGCATAGCTATTAGCTATGAAGGAAACGTTGGTTTATTACCGCCGACCTTTCCCTTCTCAGAACCGCACTTAATTGTAATCATTACAATTAGATAACTTTTTAGGTTAATAGAACAAATTATTTAATGGCTACTTAGTATTAAAAAAATTATAATTAGCATCAATAAATAATTGTAACGTCAAAGTTATAAGGGTTGGGGGTACGATGCATGCCCACTTTTCAAAACTCCGCATCATGTGAAAATGCAAATTTTAATTTTGAAAAATAATTAATTGAGAAAATTTATGTTTGATAAATTTCTCGAACTTGTTGAAAAAGTAAAATTACTACTACTGCTAATTGTTAATATTCTTTAGTAACATAACTTCAATAAACAATTAAGGAAAATATCGTTATCGCATTAGATTTTGTCCACGATCGAGTGCTTAAAAATAATGCCCGTAACAGCACACTCATTAATTATTATAAAAATCGTGAATTAAATTTTCGTTTTCACTTGGTATTTTATGTAAGTGTATATGTAAGTTGTAATTTGTATCAATGTATTATAACCAGTTTTCTTATATATTTTTTAAGATATATTGCTTATATTTATTTATATTTTATTAATTGTTTTGTCTAGAGTGGTATAAGTATGTTATGGATGTGGCGAGAGTAAAATATTTACTTTCATTATTTAATGAGTTGTTCCATTTTTCTGCGTATCGTGAAATTACAAAACAAAAGACAAAGTATAAAAGACAACAAATGGTGTTTGGAAGTGGCTTATTGAAATATTTAAATTGTATTTGAACCTTTTATAGTTTAAACACATATTATGTACTTTTATGATATTTGAGTATATGAACTAATAAATTTATCTCACGGGTTGTTTGGATTAATTACGTATACATGACCTATATTGGCTTAATGGCTTATTGTAAATCTTATTTAGTTCAAAACTGCACGTGGTTTACGTAAATAGTCGGTTTAAAATAAAATTTAATATACAACTCTGAAAATATGAAGGTTAAAAATTACATTTGACCATGATAATTTTTTTTATCATGCATAATGTTTTAATCATTTTTCTGATTTTTAAGGTGGTTTTGAATTAATTTTTGTAATAAGTTATGTATACAAATTAATTGGTAGCGATTTTTTATTTTCATAATTTTATGTCGAATTATTCACCCTGAATACGAGAGACATTGATTTTGAACTACATATTATAGGTACTAAATGTAAGTTTTACTGAGTTACTCACAGTATACTATAGTCTAAATCCGACAAAATCTTAACCAGTTGTATATAATCTGATTAATATCTTAACCAAACTATAAAAATACATAACTAGTTTTTTATATTTTTTTTATATAGCAACACCGCGCAAAACGACAAAATTTAATTTTTGGGCAAAAACTTCAATTTGGCTGACTAAATACGTTGACTACATTTCAGTTTTTGAAAACCACCAAAAACTATTTAAAATTCTAAAACGATTTGTGATTGTCTGTTTTACTTAATTATTTTTGTGAAACGTGTTCATTTCGTTTCGCGCATTTCTGTTAATACTCGTAGTTTTATTCAGTTATTTTTATTGTAATAAAAAATTAAATAACTAATAGTGTTTTTGTTGTTGCAAAGTTTAATCATTTTTCTAATACAAATGTATGTACATACTCTATTAGTTTAAAATAACACAAATAGCACCAACCGATTTTACACAGTTTGATTTTCTGGTACGACGCTGTCAAGAAGTATAACGAGAAATGAATATAAAACACGTTCGATTTGTTATTGGAAGCTTATATTTATTTTTGTATTTGTTTAAATATGCTAATTAAATAAAAATGTTCGTTTGTTTATGACTAATATGTTTGTGTTCAACTCGATCACAAATCCCCTTTATAGGAGGAAAGCAGAATTTAATTTTCAAATGAGTTGTGATGCATAGCTTACAAAATTTTAAGTTTTGTTTACATTAGAATTTTGTTGTTCTATTGTACTAATCAGAATTATAATAAAAAAGCACAGATCTTCGTCACAATAGAATAATTCTTTAGAGTATAGGGTGACCAGGTCAAACTTGAAATATGTTTAGTGAAATATGGTTTAATGACGATGATCATCCACAGATCACAAAACAGATGTGTGGTGTAATCTCTTCTAAAAAAGTTTCAAACCCGCTACCTTGATTTAACATTTGCGTATGTTGCAACTAATTCATTGATTATCAAATATGTTGGTTAAGTTAGATACCAAATTTCAATGGAATAGGTCCATAGTCGCAGAAGTTCCATTTGGGTCAGGGATGTAATTTCTTAAATTTAACATGGCCAGGATTCAACAAATATTGGGGACAATACTAATGATAAAGTGCAAACCATAAATCAAAAAATTTGATTTGCATCAATAAAATTGTTTTATCCCACGCCTTTACCCCATTCGCAGCACCAAATGGAACATGCACGTTAGTCAATGGATGTTAGTGAAATTTTATATCTGTGTTAGGTTGGGGGAAAAAGTATTGAGAGTTTTTTTGTAATTTTTTGATTAAATTTTTCTTTTCTTCAAAATGAATTTTATTTAAGCACATATTGACACACAAATTTTCCCATTTTTAGGAGAATTTCATAAATTCATCGGTCTAGAACTTTTGTGGTTTATCGGCGAAAAATTTGGAAGTGATTTTCACACTCCTTTTTTGAAGCCAATTTTAGACCATCAAATGAAATTTCACTTATCTTCGTACTAATATAACTTTTGACACGATTGACCAAATTCAAAACTATTTTCATGAAAATTGTTACCTTTCAAACGCGCATCAGTGTGACACAATCTGATTATTGTTGCCCGATATATGACACCAAACACTATCTAATGAGAAAAATTTGTCAATACTTTTTCCTCAACCTAGTATAAAATCAAATTATTCACGCTCTGAAGAATTCCCTTGGGTCATACCAATTTGGGGTCAGATTTCTTAAATAGAATAAGAATCAGTAATACCGCGGACCACCACTAATGATAGTATGGTTTGTACCATTAATCAAAAAATTATTTCACAAATTTTCTTTTTTACATGAACAACCAATCCAGGCAGTTAGATACTACGTCTTCAACAACAAATAGAACTAGGTCATCTTTATTGACGAATTTTCATAAGATTTAAGAATTTATTCGGCCTTATCATCTGACCAGAAACCATGACTTAAATTCAAAAAAAAAATATTGCAGAACTCTGCCAATGAAGTTTTGGCCACCAAAATTATTTCTTCATACTTAGCTAATTCAGACTATCCAGCATCAAATGCAACAAGCACATCTCAGTTTCCAGCATCAAATGCAACAAGCATATTTCAACAAATTTTGTTGATGAATTTTAGTGAAATTTTATATCTGAAGTATTTTTTAAAAGGCTAGAAATGGTTCCTAATACAAAACCTATTATTTCATCGATTGAAGAATATATAACCATAAGGTTCGCCTGGGATCAGAATTTTTATTAAGTACAGTACTCGTACTAATGATATTATGGTCGATCCTTAGAACTTAATTAGATTGGAAATTTTTGGTTTTGTTTATATAGCCAACCCAGAGAATTTTTTTTCGCCTTCAGCCCCAAATGGAACACACACTTTCGTAATTTATTTGTTAGTCTGATTTTTTAAAAATAGCTTAAATCGCGTTTAAAGAATTTTTCGGCCGTATCATTTGGGCTGGAATTCGATTTCTTAAATAAAATATTTAAATTGTTTTGAAATTATTATTTTAATGGTTCCTCCAGAATTTTCCATTCCGGAGGAAGCATACATCTAGCGATCTGACTGAATATTATCTAAAAACCAGGACAATGTAAGAAATTTTTCGGTCCCCTGCAGCAGTTTGAATAACAGAACTTGTTACTGAATTTCACAATAATTTCTTTAGACTTACGGCTGTAGTGGTGCAGGCAAATCTATCGTTGGTATAGAGTTTAGACATAAAAACACCTTCTGTGGCATAGAAAGATGGTGGCACGGGAAACTGGGAAGTAAATTGGATACTCAAAGAAAGAGATTCGGAGTTCTTTTAATTCTTCTGTATTAAAAGTTTAGTTCATTCCTTTTTTTCTACCTAATTGAAATGCTATGATCCTGTTTCTTTCAATATCAAAGATAAATTTTGATCATTTCAGTGGATAATACGTAACAAAATAAAATTTAAAAGCGTATTACGAAAAAGCTACGCCCCGTATTTCATTCAAATTAGAATATCACCATGGGAAGTGTGAGTTAAACAGCGAATTTTTGAGAAAATCCAAATTTTACTTTCTTTTCTGACTCCGAAAAAATGGGTTTCGAAATGGTGTCTGTCTGTCTGTTAGTCTGTCAATCTGTGTCCTCTCTACAACCAAGATGATTTAACCAATCAAACTGAAAATTCAGATTTAAACTTTTCTGATAAATTGGGAGGTCCCAGTGCATTTTACTCCAAATCGGGCAACCGGAAGTGGCTACTCCCTTGGGCCAGGTTTACAGAAAAACTAATTTATACAAAATGTTTCCAAAAAATAAAAAATTAAAAAATACAAAAAAAAGTAGAAATTAAAAAAATAAAACAAAATAAAACAAATTGTCATGTAAATTTTCGACCTTAAGATCTTTGGGGTCCTTGAGCCCAAAAAATTTGGTTTCAAAGTGGTGTCTATTGGTCTATATGTCTGTCAGTTTGTAGCCCAGATATTTAAACGATCAAACTGCAACTTCATGTTTAAACTGAAGCAGAAAATTTATTTTGCAAATATCTCAACAATAAACAATTTACAAGAAACATAAAAAAAATAAAAAATAGAAAACACCCTAAGTTTGCGCAAGAAATTTGCATAATAAGAAAGTCGTGTGTTGGGAAGGGCATACCTCATTTTTTTTTATTATTGTAATATGAAATTTGGTTTATAACAATTATTTAAGAATAATATAACATCATCAAATGTCCTAGCCTAATGGCAGGATCTCATTTTTTTTTATTGAAATTTCGGATATCGAATCGATGTATCATGGTCCATCACAACTCTGTGAATGTATAGCTTCAATGTTTTCATCACTACGAGCTATACGATAATGCGTGGGTACGTTTTTGGCGCGTCCTGTTTCATAATACGTTTGACTTATTTTAGCACGTTTTTCTGCCGAATACGAAAACCTCTCCATGACTAATTTTGAGTTGTTAAGTAGTTAGAAATGTAAAAAAGCTACGTCAAAACTTACGAGTCACAAAATACCTTATTAACTACATCATTTGGTTATGAAAAAAAAAAAAATGAAATTTTTAAAATAAAAAACGGCGTTTTGTCGTTATCACATCAATTAATCAGAAGCAATCTCGTCTTCTGAAGGTTCTCATATATGTTTATGATTACAATTCATTTTTAAAGAGTAGTATATTTATTCCGCCGTAGGTTATGTATATGTTTCCATTTGGTAAATAACCACCCCAACTGGATTGGAATCTTAGATAAGTTTCGTAAAGTGCCGGTCTTTCCAATACTCATATTGATAGTTTTCTTCCACTTCCTTCAAATGTTTTACCTACATTGTAATGTTTTTTTTATATCGAAATTCACCATAATTAATTAAATTAATAAAGAAAACACGATTGTATTCTAAAAGTCTAAAATCGAACTGAATTAAAGAGTTTGACGTTTAAAAACGACGTAAACTTCAGTCTTACTCCGTAAATAATGCCTTAACGTTTTATTCGAGAGACTCAAAAATTAGCAAATTTTCAAAGTGTTTGAAATATTTCGATAACAACGCTTATTCGTATAAAACGCCTAGATGCTATATTTGAAATTCATCATAATAGAAAAATAAAACACGCTCTCGCAGTTAAAAGTGGAAAAAAGACTAATTCCAATTTTATTTAAAATACCGAAAATTATCGATCATCAAATTCAGATTCAAAGTTTTGGATTTTCATGATCGTCGAAATTGCCTTTAAATTTAAAATCTAATACAGTGAAATCTCTTTATAACGAACACTAGTTTCAATGAAATTCGCAAAATTTTTATTCGCTAAAATTGGAATTTTGTGTTAGGGAAAATATAAATGCAACCTATGGCTAACCAAATGGGTTTTTAGGAAGTAAAGTAAGAACTTTTCACATTTCCAGAAATACATTACAACGAAATTCCAATATGGCGAATTAATTTCGAGTTCTTTGTAATTTACATGTGTATTGAGTTTTACTCATGTAACGTACATTTTATGCAAAAACTGTCCAGAAACGTCAAGCAAGAAATTTTCAATAATGTTTACTAGTACGAGTAAACGAAGAGAAAAAGGGTGCATCCAGCGTCCTTAGAGTCTAAACTGAAAATATATAGAATCTCCATTTCTATAAAAGCGCTAAAAATAAAAAGGCAACGTGTTTTAGTGGGACTAAAAATTGTAGTCTACATTTATCTAGATACTTTATCGTTTGAGTGAAATATTTTAGAATATCTCAAATATAGATCTTCCTATTCTGGATAAACCCAACGAGCGTGTACACAATAATGGCTTTCGAATCAACCACCGTAAGTATTTATGGGTCATGTTTTGCTAAATTAACTACTCTACCTATTTTTCAAGAGTAGCTAAAAGCAGTTACGTCAACATTCTCCTAGGTTGTATTTGACATTAATTCATCATATTAATAAACTACTATCTTGTTTACATGATAGAATTAATTTAGGTTCAACTAGAGTTTCATTAAATCCAAATAAACTCATCGAATTTTATTCGTTTGAGTTATTTCGTTTTCGATTCACCAACAAAATACTAAACTCATTGCAAGAAAAACTACATTCGACACGTTTCCATGTAACGAGTTCAAATAGGTTTTGGTTTCGTTGAGTTGAAAACATGGCTGCGCTAACCAGTACTGTTTCCAAGAAGAGGTATATCGTCAATTGGTGATTGCATTGATATATCGACAATACGTTGACAACGACATTTTTGTGTATTTTTGAGGGGAATATAATTAATAATATGCGAAGTGTCATTTTTAATTTTAAAAAATCTTTAACAGATAGAATCAAATTCAAACGAACAAGATTCGCCGAATTTATTTGAATTTAACGAAACTATACCTTTAAACGAGTTTCCATGTACATAAACCGAGTTGAACCTACGAGTAGGTTAACTTTATCATGGAAACATGGTAATAGTAGAAAATTATCGAGTTTAGTTTTTTTTGCACTTAGTTTAGTTTCTTTGGTCAATTGAAAACGACATTACATTCTATCTGTCAAAGTTTTTTTTTTCTAAATGCGCCCCGCATATTTTTAATTAATGTGGAGGTCGAATGTTAATTTTTGTAAGATTTTTTCATACCAGACCCCTCGCCTCAAAATATTTAGTTATACCACAAATGTGAAGCTAAGATCTTTCCTGTTGGCATCGACTTTGAGCTTTCGGTTACTAATAAATACTTTATTTTGGTCTGAATTTGTAACTCTTTCAAAAAAGAGTTACGGTTAAACAGACATGCCAAATATGTGATTTTTAGGTTATATTAATAAAATACTTTGCTTTATTATTTCTGTGGCCACAAGACATAATCGCTAAGCCGATTTAAGACAAAATTATTCTCAATATTCAACGTTTTCTATCTCTCCTCTAACTTCACTAAATTTAACTTGCTTACATAATATACGATGGTCTCTAGGCAGTAATGAATTAAGGAAAATTTTCGCAAGCTTTCATTTCCGGGCCTCCTCGAAACAACGTTTTCCTACAAAAATCGTTGAAAGTAGGTTTTTTCTTTGCTATTCATGTTTGTTTTCTACATTTTTGACTACGTAGATGCATGCCTCCCTTGCTATAAAGCAATGTGAGACCAATTGATTTTCCGCAAGGTGATTTGGCGTCTACTGGAGGGGGGGATCAAAGTTGAGTAGAGTAATCTACCAGCTCCGTAACCTTTCGGTAGGGTGCACATTACGCGAGCTGTTCTGGTCATGTTTTAGGCAGCTGGCGTGATGGGTACAATTGTGGAAGGGGTAACCTGGTCACAATTCGCAAGTGTACGTACTGCCTCCTCGTGGCAATCACTGGTAACTGAGGCCCTTTGGTACTTCTGACCATTTGGCACAGGCTAAAGTACGGCGCTAAAGGAGAAACCCTTGATAAAAAACCCTAATCTAAGGTGGAACAGCATATTCCGATGGATGAATGGCTGATAGGTTAATCAGTCCAAAGTATGCGGACTCTGGATACCAGGCGCCCTCCAGTTTTATTTAGCCTTCCTGTGGTAAAGCTGGGTGTCCCACAGGCGACTCTCTTTTCCCAGCAACTCGTGGGAATAAAATGTCTAAACAGGTAAAAAATAATAAGGATGATGACGCTCCTAAAGCGTCATATACCAGCGATAGTTCCGCGGTGGTGTTCGAGGGCCTCGGTCCTCTTTCCGCTGTGGGACTCTCGATGAGTGGTCTATCGGATGGGGAGCTCCGTTCGGGGATTGAGAAATTAGTTCTCAACTCCGACATGGACACCTCAGGAGATGAGAACTCGAACCCCGTAAGTGGGGGTATCGCCTCTGTGAAAGCAGGGGGAGCAAAGTCGTCGGGGAGGACCCAAAAGGAACTGTCAGCAGCACTGACAAACCTTCCGCGGCTCCTCGCGTGAAAATGTGTGGGGCCGCGAAGAAGCGGTACAGGAGGCTTCTTGCTGAGGGCAAACCGCCCGGAAGCGAGACAAGGCTTCTGGCGATGCGGCCACAAAGGGAGTCTTGTGCTCCCGCAGAGGCCCCACCGTCAAAGAGGATCCGCTCGGATGAGGGTACTCCACCGGCACAAAAGAAGGCCAGGGGAGAGGAATCTGTCCCGACGGTCTCGGGTTCTGCGGTCCGGTCTGGACTTACCTTCAGGGAGGCTGCGGAGTCGGAGATAGTTGGGATCTTGCCCACTGGTTTTCCAGAGGTTGTCCTCACTGGAGAGCAGCTAAAGGCTGTCCAGGAGGGCATCCTAGATAAGGTGCTAGAGCAGGAGGCCAAGGAGCTTAAACCCAAGTTCCTTGGCAGTCAGCTTCGGCCTGGTTGGCTGGTACTAACCTGTGCTGACCGGGCCACTGTTCAGTGGCTCAGGGAGGCCATAGGTTTTATCAAGCCATGGGAGGGTGCGCAGCTGATCGTGGCCGAGGCGGAAAACCTGCCTCGAGCCAGGATTGTGTTCGGCACCTTCCCAAATAGTGCTGAATTGCCCACAGAAAAGCTTTTCGGGTTTATAAAAAGCCAAAATGAGGGCATGCAGGCGATCAACTGGAGAGTGATCAGGAGAGAGGCGAAAGGCTCTTCGGCCTTTTTCACGTTCTCTATGGACCACTCTTCAGTTGAGAAGCTCAAGCGGGTTGGCTTTAAGGTCAACTATAAGTTTGGGACTGTACAATTGCATCCCAAGGGTGGTCAGAGCGGAGCTAAGCCGGCTTCTGTCAGCGGGACCCAAGTGGTGAAGCCTGTAGAAGCTACGGTAGCGGCACCTGTAGCTAAGACCACCGGGGTGACCGCCCTCTCCAGGAGACAGGTGAGGAGAAGGCGGGAAAGGGAGAGGAAGGCGTCAGGGGTTCCGCGGGGGAAGGCCTCACAAGGACTCCCCCCGTGCAAGCCACTGGTTAGGCCTGGAGGCTCTCAGGCAGCGGGGGCCAGCAGAACGGCGATGGAGGACACTGGTCAGCCATCGGCCGGACAAAGAATGCATGCGGGTGGTGGCGGTGCTGAAAAGGAGGCTGAGCAGGGCCTTCAGAAGGGGCCTTCGGTAAAGTGAAGGCACACATCGCCTGCCTGCAGATAAACCTGCATCATGCAAAGGCGTCTTCGGACGTCCTTTGTCGCAGGTTTATCTGCCAAAACATTGGCATGGCTCTAATCCAGGAGCCATGGGTGATTGGTAACCAGATTAGAGGTATACCAAATCAAGTGGGTAAGTTAGTTTATCATAACGGAACTCAGAGTCCAAGAGCGGCTGTGTTGGCCAGTTCGCAAATTAATTTTATTCCCATTTCAGAGTTCATCTCCAGGGACTTGGTCGCAGTAATGGCGGAGGTTCTGGGTGAAAGAGGCAAACAGGAGGCTATAATGGCCTCCGCCTACTTTCCTGGAGACTCAGAGTTAATACCTCCACTTGACGTTAGGCGGCTCATAGCTCATTGCAAACGCAACGGGCTGGCCTACCTGATAGGATGCGATGCAAACGCGCACCACACGGTGTGGGGTAGCACCGACATCAATAACAGGGGTGAGTACCTTTTTGAATTTCTGATCTCAAATAATGTAGACATTGTCAATAGGGGAAGGAAACCTACTTTTATAAATGCGATTAGGCAAGAGGTCCTTGATCTGACACTTGCTAGTCCGCATTTCAGCGACTTGGTCAAAAACTGGCATGTGTCTGAAGAGGCCTCATTATCGGATCACTTGCACATCAGATTCGATTTGGCGGCTGAGACCATGCAGCGGCAGGAAATCAGAATTCCAAAACTGACCGACTGGGACTCTTATAGAGTCTCACTCGAATCAGAAATGCCCTCGGTTGTGGGGAACATAGAGTCTCCAGAGGGTTTGGAGATCTGTTCAAACCAGCTGCATAATTCTATACACTTGGCTTACGAGAACAGCTGCCCAGTTAAGCGAAGAGAGTCCACAAAGATGGTCCCTTGGTGGAACGGGACGCTGGGTAAACTGAGGAAAAAATCGAGAAGATTATTTAACAAGGCTAAACGCACCGGTGAATGGGGCGAGTATAAGATGGCCTTGACGGAATATAATGTCGAACTAAGGAGATCCAAAAGGGCTACCTGGAGGAATTTCTGTGAGGGAATCAATGAATTGCCCTCTGCAGCTCGTCTCCAGAAAGTCCTTTCCAGGGATCATTCAAATGGTTTAGGACTTCTCCAGAAGCAAGATGGGGGGTTCACTGAAAACCGGAAGGAAACCTTAGAGGTACTGTTAGAGACCCACTTTCCGGATTCAGTAGTGGTAGGAGCCCAAGAGGACTCATATGATCCTTCGAGTGAGGTGGCCTATTCGCCTCACAGTAGGATCTGGAGTCTCTCTGGGAAAATTTTCACACCCAGCAAGGTTCGATGGGCTATTGGGTCTTTCAAACCTTTTAAATCCGCTGGAGGGGATGGTATCTTTCCAGCTTTACTTCAAAAAGGTATTGAGGAAATACTCCCCAGCTTGATCCAGATGTTTCGGGCAAGTTATGCTTTTAACTATATTCCGAAACTGTGGAGGAAAGTAAATGTGGTCTTTATACCAAAGGGCGGGGGTCGTCCAGACACCCAGGCCAGGGCATATCGGCCAATTAGCCTCACATCGTTTCTTTTGAAGACGATGGAAAAAATCCTGGACTATCAAATAAGAAGTGAGGTCCTTGGAAAGAATCCGCTGCATCGGGACCAGTTTGCTTATCAAACTGGTAAATCCACGGTTATGGCCCTTAGCGGGCTAGTCACGAGGATTGAAAAAGCAGTGACATATAAAGAAATTGCCCTTTGTGCCTTTGTGGACATTGAGGGGGCGTTTGATAATACCTCCTATGGATCTATAGAGAGGGCAGCAATGGGAAAAAGGGTTCCACTTTCCACAATTAGGTGGATCCGTTCCATGCTGGAACATCGTGAGATTACTGCCAGACTAGGTGGCGAATCAGTAACCATCAAGGCCGTAAAGGGCTGTCCCCAAGGAGGCGTATTATCTCCTCTTTTGTGGTCATTGGTTATTGACAGACTACTGGTCCTTCTGAGTAGCCATGGGTTTGATGTCCAGGGCTATGCGGATGATGTGGCTATCATAATCAGAGGCAAGTTTGATGAGGTCATTTCTGATCGCATGCAAAATGCACTCAATATAATATGGCAGTGGTGTTACCAGGAAGGACTCAGTGTCAATCCAAGCAAAACTGTCATTGTTCCTTTTACGAGGAGGACAAAGCTTGCGCTTACAGCTCCCTCGTTAAACGGTACTACTATTCCTTTTTCCAGCGAGGTTAAATATCTAGGGGTTATCCTAGATCAAAGACTGAACTGGAACCAACATTTGTTGAAAGTTCAAAATAGAGCCATCAAGGCTCTCTGGGCCTGTCAAAGACTCTATGGGCGTACTTGGGGACTACAACCAAAAATGATCTACTGGTCATTTCTTACAATCATTAGGCCTATGGTCACCTACGCATCGGTTGTATGGTGGCCTAAAACTGAGCAGAAGACAACGCAAACCTTATTGAATAAGGTTCAGCGTGTAGCCTGCATCGGTGTTACGGGCTCAATGAAGTCATGTCCAACCGCGGGGGTGGAGACACTTCTAGGACTGACACCGTTACACCTGCATATTAAAAAGGACGCTGCAAGTATGGCCCTGAAAATGCAGGCGGAAGGAAATATCAAGCCAGGCAATATGGTGGGTCATATGGAAATCCTTAAGGAATTTCAGACAGACCCTACCATAGGAATGCCTTCCGACTGTATGCCAGCTAAACTGGACTTCCACAAACCATTCTGTGTTAGGTTACCTGACCGGGATGTGTGGAGGGCAGGTGGACCATCATTTGAGCTAGGGTCCATGGTATGGTTTACAGATGGATCAAAAACGGAAGATGGGGCGGGGATAGGAATACACGGGAGTGGCACTACCCTCTCGAAGTCCTTGGGTACCAATGCCACCGTTTTTCAAGCAGAAGTACATGCTATAGAACTTTGCGCTAGGTTAGGCATAGCAAAAGGCCTAAACGATGCAAAGATTTATATTGTATCAGACAGCCAATCAGCCTTAAAAGCTCTTAGGTTTTGTACCGTTGAGTCAAGGCTGGTATGGGATTGTCTGAAGGTTATTAAACATCTGGCAGGCTCAAATAAGGTAACACTTATGTGGGTGCCAGGTCATACTGGAATCGAAGGAAACGAGGCAGCTGATGGCCTCGCCCGTGAGGGTTCTGCCTCTCCATTTTTTGGACCAGAACCCTTCTGCGGTGTCACTAAGGGACACCTTAGAGCAGCGGTAAAACGCTGGGAGGATGTTCAAAAGTCCTCCTACTGGCGCAGAATTCCAGGTTTACGGCAGGCGAAGAAATTTATATCACCTTCGTCTGTCAGGGTTAAGGAGTGTCTTGAACTTAGAAAACCTGAGTTGAGGCTGCTTACTGGCTTCCTCACAGGTCATGTCCCCTTGAGGTATCACCTTAAGAAGATGGGCCTAAGTACGACAGATGGATGCCGCTTCTGCGGTCTGGAAGCGGAATCAGCGGAACATGTTCTGTGCCATTGCCCAGCCATTTTCCAGCAAAGACTGCAACATCTAGGAGGGAGAACAATGAGCCCGGATAGTATGTATCTTGTACCGGCCAGTAGTATTGTCAGATTCATTAAGAGCCTGAATATTGACTGGACGGATAATTAAGTAGGGTCCAGCACAATAGATCTTTTAGGTCGCGGTGCGAGGTGGCTTATCGCCCACATGGCCCTCCAGTAAATAAAAAAAAAATTGATTTTCCGCAAGATCATTTCTTCGACTGAATACAAACAACAATAAAACGTCTTGTTTCCTTATATTAAATTTAAAGAAACGCAAGGTGTTTATAACATCTGCCGGATGATTTTAAAAATAGCACCAAAGGGGGTCAAAAATCCACACAATTTTATAATCTTTTGCATATTGGCATTATAAACGTGGTCCCTTAATAGGTTGCAATTACAACAGGTATTGTGATAAATTAACCCAAAATGGCCTTTTGCATAAAGCAGCTTAAATTTTAGGTTATGGCTATTAAATTATAATGAAATGAACATAATTAGTCAGTAATGCTAACATCATAGTTAGAGATTTCGGTTTCCTAAGAAATTTTATTTCCCAAGAAACCCAGAATTATGTTTCCCACCGAATTTCATTTCTCGAGAATTCGAGGTTTTGACATTTCTTCTCGAGTATCTCGGAAATTCTCGGGAGTTTTTATACTTTTAAAATTTGTAAAAATTTTCCAAAAAAATACTTTCAATAGTTATTGATTTATTTTATATTTCCTGACGAAGAAACATTTCTTCCATTTTGAGTTTTAGTATGGGCCGAATAGAAATCAGAGAATTTTTATTTCATAAATACTCTTGAGAAATTTACAATATTTCGGAGTCTACAAAAGATTTAAAATTCTGATTCTGTACAAAGTATTTTATAGTCAATACCCTCTCTAATCTCTCTCAGGCCCGGCCACAAAGGGGTGTACAATAATTTACAACTGAGAAGGAATAACCACTGGTTAAGTAACTGGTAACTGCACACGAATCAGCTTTGAAAGAATGATCCTGTTTATTTTATCATTAATTTTTAAGCCGAAAAATTAAATTATTTACATCCGGGTCTCTTGATGGAAAGCCGGCCTTGTACTCTCCTAGGGCTAGTGAATAAATCAGCACCTAAAGAAACTTCATTTTTTCATTATAATGACTAAACCTGAATTTAGAAAAAAAACATTTCTTAATCCAATGGCGTCAGGTTATGATTTAATTAATTTTTATTTGTTTAGATATTCATAAAAAAACAATGACAGCAACTCATTGGAATTTAATTACAGTACATATACCAAAGATTTTCACTCAAGTGCTTACTACTAACTAGCTAGATGTACTTTATACACAGTAGTTTGACTTTTTGGCAAGTTGACCTTTTGTGGGTCTAGTTACCTAGCTAATTCAACAATAATTAATCGAAAGGCTTAACTAGTTTACTAAGTTTAATTAATTAAAATATCTTATTTTAATTTAATTACAAATTCATAATAAAATTTATGATTTCCTAATTAGTAGATAAATAAATTAAATTTAATTACTTGTTACATTCTTGTAAATTTTTCAGGTTTGTTCGAACTTCTTTTTGTTTTTTAACTTTCTGTTGCAAGCAAGTAACAAAATATTTTGTGTTTGGGTGGAAAACTTGAATTTATTTTGAGTTGAATAAGTTTTTTCAAATTTTATTTCACTCAAAACATTTTGTAGTTTATATAAATTTTTTATTAACAATTATTGATGATTGATGATAGAAATGGTGCCAAACGTCTTTGGTTAAATTACATTTTATTCCGGACTTGAACCAAGGACGAATTTGAGTGACAATTTAGTTTTCAAATACGATAAAACTATTGGAAATTTGATAATTTCATGACCAATTTGGTAAATTGGTAAAAATACTTCGTCATCATTAAAATTAATTTTTGTTAGGAGAATATAACCAGATCAAAAATTCCCTTCCAACACTAACCAAAATTTCTGTAAATTTGAAATGAATTACAAGCACAAAATTATCTAACCATCACAATCAAATTTTTTTCTACAAGAATCATTGAGTAAATATGAATCATAAAGTTTGTTTTGAAATGACAATAATTTATGATGTTTGAATACTACTTTATTAGCCTTTATTCCATTTTAATAAACTAATCATAAACAAAATAAAATTAAAACATTTTAACAATTAAATTGCTTTGCCATCAAAATTTCGGAACCAAAACAATGTCACTGTTAAAAACGTTGAATTGCAATATGGAGTAAAAACCAGTAGAGTATGCGCAACCTTATTTTTGTTGCTGACTTGAAATTGAACTCTAAAAATATTTTTTTATTTACTTTAATTTTTGTAGAGCAACTGTTACAATATAGACCGTGAAATTATTTTATTTCTGTATTGCCCAATTTTATGTAGCTATACGTTGTACGCATATACATTCCAAGATTTTGAGCTGCTTAGTACGATTACTTCGTATTAAGAATAGTAAAATAAAACTGGATACAAATATGGAATTCAATTATACGTGTTATATATGTATTATTTAAATACTTTATAGGCATAGGGAAGTTACATCGGAAGACGCTACTATGAATAACAATTACCTAAGTCAATTTTATAACATTCGTTTCGTTGAAATTAGGATATCGTCATTATTTTACAAACATTAGTACAAAGACCTTTGTGACTTGAGACTAGCCAACTTCCAAGACATTATGATTTTATTTATGTGTTATTTGTACCAAAATACGTGTTTTGATTGGTATACGACATATTTCTTCTTCGCTTGTCTAGTAAGACAAAAAACGCGAATCTTAACTGTATGTAAGCTAATTAAATTTTTGTAGTCATGTGATTTTTGATTATTCAACGTAATAATTGTATGTTCATGACTCATGCAATTTGTAAATATATGATGTTGTAGTAATTTTTTAAAGTACCGTAAAAAGAAGATTTTTTTATTTTATCTATAGATGGGAAATTTAAGATTGTTGTAGCAGTGCATTTATTCATTTGTGTGTTTATATCTTAGAAATTTGGGGGGCGAGTGTTGTTTTAGGGCCACCATCCTATTATCGAGAAATTTGGTTTAATGGGCGATTTAGTGAATTGATAAATTCAATCAAATTAGACTTGCCACCTTTGAAAACTTGGGAAACGGGTTACCACAATTTTTATTCAACCTTTTATTTTAAATGAATGTGATGTTCCTTTTGCTCTCCTTTAGTCGTTTACTAATTTAATGTTTGAAATAACTCAGAAAACGAATTCTTTATTTCGTATTCTATAATAACTGTCATAGTTTTGGTCAAATTAAATTTTTCATTTTATTTTCAAACATCACACTGTCTTCTGATCTACTCGTAAACTACCTATATTGTTTGTGCCTCTTCGACCAAAATCTTGTTGTAGCGATATTTGGGGAACTTAAACTCGTTTTTGTGAAAAACAGTTTAAAACAATTCTTCTTAAATTTTTGTCCCAACACAATTTTGCTCAACTGATTCTTTTTTTGGAAATCAATAACAGAATCGATCTGTCAGATAATTAAGGAAAGCGTGATAAGATCTTAATTAGCTAAATATTTTAAAGATTCATCATTTCATCATCAATTGATTATGTAGCCAGGGGAATAATGCGGGACTGTTACCTCTCTGTGTGTGTATATAATGTACAATATCTAAAAAAATCATGAATACAGATCACGATGAACTCAACTTAAAGCAGTAACTCAACAAATCAATATTAATAAACTATTATCTATCTTCGCACAATTCTCCATATTATAAGCCTTGCAAATTTGAAGTATCTGTAACTTCTCGCGATTAGCGTCGAATAATCTCGAAACAAAGCAGCCAAATTTCGTTGGAATTCGCAATATGGATTAATTCAAAATTTCAAATATTTTAGAAAAATGGCATCTATTTATTTATTTGATACCTACAGTGTTTACCATCGGTACAAACAATTACGACTAACTACAATTATTATTATAAAAACTTAAATAAAACATTCTTGAACAAATCTCTCGACAAGCGAAAATCGAAAATTTCAAATTACTGAATTAAAGACCCGTGATGTTCTCAGGATCGGTTCCGAAGACCATAGTTTGTTGGCACCAGGTTAATGAATAAAAGCCCATCACGTTGACGCATTCGATGTTCGGGAGCATAGATTTTTAGACTTTGCAGTTTCAAAAGATTACATCGATCCTGATATGGTGGGAGTAGGGCATCCAATTTCTGTCTAAAATATGAATACCGGTATTTCGGTATTACTTGACAACAAAACCGAGATACCGATATTAATACCGGTATTGTTTATGTAACACTTAAAAAATATCTACCATTAAAAAAATAGTTTTAAATAATATACATATAATTACATAATCAACCTCGATTTACTTTTTGTGAAATTTTCTTGTTAACCTCATTGTTTATTGCAACATGAAGCTTTTCTTGCAATCTTATCGATAAAGATTTCCCTTCCCGCTTGAGGGCTTCACCACAGAAGAAAGATTAACCAGAATAGACATTGCGTGAACCAAATTTTTTTTCCATCTTACCTAATTTTTGGACATTAAAGTATAATTATTTTTGAATATTATAGTAGTTAATACAAATTATGCTGTCAAAACAAAACTTGTCATATAATTTCACTAAATACACTGTTAAGGATTCTCCATTTTTATTATTTCAAATCAAAACCAGTAAACCAAAGAATACATAACCCAACTTTCCCTTACCTTCGGCAAATCAAAGTCAAAAAAATGAGTCCACATTTTTCCATACAAAAACAGCAAATGTCTCTTCTGGTTGTATTCTGTGGCTTCACTATCAACAACAATTTCTGAGGTTGAGTATGAAGCTTCATCTGTAGCTTGGGTTGAAGAAAGAAGAAGGGAATATTAACTATTTCGTTTCTAGTTAGTCGATTAAAACTAACTTGTTTACCTTTGTGCAAATATTGTGTGCAAAATAGTGCAAAAGGCAAGATAAGTTCGTCTTTCTATGATTCTCTGGATCAAAAAAGTTTTCATTCGGTCAGCTAATGGTCCTTCTCCCAAATGTTAAACCATGAATGCCAGGGTAGCGTCAGCTGACAGAAGATCTCTCCGGCATCCCTTCGACATAACGCTTCTATTGTCAGTTTGACTGGTAAAATCATAGTTAGAAACCGTTGATTCTATACTCTAGGAACGCACGTTTCGGTAAAGCTGATAGTTGATTTGACTTAGATTGGAGCTTTCAAGATGCAATTTCTTAATTTATAAAACCGCTCCATCATAAAAAGTATGCTATTCCATCTTGTTTTTGGTTCTAAGATTACAGATTGTACTTTGCCGAATTCAGTTTAACGTAAGATTTTAGACTAACATTTTTGGTCGGTGATCGTCGAAACAGCTTTTCAATCTTTCTAATTTTATTTATTAATGGAGCAAAATTATTGAAACGTCGCTTTTGTTATTTTTCATCCTGTTTGATTTTTTGTAGAGCGAAACATCAATCATACGAATCAACTATACGGTTAGATTGTTCCAACACTCAAAAAACACCACAAAAAAAAAAAAAAAATTGATATTGTAGGTATATTGCGGTACTCTTCCTGAACTTTGTATTGTTTATAAATTTTCAAGAGTTTATAAAAAATTTGACTTTATACGATTCCTATAGGAATTCTGACTTTAATTACAATTCAATGAATATTGGGCGAATAATCAATAAAAATTGAAATGCCGAAATACCGGTATTGATCGCTCAAAACCGGTACTGAAAAATGGTCCGGTATACCGGTATTTCGGTTTCCGGTATACCGATATTGGATACCCTAGGTGGGAGGACATTTGAGGACACCGGAGCGCGTACAGAGCAAATTGCTTCAAAACACTCTCAATCCTCCCGGAATGACAGTGGTAGGATGGCGCGCAAACTGGAAATGCATACTCCAAAATAGACCGAACAAACGAGACATACAGTAATGCCAAAGTTATCGGGTCCCTAAAATCCCTGCAGTTTCGTTTAATAAAGAATACGATTAAAAGAAATAGTCTTGCCTGAGAGTCTTTATTTAACTCAACAGAGTAGTTAAACAGAGAACTTACAGAGTCCTTATTTAATTCAACGTGCAGCCAACTTAGCTTAACTGCATCGGTGCGTAACTTAACGTTATGCAAATCCTTGAAGATGCAACAAAACCCATTGCAAATTCCAAGAAATATCCAGTAACACGTGTAATCTCGAATAGCTTGTGTTGATATTTTCATAAAATTTCGAATATTCTAGAAAAACTTGAATAAACTTAAAATCATAGAGTAATATTGAAAAATTAAGAAATCCATAATCTGAAAAATTAGCTGGAAATCTACATAAATTCAAAAATCTTGAATTTTTCTTGAAAATCTTGATCACGCAACTCAGTAAATAGACTCGAATAATTTCGAAAAGTCCGAATAAATTTAATAGTTCTAAAATAATCGAGATATTCTCAAAAAAAAAAAAAAAATTGATGTGTGGTCAGGCCGAATTTTGAGAAGTTTAATTTTATTTTATATATTTTGGAAACATTTTATATATTAAGCAATTTTTTGTAAACCTTATACTTTTTAAAATATTTGCAAAATAAATTTTCTGGACCAATGAAGTGGCCACCATTTCGAAACCCACTTTTCCGAACTCAGGGAACCTCAAAACAGATAAATCTCTAAAATCTCAATGATTACTATATTTTATTTTACTAGAGTAAAAGAAAGTCAAAATGAGGAATTCCCAGAAAATATCGAATAAACTTAGATTCCTATAATAATCTTGAAAATCTCAAAGCTATAAGTAAATAAAAAAAAAAAAAACTTTCGCAAAAATAACTAGAAAACCTCGAATAATCTCGAAAATGTTCAGTAATGTTGATAATTTGAAATAAGTTAGGTAACAAGCAACTTACCGCTATTCAAACCCATCTAGATTATTCTAAAAATCTCGAATAGTATCTAAAGATCAAACAAACCTCAAGTAAGCTTGAAAGCCCGAAAAAATCTTGAAAATCTTACTGCATCTGTATAAGTCAGTAATATGACGCAATATAACTTCAAAATTTGAGTCGAATAATCCCTATTAAGACAATCCCTTTGTATAAAATTAAACTGTATAAAAGAAAAGCTACCACCCAAATCCAGAAATCGAGACACCTAGCGATCGATTATGAAAGCTGCCTTACTTCTAAATCAAAATCAATTAATCGGGTTAACCTTAATCTGTTTTAATTTCCCTTCCGCAGAGGAGTATTTCCAAATCAAATTGTAAACGTGTACTTAAAACTACCATACGCCTTTGGAAATGAGAAACTGTCTCCAGCCACATTATCACTATCAGGAAGCTTTTTAGGGAAAAAACAGCTTTTTCTCTATTGAACATAGTGAATGTAGTATTCACTGACCATGAGCATTTGGTTGGCAGATTTTCCAAAAAGAAGGAACAACCTGCTATATTAGTTACAAGATTGCATAGATATGCATTTAGGTTACCTATTAAAGTACAGGAAAAGGAAAGATAATGGTAATGCCGATTGCTTGAGCAGGATTCCTATTAAGAATTCAGTTTCAGATGACGATTTAATAGAAGAGAGGAGATTGGAAATTTATCATTTAGAAAGAGACTAAAAATGATAAATTCATAATGGGTTCATGTGATTGTTGCAGGTTTTAATTTGAGAAAATTACTTTCGGAGTTAATAAACTATTAAATAAAGAACGAATATTTAACTGTGGAAATTTGTAATCTAAGATATTTAATTTGAATTTAACTGTTCATTTCAGTTAACTAATTTTTGTTTCCCCTATGGTTAAATAGATTCTTATAATTTTTGTACGTCAACAAACCCGTTGGTATAGCAATAAATTAATTTTCGAAAATATGAGTTTAGCTTTAGTTAAATATTTAACCGGTGCAAAATAACTGGTTAAATTAATGTTAGTTACAAATTGAAATACCGAATTCAAAAGTTAAACAACATTGAAAGAACATTGAAATACTGGCCATAAGCTCTAAGTTATTTAATAAGAAGTAATTTTTTCTCCAACTTCCGAGCTCCTTATATATTTAAGGTTTATAAGGAAAACACGTGCCTAGAATAATTCCCAAATTTGGTTGGGGGGCGCCTTAATACCTACTATATATTCGGTGCGTCCGAAATGCGAATTTAAATGCACATTTTTTAAAATGCGCATTTTTGGATTAAATAAAATTTCATTAAAATCATTAAATTAATTAAAATTGGACAAACCCAAATTAATAAATCGATAAATATGGTTAATTAAAATATAAATTAACATCAAATAGGTGTTTTAAAAATGTACATAAAAACTACATTGCATGTAGTTTTTTAAATGTGTCTTCGCTAAATGCACATTTTCCATTTCGGACGCACCCATTATGTAAAATTTAAAGTTGAGCTTATCGAATAGTAGAAGCATCACAAACTCTCTAAATTCACTAGAAATAATGGAATTATATGGTATCACCATGGCGCCAGTTCTCTCGTAAAACATATTTACCAATTAAATCACATGAAAATACTTTGAAACCCTTCTTTGATCCCGCACTGAGTTTATAAAGAATTAAAACGAAAATTAAATTCCCTTACTCCCTTCTATCTCCTCTCTTACGTTACACTGCACACAGTGCAATTAAGAAGCGAAATAATAATTAAAAAAAAAAAATTAATTAGCACTCAGAACACATAGAGAAATTTAATTTTATGCAAAAATGCGCATTTTAAAAAATGTGCATTTAAATTCGCATTTCGGACGCACCTCGTTTCTGAATGCTTTTAAGTAGAAGTTACACATACAAAAATACATTTAAATACATTATACATACATAAGGGTATTTAGCGGAAATCTCAAGATAAGGCACTTAGGGGGTGCGTCCGAAATAGAAAATGTGCATTTAGCGAAGACACATTTCAAAAAACTACATGTGATGTACATTTTTAACATGTTCTTTGATGTCAATTTATATTTAAATTAATCATAATTATCGATTTACTAATTCACGGTTGTCCAATTTTAATTAATTGAATGATTATACAGAAATTTAATTTAAATAAAAAATTTGCATTTTAAATAATGTGCACTTAAATTCGAATTTCGGACGCAACCAATCAGTTAATTTCTTATTGTTCCTAAGTGCCATTAATTCCAAATTACAATCCATAAATAAATAGGTTAGCCTATAGCACAAAATACACCATAAGTTTGGTCGTAAAAGTACAAAATTTATCACTGTCAGTGAACAAATATTTAAATCGTTTTTACAAAAAAAAAAAAAAAACTGGTAATAAGGGATATGGAAACTAGAATTACGAGTAAATTCTTAGACAACTTCACAATTTTTTTGAAAAATAAGTTTATTAGTTTGAATTAAATAATATCACCTTATTAATGTCGACGTACATATGCGTACATTCATTTTTATTCGTTTTAAAATGCTAAACGTAAATTCCATTAAAGTTACATAATTTGTTTAAATACAAAGCATACACATTAAACACAAAACTAAGTGTCTCTATAGTAATGAAACATTATATGGTTACGTATTGTATACAAATTCAACACAAGAAAAGTAACTAACGTACACTATAATGTGATACAAACTAAGAGTAGACAGAAACTAGGGCATGTTTTTGTTGACTGCAATTAAATTGATTTTATATTTTCGTTGCCTGGTTTTCACGTGGCAATAATTACTATAAACAATTCACCTTTCCAGTTTAAGGTGAACACACCAACACAAAGCGTCACCGGACGTGATTATCAGATGGACTTACAAGCTTTTTCTATTTGAATTAATAAACTTTTATCTTTCGATATTTTCGAAATTTTCTTCTAAATAATCTTAAGCCGTTATTTAAGTCTATATTACATATAAATATCTACGTTACATTTTTTAATATAACAAAAGGTAAATATTTGTCATTATATGTAAACAAATATATTAAGCGAGTACATATTTTGCTTGTAAGAAATATGATAAAATTTGTATTTATTTGTATGTGATATCGTGGATGGGTCATTTACGATAATATTGCGGTCGACTCAAATGTATTTATTCATTAGATACCTGCTGTTAGCCAAACAAGATACGTAATATGTAATTTGGAGTTCTTATTTGTGAGGTATAGGTTACTGACTTTACGTGATATTTTTGATGCAATGGCATTATTATTTGGGTCGATTTATTAATAAAAAAAATATGCAATAACTGGGTGTTAAAAGGAATGTCTTAAAAACGAAAGTCGTTTTGAGAATTATTATATAAAAACCTGCTTCTGTGTATGAATCATAATTAAGTGTAAACATGTCGTTTAATTATAAATTGCCCTAAAATATTCGCAGTTTCTTGATAAAATGAGAAAAATATGGATGGAAATACGCCAGCTTTTTGTTGTGTGTAGGTGGTCTGCAATATATGCATAATGTTGTGGTAGACTATCTTTAAAAACATAATACATATATTTCAGGTCATCTATTATGTATCAATATTATAGAATAGTGAATATTTCTTGTTCAAGCAGACATTTTTGAAAAGTTTCCCGCCACCATATCGAGGAATTTTAAATATTCTTGAAAAATGTCAAACTAAATTTGAATATGAAAATCCCTAGTAATCTCATTGTTCTGAAATATCCTATACCTTCTAAAATATTGTAATATCAAAGCCATACAAACGACGGATAAAATCCAAATTCCAAAAACCGAAGAGTCATTAATTCTGTAACATCGTATGACGCAATATATAACAACTTGCGCAAAACTATTCGCCTTGCGAATAATCTTGGAACTTTTGGAAAAAATTGGGTCTATCCGATTCCTCGAGCAACAGTTTTCTCACAAAGCGCCCATTATACTGCCCTATACTAAGCATAAAGGGGTATCTACATTTTTTTCGGAAAATGAGACATTAGTGCCTAGCAATTCCTAAGCGCATATTCTATCTGATGCTAGACCAGTTTAGCCGTATTTATACTGCAAATATTGTGCTACATACAAACTGAATGCCACTCAATTTAACCTAAAAGTTTGAATTAGTCAATAAGTTTAAAATGCAGATACTCTCTTTGCGCTTAGTAGGACAGTATAGATCACTAAACCAACCATTTATATTTTACAAACAATTTCCGTTATTTCAGCACGGTTTTTCTTAAATTTGGAGACCCCTTACTGTCACGAAAATATAAATCTTCAACTCTAGATAGATTATGTAGAGCTGAAACATGTTGAACAGTAATAAAAGTCACATTCGCCAACAACAATGAGATACAGTTATATATCTCTAGTATACTATAGAAAGTCCTTAAGAATTTAAATTACTCCGTTCAGAGAGCATCCACAATGTTCAAAATTTCTTTTCTGAAAATTCGTGCCGTTTGTTTAGATCACAATATTATGTGAGCAACGTGAGAGTTGGCTGACTTAATTCTTTACTCAGTGCTTCAGTCTGGACGGCGCATCGCTGTGGACCATTCGAGCAATACAAACAATATAAAATCAGAATTAACGTTAATTATGTTTTGTCACCGAATCCCACCTCAAGGCGTCCCATAGTAACTTGCTATTAAGATTTATATACGACCTTTAATACCAGGAGAATTTAATACTCAGAAATAACACCTTTAAATGCGATTTTATTGGAGCAATTCACAAATAATGTATCGATCAACATGTCGTTGAAATTTCAATCATTAAAATATCATAAAATGTCAATAAAATGTCACAGAAATGTCAATGTCATAGAAATATGAATGTCTTGGTCTTGCTATATTTAAAAGCTTAATAGATATATTTTATTTTTAAATGTTGTCGATATTATTTGCCACCAGCAAAGTATTTTAGGTAATCTATTCATTTCCTCTTAAAGACACCTAGGGAACAATTATTGGAATTTGGAAGTTGTTATTAGCCGTAGAAAAATATTTCTTCGAAAAGTTCGACATTACATCGGAAAACAGATCAACAAATTTATATTACTCCTTTTTGTTAAAATGACCCCCACGTAATGCCTCTATCGAGTTCAAATTTTATGAACACGTAGATGATGAATTGCCAAATTTATCATCAACATAACAAAAAAATCGTCTGTCCCGTTTTTGAGAAAATCTGTTTGACAGTTTTCTCTTCCACTGCAAACTCCTCTATTCTAGACTCGAATGGACCTAAAAGTTGACACAAACTGCTTGCTACTAAAATCTATCTTGTTACAGAATTTCGACCAAAACTATCAATATTTGTGAGAATGGGAGGCAACATCAAAAATAATAAAAATATATAACTGGAAGGACGGAAGGATGTAAGGACTGAAGGACAGACACGACATTTTCTAATCGATGTTTCGGGGTCCTAATAACCTAATTCGTCGAGAAATATGAAAATCTGTAACACATTTTTTTTCGCGATCACAATACTTACCCAATATAACTTCGTTATAGTGGGAAAAGTAATTAAGAATATTTCCGAAAATAAATACAAAAGTCTAGGATTCACTAATAATCTCGAATATTCTGTCACCTCAATGAATGTTATAGGCACAAGTAAATCTAAAAAAATAACTTTTAAAACTCAATTAGTTATGAAAAACTTGAATAATGTTGATAATTTCGATTAACTCCAATGTCCAACTAAATCCGTCAATATAGGTTAATCCAAAAATAACAAATAGTCTGGAATTTTGAGGACGTTGCCTCTATGAGATGCTACGCTTAATCGAATAATACCAAAAACACGATGCTTGAACTCAATACCAAACAAATCTAGAACAAATTTAAAAATCTTGAAAAATCCCAAACAATTTTTTGATATTTTGACTTATCTCTATGTCAGAAATATCGCACGACTCGTAATGTCAAAAAGCAAATATTATTTCGAGTAATGCTTATTGAGCAATTGTAGTCATAAGGGGTACTTTTCAATCCTAAAAAACAAGAAGCGTATACTGGACTATTAAAGTATTGATTTGTTTTAGTGATTCACTTATATTATGCTATCGTTTCGTTTCGGTCGTAATTTTATTTTTCAGTATGAAAAGCTGGTAAAGCTTTAATACGGGGATGATGTCCGTTAGTTGATTGTAAACATTTCTGGTAACCGCTGATAGCACCCGCTTTTTTACAAAATATTCCCTTAGTTGAGCCCAAAGACATATTCTAACTTTAAGTCCCTTAATGCAAGCCACGATTTGGAAGGAGGTATCCTACATTAGTATGTTCTAGAAAGTGTTCGATTCAACTTCTCTTTTGTAATTTATTTAAAGTTTACACTCAAAATATATAAGTTATCCTGGAAAGTTCAGAACAGTTGTACGGTACCTGACTTTCTCGTTATTTTAATCTTATTTCCAAAATTTATTCGATCATTTGGTTACTTCGTTACAATCAGCTGATTAGAGAATTTGGAATTCGGAAATTACATTGAAGCTGCATTAATTCCTTGGTTTTTTACTTCCAATAATTTCATCATTAGAAATCGAAGAAATTGGTTAACAATTTTGCACACAACTGCTTTCGGTTTGGGAAAATCAAATTCTTCATGACATTGGGAAAAAGACCAAAACTTTTGCTCAAAGTGAGAATTTTTTCAACTAAAATATGAAACACGCAGGCGTTAAATTTATTTAAAGTGATTCGGTTGGTCTTGTATTTCGAGTTATGAGTATCGAAAACTCGTAACTAACAAAGTCCCAATTGCGAGAAAATGTGATTATGTTATCATGTCGAGAACTCTAAATGTTTTACATAATTGCTTTTCAAAAAAAAAAAATTACAATCCCATGTGATGCTTACTAAATCGTCCACCAGGCGTCCACATTTTAGGATTTAGTTGTTTAATTTTGTACATTGGAAATATCTTAATTGGGATTATTCAAATCATTCTAGTTTCTCGAATTTTGACGCTTATTTGCCCCAACTGTTACCAAGTTACACAGGTATGTAGGGATTCTCGATATTTTATGTGATTTCTCGAAATTTTTAAGCGCATTCGAAGTTTGTTTTAAAATTTTCGAATTAAGCGTACGCAGCATTGAATTAGGTGAAATTCTCGTAAACCGAGTTTTTTTAATGTAGATTTTATTTCAAAATTATCAACTTTCCGTTATTTTTAGGAGAAAACGTTTTCTTGCTTTTAAATCGCTTAACATTGAGATTTTTAAAGCATATCTACAAATCTAAGTTTATTTTCGGGATTATTCGAAATTGGGTATATCGAGATTATTCTAGAATCATCTCATTCGAGTTTATTCGAGTTTCGCGATATTACTCAACATTTCTAAAGTATTGTAGAATCGATATGTGACAGATTTATAGTGATACATCGATATTTTCGGTATTTTAAGGGAGTTTTATGGTTTTAAGTTTATTTCAGATTGGCTTGGCGTTGAGTATTATGTAATACAAATTAAACTTGGAGTTGAATTAAGCACAGAACTGAAATATAATCTAATAGAGATTTCGAGGTTTTTGAATTAACTTACATAGATTTCCGAAATTGAACCCAAAAAATGGGACTTCGGCCACTCTTCAAGTGTGTGAAGTTATCCCAGGATTATATATATAATAGGAAGGTAGCTCAGATGGTAGCTCAGATTAAGCTTAAAGTAGACCACCTTTTCAAAATTGTAGAATGGGACATTTTTAGAATTTTTTTAAAAAAGGCGGTGTTCTAATGAAGTGAATGTCGGAGTAACTACACGTAATCTGACTCCACAGAAACAAAAATGAACAAGATTTGCTATAGACTTGTTTGAAATTAAAACATTTAACATTAAATGGTAGCGGTTTTAGTTTCCTCTCCAAATTTACCTCTTTTGCACTTCAAATTCAACCTTTCATAAATCAAATTAAGCCTTTTTCCAAACCAATTCAACATTTTACAAATCAAGTTTTGATTAGAAAAGGTTGAGTTTCTGATTAAATTTATTTTGAAAAAAGCTAACTTTGCTTCAATATCTAACCGCGAATATCCTGTTTCCCTCATTCCCTCATTAGGAGCGTCTTTGTCTTTAGCAAGAGAATCAACGGATACCTGAGCCAAACTAGTCAGTTTCTATAATGATTCATTCGATTTATAGTTTATAACTTACCGAATCTTTTTTATTACCGGTAAACGATAAATAAAAACTAAAACTACCGGTAAACCCGGTAAAAACGGTTTATTTTGAAAAACTATTTTAAATATATATAAGGAAATCGCAAATTGTTTTGTTTGTTTTCGACGGGTTCTCCTGTTCCATTTCCCCTTGTCTCGCATTTCATGTTTTATTCATTTTTAAAATTTCTCGAGATTATTGGAGTGTAGCAGGCTTTGACCTTCGAGTCAGATGAACGTTTTTTTTATTTTCTGTGATTTTTTTATTCTAAATTTATTTAATTTTTATATAAATTTTAAACGACAATTGCTGATGCACCATGCAAAGTTAGAACACGTAGGAAGGGTCACAAATAATTTTGCTGATTTAAAATTAAAATATCCAGCCACCGCTAAGCAACATTTTAAACCTGTAGAAAGATGATGATGAGCTGGAATTGGATCCTGGTTGCGTAAAAACCGTCAGCCGTAGATCACTGAAGTGCTGTTTCGTGAAAAGAAGGCATCCTGCAATTATACCTTAAATCCAGAAATCCAGAGTTGGCTGAATTATTAGGACATGGCACAATCATGGCATCGTTTGTGACTAGTAAATAAATAAATAAATATCCCATTAATTAAATAGCATGGAAATGGTATACGTGATGTTCGAGACTTAATTGGTGATTCGTTGTTTCGAAGCAGTCACGTTATTCGAGATTTTCGAGATTGAGATTGTCGGTTGTATTTGATAGTTCGATGTTACTCGAGAATCTTAGAGCTTAATCGAAGAATATGATTGTTTAATATTAACGATAATATCCGTTACTATTTGTTTCATTCTTATTCTATACGGTTTTGTTAAGCTTAGTCCTAACACTTAGTTTAGTAGCATTTTGCTTAGTAGTATTAGTAACATTAAGTAACTTGACAAATATTTCGATATTTACACGAATTTTCGAAATTTTTGTGGCTTTTCTAGATTTTTACAGGCTTTCCGAAATTATTCAAATTTTTCGTTATTATTGAAATTGTTTGAGATCAATCGAGATTCACATAATATAGAGATTATTCGAATTTGCCTGAAAGAGAGATTTTCTTAGATTTTCGACTTTTCTAGGATATTATTCGAAATTTATAAAGATTTTCAAATTTATTCGAATTTTGTATGGCAATTTTCTGCACTTACTATAATTATTAGGAACGATAATTCGATGTTTGAGAACTTTCTAGAATATTCAAGATACTTTGAAAATTCAAAATTTTTGAGATTATTTCTTTCAAATTTGTGATGCTTTATTGTGCATGTTGATTGCAAGAAATTTCGTTTTATTTGAAGCCATTGAACTATACCATCTATACTCTCGAAATCAGATACTTTTAATTAATGCGAGGCTGGACAATAGGAAGAAATATGTTTTTAACTAAAAGCTTTACTTGTTCCTATGTACAAGAAGAATTTTAGGAGCCCAAGGAAAAGTTTGCGGGCGGCCCGAAATTTTTAGTTGCGCCATTGGCTCACATGTGTATAGCCGAAAATGAATATTTCTGAATTCGATATTTTAACTAATGGGACTTTTGGAACATTCAGTTACTGTCATTTACAGGCTCTCTTATGATTTAGACTCGACATTTACAGGTACTCAATGTACCATTACCTCAAGTGCCATTAATTAGAACATCAAATTCACAAATATTTTTCGCAAATCTCAACTTCTATCTAATTCGAATCCCTTATTTACAAATATTTTCTTTTATCAAATCAGTTTTTGCTATAATTTAGAAAAAACTGGGATGGGATGGAAATAGTATTGCCTGATTTTTGCTGGGATGGATTCCTGGGATAATTTCATACACTTCAAAATTTGGATTTGTTTCAGCAATCACCTCATTGTTTGAGCCAAATTTTTTTCGCCAAACCATTTTTTCATATTCGGAAACAGGAAATAACTATAAACTATGGTGGATGCGGTGCAGCAATTTGTATCCCAACTCATGGAATTTAGGCATGGCGACTACACACACAAGTACACGTGCATTGTCTTGATGGAAAAGAACATTTTATTTGCCAAATGTGGTGGTTTTTTCGGCAAATCGTCGTGAAATCTGTCCAATAAGTCTGCATGATATTTTCTGTTTATCGTTTCCCCCTTTTTAAGGTAATCGATGTAGATTATACCGCGTGACCCACCTTTGCCTTCTTTAGACCCACCTTTGCCTTCTTCCGCGCCGATTCCTTTGGGGACATCCACTGTATGTTAATGGACCGATGTTTCATCGATATTAACGAATCGGCGCAAAAACTCGATAGGATTAAGGTTAAAAATCGCCAAACATTCATTTGAAGTTGTCATTCGATTATGTTTGTAATTAATTGTAAGTAAAGGCGGCACCCTACAACCTCAGCAATCTCACACACTTTATCTCTCTGATCATAAAATATCATACCATGGATTTTATCGGCCGTTTCTGGTGGGGTGACTTATATTTTTCTTAAGCGATTTTTGGGTTTGCATTGTATTTTCTCCTCGCAAAAAATTAAGTTTTATCAACAAGAGGTTAAATGCTTTCAAATGTTGTAGAAACTGAACTATCTGACAGATCTGTGTAAACATTTTTCCATGGCCTACCTAAAGATAGTACTTTTTAAATGTTGTATGAGAATTGCGATTGAGACGCCATCTATTACATTTATTATGTACCCTCGTAAATGTTTAATGTTCAAAAACAAATCATTGATTCGTCATTTTATCTATATCTAGATCTATGCAGTATTCGGAAAATAGGTCGAGATCACCAATTATATCGAAATCCGTTGGTTACACAAATATGTAAACATTAGATGACAGTTCTTTCACAATATTTACGGGAATTTCACTCTTCGTATCTGAAGCTTCAGGCTTAAAAAAATCTATTAAATGATAATATTCTCTTAAAATTGTTTTCGGTTCATTCGTGATGAATAATTATAAAATACTTTTCGTCGTGTTCGGATCTTATTTTGAAATAAAAATAACTTTTATTTTGATTTTTAATTATAAACAATTTATTTATCTAATTGTTACATTTCGCGCCATTGTGTGATACATCTTCAGAACAAACAAAAATATTGTTGCAATAAATTTAATATTGTTCGTAAACATTTTTTTTTGTGTTTGTTCTGACGATGCATCATTGCACAATACATCGCGAAATGTAACAATTACATAAATAAATTGTTTATAATTAAAAATCAAAATAAAAGTTATTTTTATTTCAAAATAAGATCCGAGCGCAACGAAAAATATTATAAGACAAGATTCTTGTGGCCTTGGGATGACTTTAATATTTCCACTATAGCTTAAACCGGGTTATTTTCAAGTTAGAGGTGGCCTTTTAGGTGAACAAATATTTTCTGTATTCGACAATTTCGACCGATAACCAAATTCTACGATCGAAGTATTAAACGCCTCTAATTGTAAAAATCTCTTCATGCTATTCTACTAAGTCGTCGTTTCAAGTTGTTTTAAATTGATTTGTTGACTTTTCAATTAGTCTTTGTTTATTTTGCCAAAATATGTTGGAGTTTAACGGCCAAAAAGTTATTTCAGTTAACCTATTTTTAAAGCACCGCAAATTGTTGTTATACATCTAATAATAATCACGTAAGGTCATTGCACAATACAAATACTCCAACATAGCGTGCTGATGCAGAAATAATTTGAGTAATCGTTTAATAAAAATATATTTTTGCTTATCATGCTGTATATTGTTGAGATGCTGTGGATTTTTTGTTTTTTTGTTTTTAAATATTTGTCACAGTAGAATAATTGTGTAAGGTGTGTGCTCAACCGCACGGAAAGATTTTGCACTTATACATAAGCTTAGCCCCTTTTTTTTTGTTGTGAAGAACAGACAAATTATGGATAATTGTTATTTAATTACCCAGCGATTTAGTTTTACTAACTTTAGAAGTTTAGAAGGAACAATAAACGTTTACGACATAAACTAAATAATGCCCTACCCAAAATGATTTATTGTAGTAATCGAAAAAACCATTGAATTGTCACACGTCTACATCGCGATGTACAATAAATAAATGGGTTTTTGTGGTTTCGTTTATCGCATACCAATATTTCAATCGACTAATTGGTTGAACTACCTGAACCGGTGAATATTACGTTTAATTTCATGCATTATGAATCACAAAACATTCATGACAGTAATTTTGCGATATTCGCATTACATTGTGTTTACATACATTTAAATCAATTAAGAGTTTACGGTACGCCACTGGCCAAGTATAATAATATGCTAATTTCATACACAATATTATTCTCACACATCACAGTTAACAATCTGAAAATCTACACAAAAAAAAACTATCTATGTGTATTGTTGCGGACGAACGATTAAAACAAACATTAACAATAGAAATTATGAGATTATTTGAGCTAGACTAGAGATTACGAGTATAGTTTTCACCTGGATTTCGGTATTCCCATCGTTTTTACTGCTATCCTCATCCTCCTCAAATTTAACCCACTGTTTTTTCTTTACCCCACTATTATTGCCACTACTATCTTTACTAGTATCACTAATATTATGATTATTATTATTATTACCACTAGTACTATTCATTTTAGTATCACCATTGCTATTACTAATATTATTTTTTATTGAACGGTCGACTTCATCTTGATCGCTCATATTTGATTTATTTTTAAAAAATTTTTTTTTTTGTTGTAATTTAAACTTAAAACTTTCTCTTCTATTTTATAGATAAATTTAATTTAGAAATTTCTTTTTTTTTTTTTGTAATCTTAAACTTAAAACAAAATTAATTTTTTTATTTTTATTTTTTAAAACCATCCACGTTTAAATATTTTATTGTTATATTATGATGACACAGTCACACACAGCACACGCCCTCTCTTGTATATTAACAAAAAAAAAAAATAAAAACGGAAAAAACCGCGAATTGAGAGTTTTTTTTTGTATCCAATTCCGCGCTAGGTCTTACTAGACTCAGTGATTTCTAAATACTGACTTGTATACTCAAAGTAAAAAGTTTTTAGTTTTTTTGTTGTTGTATTCATAATGTAGTTGTACACTACACTCTACACCTTTTTTTTTGTATTTTGTTGATTTTGTGTGTAGTTTATGTGTGTTGTAGGTACGCGAGTATATAACCGTGTGCACGATTTGAAAATTGGTGTTTGTTGATTGTGTATATATGAATTCTTATTTTATTATTTAATAAAAAAATTAAAAAAACACCGTTCACCGTCATTAAGAAATAAAAATATTTGGCTAATTGTAAATGTTTTTGGGCTAATTTAGATTAAGAGTTTAATTGTATCTCTTTCTCGAGTATACGTACGAACACATTTACAATGGCAAAATTTTGTAATATTTATTTGTTAAACAATGAATTTATTTGATTGATACGTAGCTATATGGCTTCTCAACTTTGATGAACTTTTCACTTTTCTTCGAGGTACAAATACATCAACAATATATTTAGAGAGCAAATACTGTGTGGGAAATATTTATTTTTTTTTCTTTCTTAAAATGCGCGAGATAAAATTTTCCAAATTAGTTGTCATCAATCAATTACGGCTTAGCGCTGATTAATCGGTTCATACCGAATTTCATCGTAAGATTTATCAATATTTTAATTTCATTTCGTTTCCCAATTTCTGTATTTTGGAATGCTTTCACAATTCTTGTAACTTGTTTAATTTAGATTAAGATTGGAGTGGTGAACGTTTGTTCACTCTAATTATAGGTAGATCTATAGGCTCCTAAGAATATGGGCGGATTAAAACATTGTCAAATTAAGAAGAGACTTGCGATCAGAACTAAGAAACTAAGAAGTACCTGCGATCAGATCAAGGAAGTTTCTGTAATTATTACGAATTTCGTGAAATAGAAAAATAGTGAAATTTTACAACCCACAAAAATTGGACAATAACGATCGCGATGACTCTTACAAAATATAACACGAACAATGTGTTTTTGCAAAATGTTTAAAGGTTCCAATGTATTCATATAAACCCCACCCCAACAACGTAATCCATAGGAAAGTCTATAGATTCAACACATGTATGATACAAATTTAATAAAACTGCGCTTGGACAAAACTGATGCAGGAAATACATGGCACGTAAAGGAAAATCTAATTGCTCTTTGATCTTCTAAAAATTAATTTTCCAATTTAAATAAGCGTCCAGTCTCCTAGATACTTAAAATTATAAACAGGTTTAATTGAAATGCAAAGATTACTATACAATCCACTAAATTACAATTTCGCATATGGCAAACAATCTCTCAAACATAACTAGAATATGGATCGCCAGCTAATCCAAAAAACATAATTTTAGTTTTTTCACTTAAAATCATGGAACAATCATCAAACCAAGATCTCACGATGTATATTCATATAAGAATTAATCTTTCAAACGATTTTCTATTCTTCCATCGATGTCGAAATGAATAGGATAGTTTAAATTTCTTGTAACTTTTAAATGTTCTTTGTATAATTGTAACTGTCTTGTAAGGTGAGGTGGATCAATATTGGACAATATCGGCAGCCATGGTAATGGTGTTGTTTTAATTGTACCCGAAATAATTCGCATGCAACTATTGAGTTTTGTATCTACATGACTTGTATGGGCACTATGTTCCCAGACAGGTGAACAATATTAGGCCGTTGAATACACCAGTGAAATTGCTGATATATGTAACGTTTTAGCATTCGCACCCCAGCGAGTTCCAGATAGTTTTGGGATAATGTTCACCCTTGATTTAATCTTTTGTCCAAGTTTTAAACAATGAATTCTAAAAGAAATATGAAATATAAATTTGATTAAAATTCCATCCATGTAAACATTTAAACAAGTATTCGAATGTTGATTTGATAAATGAAAAAATGCAACTTCGGTTTTGCTGGGATTCGCCTTCAGTCGCCAATTCTTGTAATAATCATTTAGTAAATCCAAATCCAATGTCAAAGTACGCTCTGCATCAACCACCGTTCTGTCATTGTATGGAAATTGGTAAGCTATTGCCAAATCATCAGCGTATAGAAACTTTCTAGATTTTGTTTCTGGCAAATCAGATGTACATACATTGAACAAAACAGGAGCAAGAACTGAACCTTGAGGCAATCCATTATTCACACATCGAATTCTACTTTTCTGATTTCCCAAATGTACAACAAATTTTTGATTCGATAACAAAGGAGAGATCATGTTTAAAGTTTTTACCAAAGACAAAACTTGATCATAACAATTTCTTCCTGGGCGAAAACCGGCTTGATAATTTGGAATATTTTCATCAAGTGTTGGAAAAATTCTGTAATAAATAATTTTTTCGAAAATTTTATAACAAATGCACAACAAAGATATTGGTCTATAATTTTCAGGTAGATATTTGTCCTTTCCAGGTTTTAAAATTGCACGAACTTTTGATAAATTCCAAATCGGAGGAATTTTGCCACGATTATAACAATCAGAATAAAATTTCGCCAACCAATTACGGGCGTTTTTTGATAAATTAATAAAAAATTCTTGAAACACCTCATCCACTCCACTAGCTTTTTTTGGTTTTAGATATGTTAGTACACTATTAATTTCATCAAAAGATACTGACGAAGCCAATGGAGAATCCGTAATTAATTCCTTTGATCTTCTCCATTTATTTTTAACGTTTCGAATTTTATTTTTGGGTATACGACATTTTGAATTTTTGACTAATCTTAACGCAACATCCTTCGGATGTACTGTTGTAATGTTAACACCATTCTTATTACTAGAATCACCACTTTTCTTTAGTAAATCCCATGTTTTTCTGCTTGAACGTGAAAAATCCATTGTTTCAACTAAATTTATCCATTACGCAGTACGTTCCTGATTTAATTCATTAATTGATTCGTTCTCTTATACAACAACCATAATCTTTCACATTCATCTGACCAATTTGGAATGTATGTTCTTCGAAACCCTCTTGGAATAAATCGTTTAGCCGTAGATATTAGGAGTCCCACAAATCTATTATAATTTTCAACAACCGGAGGAATCCATCTGATGTTCGAATCTATCGTTTTGGCAAATTCTGTCCAATTACCTTTTTTAAAGTTCCATCTCGGTTTCGGCAATGATTTTATTATTGGAATTTTTATTTCGACTTCTAGAAAAACACATCGATGTTGACTTCTTGGAAATTTATTACTTTCAGTTCTTATAGCAGATAAGACATTGAACGAATCGTCTGTTGAAACAAAACAAACATAGATCCGGGTTATATCCTCTGTTCCATCTACCAGAATGAAATGTTGATTTATCTTTAGCATCAAATAATAAGTGTAAACGGTTTCTATTTGCCCAATCAAGTATAAATTCTCCATTCAAATCATCTTGGTTGTAACCCCACAGACAATGATGACTATTGAAATCGCCCATATAAACTGCGGGATGATTAAATACTGGTAATGGTGTTGACCAAGAAGAGCCAGGAGGTTTATAAACATTAAAAATTTTCACGTCGTTTAATTTGATAACCAGAATTTCAATATTATTGATGTTTGATTTTAATAAAACGGAACAATCGTCACATAAATCACTTCTTATAAATATCGCAATTCCATAATGTTCATGATGAATAGAATCAATGCACGAAAATTCATTTGTTAATCCGCAATTCAAAAGTTGAAGATCATTTTTCATATGGGTTTCCTGTAGAAGCAAAACATCAGCAAATATTCAACTTTCGCCTTCGTTAATCCTTCAACATTTAATTGACATATTTTAATAAATGCGCCGACGGTACGACATGTTGATAATCTTCTTCTTAAAGTTTTAATAAAAGTAAATTGTGATCTACCATGTCAAATGCCCTCTTAACATCAATAAAAACAGCACGAACACACTTTTCCCTTTTCCATTTTGCATTTTTTTTTTCTGAGATGATGATTTCGCTATGATTTTGACAAGACATATTATTAAACAAACAATTTGTTGTTCTTAAGTGAGACACAATATTAGAAAAATAAAAACCAAGATCATCTGCTATAGATTTACAATCCGTAAGAATCACTGAATCACAAGATATAATTTTATCAACATAATTATTAGCACTATCACCTAAAATTTGATTAACAAATTCTTCTTACTATCTTCACCACAGTGTTGAAATTTATTGTGGTAGTATGTGAATTTGTCACCAAGTATTTTATCATCAACTTTTTGGCATAGTTTAAGAAAATATTTCTGAAACCTTTTATTTGTGGGATGTTTCTTACACTTACTAATAATTTTCTTCTTCTTAGCCATTAAATTTATGAAATGGAACGAGATCCAGGGTTTCAGTTTAAGTTTAGGATTCTGTTCATAAAAAGAAATCGTGACAAAATGAGAATGAAGAGATTTTAGTAGAAAACACAAAATTATCAAACATACGAGCATTAGAGGACACATCATTTTTCCTTAAGACACTAGCAGTGCCATTTATTTTTAACACTACATTGATTAAATGATGTTCAGACAACAGTAATTTATGTAAGGATGCAGAAACTTTTTTTTTTTTTTAACTTAACATATTTGTTGTTTACTCGTGGACTAATATCACCAATAGAAAATTTTATATAATAAAACACAATATTTCGGTTATGTCACTTTCTTTAACGTGATATTTATTTTATTTGTAAATTAAATTACGATCGTTTCGGATGTTACTCCTTTATCAAATTTCTAACAAACATTAACTAAAATTATGCTAAAAAACTGGTTTTATACCCTATTTTTATTTTTTGTGTGCCTACGTGCCTTTTGAATGTTCTTTCCCCCTTATTTTGGCTTTCATCTTAAAGGGGTAGTAACGCCCTTCTTTTTAGTATATACCATCTGGTGTGTGCTTTATGATAAAAACAGAGGAGAATTTGTTGACCATCTGGTTTTTGTGGGTGTGTATGTGCAAAATGATATTAGTTACGGATTTACAATGAGATCGTAAAGTTTGTTGCGGCCAATTTTCTCGTTTAGTAAAAATGGATTATATCGTTCCTTGTATATTTCCAGTTCTTCTAATCTGTTCATTAGTAACGCTTTACGTATTCTATGTAATACCTGTAAGTTTGTGTTGATGTCAGTGTAATTATGTTTTTCTGTAGTCAAGTGTTGTGCATATTTCGAGTCGATTTTTGTTTTTCCGATTTCTTTTATATGTTCTGTAAACCTAACTTGGGCCCCATAACTGGGGCAGTTATTACATGTATTCTTATAGATTCCGATGTCTATTTGTGTATTTATGTTACGTTGTTTGAGTCGATTTCCTAATTTGTTGTTTGTTTTAAATGCCATTGTGTATCCGTGTTTTTTAAAACCCTTCGTTATATTCTTGTTGATGTTATTATTGTACTCTATGGTGATGTATTTATCTGTTTCTTCGTTTTGCTTGCTTAACGTGGTCATCAAATTCTGTTGTTTTTTCCAAATGTACCTATTGTTCATTTTGTCAATTAAGTCCGTGTTATAACCGTTTTTTATTGCTATGTGTTTAATGATTTTGAGTTCTTCCATATATGTAGTCCTGTGGTGGTTAGATGATTTGTCAATGGCGTGATCCGTTTGCGTGGCTTTTCTGTATACTTTGAATGTATGCTTGTTGTTAACATTTGTTATTGTCAAGTCTAAAACATTAATGGCTTTGTTCGTCTCTGATTCTAGAGTAAATTTTATGTTCGGATGTTTGTTGTTTATGTTCTTGTGAAGATTGCTGAGTTGTCTCGTTGTGCCGTTAAATAGTATTAGAATATCGTCCACGAATCTGTGCCAGTACCTAATTATTTGGTTTTTGTTGTTCGATTCTGTTAATATATGCTAATTTTCAAAGTGATTCATATATATGTTAGCTAAGGTTCCTGATAGAGGATTCCCCATTGGAAGTCCATCAGTCTGTGAATAGAATTTGTTGTTGTGTTGAAAATAGTTTTGTTCTGTAACTGCTTTGATTAGAGTGATAATTTCGTCAATTTTTTCTTTCCTGATTCCGTTTTTCTGTAATATTTCCTTGGTTATTTGAATTGTCTCTTGAGTTAATATGTTTGTATACATGTTGGTTATGTCGAATGACGCCAGTTTCGCTGTAGGTGGTATATCTATTGATTCTATTTTGTTGATTAGTTCAATGTTATTTCTGGTTGAATGATCGTTCTGTAATTGTATATTTTTGCCGAGAAAATAATTAATTGCTTTAGCAACTTTTTACGCCGGTGCGGTTGTGAAGTCTACAATTGGTCTCATGGTCATTTCTGGTTTGTGAATTTTTGGTAGTACTCTGATTTTAGGTGCCGTTGGCAACATAGAACAGCTGTTTTCAATTTATTGATCGTCTTGTGATATTTGTTTGTTGGGTCTTCTTGGAGTTTAACTATGTTATTGTTTTCGATATAGTCATCAATCTTCGAGTTATAGTCATTTGTTTTCATTATAACGAGTGTATTCCCTTTATCGGCTTTTGTTATTAGAGCGTCATTCTCTAATAACTCAACATTGATGTCTTTCACTGTTTGTCGTTCGGTTTTGTGGATGTTTTGGTTTGTAGTTGGCTTGTTTTTGCGTATATCAACTACAATAAGTGTCCGTATGTCATCCTGATGTTGTTCGTTTGTTTGTCTTATTGCGTTTTCAATATCGAATAGTTGTCGTGTTTTTTGTGTTGAATTGTTGGGCGGAGCAACATTCAATTTAAGTTCTTTTCTCCAGTAATATTTGTTCCTGGTTATTAAAAGTGATGTCCATCATATTATGTACTCTATGGTAGAATTCATAATTTATCTGTATTTGTTCGATATTTTGAACTGTTATTAGTTTATGTAGTTTAAGTAGTTTTTCTTAAGATGCAGAAACACTACAATAATAATCAGTACGAATAAAACAATGCTTAATATTTACGTAGAAGAATAGTTTGTTATTCTAGTAGGTTTATTAATTAACGAGTGATTAGAAGACCCAAAAAACATATATTTATCACTCGAAGGAGGAACATTTAGAATATCAATATTAAAACCTCCCACAATAATAACCTTCTTTTTTCTAATATTCTTAATAAAATCAGAAAACGAATTGCAAACAATAAAACTGGAACGAATTGCAAACAATATACACAAATAAACGATAATAACCAATTTAATGAAACTGATTCACAAGAACAATTAAGTCTGCTATTATAAAAAATACATGCACCACCCGCTCTATAGTTATTTTTGTGACACCCAAAATTCGTATAGTTAGGGATATTGGTAAAAATTTAATTCGTAATCATAAATCCATATCTCAGATAAAAACATAATCGACGGAAGATCATTAAAACAATATAAATTAGAAATAAATTTATCAAAATTCTCACGTAAACTGAAATTCGATAAAGCTTGAACGTTCGGGTTTTACGAAATAATATGTTGGATTTAAAAATAAATTTACACAGTTTAGCTCTTGTTTTAATTGTTGGACTTCTCTGTATAAGTTGAATTGATACGAAAATGAAAATTTGTTTGTTTGCTTCAACTTGGAACCCAAACTTATTTGCAAATAATGGCTTATTTTTCTTAGGCTCATGTAATCGATATTTACTTTTGCTATCCTTGAATTTTACCAGCAATTTAAAAATTTCCGGTTTAGATATAGATTGACATTAGCATCACTAAAATGCTTTGGTTTTTATGCTCAAAATATTATATTGACTCAACTTTCTTAGTTGATTCAACACAACCGAGAACCCCGATTTTTATAATCCACGGCAGAGTCGATTTGTTGAACATGTTCACTGCTTTGTTTAGACATAAATTTGCACTTCTCCAACTCTGACTGTACAAGTACCTATTGTCACTGACCACTTTCTCGTATTTTGATTTCATTTCATCAAACTGTGAGGATAGAAATTCTTATGATATTTTAGCTCCTAAAACTGAGATACCATTACACCTTTCACATCACTCACATCAGCTGCAAGGTTCTGAAGGGTTGTATTAGAAGAAGGGTTACATTCGGTAGAACAGTACCAAGCGGATTTATTAGCCTTGGACCTAGTATGACCACCTATTATTCCTTTACACTGCGGATGAAAACATTTTTTACACTTTGAACATTCAAATAGACTTTGTTTAGCAGATATATTTTCTCCACAGCTATATTGTATTCCTTGTTTAGAATTGGGACGTAAATCGGCAGTTTTAAAGTAATGCATGACGAACAACAGTAAATTTTGCGGTAAAATAATAATTTTTTAAAAGAACAGTAAACTATTGAAATGCTTTTGAATTTATTGATAAATTTAATAAAATCATTGTGTGTAATGATTAAGTTTTTAATTAAAGCTTTTAGATTAATATAATTTAATTATTTCAATTTTTATCACAAATACATCGAAATAGTAATCATAATAGTTATTAAAAACACCCGTCCCTCTATTCATGAAAACGTTCAAAATACCATGTGGTTGAAAAATTTGTTGTTAACATCACTTAGAATCTTATCCCACTCGGTTTTCTTGCCACCGTGCTACCAATTTTTTCGTCTTGCTAGATCAAGAATATCTTCCACTTTAATAAAACCTCCGCAAAATTAAATCGAAACCCTGCCCTACCCGAGACAAATAATTATATTCAAGATTTTCGTGTAATTTCGTAGCAATGACTCTTCTTATTTATGGTAGCATTATTGTACTGAAAAGTAAATTCCGACTAATTTATCATCAACCAGGAATGTTACCTCATGCAATAAACCGAAACTGAACATTTCAGACATTTTGGTCGAACATTTTTTAATTTGCGTATTTTTTTTTTCTTTTATTTGTCAAGGTTATTAAAGTTTCCTAATTTTCTTCCTTGGCCCTATTCTGGCTATTCCCTGGCAATAGGGAATTGAACAATTTTGACAGCATTGTAGCAGTTGGGAATTATGTTTTCCAAAAGTGTATTCTGGCGATTGGGCATTTTTGAAAGTAGGGAAAAATAATTCCATTTTATGTAAGTTTAGTCGGTGTAAATAAAATCCATTTGAAATTTGTCGAAAATTTCGGTAATTCAAAAATATATTTAAATTTTAAATCTCTATTTCAAGCATTATAAACATTTTAAAGTAGTTTTAAAAATTTCATGCTATATGAAACTATCCTTAGATTATTTAGTAGCATTTTCTTTGAAGCCTTGGTTGGGCCCGATCTATTTTAAAATTTGGGTTTTTTGAAATCACCTTTAAAAATGAACCATTTAGAATGTTTTCTTGTAAATTAGTATAAAATATTTTATTAATTGTTTTATTTGTTCAAAACATGGATCATCATGTGTCGGTGCTACATTGCTTTCTATATACTTGCTCAAAACTATTTACAATTCTGAGAGCCATTTCAGGGAACTTCTCAATTATCCAAAATTCGTTGTTTTGTTAATGTTTTACTGGCATAGGAACATTTCGGACGGTGATATTACTACATCGTTTTCTTTTAACAGTTTTGTTCTGAATGTATGTTCTCCATTTAATTTTTTTATATGCGCAGAATCTCGTATAATATGCTACAGCATTTGATTTAATGATGTCTATTTCACAATTTAGGATCGATGAATCATCCTCATCCACTAATTTAGAAAGCGGCTCAAGGGAATAGACTGCTTTGGTAATCTTCTTGTAGTTGCTCCAGTCCAATTCCGGCATGGTATCATCATCTGGTGTACAGTTGGAGTATTCACTTTGAAACATAATTTTGGTTACAACTTCATTTGCAAAGTGTACCCCATATTATTAAAACCACTTTTACCTTGCAGCTTAGAAAAGAAGTTTCTAGTGTATCCTGGTTGGTTATGTATGTTCGATTCCATATTCTGTGGTTAAATATTGTAAATATTTTATCAGAAGAAGTTGAGAATTTATAGTAATTTCATGAATTTAAAAAACTTATGAGAAAAATTAGTAAGAGTCTGAGTAGACCACCAACGAGTAGAGAGCACCACTGAGTAGAGTTGGGGTGATCAGGCGTCCTGGTTTCTCCTGACATGTTCTGATTTTCAAATTTCTGCGGGCATCCAGGAAAATGTCTTATATTGTCTTGGTTTTTAGATAATTCATTCAGATCGCTAAATTTCCGAATCCGAAAAATAATAACTTCAACACAATTTAAATATTTTATTTAAGAAATCGAACTCCAGCCCAAATGATATAGCCCAAAAAATTCTACAAAATGCGATTTAATGTATTTTAGATGAGGAACATTTCTAGAATTGGCTTAACGTCTCAGATATATCGTCAAATGTGTATGTTCCATTTGGTGCTGAAGGTGGAGAAAATTGCCTAGGTTGGCTATAGTGTATAAGGAAAACCAAAATTTTCAAATCTAATTTTTGAGTTTTAAGTTGATAGTATCGACCATAAAATCATTAGTATAAGTAGTGTTCCAAAATATATCCTGATGCCATTGGGCCATGTTTTATTTTAAATTCTGATCCTATCTAAACCTTATGATAGAAAAATTCTTCAGGTCATGAAACAATTGGTTCTATATTAGGAACTAATTATGTGATCTACAAAATACTTCAGACCTTGTATTCACGAAATTTTGAATAGATTTGGGATGGCAGACAGGAATCCTGTAAAAACACTAATACCCGAATAACGAAGAGTCTCGAAAGAAGACGGAAAGGATTCCATATCAGGAAGCTTTGGGTTCTATTTTATTTGTAGCCCAGCTGACGGCCAGATATTCAATATATTGTAAATTCCATAAGCAAATTTAACCAAACACCTGGAGTGGCACATTGACTCGCAGTAAACAACATTGAGATACCCGAAGAGAATCATTCAGTATAAGTTAATTTATCAGAAGAATGCTGGGAGGGAATTGCAAGGATATTGTGTTTCTGAGTGGGCAACTGATTCAATAGAAAAGGCGGTTAACAACAGGATACGTATTTATGCAACATAGTGGCGATTTGGTTATAAAGCTTGTCAAATAAAGAATTCAAACAAAATGACAAAACTCCTTTCATCAAATGTGACAGTAAAGGAGCTATTCAACTCAGCGAAAAATCGTCGTATCAATTACGAACTAAACACATTGATGTGCGTAATCATTTTATACTAGAAACATGAGTGAAGGAAGCATCAAGTTTGAATACATCAAAACCAATCATACAGGTTGGTTGAAAAGTATTGAAAGCAAAAATGAAAGAATTAGTTTTTTTATTCAATATAATCTCCCTCAACTTCAATACACTTATTCCAATAATCCGCCGATAATTTTTTACCACTTGTGTAATGATTTTCCATAAGCTCTGCAAAATACTGTTCCACGGCTGCAATAGCTTCTTCATTCGACGAAAAACGCTTCCCACGAAGGAATTATTTCAGATTTCTGAAGAGATAGTAATCGCTGGGAGCCAAATCTGGTGAATACGGTAGATGTTCAAGCAATTCGTACTTTAATTCGTTCAATTTAGCCATCGTCAAATGACTCGTGTGAACACGTGCATTGTCCTGATGAAAAATTATTTTTTTCTTCTGTAAAGCGGGTCCTTTTTCACGAATTTTTTTATCCAACTGGTCCAAATGGTTGCAATAATATTCAGAATTAATTGTTTTACCTGTTTTAAGATAATCAATCAACAAAATCCCCTTTGCATCCCAAAAAACTGATGCCTTGACCTTTTTTGCCGATTGTTCTGACTTCAGCTGTTTTGGAGCTAAATAACCAGCTTCAGTCCACTGTACGTTCTTGTTTCAGTTTAGGATCATGGTGGTAGATCCAAGTCTCATCCACAGTTAAAAATCTCCGCACAAAATCGGTTTTATTCTGCTTAAAACGCTTCAAATTACGCTGAGAAATTTGCTTTCGATTAAGTTTTTGTTGAATTGTTAACGAATGCGGCACCAGTTTTCCAAACAGTTTTTTTATACGTAATTCTTCATGCAAAATATGGAGTATACTCGTTCTTCGAGATGCCAATGAAATCAGCAATTTCGCGCTTAGTCAAGCTTGGATCTTTGCAAACAATATTATACACTTACTCAATGATTTCTGGTATTGTTGCACTTTTTGGGCGTCCACTACTTGGTTCATCTTCAACGCTTGAATGGCCACGTTTAAACTTTAAAACTCATCGATGCACAGTTGGAAATGAAGGAGCAGATTCCTTAAACACTTTTACCATTTTTGTATGAATTTCTGTTGCTGATAAACCTTCCAAAACAAAAAATGTTATCACTGCACGATATTCGGTTTTTTCTATTGTAAACGAATAGACTGACATGGCTAATGAATTGTAAATAAATAATGAATTGCCAGAACAAAATAAAAATTTTTATGTGTTCAAATGAAAGATGAAATATTAAAATGATGATGATTTAATGAAGGTGTTAAAATTGAACATCGTCATATAGTTATCTTACTTCTAAATAGATGTTTCTTTAAGAATTATGTTTTTTTTGGTGCATATAGTTTTTTGACAATAAAGAATTCTTTTGTCTTTTAAAATCTACATCAAACTCGTTGTATAAAAAGTTGTCTACAATCACCTACTGCAAAATAGCTTACTTTGCAACGTTTAGTCTTCCAGAATATCGAAATTAAAAAACCTACCAATGAGCCTTCCAAATTTATATCTCATCCACTTGCAAAATTTTTTCGTTAATTTAGCAACGATACTTTAAATAGTTACAAATTGTTGCACTATCAAAATCCTTTGATGCAAGACAGTAATCAAATTAATAAGAATCAACTTTACTAAAATCAATAATCTTGTGTTCTATTTGTGGCGAAAAAATTCAGCTTTGTAAAAGATGGACGAAAAAATAAAGTTATGATCACTAATATCTGAAAAAATAGTGAAATTATGAACAGAACTGATGTTTGAAAAGCTGCAAACTACATGATCAAGTATGTTATTGCTAATAGATATAGTGGAAAATGTATTTGTAGCAAATATCGAAGACTTTATCCAAGCTCTTATTTATCGGAATATTGATATCTCCAATCATAATTTTATTAGTCTTATTTATATCTAAACTGAATTAAGGTCTACAAAAAGCCCGAAGTTTAGTAAAACTGTAAATACATTCGATCTCGATCGTTCTCTTATGAGCTTATTTCTATTATTTGTACTTTACATGAAAAACTAAAAAAAAAACGAACATTCGACACCAATACAATTTACCAATACTATTGCCTTCCGGTAATTCTTAAATCAATCTTCATTTTGCGCCAAAATCGATGTCCAGTTCGAAACAAAAATTTGTACACCATGTTTGCGCAGAGTTTGCTCGGTTCACTATACCAAAAACCAATTGCATACAGTAAAACTACATGGAGGAAAGAGTAATACCCTAGACAGACTGTGGTTTAATAAATCCGATTTAGCTAAACTAGTTTAAGTTTCTATGCAAAAACAAAGGGATTAGCTAAATCGAGGTTGACAAACTGCGGCTAATCTCGAAAAATTCACTAAATCGGTTTTATAAAATCGCAGTGTGTCTATAGGGTATTAGGATAATGATTTTCAAAATTTCGATAAATGGTCTGCTTGGTCGAACTGCAAATAACGGCGTTTATGTCGATTAATTCGCTTTAATTTTCTTTATTTTTTGTTTTTATTTTCACAATAAATCACATTACAATACTACACAATATCCGTATTTTTTGACGTTTGATCTGGTCCAAATTAGATCATGTTTCGTGAAACGACAAGCAATAAAAACCACTGCTCAGTGCTCTGGTCAAAATTTTGAGAATTTGTTAGATTTTTGTTGTTGCTCTCAATGTAAACTTTGATCTGATCCGGATCAATTTGCGTCATGAAATGCGGTTAGTATTAAATATTTTTAACCGTCTCACGCGATTTTACAAATTAATTTAAAATGCAATATTTTTTAGAAATCGCCATGTGTGATTGGCTTTTTGCACCCATTTCTTCTTAATTAAAAATTAAACAAACAAAAGATAGGAATAATAATTATTTGTACTGGCGAATAAAGTGAGATATTGTGCAAGGAGGATAAGTTTGTCCCACGAAGCGATATCCGAACGGGGATACCGATAGATCATTTCTCTTTGCTTGTGAGTGCCACATAATGTTTTATCCATTTTTCTCAAATACATTTCTTAAATTAATAAGAAGAGCCCCATTTTGTGATTTCGAACTACAGGATCGAAAATATATTTTATAAGCCATTGCTTAGGTTTTTGTGATAAGTATTTATTTTAATATTTTGTGGGATAAAGGTTTTCTTGGAATTTTATTTATTTTGATGGTTTGATAAGATAACAATTGGGTATTTAATATTTCAAAAAAAAAAAAAAAAAAAAAAAATCAACATAGTTACCGTGTATGATAGTTATTACTCAGGAGGATAAAATGCCTCACTATCGCTCGTGTCTTAATTATCGGAATGAGTAATAACCATTATACTTAAGCTGAACATGACACACAAAATTTTTTTGCTATATTTCAAAAGCAAAAAATTATAAAACCAAAGCCTACTGATATAATTTTTCAGATAATATATTTTTACTATGGGAAAACTAATATTAAAAGGTTTTATTGTACGTGTTGCCATGGTATCAATCAGTGAGTAATAATATAATCCATGTCTAGAGTTTTGTTTTATTTTCTCGACGAACAAAAGCATACACAATAAAACTTATTACTAATTCCCTCTTCTCTTCATCCTATTCCATTTTTTTTTACCATTAGTGTTACCTGATGTAACATAGGTGGTATTACAGTTTAATTACGCAACATAAGCGGCGCTACAAACCCAATACGATGTTTTTCCTTTTTTGTTTTAGAATTTTTAAGCATTTTATGGTTTCGATTTGACAAAAAGTTTGACCAATCTTAGGGAAGGAACCCTGTTGGTTAAAATGTTATATAAATTGTTTTGTTAACCAATCTCTCTAAAATTTATGATAAATACAAATTTTATTAAAGTAAGTAACCAAAAAAAGCAACAAATATTGAAATGAAACCAGCACAGTGGTTTTATATTTTAAAACAGGTAAATCAAAATTTGACTATTTCTTAACCAGTTTTGAAGAAATTTAGCGAAATGTAACGGGTTCAATTAGGCTGGTAATATGACGACTTGAAAGATATTTTTCCATCACCTCATTTCCTTCACTTATCGCTTGAACTATAAGTTGTGTAAGCTACTAGCCAAATATATTCTAACAAATTAATTAACAGCTTTGACAAAATATGTCGAAGCACTATACTTTATTGCGTTTAATATTTAGAAGCGTAAACAGTTGGGCCCATCAATTTAATTATTGACTTTATTCAACAACGTAAAATATGAATAAGATGCATTGAGAATTGCCTGAAATTTAACCAGGTTCATCGGGTACAAATCCCCAATTTGTATCTGAAAAAAAAAATCGTTAAAATTTTATAAATCTTAAAATTATTTTGAGCTACGAGTACCTGCATTGGTTTTTGTGACCTCATAATCATGAAACACAAATATTTTTTAAATTTTACGTCACACTTCCGAGTATACCAATCTATTGAATAGGCGGTCATTCCAACTTTGTAACCCTCCTCCGCCAACTTATCACCGGCATAGTAAAACGTAAATAGCTGAAATAGTATTAAACCGATATACGATATAACCAGCATTGCAAGAGCGAAAGTATTCACAATTGCCAGGAAGAATAAAAGGGCACACAGTAATATTCCAAAACACAGAAATTCAACGAGTGATATAAAACTGAACAGATCATTAATTTTATCAATGTACTCAAATATTTCGATATGCGTTTTAATGCACTGTTTCAGTTCGGTTTGTAATCCAATGCTCGTCTTTTTGTCCATATCATTCGTTAGGTTGCCCAAATGGATATGCAATAATTTGACTTGTATTAGCCCGAATGAAATAAAGCTGATAAAAATGTTCGAATATGGGATGTAGAAAAGACCACCCGAAACAACCATTAAAAATTGATACACATATACGATTTCGTAGTATGGTGATTGTGTTAAATCCCAGTCCATCGGTAAGTACATATTGAACGGAAGTACGCGTTTAAATTGTACCAATGGGAAGGCAACCAAGGTAAAATCTAGAATGACGGCCACTAGTAAATTCATTTTTGAAAATCGATTAGCTTGTTTCGTATAGTATTCCAATATTTTCAGTATTTCTAGATTTTTACTTTCTTCCAGCATCTTGTATCGATGATCGATCCATTCCATGAGTTGTTCAAATTTAACTTGTTTCCGAACTACGATGATGGGTCGAATCTGTGGAATATATTTGTACAATGAAAATTACGAAATTTACGATTTAAATGTTAAACTTACCCATGCACAGAAGAATAGTATCGTGAAAAAACTGCTGAGTATTGTCGTTTCCAAGGACACGGTTAACGTAGTGAATAAGAACAGCCATTGGCTGATGTTCAAAATCATAAACGGAATTATTGCAAGGTATCGGCGATACGTATAAGCTCGAATGAACGAAAAAAATAAAAATATTTTAACATTTATCGATAGAATTTTACAGTTCTCAATCATTTTGAATACAAATTGAACATAATATCGAATGGATATCCCCTTTTATATACACACATTGTCCGTGCAACAAATAATTACCGAACGTTTAAAGAAAATGATTGTGCGATGTAATATGTAAAAGGTGTGTCTCAAATATTTAACCTATCATTACATCCAGAATATACATTTTATACTACACAACACTAATTGTTGACTCTTATATTGATATACATTAGATTATTCATAAAGATAAAATTTGTGCCCCGAATCCCATCAATTAAACACCGTTGTTAACATGTCATATGCAAATGACAGGTAACCAAACTTAACACAAAATGTTTAATGTGTTTCCAAATTGTCTTGTAGTAGCGCGCTTAGTTGTAAATATAATATGGCAGCGGTAAGAACGCCACATCTCAAATTTATTTTAAATTTTTATAAAATATTTTACGTTATCGGAACAACGCGGTACTCGAAAATATGTCCAAAATTATTGACCACCGGAATATTTATCGCATATTTTTTACAAAATATTTCACTAATTGTATTCACCCTATTCGGTTATAAATTAATTACTCTGTCGTCACAGACTAATGTCGAAATTTTAACTGACTACCTTCAAACGGTATCGCCCATATTTTGCCATTTTCTGATTGTAATCGAAACGGTTGTGAAACGTGATTATGACTTAAAAATTATCGACCAAATTGTTCATATTGAAGGCATGGTGAAATATTATGAGTCCGGCCGATTACAGTTTGAACGAAATTTTGCAATTCTATTCGGATTATTTATTTTCGCCGGTACTGGAATCGAGCTGGCCATAATAATTATAAACAATAATGATGATGTGGATATATGGCAATTTAGTATAAGTATTCGAATGTTGGCATATCTCGTTTGTCGAATGGTATTGATGCAATTTATATTGTTGATTAGTTATATCAAATATAAATTTGTGTTTTTGGAGATGGATCTGGCGGAGGCCATCAATTCAATGGATGTCAATATGCTGCGAAATGTGAGAAAAATTTATGGTGCCCTTTGGAAATTGCTCGATGATATTAACAATCGATTTGGATACTCTATCATTACACTTATATTGAGTTTATTTTTTACGGATGTCGCTTCGCTATATTGGATCAGTTTGCGGGTACGATTCAGGAATTTTAATCACTTTACAGGTAATTAACATATAAGTGAAATTTGTTAACTAAGTAACTCGTATCTAACGTTATTGTAAACTAAATTTCTGTCTAAATTTAAGTCTGAACCTCTATATACAATTCAAGACTTAAAAACATTAAAACTTAATAAACTTTAATTAGAGTGAGTGTAATATTTGAGTGAAGTTTCAATAATCGATAGCTGATGAAAATGAATTCGGTTGTTCCTTGAATGTGCAATATGTTATGTCTGAAATGAACTCAGCAAGCTGTCGTAATATATTATATGCTATCAATTAGATATATAGAGAGGAGTTTCCAGGAGCGTAGCTTGCCTAACGCAGTAAACGCAAGCTGCGATTAGTGGCAGCTTGAACTGTTAGAAAAATGGAAAATTTTACAATCGTAGAATTATTAATTTCTTAATTAAATGTATTTGTACAGTAGATGTTATATCAATTTTGATAGCTTCGGACGCAAATTGGAGTGAAAAATTCTAAAATAACAAAATATACACTTTGGCCTAAAAGTTTTCCAATTTTCACTCAACAATGCACTAAAACGGTATAATAAAAATAAAAGACAATAGAAAATTATTTGGAAAACTTTTGAGTGGAATTTAATATTAAAGTTTGTTTCTTAGTTCGTACGAGTAATCCGACCCCCTCATGTACACCATCAGAAATCTCTGAGATTTCCACAATTTCAGAAAATTCTTTGAGTGATGATGAATATTTCTAGTGTAGCATTTTTACTATCAATCAGACAATTTTCTGCAATTGTAGAAATCTCACAAATTTCCGTTTGTGTGCATGAATAGAGTGGTGTGTCTAATTTACGTATTTAAAATCACTTTGATCATATTGATGATGTGACCCGTACGAACTAGGATACAACATTTAGTATGAAATTCCACTCAAACTATTTTCTTTATTTAAACTTTTATTACTGCGTTTTCTTTTAGTCCAAATTGAAACGTTTTCATTTTGTAAAGTCGTCTATCAGTAAAAATTTGTTGAGTGAAAAGTGAAATACTTTTAGACACGGTGTATATTTTGTTATTTTGGTATTGATTTCACTCCGGTTGGAACCAATGCAATTTCTCTCAATTAAAATTAATAAAAAATTATTTCAAAACAGCTTTGATTGGGTACTCTTTAATCTCGCAATCTAGAAGAAATTGTTCCGGATATCGGGATTTTATTTACGTTTGATTTTGTACTAATTTAAGCCAAATTTTATATTAAGCAAGAAACAAATTATGGAATACAGTTTTAATCAATGTAATAGTATCGTCATTTCGGACAAATAACTTGAAGCAACACTGCGGCATTGAACAACCAAGTTATCCAGACCACCTTTGGGATTACTGTATCAGAAATCTTGGAAAATAAACCACTTTCGGACTTCGTTCAAGAACAATGGAACATCTTAAAAACGGCGGTAACCGATGCCTCAATGTCCCTTACAGGCCAAAATTCATCTAGGCCTAAAAATCTCTAGATTTATTATGATTTTCTTGGTGCTATTCGGGAGAAAGATCGCGCACGACAAAAAATGTATCGCAAAAAACAAGACAATCACATGGACCGCGAGGAGAATCTCCGTTCGGTTATGCAGACAAAACTTTTATTCTAAATATACTAGGCACCACCTTCCAAGCAATAACATCTTTTGCATCAACGCGATATTAACGTCGAGATGACACCACCACCTCCTCCATTATTTGATGAAATGCGGAACGTTATATCGCAGATGAAAAGTTACAAGACACCCGGTGAGGATGGGATCTACAACGAAATTCGCAAATATGCTAGTGATTATCGGTTCTAATTCAGGTTTCAACTAATAGAGCTCATATCAATAATTTGGTCTAGAGAAGAAATCCTAGTAGGGTGGAAAACGGCTCTAATTTGTCCACTTCATAAAAGGATCGATCGGTATAGCTTTGCTAAACACACGCTACAAAGTTTTGGCCATCGTAGTCGCGCCCATGCTATCAACTTATAGCGAGAGAATCTTGGGTGATTAGATAAACGACCGATCAGACTTTTATGCTGAGGAAATTGGAGAAATGCTAAGAAAAGGACATCCCTGTGCACAATCTATTCATACACTTCCAATGGCATCATTAAGAGGAATACGTTATGCAACGTATTGTCCTACCTGGCCATACCGCCAAAATTAGTTTCAATGTGCCAGCTTTTAATGAATGATTCGATATGTAAGGTGCTAATAGAAGGCAAAATTTCGGATGCCTTCGAGATAACATCTGGAGTGCGGCAAGGAGACCCAATAGCTTAAGCTCTATTCAACCTATCATTAGAGTACGTCGTTCGTCAGGTCAATATGACTAATCGCAGCTGTCTGTATAAAACACACTCGGTCATCGTGTCTGGCATTCTCTTTCGGTGGATCGAACTATTTTGCGGAACGTCGTTGAAGCGGCCAAATCCTTTCTTGGGTTGTAGTTCCAGTGGAAGGAAGGAAGGAAAGAGAATGTAATATCAAGAGAAACGAAGCTCAAGAAAAATTTTCATACAAAAAGGGGATTTGATGTATGGGGGGTTATAGCACTGTATAATTCTAGTTTATGTATTTAAAAAATAAAACAATGGACGGTTACGAAATTTAAGGCAGAAACGATTAGTTAAAAAATGTTGTTGTTGTAACTGCTCGAAAAAACAAAAATTGCATTTCTCGGTGCTGCATTTGATTAAGTTTTTTCTTCAGTTTACTGGCCAAGATTCATATTTGTGCATATTACACTTTAGCCAGAATCTTAGCCAGCTTATGAAATACACTTTGTTTTAATTCGAATGTCAATAAAAGGTGGAATTTATGCAAATCGCCAGTATTACCTCTTCGAATTACCTCAATCATTTCAAACCGAAAAATATGTTTTATTACGTAAATGGAATATATGGGATTTCTGATATGATATTTACGTGAGAAATCCCATCCCGTTTCCTAAAGTAGGCTGTGCATAAATTACTTTGGTCTAAAAAGACCAAAGTATTGAAATCCTGTCAAAAATTACAAAAAATTTGGTTGGTGCAAAACCACTGTTCTTGGCGTTTTGAAAGTCATCGAGTCCGAAAAGCCAAAAAAAGAAATACAAAGGGCTGAAACCTCATGAGGTGATCAGAACTTCGGTCTTGATTAATTCAAGTCCAAAATCAATCCCGAAATGAGTCTCTTAAGTCAATCTTCAGTTCAACCTTCAACTCAGTTTACAACTCAACCTCTATTTAAATCGCAACACAATCTTAAATGCAATCACCAAATTAAACGCCAAACCGAACTATCAACTCAATCACCAAATCAATTCAAATCAATATTCAAACAATCACTTAATTTCAAATCAACCATTAAATAATTCCCCAACCGAACAACTCACTTAACCCCAATGCAAGCTAATTAAATCCTAACCCACTTCTACTCAACTTAGCTCGCCCCAAATCTCAACCCTCTGCTCAACTCCACACTTATTGGACAATTAACTCGATTTAAAAGCTTCATACGTGTATGTACTCAACTCAATCTAACCTCACACTTAACTCTAAACTCGACGTTAAATTAATCCCTAACCGAACTTCTCACTCAAATCAAACTCAAATCATACCGGCATACGTACCGTCGTACCATACCATCATGACACTGATAAAATCTTACCATCGTATCATAGTAACGTCGAATCTTCACACCATCACACCATGATGTATATCTTACTATCAATCAAACATACCTTCATACTATCAAACCATCACATCATCGTAATATCGTGCCATCGTAGTACCATCGTACCATCATGTAATCAAACCATCATACCATCATTCCATTTCACCATCATAACATCATACCATCATATAGTCATACCGTCTTACCACCATACAATCATACCATCATATCATCATACCATCATACCATCAAACATCACACCATCAAAAATCAAATCAAATTTTTAAAGTTTTAGATATTCTTCCGTAGTAACTATGGACCTGATTATCATCTCTCAAGGAAGAGATGGAGGTTTGAAATATTAACAGTGACCTTAGTCTTAAACTATATTTATGTTTGTAATGTTTTGTTCAAATCGGTCAAGACGAGTGTATTTAAAACTCAAGTCCAACCCAACTTCAACTCAATCCAATAATTGACCTCTAACTTAATCTAGAAATCAATCCCAAACTCAATCCCCAATTCCATAATCAAACCAACAAATATAAAAAATTCGTAAATATTTATCTAATCAGGGGTATTGGGTCAATTCGTATTGCAGATACCCCACCCTCTTGACGTACAGTTTCCAAAAGCTTTCGGACAATCAGTTCTCGGGATACCATGGGTACAGACATCCAGACATTCAGACGTCCAAACAGACGGACAGACATTTTTTTTTGCTTTTTCAGACTCAGGGACTTCACAACGTCGAAAAAATTGGTTTTGGACTAACAAATTTTTTGTCATTTTTGACAAGATTTCAATACTTTGGTCTTCTTAGACCGACAAATTTAAAAAAAAACACACTTCTTGACCGGTTTGAAATAAACTTTACTGATTATTAAAACAATACTAGATTATTTTATGCTATATTTATTATTTAATTTAATAGCGTGCCTTATAGTAACAATATTTATATTTATATAGAAAATCGATTTCGGAGTTTACTCCATCGTCGGTTCTTTAAAAACTATTATGGGATGGATAATAGTTTTTAAAGAACCGACGATAGAGTAAACTCCGAAATCGATTTTCTATATAAATATAAATATTGTTACTATAAGGCACGCTATTAAATTAAATAATAAATATAGCATAAAATAATCTAGTATTGTTTTAATAAACAGTATAGAAGTAACAAAATATTATCACATAATTAAAAAATGGATATTAACCATTATAACTAATAAACTTTACACAAATATTCTTTAAGACCTGAGAAAGATCACGATTAACATCACACCTCCACGTCCTTCTTGAGGAATGATAATCAGGTCCTAAGTTATTATGGAGAAATTAGTAAAATTTCACCGATTGAACTGATTTTTGAACTGAAATCAAAAATAAATCGACAGTGTATCATAATGTCTTTTAACGATGATGTTGATGAAGATGATGGTGATAGCGCTTTGATTTAGGGCTTGAATTGAACGTTGAAGGTTGAGTTCGGGTTCAGTTGTAGTTGAGTTGAGGTCGCGTTAGGGTTGAATAGGGTTTGAGTTGAAGTTGAGTGAGGAGTTCCGTTGGGAATTAATTTGGGGTGGAGTTGAGAGTTTAGTGGGAGATTAGATTAAGTTGATTTGAGTTGAGTTGAGTTCATACAAGGAATTGAATTCAGGATTGGGTTGGCCGTTAAGTGTGAAGTTGAGTAGAGCGTTGAGATTTGGTTCGAGTTAAGTTGAATTGATTTTGAGTTTGGGTTTAATTAGTTTGCGTTAAGGTTAAGCGAGTGGTTCGGTTGGAGAATTATTTGGGGGTTGATTTGGGGTTAGGTTAAGGGTTGATTTGAATGTTGATTTGGAGGTCGTTGAGTTGTAAATTGAGTTGGAGGTTTAGCCGAAGATTGAGTTAAGATGTTCAGTTCGGGACTGATTTCCGAAGACCGAAGTTCCTGGCACAAAATTGCACAATCGCAAAGGTGTGAAATATATAAAGAAAACTTGGGTTAAGAACTTGGCTTATAAAGGGATTTCTGGCGTGATTTACACCATTTTAGGATCCCATTTCCGTCCGATTTGTTGAATGTAGCCAAAGCCAATTTGGTCATTTGAAAAAATGTTATGTTAGTTCTGTTTTTTGTAAATAAATTCGTATAGGAAGCTTGGAAATAAAATAACAAAACATAAACGTTGCCGTTTCAGAATCGAGCCCAATATGCTGCTTTCGTTCCTTGATTTACCTATTGCAACCACCCAAACAGGCATTTTTCGCCTAAATGGATACTCAGTTTACATTGTAGCGGTTTAAAAAAAATTGTTTAATGTACCATAGACATTTGTATTTTCTTGTTCTTCTAACCATGAATCTTATTTGAGCAAGGCTAACGGTGCGACATTTTCTGTGTTGCATATAACTCGACAAACCTTTGCCACGGCCCTAGTAGCTACGGATATGACAGAAAATGGAATAAATTCTAAAACAGTATACCATATGAATTAGTTGAGTTTGATTTTTAATAAACAAATTGCATGGTAGCAATCAAATTCCGTAGAACTATTATTTTTTTTTAATTTTACTATCGTGCAATGTACCTTGAAATTCTAATTTAATTGATAACATTAAATTTGAATAAAATTAGGAAAGTTGGAATTTGAAGGTTTTAAGTAATCAAGTTATCAAGTATTACAATTTTCAAAGATTTTCAAAAATTCAAAGATTAACCCACAATTTGTGAGGCATGGACCGTTTAAATGTAAAACTGCATTCGTCTATAGTTTAAAGTAACAGCGTACATTTTACAGTGGCATGAATATAGGATAGTTTGATCGTACAAAGCTTTGATTAGCTAAAAAAAGTGTATAAAGAATAACACCAAATTTCACTCCACTTTTCGTTTTTTACTTTTGCCACTATAACAAAGTTATATTGGGAAAGTATTGTAATCGCGAAAAAAATTTTAGCCTTGACTCCAAAAACATCGATTTAAAAAATCTCGTATCTATTCTCGTTATTTTTGTTTTACCTCCCGTTTTCGCAAATATTGATAGTTTTGGTCGAAATTCTGTACAAAGATAGATTTTAGTAATAAGCAGTTTGTGTTAGCTTTTGGCTCCATTCGAGTCTGGAGTAAAAGGGTTGCAGTGAAAGAGAAAACTGCCAAAAAGATGTTCTCTAAAACGGGCCGTCGATTTTTTTTATGTTGATGCTTAATTGCTTAATGTTACAATCCATCATCTACCTATTTACGATTTTAAGTCAATTGAATCATTGAATTGGGGTCATTTGGTGGTAATTTTTCACAGATATAAATACTTTTATAAAGAGGTCCTTGACCCGTATAACAGGTTTTGGCCCTTAACGGCCGTTCATCCTTAAATAAAAATGTGAAAACCAAAAAATCTTAGGCTGTTTTAGTGGGGGAAAAATGAATCCAAATTAATCCTTATTCCATTTTTCTCGTTGAAATTCAGCTATAAACGTCGCCTCTCTGCCTCTTTTCATTTCCACCTTTTTAGCGGCTGAATTCAGCGTAAATATCTTCAAACGGTACCGTCAGTTTTGTTTTAATGCATTTATTTTGTAAGTTTGTAATCGAAAGGATTGTGAAACGTTATTTAATTGTGTCGTATTGGTTAACGAAGCGGTATAATTTTGAAAATTGGCGCTCTTAATCGGATTAATATTGTTGCCGCTTTTTATGTTACTAATTAACTATATTACAACTCACTTCCGTGGAACATTATACAGTATTTTAAGGCAACTGAACTTGCTGCATCGTGACGTACGTAAAGCTTCTTAATTTATTATTGTTTGGGATATTCAATAATGCCACTCGTATTAGGTTATTTTTTTGTGGTATGCTCGCTACATTTACTGGACTTGCTTCCGGTTATGGTTTAGCGTAAATTATAGTTTTACAAGTAAATATTTTTTTTATATTATTTCACCGGAAATAGTTTAGTATCGCTCATTAATAATTTTACTTCAAAAAAATGATGATTAACGCTCAAAATGTAATTACCTTATCCATTATTTGGATCACTCGTAAGAGTCATTAGTTATTTATATTTATGTATGTATGTATGTTGTCAAAATAGATTACCGATGAAACTTTAGATATTGTGATGGCTTATTAGGGTTTAGGAATGTCACTAAAAATGTTAAAGCTTTTGGGGGGTACTGTGAGTATTCTTCATCAATCATTTACACCTGTGCTTGTTGTTCGCTCTATTTTCAAAAATTTATTTTCTTGGGAAACTTTAAGGTGAAACGAATTTTAAGATGCATGTTTATCTTACAAAAATCTTAGGAGCTTAAAGCCTTCTAATGGAGGTGCTTACTATTAATAAGTAAATAGCTAAAAGCCAGAAGTTTCAGTGGTTCATGGGAATGACCAAATTCTTAAAAATACATTGTTAACTGATTTTCAACTGAACTCCTCAAACTTTAAATTTCAGATTTGCCTTTAGTGGGTTGCATGAGGTACTTCACGGTTGTCTTCAATGTTAAAATTTGCCTCAATCCCTATTCTAAAATTTGTTTATTAATAAAGTTCTAAATATCAATTTGTTTTTAATTTTTTTTTTTTGGAAAGCCTAAAGTAAGACTTTATCGCACGAGAAAGGAAATTGTAAATTTATTGAACTCGGGGCTTTTTCGTAAAATCATAAAAACGAATATGTTATATAGCTAACTTTTCTCCTATTTTATTCAATTTGATATGAATGATTGTGTTTGGATCAACTTCTTTAAGGTACAAGTACTCATTACACTCGATAAAGTTGAAATTTGCTATCTCGCGTGGTGCATTTTCAACTATCAAAACTTTGATTTTGTTCAACTTTTTTATGCCATTTTCTAACTCGAAAACCATTATAAGAGCTAGGAACTTAAATTTTGTTATGTACATACGAAGATGTCTCAAGTGGTAAAGGTTAGGTCCCAATATGATCGGGGTCGGAACTCGAAAGTTCATTTTCCATATTCTTTCAATTTTAAGATTTTGAACATTTCTGATTGTCTTTTAATCCCTGACGTGTCCATTCAAACAGAAAAAAAGGGCGTCCTTTGAACCGAAGTAGAATATGTCCCAAATAAGTTGTTTTGAACCAAAATCGTTTTGTACTATGTCGCTTTGAAATATCGCATTTCGACGAGGGCCCGGTTGTATGTTGCTTTATCTGAAGCCATAATTATCCAGTTTGCGTATCTAATCCTCTATTTAGCTGTTTGATTTAACCTCGATGCCGGATTTGTCTAATCATGGATATATGCCCAAAGTTTTTTAATGGAGTCATACATCTTTACTTTTCTAATATTGTAGACATACAGCTTAAATCCATCGACCCGAATAGTTTCGTAACTGTTTCAATAGTTTTTGGGGTAACTGATATCAGAATGCGATTAGTGCTTTTGATATGTAATGATGATTTGATTGACAGTTTGGTTTTGGAATTTGAATTTGACACAGCGAGTCATAAATCAAAAATATTGAAGAGGTTCTCATCTATGGAGATTTTTCAGGATTCACAAGACTCCTTTGACTTCCTGTCTGATACAATCGACTTCAACGGATTTAGCTGATCTTCAATACTAATGTCTATCCCCTCTGATCCATTTTGATATTCGTCGGGTTTGTCCCTAACCGTAAGTATGTAGCTGGAATTTATACTTTCTTCCTTTAACAGTTCTTCGGATAAATACAGTTTATAGGCTTGTAAGAAAATTCACTTTCGGGAGCGATCCGATTAATGCTTGTGACTTTTTGGTTTGACAATTCTTGAAGTTTTTTTTCCAATTTATTTTGCTTGGTTATATTGTTCAAACTTTAACGTGTGGTCACAGTATTATGACTGCATGTAACTATTTTTGGTGTTTGTTTTGTGTTGTTAATTGAATCGTGTTAGTTAGACATTTTCCCCTTGATAATCCGCTTAGTAATTTCTCTCTTAATGTGTCAACGAGAGACAGACTACTAAGGGAAAGGAAAAGAGGAAGAAAGGCATTTTAAGGGAGTATGTAAGGGATTGGAATTTCAGTTTAGTCTTCAAGAATGCTGCTAACTTCGGTACGCAAAGACCAAAGTTACTGAAATCCTGCCAAAAGCGACTAAACAATTTTTCTTTGCCCAAGACCACTTTTCTCGATGTTTCGAAAATCCTTGGGTCTGCTTAATGGCGATTTGGAGTTTCTTTAGCCAAACTATTTCTGCCTTGACATCTGGTCAAAGCAGAGAATTGAAAAGTGTTTGTAAGCTGTACATCAAAAGGATCGGGCACCTGCCATACGAATTGACCAAAATCCACGTGGTCACTAGGATTTCTCAAACGGGATCCTGGTTTGACTGAAGAAATTTAAAGATTCCCAAACGAAATTCTGGGATCTCATTTCTTGTATCAAAAGTGTGACCGGGAAATTTCGGGACTTCCCTGTTTTCGATTTTTTGTTTTATATACCCATTTGACAATATAACGGCATAGGAATAATATATAACGGTTAAACCTCGGTTTAAGAGCCTAATTGGGTATTGGCCTGTCTCTGATTTTCGATTGTCTCCTAGATCCGAAAGAAGAAAGTTTAAATATCCCGTACAGAAGTTTATCCACCAATAGTATTTTCAAGTCAAATTCTGGCCGATTGAGAATGGACTTGGTTATTTATTGTATTAACAGATTATAATGAAATTCGATTTACACGATGGAAATGGGATTCTAAATTTATTATTACATCAAGTTCTGGAAAATGGCCGATAAGGAAGGAACTTGGTGATTTCTTTTTTTTTTTTATCGATTTCATGTCACATTTGTCGGATTTCATCACAATTCGTTTAGAAATAACCGTGCTTCTTTCTACTGGACCTTACTCCAGAACTTTTTGTAAACATCATTTTGGAGTTCCATTTTTATGGTACAAATCCAAGGATTTCCCCGTCACACTTTTGATACAGAACTCGAGATACCAGAATTCCGATTGAGAATCCTTAAATTTCCTATGCGGATTTGAGCTAAAACACTACTAACATTAACAAATTTAAAACCAAGAAATCATGGGATTTTCCGGTCATACTTTTGAGTCCGTGATTTCATGTGAGAAATCCTATTAGGCCAATTGGGAGGAAACTTTGCTATTTCTTAATCCATTATGGTGTAATTCGACTTGTACGATGGAACTGCGATTCTAAAATGATATTTAGAAGATCTGCTGGAACATGATCAGTTAAGCAGGAATTGAAACCCGATTTGTACCATGAAAATGGAACCCCAAAATGATATTTAGAAAATGTTCTGGAATATGGCCAGTTAGAAAGAAACTCGATTATTTCTAAACCGATTGTGATGATATTATAAAGAGCTTTATTTCAGAACTTCGTGTAATTCTTCCTTCCATCTAAAACTAATTTTACAATCTCATTTCTATCGTACCATTCGAATTACATCAAAAACGGTAACGAAATCATCAAGTCCATTCCTAATCGGCCTGAATCTGATTTGAAAATGCTATTGATGGATAAACTTCCATAAGGAATATTTAAACTATCTACATTCGGACCTCTTTTGGGGTTGGGTTAAGGTTCAGTTGTTCTTAAAGTAAGGTTGAGTAAGCGTAAGCGACTGGTTTAAGGAATGAGTTAGGCGGTAAGTTTTTTCTTAAATCGCAGGTTGGGTTGGGACGGAGTTTGAGTTAGGATTGAATCGAGTTCATCTACGCATGTATTTTGAGCTTGAGCTGGAGGTTGGGCTATGTCTGAGTTTACGTTGAGTGAGGTAGTGTGAGGAGCGTTGGGTTGAAAGTTCGCTTGAGTTGAGTTCACGCACGAATTAGTTTTCTTATTTAGGGATTGAGTTGGGCGTTGAGTTTGGGGTTGGATCGGGTTTGTTTCAGTCATTCAGTTGGGGATTCATTTTAGGGGGAGGGAGAGTGAGAAGTTAGATTGAGATGTTCTGAGTTAAGATCACGGGGTTGGGCGAGGCATTCAGTTGGGGATCTATTTATGGATTAAGTCGAGGGTTGAGTTGGATGTTAGACCAAGTTGAGTTCATGTACGTAAGCAGTTTTCGAGCCGTGTCTGTTGGATTCATATTTAAGTCTAGATACCCAAGTACCTGTCCTTAATCTTGTAATGCTATGATAAACATTTTAGTTCGTGTTTTTTTTTGCTGTTCCCATTTCCAACAAGTTGACGAGTAGCTCAATGCAGTAATATGTAAAATTATCTGCAGACGTTAAGAAGGCTGATTTTATCAGTTGAAGTAGCATTTCAAACCTTGACAGCCATATTGCTAGGCAAACAGTTTGGCAATATTAAATTATAGCGGTAAACACAGCATTATGTGTTAACAGTTTCACAACATTCGAACGCTTCAGCTGAGTTTCAGCTGTCACTAAATTTTTTTATATAGTCAATCCACATTTCAAAAATAATCAATAAATCTGTAAGGATAAAGGTTCTAACCATCGAGAAATTTTGCCACCGATCACTAAAATTGGTAGAACTAGCTCACCTTTCTTTGAATATTACCTTACCTATTACATTGTATAGATTTAGCTTACATTGTACAAAATCATCACCCTGTAGAAAATTTTACTATCTGATTCAATAATTACCTCAAGTACAGACATGTCGGATGTCACAATAAATTTTAATTACTACACATATTTACAAATAGTCCCTTAGCAAATAATCAAAAACAACGATTAAATATTTTATCGCTATATACCGTCACTGTTCGTAAGACTGTCGCAATGAATATTTCGTTCAGCGACTATCAAAAATCATTTCAACTAAAATTTATTTTAAATTTTTACAAAGTTTGTCACATTCTTGGTACTACAACATTTTCATACAGTGCTGGACCATTAACAACTTTATTTATACAAAGTTGTTATCTAATTTTCATTTTATCACTGATTGCGTTCTCCCTGTTCGGGTATCAACTAATTATTCAGAGTACAAAGAGTACGGAGGTCATAACAGAATATTTACAAATGGCAGCGCCAATTTTAAGTCATTTTGTGATCGCAGTCGAAACAATTGTTAAACGTGATTATGATCGGAAAATTATAAAGCAAATTGCAAAAATTGAAAATTATAATTTTCCAAATTTTGTAAATTTCGAACGAAAATTTATAATTTTATGTATTTGGTTCAATGTGATGGGATGCGCTATAGAAGCGTGCATCGTGTGTTTGCTCGGTGAAAATGAACGCAAATGGCGTTTAAATATATGTGTGCGAATTTTAACATTTATAATCGGACGAATGTTATTGTTGCAGTATTTATTGTTCATTGCGTATGTAAAGTATAAATTAAACGATTTAGAACTCGGTTTAAACATGATGACCTTGGGGCAGGCGCGTACTATTCGAAAAATGTATATGAATTTGTGGAAACTAGTGATTGCGATCAACTATCGATTTGGCTTCTCGCTGATGTCACTCGTATTGAGTTTATTTTTTTGTGATGTGGTCGCCATTTATTGGATTTGTGTCCGGCTACGGTTTAGGAAATTAATCGACTTTACTGGTAACTAACTAAAATCACGATAAAATTAATCGATTTCACTTTTTCTGATTAATTATTTAAACAAATATTTGGTATACGCCATTATGCCGCTCGAAGTATAAATTTAATGTTTGATGACCGTTCAAAATCAAGCATAAAATACATTTTCCAAAAAAATTCCAAACTTCTTTTTTATCATTTCAGCATCATCATTAACCGCAATACCACCCACAATGACATTGTTCGTTCTTTACGTGTATGCACAGTCTTTTAACAATCAGGTGGGCTCGTTTAAGACAAAGTTGCATTCAATTTATCAATTAAAATTGAATGACCAGGTTAAGAATGCGCTTAATTTGAAAATCTTGAAGACGATCAATTTAATTTCCTTGGCCATGCTTCAAATGGAACTTAACTTAAATATATGTGGATGCATCATTTTGGGCTACGATCAATTTCAAGAGGTGTACAGTAATTTAGTTTGGTTTCATACAATTTTATTACATTTTTCTCTTATAATTATAGGTTTTGACATCATTGATTCAATATCTATTCATCTTCATTTCATTTAGTGGTTTTTAAGAGTTTAATTGTTGTTGGTTTGAACTGTATGTATATATGTATGTATTCAGGATATAAATAAAAATTATTCTAAAAGCTGTAAAATGTGTTGTATATTCAAAAAATTATTTTAGTGGCCGAGGAAATGGCATTTTGGTAAGTATGTTTTAGGACGACCAATCAAAAAAGAGGAAACTGCACACGAAGAAAGCCACAACAGAGGCAACCTTGAAACAAAACATAGACAAACTAAACCAACAGAAAACAAGGCAAACCACAATTTTTAATAATACGTCTAACAAAAAGTTAAGTGACTTGTAATTGTCGTGCTAATTTGCATTTGGATTGCTTGATTACTTCAGGACATTTTGTAGAAAATTCAGTTTGAATGAAAATCAATCCAGCACAAATTCTGAAATCCGAAATTTCCAAATCTGCAATTGAGCTACAGGTCCCGATACCTATTATTAGAGGTACTAATCATCACAATCGAAGCTCAATTCCAGATTTGGAGATTTCGGATTTCAGATTTTGGGGTCTATTATACAGGTGAGTTTCAATCAAATTGAATTTTCTACGAAATAATTCGGATTTCAGATTTTGTGGTCTAATGTACAGATGATTTTCAATCAAATTGAATTTTCTACGAAATGTGTTGAAATATTCGAACAATTTAGATGCTAATTGACACAATAATTATAGGTCCCGATACCTATTATTAGAGGTACCAATCATCACAATCGAAGCTCAATTTCAGATTTGGAGATTTCGGATTTCAGATTTTGTGGTCTAATGTACAGGTGATTTTCAATCAAATTCAATTTTCTACGAAATAATTCGGATTTCAGATTTTGTGGTCTAATGTACAGATGATTTTCAATCAAATTGAATTTTCTACGAAATGTGTTGAAATATTCGAACAATTTAGATGCTAATTGGCACAATAATTACAGGTCCCGATACCTATTATTAGAGGTACCAATCATCACAATCGAAGCTCAATTCCAGATTTGGAGATTTCGGATTTCAGATTTTGTGGTCTAATGTACAGGTGATTTTCAATCAAATTCAATTTTCTACGAAATAATTCGGATTTCAGATTTTGTGGTCTAATGTACAGATGATTTTCAATCAAATTGAATTTTCTACGAAATGTGTTGAAATATTCGAACAATTTAGATGCTAATTGGCACAATAATTACAGGTCCCGATACCTATTATTAGAGGTACCAATCATCACAATCGAAGCTCAATTCCAGATTTGGAGATTTCGGATTTCAGATTTTGTGGTCTATTGTACAGGTGATTTTCAATCAAATTGAATTTTCTACGAAATAATTCGGATTTCAGATTTTGTGGTCTAATGTACAGATGATTTTCAATCAAATTGAATTTTCTACGAAATGTGTTGAAATATTCGAACAATTTAGATGCTAATTGACACAATAATTACAGGTCCCGATACCTATTATTAGAGGTGCCAATCATCACAATCGAAGCTCAATTCCAGATTTGGAGATTTCGGATTTCAGATTTTGTGGTCTATTGTACAGGTGAGTTTCAATCAAATTGAATTTTCTACGAAATAATTCGGATTTCAAATTTTGTGGTCTAATGTACAGATGATTTTCAATCAAATTGAATTTTCTACGAAATGTGTTGAAATATTCGAACAATTTAGATGCTAATTGGCACAATAATTACACGTCCCGATACCTATTATTAGAGGTACCTACCAATCATCACAATTGAAGCTCAATTCCAGATTTGGAAAATTCGGATTTCCGATTTTGTGGTCTAATGTACAGATGATTTTCAATCAAATTGAATTTTCTACGAAATGTGTTGAAATATTCGAACAATTTTGATGCTAATTGACACAATAATTACAAGTCCCGATACCTATTATTAGAGGTACCAATCATCACAATCGAAGCTCAATTCCAGATTTGGAAATTTCGGATTTCAGATTTTGTGGTCTAATGTACAGGTGATTTTCAATCAAATTCAATTTTCTACGAAATAATTCGGATTTCCGATTTTGTGGTCTAATGTACAGATGATTTTCAATCAAATTGAATTTTCTACGAAATGTGTTGAAATATTCGAACAATTTAGATGCTAATTGACACAATAATTATAGGTCCCGATACCTATTATTAGAGGTGCCAATCATCACAATCGAAGCTCAATTCCAGATTTGGAGATTTCGGATTTCAGATTTTGTGGTCTATTGTACAGGTGAGTTTCAATCAAATTGAATTTTCTACGAAATAATTCGGATTTCAGATTTTGTGGTCTAATGTACAGATGATTTTCAATCAAATTGAATTTTCTACGAAATGTGTTGAAATATTCGAACAATTTAGATGCTAATTGGCACAATAATTACAGGTCCCGATACCTATTATTAGAGGAACCCACCAATCATCACAATCGAAGCTCAATTCCAGATTTGGAAAATTCGGATTTCCGATTTTGTGGTCTAATGTACAGATGATTTTCAATCAAATTGAATTTTCTACGAAATGTGTTGAAATATTCGAACAATTTTAATGCTAATTGACACAATAATTACAAGTCCCGATACCTATTATTAGAGGTACCAATCATCACAATCGAAGCTCAATTTCAGATTTGGAAATTTCGGATTTCAGATTTTGTGGTCTAATGTACAGGTGATTTTCAATCAAATTCAATTTTCTACGAAATGTGTTGAAATATTCGAACAATTTAGATGCTAATTGACACAATAATTATAGGTCCCGATACCTATTATTAGAGGTACCAATCATCACAATCGAAGCTCAATTTCAGATTTGGAGATTTCGGATTTCAGATTTTGTGGTCTAATGTACAGGTGATTTTCAATCAAATTCAATTTTCTACGAAATAATTCGGATTTCAGATTTTGTGGTCTAATGTACAGATGATTTTCAATCAAATTGAATTTTCTACGAAATGTGTTGAAATATTCGAACAATTTAGATGCTAATTGGCACAATAATTACAGGTCCCGATACCTATTATTAGAGGTACCAATCATCACAATCGAAGCTCAATTCCAGATTTGGAGATTTCGGATTTCAGATTTTGTGGTCTAATGTACAGGTGATTTTCAATCAAATTCAATTTTCTACGAAATAATTCGGATTTCAGATTTTGTGGTCTAATGTACAGATGATTTTCAATCAAATTGAATTTTCTACGAAATGTGTTGAAATATTCGAACAATTTAGATGCTAATTGGCACAATAATTACAGGTCCCGATACCTATTATTAGAGGTACCAATCATCACAATCGAAGCTCAATTCCAGATTTGGAGATTTCGGATTTCAGATTTTGTGGTCTATTGTACAGGTGATTTTCAATCAAATTGAATTTTCTACGAAATAATTCGGATTTCAGATTTTGTGGTCTAATGTACAGATGATTTTCAATCAAATTGAATTTTCTACGAAATGTGTTGAAATATTCGAACAATTTAGATGCTAATTGACACAATAATTACAGGTCCCGATACCTATTATTAGAGGTGCCAATCATCACAATCGAAGCTCAATTCCAGATTTGGAGATTTCGGATTTCAGATTTTGTGGTCTATTGTACAGGTGAGTTTCAATCAAATTGAATTTTCTACGAAATAATTCGGATTTCAAATTTTGTGGTCTAATGTACAGATGATTTTCAATCAAATTGAATTTTCTACGAAATGTGTTGAAATATTCGAACAATTTAGATGCTAATTGGCACAATAATTACACGTCCCGATACCTATTATTAGAGGTACCTACCAATCATCACAATTGAAGCTCAATTCCAGATTTGGAAAATTCGGATTTCCGATTTTGTGGTCTAATGTACAGATGATTTTCAATCAAATTGAATTTTCTACGAAATGTGTTGAAATATTCGAACAATTTTGATGCTAATTGACACAATAATTACAAGTCCCGATACCTATTATTAGAGGTACCAATCATCACAATCGAAGCTCAATTCCAGATTTGGAAATTTCGGATTTCAGATTTTGTGGTCTAATGTACAGGTGATTTTCAATCAAATTCAATTTTCTACGAAATAATTCGGATTTCCGATTTTGTGGTCTAATGTACAGATGATTTTCAATCAAATTGAATTTTCTACGAAATGTGTTGAAATATTCGAACAATTTAGATGCTAATTGACACAATAATTATAGGTCCCGATACCTATTTTAAGAGGTACCAATCATCACAATCGAAGCTCAATTCCAGATTTGGAGATTTCGGATTTCAGATTTTGTGGTCTATTGTACAGGTGATTTTCAATCAAATTGAATTTTCTACGAAATGTGTTGAAATATTCGAACAATTTAGATGCTAATTGACACAATAATTACAGGTCCCGATACCTATTATTAGAGGTGCCAATCATCACAATCGAAGCTCAATTCCAGATTTGGAGATTTCGGATTTCAGATTTTGTGGTCTATTGTACAGGTGAGTTTCAATCAAATTGAATTTTCTACGAAATAATTCGGATTTCAGATTTTGTGGTCTAATGTACAGATGATTTTCAATCAAATTGAATTTTCTACGAAATGTGTTGAAATATTCGAACAATTTAGATGCTAATTGGCACAATAATTACAGGTCCCGATACCTATTATTAGAGGTACCTACCAATCATCACAATCGAAGCTCAATTCCAGATTTGGAAAATTCGGATTTCCGATTTTGTGGTCTAATGTACAGATGATTTTCAATCAAATTGAATTTTCTACGAAATGTGTTGAAATATTCGAACAATTTTGATGCTAATTGACACAATAATTACAAGTCCCGATACCTATTATTAGAGGTACCAATCATCACAATCGAAGCTCAATTCCAGATTTGGAAATTTCGGATTTCAGAATTTGTGGTCTAATGTACAGGTGATTTTCAATCAAATTCAATTTTCTACGAAATAATTCGGATTTCAGATTTTGTGGTCTAATGTACAGATGATTTTCAATCAAATTGAATTTTCTACGAAATGTGTTGAAATATTCGAACAATTTAGATGCTAATTGACACAATAATTATAGGTCCCGATACCTATTATTAGAGGTACCAATCATCACAATCGAAGCTCAATTCCAGATTTGGAGATTTCGGATTTCAGATTTTGTGGTCTATTGTACAGGTGATTTTCAATCAAATTGAATTTTCTACGAAATGTGTTGAAATATTCGAACAATTTAGATGCTAATTGACACAATAATTACAGGTCCCGATACCTATTATTAGAGGTACCAATCATCACAATCGAAGCTCAATTCCAGATTTGGAGATTTCGGATTTCAGATTTTGTGGTCTATTGTACAGGTGATTTTCAATCAAATTGAATTTTCTACGAAATGTGTTGAAATATTCGAACAATTTAGATGCTAATTGACACAATAATTACAGGTCCCGATACCTATTATTAGAGGTACCAATCATCACAATCGAAGCTCAATTCCAGATTTGGAGATTTCGGATTTCAGATTTTGTGGTCTAATTTACAGGTGATTTTCAATCAAATTGAATTTTCTACGAAATGTGTTGAAATATTCGAAAAATTCAGATGCCAATTGGCCGAATAATTACAGGGCTCGATACCTATTATTAGAGGTACCAATCATCACAATCGAAACTTAATTTGAATTGTGCTCCGATCGTAATGATTGATACCTCTAATAATAGGTATCGGGACCTGTAATTATTGTACCAATTAGCATCGAAATTGTTCGAATATTTCTTCACATTTTGTAGAAAATTCAATTTGATTGAAAATCACCTGAAGAATATCCACCTAACGATATGTTTTCAAATTTTTAACTATTGAACTATTTTGATTAATCGTATTGCACTATATACCATCAAGACTTCCTATGTTTCTGGAATGGATTCGATTTTTAAGAGATGCCCTTATTTAAACATTGTATTGTGTATTAGCTGTAATTCAATTAATTTTATTGAGTGAAAGTAAACAAATTCCAAAATGAATTTGATCTTTCAACTGCATTTAATTAAATTACCTTTCTTGTTGCAATCCCTTTATGTATTGCGGAAATCTAATTAATTTTCTTTTATTGTGAGCGCGTACAATATTCGTAACTCTAACTTTCGATTAGAATTTTTTTCATATAAATATCGAACAATTTGTCTAAATGTTATCAATCAGTTTTTGTTTATCAATCAGTGCTTATCAACTATCAGTTTTCTTTACATTAAAACCGAATAAATTATGATGCATTTGTCGTACTACCTATACTTCATAGCCACTGTCGCAGTCGTAGTGTCTGGCGGCCTAAGTGAGGATAAAATCAATACAAAACGCAGCCTTGAATTTGGGTACGGATCATATGCACCACCTGGATATGTTTTCCCAAGTGCTGGTCCATGGTTTACTAAACCAATTCCACCATCTCAAGCAGAAATAACATCGATTATAGCGGCTGCCAAACAAGCATCTGCCAACGTACTAATCGCACAGCAACAAGTTGAACGGGAGAAGGAAAATGTGCTCGAACAGCAGAGACTCGCAATGGAGAAGGAAAAATTTGCCAATATTGCAAAACAAAAAAATGAAGTTTATTCGGCTATTCAACGTTCAGAAGCGTCAGCCGCAGCTCAAGCTGTCATCTTGGCACAACAACGATTGGCTGGCGCAAAAACAAGTGTTTCGGAACAGCAACGTATTGCGGCAATTAAAGAGGCTAGCGCTGCGGCCGCTATCCAAAGTGCTGCTAATGCTGCCGCCGTTGAAATACAACGTACCGAAAATCTTGCCCGAAAATTATCGAATGTACAGCGCAACGATAATGCCGCCTTAATACATCACGTTTCGGCTACCAAAGACGCTATAGTTAGCCCATTATCATCGGGTGGTAATCATTTCAATCATAAATCATTATTGCTTGCATCGGCTGCCCCGTGGAATGGATTTAATAGTGGAGTTTCACGATTTTTTCCCTCCAGCTATTTCGGTGGACAGTCCAAAATACCGCTTGGATGGGAATAGCGATTTTTTTAATTTTTTTTAACTTAACTATTTTTTATTAACCTTAATCGTGTTACATAATGTTCTTATTTTATTAGCAATATGGTTTGGAATAAAGTTTTTTACAAAAAAACCTTTACTGTAATTCAGGTTCGTCGTCTATTAATTTTTTGTTTTTTTAGTTCTTTTGTATTTGAATTCAATTAATCCACTCTGTATTCTCCATAATAAATACTAGTTTATTGTGGTCGTCGTGTGGGGCGGTGTGTTTGTTTTGATGTAAATAAATAGTTTCTATTGATTTTTACCGGATATATTGTGTAACATGCTATTGGTATATGTGTGCAGAAAGTATATCAAAAATCGCATCAACAATGAACAAGACAAAATCGAACTAAATGCATGGTGGTGCGATTGACAAGCGTATTGTTTATCAAATTGTTCAGTGGTGCTCAGTTCGATCGTCGTCGTTAACCAAATTTATTTTTAATAAAGATTTAAATATTTTTTTGGCTTCTTTCGAGTTATGCTTGCCTGTTACAACAAAAATAGTCTAAATGAATTTTGTTTTTACCTGATTTCCTTACTTTCGGTCAACGTAAGAATTTTTGAGTAGGAGGAGCTTAATATTTGATGTGATTTGATTGGCATAGAGAATTCGGAAATAAATATTTGTGGTATTATGCATGAAGTTAGGTATATATTCTGTTTACCTGGCAAAATTTAAATAAAAATAGAGAATGCAGAGCAGTACATGGGTAAGTACAAATATTGTTGTTGTCATCGATTTAACATCGTTGTCATTGTTTGTATATTTTGATTGCGTGAAACATTTGATGGCAGAAGTATAGCATGAAATGCTCTACTATACAAGGTTCCGAGTTCGATCCTATGTAAATGTATGCCGTGAAAAATTAACAATGGTGTAGAAAAGTATTTTTTGATATTTACAAGATTCAAATTATTTCAATACGATCAACGGTGAAATTTCTGAATTGTAATTTGTTAGTACGTATGCCCAAGCAGAGAGGTCACCATATCCTTATAGAAATTTTGTTTTCTCTGCAAAATTGCATAAAACAAACAAATTTATCTAAAATTCTCTATGATGTGATAACTGATGTAGTGGGAGGAGTAAAAGCTAATGGAGTGGAGTAATCAAGGGGCGTAGTTCGATTCCTAGCAACTCACGATGGTTGATACCTCTATCCATAGGTTTCGGGACCTCTAATTGATGTGACAATTTGCATTTTGATTGCTCGATTATTTCTAAACATTTCTTAGAAAATTCAATTTTATTGAAAATCAACTGTGCTATAGCCCACAAGTTTTTGGGCGGCTAAAATCTAAAATGCTCCGATTACGATGGTTGATACCTCTATCAATAGGTTTCGGGACCTGTAATTGCTGTGATAATTTGCATTCTGATTGCTCGATTATTTCTAAACATTTCTTAGAAAATTCAATTTTATTGAAAATAAACTGTGCTATAGCCCACAAGTTTTTGGGCGGCTAAAATCTGAAATGCTCCGATTACGATGGTTGATACCTCTATCAATAGGTTTCGGGACCTGTAATTGCTGTGATAATTTGCATTCTGATTGCTCGATTATTTCTAAACATTTCTTAGAAAATTCAATTTTATTGAAAATAAACTGTGCTATAGCCCACAAGTTTTTGGGCGGCTAAAACCTAAAATGCGCCGATTACGATGGTTGATACCTCTATCCATAGGTTTCGGGACCTCTAATTGCTGTGACAATTTGCATTTTGATTGCTCGATTATTTCTAAACATTTCTTAGAAAATTCAATTTTATTGAAAATCAACTGTGCTATAGCCCACAAGTTTTTGGGCGGCTAAAATCTGAAATGCTCCGATTACGATGGTTGATAGCTCTATCAATAGGTTTCGGGACCTGTAATTGCTGTGATAATTTGCATTTTGATTGCTCGATTATTTCTAAACATTTCTTAGAAAATTCAATTTTATTGAAAATCAACTGTGCTATAGCCCACAAGTTTTTGGGCGGCTAAAATCTAAAATGCTCCGATTACGATGGTTGATACCTCTATCCATAGGTTTCGGGACCTCTAATTGCTGTGACAATTTGCATTTTGATTGCTCGATTATTTCTAAACATTTCATAGAAAATTCAATTTTATTGAAAATCAACTGTGCTATAGCCCACAAGTTTTTATGCGGCTAAAATCTAAAATGCTCCGATTACGATGGTTGATACCTCTATCAATAGGTTTCGGGACCTGTAACTGCTGTGACAATTTGCATTTTGATTGCTCGATTATTTCTAAACATTTCTTAGAAAATTCAATTTTATTGAAAATCAACTGTGCTATAGCCCACAAGTTTTTGGGCGGCTAAAATCTAAAATGCTCCGATTACGATGGTTGATACCTCTATCCATAGGTTTCGGGACCTCTAATTGCTGTGACAATTTGCATTTTGATTGCTTGATTATTTCTAAACATTTCTTAGAAAATTCAATTTTATTGAAAATCAACTGTGCTATAGCCCACAAGTTTTTGGGCGGCTAAAATCTAAAATGCTCCGATTACGATGGTTGATACCTCTATCAATAGGTTTCGGGACCTGTAATTGCTGTGATAATTTGCATTCTGATTGCTCGATTATTTCTAAACATTTCTTAGAAAATTCAATTTTATTGAAAATCAACTGTGCTATAGCCCACAAGTTTTTGGGCGGCTAAAATCTAAAATGCTCCGATTACGATGGTTGATACCTCTATCAATAGGTTTCGGGACCTCTAATTGCTGTGACAATTTGCATTTTGATTGCTCGATTATTTCTAAACATTTCTTAGAAAATTCAATTTTATTGAAAATCAACTGTGCTATAGCCCACAAGTTTTTGGGCGGCTAAAATCTAAAATGCTCCGATTACGATGGTTGATACCTCTATCCATAGGTTTCGGGACCTCTAATTGCTGTGACAATTTGCATTTTGATTGCTCGATTATTTCTAAACATTTCTTAGAAAATTCAATTTTATTGAAAATCAACTGTGCTATAGCCCACAAGTTTTTGGGCGGCTAAAATCTAAAATGCTCCGATTACGATGGTTGATACCTCTATCCATAGGTTTCGGGACCTCTAATTGCTGTGACAATTTGCATTTTGATTGCTCGATTATTTCTAAACATTTCTTAGAAAATTCAATTTTATTGAAAATCAACTGTGCTAAAGCCCACAAGTTTTTGGGCGGCTAAAATCTAAAATGCTCCGATTACGATGGTTGATACCTCTATCAATAGGTTTCGGGACCTCTAATTGCTGTGACAATTTGCATTTTGATTGCTCGATTATTTCTAAACATTTCTTAGAAAATTCAATTTTATTGAAAATCAACTGTGCTATAGCCCACAAGTTTTTGGGCGGCTAAAATCTAAAATGCTCCGATTACGATGGTTGATACCTCTATCAATAGGTTTCGGGACCTGTAATTGCTGTGATAATTTGCATTCTGATTGCTCGATTATTTCTAAACATTTCTTAGAAAATTCAATTTTATTGAAAATCAACTGTGCTATAGCCCACAAGTTTTTGGGCGGCTAAAATCTAAAATGCTCCGATTACGATGGTTGATACCTCTATCCATAGGTTTCAGGACCTCTAATTGCTGTGACAATTTGCATTTTGATTGCTCGATTATTTCTAAACATTTCTTAGAAAATTCAATTTTATTGAAAATCAACTGTGCTATAGCCCACAAGTTTTTGGGCGGCTAAAATCTAAAATGCTCCGATTACGATGGTTGATACCTCTATCCATAGGTTTCGGGACCTGTAATTGCTGTGATAATTTGCATTTTGATTGCTCGATTATTTCTAAACATTTCTTAGAAAATTCAATTTTATTGAAAATCAACTGTGCTATAGCCCACAAGTTTTTGGGCGGCTAAAATCTAAAATGCTCCGATTACGATGGTTGATACCTCTATCCATAGGTTTCGGAACCTCTAATTGCTGTGACAATTTGCATTTTGATTGCTCGATTATTTCTAAACATTTCTTAGAAAATTCAATTTTATTGAAAATCAACTGTGATAAAGCCCACAAGTTTTTGGGCGGCTAAAATCTAAAATGCTCCGATTACGATGGTTGATACCTCTATCCATAGGTTTCAGGACCTCTAATTGCTGTGACAATTTGCATTTTGATTGCTCGATTATTTCTAAACATTTCTTAGAAAATTCAATTTTATTGAAAATCAACTGTGCTATAGCCCACAAGTTTTTGGGCGGCTAAAATCTAAAATGCTCCGATTACGATGGTTGATACCTCTATCAATAGGTTTCGGGACCTCTAATTGCTGTGACAATTTGCATTTTGATTGCTCGATTATTTCTAAACATTTCTTAGAAAATTCAATTTTATTGAAAATCAACTGTGCTATAGCCCACAAGTTTTTGGGCGGCTAAAATCTAAAATGCTCCGATTACGATGGTTGATACCTCTATCAATAGGTTTCGGGACCTCTAATTGCTGTGACAATTTGCATTTTGATTGCTCGATTATTTCTAACCATTTCTTAGAAAATTCAATTTTATTGAAAATCAACTGTGCTATAGCCCACAAGTTTTTGGGCGGCTAAAATCTAAAATGCTCCGATTACGATGGTTGATACCTCTATCAATAGGTTTCGGGACCTCTAATTGCTGTGACAATTTGCATTTTGATTGCTCGATTATTTCTAAACATTTCTTAGAAAATTCAATTTTATTGAAAATCAACTGTGCTATAGCCCACAAGTTTTTGGGCGGCTAAAATCTGAAATGCTCCGATTACGATGGTTGATAGCTCTATCAATAGGTTTCGGGACCTGTAATTGCTGTGATAATTTGCATTTTGATTGCTCGATTATTTCTAAACATTTCTTAGAAAATTCAATTTTATTGAAAATCAACTGTGCTATAGCCCACAAGTTTTTGGGCGGCTAAAATCTAAAATGCTCCGATTACGATGGTTGATACCTCTATCCATAGGTTTCGGGACCTCTAATTGCTGTGACAATTTGCATTTTGATTGCTCGATTATTTCTAAACATTTCATAGAAAATTCAATTTTATTGAAAATCAACTGTGCTATAGCCCACAAGTTTTTATGCGGCTAAAATCTAAAATGCTCCGATTACGATGGTTGATACCTCTATCAATAGGTTTCGGGACCTGTAACTGCTGTGACAATTTGCATTTTGATTGCTCGATTATTTCTAAACATTTCTTAGAAAATTCAATTTTTTTGAAAATCAACTGTGCTATAGCCCACAAGTTTTTGGGCGGCTAAAATCTAAAATGCTCCGATTACGATGGTTGATACCTCTATCCATAGGTTTCGGGACCTCTAATTGCTGTGACAATTTGCATTTTGATTGCTCGATTATTTCTAAACATTTCTTAGAAAATTCAATTTTATTGAAAATCAACTGTGCTATAGCCCACAAGTTTTTGGGCGGCTAAAATCTAAAATGCTCCGATTACGATGGTTGATACCTCTATCAATAGGTTTCGGGACCTGTAATTGCTGTGATAATTTGCATTCTGATTGCTCGATTATTTCTAAACATTTCTTAGAAAATTCAATTTTATTGAAAATCAACTGTGCTATAGCCCACAAGTTTTTGGGCGGCTAAAATCTAAAATGCTCCGATTACGATGGTTGATACCTCTATCAATAGGTTTCGGGACCTATAATTGCTGTGACAATTTGCATTTTGATTGCTCGATTATTTCTAAACATTTCTTAGAAAATTCAATTTTATTGAAAATCAACTGTGCTATAGCCCACAAGTTTTTGGGCGGCTAAAATCTAAAATGCTCCGATTACGATGGTTGATACCTCTATCCATAGGTTTCGGGACCTCTAATTGCTGTGACAATTTGCATTTTGATTGCTCGATTATTTCTAAACATTTCTTAGAAAATTCAATTTTATTGAAAATCAACTGTGCTATAGCCCACAAGTTTTTGGGCGGCTAAAATCTAAAATGCTCCGATTACGATGGTTGATACCTCTATCCATAGGTTTCGGGACCTCTAATTGCTGTGACAATTTGCATTTTGATTGCTCGATTATTTCTAAACATTTCTTAGAAAATTCAATTTTATTGAAAATCAACTGTGCTAAAGCCCACAAGTTTTTGGGCGGCTAAAATCTAAAATGCTCCGATTACGATGGTTGATACCTCTATCAATAGGTTTCGGGACCTCTAATTGCTGTGACAATTTGCATTTTGATTGCTCGATTATTTCTAAACATTTCTTAGAAAATTCAATTTTATTGAAAATCAACTGTGCTATAGCCCACAAGTTTTTGGGCGGCTAAAATCTAAAATGCTCCGATTACGATGGTTGATACCTCTATCAATAGGTTTCGGGACCTGTAATTGCTGTGATAATTTGCATTCTGATTGCTCGATTATTTCTAAACATTTCTTAGAAAATTCAATTTTATTGAAAATCAACTGTGCTATAGCCCACAAGTTTTTGGGCGGCTAAAATCTAAAATGCTCCGATTACGATGGTTGATACCTCTATCCATAGGTTTCAGGACCTCTAATTGCTGTGACAATTTGCATTTTGATTGCTCGATTATTTCTAAACATTTCTTAGAAAATTCAATTTAATTGAAAATCAACTGTGCTATAGCCCACAAGTTTTTGGGCGGCTAAAATCTAAAATGCTCCGATTACGATGGTTGATACCTCTATCCATAGGTTTCGGGACCTGTAATTGCTGTGATAATTTGCATTTTGATTGCTCGATTATTTCTAAACATTTCTTAGAAAATTCAATTTTATTGAAAATCAACTGTGCTATAGCCCACAAGTTTTTGGGCGGCTAAAATCTAAAATGCTCCGATTACGATGGTTGATACCTCTATCCATAGGTTTCGGAACCTCTAATTGCTGTGACAATTTGCATTTTGATTGCTCGATTATTTCTAAACATTTCTTAGAAAATTCAATTTTATTGAAAATCAACTGTGATAAAGCCCACAAGTTTTTGGGCGGCTAAAATCTAAAATGCTCCGATTACGATGGTTGATACCTCTATCCATAGGTTTCAGGACCTCTAATTGCTGTGACAATTTGCATTTTGATTGCTCGATTATTTCTAAACATTTCTTAGAAAATTCAATTTTATTGAAAATCAACTGTGCTATAGCCCACAAGTTTTTGGGCGGCTAAAATCTAAAATGCTCCGATTACGATGGTTGATACCTCTATCAATAGGTTTCGGGACCTCTAATTGCTGTGACAATTTGCATTTTGATTGCTCGATTATTTCTAAACATTTCTTAGAAAATTCAATTTTATTGAAAATCAACTGTGCTATAGCCCACAAGTTTTTGGGCGGCTAAAATCTAAAATGCTCCGATTACGATGGTTGATACCTCTATCAATAGGTTTCGGGACCTCTAATTGCTGTGACAATTTGCATTTTGATTGCTCGATTATTTCTAACCATTTCTTAGAAAATTCAATTTTATTGAAAATCAACTGTGCTATAGCCCACAAGTTTTTGGGCGGCTAAAATCTAAAATGCTCCGATTACGATGGTTGATACCTCTATCAATAGGTTTAGGGACCTGTAATTGCTGTGATAATTTGCATTCTGATTGCTCGATTATTTCTAAACATTTCTTAGAAAATTCAATTTTATTGAAAATCAACTGTGCTATAGCCCACAAGTTTTTGGGCGGCTAAAATCTAAAATGCTCCGATTACGATGGTTGATACCTCTATCCATAGGTTTCGGGACCTCTAATTGCTGTGACAATTTGCATTTTGATTGCTCGATTATTTCTAAACATTTCTTAGAAAATTCAATTTTATTGAAAATCAACTGTGCTATAGCCCACAAGTTTTTGGGCGGCTAAAATCTAAAATGCTCCGATTACGATGGTTGATACCTCTATCAATAGGTTTCGGGACCTGTAATTGCTGTGATAATTTGCATTCTGATTGCTCGATTATTTCTAAACATTTCTTAGAAAATTCAATTTTATTGAAAATCAACTATGCTATAGCCCACAAGTTTTTGGGCGGCTAAAATCTAAAATGCTCCGATTACGATGGTTGATACCTCTATCAATAGGTTTCGGGACCTCTAATTGCTGTGACAATTTGCATTTTGATTGCTCGATTATTTCTAAACATTTCTTAGAAAATTCAATTTTATTGAAAATCAACTGTGCTATAGCCCACAAGTTTTTGGGCGGCTAAAATCTAAAATGCTCCGATTACGATGGTTGATACCTCTATCCATAGGTTTCGGGACCTCTAATTGCTGTGATAATTTGCATTTTGATTGCTCGATTATTTCTAAACATTTCTTAGAAAATTCAATTTTATTGAAAATCAACTGTGCTATAGCCCACAAGATTTTGGGCGGCTAAAATCTAAAATGCTCCGATTACGATGGTTGATACCTCTATCCATAGGTTTCGGGACCTCTAATTGCTGTGACAATTTGCATTTTGATTGCTCGATTATTTCTCAACATTTCTTAGAAAATTCAATTTTATTGAAAATCAACTGTGGTAAAGCCCACAAGTTTTTGGGCGGCTAAAATCTAAAATGCTCCGATTACGATGGTTGATACCTCTATCCATAGGTTTCAGGACCTCTAATTGCTGTGACAATTTGCATTTTGATTGCTCGATTATTTCTAAACATTTCTTAGAAAATTCAATTTTATTGAAAATCAACTGTGCTATAGCCCACAAGTTTTTGGGCGGCTAAAATCTAAAATGCTCCGATTACGATGGTTGATACCTCTATCAATAGGTTTCGGGACCTCTAATTGCTGTGACAATTTGCATTTTGATTGCTCGATTATTTCTAAACATTTCTTAGAAAATTCAATTTTATTGAAAATCAACTGTGCTATAGCCCACAAGTTTTTGGGCGGCTAAAATCTAAAATGCTCCGATTACGATGGTTGATACCTCTATCCATAGGTTTCGGGACCTCTAATTGCTGTGACAATTTGCATTTTGATTGCTCGATTATTTCTAAACATTTCTTAGAAAATTCAATTTTATTGAAAATCAACTGTGCTATAGCCCACAAGTTTTTGGGCGGCTAAAATCTAAAATGCTCCGATTACGATGGTTGATACCTCTATCAATAGGTTTAGGGACCTGTAATTGCTGTGATAATTTGCATTCTGATTGCTCGATTATTTCTAAACATTTCTTAGAAAATTCAATTTTATTGAAAATCAACTGTGCTATAGCCCACAAGTTTTTGGGCGGCTAAAATCTAAAATGCTCCGATTACGATGGTTGATACCTCTATCCATAGGTTTCGGGACCTCTAATTGCTGTGACAATTTGCATTTTGATTGCTCGATTATTTCTAAACATTTCTTAGAAAATTCAATTTTATTGAAAATCAACTGTGCTATAGCCCACAAGTTTTTGGGCGGCTAAAATCTAAAATGCTCCGATTACGATGGTTGATACCTCTATCAATAGGTTTCGGGACCTGTAATTGCTGTGATAATTTGCATTCTGATTGCTCGATTATTTCTAAACACTTCTTAGAAAATTCAATTTTATTGAAAATCAACTGTGCTATAGCCCACAAGTTTTTGGGCGGCTAAAATCTAAAATGCTCCGATTACGATGGTTGATACCTCTATCCATAGGTTTCGGGACCTCTAATTGCTGTGACAATTTGCATTTTGATTGCTCGATTATTTCTAAACATTTCTTAGAAAATTCAATTTTATTGAAAATCAACTGTGCTATAGCCCACAAGTTTTTGGGCGGCTAAAATCTAAAATGCTCCGATTACGATGGTTGATACCTCTATCAATAGGTTTCGGGACCTGTAATTGCTGTGATAATTTGCATTCTGATTGCTCGATTATTTCTAAACATTTCTTAGAAAATTCAATTTTATTGAAAATCAACTGTGCTATAGCCCACAAGTTTTTGGGCGGCTAAAATCTAAAATGCTCCGATTACGATGGTTGATACCTCTATCCATAGGTTTCGGGACCTCTAATTGCTGTGATAATTTGCATTCTGATTGCTCGATTATTTCTAAACATTTCTTAGAAAATTCAATTTTATTGAAAATCAACTGTGCTATAGCCCACAAGTTTTTGGGCGGCTAAAATCTAAAATGCTCCGATTACGATGGTTGATACCTCTATCCATAGGTTTCAGGACCTCTAATTGCTTTGACAATTTGCATTTTGATTGCTCGATTATTTCTAAACATTTCTTAGAAAATTCAATTTTATTGAAAATCAACTGTGCTATAGCCCACAAGTTTTTGGGCGGCTAAAATCTAAAATGCTCCGATTACGATGGTTGATACCTCTATCAATAGGTTTCGGGACCTGTAATTGCTGTGATAATTTGCATTCTGATTGCTCGATTATTTCTAAACATTTCTTAGAAAATTCAATTTTATTGAAAATCAACTGTGCTATAGCCCACAAGTTTTTGGGCGGCTAAAATCTAAAATGCTCCGATTACGATGGTTGATACCTCTATCCATAGGTTTCGGGACCTCTAATTGCTGTGATAATTTGCATTCTGATTGCTCGATTATTTCTAAACATTTCTTAGAAAATTCAATTTTATTGAAAATCAACTGTGCTATAGCCCACAAGTTTTTGGGCGGCTAAAATCTAAAATGCTCCGATTACGATGGTTGATACCTCTATCAATAGGTTTCGGGACCTGTAATTGCTGTGATAATTTGCATTCTGATTGCTCGATTATTTCTAAACATTTCTTAGAAAATTCAATTTTATTGAAAATCAACTGTGCTATAGCCCACAAGTTTTTGGGCGGCTAAAATCTAAAATGCTCCGATTACGATGGTTGATACCTCTATCCATAGGTTTCGGGACCTCTAATTGCTGTGACAATTTGCATTTTGATTGCTCGATTATTTCTAAACATTTCTTAGAAAATTCAATTTTATTGAAAATCAACTGTATAGCCCACAAGTTTTTGGGCGGCTAAAATCTAAAATGCTCCGATTACGATGGTTGATACCTCTATCAATAGGTTTCGGGACCTGTAATTGCTGTGATAATTTGCATTCTGATTGCTCGATTATTTCTAAACACTTCTTAGAAAATTCAATTTTATTGAAAATCAACTGTGCTATAGCCCACAAGTTTTTGGGCGGCTAAAATCTAAAATGCTCCGATTACGATGGTTGATACCTCTATCCATAGGTTTCGGGACCTCTAATTGCTGTGACAATTTGCATTTTGATTGCTCGATTATTTCTAAACATTTCTTAGAAAATTCAATTTTATTGAAAATCAACTGTGCTGCCCACAAGTTTTTGGGCGGCTAAAATCTAAAATGCTCCGATTACGATGGTTGATACCTCTATCAATAGGTTTCGGGACCTCTAATTGCTGTGACAATTTGCATTTTGATTGCTCGATTATTTCTAAACATTTCTTAGAAAATTCAATTTTATTGAAAATCAACTGTGCTATAGCCCACAAGTTTTTGGGCGGCTAAAATCTAAAATGCTCCGATTACGATGGTTGATACCTCTATCAATAGGTTTCGGGACCTCTAATTGCTGTGATAATTTGCATTCTGATTGCTCGATTATTTCTAAACATTTCTTAGAAAATTCAATTTTATTGAAAATCAACTGTGCTATAGCCCACAAGTTTTTGGGCGGCTAAAATCTAAAATGCTCCGATTACGATGGTTGATACCTCTATCCATAGGTTTCGGGACCTCTAATTGCTGTGATAATTTGCATTCTGATTGCTCGATTATTTCTAAACATTTCTTAGAAAATTCAATTTTATTGAAAATCAACTGTGCTATAGCCCACAAGTTTTTGGGCGGCTAAAATCTAAAATGCTCCGATTACGATGGTTGATACCTCTATCAATAGGTTTCGGGACCTGTAATTGCTGTGATAATTTGCATTCTGATTGCTCGATTATTTCTAAACATTTCTTAGAAAATTCAATTTTATTGAAAATCAACTGTGCTATAGCCCACAAGTTTTTGGGCGGCTAAAATCTAAAATGCTCCGATTACGATGGTTGATACCTCTATCCATAGGTTTCGGGACCTCTAATTGCTGTGACAATTTGCATTTTGATTGCTCGATTATTTCTAAACATTTCTTAGAAAATTCAATTTTATTGAAAATCAACTGTGCTATAGCCCACAAGTTTTTGGGCGGCTAAAATCTAAAATGCTCCGATTACGATGGTTGATACCTCTATCAATAGGTTTCGGGACCTGTAATTGCTGTGATAATTTGCATTCTGATTGCTCGATTATTTCTAAACACTTCTTAGAAAATTCAATTTTATTGAAAATCAACTGTGCTATAGCCCACAAGTTTTTGGGCGGCTAAAATCTAAAATGCTCCGATTACGATGGTTGATACCTCTATCCATAGGTTTCGGGACCTCTAATTGCTGTGACAATTTGCATTTTGATTGCTCGATTATTTCTAAACATTTCTTAGAAAATTCAATTTTATTGAAAATCAACTGTGCTGCCCACAAGTTTTTGGGCGGCTAAAATCTAAAATGCTCCGATTACGATGGTTGATACCTCTATCAATAGGTTTCGGGACCTCTAATTGCTGTGATAATTTGCATTCTGATTGCTCGATTATTTCTAAACATTTCTTAGAAAATTCAATTTTATTGAAAATCAACTGTGCTATAGCCCACAAGTTTTTGGGCGGCTAAAATCTAAAATGCTCCGATTACGATGGTTGATACCTCTATCAATAGGTTTCGGGACCTGTAATTGCTGTGATAATTTGCATTCTGATTGCTCGATTATTTCTAAACATTTCTTAGAAAATTCAATTTTATTGAAAATCAACTGTGCTATAGCCCACAAGTTTTTGGGCGGCTAAAATCTAAAATGCTCCGATTACGATGGTTGATACCTCTATCCATAGGTTTCGGGACCTCTAATTGCTGTGATAATTTGCATTCTGATTGCTCGATTATTTCTAAACATTTCTTAGAAAATTCAATTTTATTGAAAATCAACTGTGCTAAAGCCCACAAGTTTTTGGGCGGCTAAAATCTAAAATGCTCCGATTACGATGGTTGATACCTCTATCCATAGGTTTCAGGACCTCTAATTGCTTTGACAATTTGCATTTTGATTGCTCGATTATTTCTAAACATTTCTTAGAAAATTCAATTTTATTGAAAATCAACTGTGCTATAGCCCACAAGTTTTTGGGCGGCTAAAATCTAAAATGCTCCGATTACGATGGTTGATACCTCTATCAATAGGTTTCGGGACCTGTAATTGCTGTGATAATTTGCATTCTGATTGCTCGATTATTTCTAAACATTTCTTAGAAAATTCAATTTTATTGAAAATCAACTGTGCTATAGCCCACAAGTTTTTGGGCGGCTAAAATCTAAAATGCTCCGATTACGATGGTTGATACCTCTATCAATAGGTTTCGGGACCTGTAATTGCTGTGATAATTTGCATTTTGATTGCTCGATTATTTCTAAACATTTCTTAGAAAATTCAATTTTATTGAAAATCAACTGTGCTATAGCCCACAAGTTTTTGGGCGGCTAAAATCTAAAATGCTCCGATTACGATGGTTGATACCTCTATCAATAGGGTTCGGGACCTCTAATTGCTGTGACAATTTGCATTTTGATTGCTCGATTATTTCTAAACATTTCTTAGAAAATTCAATTTTATTGAAAATCAACTGTGCTATAGCCCACAAGTTTTTGGGCGGCTAAAATCTAAAATGCTCCGATTACGATGGTTGATACCTCTATCAATAGGTTTCGGGACCTGTAATTGCTGTGATAATTTGCATTCTGATTGCTCGATTATTTCTAAACATTTCTTAGAAAATTCAATTCTATTGAAAATCAACTGTGCTATAGCCCACAAGTTTTTGGGCGGCTAAAATCTAAAATGCTCCGATTACGATGGTTGATACCTCTATCCATAGGTTTTGGGACCTCTAATTGCTGTGACAATTTGCATTTAGATTGCTCCATTATTTCTAAACATTTCTTAGAAAATTCAATTTTATTGAAAATCAACTGTGCTATATATAGCCCACAAGTTTTTGGGCGGCTAAAATCTAAAATGCTCCGATTACGATGGTTGATACCTCTATCCATAGGTTTCGGGACCTCTAATTGCTGTGACAATTTGCATTTTGATTGCTCGATTATTTCTAAACATTTCTTAGAAAATTCAATTTTATTGAAAATCAACTGTGCTATAGCCCACAAGTTTTTGGGCGGCTAAAATCTAAAATGCTCCGATTACGATGGTTGATACCTCTATCCATAGGTTTCGGGACCTGTAATTGCTGTGATAATTTGCATTTTGATTGCTCGATTATTTCTAAACATTTCTAAAATGCTCCGATTACGATGGTTGATACCTCTATCCATAGGTTTCAGGACCTCTAATTGCTGTGACAATTTGCATTTTGATTGCTCGATTATTTCTAAACATTTCTTAGAAAATTCAATTTTATTGAAAATCAACTGTGCTATAGCCCACAAGTTTTTGGGCGGCTAAAATCTAAAATGCTCCGATTACGATGGTTGATACCTCTATCAATAGGTTTCGGGACCTGTAATTGCTGTGATAATTTGCATTCTGATTGCTCGATTATTTCTAAACATTTCTTAGAAAATTCAATTTTATTGAAAATCAACTGTGCTATAGCCCACAAGTTTTTGGGCGGCTAAAATCTAAAATGCTCCGATTACGATGGTTGATACCTCTATCAATAGGTTTCGGAACCTCTAATTGCTGTGACAATTTGCATTTTGATTGCTCGATTATTTCTAAACATTTCTTAGAAAATTCAATTTTATTGAAAATCAACTGTGCTATAGCCCACAAGTTTTTGGGCGGCTAAAATCTAAAATGCTCCGATTACGATGGTTGATACCTCTATCAATAGGTTTCGGGACCTGTAATTGCTGTGATAATTTGCATTTTGATTGCTCGATTATTTCTAAACATTTCTTAGAAAATTCAATTTTCTAAAACATTCTAAACATTTCTTAGAAAATTCAATATTATTGAAAATCAACTGTGCTAGAGCCCACAAGTTTTTGGGCGGCTAAAATCTAAAATGCTCCGATTACGATGGTTGATACCTCTATCAATAGGTTTCGGGACCTGTAATTGCTGTGATAATTTGCATTCTGATTGCTCGATTATTTCTAAACATTTCTTAGAAAATTCAATTTTATTGAAAATCAACTGTGCTATAGCCCACAAGTTTTTGGGCGGCTAAAATCTAAAATGCTCCGATTACGATGGTTGATACCTCTATCAATAGGTTTCGGGACCTGTAATTGCTGTGATAATTTGCATTTTGATTGCTCGATTATTTCTAAACATTTCTTAGAAAATTCAATTTTATTGAAAATCAACTGTGCTATAGCCCACAAGTTTTTGGGCGGCTAAAATCTAAAATGCTCCGATTACGATGGTTGATACCTCTATCCATAGGTTTCGGGACCTCTAATTGCTGTGACAATTTGCATTTTGATTGCTCGATTATTTCTAAACATTTCTTAGAAAATTCAATTTTATTGAAAATCAACTGTGATAAAGCCCACAAGTTTTTGGGCGGCTAAAATCTAAAATGCTCCGATTACGATGGTTGATACCTCTATCAATAGGTTTCGGGATCTGTAATTGCTGTGATAATTTGCATTTTGATTGCTCGATTATTTCTAAACATTTCTTAGAAAATTCAATTTTATTGAAAATCAACTGTGCTATAGCCCACAAGTTTTTGGGCGGCTAAAATCTAAAATGCTCCGATTACGATGGTTGATACCTCTATCCATAGGTTTCGGGACCTCTAATTGCTGTGACAATTTGCATTTTGATTGCTCGATTATTTCTAAACGTTTCATAGAAAATTCAATTTTATTGAAAATCAACTGTGATAGAGCCCACAAGTTTTTGGGCGGCTAAAATCTAAAATGCTCCGATTACGATGGTTGATACCTCTATCAATAGGTTTCGGGACCTGTAATTGCTGTGATAATTTGCATTTTGATTGCTCGATTATTTCTAAACATTTCTTAGAAAATTCAATTTTATTGAAAATCAACTGTGCTATAGCCCATAAGTTTTTGGGCGGCTAAAATCTAAAATGCTCCGATTACGATGGTTGATACCTCTATCCATAGGTTTCGGGACCTCTAATTGCTGTGACAATTTGCATTTTGATTGCTCGATTATTTCTAAACATTTCTTAGAAAATTCAATTTTATTGAAAATCAACTGTGCTATAGCCCACAAGTTTTTGGGCGGCTAAAATCTAAAATGCTCCGATTACGATGGTTGATACCTCTATCAATAGGTTTCGGGACCTGTAATTGCTGTGATAATTTGCATTTTGATTGCTCGATTATTTCTAAACATTTCTTAGAAAATTCAATTTTATTGAAAATCAACTGTGCTATAGCCCACAAGTTTTTGGGCGGCTAAAACCTAAAATGCTCCGATTACGATGGTTGATACCTCTATCAATAGGTTTCGGGACCTCTAATTGCTGTGACAATTTGCATTTTGATTGCTCGATTATTTCTAAACATTTCTTAGAAAATTCAATATTATTGAAAATCAACTGTGCTAGAGCCCACAAGTTTTTGGGCGGCTAAAATCTAAAATGCTCCGATTACGATGGTTGATACCTCTATCAATAGGTTTCGGGACCTGTAATTGCTGTGATAATTTGCATTCTGATTGCTCGATTATTTCTAAACATTTCTTAGAAAATTCAATTTTATTGAAAATCAACTGTGCTATAGCCCACAAGTTTTTGGGCGGCTAAAATCTAAAATGCTCCGATTACGATGGTTGATACCTCTATCAATAGGTTTCGGGACCTGTAATTGCTGTGATAATTTGCATTTTGATTGCTCGATTATTTCTAAACATTTCTTAGAAAATTCAATTTTATTGAAAATCAACTGTGCTATAGCCCACAAGTTTTTGGGCGGCTAAAATCTAAAATGCTCCGATTACGATGGTTGATACCTCTATCCATAGGTTTCGGGACCTCTAATTGCTGTGACAATTTGCATTTTGATTGCTCGATTATTTCTAAACATTTCTTAGAAAATTCAATTTTATTGAAAATCAACTGTGATAAAGCCCACAAGTTTTTGGGCGGCTAAAATCTAAAATGCTCCGATTACGATGGTTGATACCTCTATCAATAGGTTTCGGGACCTGTAATTGCTGTGATAATTTGCATTTTGATTGCTCGATTATTTCTAAACATTTCTTAGAAAATTCAATTTTATTGAAAATCAACTGTGCTATAGCCCACAAGTTTTTGGGCGGCTAAAATCTAAAATGCTCCGATTACGATGGTTGATACCTCTATCCATAGGTTTCGGGACATCTAATTGCTGTGACAATTTGCATTTTGATTGCTCGATTATTTCTAAACATTTCTTAGAAAATTCAATTTTATTGAAAATCAACTGTGCTATAGCCCACAAGTTTTTGGGCGGCTAAAATCTAAAATGCTCCGATTACGATGGTTGATACCTCTATCAATAGGTTTCGGGACCTCTAATTGCTGTGACAATTTGCATTTTGATTGCTCGATTATTTCTAAACATTTCTTAGAAAATTCAATTTTATTGAAAATCAACTGTGCTATAGCCCACAAGTTTTTGGGCGGCTAAAATCTAAAATGCTCCGATTACGATGGTTGATACCTCTATCAATAGGTTTCGGGACCTGTAATTGCTGTGATAATTTGCATTCTGATTGCTCGATTATTTCTAAACATTTCTTAGAAAATTCAATTTTATTGAAAATCAACTGTGCTATAGCCCACAAGTTTTTGGGCGGCTAAAATCTAAAATGCTCCGATTACGATGGTTGATACCTCTATCCATAGGTTTCGGGACCTCTAATTGCTGTGACAATTTGCATTTTGATTGCTCGATTATTTCTAAACATTTCTTAGAAAATTCAATTTTATTGAAAATCAACTGTGCTATAGCCCACAAGTTTTTGGGCGGCTAAAATCTAAAATGCTCCGATTACGATGGTTGATACCTCTATCAATAGGTTTCGGGACCTCTAATTGCTGTGACAATTTGCATTTTGATTGCTCGATTATTTCTAAACATTTCTTAGAAAATTCAATTTTATTGAAAATCAACTGTGCTATAGCCCACAAGTTTTTGGGCGGCTAAAATCTAAAATGCTCCGATTACGATGGTTGATACCTCTATCAATAGGTTTCGGGACCTGTAATTGCTGTGATAATTTGCATTTTGATTGCTCGATTATTTCTAAACATTTCTTAGAAAATTCAATTTTATTGAAAATCAACTGTGCTATAGCCCACAAGTTTTTGGGCGGCTAAAATCTAAAATGCTCCGATTACGATGGTTGATACCTCTATCCATAGGTTTCAGGACCTCTAATTGCTGTGACAATTTGCATTTTGATTGCTCGATTATTTCTAAACATTTCTTAGAAAATTCAATTTTATTGAAAATCAACTGTGCTATAGCCCACAAGTTTTTGGGCGGCTAAAATCTAAAATGCTCCGATTACGATGGTTGATACCTCTATCCATAGGTTTCGGGACCTCTAATTGCTGTGACAATTTGCATTTTGATTGCTCGATTATTTCTAAACATTTCTTAGAAAATTCAATTTTATTGAAAATCAACTGTGCTATAGCCCACAAGTTTTTGGGCGGCTAAAATCTAAAATGCTCCGATTACGATGGTTGATACCTCTATCAATAGGTTTCGGGACCTCTAATTGCTGTGACAATTTGCATTTTGATTGCTCGATTATTTCTAAACATTTCTTAGAAAATTCAATTTTATTGAAAATCAACTGTGATAAAGCCCACAAGTTTTTGGGCGGCTAAAATCTAAAATGCTCCGATTACGATGGTTGATACCTCTATCAATAGGTTTCGGGACCTGTAATTGCTGTGATAATTTGCATTTTGATTGCTCGATTATTTCTAAACATTTCTTAGAAAATTCAATTTTATTGAAAATCAACTGTGCTATAGCCCACAAGTTTTTGGGCGGCTAAAATCTAAAATGCTCCGATTACGATGGTTGATACCTCTATCCATAGGTTTCAGGACCTCTAATTGCTGTGACAATTTGCATTTTGATTGCTCGATTATTTCTAAACATTTCTTAGAAAATTCAATTTTATTGAAAATCAACTGTGCTATAGCCCACAAGTTTTTGGGCGGCTAAAATCTAAAATGCTCCGATTACGATGGTTGATACCTCTATCCATAGGTTTTGGGACCTCTAATTGCTGTGACAATTTGCATTTTGATTGCTCGATTATTTCTAAACATTTCTTAGAAAATTCAATTTTATTGAAAATCAACTGTGCTGCCCACAAGTTTTTGGGCGGCTAAAATCTAAAATGCTCCGATTACGATGGTTGATACCTCTATCAATAGGTTTCGGGACCTCTAATTGCTGTGACAATTTGCATTTTGATTGCTCGATTATTTCTAAACATTTCTTAGAAAATTCAATTTTATTGAAAATCAACTGTGCTAGAGCCCACAAGTTTTTGGGCGGCTAAAATCTAAAATGCTCCGATTACGATGGTTGATACCTCTATCAATAGGTTTCGGGACCTCTAATTGCTGTGATAATTTGCATTTTGATTGCTCGATTATTTCTAAACATTTCTTAGAAAATTCAATTTTATTGAAAATCAACTGTGCTGCCCACAAGTTTTTGGGCGGCTAAAATCTAAAATGCTCCGATTACGATGGTTGATACCTCTATCAATAGGTTTCGGGACCTCTAATTGCTGTGACAATTTGCATTTTGATTGCTCGATTATTTCTAAACATTTCTTAGAAAATTCAATTTTATTGAAAATCAACTGTGCTAGAGCCCACAAGTTTTTGGGCGGCTAAAATCTAAAATGCTCCGATTACGATGGTTGATACCTCTATCAATAGGTTTCGGGACCTCTAATTGCTGTGATAATTTGCATTCTGATTGCTCGATTATTTCTAAACATTTCTTAGAAAATTCAATTTTATTGAAAATCAACTGTGCTATAGCCCACAAGTTTTTGGGCGGCTAAAATCTAAAATGCTCCGATTACGATGGTTGATACCTCTATCAATAGGTTTCGGGACCTCTAATTGCTGTGACAATTTGCATTTTGATTGCTCGATTATTTCTAAACATTTCTTAGAAAATTCAATTTTATTGAAAATCAACTGTGCTATAGCCCACAAGTTTTTGGGCGGCTAAAATCTAAAATGCTCCGATTACGATGGTTGATACCTCTATCAATAGGTTTCGGGACCTGTAATTGCTGTGATAATTTGCATTTTGATTGCTCGATTATTTCTAAACATTTCTTAGAAAATTCAATTTTATTGAAAATCAACTGTGCTAAAGCCCACAAGTTTTTGGGCGGCTAAAATCTAAAATGCTCCGATTACGATGGTTGATACCTCTATCCATAGGTTTCAGGACCTCTAATTGCTTTGACAATTTGCATTTTGATTGCTCGATTATTTCTAAACATTTCTTAGAAAATTCAATTTTATTGAAAATCAACTGTGCTATAGCCCACAAGTTTTTGGGCGGCTAAAATCTAAAATGCTCCGATTACGATGGTTGATACCTCTATCAATAGGTTTCGGGACCTGTAATTGCTGTGATAATTTGCATTCTGATTGCTCGATTATTTCTAAACATTTCTTAGAAAATTCAATTTTATTGAAAATCAACTGTGCTATAGCCCACAAGTTTTTGGGCGGCTAAAATCTAAAATGCTCCGATTACGATGGTTGATAGCTCTATCCATAGGTTTTGGGACCTCTAATTGCTGTGACAATTTTCATTTTGATTGCTCGATTATTTCTAAACATTTCTTAGAAAATTCAATTTTATTGAAAATCAACTGTGCTATAGCCCACAAGTTTTTGGGCGGCTAAAATCTGAAATGCTCCGATTACGATGGTTGATACCTCTATCAATAGGTTTCGGGACCTGTAATTGCTGTGATAATTTGCATTCTGATTGCTCGATTATTTCTAAACATTTCTTAGAAAATTCAATTTTATTGAAAATCAACTGTGCTATAGCCCACAAGTTTTTGGGCGGCTAAAATCTAAAATGCTCCGATTACGATGGTTGATACCTCTATCAATAGGTTTCGGGACCTGTAATTGCTGTGATAATTTGCATTCTGATTGCTCGATTATTTCTAAACATTTCTTAGAAAATTCAATTTTATTGAAAATCAACTGTGCTATAGCCCACAAGTTTTTGGGCGGCTAAAATCTAAAATGCTCCGATTACGATGGTTGATACCTCTATCAATAGGTTTCGGGACCTCTAATTGCTGTGACAATTTGCATTTTGATTGCTCGATTATTTCTAAACATTTCTTAGAAAATTCAATTTTATTGAAAATCAACTGTGCTATAGCCCACAAGTTTTTGGGCGGCTAAAATCTAAAATGCTCCGATTACGATGGTTGATACCTCTATCAATAGGTTTCGGGACCTGTAATTGCTGTGATAATTTGCATTCTGATTGCTCGATTATTTCTAAACATTTCTTAGAAAATTCAATTTTATTGAAAATCAACTGTGCAATAGCCCACAAGTTTTTGGGCGGCTAAAATCTAAAATGCTCCGATTACGATGGTTGATACCTCTATCCATAGGTTTCGGGACCTCTAATTGCTGTGACAATTTGCATTTTGATTGCTCGATTATTTCTAAACATTTCTTAGAAAATTCAATTTTATTGAAAATCAACTGTGCTGCCCACAAGTTTTTGGGCGGCTAAAATCTAAAATGCTCCGATTACGATGGTTGATACCTCTATCAATAGGTTTCGGGACCTCTAATTGCTGTGACAATTTGCATTTTGATTGCTCGATTATTTCTAAACATTTCTTAGAAAATTCAATATTATTGAAAATCAACTGTGCTAGAGCCCACAAGTTTTTGGGCGGCTAAAATCTAAAATGCTCCGATTACGATGGTTGATACCTCTATCAATAGGTTTCGGGACCTGTAATTGCTGTGATAATTTGCATTCTGATTGCTCGATTATTTCTAAACATTTCTTAGAAAATTCAATTTTATTGAAAATCAACTGTGCTATAGCCCACAAGTTTTTGGGCGGCTAAAATCTAAAATGCTCCGATTACGATGGTTGATACCTCTATCAATAGGTTTCGGGACCTGTAATTGCTGTGACAATTTGCATTTTGATTGCTCGATTATTTCTAAACATTTCTTAGAAAATTCAATTTTATTGAAAATCAACTGTGCTATAGCCCACAAGTTTTTGGGCGGCTAAAATCTAAAATGCTCCGATTACGATGGTTGATACCTCTATCAATAGGTTTCGGGACCTGTAATTGCTGTGATAATTTGCATTCTGATTGCTCGATTATTTCTAAACATTTCTTAGAAAATTCAATTTTATTGAAAATCAACTGTGCTAAAGCCCACAAGTTTTTGGGCGGCTAAAATCTAAAATGCTCCGATTACGATGGTTGATACCTCTATCCATAGGTTTCAGGACCTCTAATTGCTGTGACAATTTGCATTTTGATTGCTCGATTATTTCTAAACATTTCTTAGAAAATTCAATTTTATTGAAAATCAACTGTGCTATAGCCCACAAGTTTTTGGGCGGCTAAAATCTAAAATGCTCCGATTACGATGGTTGATACCTCTATCCATAGGTTTCAGGACCTCTAATTGCTGTGACAATTTGCATTTTGATTGCTCGATTATTTCTAAACATTTCTTAGAAAATTCAATTTTATTGAAAATCAACTGTGCTATAGCCCACAAGTTTTTGGGCGGCTAAAATCTAAAATGCTCCGATTACGATGGTTGATACCTCTATCAATAGGTTTCGGGACCTGTAATTGCTGTGATAATTTGCATTTTGATTGCTCGATTATTTCTAAACATTTCTTAGAAAATTCAATTTTATTGAAAATCAACTGTGCTATAGCCCACAAGTTTTTGGGCGGCTAAAATCTAAAATGCTCCGATTACGATGGTTGATACCTCTATCAATAGGTTTCGGGACCTGTAATTGCTGTAATAATTTGCATTCTGATTGCTCGATTATTTCTAAACATTTCTTAGAAAATTCAATTTTATTGAAAATCAACTGTGCTATAGCCCACAAGTTTTTGGGCGGCTAAAATCTAAAATGCTCCAATTACGATGGTTGATACCTCTATCAATAGGTTTCGGGACCTCTAATTGCTGTGACAATTTGCATTTTGATTGCTCGATTATTTCTAAACATTTCTTAGAAAATTCAATTTTATTGAAAATCAACTGTGCTATAGCCCACAAGTTTTTGGGCGGCTAAAATCTAAAATGCTCCGATTACGATGGTTGATACCTCTATCAATAGGTTTCGGAACCTCTAATTGTTGTGACAATTTGCATTTTGATTGCTCGATTATTTCTAAACATTTCTTAGAAAATTCAATTTTATTGAAAATCAACTGTGCTATAGCCCACAAGTTTTTGGGCGGCTAAAATCTAAAATGCTCCGATTACGATGGTTGATACCTCTATCAATAGGTTTCGGGACCTGTAATTGCTGTGATAATTTGCATTTTGATTGCTCGATTATTTCTAAACATTTCTTAGAAAATTCAATTTTATTGAAAATCAACTGTGCTATAGCCCACAAGTTTTTGGGCGGCTAAAATCTAAAATGCTCCGATTACGATGGTTGATACCTCTATCAATAGGTTTCGGGACCTGTAATTGCTGTAATAATTTGCATTCTGATTGCTCGATTATTTCTAAACATTTCTTAGAAAATTCAATTTTATTGAAAATCAACTGTGCTATAGCCCACAAGTTTTTGGGCGGCTAAAATCTAAAATGCTCCGATTACGATGGTTGATACCTCTATCAATAGGTTTCGGGACCTCTAATTGCTGTGACAATTTGCATTTTGATTGCTCGATTATTTCTAAACATTTCTTAGAAAATTCAATTTTATTGAAAATCAACTGTGCTATAGCCCACAAGTTTTTGGGCGGCTAAAATCTAAAATGCTCCAATTACGATGGTTGATACCTCTATCAATAGGTTTCGGGACCTGTAATTGCTGTGATAATTTGCATTTTGATTGCTCGATTATTTCTAAACATTTCTTAGAAAATTCAATTTTATTGAAAATCAACTGTGCTATATATAGCCCACAAGTTTTTGGGCGGCTAAAATCTAAAATGCTCCGATTACGATGGTTGATACCTCTATCCATAGGTTTCGGGACCTCTAATTGCTGTGACAATTTGCATTTTGATTGCTCGATTATTTCTAAACATTTCTTAGAAAATTCAATTTTATTGAAAATCAACTGTGCTAAAGCCCACAAGTTTTTGGGCGGCTAAAATCTAAAATGCTCCGATTACGATGGTTGATACCTCTATTCATAGGTTCCGGGACCTGTAATTGCTGTGATAATTTGCATTTTGATTGCTTGATTATTTCTAAACATTTCTTAGAAAATTCAATTTTATTGAAAATCAACTGTGCTATAGCCCACAAGTTTTTGGGCGGCTAAAATCTAAAATGCTCCGATTACGATGGTTGATACCTCTATCCATAGGTTTCGGGACCTCTAATTGCTGTGACAATTTGCATTTTGATTGCTCGATTATTTTTAAACATTTCCTAGCAAATTCAATTTTATTGAAAATCAACTGTGCTAAAGCCCACAAGTTTTTGGGCGGCTAAAATCTAAAATGCTCCGATTACGATGGTTGATACCTCTATCCATAGGTTTTAGGACCTATAATTGCTGTGACAATTTGCATTTTGATTGCTCGATTATTTCTAAACATTTCTTAGAAAATTCAATTTTATTGAAAATCAACTGTGCTATAGCCCACAAGTTTTTGGGCGGCTAAAATCTAAAATGCTCCGATTACGATGGTTGATACCTCTATTCATAGGTTCCGGGACCTGTAATTGCTGTGATAATTTGCATTTTGATTGCTTGATTATTTCTAAACATTTCTTAGAAAATTCAATTTTATTGAAAATCAACTGTGCTATAGCCCACAAGTTTTTGGGCGGCTAAAATCTAAAATGCTCCGATTACGATGGTTGATACCTCTATCAATAGGTTTCGGGACCTGTAATTGCTGTGATAATTTGCATTTTGATTGCTCGATTATTTCTAAACATTTCTTAGAAAATTCAATTTTATTGAAAATCAACTGTGCTATAGCCCACAAGTTTTTGGGCGGCTAAAATCTAAAATGCTCCGATTACGATGGTTGATACCTCTATCAATAGGTTTCGGGACCTCTAATTGCTGTGACAATTTGCATTTTGATTGCTCGATTATTTCTAAACATTTCTTAGAAAATTCAATTTTATTGAAAATCAACTGTGCAATAGCCCACAAGTTTTTGGGCGGCTAAAATCTAAAATGCTCCGATTACGATGGTTGATACCTCTATCCATAGGTTTCGGGACCTGTATTTGCTGTGACAATTTGCATTTTGATTGCTCGATTATTTCTAAACATTTCTTAGAAAATTCAATTTTATTGAAAATCAACTGTGCTATAGCCCACAAGTTTTTAGGCGGCTAAAATCTAAAATGCTCCGATTACGATGGTTGATACCTCTATCAATAGGTTTCGGGACCTCTAATTGCTGTGACAATTTACATTTTGATTGCTCGATTATTTCTAAACATTTGTTAGAAAATTCAATTTTATTGAAAATCAACTGTGGTAAAGCCCACAAGTTTTTGGGCGGCTAAAATCTAAAATGCTCCGATTACGATGGTTGATACCTCTATCCATAGGTTTCAGGACCTCTAATTGCTGTGACAATTTGCATTTTGATTGCTCGATTATTTCTAAACATTTCTTAGAAAATTCAATTTTATTGAAAATCAACTGTGCTATAGCCCACAAGTTTTTGGGCGGCTAAAATCTAAAATGCTCCGATTACGATGGTTGATACCTCTATCAATAGGTTTCGGGACCTGTAATTGCTGTGAACATTTGCATTTTGATTGCTCGATTATTTCTAAACATTTCTTAGAAAATTCAATTTTATTGAAAATCAACTGTGCTATAGCCCACAAGTTTTTGGGCGGCTAAAATCTGAAATGCTCCGATTACGATGGTTGATACCTCTATCCATAGGTTTCGGGACCTGTAATTGCTGTGACAATTTGCATTTTGATTGCTCGATTATTTCTAAACATTTCTTAGAAAATTCAATTTTATTGAAAATCAACTGTGCTATACCACAAGTTTTTAGGCGGCTAACATCTAAAATGCTCCGATTACGATGGTTGATACCTCTATCAATAGGTTTCGGGACCTCTAATTGCTGTGACAATTTGCATTTTGATTGCTCGATTATTTCTAAACATTTCTTAGAAAATTCAATTTTATTGAAAATCAACTGTGCTATAGCCCACAAGTTTTTGGGCGGCTAAAATCTAAAATGCTCCGATTACGATGGTTGATACCTCTATCAATAGGTTTCGGGACCTCTAATTGCTGTGAAAATTTACATTTTGATTGCTCGATTATTTCTAAACATTTCTTAGAAAATTCAATTTTATTGAAAATCAACTGTGCTATAGCCCACAAGTTTATGGGCGGCTAAAATCTAAAATGCTCCGATTACGATGGTTGATACCTCTATCAATAGGTTTCGGGACCTGTAATTGCTGTGATAATTTGCATTCTGATTGCTCGATTATTTCTAAACATTTCTTAGAAAATTCAATTTTATTGAAAATCAACTGTGCTATAGCCCACAAGTTTTTGGGCGGCTAAAATCTAAAATGCTCCGATTACGATGGTTGATACCTCTATCAATAGGTTTCGGGACCTGTAATTGCTGTGATAATTTGCATTTTGATTGCTCGATTATTTCTAAACATTTGTTAGAAAATTCAATTTTATTGAAAATCAACTGTGCTATAGCCCACAAGTTTTTGGGCGGCTAAAATCTAAAATGCTCCGATTACGATGGTTGATACCTCTATCAGTAGGTTTCGGGACCTCTAATTGCTGTGACAATTTGCATTTTGATTGCTCGATTATTTCTAAACATTTCTTAGAAAATTCAATTTTATTGAAAATCAACTGTGCTATAGCCCACAAGTTTTTGGGCGGCTAAAATCTAAAATGCTCCGATTACGATGGTTCATACCTCTATCAATAGGTTTCGGGACCTGTAATTGCTGTGATAATTTGCATTCTGATTGCTCGATTATTTCTAAACATTTCTTAGAAAATTCAATTTTATTGAAAATCAACTGTGCTATAGCCCACAAGTTTTTGGGCGGCTAAAATCTAAAATGCTCCGATTACGATGGTTGATACCTCTATCCATAGGTTTCGGGACCTCTAATTGCTGTGACAATTTGCATTTTGATTGCTCGATTATTTCTAAACATTTCTTAGAAAATTCAATTTTATTGAAAATCAACTGTGTTATAGCCCACAAGTTTTTGGGCGGCTAAAATCTAAAATGCTCCGATTACGATGGTTGATACCTCTATCAATAGGTTTCGGGACCTGTAATTGCTGTGATAATTTGCATTCTGATTGCTCGATTATTTCTAAACATTTCTTAGAAAATTCAATTTTATTGAAAATCTACTGTGCTATAGCCCACAAGTTTTTGGGCGGCTAAAATCTAAAATGCTCCGATTACGATGGTTGATACCTCTATCCATAGGTTTCGGGACCTCTAATTGCTGTGACAATTTGCATTTTGATTGCTCGATTATTTCTAAACATTTCTTAGAAAATTCAATTTTATTGAAAATCAACTGTGCTAAAGCCCACAAGTTTTTGGGCGGCTAAAATCTAAAATGCTCCGATTACGATGGTTGATACCTCTATCCATAGGTTTCAGGACCTCTAATTGCTGTGACAATTTGCATTTTGATTGCTCGATTATTTCTAAACATTTCTTAGAAAATTCAATTTTATTGAAAATCAACTGTGCTATAGCCCACAAGTTTTTGGGCGGCTAAAATCTAAAATGCTCCGATTACGATGGTTGATACCTCTATCCATAGGTTTCGGGACCTCTAATTGCTGTGACAATTTGCATTTTGATTGCTCGATTATTTCTATACATTTCTTAGAAAATTCAATTTAATTGAAAATCAACTGTGCTAAAGCCCACAAGTTTTTGGGCGGCTAAAATCTAAAATGCTCCGATTACGATGGTTGATACCTCTATCAATAGTTTTCAGGACCTCTAATTGCTGTGACAATTTGCATTTTGATTGCTCGATTATTTCTAAACATTTCTTAGAAAATTCAATTTTATTGAAAATCAACTGTGCTATAGCCCACAAGTTTTTGGGCGGCTAAAATCTAAAATGCTCCGATTACGATGGTTGATACCTCTATCCATAGGTTTCGGGACCTGTAATTGCTGTGATAATTTGCATTTTGATTGCTCGATTATTTCTAAACATTTCTTAGAAAATTCAATTTTATTGAAAATCAACTGTGCTATAGCCCACAAGTTTTTGGGCGGCTAAAATCTAAAATGCTCCGATTACGATGGTTGATACCTCTCTATCCATAGGTTTCGGGACCTCTAATTGCTGTGACAATTTGCATTTTGATTGCTCGATTATTTGTAAACATTACTTAGAAAATTCAATTTTATTGAAAATCAACTGTGCTATAGCCCACAAGTTTTTGGGCGGCTAAAATCTAAAATGCTCCGATTACGATGGTTGATACCTCTATCCATAGGTTTCGGGACCTGTAATTGCTGTGACAATTTGCATTTTTATTGCTCGATTATTTCTAAACATTTCTTAGAAAATTCAATTTTATTGAAAATCAACTGTGCTATAGCCCACAAGTTTTTGGGCGGCTAAAACCTAAAATGCTCCGATTACGATGGTTGATACCTCTATCCATAGGTTTCAGGACCTCTAATTGCTGTGACAATTTGCATTTTGATTGCTCGATTATTTCTAAACATTTCTTAGAAAATTCAATTTTATTGAAAATCAACTGTGTTATAGCCCACAAGTTTTTGGGCGGCTAAAATCTAAAATGCTCCGATTACGATGGTTGATACCTCTATCCATAGGTTTCGGGACCTCTAATTGCTGTGACAATTTGCATTTTGATTGCTCCATTATTTCTAAACATTCTTAGAAAATTCAATTTTATTGAAAATCAACTGTGCTATAGCCCACAAGTTTTTGGGCGGCTAAAATCTAAAATGCTCCGATTACGATGGTTGATACCTCTATCCATAGGTTTCGGGACCTCTAATTGCTGTGACAATTTGCATTTTGATTGCTCGATTATTTCTAAACATTTCTTAGAAAATTCAATTTTATTGAAAATCAACTGTGTTATAGCCCACAAGTTTTTGGGCGGCTAAAATCTAAAATGCTCCGATTACGATGGTTGATACCTCTATCAATAGGTTTCGGGACCTGTAATTGCTGTGATAATTTGCATTCTGATTGCTCGATTATTTCTAAACATTTCTTAGAAAATTCAATTTTATTGAAAATCAACTGTGCTATAGCCCACAAGTTTTTGGGCGGCTAAAATCTAAAATGCTCCGATTACGATGGTTGATACCTCTATCCATAGGTTTCGGGACCTCTAATTGCTGTGACAATTTGCATTTTGATTGCTCCATTATTTCTAAACATTCTTAGAAAATTCAATTTTATTGAAAATCAACTGTGCTATAGCCCACAAGTTTTTGGGCGGCTAAAATCTAAAATGCTCCGATTACGATGGTTGATACCTCTATCCATAGGTTTCGGGACCTCTAATTGCTGTGACAATTTGCATTTTGATTGCTCGATTATTTCTAAACATTTCTTAGAAAATTCAATTTTATTGAAAATCAACTGTGTTATAGCCCACAAGTTTTTGGGCGGCTAAAATCTAAAATGCTCCGATTACGATGGTTGATACCTCTATCAATAGGTTTCGGGACCTGTAATTGCTGTGATAATTTTCATTTTGTTTGCTCGATTATTTCTAAACATTTCTTAGAAAATTCAATTTTATTGAAAATCAACTGTGCTATAGCCCACAAGTTTTTGGGCGGCTAAAATCTAAAATGCTCCGATTACGATGGTTGATACCTCTATCCATAGGTTTCGGGACCTCTAATTGCTGTGACAATTTGCATTTTGATTGCTCGATTATTTCTAAACATTTCTTAGAAAATTCAATTTTATTGAAAATCAACTGTGCTATAGCCCACAAGTTTTTGGGCGGCTAAAATCTAAAATGCTCCGATTACGATGGTTGATACCTCTATCCATAGGTTTCGGGACCTGTAATTGCTGTGATAATTTGCATTTTGATTGCTCGATTATTTCTAAACATTTCTTAGAAAATTCAATTTTATTGAAAATCAACTGTGCTATAGCCCACAAGTTTTTGGGCGGCTAAAATCTAAAATGCTCCGATTACGATGGTTGATACCTCTATCCATAGGTTTCGGGACCTCTAATTGCTGTGACAATTTGCATTTTGATTGCTCGATTATTTCTAAACATTTCTTAGAAAATTCAATTTTATTGAAAATCAACTGTGCTATAGCCCACAAGTTTTTGGGCGGCTAAAATCTAAAATGCTCCGATTACGATGGTTGATACCTCTATCCATAGGTTTCGGGACCTCTAATTGCTGTGACAATTTGCATTTTGATTGCTCGATTATTTCTAAACATTTCTTAGAAAATTCAATTTTATTGAAAATCAACTGTGCTATAGCCCACAAGTTTTTGGGCGGCTAAAATCTAAAATGCTCCGATTACGATGGTTGATACCTCTATCAATAGGTTTCGGGACCTCTAATTGCTGTGACAATTTGCATTTTGATTGCTCGATTATTTCTAAACATTTCTTAGAAAATTCAATTTTATTGAAAATCAACTGTGTTATAGCCCACAAGTTTTTGGGCGGCTAAAATCTGAAATGCTCCGATTACGATGGTTGATACCTCTATCAATAGGTTTCGGAGCCTGTAATTGCTGTGATAATTTGCATTTTGATTGCTCGATTATTTCTAAACATTTCTTAGAAAATTCAATTTTATTGAAAATCAACTGTGCTATAGCCCACAAGTTTTTGGGCGGCTAAAATCTAAAATGCTCCGATTACGATGGTTGATACCTCTATCAATAGGTTTCGGGACCTGTAATTGCTGTGACAATTTGCATTCTGATTGCTCGATTATTTCTAAACATTTCTTAGAAAATTCAATTTTATTGAAAATCAACTGTGCTATAGCCCACAAGTTTTTGGGCGGCTAAAATCTAAAATGCTCCGATTACGATGGTTGATACCTCTATCCATAGGTTTTGGGACCTCTAATTGCTGTGACAATTTGCATTTTGATTGCTCGATTATTTCTAAACATTTCTTAGAAAATTCAATTTTATTGAAAATCAACTGTGCTATAGCCCACAAGTTTTTGGGCGGCTAAAATCTGAAATGCTCCGATTACGATGGTTGATACCTCTATCAATAGGTTTCGGGACCTGTAATTGCTGTGATAATTTGCATTTTGATTGCTCGATTATTTCTAAACATTTCTTAGAAAATTCAATTTTATTGAAAATCAACTGTGCTATAGCCCACAAGTTTTTGGGCGGCTAAAATCTGAAATGCTCCGATTACGATGGTTGATACCTCTATCAATAGGTTTCGGGACCTGTAATTGCTGTGATAATTTGCATTCTGATTGCTCGATTATTTGTAAACATTTCTTAGAAAATTCAATTTTATTGAAAATCAACTGTGCTATAGCCCACAAGTTTTTGGGCGGCTAAAATCTAAAATGCTCCGATTACGATGGTTGATACCTCTATCAATAGGTTTCGGGACCTGTAATTGCTGTGATAATTTGCATTTTGATTGCTCGATTATTTCTAAACATTTCTTAGAAAATTCAATTTTATTGAAAATCAACTGTGCTATAGCCCACAAGTTTTTGGGCGGCTAAAATCTAAAATGCTCCGATTACGATGGTTGATACCTCTATCCATAGGTTTCGGGACCTCTAATTGCTGTGACAATTTGCATTTTGATTGCTCGATTATTTCTAAACATTTCTTAGAAAATTCAATTTTATTGAAAATCAACTGTGCTATAGCCCACAAGTTTTTGGGCGGCTAAAATCTAAAATGCTCCGATTACGATGGTTGATACCTCTATCAATAGGTTTCGGGACCTGTAATTGCTGTGATAATTTGCATTCTGATTGCTCGATTATTTCTAAACATTTCTTAGAAAATTCAATTTTATTGAAAATCAACTGTGCTATAGCCCACAAGTTTTTGGGCGGCTAAAATCTAAAATGCTCCGATTACGATGGTTGATACCTCTATCCATATGTTTTGGGACCTCTAATTGCTGTGACAATTTGCATTTTGATTGCTCGATTATTTCTAAACATTTCTTAGAAAATTCAATTTTATTGAAAATCAACTGTGCTATAGCCCACAAGTTTTTGGGCGGCTAAAATCTAAAATGCTCCGATTACGATGGTTGATACCTCTATCAATAGGTTTTGGGACCTGTAATTGCTGTGATAATTTTCATTTTGTTTGCTCGATTATTTCTAAACATTTCTTAGAAAATTCAATTTTATTGAAAATCAACTGTGCTATAGCCCACAAGTTTTTGGGCGGCTAAAATCTAAAATGCTCCGATTACGATGGTTGATACCTCTATCCATATGTTTTGGGACCTCTAATTGCTGTGACAATTTGCATTTTGATTGCTCGATTATTTCTAAACATTTCTTAGAAAATTCAATTTTATTGAAAATCAACTGTGCTATAGCCCACAAGTTTTTGGGCGGCTAAAATCTAAAATGCTCCGATTACGATGGTTGATACCTCTATCCATAGGTTTCGGGACCTGTAATTGCTGTGATAATTTGCATTTTGATTGCTCGATTATTTCTAAACATTTCTTAGAAAATTCAATATTATTGAAAATCAACTGTGCTATAGCCCACAAGTTTTTGGGCGGCTAAAATCTAAAATGCTCCGATTACGATGGTTGATACCTCTATCAATAGGTTTCAGGACCTCTAATTGCTGTGACAATTTGCATTTTGATTGCTCGATTATTTCTAAACATTTCTTAGAAAATTCAATTTTATTGAAAATCAACTGTGCTATAGCCCACAAGTTTTTGGGCGGCTAAAATCTAAAATGCTCCGATTACGATGGTTGATACCTCTATCCATAGGTTTCGGGACCTCTAATTGCTGTGACAATTTGCATTTTGATTGCTCGATTATTTCTAAACATTTCTTAGAAAATTCAATTTTATTGAAAATCAACTGTGCTAAAGCCCACAAGTTTTTGGGCGGCTAAAATCTAAAATGCTCCGATTACGATGGTTGATACCTCTATCAATAGGTTTCAGGACCTCTAATAGCTGTGACAATTTGCATTTTGATTGCTCGATTATTTCTAAACATTTCTTAGAAAATTCAATTTTATTGAAAATCAACTGTGCTATAGCCCACAAGTTTTTGGGCGGCTAAAATCTAAAATGCTCCGATTACGATGGTTGATACCTCTATCCATAGGTTTCGGGACCTCTAATTGCTGTGACAATTTGCATTTTGATTGCTCGATTATTTCTAAACATTTCTTAGAAAATTCAATTTTATTGAAAATCAACTGTGCTATAGCCCACAAGTTTTTGGGCGGCTAAAATCTAAAATGCTCCGATTACGATGGTTGATACCTCTATCAATAGGTTTCAGGACCTCTAATTGCTGTGACAATTTGCATTTTGATTGCTCGATTATTTCTAAACATTTCTTAGAAAATTCAATTTTATTGAAAATCAACTGTGCTATAGCCCACAAGTTTTTGGGCGGCTAAAATCTAAAATGCTCCGATTACGATGGTTGATACCTCTATCCATAGGTTTCGGGACCTCTAATTGCTGTGACAATTTGCATTTTGATTGCTCGATTATTTCTAAACATTTCTTAGAAAATTCAATTTTATTGAAAATCAACTGTGCTATAGCCCACAAGTTTTTGGGCGGCTAAAATCTAAAATGCTCCGATTACGATGGTTGATACCTCTATCAATAGGTTTCGGGACCTGTAATTGCTGTGATAATTTGCATTCTGATTGCTCGATTATTTCTAAACATTTCTTAGAAAATTCAATTTTATTGAAAATCAACTGTGCTATAGCCCACAAGTTTTTGGGCGGCTAAAATCTAAAATGCTCCGATTACGATGGTTGATACCTCTATCCATATGTTTTGGGACCTCTAATTGCTGTGACAATTTGCATTTTGATTGCTCGATTATTTCTAAACATTTCTTAGAAAATTCAATTTTATTGAAAATCAACTGTGCTATAGCCCACAAGTTTTTGGGCGGCTAAAATCTAAAATGCTCCGATTACGATGGTTGATACCTCTATCAATAGGTTTTGGGACCTGTAATTGCTGTGATAATTTTCATTTTGTTTGCTCGATTATTTCTAAACATTTCTTAGAAAATTCAATTTTATTGAAAATCAACTGTGCTATAGCCCACAAGTTTTTGGGCGGCTAAAATCTAAAATGCTCCGATTACGATGGTTGATACCTCTATCCATAGGTTTCGGGACCTCTAATTGCTGTGACAATTTGCATTTTGATTGCTCGATTATTTCTAAACATTTCTTAGAAAATTCAATTTTATTGAAAATCAACTGTGCTATAGCCCACAAGTTTTTGGGCGGCTAAAATCTAAAATGCTCCGATTACGATGGTTGATACCTCTATCAATAGGTTTCGGGACCTGTAATTGCTGTGATAATTTGCATTTTGATTGCTCGATTATTTCTAAACATTTCTTAGAAAATTCAATTTTATTGAAAATCAACTGTGCTATAGCCCACAAGTTTTTGGGCGGCTAAAATCTAAAATGCTCCGATTACGATGGTTGATACCTCTATCAATAGGTTTCGGGACCTGTAATTGCTGTGACAATTTGCATTCTGATTGCTCGATTATTTCTAAACATTTCTTAGAAAATTCAATTTTATTGAAAATCAACTGTGCTATAGCCCACAAGTTTTTGGGCGGCTAAAATCTAAAATGCTCCGATTACGATGGTTGATACCTCTATCCATAGGTTTTGGGACCTCTAATTGCTGTGACAATTTGCATTTTGATTGCTCGATTATTTCTAAACATTTCTTAGAAAATTCAATTTTATTGAAAATCAACTGTGATATAGCCCACAAGTTTTTGGGCGGCTAAAATCTGAAATGCTCCGATTACGATGGTTGATACCTCTATCAATAGGTTTCGGAGCCTGTAATTGCTGTGATAATTTGCATTTTGATTGCTCGATTATTTCTAAACATTTCTTAGAAAATTCAATTTTATTGAAAATCAACTGTGCTATAGCCCACAAGTTTTTGGGCGGCTAAAATCTAAAATGCTCCGATTACGATGGTTGATACCTCTATCAATAGGTTTCGGGACCTCTAATTGCTGTGATAATTTGCATTCTGATTGCTCGATTATTTCTAAACATTTCTTAGAAAATTCAATTTTATTGAAAATCAACTGTGCTATAGCCCACAAGTTTTTGGGCGGCTAAAATCTAAAATGCTCCGATTACGATGGTTGATACCTCTATCCATAGGTTTCGGGACCTCTAATTGCTGTGACAATTTGCATTTTGATTGCTCGATTATTTCTAAACATTTCTTAGAAAATTCAATTTTATTGAAAATCAACTGTGCTATAGCCCACAAGTTTTTGGGCGGCTAAAATCTAAAATGCTCCGATTACGATGGTTGATACCTCTATCAATAGGTTTTGGGACCTGTAATTGCTGTGATAATTTTCATTTTGTTTGCTCGATTATTTCTAAACATTTCTTAGAAAATTCAATTTTATTGAAAATCAACTGTGCTATAGCCCACAAGTTTTTGGGCGGCTAAAATCTAAAATGCTCCGATTACGATGGTTGATACCTCTATCCATAGGTTTCGGGACCTCTAATTGCTGTGACAATTTGCATTTTGATTGCTCGATTATTTCTAAACATTTCTTAGAAAATTCAATTTTATTGAAAATCAACTGTGCTATAGCCCACAAGTTTTTGGGCGGCTAAAATCTAAAATGCTCCGATTACGATGGTTGATACCTCTATCCATAGGTTTCGGGACCTGTAATTGCTGTGATAATTTGCATTTTGATTGCTCGATTATTTCTAAACATTTCTTAGAAAATTCAATTTTATTGAAAATCAACTGTGCTATAGCCCACAAGTTTTTGGGCGGCTAAAATCTAAAATGCTCCGATTACGATGGTTGATACCTCTATCAATAGGTTTCGGGACCTCTAATTGCTGTGACAATTTGCATTTTGATTGCTCGATTATTTCTAAACATTTCTTAGAAAATTCAATTTTATTGAAAATCAACTGTGTTATAGCCCACAAGTTTTTGGGCGGCTAAAATCTGAAATGCTCCGATTACGATGGTTGATACCTCTATCAATAGGTTTCGGAGCCTGTAATTGCTGTGATAATTTGCATTTTGATTGCTCGATTATTTCTAAACATTTCTTAGAAAATTCAATTTTATTGAAAATCAACTGTGCTATAGCCCACAAGTTTTTGGGCGGCTAAAATCTAAAATGCTCCGATTACGATGGTTGATACCTCTATCAATAGGTTTCGGGACCTGTAATTGCTGTGACAATTTGCATTCTGATTGCTCGATTATTTCTAAACATTTCTTAGAAAATTCAATTTTATTGAAAATCAACTGTGCTATAGCCCACAAGTTTTTGGGCGGCTAAAATCTAAAATGCTCCGATTACGATGGTTGATACCTCTATCCATAGTTTTCGGGACCTCTAATTGCTGTGACAATTTGCATTTTGATTGCTCGATTATTTCTAAACATTTCTTAGAAAATTCAATTTTATTGAAAATCAACTGTGCTATAGCGCACAAGTTTTTGGGCGGCTAAAATCTGAAATGCTCCGATTACGATGGTTGATACCTCTATCAATAGGTTTCGGGACCTGTAATTGCTGTGATAATTTGCATTCTGATTGCTCAATTATTTCTAAACATTTCTTAGAAAATTCAATTTTATTGAAAATCAACTGTGCTATAGCCCACAAGTTTTTGGGCGGCTAAAATCTAAAATGCTCCGATTACGATGGTTGATACCTCTATCAATAGGTTTCGGGACCTGTAATTGCTGTGATAATTTGCATTTTGGTTGCTCGATTATTTCTAAACATTTCTTAGAAAATTCAATTTTATTGAAAATCAACTGTGCTATAGCCCACAAGTTTTTGGGCGGCTAAAATCTAAAATGCTCCGATTACGATGGTTGATACCTCTATCCATAGGTTTCGGGACCTCTAATTGCTGTGACAATTTGCATTTTGATTGCTCGATTATTTCTAAACATTTCTTAGAAAATTCAATTTTATTGAAAATCAACTGTGCTATAGCCCACAAGTTTTTGGGCGGCTAAAATCTAAAATGCTCCGATTACGATGGTTGATACCTCTATCAATAGGTTTCGGGACCTGTAATTGCTGTGATAATTTGCATTCTGATTGCTCGATTATTTCTAAACATTTCTTAGAAAATTCAATTTTATTGAAAATCAACTGTGCTATAGCCCACAAGTTTTTGGGCGGCTAAAATCTAAAATGCTCCGATTACGATGGTTGATACCTCTATCCATAGGTTTTGGGACCTCTAATTGCTGTGACAATTTGCATTTTGATTGCTCGATTATTTCTAAACATTTCTTAGAAAATTCAATTTTATTGAAAATCAACTGTGCTATAGCCCACAAGTTTTTGGGCGGCTAAAATCTAAAATGCTCCGATTACGATGGTTGATACCTCTATCAATAGGTTTTGGGACCTGTAATTGCTGTGATAATTTTCATTTTGTTTGCTCGATTATTTCTAAACATTTCTTAGAAAATTCAATTTTATTGAAAATCAACTGTGCTATAGCCCACAAGTTTTTGGGCGGCTAAAATCTAAAATGCTCCGATTACGATGGTTGATACCTCTATCCATAGGTTTCGGGACCTCTAATTGCTGTGACAATTTGCATTTTGATTGCTCGATTATTTCTAAACATTTCTTAGAAAATTCAATTTTATTGAAAATCAACTGTGCTATAGCCCACAAGTTTTTGGGCGGCTAAAATCTAAAATGCTCCGATTACGATGGTTGATACCTCTATCCATAGGTTTTGGGACCTCTAATTGCTGTGATAATTTGCATTTTGATTGCTCGATTATTTCTAAACATTTCTTAGAAAATTCAATTTTATTGAAAATCAACTGTGCTATAGCCCACAAGTTTTTGGGCGGCTAAAATCTAAAATGCTCCGATTACGATGGTTGATACCTCTATCAATAGGTTTCGGGACCTGTAATTGCTGTGACAATTTGCATTCTGATTGCTCGATTATTTCTAAACATTTGTTAGAAAATACAATTTTATTGAAAATCAACTGTGCTATAGCCCACAAGTTTTTGGGCGGCTAAAATCTAAAATGCTCCGATTACGATGGTTGATACCTCTATCCATAGGTTTTGGGACCTCTAATTGCTGTGACAATTTGCATTTTGATTGCTCGATTATTTCTAAACATTTCTTAGAAAATTCAATTTTATTGAAAATCAACTGTGCTATAGCCCACAAGTTTTTGGGCGGCTAAAATCTGAAATGCTCCGATTACGATGGTTGATACCTCTATCAATAGGTTTCGGAGCCTGTAATTGCTGTGATAATTTGCATTTTGATTGCTCGATTGTTTCTAAACATTTCTTAGAAAATTCAATTTTATTGAAAATCAACTGTGCTATAGCCCACAAGTTTTTGGGCGGCTAAAATCTAAAATGCTCCGATTACGATGGTTGATACCTCTATCAATAGGTTTCGGGACCTGTAATTGCTGTGACAATTTGCATTCTGATTGCTCGATTATTTCTAAACATTTCTTAGAAAATTCAATTTTATTGAAAATCAACTGTGCTATAGCCCACAAGTTTTTGGGCGGCTAAAATCTAAAATGCTCCGATTACGATGGTTGATACCTCTATCCATAGGTTTTGGGACCTCTAATTGCTGTGACAATTTGCATTTTGATTGCTCGATTATTTCTAAACATTTCTTAGAAAATTCAATTTTATTGAAAATCAACTGTGCTATAGCCCACAAGTTTTTGGGCGGCTAAAATCTGAAATGCTCCGATTACGATGGTTGATACCTCTATCAATAGGTTTCGGGACCTGTAATTGCTGTGATAATTTGCATTCTGATTGCTCGATTATTTCTAAACATTTCTTAGAAAATTCAATTTTATTGAAAATCAACTGTGCTATAGCCCACAAGTTTTTGGGCGGCTAAAATCTAAAATGCTCCGATTACGATGGTTGATACCTCTATCAATAGGTTTCGGGACCTGTAATTGCTGTGATAATTTGCATTTTGATTGCTCGATTATTTCTAAACATTTCTTAGAAAATTCAATTTTATTGAAAATCAACTGTGCCACAAGTTTTTGGGCGGCTAAAATCTAAAATGCTCCGATTACGATGGTTGATACCTCTATCCATAGGTTTTGGGACCTCTAATTGCTGTGACAATTTGCATTTTGATTGCTCGATTATTTCTAAACATTTCTTAGAAAATTCAATTTTATTGAAAATCAACTGTGCTATAGCCCACAAGTTTTTGGGCGGCTAAAATCTAAAATGCTCCGATTACGATGGTTGATACCTCTATCAATAGGTTTCGGGACCTGTAATTGCTGTGATAATTTGCATTTTGATTGCTCGATTATTTCTAAACATTTCTTAGAAAATTCAATTTTATTGAAAATCAACTGTGCTATAGCCCACAAGTTTTTGGGCGGCTAAAATCTGAAATGCTCCGATTACGATGGTTGATACCTCTATCAATAGGTTTCGGGACCTGTAATTGCTGTGATAATTTGCATTTTGATTGCTCGATTATTTCTAAACATTTCTTAGAAAATTCAATTTTATTGAAAATCAACTGTGCTATAGCCCACAAGTTTTTGGGCGGCTAAAATCTGAAATGCTCCGATTACGATGGTTGATACCTCTATCAATAGGTTTCGGGACCTGTAATTGCTGTGATAATTTGCATTTTGATTGCTCGATTATTTCTAAACATTTCTTAGAAAATTCAATTTTATTGAAAATCAACTGTGCTATAGCCCACAAGTTTTTGGGCGGCTAAAATCTAAAATGCTCCGATTACGATGGTTGATACCTCTATCAATAGGTTTTGGGACCTGTAATTGCTGTGATAATTTGCATTTTGATTGCTCGATTATTTCTAAACATTTCTTAGAAAATTCAATTTTATTGAAAATCAACTGTGCTATAGCCCACAAGTTTTTGGGCGGCTAAAATCTAAAATGCTCCGATTACGATGGTTGATACCTCTATCCATAGGTTTCGGGACCTCTAATTGCTGTGACAATTTGCATTTTGATTGCTCGATTATTTCTAAACATTTCTTAGAAAATTCAATTTTATTGAAAATCAACTGTGCTATAGCCCACAAGTTTTTGGGCGGCTAAAATCTAAAATGCTCCGATTACGATGGTTGATACCTCTATCCATAGGTTTCGGGACCTCTAATTGCTGTGACAATTTGCATTTTGATTGCTCGATTATTTCTAAACATTTCTTAGAAAATTCAATTTTATTGAAAATCAACTGTGCTATAGCCCACAAGTTTTTGGGCGGCTAAAACCTAAAATGCTCCGATTACGATGGTTGATACCTCTATCAATAGGTTTCGGGACCTGTAATTGCTGTGATAATTTTCATTTTGTTTGCTCGATTATTTCTAAACATTTCTTAGAAAATTCAATTTTATTGAAAATCAACTGTGCTATAGCCCACAAGTTTTTGGGCGGCTAAAATCTGAAATGCTCCGATTACGATGGTTGATACCTCTATCAATAGGTTTCGGGACCTGTAATTGCTGTGATAATTTGCATTCTGATTGCTCGATTATTTCTAAACATTTCTTAGAAAATTCAATTTTATTGAAAATCAACTGTGCTATAGCCCACAAGTTTTTGGGCGGCTAAAATCTAAAATGCTCCGATTACGATGGTTGATACCTCTATCAATAGGTTTCGGGACCTGTAATTGCTGTGATAATTTGCATTTTGATTGCTCGATTATTTCTAAACATTTCTTAGAAAATTCAATTTTATTGAAAATCAACTGTGCTATAGCCCACAAGTTTTTGGGCGGCTAAAATCTAAAATGCTCCGATTACGATGGTTGATACCTCTATCCATAGGTTTTGGGACCTCTAATTGCTGTGACAATTTGCATTTTGATTGCTCGATTATTTCTAAACATTTCTTAGAAAATTCAATTTTATTGAAAATCAACTGTGCTATAGCCCACAAGTTTTTGGGCGGCTAAAATCTAAAATGCTCCGATTACGATGGTTGATACCTCTATCAATAGGTTTCGGGACCTGTAATTGCTGTGATAATTTGCATTCTGATTGCTCGATTATTTCTAAACATTTCTTAGAAAATTCAATTTTATTGAAAATCAACTGTGCTATAGCCCACAAGTTTTTGGGCGGCTAAAATCTAAAATGCTCCGATTACGATGGTTGATACCTCTATCAATAGGTTTCGGGACCTGTAATTGCTGTGATAATTTGCATTCTGATTGCTCGATTATTTCTAAACATTTCTTAGAAAATTCCATTTTATTGAAAATCAACTGTGCTATAGCCCACAAGTTTTTGGGCGGCTAAAATCTAAAATGCTCCGATTACGATGGTTGATACCTCTATCAATAGGTTTCGGGACCTGTAATTGCTGTGATAATTTGCATTTTGATTGCTCGATTATTTCTAAACATTTCTTAGAAAATTCAATTTTATTGAAAATCAACTGTGCTATAGCCCACAAGTTTTTGGGCGGCTAAAATCTAAAATGCTCCGATTACGATGGTTGATACCTCTATCAATAGGTTTCGGGACCTGTAATTGCTGTGATAATTTTCATTTTGTTTGCTCGATTATTTCTAAACATTTCTTAGAAAATTCAATTTTATTGAAAATCAACTGTGCTATAGCCCACAAGTTTTTGGGCGGCTAAAATCTAAAATGCTCCGATTACGATGGTTGATACCTCTATCCATAGGTTTCGGGACCTCTAATTGCTGTGACAATTTGCATTTTGATTGCTCGATTATTTCTAAACATTTCTTAGAAAATTCAATTTTATTGAAAATCAACTGTGCTATAGCCCACAAGTTTTTGGGCGGCTAAAATCTGAAATGCTCCGATTACGATGGTTGATACCTCTATCAATAGGTTTCGGGACCTGTAATTGCTGTGATAATTTTCATTTTGTTTGCTCGATTATTTCTAAACATTTCTTAGAAAATTCAATTTTATTGAAAATCAACTGTGCTATAGCCCACAAGTTTTTGGGTGGCTAAAATCTGAAATGCTCCGATTACGATGGTTGATACCTCTATCAATAGGTTTCGGGACCTGTAATTGCTGTGATAATTTTCATTTTGTTTGCTCGATTATTTCTAAACATTTCTTAGAAAATTCAATTTTATTGAAAATCAACTGTGCTATAGCCCACAAGTTTTTGGGCGGCTAAAATCTAAAATGCTCCGATTACGATGGTTGATACCTCTATCCATAGGTTTCGGGACCTCTAATTGCTGTGACAATTTGCATTTTGATTGCTCGATTATTTCTAAACATTTCTTAGAAAATTCAATTTTATTGAAAATCAACTGTGCTATAGCCCACAAGTTTTTGGGCGGCTAAAATCTGAAATGCTCCGATTACGATGGTTGATACCTCTATCAATAGGTTTCGGGACCTGTAATTGCTGTGATAATTTTCATTTTGTTTGCTCGATTATTTCTAAACATTTCTTAGAAAATTCAATTTTATTGAAAATCAACTGTGCTATAGCCCACAAGTTTTTGGGCGGCTAAAATCTAAAATGCTCCGATTACGATGGTTGATACCTCTATCCATAGGTTTCGGGACCTCTAATTGCTGTGACAATTTGCATTTTGATTGCTCGATTATCTCTTAACATTTCTTAGAAAATTCAATTTTATTGAAAATCAACTGTGCTATAGCCCACAAGTTTTTGGGCGGCTAAAATCTAAAATGCTCCGATTACGATGGTTGATACCTCTATCAATAGGTTTCGGGACCTGTAATTGCTGTGATAATTTGCATTTTGATTGCTCGATTATTTCTAAACATTTCTTAGAAAATTCAATTTTATTGAAAATCAACTGTGCTATAGCCCACAAGTTTTTGGGCGGCTAAAATGCTCCGATTACGATGGTTGATACCTCTATCAATAGGTTTCGGGACCTGTAATTGCTGTGATAATTTGCATTTTGATTGCTCGATTATTTCTAAACATTTCTTAGAAAATTCAATTTTATTGAAAATCAACTGTGCTATAGCCCACAAGTTTTTGGGCGGCTAAAATCTAAAATGCTCCGATTACGATGGTTGATACCTCTATCCATAGGTTTTGGGACCTCTAATTGCTGTGACAATTTGCATTTTGATTGCTCGATTATTTCTAAACATTTCTTAGAAAATTCAATTTTATTGAAAATCAACTGTGCTATAGCCCACAAGTTTTTGGGCGGCTAAAATCTAAAATGCTCCGATTACGATGGTTGATACCTCTATCAATAGGTTTCGGGACCTGTAATTGCTGTGATAATTTGCATTTTGATTGCTCGATTATTTCTAAACATTTCTTAGAAAATTCAATTTTATTGAAAATCAACTGTGCTATAGCCCACAAGTTTTTGGGCGGCTAAAATCTAAAATGCTCCGATTACGATGGTTGATACCTCTATCAATAGGTTTCGGGACCTGTAATTGCTGTGATAATTTGCATTCTGATTGCTCGATTATTTCTAAACATTTCTTAGAAAATTCAATTTTATTGAAAATCAACTGTGCTATAGCCCACAAGTTTTTGGGCGGCTAAAATCTGAAATGCTCCGATTACGATGGTTGATACCTCTATCAATAGGTTTCGGGACCTGTAAATGCTGTGATAATTTGCATTCTGATTGCTCGATTATTTCTAAACATTTCTTAGAAAATTCCATTTTATTGAAAATCAACTGTGCTATAGCCCACAAGTTTTTGGGCGGCTAAAATCTAAAATGCTCCGATTACGATGGTTGATACCTCTATCAATAGGTTTCGGGACCTGTAATTGCTGTGATAATTTGCATTTTGATTGCTCGATTATTTCTAAACATTTCTTAGAAAATTCAATTTTATTGAAAATCAACTGTGCTATAGCCCACAAGTTTTTGGGCGGCTAAAATCTAAAATGCTCCGATTACGATGGTTGATACCTCTATCAATAGGTTTCGGGACCTGTAATTGCTGTGATAATTTTCATTTTGTTTGCTCGATTATTTCTAAACATTTCTTAGAAAATTCAATTTTATTGAAAATCAACTGTGCTATAGCCCACAAGTTTTTGGGCGGCTAAAATCTGAAATGCTCCGATTACGATGGTTGATACCTCTATCAATAGGTTTCGGGACCTGTAAATGCTGTGATAATTTGCATTCTGATTGCTCGATTATTTCTAAACATTTCTTAGAAAATTCCATTTTATTGAAAATCAACTGTGCTATAGCCCACAAGTTTTTGGGCGGCTAAAATCTAAAATGCTCCGATTACGATGGTTGATAACTCTATCCATAGGTTTCGGGACCTCTAATTGCTGTGACAATTTGCATTTTGATTGCTCGATTATTTCTAAACATTTCTTAGAAAATTCAATTTTATTGAAAATCAACTGTGCTATAGCCCACAAGTTTTTGGGCGGCTAAAATCTGAAATGCTCCGATTACGATGGTTGATACCTCTATCAATAGGTTTCGGGACCTGTAATTGCTGTGATAATTTTTATTTTGTTTGCTCGATTATTTCTAAACATTTCTTAGAAAATTCAATTTTATTGAAAATCAACTGTGCCCACAAGTTTTTGGGCGGCTAAAATCTGAAATGCTCCGATTACGATGGTTGATACCTCTATCAATAGGTTTCGGGACCTGTAATTGCTGTGATAATTTTCATTTTGTTTGCTCGATTATTTCTAAACATTTCTTAGAAAATTCAATTTTATTGAAAATCAACTGTGCTATAGCCCACAAGTTTTTGGGCGGCTAAAATCTGAAATGCTCCGATTACGATGGTTGATACCTCTATCAATAGGTTTCGGGACCTGTAATTGCTGTGATAATTTTCATTTTGTTTGCTCGATTATTTCTAAACATTTCTTAGAAAATTCAATTTTATTGAAAATCAACTGTGCTATAGCCCACAAGTTTTTGGGCGGCTAAAATCTGAAATGCTCCGATTACGATGGTTGATACCTCTATCAATAGGTTTTGGGACCTGTAATTGCTGTGATAATTTTCATTTTGTTTGCTCGATTATTTCTAAACATTTCTTAGAAAATTCAATTTTATTGAAAATCAACTGTGCTATAGCCCACAAGTTTTTGGGCGGCTAAAATCTAAAATGCTCCGATTACGATGGTTGATACCTCTATCCATAGGTTTCGGGACCTGTAATTGCTGTGATAATTTTCATTTTGTTTGCTCGATTATTTCTAAACATTTCTTAGAAAATTCAATTTTATTGAAAATCAACTGTGCTATAGCCCACAAGTTTTTGGGCGGCTAAAATCTAAAATGCTCCGATTACGATGGTTGATACCTCTATCCATAGGTTTCGGGACCTCTAATTGCTGTGACAATTTGCATTTTGATTGCTCGATTATTTCTAAACATTTCTTAGAAAATTCAATTTTATTGAAAATCAACTGTGCTATAGCCCACAAGTTTTTGGGCGGCTAAAATCTAAAATGCTCCGATTACGATGGTTGATACCTCTATCAATAGGTTTTGGGACCTGTAATTGCTGTGATAATTTGCATTTTGATTGCTCGATTATTTCTAAACATTTCTTAGAAAATTCAATTTTATTGAAAATCAACTGTGCTATAGCCCACAAGTTTTTGGGCGGCTAAAATCTGAAATGCTCCGATTACGATGGTTGATACCTCTATCAATAGGTTTCGGGACCTGTAATTGCTGTGATAATTTTCATTTTGTTTGCTCGATTATTTCTAAACATTTCTTAGAAAATTCAATTTTATTGAAAATCAACTGTGCTATAGCCCACAAGTTTTTGGGCGGCTAAAATCTAAAATGCTCCGATTACGATGGTTGATACCTCTATCCATAGGTTTCGGGACCTGTAATTGCTGTGATAATTTGCATTTTGATTGCTCGATTATTTCTAAACATTTCTTAGAAAATTCAATTTTATTGAAAATCAACTGTGCTATAGCCCACAAGTTTTTGGGCGGCTAAAATCTAAAATGCTCCGATTACGATGGTTGATACCTCTATCCATAGGTTTCGGGACCTGTAATTGCTGTGACAATTTGCATTTTGATTGCTCGATTATTTCTAAACATTTCTTAGAAAATTCAATTTTATTGAAAATCAACTGTGCTATAGCCCACAAGTTTTTGGGCGGCTAAAATCTAAAATGCTCCGATTACGATGGTTGATACCTCTATCCATAGGTTTCGGGACCTGTAATTGCTGTGATAATTTGCATTTTGATTGCTCGATTATTTCTAAACATTTCTTAGAAAATTCAATTTTATTGAAAATCAACTGTGCTATAGCCCACAAGTTTTTGGGCGGCTAAAATCTAAAATGCTCCGATTACGATGGTTGATACCTCTATCCATAGGTTTCGGGACCTGTAATTGCTGTGATAATTTGCATTTTGATTGCTCGATTATTTCTAAACATTTCTTAGAAAATTCAATTTTATTGAAAATCAACTGTGCTATAGCCCACAAGTTTTTGGGCGGCTAAAATCTAAAATGCTCCGATTACGATGGTTGATACCTCTATCCATAGGTTTCGGGACCTCTAATTGCTGTGACAATTTGCATTTTGATTGCTCGATTATTTCTAAACATTTCTTAGAAAATTCAATTTTATTGAATACAACTGTGCTATAGCCCACAAGTTTTTGGGCGGCTAAAATCTAAAATGCTCCGATTACGATGGTTGATACCTCTATCCATAGGTTTTGGGACCTCTAATTGCTGTGACAATTTGCATTTTGATTGCTCGATTATTTCTAAACATTTCTTAGAAAATTCAATTTTATTGAAAATCAACTGTGCTATAGCCCACAAGTTTTTGGGCGGCTAAAATCTGAAATGCTCCGATTACGATGGTTGATACCTCTATCAATAGGTTTCGGGACCTGTAATTGCTGTGATAATTTTCATTTTGTTTGCTCGATTATTTCTAAACATTTCTTAGAAAATTCAATTTTATTGAAAATCAACTGTGCTATAGCCCACAAGTTTTTGGGCGGCTAAAATCTAAAATGCTCCGATTACGATGGTTGATACCTCTATCCATAGGTTTTAGGACCTCTAATTGCTGTGACAATTTGCATTTTGATTGCTCGATTATTTCTAAACATTTCTTAGAAAATTCAATTTTATTGAAAATCAACTGTGCTATAGCCCACAAGTTTTTGGGCGGCTAAAATCTGAAATGCTCCGATTACGATGGTTGATACCTCTATCAATAGGTTTCGGGACCTGTAATTGCTGTGATAATTTGCATTCTGATTGCTCGATTATTTCTAAACATTTCTTAGAAAATTCAATTTTATTGAAAATCAACTGTGCTATAGCCCACAAGTTTTTGGGCGGCTAAAATCTAAAATGCTCCGATTACGATGGTTGATACCTCTATCAATAGGTTTCGGGACCTGTAATTGCTGTGATAATTTTCATTTTGTTTGCTCGATTATTTCTAAACATTTCTTAGAAAATTCAATTTTATTGAAAATCAACTGTGCTATAGCCCACAAGTTTTTGGGCGGCTAAAATCTAAAATGCTCCGATTACGATGGTTGATACCTCTATCCATAGGTTTCGGGACCTCTAATTGCTGTGACAATTTGCATTTTGATTGCTCGATTATTTCTAAACATTTCTTAGAAAATTCAATTTTATTGAAAATCAACTGTGCTATAGCCCACAAGTTTTTGGGCGGCTAAAATCTAAAATGCTCCGATTACGATGGTTGATACCTCTATCCATAGGTTTCGGGACCTGTAATTGCTGTGATAATTTGCATTCTGATTGCTCGATTATTTCTAAACATTTCTTAGAAAATTCAATTTTATTGAAAATCAACTGTGCTATAGCCCACAAGTTTTTGGGCGGCTAAAATCTGAAATGCTCCGATTACGATGGTTGATACCTCTATCAATAGGTTTCGGGACCTGTAATTGCTGTGATAATTTTCATTTTGTTTGCTCGATTATTTCTAAACATTTCTTAGAAAATTCAATTTTATTGAAAATCAACTGTGCTATAGCCCACAAGTTTTTGGGCGGCTAAAATCTAAAATGCTCCGATTACGATGGTTGATACCTCTATCCATAGGTTTCGGGACCTCTAATTGCTGTGACAATTTGCATTTTGATTGCTCGATTATTTCTAAACATTTCTTAGAAAATTCAATTTTATTGAAAATCAACTGTGCTATAGCCCACAAGTTTTTGGGCGGCTAAAATCTAAAATGGTCCGATTACGATGGTTGATACCTCTATCCATAGGTTTCGGGACCTGTAATTGCTGTGATAATTTGCATTTTGATTGCTCGATTATTTCTAAACATTTCTTAGAAAATTCAATTTTATTGAAAATCAACTGTGCTATAGCCCACAAGTTTTTGGGCGGCTAAAATCTAAAATGCTCCGATTACGATGGTTGATACCTCTATCAATAGGTTTCGGAACCTCTAATTGTTGTGACAATTTGCATTTTGATTGCTCGATTATTTCTAAACATTTCTTAGAAAATTCAATTTTATTGAAAATCAACTGTGCTATAGCCCACAAGTTTTTGGGCGGCTAAAATCTAAAATGCTCCGATTACGATGGTTGATACCTCTATCAATAGGTTTCGGGACCTGTAATTGCTGTGATAATTTGCATTTTGATTGCTCGATTATTTCTAAACATTTCTTAGAAAATTCAATTTTATTGAAAATCAACTGTGCTATAGCCCACAAGTTTTTGGGCGGCTAAAATCTAAAATGCTCCGATTACGATGGTTGATACCTCTATCAATAGGTTTCGGGACCTGTAATTGCTGTGATAATTTGCATTTTGATTGCTCGATTATTTCTAAACATTTCTTAGAAAATTCAATTTTATTGAAAATCAACTGTGCTATAGCCCACAAGTTTTTGGGCGGCTAAAATCTAAAATGCTCCGATTACGATGGTTGATACCTCTATACATAGGTTTCGGGACCTCTAATTGCTGTGACAATTTGCATTTTGATTGCTCGATTATTTCTAAACATTTCTTAGAAAATTCAATTTTATTGAAAATCAACTGTGCTATAGCCCACAAGTTTTTGGGCGGCTAAAACCTAAAATGCTCCGATTACGATGGTTGATACCTCTATCAATAGGTTTCGGGACCTCTAATTGTTGTGACAATTTTCATTTTGATTGCTCGATTATTTCTAAACATTTCTTAGAAAATTCAATTTTATTGAAAATCAACTGTGCTATAGCCCACAAGTTTTTGGGCGGCTAAAATCTAAAATGCTCCGATTACGATGGTTGATACCTCTATACATAGGTTTCGGGACCTCTAATTGCTGTGACAATTTGCATTTTGATTGCTCGATTATTTCTAAACATTTCTTAGAAAATTCAATTTTATTGAAAATCAACTGTGCTATAGCCCACAAGTTTTTGGGCGGCTAAAATCTAAAATGCTCCGATTACGATGGTTGATACCTCTATCACTAGGTTTCGGGACCTCTAATTGTTGTGACAATTTGCATTTTAATTGCTCGATTATTTCTAAACATTTCTTAGAAAATTCAATTTTATTGAAAATCAACTGTGCTATAGCCCACAAGTTTTTGGGCGGCTAAAATCTAAAATGCTCCGATTACGATGGTTGATACCTCTATCCATAGGTTTCGGGACCTCTAATTGCTGTGACAATTTTCATTTTGATTGCTCGATTATTTCTAAACATTTCTTAGAAAATTCAATTTTATTGAAAATCAACTGTGCTATAGCCCACAAGTTTTTGGGCGGCCAAAAACCTAAAATGCTCCGATTACGATGGTTGATACCTCTATCAATAGGTTTCGGGACCTCTAATTGTTGTGACAATTTTCATTTTGATTGCTCGATTATTTCTAAACATTTCTTAGAAAATTCAATTTTATTGAAAATCAACTGTGCTATAGCCCACAAGTTTTTGGGCGGCTAAAATCTAAAATGCTCCGATTACGATGGTTGATACCTCTATCAATAGGTTTCGGGACCTCTAATTGCTGTGACAATTTGCATTTTGATTGCTCGATTATTTCTAAACATTTCTTAGAAAATTCAATTTTATTGAAAATCATCTGTGCTATAGCCCACAAGTTTTTGGGCGGCTAAAATCTAAAATGGTCCGATTACGATGGTTGATACCTCTATCCATAGGTTTCGGGACCTGTAATTGCTGTGATAATTTGCATTTTGATTGCTCGATTATTTCTAAACATTTCTTAGAAAATTCAATTTTATTGAAAATCAACTGTGCTATAGCCCACAAGTTTTTGGGCGGCTAAAATCTAAAATGCTCCGATTACGATGGTTGATACCTCTATCAATAGGTTTCGGAACCTCTAATTGTTGTGACAATTTGCATTTTGATTGCTCGATTATTTCTAAACATTTCTTAGAAAATTCAATTTTATTGAAAATCAACTGTGCTATAGCCCACAAGTTTTTGGGCGGCTAAAATCTAAAATGCTCCGATTACGATGGTTGATACCTCTATCAATAGGTTTCGGGACCTGTAATTGCTGTGATAATTTGCATTTTGATTGCTCGATTATTTCTAAACATTTCTTAGAAAATTCAATTTTATTGAAAATCAACTGTGCTATAGCCCACAAGTTTTTGGGCGGCTAAAATCTAAAATGCTCCGATTACGATGGTTGATACCTCTATCAATAGGTTTCGGGACCTGTAATTGCTGTGATAATTTGCATTTTGATTGCTCGATTATTTCTAAACATTTCTTAGAAAATTCAATTTTATTGAAAATCAACTGTGCTATAGCCCACAAGTTTTTGGGCGGCTAAAATCTAAAATGCTCCGATTACGATGGTTGATACCTCTATCAATAGGTTTCGGGACCTCTAATTGCTGTGACAATTTGCATTTTGATTGCTCGATTATTTCTAAACATTTCTTAGAAAATTCAATTTTATTGAAAATCAACTGTGCTATAGCCCACAAGTTTTTGGGCGGCTAAAATCTAAAATGCTCCGATTACGATGGTTGATACCTCTATACATAGGTTTCGGGACCTCTAATTGCTGTGACAATTTGCATTTTGATTGCTCGATTATTTCTAAACATTTCTTAGAAAATTCAATTTTATTGAAAATCAACTGTGCTATAGCCCACAAGTTTTTGGGCGGCTAAAACCTAAAATGCTCCGATTACGATGGTTGATACCTCTATCAATAGGTTTCGGGACCTCTAATTGTTGTGACAATTTTCATTTTGATTGCTCGATTATTTCTAAACATTTCTTAGAAAATTCAATTTTATTGAAAATCAACTGTGCTATAGCCCACAAGTTTTTGGGCGGCTAAAACCTAAAATGCTCCGATTACGATGGTTGATACCTCTATCAATAGGTTTCGGAACCTCTAATTGCTGTGACAATTTGCATTTTGATTGCTCGATTATTTCTAAACATTTCTTAGAAAATTCAATTTTATTGAAAATCAACTGTGCTATAGCCCACAAGTTTTTGGGCGGCTAAAATCTAAAATGCTCCGATTACGATGGTTGATACCTCTATCAATAGGTTTCGGGACCTCTAATTGCTGTGACAATTTGCATTTTAATTGCTCGATTATTTCTAAAGATTTCTTAGAAAATTCAATTTTATTGAAAATCAACTGTGCTATAGCCCACAAGTTTTTGGGCGGCTAAAATCTAAAATGCTCCGATTACGATGGTTGATACCTCTATCAATAGGTTTCGGGACCTCTAATTGTTGTGACAATTTTCATTTTGATTGCTCGATTATTTCTAAACATTTCTTAGAAAATTCAATTTTATTGAAAATCAACTGTGCTATAGCCCACAAGTTTTTGGGCGGCTAAAATCTAAAATGCTCCGATTACGATGGTTGATACCTCTATCAATAGGTTTCGGGACCTGTAATTGCTGTGATAATTTGCATTTTGATTTCTCGATTATTTCTAAACATTTCTTAGAAAATTCAATTTTATTGAAAATCAACTGTGCTATAGCCCACAAGTTTTTGGGCGGCTAAAATCTAAAATGCTCCGATTACGATGGTTGATACCTCTATCAATAGGTTTCAGAACCTCTAATTGCTGTGACAATTTGCATTTTGATTGCTCGATTATTTCTAAACATTTCTTAGAAAATTCAATTTTATTGAAAATCAACTGTGCTATAGCCCACAAGTTTTTGGGCGGCTAAAATCTAAAATGCTCCGATTACGATGGTTGATACCTCTATCAATAGGTTTCGGGACCTCTAATTGCTGTGACAATTTGCATTTTAATTGCTCGATTATTTCTAAAGATTTCTTAGAAAATTCAATTTTATTGAAAATCAACTGTGCTATAGCCCACAAGTTTTTGGGCGGCTAAAATCTAAAATGCTCCGATTACGATGGTTGATACCTCTATCAATAGGTTTCGGAACCTCTAATTGCTGTGACAATTTGCATTTTGATTGCTCGATTATTTCTAAACATTTCTTAGAAAATTCAATTTTATTGAAAATCAACTGTGCTATAGCCCACAAGTTTTTGGGCGGCTAAAATCTAAAATGCTCCGATTACGATGGTTGATACCTCTATCAATAGGTTTCGGGACCTCTAATTGCTGTAACAATTTGCATTTTAATTGCTCGATTATTTCTAAACATTTCTTAGAAAATTCAATTTTATTGAAAATCAACTGTGCTATAGCCCACAAGTTTTTGGGCGGCTAAAATCTAAAATGCTCCGATTACGATGGTTGATACCTCTATCAATAGGTTTCGGGACCTGTAATTGCTGTGATAATTTGCATTTTGATTGCTCGATTATTTCTAAACATTTCTTAGAAAATTCAATTTTATTGAAAATCAACTGTGCTATAGCCCACAAGTTTTTGGGCGGCTAAAATCTGAAATGCTCCGATTACGATGGTTGATACCTCTATCAATAGGTTTCGGGACCTGTAATTGCTGTGATAATTTTCATTTTGTTTGCTCGATTATTTCTAAACATTTCTTAGAAAATTCAATTTTATTGAAAATCAACTGTGCTATAGCCCACAAGTTTTTGGGCGGCTAAAATCTAAAATGCTCCGATTACGATGGTTGATACCTCTATCCATAGGTTTCGGGACCTCTAATTGCTGTGACAATTTGCATTTTGATTGCTCGATTATTTCTAAACATTTCTTAGAAAATTCAATTTTATTGAAAATCAACTGTGCTATAGCCCACAAGTTTTTGGGCGGCTAAAATCTAAAATGCTCCGATTACGATGGTTGATACCTCTATCAATAGGTTTCGGGACCTCTAATTGCTGTGACAATTTGCATTTTAATTGCTCGATTATTTCTAAACATTTCTTAGAAAATTCAATTTTATTGAAAATCAACTGTGCTATAGCCCACAAGTTTTTGGGCGGCTAAAATCTAAAATGCTCCGATTACGATGGTTGATACCTCTATCAATAGGTTTCGGGACCTGTAATTGCTGTGATAATTTGCATTTTGATTTCTCGATTATTTCTAAACATTTCTTAGAAAATTCAATTTTATTGAAAATCAACTGTGCTATAGCCCACAAGTTTTTGGGCGGCTAAAATCTAAAATGCTCCGATTACGATGGTTGATACCTCTATCAATAGGTTTCGGGACCTCTAATTGCTGTGACAATTTGCATTTTAATTGCTCGATTATTTCTAAACATTTCTTAGAAAATTCAATTTTATTGAAAATCAACTGTGCTATAGCCCACAAGTTTTTGGGCGGCTAAAATCTAAAATGCTCCGATTACGATGGTTGATACCTCTATCAATAGGTTTCGGGACCTGTAATTGCTGTGATAATTTGCATTTTGATTGCTCGATTATTTCTAAACATTTCTTAGAAAATTCAATTTTATTGAAAATCAACTGTGCTATAGCCCACAAGTTTTTGGGCGGCTAAAATCTGAAATGCTCCGATTACGATGGTTGATACCTCTATCAATAGGTTTCGGGACCTGTAATTGCTGTGATAATTTTCATTTTGTTTGCTCGATTATTTCTAAACATTTCTTAGAAAATTCAATTTTATTGAAAATCAACTGTGCTATAGCCCACAAGTTTTTGGGCGGCTAAAATCTAAAATGCTCCGATTACGATGGTTGATACCTCTATCAATAGGTTTCGGGACCTGTAATTGCTGTGATAATTTGCATTCTGATTGCTCGATTATTTCTAAACATTTCTTAGAAAATTCAATTTTATTGAAAATCAACTGTGCTATAGCCCACAAGTTTTTGGGCGGCTAAAATCTAAAATGCTCCGATTACGATGGTTGATACCTCTATCAATAGGTTTCGGGACCTGTAATTGCTGTGATAATTTGCATTTTGATTTCTCGATTATTTCTAAACATTTCTTAGAAAATTCAATTTGATTGAAAATCAACTGTGCTATAGCCCACAAGTTTTTGGGCGGCTAAAATCTAAAATGCTCCGATTACGATGGTTGATACCTCTATCCATAAGTTTCGGGACCTCTAATTGCTGTGACAATTTGCATTTTGATTGCTCGATTATTTCTAAACATTTCTTAGAAAATTCAATTTTATTGAAAATCAACTGTGCTATAGCCCACAAGTTTTTGGGCGGCTAAAATCTAAAATGCTCCGATTACGATGGTTAATACCTCTATCCATAGGTTTCGGGACCTCTAATTGCTGTGACAATTTGCATTTTGATTGCTCGATTATTTCTAAACATTTCTTAGAAAATTCAATTTTATTGAAAATCAACTGTGCTATAGCCCACAAGTTTTTGGGCGGCTAAAATCTGAAATGCTCCGATTACGATGGTTGATACCTCTATCAATAGGTTTCGGGACCTGTAATTGCTGTGATAATTTGCATTTTGTTTGCTCGATTATTTCTAAACATTTCTTAGAAAATTCAATTTTATTGAAAATCAACTGTGCTATAGCCCACAAGTTTTTGGGCGGCTAAAATCTAAAATGCTCCGATTACGTTACGATGGTTGATACCTCTATCCATAGGTTTCGGGACCTCTAATTGCTGTGACAATTTGCATTTTGATTGCTCGATTATTTCTAAACATTTCTTAGAAAATTCAATTTTATTGAAAATCAACTGTGCTATAGCCCACAAGTTTTTGGGCGGCTAAAATCTAAAATGCTCCGATTACGATGGTTGATACCTCTATCCATAGGTTTCGGGACCTGTAATTGCTTTGATAATTTGCATTTTGATTGCTCGATTATTTCTAAACATTTCTTAGAAAATTCAATTTTATTGAAAATCAACTGTGCTATAGCCCACAAGTTTTTGGGCGGCTAAAATCTGAAATGCTCCGATTACGATGGTTGATACCTCTATCAATAGGTTTCGGGACCTGTAATTGCTGTGATAATTTGCATTTTGATTGCTCGATTATTTCTAAACATTTCTTAGAAAATTCAATTTTATTGAAAATCAACTGTGCTATAGCCCACAAGTTTTTGGGCGGCTAAAATCTAAAATGCTCCGATTACGATGGTTGATACCTCTATCAATAGGTTTCGGGACCTCTAATTGCTGTGACAATTTGCATTTTGATTGCTCGATTATTTCTAAACATTTCTTAGAAAATTCAATTTTATTGAAAATCAACTGTGTTATAGCCCACAAGTTTTTGGGCGGCTAAAATCTAAAATGCTCCGATTACGATGGTTGATACCTCTATCAATAGGTTTCGGGACCTGTAATTGCTGTGATAATTTGCATTCTGACTGCTCGATTATTTCTAAACATTTCTTAGAAAATTCAATTTTATTGAAAATCAACTGTGCTATAGCCCACAAGTTTTTGGGCGGCTAAAATCTAAAATGCTCCGATTACGATGGTTGATACCTCTATCAATAGGTTTCGGGACCTGTAATTGCTGTGATAATTTGCATTTTGATTGCTCGATTATTTCTAAACATTTCTTAGAAAATTCAATTTTATTGAAAATCAACTGTGCTATAGCCCACAAGTTTTTGGGCGGCTAAAATCTAAAATGCTCCGATTACGATGGTTGATACCTCTATCAATAGGTTTCGGGACCTGTAATTGCTGTGATAATTTTCATTTTTTGCTCGATTATTTCTAAACATTTCTTAGAAAATTCAATTTTATTGAAAATCAACTGTGCTATAGCCCACAAGTTTTTGGGCGGCTAAAATCTAAAATGCTCCGATTACGATGGTTGATACCTCTATCCATAGGTTTCGGGACCTCTAATTGCTGTGACAATTTGCATTTTGATTGCTCGATTATTTCTAAACATTTCTTAGAAAATTCAATTTTATTGAAAATCAACTGTGCTATAGCCCACAAGTTTTTGGGCGGCTAAAATCTAAAATGCTCCGATTACGATGGTTGATACCTCTATCCATAGGTTTCGGGACCTCTAATTGCTGTGACAATTTGCATTTTGATTGCTCGATTATTTCTAAACATTTCTTAGAAAATTCAATTTTATTGAAAATCAACTGTGCTATAGCCCACAAGTTTTTGGGCGGCTAAAATCTGAAATGCTCCGATTACGATGGTTGATACCTCTATCAATAGGTTTCGGGACCTGTAATTGCTGTGATAATTTTCATTTTGTTTGCTCGATTATTTCTAAACATTTCTTAGAAAATTCAATTTTATTGAAAATCAACTGTGCTATAGCCCACAAGTTTTTGGGCGGCTAAAATCTAAAATGCTCCGATTACGATGGTTGATACCTCTATCAATAGGTTTCGGGACCTGTAATTGCTGTGATAATTTGCATTTTGATTGCTCGATTATTTCTAAACATTTCTTAGAAAATTCAATTTTATTGAAAATCAACTGTGCTATAGCCCACAAGTTTTTGGGCGGCTAAAATCTAAAATGCTCCGATTACGATGGTTGATACCTCTATCCATAGGTTTCGGGACCTCTAATTGCTGTGACAATTTGCATTTTGATTGCTCGATTATTTCTAAACATTTCTTAGAAAATTCAATTTTATTGAAAATCAACTGTGTTATAGCCCACAAGTTTTTGGGCGGCTAAAATCTAAAATGCTCCGATTACGATGGTTGATACCTCTATCAATAGGTTTCGGGACCTGTAATTGCTGTGATAATTTGCATTTTGATTGCTCGATTATTTCTAAACATTTCTTAGAAAATTCAATTTTATTGAAAATCAACTGTGCTATAGCCCACAAGTTTTTGGGCGGCTAAAATCTAAAATGCTCCGATTACGATGGTTGATACCTCTATCAATAGGTTTCGGGACCTGTAATTGCTGTGATAATTTGCATTTTGTTTGCTCGATTATTTCTAAACATTTCTTAGAAAATTCAATTTTATTGAAAATCAACTGTGCTATAGCCCACAAGTTTTTGGGCGGCTAAAATCTAAAATGCTCTGATTACGATGGTTGATACCTCTATTCATAGGTTTCGGGACCTCTAATTGCTGTGACAATTTGCATTTTGATTGCTCGATTATTTCTAAACATTTCTTAGAAAATTCAATTTTATTGAAAATCAACTGTGCTATAGCCCACAAGTTTTTGGGCGGCTAAAATCTAAAATGCTCCGATTACGATGGTTGATACCTCTATCCATAGGTTTCGGGACCTCTAATTGCTGTGACAATTTGCATTTTGATTGCTCGATTATTTCTAAACATTTCTTAGAAAATTCAATTTTATTGAAAATCAACTGTGCTATAGCCCACAAGTTTTTGGGCGGCTAAAACCTAAAATGCTCCGATTACGATGGTTGATACCTATATCAATAGGTTTCGGGACCTGTAATTGTTGTGACAATTTTCATTTTGATTGCTCGATTATTTCTAAACATTTCTTAGAAAATTCAATTTTATTGAAAATCAACTGTGCTATAGCCCACAAGTTTTTGGGCGGCTAAAACCTAAAATGCTCCGATTACGATGGTTGATACCTCTATCAATAGGTTTCGGGACCTGTAATTGCTGTGATAATTTGCATTTTGATTGCTCGATTATTTCTAAACTTTTCTTAGAAAATTCAATTTTATTGAAAATCAACTGTGCTATAGCCCACAAGTTTTTGGGCGGCTAAAATCTAAAATGCTCCGATTACGATGGTTGATACCTCTATCAATAGGTTTCGGGACCTGTAATTGTTGTGACAATTTGCATTTTGATTGCTCGATTATTTCTAAACATTTCTTAGAAAATTCAATTTTATTGAAAATCAACTGTGCTATAGCCCACAAGTTTTTGGGCGGCTAAAACCTAAAATGCTCCGATTACGATGGTTGATACCTCTATCCATAGGTTTCGGGACCTCTAATTTCTGTGACAATTTGCATTTTGATTGCTCGATTATTTCTAAACATTTCTTAGAAAATTCAATTTTATTGAAAATCAACTGTGCTATAGCCCACAAGTTTTTGGGCGGCTAAAACCTAAAATGCTCCGATTACGATGGTTGATACCTCTATCAATAGGTTTCGGAACCTCTAATTGCTGTGACAATTTGCATTTTGATTGCTCGATTATTTCTAAACATTTCTTAGAAAATTCAATTTTATTGAAAATCAACTGTGCTATAGCCCACAAGTTTTTGGGCGGCTAAAATCTAAAATGCTCCGATTACGATGGTTGATACCTCTATCAATAGGTTTCGGGACCTGTAATTGCTGTGATAATTTGCATTTTGATTGCTCGATTATTTCTAAACATTTCTTAGAAAATTCAATTTTATTGAAAATCAACTGTGCTATAGCCCACAAGTTTTTGGGCGGCTAAAACCTAAAATGCTCCGATTACGATGGTTGATACCTATATCAATAGGTTTCGGGACCTGTAATTGTTGTGACAATTTTCATTTTGATTGCTCGATTATTTCTAAACATTTCTTAGAAAATTCAATTTTATTGAAAATCAACTGTGCTATAGCACACAAGTTTTTGGGCGGCTAAAACCTAAAATGCTCCGATTACGATGGTTGATACCTCTATCAATAGGTTTCGGAACCTCTAATTGCTGTGACAATTTGCATTTTGATTGCTCGATTATTTCTAAACATTTCTTAGAAAATTCAATTTTATTGAAAATCAACTGTGCTATAGCCCACAAGTTTTTGGGCGGCTAAAATCTAAAATGCTCCGATTACGATGGTTGATACCTCTATCAATAGGTTTCGGGACCTGTAATTGCTGTGATAATTTGCATTTTGATTGCTCGATTATTTCTAAACATTTCTTAGAAAATTCAATTTTATTGAAAATCAACTGTGCTATAGCCCACAAGTTTTTGGGCGGCTAAAATCTAAAATGCTCCGATTACGATGGTTGATACCTCTATCAATAGGTTTCGGGACCTGTAATTGCTGTGATAATTTGCATTCTGATTGCTCGATTATTTCTAATCATTTCTTAGAAAATTCAATTTTATTGAAAATCAACTGTGCTATAGCCCACAAGTTTTTGGGCGGCTAAAACCTAAAATGCTCCGATTACGATGGTTGATACCTCTATCAATAGGTTTCGGAACCTCTAATTGCTGTGACAATTTGCATTTTGATTGCTCGATTATTTCTAAACATTTCTTAGAAAATTCAATTTTATTGAAAATCAACTGTGCTATAGCCCACAAGTTTTTGGGCGGCTAAAACCTAAAATGCTCCGATTACGATGGTTGATACCTCTATCAATAGGTTTCGGGACCTCTAATTGCTGTGACAATTTGCATTTTAATTGCTCGATTATTTCTAAAGATTTCTTAGAAAATTCAATTTTATTGAAAATCAACTGTGCTATAGCCCACAAGTTTTTGGGCGGCTAAAATCTAAAATGCTCCGATTACGATGGTTGATACCTCTATCAATAGGTTTCGGGACCTCTAATTGTTGTGACAATTTTCATTTTGATTGCTCGATTATTTCTAAACATTTCTTAGAAAATTCAATTTTATTGAAAATCAACTGTGCTATAGCCCACAAGTTTTTGGGCGGCTAAAATCTAAAATGCTCCGATTACGATGGTTGATACCTCTATCAATAGGTTTCGGGACCTCTAATTGCTGTGATAATTTGCATTTTGATTGCTCGATTTTTTCTAAACATTTCTTAGAAAATTCAATTTTATAGAAAATCAACTGTGCTATAGCCCACAAGTTTTTGGGCGGCTAAAACCTAAAATGCTCCGATTACGATGGTTGATACCTCTATCAATAGGTTTCAGAACCTCTAATTGCTGTGACAATTTGCATTTTGATTGCTCGATTATTTCTGAACATTTCTTAGAAAATTCAATTTTATTGAAAATCAACTGTGCTATAGCCCACAAGTTTTTGGGCGGCTAAAATCTAAAATGCTCCGATTACGATGGTTGATACCTCTATCAATAGGTTTCGGGACCTCTAATTGCTGTGACAATTTGCATTTTAATTGCTCGATTATTTCTAAAGATTTCTTAGAAAATTCAATTTTATTGAAAATCAACTGTGCTATAGCCCACAAGTTTTTGGGCGGCTAAAATCTAAAATGCTCCGATTACGATGGTTGATACCTCTATCAATAGGTTTCGGAACCTCTAATTGCTGTGACAATTTGCATTTTGATTGCTCGATTATTTCTAAACATTTCTTAGAAAATTCAATTTTATTGAAAATCAACTGTGCTATAGCCCACAAGTTTTTGGGCGGCTAAAATCTAAAATGCTCCGATTACGATGGTTGATACCTCTATCAATAGGTTTCGGGACCTCTAATTGCTGTGACAATTTGCATTTTAATTGCTCGATTATTTCTAAACATTTCTTAGAAAATTCAATTTTATTGAAAATCAACTGTGCTATAGCCCACAAGTTTTTGGGCGGCTAAAATCTAAAATGCTCCGATTACGATGGTTGATACCTCTATCAATAGGTTTCGGGACCTGTAATTGCTGTGATAATTTGCATTTTGATTGCTCGATTATTTCTAAACATTTCTTAGAAAATTCAATTTTATTGAAAATCAACTGTGCTATAGCCCACAAGTTTTTGGGCGGCTAAAATCTGAAATGCTCCGATTACGATGGTTGATACCTCTATCAATAGGTTTCGGGACCTGTAATTGTTGTGACAATTTTCATTTTGATTGCTCGATTATTTCTAAACATTTCTTAGAAAATTCAATTTTATTGAAAATCAACTGTGCTATAGCCCACAAGTTTTTGGGCGGCTAAAACCTAAAATGCTCCGATTACGATGGTTGATACCTCTATCAATAGGTTTCGGGACCTCTAATTGCTGTGACAATTTGCATTTTAATTGCTCGATTATTTCTAAACATTTCTTAGAAAATTCAATTTTATTGAAAATCAACTGTGCTATAGCCCACAAGTTTTTGGGCGGCTAAAATCTAAAATGCTCCGATTACGATGGTTGATACCTCTATCAATAGGTTTCGGGACCTGTAATTGCTGTGATAATTTGCATTTTGATTGCTCGATTATTTCTAAACATTTCTTAGAAAATTCAATTTTATTGAAAATCAACTGTGCTATAGCCCACAAGTTTTTGGGCGGCTAAAATCTAAAATGCTCCGATTACGATGGTTGATACCTCTATCAATAGGTTTCGGGACCTGTAATTGCTGTGATAATTTGCATTCTGATTGCTCGATTATTTCTAAACATTTCTTAGAAAATTCAATTTTATTGAAAATCAACTGTGTTATAGCCCACAAGTTTTTGGGCGGCTAAAATCTAAAATGCTCCGATTACGATGGTTGATACCTCTATCAATAGGTTTCGGGACCTGTAATTGCTGTGATAATTTGCATTTTGATTGCTCGATTATTTCTAAACATTTCTTAGGAATTCAATTTTATTGAAAATCAACTGTGCTATAGCCCACAAGTTTTTGGGCGGCTAAAATCTGAAATGCTCCGATTACGATGGTTGATACCTCTATCAATAGGTTTCGGGACCTGTAATTGCTGTGATAATTTTCATTTTGTTTGCTCGATTATTTCTAAACATTTCTTAGAAAATTCAATTTTATTGAAAATCAACTGTGCTATAGCCCACAAGTTTTTGGGCGGCTAAAATCTAAAATGCTCCGTTACGATGGTTGATACCTCTATCAATAGGTTTCGGGACCTGTAATTGCTGTGATAATTTGCATTTTGATTGCTCGATTATTTCTAAACATTTCTTAGAAAATTCAATTTTTTATTGAAAATCAACTGTGCTATAGCCCACAAGTTTTTGGGCGGCTAAAATCTAAAATGCTCCGATTACGATGGTTGATACCTCTATCAATAGGTTTCGGGACCTGTAATTGCTGTGATAATTTGCATTCTGATTGCTCGATTATTTCTAACATTTCTTAGAAAATTCAATTTTATTGAAAATCAACTGTGCTATAGCCCACAAGTTTTTGGGCGGCTAAAATCTAAAATGCTCCGATTACGATGGTTGATACCTCTATCAATAGGTTTCGGGACCTGTAATTGCTGTGATAATTTGCATTTTGATTGCTCGATTATTTCTAAACATTTCTTAGAAAATTCAATTTTATTGAAAATCAACTGTGCTATAGCCCACAAGTTTTTGGGCGGCTAAAATCTGAAATGCTCCGATTACGATGGTTGATACCTCTATCAATAGGTTTCGGGACCTGTAATTGCTGTGATAATTTGCATTCTGTTTGCTCGATTATTTCTAAACATTTCTTAGAAAATTCAATTTTATTGAAAATCAACTGTGCTATAGCCCACAAGTTTTTGGGCGGCTAAAATCTAAAATGCTCCGATTACGATGGTTGATACCTCTATCAATAGGTTTCGGGACCTCTAATTGCTGTGACAATTTGCATTTTGATTGCTCGATTATTTCTAAACATTTCTTAGAAAATTCAATTTTATTGAAAATCAACTGTGCTATAGCCCACAAGTTTTTGGGCGGCTAAAATCTAAAATGCTCCGATTACGATGGTTGATACCTCTATCAATAGGTTTCGGGACCTGTAATTGCTGTGATAATTTGCATTTTGATTGCTCGATTATTTCTAAACATTTCTTAGAAAATTCAATTTTATTGAAAATCAACTGTGCTATAGCCCACAAGTTTTTGGGCGGCTAAAATCTGAAATGCTCCGATTACGATGGTTGATACCTCTATCAATAGGTTTCGGGACCTGTAATTGCTGTGATAATTTGCATTCTGATTGCTCGATTATTTCTAAACATTTCTTAGAAAATTCAATTTTATTGAAAATCAACTGTGCTATAGCCCACAAGTTTTTGGGCGGCTAAAATCTAAAATGCTCCGATTACGATGGTTGATACCTCTATCCATAGGTTTCGGGACCTGTAATTGCTGTGACAATTTGCATTTTGATTGCTCGATTATTTCTAAACATTTCTTAGAAAATTCAATTTTATTGAAAATCAACTGTGCTATAGCCCACAAGTTTTTGGGCGGCTAAAATCTAAAATGCTCCGATTACGATGGTTGATACCTCTATCCATAGGTTTCGGGACCTCTAATTGCTGTGACAATTTGCATTTTGATTGCTCGATTATTTCTAAACATTTCTTAGAAAATTCAATTTTATTGAAAATCAACTGTGCTATAGCCCACAAGTTTTTGGGCGGCTAAAATCTAAAATGCTCCGATTACGATGGTTGATACCTCTATCAATAGGTTTCGGGACCTGTAATTGCTGTGATAATTTGCATTTTGATTGCTCGATTATTTCTAAACATTTCTTAGAAAATTCAATTTTATTGAAAATCAACTGTGCTATAGCCCACAAGTTTTTGGGCGGCTAAAATCTAAAATGCTCCGATTACGATGGTTGATACCTCTATCAATAGGTTTCGGGACCTGTAATTGCTGTGATAATTTTCATTTTGTTTGCTCGATTATTTCTAAACATTTCTTAGAAAATTCAATTTTATTGAAAATCAACTGTGCTATAGCCCACAAGTTTTTGGGCGGCTAAAATCTAAAATGCTCCGATTACGATGGTTGATACCTCTATCCATAGGTTTCGGGACCTGTAATTGCTGTGACAATTTGCATTTTGATTGCTCGATTATTTCTAAATATTTCTTAGAAAATTCAATTTTATTGAAAATCAACTGTGCTATAGCCCACAAGTTTTTGGGCGGCTAAAATCTGAAATGCTCCGATTACGATGGTTGATACCTCTATCAATAGGTTTCGGGACCTGTAATTGCTGTGATAATTTTCATTTTGTTTGCTCGATTATTTCTAAACATTTCTTAGAAAATTCAATTTTATTGAAAATCAACTGTGCTATAGCCCACAAGTTTTTGGGCGGCTAAAATCTAAAATGCTCCGATTACGATGGTTGATACCTCTATCAATAGGTTTCGGGACCTGTAATTGCTGTGATAATTTTCATTTTGTTTGCTCGATTATTTCTAAACATTTCTTAGAAAATTCAATTTTATTGAAAATCAACTGTGCTATAGCCCACAAGTTTTTGGGCGGCTAAAATCTAAAATGCTCCGATTACGATGGTTGATACCTCTATCCATAGGTTTCGGGACCTCTAATTGCTGTGACAATTTGCATTTTGATTGCTCGATTATTTCTAAACATTTCTTAGAAAATTCAATTTTATTGAAAATCAACTGTGCTATAGCCCACAAGTTTTTGGGCGGCTAAAACCTAAAATGCTCCGATTACGATGGTTGATACCTATATCAATAGGTTTCGGGACCTGTAATTGTTGTGACAATTTTCATTTTGATTGCTCGATTATTTCTAAACATTTCTTAGAAAATTCAATTTTATTGAAAATCAACTGTGCTATAGCCCACAAGTTTTTGGGCGGCTAAAACCTAAAATGCTCCGATTACGATGGTTGATACCTCTATCAATAGGTTTCGGAACCTCTAATTGCTGTGACAATTTGCATTTTGATTGCTCGATTATTTCTAAACATTTCTTAGAAAATTCAATTTTATTGAAAATCAACTGTGCTATAGCCCACAAGTTTTTGGGCGGCTAAAATCTAAAATGCTCCGATTACGATGGTTGATACCTCTATCAATAGGTTTCGGGACCTGTAATTGCTGTGATAATTTGCATTTTGATTGCTCGATTATTTCTAAACATTTCTTAGAAAATTCAATTTTATTGAAAATCAACTGTGCTATAGCCCACAAGTTTTTGGGCGGCTAAAATCTAAAATGCTCCGATTACGATGGTTGATACCTCTATCAATAGGTTTCGGGACCTGTAATTGCTGTGATAATTTGCATTCTGATTGCTCGATTATTTCTAAACATTTCTTAGAAAATTCAATTTTATTGAAAATCAACTGTGCTATAGCCCACAAGTTTTTGGGCGGCTAAAACCTAAAATGCTCCGATTACGATGGTTGATACCTCTATCAATAGGTTTCGGAACCTCTAATTGCTGTGACAATTTGCATTTTGATTGCTCGATTATTTCTAAACATTTCTTAGAAAATTCAATTTTATTGAAAATCAACTGTGCTATAGCCCACAAGTTTTTGGGCGGCTAAAATCTAAAATGCTCCGATTACGATGGTTGATACCTCTATCAATAGGTTTCGGGACCTGTAATTGCTGTGATAATTTGCATTTTGATTGCTCGATTATTTCTAAACATTTCTTAGAAAATTCAATTTTATTGAAAATCAACTGTGCTATAGCCCACAAGTTTTTGGGCGGCTAAAATCTAAAATGCTCCGATTACGATGGTTGATACCTCTATCAATAGGTTTCGGGACCTGTAATTGCTGTGATAATTTGCATTTTGATTGCTCGATTATTTCTAAACATTTCTTAGAAAATTCAATTTTATTGAAAATCAACTGCGCTATAGCCCACAAGTTTTTGGGCGGCTAAAATCTAAAATGCTCCGATTACGATGGTTGATACCTCTATCAATAGGTTTCGGGACCTGTAATTGCTGTGATAATTTGCATTTTGATTGCTCGATTATTTCTAAACATTTCTTAGAAAATTCAATTTTATTGAAAATCAACTGTGCTATAGCCCACAAGTTTTTGGGCGGCTAAAATCTAAAATGCTCCGATTACGATGGTTGATACCTCTATCAATAGGTTTCGGGACCTGTAATTGCTGTGATAATTTGCATTTTGATTGCTCGATTATTTCTAAACATTTCTTAGAAAATTCAATTTTATTGAAAATCAACTGTGCTATAGCCCACAAGTTTTTGGGCGGCTAAAATCTAAAATGCTCCGATTACGATGGTTGATACCTCTATCAATAGGTTTCGGGACCTGTAATTGCTGTGATAATTTGCATTTTGATTGCTCGATTATTTCTAAACATTTCTTAGAAAATTCAATTTTATTGAAAATCAACTGTGCTATAGCCCACAAGTTTTTGGGCGGCTAAAATCTAAAATGCTCCGATTATGATGGTTGATACCTCTATCAATAGGTTTCGGGACCTGTAATTGCTGTGATAATTTTCATTTTGTTTGCTCGATTATTTCTAAACATTTCTTAGAAAATTCAATTTTATTGAAAATCAACTGTGCTATAGCCCACAAGTTTTTGGGCGGCTAAAATCTAAAATGCTCCGATTACGATGGTTGATACCTCTATCCATAGGTTTCGGGACCTCTAATTGCTGTGACAATTTGCATTTTGATTGCTCGATTATTTCTAAACATTTCTTAGAAAATTCAATTTTATTGAAAATCAACTGTGCTATAGCCCACAAGTTTTTGGGCGGCTAAAATCTGAAATGCTCCGATTACGATGGTTGATACCTCTATCAATAGGTTTCGGGACCTGTAATTGCTGTGATAATTTGCATTTTGTTTGCTCGATTATTTCTAAACATTTCTTAGAAAATTCAATTTTATTGAAAATCAACTGTGCTATAGCCCACAAGTTTTTGGGCGGCTAAAATCTAAAATGCTCCGATTACGATGGTTGATACCTCTATCCATAGGTTTCGGGACCTCTAATTGCTGTGACAATTTGCATTTTGATTGCTCGATTATTTCTAAACATTTCTTAGAAAATTCAATTTTATTGAAAATCAACTGTGCTATAGCCCACAAGTTTTTGGGCGGCTAAAACCTAAAATGCTCCGATTACGATGGTTGATACCTCTATCCATAGGTTTCGGGACCTGTAATTGTTGTGACAATTTGCATTTTGATTGCTCGATTATTTCTAAACATTTCTTAGAAAATTCAATTTTATTGAAAATCAACTGTGCTATAGCCCACAAGTTTTTGGGCGGCTAAAACCTAAAATGCTCCGATTACGATGGTTGATACCTCTATCCATAGGTTTCGGGACCTCTAATTGCTGTGACAATTTGCATTTTGATTGCTCGATTATTTCTAAACATTTCTTAGAAAATTCAATTTTATTGAAAATCAACTGTGCTATAGCCCACAAGTTTTTGGGCGGCTAAAACCTAAAATGCTCCGATTACGATGGTTGATACCTATATCAATAGGTTTCGGGACCTGTAATTGTTGTGACAATTTTCATTTTGATTGCTCGATTATTTCTAAACATTTCTTAGAAAATTCAATTTTATTGAAAATCAACTGTGCTATAGCCCACAAGTTTTTGGGCGGCTAAAACCTAAAATGCTCCGATTACGATGGTTGATACCTCTATCAATAGGTTTCGGGACCTGTAATTGCTGTGATAATTTGCATTTTGATTGCTCGATTATTTCTAAACTTTTCTTAGAAAATTCAATTTTATTGAAAATCAACTGTGCTATAGCCCACAAGTTTTTGGGCGGCTAAAATCTAAAATGCTCCGATTACGATGGTTGATACCTCTATCAATAGGTTTCGGGACCTGTAATTGCTGTGACAATTTGCATTTTGATTGCTCGATTATTTCTAAACATTTCTTAGAAAATTCAATTTTATTGAAAATCAACTGTGCTATAGCCCACAAGTTTTTGGGCGGCTAAAACCTAAAATGCTCCGATTACGATGGTTGATACCTCTATCCATAGGTTTCGGGACCTCTAATTGCTGTGACAATTTGCATTTTGATTGCTCGATTATTTCTAAACATTTCTTAGAAAATTTTTGGGCAAGTTTTTGGGCGGCTAAAACCTAAAATGCTCCGATTACGATGGTTGATACCTCTATCAATAGGTTTCGGAACCTCTAATTGCTGTGACAATTTGCATTTTGATTGCTCGATTATTTCTAAACATTTCTTAGAAAATTCAATTTTATTGAAAATCAACTGTGCTATAGCCCACAAGTTTTTGGGCGGCTAAAATCTAAAATGCTCCCATTACGATGGTTGATACCTCTATCAATAGGTTTCGGGACCTGTAATTGCTGTGATAATTTGCATTTTGATTGCTCGATTATTTCTAAACATTTCTTAGAAAATTCAATTTTATTGAAAATCAACTGTGCTATAGCCCACAAGTTTTTGGGCGGCTAAAATCTAAAATGCTCCGATTACGATGGTTGATACCTCTATCAATAGGTTTCGGGACCTGTAATTGCTGTGATAATTTGCATTTTGATTGCTCGATTATTTCTAAACATTTCTTAGAAAATTCAATTTTATTGAAAATCAACTGTGCTATAGCCCACAAGTTTTTGGGCGGCTAAAATCTAAAATGCTCCGATTACGATGGTTGATACCTCTATCAATAGGTTTCGGGACCTGTAATTGCTGTGATAATTTGCATTTTGATTGCTCGATTATTTCTAAACATTTCTTAGAAAATTCAATTTTATTGAAAATCAACTGTGCTATAGCCCACAAGTTTTTGGGCGGCTAAAATCTAAAATGCTCCGATTACGATGGTTGATACCTCTATCAATAGGTTTCGGGACCTGTAATTGCTGTGATAATTTGCATTCTGATTGCTCGATTATTTCTAAACATTTCTTAGAAAATTCAATTTTATTGAAAATCAACTGTGCTATAGCCCACAAGTTTTTGGGCGGCTAAAATCTAAAATGCTCCGATTACGATGGTTGATACCTATATCAATAGGTTTCGGGACCTGTAATTGTTGTGACAATTTTCATTTTGATTGCTCGATTATTTCTAAACATTTCTTAGAAAATTCAATTTTATTGAAAATCAACTGTGCTATAGCCCACAAGTTTTTGGGCGGCTAAAACCTAAAATGCTCCGATTACGATGGTTGATACCTCTATCAATAGGTTTCGGGACCTGTAATTGTTGTGACAATTTGCATTTTGATTGCTCGATTATTTCTAAACATTTCTTAGAAAATTCAATTTTATTGAAAATCAACTGTGCTATAGCCCACAAGTTTTTGGGCGGCTAAAATCTAAAATGCTCCGATTACGATGGTTGATACCTATATCAATAGGTTTCGGAACCTCTAATTGCTGTGATAATTTGCATTTTGATTGCTCGATTATTTCTAAACATTTCTTAGAAAATTCAATTTTATTGAAAATCAACTGTGCTATAGCCCACAAGTTTTTGGGCGGCTAAAATCTAAAATGCTCCGATTACGATGGTTGATACCTCTATCAATAGGTTTCGGGACCTGTAATTGCTGTGATAATTTGCATTCTGATTGCTCGATTATTTCTAAACATTTCTTAGAAAATTCAATTTTATTGAAAATCAACTGTGCTATAGCCCACAAGTTTTTGGGCGGCTAAAATCTAAAATGCTCCGATTACGATGGTTGATACCTCTATCCATAGGTTTCGGGACCTCTAATTGCTGTGACAATTTGCATTTTGATTGCTCGATTATTTCTAAACATTTCTTAGAAAATTCAATTTTATTGAAAATCAACAGTGCTATAGCCCACAAGTTTTTGGGCGGCTAAAACCTAAAATGCTCCGATTACGATGGTTGATACCTCTATCAATAGGTTTCGGAACCTCTAATTGTTGTGACAATTTGCATTTTGATTGCTCGATTATTTCTAAACATTTCTTAGAAAATTCAATTTTATTGAAAATCAACTGTGCTATAGCCCACAAGTTTTTGGGCGGCTAAAATCTAAAATGCTCCGATTACGATGGTTGATACCTATATCAATAGGTTTCGGGACCTGTAATTGCTGTGATAATTTGCATTTTGATTGCTCGATTATTTCTAAACATTTCTTAGAAAATTCAATTTTATTGAAAATCAACTGTGCTATAGCCCACAAGTTTTTGGGCGGCTAAAACATAAAATGCTCCGATTACGATGGTTGATACCTCTATCAATAGGTTTCGGGACCTGTAATTGCTGTGATAATTTGCATTTTGATTGCTCGATTATTTCTAAACATTTCTTAGAAAATTCAATTTTATTGAAAATCAACTGTGCTATAGCCCACAAGTTTTTGGGCGGCTAAAACCTAAAATGCTCCGATTACGATGGTTGATACCTATATCAATAGGTTTCGGGACCTGTAATTGTTGTGACAATTTTCATTTTGATTGCTCGATTATTTCTAAACATTTCTTAGAAAATTCAATTTTATTGAAAATCAACTGTGCTATAGCCCACAAGTTTTTGGGCGGCTAAAACCTAAAATGCTCCGATTACGATGGTTGATACCTCTATCAATAGGTTTCGGGACCTGTAATTGCTGTGATAATTTGCATTTTGATTGCTCGATTATTTCTAAACATTTCTTAGAAAATTCAATTTTATTGAAAATCAACTGTGCTATAGCCCACAAGTTTTTGGGCGGCTAAAATCTAAAATGCTCCGATTATGATGGTTGATACCTCTATCAATAGGTTTCGGGACCTGTAATTGCTGTGATAATTTTCATTTTGTTTGCTCGATTATTTCTAAACATTTCTTAGAAAATTCAATTTTATTGAAAATCAACTGTGCTATAGCCCACAAGTTTTTGGGCGGCTAAAACCTAAAATGCTCCGATTACGATGGTTGATACCTCTATCAATAGGTTTCGGAACCTCTAATTGCTGTGACAATTTGCATTTTGATTGCTCGATTATTTCTAAACATTTCTTAGAAAATTCAATTTTATTGAAAATCAGCTGTGCTATAGCCCACAAGTTTTTGGGCGGCTAAAATCTAAAATGCTCCGATTACGATGGTTGATACCTCTATCAATAGGTTTCGGGACCTGTAATTGCTGTGATAATTTGCATTCTGATTGCTCGATTATTTCTAAACATTTCTTAGAAAATTCAATTTTATTGAAAATCAACTGTGCTATAGCCCACAAGTTTTTGGGCGGCTAAAATCTAAAATGCTCCGATTACGATGGTTGATACCTCTATCAATAGGTTTCGGGACCTGTAATTGCTGTGATAATTTGCATTTTGATTGCTCGATTATTTCTAAACATTTCTTAGAAAATTCAATTTTATTGAAAATCAACTGTGCTATAGCCCACAAGTTTTTGGGCGGCTAAAATCTAAAATGCTCCGATTATGATGGTTGATACCTCTATCAATAGGTTTCGGGACCTGTAATTGCTGTGATAATTTGCATTTTGATTGCTCGATTATTTCTAAACATTTCTTAGAAAATTCAATTTTATTGAAAATCAACTGCGCTATAGCCCACAAGTTTTTGGGCGGCTAAAATCTAAAATGCTCCGATTATGATGGTTGATACCTCTATCAATAGGTTTCGGGACCTGTAATTGCTGTGATAATTTTCATTTTGTTTGCTCGATTATTTCTAAACATTTCTTAGAAAATTCAATTTTATTGAAAATCAACTGTGCTATAGCCCACAAGTTTTTGGGCGGCTAAAATCTAAAATGCTCCGATTACGATGGTTGATACCTCTATCAATAGGTTTCGGGACCTGTAATTGCTGTGATAATTTGCATTTTGATTGCTCGATTATTTCTAAACATTTCTTAGAAAATTCAATTTTATTGAAAATCAACTGTGCTATAGCCCACAAGTTTTTGGGCGGCTAAAATTTAAAATGCTCCGATTACGATGGTTGATACCTCTATCAATAGGTTTCGGGACCTGTAATTGCTGTGATAATTTGCATTTTGATTGCTCGATTATTTCTAAACATTTCTTAGAAAATTCAATTTTATTGAAAATCAACTGTGCTATAGCCCACAAGTTTTTGGGCGGCTAAAATCTAAAATGCTCCGATTACGATGGTTGATACCTCTATCCATAGGTTTCGGGACCTCTAATTGCTGTGATAATTTGCATTTTGATTGCTCGATTATTTCTAAACATTTCTTAGAAAATTCAATTTTATTGAAAATCATCCGTGGTATAGCCCACAAGTTTTTGGGCGGCTAAAATCTAAAATGCTCCGATTACGATGGTTGATACCTCTATCCATAGGTTTCGGGACCTCTAATTGCTGTGACAATTTGCATTTTGATTGCTCGATTATTTCTAAACATTTCTTAGAAAATTCAATTTAATTGAAAATCAACTGTGCTATAGCCCACAAGTTTTTGGGCGGCTAAAATCTAAAATGCTCCGATTACGATGGTTGATACCTCTATCCATAGGTTTCGGGACCTCTAATTGCTGTGACAATTTGCATTTTGATTGCTCGATTATTTCTAAACATTTCTTAGAAAATTCAATTTTATTGAAAATCAACTGTGCTATAGCCCACAAGTTTTTGGGCGGCTAAAATCTAAAATGCTCCGATTACGATGGTTGATACCTCTATCAATAGGTTTCGGGACCTGTAATTGCTGTGATAATTTGCATTTTGATTGCTCGATTATTTCTAAACATTTCTTAGAAAATTCAATTTTATTGAAAATCAACTGTGCTATAGCCCACAAGTTTTTGGGCGGCTAAAATCTAAAATGCTCCGATTACGATGGTTGATACCTCTATCAATAGGTTTCGGGACCTGTAATTGCTGTGATAATTTGCATTTTGATTGCTCGATTATTTCTAAACATTTCTTAGAAAATTCAATTTTATTGAAAATCAACTGTGCTATAGCCCACAAGTTTTTGGGCGGCTAAAATCTAAAATGCTCCGATTACGATGGTTGATACCTCTATCAATAGGTTTCGGGACCTGTAATTGCTGTGATAATTTGCATTTTGATTGCTCGATTATTTCTAAACATTTCTTAGAAAATTCAATTTTATTGAAAATCAACTGTGCTATAGCCCACAAGTTTTTGGGCGGCTAAAATCTAAAATGCTCCGATTACGATGGTTGATACCTCTATCAATAGGTTTCGGGACCTGTAATTGCTGTGATAATTTGCATTTTGATTGCTCGATTATTTCTAAACATTTCTTAGAAAATTCAATTTTATTGAAAATCATCCGTGGTATAGCCCACAAGTTTTTGGGCGGCTAAAATCTAAAATGCTCCGATTACGATGGTTGATACCTCTATCAATAGGTTTCGGGACCTGTAATTGCTGTGATAATTTGCATTTTGATTGCTCGATTATTTCTAAACATTTCTTAGAAAATTCAATTTTATTGAAAATCAACTGTGCTATAGCCCACAAGTTTTTGGGCGGCTAAAATCTAAAATGCTCCGATTACGATGGTTGATACCTTTATCCATAGGTTTCGGGATCTCTCGCTACAAAAAAAATTTGGTAAAATTTCGCCAAAATTTGTTTGTCATTTTAACAGGCGAACAGAAATTACAAGAAGACAGAATTGTCAGCAATGTGACATTATTTTGTATCAAAGCGTGCCACTTCATGTTATGTGACACTTGAACATACAAAATAAAGTCATATTGCTGACAATTCTGTCTTCTTGTAATTTCTGTTCGCCTGTTAAAATGACAAACATTTTTATGCGATTTTTGATGAAAAAAAAAAAAATTTTTTTTTAAATTTCTGTTCACCTGTTAAATAAAAATTAACTTTTTTAATTAAAAAGGCAATCATAACTCAATAGCAACCACCCAAATAGAAAATTTGGAGCTTTTTATTACAAAAAAAAACTCCTTCAGCTGCGAGGATCGAACCGGAGATCTCAATCGTTTTAATCTTGGGGTCTATTATGTAATTTTCGACATCGTAAATTTTCGACGTTGTCGACCGACTCGGTTTCAACTGATTCAAAAATATTGGTGGTAGATATTCTTCAGTTGGGTTTGATCTTTCCGGAACAGGAATTTCATCTGAATGCAGCAGCGGTAATTTAGCGTATGTCGTTGAAGTGTATGTCAAAGAACTAATTTTTTTGCTGAAAATATAATTCACGCACCGATAACAATGAACTGGTCATAGCCTGTGGATCTATCCATATCATCTGGACACCAAATGACATTGCGGCTCCAGTGTTTTGCCAAACAATAGATGGCGTCCAATTTTACACCACTAATAACATTTTGTGTATAGTACAGTCGATATAAATCAGTGGTTTCATCACTTATATTGCGGCGATTGGTCATAATTTTAAATTTTCTACACACATAACAAAAGCAATTGAGTTTAAAACATCTATCCATATTTCACCAGAGGTCATAAGCTAAGCATTAAGTTAAGTAAATTGTTGTTATTTTTGTATATTTCCAGCTCTTCCAACCTGTCTAATTTGGGTCCGTTTTTGGTTCTATGTATAATGATTTTCAGTGTACCTATGATTTTCAGTTTTTATTGATTTGTTAAATTATATTAAATTAAATTATTCTAGTTGGTCTTGTTTAGATTAATAAAATATTAAGCAAAATATTGACTACAGTTTAACTTGAAAATTATTTGAAAAACGGTTGTCAAATTTTGTTTTTTGTCTGCGAGTGATATCAGCGCCGCGTATAGGGACAAGTTACTTACCGCTCTGTAAATGTAGTGCTAGCTGTGGGAAATTTCATGAAATTCATTATCTTCGAGTTTGAAATAAAACGACACCAACATTTTTTTTTTTGTAAAATTCAATAAATAAATTTCACTAACATATATTTTTTCCATTGTTTTTTTTATTAAATTTTTTTAATTTTTTTTTTTTTAATTATTTCTGTTTTTTTTTGTTGTTTTTTTTATAATTTTTAATTTTAATTTAACATAAAAGAAAAAAATATTCTTTGTTTTACTTAAATAACATTTTTTGTTGTTCCTTTTTTTTTTTTTTGTTAATTTTTTATTTACGTAATCATCAAAACAAAAAAAAAAAAAAAAAATAAAAATCTAAAACTAAATTAAAAAATGAAAAGGTACAAATAAGTAAAATTAATATAATATAATTAATAAACAATAGATCGCGCGATTTAATTTAATCATTTTTTGTTTTTTTTCTTTTTCCTTTTGGTTTATTTTTTAGTTATTTATTTTATTTTATATATATAATTTTAGAATTTATTTATTTATGTTTTTTTTTTCGTTTTCATTTTATTTTTAATTATGGAAGATTAATATTAATTAATTAATTAATAACACGGATGGGGGTAAAATAAAAATTAAAAACACTGGCCAATACATAAATAATTATATAATCGTAAATGAGAAAATTTAATTTTAAATCAAAAATTTAGCCTCATTTGAGCTCCGAAACAATAAACATATAATTAAATTATATAGGTTATATAGTTAGTAGTAAGTAGAGGTTTTGTAATTTGTACTTTCAAATTAAAAAATAACGTGATAAAATTAAAATAAATAATAGGTTCTGTTTTGTATTTTAAATTTTACTTAAAAATTATCATTGCCCGCCTAACATCTAAGAATTTATAATTAATAACTTGTCGCTTAATTTTTTTGTTGTTTTATTATTTTATTTTTTAGTAATTATAATGTTTTTTTTTATTAATTGTGTGCATGTTTTTAATTAATTTTTTTTTAAATTAATAATAATAATTTATTTATATTTTTTGTCATTTTTGTATATTTATATATACGTACTTATTTAATTATATAATTTTTTTTTTTTGTTATTAATTTATATCGGTAATTTTGTTGTTGTGTGTTATTTATTTATAATAAATTAGGTTTGGGATGTTTTCTTTTTTTTTTTCATTTTTTTTGTGTCGACCATTTTGAAAATGGGTCGATAAAGCGTTAGAAAATGGTTTCCAAAGAATTACACAACGCGAACACAACAAATATTAAATAAGGGTTAAGGTTAAAAATGGCGGCGTATTTATTATACGACGCTTTAATATATTTGAGATAAAATAATTATTTTTAATAAATTTGTGTTTGTGTGTGTGTGTTTGTGTGTATCCTTTGAAATTTTATTTTAATAATTTATTAATCTGTTTTTTTTTTCTTTTAATTATTTTTATTACTTAATTTTAAATATAAAATTATTTCGTGTTTAATTAATTAATTAGTTTTTTCATAATTTATATATTGTGGTTTTTAGTAGATATTCATCAATTTTTTTTTTGTTTTGAGACATTATAATTATATAGATATGATTACGTCATTTAATATTTCTTACCTAAAAATTCAAAATTAAAATTCGTTTATCTTTAAAACAAAAACAAAAAATAGTCTCGTATATAGATTTGAAATTTTAATGATAAATAAATAATTAAACTTATATAATTAAATAACAGCAGTCAAATGGTTATATAGAATTTTTTTTTTTTGTATGTAGTAACAGGATCGAGAGTCAAGATTTTTTTTAGTAGTTTATAATAAATAATTAATTATAATTATTTGTTGAGAATTTCTAACCGAGTTTGTTTTATTTATTTATTTAATTTAATAATTAATTTTACTTTATAATAAAAAATACAACGATTTTTAAATAAAAATTTTTATTTTTTTTTTTTCATTTAATTTTCTTATTTTTTTTGCTTATATGATTTAGAACATGAGTTTCAATTATTTATTTATTATTTTATTTTTATATATAATTATATTTAATATTTTTTTTCCTTTGTTTTTCATTAATTTAATTTTTTGACTATACAATTAATTAATATATTTTATATATAATTTTTTAATTTTATTTATATATTTTGTTTTAGTTGGTCACAGATAAAATATTAACTATGCAGACAGGGAGACAGGGAATATTGAATCTATTACAACGTCTGTATGAGGTCAGATTTTTATAAAAAACGTGACGTCACAAAATATCAGCCAGAGAATGAAACCGGAACCGAACAGTAAAATTTTTATGAACCGAAAACTGGAATCGAACCGAAATAAATAAAATGTAGTGAACCGTAAACCGTAACCGGAGCAATATTTTCATTCGGTTTATTTCGTTCTTTTTCGTTTCGAAAAAGTTTTGTAGTTTGGAATTCATTGAAATGAAAATTTCCGATAGTTTGCTTGTTCATTTAGCACGTCCTTCAAAGGACCGTACAAATTCGGTCATTACATCCATTTCGTTTTATTGACGATGATAGAAACAAACGAGAAAATTTCAAGCAATAAATGTTTAAGTTGCTATTTGTCAAATATCGTTAAAACCAAATGTGGTTAGGTCACTCTTGTGTATCAAATTTGTTTTGATGAATTTTTGTGTTTATGTATCAAATTTTGTGTAACAATTTTTCTGCATTGAACCTTTAATGACTGACAAATGGACGAATTTGACGAAAAATAATTTACAAAATATTTTAACCAAGTAAAAAAAAAACCTTATGAGAACGAAAAAATTCCTACACATTGCATTATAACTTTGCAAGTATTCTCAATAAGGTACTGGAAATATTTATAAAAATGCCTGCCATTCGTCGGAGGCTGTTTTATTCCTGCTGAGGGATAAAGACGGGCTAAAATGATATTTTACAAAATTTTCGGAAACTACATAAAACACCAAATCTTTTCGAATAAGAGTTGATGTTGACAATATCTTCTTTAATTTGGTTTCTGTTTTATTTTTATAAGACAATAATTGGACCAAAATACCAAAATAGCCTTTAAAAGTTAAATTAGCTGGCTCTCTTCTATACACTTAAATGATTTCATATTGTCTGATTACCTCAAATTTCTGGTTCCGATAATTGTCTAAGCTAACCTATCTATCTAAAGCTTCCCTAGCTGGAGAACGTTTCAAGCTGGAGTCCCTCAAGGATCAATACAAAGCCCTGACCTATATTCTATTTAAACTGGTGACAAATAACTCGCCCAAACTGCTCTTTTCCAACCTTTGCTGATGATACCGCTTTATTAGGAAGTACCTCCCAAAAAAAAAACTAAAAACTTAAAGTCCAGAGAACCTTAACTCAATCAGTAAACCATTTCAATGAGAATAATGTTACGAGAGGTATCTGATATTTATAAGTTGCTTCCGCCATCAATTTTGTGGACCGAAGGAAAGGCCAATTCAGAAATTAAGTTTAACCCCACTGGTTTTTTGTTGTCGACCCTTTAATTTATTTACACTGTGTACCTTGGAATTACTTATGAAGGTCAAAATGACATCCGAAACTATTTTCTGGTTGTAAAATCTCGATGTAAAAAACTCCCTCACATGTGTTTTTGAAAACAAATTTCTCCTAGTACCTTTTAAGGAATGTTTATAAAAGTGGAAGGTTACTCTTCGAGATATTTGTGATTTTTCAGATCAAACAGAAATTATGTAATATTTAGGGCGATCAATCTCATAGTCTAGAATCTACACTCGCAATCCCCAATTTGCATCGAAATATTTATCTATGAGAAATGTCTGAATTAATTTCGTTTCTTAATTAATTATGATAATTTTTTTTTTTTTTTTTGTTTGTTTGTTGGTTTGTTATTTAATACAATTTTCTTTTAGAATTATTTAATTTATATAATTTACCTGATGTGATGCGTCTTCATTTTATAATTTAATTTAATTTAATAATTTAAAAATCAGGCAGATAATTATTTGTTGTTGTTTTGTTTTTTTAAGATGAAAAATCACAATATTTTGTTGAATATAATTTTTTTTTTTATGGCTTTTGGAAGTCATATTTAAATATTATTTATATAATAATATATTTATATATAATATATTTGTTTGTTTAAATGAAAATAAAATAATTTAAAAAATTTTTTATCACACTATTTTGTTTTTATTTTATGTTAATTAATTTTTATTTTGTTTGTTTGTATTTTATAAATAAGAACATTTATCGTTGATCCACGCGCACATTTTACTTTTTATGTTAATAATTTTATTATGTTAATTAATTAATTTATTTATATATATATATATATATATATAACTTACGTGACTAAAAATTCAAAAATGTTTTAGTGTTTTGTTAATTAAAATTAAAAATTTTGTTATATATGGAGAGAGAAAGATATAGAGGGAACTCATAATTCGTGGTGGAAATTTTTTTTTTTTTTTTAAAATTCACTAATAATATTTTCACTTTTACATTAAATAGTTTTTATTTTTATATTCTTATATTAACAAGCGCTTTCAAGTTCAATACTATTTAGGGTATCATCAGCAACTCCTCGACTCGCCTGACGTTTACGATACTCATAAAATTCTTCTTTCATTGCTTGAACACGCGCATCGATATTATCGTAACGTGTTGTTGAACGTTTTCGATGTAACTGTTGTTGTTGTTGCTGCTGCTGCTGCTGTTGTTGTTCAATAACTAGAAGATCATCACGCGGTCCCGTTGGTGTTGAAGCTGTTGGTGTTGGTGTTGATGGATCAAATTCATAGTGTCCATCAACGCTACCAACATCAACAGATTGATTTTGTTTTTCTTTATCTGATTCAGCATTCAGACGGGTTATCAAATCAAACCAATGCCCCATCGTATACGGTGGTGTTGGTGATTTATAATCACGCAAATATGTCGGATGATAGTGATGATAGTGATGATGGTGGGACGTTGTTGTTAACTTTGGCTGTAGTGTATTGGATGTGGATGAGGGTGGTGGCGGTGGTGGTCGATACGGTGGAAGCTGTTTTTGTACATGATTTTGATAGATCGGCGGTAATGATAGACCCGATTGTGAACTTGGATTCTGTTGAGATGAAGTATTTTTACTACCAAATCCGCTCGAACTGGAACGTGATTCAGGCGACCGTTCCATTAGTAGGGTGGCCGCGGGCGAACCAAATAATGACATACTTTTTAATGAGTTACGTGGCAGAAAACGATATCGCGGCCTATGATGATTATGATAATTTCGAATACCGGGTGAATATTGCATTGGCACGTGAACTGGTATAAATCCATGCTGCATTCGTTGGGTTTCCTCGTGTATGGCACGTAATGTTGGCAGCTCATTATTGTATTGATCGTAATATGTTTGTTGTGGCACTGTTATTCCATGTTGCGGTGTTGGAAATGAACGTTCCGCCGAGCTTGGTTGTTGCACTGAACTCAAATCGCTAAAATACATTGGAGTCCATGGCGCTGTAATATTACCAACAATGGCACTGGAAGAGGCAGGTGAACTGGCCTGAAATCGAGATGGCGTGTACGGCGACATGACTAATGGGACACCCGCGCTTATCGTATTTATGTGTAAATTTTGTGTAATGGGCCGTCTTTGGTGTAAATTTATTTGCGGAATTCTAGGCATTAAACGTAAACCACCTAGTAAACCACTTTGGCCAGAGCCCTCCGATCGAAAACTCAGTTGACTCGGACACGTGACTAATGGTCGTCGCCACGATGCACGACCTCTTATATTATTAAAATTTCTCTTTGGTAAAAATCCACCATCATCGCTACTCGAATACTGTGATCCATTTAAACTTCCACGGTTATTTGGTACATTTACGATGCCACCGCTACCACGTTTACCATCATCGCTAACAACGAAACGTCCATCGGCTGAACGATGAATTTCATCTAAATTACCACTATCACGATCTTCGGCCGATATTGTATATATTGATTGACAGTTGGTACATCGATCTTTTGGCCATATCCAGTTTAATATTGTTAATAAAATTGTTACACCTGGTATTCTGCCTTGTTGTTTAGGTCTAAAAACGTAAAACACAAATATCGATTAGTAAATATGTTAGACGCAAATAAAATTAAGCTACACAATGAACACATGCACACACACAAAAGCTAACCGTTTCTGCAAGCAAGCAAGCAATGATGATGTTTATTGGGTCGTGTGATGCACATTTAGGATTTAATGCCGAACACAATGTTATAATCTTGTCGTCAAAATATATAATGTGATTGTCTCACACAGAATATTCTACATTACAGTGAAATACACAATTAAAAATAATAAAAAATTAAAAAGGAAATGAAAAATGTACAATCAACACATAAAAACAAACGAAAATGTTTTTAATTAAAAGAAAATACAAACACGTAAAATTGAAAATGGGAAAAACTCAAATCAAATGGAAAACTATTTATGCTATATAGGTACACGTATTTTAAATTCACCTTTTATCCTTTTTTTTTTTGTGTGGAAATTTGTTTTTGGTCAAATTTATAATAGAATAAAATTTTCATTTCCAATTCGTTAACAACACAAACCGGAGGAGATTCATATAATATAGAGTAGCGCAAAAAATGGAAAATAAAAAATTAAAAATTAAAATTTGAACTCAATCACTTGGTCTAAATAAATATTTGGTTAGTTTGGTGGTAAGTGTTTCATATTAGATCCTTTGCGCCTCTAGATAAAAATACTAAATGAATCAGCTCTACATATAGCAGCGAGACTACTATGCGCGCATCTTCTTCCATTTTTTTTTTAAACAATTGTATATAAATTTAGTTTATTTAATATTTAGCTAAAAATAAAACAAAGGTCTACTTACTTTTTCAAAGGCACTTGACTTCTGGAACTACTAGCACGCCCGTTACGGGCGTCCGTTATCCTACAAGCTACCATGTTGTATTCTGTAAACGAATTATTTCTAAAATTAATTTTGGTGGATAGTAAGCCCTGTCCTTATATATATTTTTATTTATTAAAGAATTTACCAAATAAAATCTACATCAATCCATATCAGTCTCAAATCTCAACTACTTTCAAATCGTCTTTTTTTTTTTGGTTTGTTTTATTTAATTTAATTTAGTTTTTAAATGTGTTAATATCTTAATAGAATATAATATATATAAAGGATCTTTGGCTGTTATAAAAATGAAGTTGAAGAAGTTTTAGTGTGACGCTTGTATCTAGCCATTTTTAATTTGATCGATTTTATTATTTATATTATTATTATTATTATTATTAACAGAACAAAACATTAAAAAATTAATGAAATTTAAATTAAAATAAAAAATAAAAATAAAAATGGGTGTAACAAAACTTCTTTTCAATTTTAAATTAAAACAGCCAAAATAAGTGGTCCATTGCAATATACAATTAACTCTGTTCGGTAACGGGTATTATAGGACCTAAGAACGTTGCATTTGGTAATACTAATTTAAATTAAAAGTCGAAGAAGGCGATGTGTCATAATAAAGTTTTTGTTTTTAGTTTGGTAGAAAAAGGAGAAGAAACAAGTCGATCGCCCTTCTTCTAAATTGAAATAAAGTAATAAATTCAAAAATAGTTTTTTTAATACAATCCTCATATCCTACACACAACAGTTTGGTCATTCGAACCGGATAATATTTATAAGGGGGTTACTGGTAAGTCGACGTATTTCTTGCAGAACGTTATCGTAGTGTAATGAGTTACTGTACATTGTAACATTAATTTAAAAAAAAAATAAAAATTGTGTACGTTGTACAGGTTTCAATGGCATCAATCAGAACGAGAGCAAATGTCTGAGGAGAAGGTCGCAGATTATATTACCGAGCTTTGACGATTAGGATCCTTATCGTTCAGGATCACAAAGCGATAACCGACGCATCCACTTAGCCAAACAGAGTACTTAATGCTGAACAAAGCAAACCACCGTAATCGGAAATAAAATGAAAGAAACTTTTGTCTTGCGAGAGACCATTTTATATTCACAAAAAGACTAAACTCTAATACATAAAAACAAGAGAGAGAAAAAATAAAATGGAAAACAAAACGCCTACTTCACCTCAATCGATTCTGGACTGTCAACAAATAATTCAAAATGTCCAAGGAAATTTGTTGTCGGTGAAAAAGTTGCTGGAAAAGGGCTATGCAGTGAAATTGATTCCGAATTTTGAAACGTGTGATATTAAATTCGGAGACAAACAAGTGGCAGTAGCAGACGCTCAATTAAATTTGTTTAAATTGCGTCAGCCGAACAAAGTGTATGCGGTACGCGAACATAAAGAAAATTGCATTCATTACGAATACATTTGCAGTAATCAAGCAAATGTAATTCATAGGTTTCGGGACCTGTAATTGCTGTGATAATTTGCATTTTGATTGCTCGATTATTTCTAAACATTTCTTAGAAAATTCAATTTTATTGAAAATCAACTGTGCTATAGCCCACAAGTTTTTGGGCGGCTAAAATCTAAAATGCTCCGATTACGATGGTTGATACCTCTATCAATTGGTTTCGGGACCTGTAATTGCTGTGATAATTTGCATTTTGATTGCTCGATTATTTCTAAACATTTCTTAGAAAATTCAATTTTATTGAAAATCAACTGTGCTATAGCCCACAAGTTTTTGGGCGGCTAAAATCTAAAATGCTCCGATTACGATGGTTGATACCTCTATCCATAGGTTTCGGGACCTCTAATTGCTGTGATAATTTGCATTTTGATTGCTCTCTAAACATTTCTTAGAAAATTCAATTTTATTGAAAATCAACTGTGCTATAGCCCACAAGTTTTTGGGCGGCTAAAATCTAAAATGCTCCGATTACGATGGTTGATACCTCTATCAATAGGTTTCGGGACCTGTAATTGCTGTGATAATTTGCATTTTGATTGCTCGATTATTTCAAAACATTTCTTAGAAAATTCAATTTTATTGAAAATCAACTGTGCTATAGCCCACAAGTTTTTGGACGGCTAAAATCTAAAATGCTCCGATTACGATGGTTGATACCTCTATCAATAGGTTTCGGGACCTCTAATTGCTGTGACAATTTGCATTTTGATTGCTCGATTATTTCTAAACATTTCTTAGAAAATTCAATTTTATTGAAAATCAACTGTGCTATAGCCCACAAGTTTTTGGGCGGCTAAAATCTAAAATGCTCCGATTACGATGGTTGATACCTCTATCAATAGGTTTCGGGACCTGTAATTGTTGTGATAATTTGCATTTTGATTGCTCGATTATTTCTAAACATTTCTTAGAAAATTCAATTTTATTGAAAATCAACTGTGCTATAGCCCACAAGTTTTTGGGCGGCTAAAATCTAAAATGCTCCGATTACGATGGTTGATACCTCTATCAATAGGTTTCGGGACCTGTAATTGCTGTGATAATTTGCATTTTGATTGCTCGATTATTTCTAAACATTTCTTAGAAAATTCAATTTTATTGAAAATCAACTGTGCTATAGCCCACAAGTTTTTGGGCGGCTAAAATCTAAAATGCTCCGATTACGATGGTTGATACCTCTATCAATAGGTTTCGGGACCTGTAATTGCTGTGATAATTTGCATTTTGATTGCTCGATTATTTCTAAACATTTCTTAGAAAATTCAATTTTATTGAAAATCAACTGTGCTATAGCCCACAAGTTTTTGGGCGGCTAAAATCTAAAATGCTCCGATTACGATGGTTGATACCTCTATCAATAGGCTTCGGGACCTGTAATTGCTGTGACAATTTGCATTTTGATTGCTCCATTATTTCTAAACATTTCTTAGAAAATTCAATTTTATTGAAAATCAACTGTGATTATAGCCCACAAGTTTTTGGGCGGCTAAAGTCTAAAATGCTCTGATTACGATGGTTGATACCTCTATCAATAGGTTTCGGGACCTGTAATTGCTGTGACAATTTGCATTTTGATTGCTCCATTATTTCTAAACATTTCTTAGAAAATTTTATTGAAAATCAACTGTGCTATAGCCCACAAGTTTTTGGGCGGCTAAAATCTAAAATGCTCCGATTACGATGGTTGATACCTCTATCAATAGGCTTCGGGACCTGTAATTGTTTTATTTATTTATTTATAATTATAATTTATTTATTTATAATTAACTGCTGTGACAATTTGCATTTTGATTGCTCCATTATTTCTAAACATTTCTTAGAAAATTCAATTTTATTGAAAATCAACTGTGATTATAGCCCACAAGTTTTTGGGCGGCTAAAGTCTAAAATGCTCTGATTACGATGGTTGATACCTCTATCAATAGGTTTCGGGACCTGTAATTGCTGTGATAATTTGCATTTTGATTGCTCGATTATTTCTAAACATTTCTTAGAAAATTCAATTTTATTGAAAATCAACTGTGCTATAGCCCACAAGTTTTTGGGCGGCTAAAATCTAAAATGCTCTGATTACGATGGTTGATACCTCTATCAATAGGTTTCGGGACCTGTAATTGCTGTGATAATTTGCATATTGATTGCTCGATTATTTCTAAACATTTTCTAAGAAATCAATTTTATTGAAAATCAACTGTGCTATAGCCCACAAGTTTTTGGACGGCTAAAATCTAAAATGCTCCGATTACGATGGTTGATACCTCTATCAATAGGTTTCGGGACCTCTAATTGCTGTGACAATTTGCATTTTGATTGCTCGATTATTTCTAAACATTTCTTAGAAAATTCAATTTTATTGAAAATCAACTGTGCTATAGCCCACAAGTTTTTGGGCGGCTAAAATCTAAAATGCTCCGATTACGATGGTTGATACCTCTATCAATAGGTTTCGGGACCTGTAATTGTTGTGATAATTTGCATTTTGATTGCTCGATTATTTCTAAACATTTCTTAGAAAATTCAATTTTATTGAAAATCAACTGTGCTATAGCCCACAAGTTTTTGGGCGGCTAAAATCTAAAATGCTCCGATTACGATGGTTGATACCTCTATCAATAGGTTTCGGGACCTGTAATTGCTGTGATAATTTGCATTTTGATTGCTCGATTATTTCTAAACATTTCTTAGAAAATTCAATTTTATTGAAAATCAACTGTGCTATAGCCCACAAGTTTTTGGGCGGCTAAAATCTAAAATGCTCCGATTACGATGGTTGATACCTCTATCAATAGGTTTCGGGACCTGTAATTGCTGTGATAATTTGCATTTTGATTGCTCGATTATTTCTAAACATTTCTTAGAAAATTCAATTTTATTGAAAATCAACTGTGCTATAGCCCACAAGTTTTTGGGCGGCTAAAATCTAAAATGCTCCGATTACGATGGTTGATACCTCTATCAATAGGCTTCGGGACCTGTAATTGCTGTGACAATTTGCATTTTGATTGCTCCATTATTTCTAAACATTTCTTAGAAAATTCAATTTTATTGAAAATCAACTGTGATTATAGCCCACAAGTTTTTGGGCGGCTAAAGTCTAAAATGCTCTGATTACGATGGTTGATACCTCTATCAATAGGTTTCGGGACCTGTAATTGCTGTGATAATTTGCATTTTGATTGCTCGATTATTTCTAAACATTTCTTAGAAAATTCAATTTTATTGAAAATCAACTGTGCTATAGCCCACAAGTTTTTGGGCGGCTAAAATCTAAAATGCTCTGATTACGATGGTTGATACCTCTATCAATAGGTTTCGGGACCTGTAATTGCTGTGATAATTTGCATATTGATTGCTCGATTATTTCTAAACATTTTCTAAGAAATCAATTTTATTGAAAATCAACTGTGCTATAGCCCACAAGTTTTTGGGCGGCTAAAATCTAAAATGCTCCGATTACGATGGTTGATACCTCTATCAATAGGCTTCGGGACCTGTAATTGCTGTGATAATTTGCATTTTGATTGCTCGAATATTTCTAAACATTTCTTAGAAAATTCAATTTTATTGAAAATCAACTGTGATATAGCCCACAAGTTTTTGGGCGGCTAAAATCTAAAATGCTCCGATTACGATGGTTGATACCACTATCCATAGGTTTCGGGACCTGTAATTGCTGTGACAATTTGCATTTTGATTGCTCGATTATTTCTAAACATTTCTTAGAAAATTCAATTTTATTGAAAATCAACTGTGCTATAGCCCATAAGTTTTTGGGCGGCTATCTAAAATGCTCCGATTACGATGGTTCATACCTCTATCCATAGGTTTCGGGACCTCTAATTGCTGTGACAATTTGCATAATCGTGCCGGGGTTCTTTATTTAAAATCGTATATCGACCAGATTTTGAAATCTGAAAGCAGACAAGTTTGAGCGATTTGAAATGAGAAACAACTCATTATAACTATAATTTTCTCCCGTCGTTTGAATAAAAAACAATTGATTGAGCGTTAATATTATTGGTTTGGGCAAAGTGAAAGTAGCTACACTAAAATCGATCTGAAAATTTGGAATATTTTTTCAAATCGAAAAAATTAATTGAAACAAGTCCCAATAAAATTGATCAGATCCATCTTAGCGGAAAAACATCTTTTTAGTTCTAAGATCGATGTTCAATTTTATTGTTGTTTCTTACTTGGCTTCAAATTGATTGGACTGATTTTTTCGATCTGCAATAATATTCCGATTTCTCAGATTGATTTTAGTTTAGAGCACTACACTACACTAAATCATTTGTTTTCTAAACAAACGATGGAACCAAATTTCAATTATTATGATACCAATAGAATATTTAATCAAAGTCAATTGCTCGCAAGTCGCAACATAGTTGTATCGTTCACGATCCAAGGCTTCTGATATTGATCAATATTTCTAGAGTTTCATTAGGTTGGCCAATATATTTCACTGACCAAATGAACGGAATCGATAATTGGTGCGGTCTGACTTGCTGCCTTTTCAGGGGACTGGTTCAACTTGATATATCTCTAAATAATTTAACTTTAGGTTTTAAATTGCCACGATCTTTGATTGGCACGAATGCCTGAAATTTAGATAACTATACGTATTGACGAGGCTGCCTGAGAAATAGACCGAGGTGTGAGTTTGGCTTGTAGGTTGCATTATTTAAAGAAAAATACTGAAAAATAATCCGCTATTTGTGAAATCCGAAACTTATAACATTTCACATTTAATTTTACTGTCAAGCTCTCATTTTGTTGTTTACTACTAATGAGGAGATTTTTGCCTCGAATGCCGCCTTACATTGTTAATATTACCGCAGACAAATCAGGCGATACAATCATCAGGATGCTGGATCAAAAACAGATCCAACATTTCACCAGATCAACTCTGGTATTCTAATCCTATTAGAAAACGGCACCCAATTCGGTCGCTTCACCACCATAGCGATTTCAGCATTTGCTGATTTCTGAAGAATTTGCTTATTGGACCCTGATAATCTAACAAACTCAAAATAAGGCACTTTGCTATATGTTTTCGCTTTGGTAAAGGTCGCAAAGGACGACGGGTTTGTTTCAAGACCTTATTTTCAATTCTTAGATATTTAAAGTCATTGTTGGAACAATAATATGGAATGTCGTCGGCGATTTAAATGACCAGACTTCTGTGGCGAATGACCCGAAGTAAAAGATCTGAATTTGCAGAACTAAATCGAAAAACCCTTTTCGAAGCAACACAAAATTCAGAGATCATCGGCTGTTTGAATATGTTTTACAACTTTTGGTGCTTTACCTTATGAAAGTCTTAAAAAACTGGAACGCAATACACAAAACAAAAGACTATACACTAATAAAGCTCAAGTATTTATCTATCCGAGTGTTTTGTCTTTGTTTTTTTGCACCAATGGCTTTTACCAGAGCCTTCTAGAGTATAGAGCCATAATCTTAATGACGTATTTTTTAGAAGCTTTTTTAGTGGTATAACTTTCTCTTATTTCCATAGGAATTCATAGTAAAAATGGTGTTTTTTATCTTCAAGTTTTTCAATGAAAAACGCATAAATATTATAAAATGTTCATATAAAAGTTTTCTACATATCTTTAAGAACAATATACAAGAAGGCCACATGGGTATTATGTAAATATTAATTGCAGAACTATTAAAATTAAATTATATCTAAAATATATTTTTCGAACTTTCATTTTGAAAAATACATCAAAGTTGGCTCTGACAAATTAAAATAATACTTGCTACATTTATCTTTAGTTTTACTAGTGTACGTAAGATGTCTAAAATGGTTGCAGAAAAATACGAAAAAAAATTATTTAATCGCAATATTATCACACGTTCCTATATTTTGTGAATTGGTTTTGCTTTTCCTACAATTTGTAAACTTGAAATTTCCCCAGGTGGTAATTTTTGGTATAATTTTACCAAATTTTTACGAACATCACTGCCATCTATGTAATGTACATTGACTTCATGAGCAAACGAATCGTAGTAAGCTTTTATTTCAATTTGACCAGAATGCTGTTGTTATGAAGTTGTTTTAATATTTTGGTTTAAATAAATCAATTATTACAAGAAAATGAAAACGATTTACTTAAACGATATTCATATATGTTGAAATTCAAACATTTATGAAAGTATTTCAGAAATCATAATTAAGAATTTGTAACGTTTTCATTTAAAAATTTGTCTTAGGAAAAAAAGGGATTTCCCATATGTTTTGTGTGTTTTACTATGAAAAGTTCGGTTTTTCCTTGTTTCTAATTCCCTTATAAAAGCTCAGATTTTTTGATTATGGCTCTATAAAATACAGGGTGATCTGCTTTTACTGACAAAACTAGCTTTTATTCGTGTTTATTTTAGACCATTGGAGCTAGTTCTATTCTATGCTTTTCTCTAAGATATCACAAACAAAACCAAGTCTATAATGTAAAATCTATAAATAACCTGATACGTAAATAACAGATTAGAAATCAACCAGTTATCAACTGATGCAACTGACGTCAATCAAAACTACTGTAAGCAGCAATGTCTAATTAAATTCGCCCATTTCTCATGATTATGACCTAACAATTTATTGCTGGCACGTGTTAACGACGTAAAATTAATTTGATCCTCACAAATCTCACTCAAAACAACAACAAATAATTTATTACATTTTTTTCAGAGATAAGATAAAAATTTAAAAATAGAATCTCATACTCATCTTTCAGATCGAATTTTTTTCTGTTAATTTCTTACAAAAAATAAAAACAGCAGCATTGGTAAAAACCGACAAACAAATTCAAAACCATAAAACATTATTACAATTCTTAATCGATTAATTTTTCCACAAGAAAAACTTTTTGTTAACAAAAAGGAAACTGATTCGTAACAAAAGAAAACATAATTAAACATCAAAAAAAATCCAATATTCACACAGTTGGATGCTATTTTCAATATTTTCCTTGTCATCATCATCATCATCATCATCATCATCGTCATCATGTGCGATAAAAGCGGTTTAAAGTAAAATTAAAAATTTATAGGTACAATCCTTTTTCCCTGCCGAGTGCTCCTGTCACATATCAGAGACGTATTTTATTCCTTTAATTAATAACGAAAGGAATGAAGTAAAAATAATGGTGGCACACAGATACACATTAAAAAGCTTAATTTTCATTTTCCTATTAAATGTCGATTAATAATAAATTTTAAATTTATAATGAAAAATTAATGGAAAAGTTTTTCAAAGTTCTCGTTCTTCCGCGTTCAATCAAAATGGGATTTTTTTTCTATTTTCGACGCGTGTTAGTAAGAAATACTGTGCGCGCTTATGGTGAAATTAAAACTTTTTAATTATTATTTATCATTTTTCGGGTCAACACCTAATTTTTGGTATAGTTAAAAAAGGCTTAATAATAATTTTATTTACTCTCACTTTTCTTTGGGTGGAGGTATTGTAAAATTGCTAAAGAAGATCTAAGAGATGATCACTCTACAAACAAACGATGCTTATTATAAGCAGTGGCGGCTGCTGTGCTGACCTAAATCTTCACGCATGCAATTAATCGAATCATTTTTTTTAGCAATTTTAAACTTATTTACGATTTGGCTACTTTGGAAACACAAATTACTCATTTTCCTGATGAAGCATTACCATTTTCTTCAAAATAAGCATAGGTTTAACTCTGATACCAACTAGTATAAACTTTTGTCTAAGCCTTTCACTAAGCAAATCGACGACTATTGTCGATTGCTTCGAGAGACATTACAAAACGATTTTGTGTAAAATGGTTGGACCTAAAAAGTTTATCAATACGTCAGAGGTTCGAATTAGAATCAACAAGCAAATTTTCAAACTGCTGACTGACCTTCAATTTCACAGCAAATTACTGTAATCCACACACATTTCAATTTCGTAGCTGAGGTTTTCCAGTTCCTGTATGATATTTTTCAGATTGTTATCGATTTCTTGATTTTTTGAGGTTATTCTGACCCTTATTCGTGTTTCTCGATATTTCTCGAAATTTGCAAGGTGTTAAGTTGCGCATTGTTGCAGAATTGAGCTTGTTGTTCTCTTCCGAAAATTAAAAATACAGAAAAATCAACATTCAGAAACTTTTATCTCCTAGTCTACTACGTAGGTTATCTAGTCAAATGAAGGCAGGATTTAAAATAGTCAATAATATACAACAATTACAACCTTTTATAGTTTGGCCCTAGACCTTTTGACCGTTTGTTTGACCACTTTAATGTATTTTATCAAAAAAAAACATTTTAGAATCGTATTCTAATTAATTGTGTCGAATTTCATCTAAATCGGTTAAAAAATATTCGAATTCCATTCTAATTGGTCACAGATTCCAGGACTTCATCTATATATCATGTTTTATTTCGTTTCCTTCGGCCTTGGCAGATATCATCTAAATCGGTTAAAAAATAGCTAATCTCAGTCACTTATCTATTAAGCATTAGGAAATAGCCTTATTCCTTCTTATTTGCCATATTAGAGAGAGTCTGCCACAGAAAAACGTGATTATGGAGTCATTCAAATTCATTAATCTGAACCAAAAGGAACGTCAGCCATTCAGCGAATTTTTGACCGAGCTCGTGTTCGTGCGGATTGTCGTATGAAAACCGAATGTTGCGTGATCGAATCATTACTGGGATGTATGACAAGAAGCTTCAGTAAAAGTTGCTCGACGGTCGTGATGAAAAATTGGATCGCGTAGTTGAAATTTGCAAGACATTTGAAGCAGCAAATGTCAGCAAAGGGATTTTGGCATCAAAACAATCGATTGCAATGGTAGCATTGTCGGAAAACACAGACACCGACTCAATTAATGCGATTAAAACAAACAACAAGAAAAACATCTGTTTCAACTGTGGTGGCGAATGGAACCGAGAGCACAGAAGCACGTGCCCAGTGAAGGATAACACGTGCGAATGCGGAAGAAAGGGACATTTTCGCCAGATGTGTCGCAAGAAGAGCAAATCCAACGCCAGCGCATCGCAACCGAAATCAAATGGGAAACAACGTGTTAACAATCTCCATTGGGACGATCGATGTCATCATCAGGTAATTCAACGAATGAAAAGCGGAAATTGGAAACAATTCTTAGTGGTTAGAATAAATTCAATCGGATCAAAAAGAAAACGATGGACCGCAAGGCATACCGAGTAGGAAATAAACTAGTTAAGTTCAAAGTCGATACTGGAGCAGACGTCGATTGTATACCGTTGAGAATCATTAAAAAATTAAAAATTAAATTAAAACATGAGCAAAATGACTTCCCTGTATTTGACTATAGTAACAATAAAATTAAAGTTTATGGTATTGCTGAGATTAAATTATGGGATTCTAAATTAAATAACGACACATTTGAACCGATACTTTGGCTTGAAACTTGCCCAGACTTTGGATTGATTGAGCCAATCAATATTGATTCGATTATGTGCTCAAATGCAGGAGAAAGGTTTGTAGGTGAAAATATCGATGTTTTTCTGGTCTTGCAAAGATTCTCGGAAAAATCACCATACATCTGGGAAGAAAATGCCAAACCAGTCGTGCATTATAGAAAGCGATTTCTGGATGCAATCGTTAAGAACCTTAAGCAAAAACTTAATAACATGGTAGAGTCGGGAATCATAACACCAGTGACTCATCCAACAGATTGGGTGAATAATTTGCAAGTGGTTGAGAAATCAAGCGGTGATTTGCGAGTTTGCTTGGATCCCAAACCTCTCAATAAGTGCCTCATGCGTGAACATTATTTGATACCAACTGTGGATGAATTGACCTCAGAATTGGTTGATAAGAAAGTATTAGATTGCTCAAATGGATTTTGGCAATTGGAATTGGATGTGGGCAAACATATGTTGTTGGCTGATTGTCTCTCTCGTGCACAATTGGACACAATTGAAGAAGACACAGAATTGAACACAGTCATTCACAGCGTCACACGATCCGTTTGTGTATCGAGGGATAATTATGATTATTATAGACAGATAATAGCGTCGGATGAGGATCTTAAGCGCGTATGTGACTACGTAAGAAATGGTTGGCCCGACTATCGATCTCTGAATGATTTTGCCAGGGTATTTCACAAACTAAAATTCGAACTGCATTTTGAAAATGGGTTGTTATTCCGAAACCACCGACTCGTAATCCCAACGAAATTGCAAAATAAAATGGAAAAATGGCTACACGAACCACACTTGGGAATTGAGAAAACACTTGCCAGGGCCAGAATGTTGTAAGTAAAAGTTCAAACGAAACAATCAAAAGGAACCATTGCTTCAAGAAATAAATCCAAAGTACCACATCGTGTCAGTTGATCTATTTGAATGGGCTGGTCGCGATTTAATGTCAATTTTTGACGCATATTCAAACTACTTGGTAGCAATTAAAATCAACAATAAGACCTCTTCACACATTTTCGATAAATTTGGTTCGATATTCAGTAAAATTGGATATCCGTCGATAATTAAAAGTGATAATGTTCCATTCAACTCGTCTGAATTCGCGAAGTTTTCAAGAGATTACAACGTTCAATTCAAATACTCGAGCCCAAGGGTGTAGCAATCGCGAAAAATATTTTGAAGCGTTGCTACGAAGCAAATGAAGTAAATCAATTCCAATACAGAATCATGGAGTACAACACGACTCCGGTGGCAAGTATGAGTCTTACACCATCAGAGCTATTCTTTGGCAGGTTGATCAAAACAAGATTGCCAGTGTCGGAACAACTTCTTGTCAGAAACAACATGAAAGAGAAAGATATTCAGAAAAGAATTCAAAATAAGAAAGAACGGCAAAAATATTACTATGATCGAAACGTGAGGTCATTACCATCGTTGAACTTGGGTGATTTGGTGATATTTAAGAAAAATGGAAAAGAATGGCATTATGGAAAAATAATTGGAATAGTTAATGAACGTTCATACATTATTGAAGATGCATTTAACAATTATTTTAGACGTAACCGAAGATTTATATCTAAAACAAAGAATGAAGATTTTTTTGTGCTAGTGAATTGTTATTCGAAGATAATGTTAAATCGGGTCAAATAGTTAATTGGCCAGAAATCCAAATTGTAACACCGACACAAGAAATCGGATGTTGAACACTCCCGCTGTAAATGTGAGTGCGGACGAATTAGATCTTTCAGTGAACATCAAAAATAACTCCGCATCGGAATATGATACAGCTGAAGGTGAAAATTCTGAAGCAAGTTCGGGTAGTGATAGTGAGGTAGCTTCTCAACCTGCCATTCAAGCTCCAAATAATCAAGGAGCAGTCAGAACGCGCAGTGGTTGTAGTTCAAGACCGCCGGATAGGTATGGCTGGTGAAAATTGTAACAGTCATAGGGGTTTGCCTGGTCCAGATCATGATTGTTAATAAGTTAAAATTAGAATTAAAAAGAAATATGCGTGTAATAATAATGTGAACGAATCTTAAGTTCTCATGTGACATTTGTAAAGTAAGCTACCGTAACAAATGTCATTGACAGTTCGGTGGAGCATCAACCATCATACAACCAACATGCACAAGTTATAGTTGAATAATGAACATAATTATTAACGTTAAATTAGTTGTGTTGTATTATTTCTAACAGTACATTACACTTTACTTCTTTGTTTATGAATTTCTAAGTACATTAAACGCCTGAAGCCGTCAGGGGATTTTATAACTTCACTAAGAATAGACCTTTCTTCTGTTGTGCCACAAAGCTTTATTGGTTTGTTTTCACACTACTTACAACTAAAGAATGGTTGATACTTATAACAACAAATTCAGTTGTATTGGCACCACACCTTTTCTAGACCGATTACTCTAACATTTAAAATTAATTTTACAATGTTTACAAGATATTGGTTCCTTTAAATATATCTAAAAAGCTCATCTTACTAACTTTTTGAAGAATGTTGTGTTTTTGTGATTTTATTTTTAATAAAGCTTCCCATTAAAATTTTAATAATTTAAATAAAGCTTTTTTTGGAACATTCTTAAGTTGCTAATATTAATAAGCTTAGGCAGTTCTGGAAAACGTGACTCACGTACTTCAAAACTCCTAGAAAAGTCAGTATTGCAATATTATGGTTAAACCTATTTAAATTGGTTATATGATTTTTGATAAAAGCTTCCGACCAAAATTTACTAATTTAAATAGCAAACAAAATATACCAAACCTTGAATCATGAGGATGAACGTTATTTTTAAAGTTTAGAAAGCTTATCTAGCAACCTATTGGGGGATTACAATCTTGTCGAATTATTTTGTAATTTTTCAGATTTTAGCAACAGATGATGACATCCATTTAAATAAAGCTTTTACATTTAAATATCAAATAAAGCCATACCACTTATCTTAAAACTCAAATGAGCAGTTGTTAGAACATGTTTAAACCGTACCTTTCAGTAAGATTAGATGAATGTCTAAAGAAAAATCGCATCCCACGCAAAAGCTCTCTTCCAACTAAAATTTGAATATTTTAAATAAAGCTTGGAAGTTATCTGATCGAACGTATCGATCATTTTTCTAAAACGATCATAAAAGCTCAACTTACGGCATTTTTAATATTAATGCTTTCGACAAAAAACTTACTTATTGAAATAAATTTTTCAGTTTTACATAATGTAAAGTAAATATCCAAAGTTCAAATGAGCAGTTGTTAGATCATTTTTCAGTTGAACGCTTTAATAAGCTTAGACGATTATCTGATCGAAAAACACAGATCAGCTTATTTTAAATTAATCAGAAAAGCTAACCAGACGACATTGTAGAAAAAATTTAACAAAAGCTTCGGACCAAAACTTAACTAATTTAATTGAAGCTTTTCTTTAATTAAATTTTTTTTTAATCCGGATAATTTGAAGAATGTGTTTTAAACACAATTTTAACTTGTTCGTTTTATTAAGCCTAGACAGTTCGAAAAACATAGCACGTTTACTTTAAAACTGCCAGAAAAACCTCATTTTACTACATAGTTTTAATAAAAGCTCTGAGAAAAATGAATTCCATTTTTAAAGAGAATGCTCTAAAAAGCACAGACGTTATTATGCTTATTAACAACATATTGGAGGATTACAATTTTGTCGAAATAATTGATTTCGTTTTAAATTTATTAAAAGCTTCCGACATAAATTTAAATAAAACAAAGCTTTTAGATCTAAATATAAAAGAAAATTGTAAGCACTTTTATAATTTGCACAATTCAATGAGCAGATATGAAAATTTGTGCTTTTGTATTAAAAGCTTCAGACCAAAATTTAAATCATTTAAGTGAAGCTTTTTGCTTAAAATCTACACGTTTTAATAAGCTTCGACGAATATCTGGTTTTATTTTATTGAAAGAGCTTTGGAAAGCGGTCTCCTGCCAAAATCCATATTAATTGAAATTGCCCAAGATTATATGGACTGTATGCAGGCCACCGCCGATAAAATATTTGAAGTGACTATCTTTTCGACAGAATCATCTGTTTCACAACAAAGTCCATTGCTAATATTACGATGACAGTCTGAACGACCTTATCCTAGCAAGCCGGGATATACCCCGCCTGGCAGATGTCATATGGAAAAAACAGCAGAAGGATTTTCACCACGACAAGCTACACACAAACTAAAAATAAAGTATATACTGTCAGTAATCCTTGGTGTATCATTTATCCGAATAGAACCATCCATCTCCAGGATCACAACAGTGGCGACGAGGATAAAGCGAATTTTACGCATATTACTTTCGGGAAAAAGTGAAAATTTGAATTTTTTTTTTGACAAGTGAGCATAACCTCGGCATCATGGAAGAACTCATCAAACGGTTGATGGAAGCTCAGACTGAAAACCAACGACAAATGGCAGCAGCAGCCAATCTAGACACAGTGACCAGATTGAAGCTGAACGATGTCTGCGAGCTAGCAAAGCGGTTGTCTTGTCTCAAAGACGAGAAATTGATGGTCCAACACTCCAACTCAGCACTGAGAAGCGAAGTGATGCAGATGTTTAGAAAGAAAGAAGGACAGCAACAGCAAGGTCGGCAGAAATCCACACACAAATCAACAGAAAAATTGGACACGCCTCCTAACAACTGCTACTTCTGCGGTGACTGCCACTGGCATAAGGATTGCCCGTACAAGAACAAAATCTGCGATACTTGCAAAGTAAAGGGTCACAAAGCTGGCCATTGTACCTCGGCGACCGAATTCCTGCGCAGATTCCGATCATGACCAAGCAGACCTAGCCACAGATCAGAACGTCGTCAACAACAGCATCGATCTCTACCCGCAAGTTTGTTGAAACAGCCATCGATGATCACAAGCTTCGCCTGCAACTGGATTCTGGCTCCGACTGGACAATTATATCCGAGAAAAATTGGAAAAAGATTGGTGAACCGCCGTTGACGCCATGCGAAGAGCAAGCAATCAGCGCTTGAGGCGATCAGGTGTCGATGCTCGGAAAATCCACCGCACGATTGAAGCTCCACGGACGAGAAGAAATCGGCGCATGCTACGTCGCAAATTCAAGCTTGAACGTCCTCGGCAGCGACTGGATGGAAGCTCGCGACCTATGGAATATTCCCATCGCCAGCGTCTGCAACAACGTCCGACTCGACGCTTCACAGCAGTTTTCAAGCGAGTTGAGGATCAAATTTCCAGCCCTTTTTAGCGATTCGCTCGGCCTTTGCACCCAAAAGGCATCGCTGACGCTCAAACCTAGTGCAAAACCAATTTTCCGCAACAGCCGTCCAGTTCCGTTTGCCGCTATGGAGCCTATCGAGAACGAAATCAAACGGTTGCAGCTCTTAAATGTGATTAGTCCCGTGCGATACTCAGCATATGCTGCACCAATCGTCGCTGTCAAGAAGAAGGATGGACGGGTTAGAATCTGCGCCAACTACTCAACTGGCTTAAATGATTCGCTTGAACCGGAACAATTTCCACTGCCAACGCCTGACGAGATTTTTGCTCAGCTATCGCCATTCAAACTCTTTAGCAAAATCGACCTCTCAGACGCGTTCCTTCAAGTCGAGCTCGACGACGACTCAAAGAAGCTGATGACCATCAACACTCACTGCGGACTTTTCAAAGTCAATCGGTTGCAGCCAGGAGTCAAGCCAGCACCTGGAATCTTCCAAAGACTTGTGAGCAGCATGATGAGCGGAGCAAAGGGCGCCTTTCCGTTCATCGACGACTTCATTGTGGGAGGAACAGATCAAAACAACCACGACAAGAATCTGTACGAAGTTTTAAGCCGCATTCAGGAGAACGGCTTCCACCTCAAAATCGACAAGTGTTGGTTCCGTCAGAAAGAACTCGAATTTCTTGGCCACATACTCGACACTAACGGCATTAAACCGAGCCCAGAAAAGATCAAGACGCTTCAGAACATTCCGCCGCCAACAGACGTCAAGCAACTTCAGGCATTTCTAGGAGCAGTCACTTGATACGGAAAATTCATTCCTGGTATAAAGAAACATCGCGGCCGATTAGACAAGCTTCTTCAAGATGATATCACGTTTGCATGGGAAACAAAACATCAAGAATCTTTCGACGAGCTCAAGACAATTCTGGCATCTGACCTCGGACTTACTCACTACGACCCAACTAAGAAGTTGATCGTTGCCGCTGACCCTTCAAGCTATGGAATGGGAGCAAATCTAATACATGAGATGCCCGGTAAGTCGTTGCGCCCAGTAATGCATGCCACACGCTCATTAACAGCAGCAGAAAAAAACTACCCGCAAATCCAACGAGAAGCTCTGGCGCTCACATTTGCCCTTCAGAAGTTTCACCGCTACATTTATGGTCGAAAATTCGAGCTCCAGACTGACCATAAACCCTTGCTCGCAATATTCGGGAATAAGAAGGGAATTCCGGTACACACGGCAAGCCGCCTTCAACGCTACGCGTTGATATTGCTCGCATACGACTTCGAAATCAAATACGTCGACACGAAGAGCTTCGCATACGTAGATATCATCTCTCGACACATTAGTCAACACGAGAAGCCTGACGAAGACGTCGTCATTGGAAAGATCATTGCATAAGACTCACAAGGTTGCTTCGCTATCGACACCGCCAAGAAGCTGCCAGTAACCTTCGAAGCTATTCAGTACGAAACAAGTCGAGGCGAGACATTGAAGGTAATGACAAGTTGCATTGAGAAGGGTTGGCCACGAAAACGAGAGCAAATTCCTGACGTTGAGGCTGCAGACTACTTCGCAAGACGAGATTCGCTCACAGTCATCAACGGTTGCATTTTTTTCGGTCATCGCATCATAATTCCGAAGCGCTACCGCAGCGAAATACTGAAAGAACTGCATCAAAGTCATCCTGGCATTGAGCGCATGAAGCTATTAGCTTGACAGAAAGTCTCCTGGCCATCGCTCGACAACGACATCGAAAAAACAGTTCGAACCTGTGTGAATTGCGCAACGAATGCGTTTTCACCGATCAAAGCTAAACTGCAGTCGTGGCCGATTTCAGAAGCGCCGTGGTCGCGATTGTACGTCGACCTCGCTGGTCAAGTCAACAGCTTCTGGTATTTTGTCATCATCGACGCCTTTTCAAAATGGCCAGAAGTCTACAAGATGCAGAGCACGACATCCCAGCAGGCAACAGATAAGCTCGAAGAAGCCTTCGCAAGACACGGCGATTGCAAAACAATCGTTTCTGACAACGGACCGCAATTCAAATCGGAACAATTTAAGCAATTCTGCGCAGAAAGAGGAATCGAGCATATCACCACAGCGCCTTTTCATCCGCAATCGAACGGTCAGGCAGAACGGTTCGTGCAGACGCTGAAACAGGGACTCAAGAAGCTTGAGAAGGATGGAAACGCTAATGAAGTCTTTCGAAAGTTCCTTAAGCACTACCGTTTCACACCGTCATACAACCTTGGATCGAAATCGCCGCATGAGCTGATGACGGGACGACAAGCAAGATCGAAGCTCGACTTGCTCATGCCAACTACGAAAGCTATAGTAGAACGAAACCACAAGATGGAACAGCAGTTCAACACTCACCACGGTGCTAAGGAAAAGACGTTTGAGATCGGCGACAAAGTTTTCGTTAAAACCCACTTAAGCAACAACCAGTGGCGCTGGGTTTCAGGAGAAGTCGTTTGTAAAATGGGAACGGTCAATTACAAGGTGCAAACCGATATACGAGAGATCGTTGCTCATGCAAATCAGCTAAAAAAACGCTACACGTATCTCGACGATGGCCACAACGTTCTTCTGGACAGTTTTGATATCCAGGGCCCTATTGCACCAACTACTTATCACTTATTACTTATCAACTTATCATAATTTTTGATAATTTTCTGTTGTACCAAATTGAAATTTGAGAAGTATTTAATTGAGTTATAATAAGTGATAAGCACTCACTTATCAAAATTAAGTTGCACCAATTTGCGAAATGATAAATGATAAGTAATATTTTGATAAGCAATAAGTTCGAGGTTTTTGATAATTTTTTCGTAGTTCTGTTGCACCAAAAGTTTTAACTTATCAATAATCGACTACTTTAATGATAACTTATCAAAAATATCAATAAAAAAAATTTCACTACTCAAAAAAATTGATAAGAGCTACAAATTTTAGTGGTATGACGGAAGTCTGTTAAAAGCGTTTTTTTTCTGTTATTGGTAAGATGAGAACTTTTGTTCAATTAGGAATTTTGAGCCTTGTTTTTGCCCGTTCCTCGGTGCTGTGATTTTGGGTGATAGTGCTTCCCCTTAAAGATTGGCTTATCCCACCAATGCGAAGAAATCCGAATGATGCAATAGCGCAAAGATTTAATCGTGCTCATAAGCGGACGAGACGAATAGTGGAAAATCAGTTTTGGTTTGTACATGACGATTACAATTTTTGTAAAATGTAGTTAAATTCAATTTATTTGTTAATAGGAATTCTGTTAACTCATTTGTTATGAAAATAAATTGTTTACGTTTAAGTACTGCAGAAAAATTATTTACACTTAGAAAAGAGAACTTATTTTAAAAGCAATAAAAGGAAAGTTTTACAATTGATTCTAAACACGGAAATAAGAACTCTCAATTGAGAAAGGTTTCTCTTCATGTATTATTATATACATGCAAAATTTTGTTGATATTAAATTACAGAATAACAATTTTTTAACTGTTTTGCTATATAGGTACAAAACCATTGTTTAACATATAAAATGTGCGGAAAGCACATCTTGAAAACACTATCACATTTCATAGTATTTTTGTATATGGTAGATCATTACAACTTATCATAAAAATTTGATAATTCGTCAATTGATAAGTTATAGACAATCTGATGTGCAATGCTTATCACTTATCATTATCAAAATTTGATAAGTTTTCAAATTGATAAGTGAGTGAGATTTTGTTATTTTTGGTGAAACACTTATCACTTATCATTAGCAAAAAAACTAACTTATGATAAGTTGATAAGTAATAAGTGATAAGTAGTTAATGCAATAGGGCCCAGGTCTTAGGAAAGCAAGAGATTGAGCCCGAAATCATCCCAGAACCAGAGGAGGAGAAAGAGGAAGTACAAGAAGATGACTCATTGCAAGACTCACTGGACGATCAACAAGAAGACTTGCCAGCGCTCCAGGAGCAAGTTCCACGAAGTCCACCCGCATATCTCGGAGACTACGTGTGCTAAACAAGGCATTTTCCCATTTCCATTTATTTTCATCTACATCCGAAACAATTGTAATCATTATAATCATTCATATCGCAATCATTCAAATAAGAATTTCAACTGTTTATAAACAGCATCTTAAAACGGGGAGAAGTGTTACGATGACAGCCTGAACGACCTTATCCTAGCAAGCCGGGATATACCCCGCCTGGCAGATGTCATATGGAAAAAACAGCGGAAGGATTTTCACCACGACAAGCTACACACAAACTAAAAATAAAGTATATACTGTCAGTAATCCTTGGTGTATCATTTATCCGAATAGAACCATCTCCAGGATCACAACAGCTAACATATCCAATCATCACCATACATTACCTGCCCATCAATCATATTTTCATTGCAATAGCTCGAACTCAAGAAAACACGATTCTAGTATAAATCCAAGCTCAAGTTAAAAAGTTTCCTATGTGCTATTATCACTATAGATTTGATCATAAGGCTCGTAAATGTCTAAAACCATGCGATTTTCAATCAGATGATTCAAAAAACGAATAGAGCTACTTGTTTCAGCGGCGGACAGTGGTAAATTTTTTTCACGTCGCTTATTTATTAAATGCCGCAAATCTGCGACTAAAAACAATCGAGGCAAAACTGTTTCTTCAGGTATTTCCTTAGCAGCAGCAAATAATTCCAGCATTGAAACATTTGGTTTAAGACGGAGTTTCCCCAAGTGGCCTTATTGGCTTCTAATAATTAGCGTCAGAAATTCCATCTTTGTCGGCAACACCAGATTATAATTCTGAGATTAAACACAATATTGTCCATTGTATTTACACTAACGGTTCACTTCTTGCTAATAAACCTCGTCGTCTACACCGAGACAAATTGGAAGACGCAAAAGTGAATTCAAATACAAGACCGAATTGGGTAATTGTCGTTCATCGTCCCCCAACGTCTCGTCATCTCTTCATCTTGTCAAGAAGAAGAATAGTAATGCCAGGAGACCATGTGGTGATTATCGCCAATTGAACAACTGTACAATTCCGAATCGATTTCCTGTGCCTCACATTCATGATTTTGCCTCTCTGCTATATGGCAGTAAAATTTTTTCAAAGATTGATTTAGTACGGGCATATTATCATATATCGGTAGCCGATGAGCATATGCATAAAACAGCATTGACCACCCCATTTGGTTTGTAAGTTTACCCAGGAATGCAACACAAACGTTCCAGAGGTTTATTAACCATGTAGTTGAGTTTGGCAAAACATCGATTGAATTTCTTTCGCATTATATTTCCGAGGGTGGAATTGCACCATCGAACGAGTGGATGCTATTTTAGAGCTTAAGTCGCCAACCACTGTTAAACAAGTTCAAAAATTCATATAGGGATGATTAACCATAACCTTAGATTTATACCTAGAATTGCCGACGTGTATTAAATCCTGTTCACAAACATATGGCACAATTTTCAAAATCTAGATCTGGCAAAAAAATTTGTTTGGCCAGATACACGTCAATCAGCTTTTGAGGGAGCTAAAAGTGTACTAGTTCAATCGTGGCTTTTGGTGCATCCCATAGCGAATGCTCAATTAATTCTAACGATTGAAGTTGCGGTAGACGCAGTAATTGAGCAATTCAACTTCAAACAATTCAACAATTCCAACAAATTAGAGGCTGTAGAAACACGTTACTCGTAGATGTTTTACAATATTTACCGATCATAAGGCTCTGATTAATGCAATTAATTCAAGAAGTGAAAAAAGCCCACGTCAGCAAAGACATTTGGCGTTCATAGCAGAATTAACGTCCGATATTCAACAAATTTTCGGCCGCGATAACAATTGCTCATACGGGTATTGACATAAGGTTAAAAAAACGATAAGATCATAATATCTAATTAAAAGCCATGATCAAAAGCCCTAAACTTGCTTGGCCGTACCTTCCGTTAGATATTTTTTGCAGATTTTCAAGGTGGCCGGAAGTTTATCCTTTAAAAGATTGCACGACGCAAATGGTTGCAAAAACATTTATTTCCGAATACGTGTCACGTTATGGTTGCCCAAGCACAATTACAACTAATCAACGAGTTCAGTTTGAATCAATTTTATTTCGGGAATTGAATAAACTATTGGACAGTAATCATATATACATATTATAACTTACCACCCACAAAGAAGCGGGATGGTTGAAAATATGCACCGACACCTTAAAAATTCATTATGTGCCAAATGTAGTAGAAATAACTGGATTGATGAATTACCCATAATTTTACTGGGTATGTGCACTTCAATAAAAGAAGACTTAGGCTGTAGTCCGGCGGAGCTTGTGTACGGTCAAACATTAAAAGAGAACTATTCGTACAGAATAAGACCCCTGTGAACTATTCGATTTCATCACAAGTCTGCGTGACAATATGAGAAAGCTAGTTGTTTTTAGTGCACGAGTAGCACACCCGAACAGAGTATATGTTCCAGAAGATTTGCATAGTTATCGTCATCGTGTCAGAGGGTTCCGGATTTCTTTCAAATTAATAAACCGCACTACTATTTGAACATGAATTCATTTAAAACATGTAACTGAAACTAGACAGTTATTTACAAGCCACAAGTGGAAAGATTATACTTTTAATTGTATGCTGTGTGTGTTGATACGATTCGATACATTTCGTGGTTGATGATAACACAAATTGGATAGAATTTATACAAAAACCATCACCAAACATAAAATTGTTCCTATAAAATATACAGGAAATGTAAAGAAGAATTAAAACTAGGAAAAAACCACAAAATACTTAAAGCCTTCACCATACACAAAAAAAACAAACAAAATAAATTAAATCGACAACCAAAATTTAATCAAAATCAATTAATAATGAATTTTTCGTTTTTCTTCAAAATTTAATTAAAACTAGAAGAAAATTAAATTGCATCGACGTTTACAAAAAAAAAAAAATAAAATCTATTCATCAGTTGAATACAGAGTAACATATAGGTGTATTTGGTTTCCATGAAAATTTAGGAAAATCCAATAGGAAATTAAAAGGAAATTTTATTTTTGTATTTTTTCTTTTGTTGCTATTTTCTACTTTCTTCTTGTTCTAATTAATTTTGATCCAAACACAAGAGGTTAGTAAGTATAAATACTGTTAGTAGCAAAATATCTACTTAGACATTCGGTTTTTGTGCCATTTTTCTCGAAATGAAATAAACAGAACAACAACAAACAAATAAACTCATCTTCCGGATGAGGAAAAATGACACAATATTGAATGTATATGAAACGATGGCTATATACTTATATGTACATATATTAATGTTCTTACAAGAGTCACACCAAAACAGACTTTTTCGCAATTAAATTGGAACACAAATTGTATCACCTACCTTTTTCTTGTTTTCGTCGTTTACGTTTGTTACATATTTTTACAGCACATATTGATAAAATTATAGCAACAATAAAAAATAATATTCCACCAACAACACCCGCTGTTATTGCTTTATGTTTGACCCGGGCGGGTACAGGAAATTTAACCTCATCACTTGATTCATAACTTTTCAGTGTATTTGCTAAAACGCGAAAATAATACGTACGTCCGCCAACTAAATTTTTAACTAAATATTGTGTCTCCTCCGGCCGGATTTGTCCCCGATTCAATGTCTTCCATTGTGAATCGGTACGATATTTTATTGTATAAAATTGTACTAAATGAGCGCGTTCGGCTGGCGATTGCCACGATATTAAAAAACCATTTGATATTTCGGTTACGGTTAAATTACGTGGTTGTCCTGGTTTTGGTCCTGTTTGAATAAGAAACAAAAAAAAAAATTATTTATTAAATATTATTGGATAATTAGGAAAAATAATTATTTATGCACAGTATAGTATGTTGAAAGTGAAAAACCAAAATTTCTACAAAATCCAAAGCCATTACACAAAATTAAAATTAAAATTTTTATTTGTAAATACCTGTTGACTTAAGCACATTGGGAAAATATGTAGAACCAGTGGAATCGGTGGGAAACATAATATCATTATAATTTAAAATATCTAAAAACATAAAAATTGTATGTATGTATATTGATGGATGAAATTTAATTAAATAAAAATTAGAAAACAACAAAAAATTAAATTAAATAAACCAAATGTGTATGTGTCGAAGTAAGCCTAAATTAATTATATTGTACAAAAAAACATTAAAGTCGAGGGAGTTAATAAATAGAGCAACCCAGAGGCCTTTCGAATACTAGACGAAGAAGGCAAAAGTTTGACAAGCATAATAGCGTTTTGGGGTACTCCATATAAATTGCTCAACCAACCGCAGGTAATCAGTGTACCGTTATTAACAAAGAAGAGAACGTGATAACTACAATTCTGTGTTAGGTCCTTGAAGTTGATGCATTCAAATAAAAACACGTTAGCAATTGAGACAAGGGACATCGTGAGTTATTGAACAATGGAATCCAGAACAACAATTCCTAGACATCATTGTGGCCGGTACCTCATCAATGGCCTGAAGTTTCAACTCGACCAAAAGTCAGTTGCAAGCACGGATGGTGATACCGAAGAAATTCCCGATGTTCTCAGGTGAACCCAAGTATTGGCCACAGCTTATAATAGCCTTAAGAAGAAAATATTCGTCACATTTTCAATGAGGGTAAAAGCGTTTTGCGATATCGTAAAGACGGCCAAGACGCATGAGTACCTGGTCAACCCTACAGTATGATCCGAGGTGGAATGGGGCCGTCACAGTGGCGGAACTCGAAAATCCTACAGTCAGTATACGATGAAATCATAAGACGGCGAGTTTTTGTCCAGCCATCCGGTAGGGGCAGTTACACTAATAGCTTCGAGCCTAAAGATGGCCAAAACGGAAAAATTCCGCGGAGTTCATGAGACCATAACACCGAAGAGCAGTGTCAACAGTACAATGAGAGAAGGAAGCTGCCGAATATGCAAATCACTTGATCGCATTATTACCGGTTATCAGGCGCTGGAATGTAGTACGTCGAAGAACGGTATGTGGTTTGGGAAACCCTTGGCTCCGCGACTTCAGAATTAAACTACACTATATGCTATATGTTATATTCACAGTTAACGATGCTGAACTCTGTATTATTAGAAACAAAACCGCGAGGATCAAGCTCTCCAGAACGATGTAACAACGCGCAATCGACGAGTAAAGTAGCAGTTGTTATAAATACCGGGAAGCCAATGCAAACCAAAATTCCAACTACTACTCAACAGCGAATCCACATGCACTGTCGCGTTGTACGTAGAAGTAGTACAAGAAAAATACTTACAGAGACGAGGGCCCGTAAGAAGCTGAATTATTCTGGCGGAACGATGACATAAAGATTCCATTTTCGGAACAAATGGCTAAGCATCGATTCCTGAGCTTCGAACGGAAGATTTCTAAAGATCTATGTAGAAGCGGCGGAAAATGCCAATGCACAGATCATCGTGCATAAGGAGAGTTGTTGGCTGAAGAAGATATCTTCCGTTGAATAAGAACAAACGGAAGGAGAAAAAACTTGACACTTACTAATGCCCTGGCAACAGTCAACGGAATTTCATTAAACTCAAATCTGTTGACGGGTCTTGATCTATTGGCTAATATCCTAGCTTTCCTGTTTAAATTTCGTGAAGAGGAAGTCTGTATGTACCAAATGACTATAATGATGCTTGGAGCATCCTGTTCGCCGTCTAAAGCCCAGTATGTGAAGAATCTGATTGCAGAGGAGTATCATGAACAGAAACCATGAGCGTATGAAGCAATCAAACATTCCCACTAGGTCAATGACTATCTCGATAGTTTCAAAACAATAGAAGAGTGTGTGAAAGTCACGCGTCAATTGCTCTATATTTATCGAACCAGGAGTTTCGATATCTTTTCGATCATCGAGACGGGGGTTTCTAATAGAGATAGAATACTAATGATGAGAAAAGATACCGACAAAGTGGATAGAACTGCGTATCGTGATGATGCTGTATGTATGTAAGTTAATCCTGAAGGAAATCGAAGTAGATTACGGATTCCCGGCAAGGGAAGTGGTATAACTGGTTAGACGTCTTATATTAAATATTCGCTTCACCAGATGCTATTTCTCCAACCCTGAGACATACACAGACCAGTTACATACATTTGTGGAGCACGTACGGGCAATAATTGCAAAACGCAGTAAAGCGGTACCAACTGTACAACCTGGTGGAATTACCACCCGGTACCAATACAAAATTTTCAACAATCGGAACGCAGTGTCAAACGACAGCAGGTTGCTGGATATCTGTCGAGCAACAATACAATACAATTAACGTATAAGCAGTTAAAAGCAGAACTGGAGCCAACAAAAGCAGCACGATATACGTCATATCTCCAATCAACAATTACACAAGGTAAGCGATTTCTTTTGTTATACTCCGAACTGATTTGTTCGGTTAGTTTTTTAATTGTGGTCAATTGACAACGCGAAAAGGTCGTTCGACGGGTAGCTCTCATTCAGTAATCAATTAATTTTTTTCACTACCGCACGCCTTTTATCTGAACTTCAACAGTGTTAACAAGTTTTCTTTCTTTCCAAATCGCACGTGGGCGTCGTTTGGTTTTGCTATCGGATTACTTTACCGGTATACATATACATATACATTTTTGTCATATTAAAAACCGCTCATAATGAGTGACGACGAAGGGAAAATCGCTGTGGACAAGCAGCATACAACAAATATTTACAGGGGGTCCGTAAAATATTCCACGTTCAATCGGGACGATCCCGAGATATGGGTCAAGCAACTCGAAGCGCAGTTCGAATTAAGTGGAGTGACGGTTGACAAAACCAAGTACGGTCACTTGGTGGCAGCTCTTGACCAAGAAGCAATAAGATAGGTCCGCGACACGGTGTTAAACCCTCCCGAAAACGACAAATACGATTCTCTGAAGGCGACCATAATCAGCAGACTATGTGAATCAGCACGGGGCAAATTAAACCGCCTGCTGTCCGGTCTCCAGCTCGGAGACAAGAAACCATCACAGTTCTTGCGCGAGATGCAAGCATTATCGGTGGATCAAATAACCGAATCAATGTTACGAGTGTTATGGCTGCAGCGATTACCTACAAGCATCCAGGAGATTCTGTCGAGCATGGAGGATTGCGAACTGGAAAAAATCACCGCAACAGCCGACAAAATAATAGAGATTCACAGGCCCACTGGCATCTATAACATCTCCAAGTCACAAATTACGACGAACGAGGCCGAACACCCACTGTCAGCCACTAACAAAACGTTTCGACGATTGGGTCAAAAGGGAAAGGAAATCCCGGGACGACAATCGGGGAAGCTCCGATACGGTCCGGCGTCCGCGCAGCAAAACTCGATCGGATTCACACGTCAGATCTTTCCCAAATTGCTGGTATCACTTTAAATTCGGCACAAACGTCAAAAAATGCAACAAACCGTGCAAGTTCTAACAGGATCGGATTTCGCCCGGGGTGGAAAACCAATAAGCTCTTCACTCTTCGCGGCAAGTGACAGCAGCCATTCATGCCACCTAATTGTAATCGAAACGGTAACAAAACAGCAATTTCTCATCGATACGGGAGTCGAACTGTCCGTCGTACCCCAACGTCACGAGAAAAAAACAACAAAGTCAAATTTAAAATTATTCGCCGCAAATTCTACATCAATTGAAACGTTTGGCACGAAGGAACTGGTCTTAAATTTGGGCCTACGTGAGCATTCACATGGAAGTTCACAATCGCAAACGTTGATAGATGCATCATCGAAGAAGACTTCCTACTAAACTACAATCTACTAGTCGACGTTAAGGGCAAGAGGTTGATCGACCCGTTGACTGCTCTGTCAATATCCGGAACCTCCATCGCTTTGCCCTCATATCAACTGACAACAGTCAAATTGAACACCAATAACCCACAAATTCGCAATCTACTGCAGGATTTCGGACCAGTCTTACGCGAGACACCGAGAACCCCGTCACAACGTCGAGCACAAAATCGAAACCACGGGCCAATCATGTTCAGCAAAGGTACGACGCCTCAACACTGAAAAAATGAAAATAGCCAAGCAACTGGGCTAGTCCCCTACATATCACAAGGAAAAAAGGACGGCGGACGGAGACTATGCGGAGACTACCACGAATTGAATCGAAAAACGAAGCCCGATCGTTATCCAATACCTTAATGTCACCGACTTCAGTCATCAACTCGACGGCTGCCAATATTTCTCAAAAATCGACCTCGTGCGGGCGTATCACCAGATCCCGATCAGTGAGGATGACATCGAGAAGACAGCAATGTGTACCCCGTTTGGTTTGTTTGAGTTCCCCCGTATGACGTTTGAATTACGGAACGCGGCTCAAACATTCCAACGGCTAATTCACTCAATTTTCCGCGACACGAAATTTACATTTCCGTACATTGACGACATTTTAGTCGCATCACAGAATCTAGACCAGCACATGGAACACTTAAAAATAGTGTTTCAATGCTTACAGGACGCTGGCTTGGTGATAAAGCAGCCGCGGGCATTCATCCGGCCCAATCTCGGGTAGAAGCAATAACGAATTTCTCACGGCCAACAACCACAAAAGGCGTCCAGCGATTCTTAGGTATGTTAAACTATTATCGCATTTTCGTTCCCGGCGCGGCTCAGGACCAAACAAAATTGTACGAGTTTCTCAAAGGTAAGAAGAAGAACGACAACAGCAACATCACTTCGTGCGACGACTCAAACCAAGCATTCGAGCGCTGTAAAAGACGCCTAGAAAAGGCCCTTCAATTAGTTCACCCATCGTCGGAACACAAATTGGCGACCATGGTCGACGCATCAAATCAAGCGATCGGAGCGGTAGTACAGCAGCAAACAACAAGGGGATGGCAACCTTTTATCTTCTTTTCACGAAAGCTCACAAACACGGAAAAAATTACAGCACATACGACAGGAAGTTGTTGGCAGCGTACGCAGTGATTAAACAATTAAAACACTTCGTCGACGGCCAGGAATTTATCCTATACACCGACCACAAACCCCTCACGTTCGCCCTGAATCAAAACCTGGAGAAAGCATCACCCCGACAGCGCAGGCATCTCGATCTGAGAGCACAATTTACGACCAGCATACAGGACGTTTCCGGCAAGGATAATATAGTAGCGGATGATCTGTCTCTTGTCGATGCACTGACGATTACAAGCAGAATAGATTATTCGCGCATGGCGGACGAACAACAAGACGACGATCTAAAAGCACTGATCGAAAAAAACAGCAGCCTAAAACTCGAGAAAATGCCAAATATTTGTACTGCGATGTTTCAACTGATACTCCAAGGCCATACGTTCCCGAAGCATTTCGACGTCAGGTATTCGAAGTATTTTACAATGTATCGCATCCGGGGATACGAAGTTCAACCAAACTGATCAGGAGCAAGTTTGTGTGGCCAGCGCTCAACAAAGACGTACAGCAATGGGCAAAATATTGCGCAAACTGCCAAAATTGCAAAATTTCAAAACACGTGAAAAGACCGTGTGGTAACTATCCAATCGTTAGCCAACGGTTCTCGGAGATACGTATAGATATAGTCGGTCCGTTGGAACCGTTCGAAGGACCACACTATTGTCCAGCGATCATAAATCGATTCACCCGATGAGCCAGAGGCCACTCCGATGCCGGATATCAAGGCCGAAACCGTCGCGGATACTCTACTGAAAACATGGACTAGTCGGTTTGGAGTCCCATTCGTTATCGTCTCCGACATAGGAACTAAGTTCGAATCAGAACTATGCTCCAGTCGGGCCAACCTAGTAGGGTTTCAACGCAAACTCACTACGGCCTATAACCCGGCATGCAACGGGATGGTTGAACGGTGGCACCGCAGCTTAAAAACGGCTATAATGTGTGTCAACGACCCGCAGTGGACCAGATCATTGCCACTCGTACTGTTAGGTTTGAAAACCGCTTTTCGGGACGATTTCGAGGCTACATCAGTTGAGTTGGTGTACGGCGAGAAATTACGCCTGCCCGGAGATATGATACAGCCATCAACATTTACAACTCAAAATCAGGTTGTCTCACAAATTAAAGAATTTTTCAGGAATATTCAGCCGACAGCGCCATCATGACACGTCAGGAAGCCAAAATTCTTTGTCTTCAAGGATCTCGCGACGTGCTCACACGTACTAGTTCGTACGGATGCATTACGCAGGGCACTACAGCCTCCGTACCAAGGCCCTTACGCGGTATTGCGCCGGTCGAGTCGAACATTTCATTAGATCGGTTGAAACCTTGTTTTATCGAGGGTTACGAGCATGACAGGGCGGAAAAGACCGAACTTACAACTGGTGTGGATAGTGCAGACAAACATCCCGACAATCCTTCTGTTTCAGAATCAAACGTACCAACAGGGCCTAACAACAAGAATGACCATGTTATAACAAAAAAACGGGTGACATTTAACCTGGACAAGCCTTCAGAAAAGAAACCGGTTGCTACATCACGATCAGGGCGCAGCATCAAACTACCATCTCGTTACGACTGATCGTTCCCTGCGTTCACTAAGGGTGGAGTAGTGTGGCGATACAGAGTATCCGCTGATAAAACAGAATCGCTTTCGGTTTTCGCAGTTCAAAGGGTCCGCTAATATTACAATCTGTTTGCAGTCCAGATATCGGCCGTCAGGGTTGAATGTTGTCGCTTTTCTGTTTTTTGACAAAAACAAAGAGAGCAGCCATTACAAATCCAAAAACGACCGCGAAAAGTAGCGTCTTAAAAATAAAAATAAAATCATTTTTGTGCCGAGTAAAATCAGTTTTCGAGTTAAAACGAAATCGCTAACCGATTAAGCGTAATAATTTTGTAACGTTTTCTATTAAATATTAATTAAACTAAATAAAACTTTTGTAAGTGTAAAACAAACGCTTCGGTTTTTTTATTGAATTATATTGTGGAAGGTGCGTCGGCCGTCATTACAACGAGCACGCCACTCATATACGAACGAGATTACGATCATCGACCACCATCACCACAGATCAATTATTAAATGTTCCAGGCTAAATGAATCGTGACATCAACATTATTATTTCGAAGCTCTTGTTGAACTCAAATCACGGTCAATGGGTCCGAGTATTACTCCATCAAAGGTCCTTTCTTAAGTGAATCAGCGAGTTCTAAATAACGAAATTGAAACTTTTGTAGAGTCATGGAATGATGGTGGTGGACGGGATATGTTGCTGTTGAGAAGTGCTGTTTCTAATCAGAATCGTTCGTTGTCTTTAAAGAACAAGGAATATTTTCGATCGCAAACATATTCCGGCTCATCGTTATCGATGTAGCAACGCAAGCAGGTGTTAATCAGATTACTCAAATCTTGCCTATGAACTAATCGTAAAATCATAGACTAAATCTCATAATGAACAAGAATTGGATTCATAAATTGGTGAGATTTGAGTCGAATTTAATGCTCAAATATAGCAGCACACATCATAAATATTTCTTAAATTCATTCATGGCACAACGCACAAGACAATCTAATGCGTACAAAATTATTATAAATCTAAAATATATACAATCCACTCTAATCGTGCAAGAGTTCAAATATGTACCACATTTAGGACATAATATAGAAATCCATTTCGCCTGATTAAAAAAAAAAAAAATAAAACTCATAAATAAATCAAAATGTATATACTTGATGAATTAAAAAATGTTCTATTTTCATTTGGTTCAAACAAACATACATATTTTATTCAGCAGAATTTATTTCGAGACGAGAATCTCTAAAACAGCAACAAAATTATTTCCTAAATTAAAAATTCAAAACGCGCACACATTTTGGCACAATTTTTTGGATATGGAAACGAAAACGAACTAACCAAACAAAAATTGCCATAATTTACCACACTAGTTAGTTGTTGTATATATTGTACATACATACCATATAGTATTTAGAAACGGTTTGATATGACAGAAAAATAAATCAATCCTCGGCACAGCATACCCCATACACACATACACAACACAAAAGTAAAAAGAAAATGAGATGACGCAATTTTAGTAATGGAAAATCTAAACAATACGATAGTTTTTATACAAAAAAAACTATCAATCATTACCAAATGTTTATCTGTGATTAACAACTTGACAAAATATGTCCCGTTTGGTGTGGAGATAACCGGTGACGTGGAAAGAATACATGTAAGTTTCCAGAATTTACAAAAATTTTAGAGATTCAAAAAGTACCACACGTTCTTTTATCACATAATGATAATATATTTACGAGATTTCCTGTTTTTGAAAAATGCCGCTGGTATCCGTTGGTATATATGTTTTGACCTAAATTGAACTTATAACATTTTAGTGTACAAGGTGTAAAAAAACTATAAATTAAAACGAAATTAATTTTAAAACATAAAAAAAAAACTTTAGTTAGTACAATGCAGAAGTGTGAGCACGCCAGACACTGGCTGCTGCTGTTGCTGGATAATGATTAAAATGAATTACAACCCAAACGAGAATAACAAAAACAACAACAACAAAAATAAAATGAAAAATGAACATATAACATCAGTGTGTGTGTGTTTGTGTGCACAATGAATTAAAATTAATTTTCATGAATTAAGGATGGCAAAAGAAAATTTATTTATTTTTAATGGTACAACAAAAAAAAAAATATAAAAATATAAAAATAGCAACATAACAATAACAGACGAAAAAAAACTGGGTTTTTATTTTTTGTAATAAGCAACATTAAATATAACAACAACAATAACGACAAAATAATAATGGCAGTGGGTAGGAAAGAGTCTATCTCTGTATATAGAGGGGATTGGAAGCAGTGTGTTATGAGAGACAACATTTTTTTATTTATCTTCCTCACCAGTATCAGTCGATGGTTTAAATTCATGTTCGTTCGGTACTGCTGTTGATGACGACACTAATTTTGGTGGGCCAACATCTTTGAGGCACATAAATTAGTTTGGTTTATTTATTAATTAATTATTTAGAAAAAAAAAAAAAGGAAAGACACCTACCTAATGTTCGAATTGTAACCGCTTTCGACATCATACCATCACCTAAAGCATTTTTACCCACTATTTGAAATTCGTATGTGGTCCCAGGCGATAAACGATTTATTGTTAACGATGTACTACCCGATGGCATTACCGGTACCGTTGACCAATCACTAACACCAGCCTCACGATACCATACCGTATAGTCTTGTTTGTAATCGGGACCGCCACTATAGCCGGGCATCCAATTTATTGTTACGGAAAATTCGGTAGCCGTTCCGCTTATATTGTACGGGGCATGTGGTTGTGTCCCTTCGATAACTAGCTGCGTTGCAGATACTATTGTTGCAACCTCATTTGAGGCAACACATTGATAATAACCAAAATCTGATCGTCTTAAATTATCAATTGTTATATTGCCACCCGTTACTTTGACACGATTCTTTTGTAACGGTATACCATCACGACGTTGCCATTGTATATTTGGCCGCTGTGTACCTTCCGCTTCTAGTGCATCACAATGCATTTCAACTGATTCTCCCACTTTTCTCTGATACAGAGGATCGGGTTCGACAGTAAATTGTGGTGGTTTTCTAACTAATACTTCCATTGGCCCCGATGAACCTTGTGTACCTTGGGCATTATATGGCGTACACGTATATCGCCCCTGATGATTTTGATTTACACGCGTAAATAATAATGAACCGTTATTCATAATAACAATATCTTTTGTTTGATACGGTTCCAATAAACGTTTATCTTTGGTCCATGTAACATATTGTAGTGGGGGATTTGCTTTTATATAGCATTGAACAACTCCAGCTAATCGAAATGGTAAATACTGTACAGTTGGAGTAAAGGTCACTTTGGCAGGATCTGTGAATTAGAATAAAAAAAATAAAAATAAATTCCAAACAATATACCATACATATAACCTATTTACTTACATTCTACATTCAAATAGGCCGAAGCACTTTGTGGATCTCCAATTCCATTTGATACTTCGCATGTGTATTGACCCGAATCATCTGCACTTACTGGATTTATAATAAGTGAACCGTCTTTGCGTAATGTAACTCGGGTTTCGAGAGCGGCCACCTCACGCACAGGTGATCCCTCTCTAAACCAACGAACCGTTACATTACCGGGCATTGCTTTTGCTTCACACGTAAATTGTACCTTTTCACCTTCTAATTTTGTTTGATTAGTGGGCGGCACCTGAAATTCGCAACAAGAAAAAGCCAAATATTTTTTTGTGTGTGTTGTTTCTTCTCAGGTTGAAGGGAGGGAGAGGGGGGGGACACAAATTTTCACATACAAAAATTTTAAAAATTTTTCCACAGTTTTGAAAGAGGGCGGGCGGGGTGATTGGTTTGGAAATTTTTTGCAAAGTTAAAACGTAAACATAATATTTGTTATTGTTATGGCTCGGCTTGGGGGGGGAGGACCTACTCTCTATAATTTTCATCTATCCATAAACTATACTTAGGGGGACCATACGTGTATACACACACACAATTTGTGATTGATTTAATTAAATGAATAAATAAATATTGACATTACGTTTTTTGATTGAAAAAATATGAAAATTAAAATTGAAATTTCCATTCAATTATTTTGTTTGTTTTATATGGTATTTCCCAAACCGTAAAACATCTAGTCCAACAGCAAAGCTGTTGTCAAATTAAAATTTTTTTTTTACATCGTCTTGTGGTTCAGATTGGGGACAATCGATATACACACACAAATCATTTCATTCCCACTGCGCTCCATGTCATTCATTCCATGCTGAATGTTTTTTTTTTCCTTCCAAATTTCCCATTCTGTATCTGTGTATATATAAAGGAAGATTTATTGATTTTACTTAAACATGAACACACATACACCCTTACACGCAGATATCAAAAAATATTTGGAGGAGTATGAAAATTTCTTAAATGTTCTTTGTGTGTTGTTAATATATTAAATGAAAATCAATGCTGATCAATTTCCATAAAGTTCAATAGAATTTTGTTATTCTGATTGGTACTAACTGCTGCTTTCTTATATGCGGGGGTTCGTTTTTCGTTTTTTTTTTTTGTTTTTATCTCCAGGGAATTTAATGGATTTTTAATGAAATTTTAATTGCCTCTTTCGTTTGCTTTAAGATTTTGCTTTGCAGAAAAACCACAAAATATGTGGGTAGTTTTTGTGTTTTTTATTTCCACATTAATTTTTTTTTTTTTGCTATACACTTTTATATTTTTTGTCTGTACCAGTTGAAGAGGAAAAGGTGATAAGGTTGACTCGTAGTATAATTGCGAAATCTATCAAATTTATGTAAGAAAAATTAAAAACAAGGTGACGGAAATATTTTATTAATGTGCTCTGTGTGTGGCATATCACACCATTTGAGTGCCTACCCAAAATATAATTTGACGGGCGCACATCTCACCTAGAAGAATATGACGTCTCTAAAAATGTGACAAATATTTTACTTTAATTTGATTGGTTTAGGAGGCTGGTAATAAATTCCTAATAAATCTAAAACCTAATTTTCCATATCCAGAAAATATTCATTTCAGTTCAAGGTAAATATTGAAAGTTTTCAAATTCTTCAAAATCCGAAAACACAAAATTATAGCACAAAATTGGCAGCCACGAGGACATTATTTGGATCGGCTGTCAACTGTAGATAGTATGGAATAATACAATCATTTGTGAACGTGCGTTTTTATACTGGACAAACAATTAAGCTGGCCGCACACCAAATTAGTCAAAACGTTTTTTTCTTGACTTAAAGTAGTTTTGAAATTAGTTTGCTATTTTGTGATATTATCATAATGTTGCCCTTGCTAATTCTGTGTAAAATTTATAGGTTTGTGTATTCGTTGGTAAATGTGTGGCCATGCGTGTGCTCTTTAAATCTTACGGCAGACGACAATATAAAATTTTTAACATTCATTGCATGCTAGTCGGTAAAAACTGCTTTCTTGTTGTTCTGATTTTTGGGTTTGTATTAAATACAAAAAGTTTTCGATGTGTTTTGAATGCAGATAGTAAATTTATGCACTTATTACGGAAGAAAAAAGCAGAACAACAAGAAAGCGGCATTTGCTGACTAGCATGCAATGAACGTGAAAAATTCTACATGGGTCAAACGGGAAGGTCATTTACAGTAAAATTTAAAGAGCACAAAGAAGAATTTAAACAGGTGCGGCTACACATTTACCAACGTAGATAGAAACATATTGGCAATATTTTGGATAGAGTCGAAGAAGACGAAATATATAAACAGCGTCATAACTGAAATCTAGAATCGACCAACTTTTTATACTTGATAGTTTCAAAAGTCTCACATTTTTTAAAGAAATCTAAATGAATTCTAAATTAGCTAAATAAGATTAATCGTCAATTGACTAAAGAAATATTGTCCAGGGAACGTAAAGCAAGACTATTAGGTGTTTATCTATGAAGATACATAATGTCAGGGTTTGTCTGATTTTAAATCAATTGATTTAAATCAAATGATTTAATCAAAAGCACCAAAAAAGAAAAAAAATTACTGCGGTCGAATTCTCAACAAAATTTAAACTATTTTTGGTGGCTAAATACTACAACTATAATTTGTGGCTAAAATTTACAGCCAAATAAAAATTATTTTTCGACCAATTTTCAACAATTTTTGTGACAAATTTGTCAATATTATTTTGTGTGTGACAAAAGACAGATATTTTTGTCACAAGTTTGGTACAATCATTTGGTGGTCATATTTTGATTGCATGGTCATTTCCGTAACCTGACTCGGACTTAAACTACTACTCAAAGGCCCGTAATTTTAAACGAGGATAGTGATAAATCAGCGAATTTATCCCCTCTTTCGTATTTTTAAACGAAGATAAATTCACAGAATCAAACCTCGATTAAAATTGTATCCTCGGATTTATACCTCGATATCGATAGTTAAAACAGTGGATACGGCTATTTTCGAAAATTGGGAAATATATTTAACGGGTCTTTGTCTTCGTCATCAGAGTCTGGTGAATCAGATTACGAGATAATGTTGCCGAAACGATCTAAACGTCCTAAGGTATTTCACGATAGAATAGATGTCGAGTTTTACAATAATCAATAGTTTCGGCGCCGATGGCAGTTTTCGAAAGAAGGGGTTCGTTATTTGACCCACACCCCCTGACAAGATCTGGAATCTTTGGAAGCATATTATCGATCGCTTATAATATAGCAAATTACGTGCACCACTCGCGCATTCCATTTTATTTTTTTCTTGTACAGGAATGCCAAAAATCACGATATTTACTAAAGACTAACTACTATAGACAGACTCAATCTAGTTAGTTGCGAATTCGAAATTATGTAGTTATTTTTTCAGTCTATGTCACAATACGATTTAAATATTTTTAGGCTTATTGCGTTTCGTGTATAGCATGATTGTCGTAATCTAGAATTGGAAATTAGATGAATATGAAATTCAAGATAAGACGGAAAACTGAAGGGACAAAGAATTATTTTATGTGGTTTTCGATTGAGCCGAAAAAAGCATTCTGAAGGTAAAAAATTCGCTATTTTTGCTTTTAGTTTGTTCGATTGAAGAAAAAAAGTTGTTCTGAGGGCCAAATATTTTTGCTCGAGATCACTTCGTAAAAATTTCGAGTTTTTCGTAGTAGGTATCACCCGCAGCAGCCGCAGCTGCGAGGGGCCTATTAGGGATTATAGCTCAGATTAAGCTTAAAGAAGACCACCATTTCAAATTTACGAAACGAAATTTTTAAGATAAGGTGGTCATCTAATTTTTAGAGAAAGAAGAAATGATTCCTGTTGCTATTAAATATTTTATTAAGACAGGCCCAATAATTTCTTTTCGATTGCTGAAGGTGAAAAAGTTCCGATTCTAACAGATATGTAGAATTAGAAGACAATTTGCTAAACTCGTTTGAAATCAAAGCTTTCGCCATCAGAGGATAACGATTTTAGTGTTTGGGTTAATTTATTTGTAAAATACGTCTTGTACACCAAGTTTAACCCTTTTCCACTTCAAATTTAACCTTTTATGTGATGGTATTCTTTTTTGGTTGTTTTTGGCGGGGTTCTCCCGATTTTGGAAATTTCCGTCGCTTCCCGATTTCATACCCATTGTCATGGATTTCATCTTTTGATCCTTTTTAAAATTTCTCGAGATTATTGGAGTTTAGCATGAAAATGAAATTTTGATGTTCGAGCCTTAGTTGGTGATTGAAACTGTCAGGTTATTCGTGATGTTGAGAGATTATTCGAGTGTGGTTCGATGTTACTCAAAAATCTTAGAGTCTATTCTAAGAATATGTTTCTTCGATATTTAACAAATTATCCGATACTATTTGAGGGTTCCTTTCTTATTGCATGTCGTTTGGTCGAGTTTAGCCATAACTTGCTTAGTAGCATTTTGCTAAGTAGTATTAGTAATATTAAGTTATATTTACACGAATTTTCGGAATATTTCAAAATTTTCGTGGATTTTCTAAATTTTGACAGGCTTTCCGAAATTATTCATTCATATCCAGATTTTTTGGTATTATTGAAATTGTTCGAGCTCAATCGAGATTCACAAAATAAAGAGATTATTCCAAATTTTCTGTGATTGTTCTGCGTTATATTCTAGATTTTTTAAGTTTTCCAACATTCCTAGGATTAATCGAGATTGTTAATGATTTTCAAATTTATTCGAATTATATATGACAATGTTCTGCGATTAGCTCTGAGTTTGAGGACTGGCAGAATTACACATATCCATAAATCTGAATCGCAATACATATTTAGTCATTTTTCGAATGCCGCTAATCACGATATTGACTAAAGACTAATACCCAGTGCTACCGTTCTGAAAATTTTAAGCGAACTACATTTCAAATTTTATATTAAAAAAAATCGCGACCTAATTAAAAACTCTAACTTTATCTAACTCTTTTATTTATTGGCTTAGGGTTCTATTTTACTATTAAAGCGTTAAGCTCTGTATACTGTCCGAGCTAAATAGTATTTTAACGCAGCCCACAACTCTTCCACAACGAAATCACAGATATTTTCGATTAGCGAAACCGTAAGCGAAATTTTCAGCATTTTTTACTTAACTAAATTTTACGTCATATATAAAAGGAAAATTTATCTGAGGGCTGTTTTGCTGTTTGTTGGCAATCATCTTGGCAGATAAGTCAATTCAGACATGTTAAATATGCGGACATTCGTCCTTTCATAAAGATAATTTTTGATTATTGGAATATATTTTAGTGCAATTTAAAGAAATGTCAATGCCAGACAAATCCACAGTACGCTCCTACCTAAATCCGACCTAGGCCCCAGATACACAAAAAAATGTCACAAATTGGAACTAAAGCTTAGGTTATTCTTACTTTATTTTCAGATCTCCTGGATTTTATTCAAATGCAGTGCGATGTGGTTAAACCAAATTTATATCGTGTAATACGCCTTGAATTTAATATTCTCAAATTATTTCTTTGGCTGTGATATACAGCAACATTCTTATACCCTCGAGGTTTTAATCTAAACTTTGACCCAAACAAACGATTTGAGAATTTTGATTTTAAAGCGTATTGCATGACTAAAATTAGCCATGTTACACCGCATAAATCCAGACTTCCATACAATTTTCTAATTTGGAAAGGTTAAGTGACTGCAGAAATTTTCTTAAAGTATTATTTTTATATTCAAGAAATCCTAATCTACTAAGGAAGGATTTGAGCATAATTTTTATGTTCAGGAGGTAAATAAACGGATTTAGTTAAAATCACGACTTTTTCTGCCATGTTTGAGTTTATTTGGTGCCTCTTGCAGAGTGCCCTGATGTTTTTATAATGTTGCTGTACATAAGATGTAAGTTTTACCAACAAATCTCCCGATTCTTAAAAAAAACATTTGAGTTTGAATTGATATTATCAAAATCCATTGTAGGGTTTTTCGCTGGATAAGGCGAAAATAGTATAAATACTTATAGAAACAGACTCAAACTAGCTAATCATGAATTCGAGATTATGTAGTTATTTTTTTCAGTGTATACAACACGATCTAAATACTTTAGGATTACTGAGTTCCATAACATGATTATCGTAATGTAGAGTTTGAAACTCGATGAATGTGAAATACAAAAAGAGACAGAAAGCTTAAGCGAGAAATAATTTTCTTTTTTGAGCAAATTTTTAAAATGAATTTGAAATCGCGATCTGAGATTATTGCCATAATGTTTTTGTCTAGCAACGGTATAAAAAATGAAAATATAGGGAGGAAAACAAACAAAAAAAAAAAAAAATGATAAATGTCCCAGCAAGCAGTTATTAATTCGAAAATTGATTTCGAAAATCGTCGAGCCTAAACTCTAAAAAAGTGGGCTTTCGAATCAAAAAACAACAACAACAAAAATATTGAAAATAAAACGAAAAAGATTTCAATTTTTTGTTGTGATTTAATTGTTGAAGCATGCAGATTAAGGAATACAATTTTTCACCTCGATTTGTTTGAACTTGACAACATATTTAACCACAAGTATTCTCTCTGTTCTAGTTTTCTTTCCCCCCTGGCTGCTCTACATTTCAAAAAATATTCTTCTCGACATTTTGAAAATCGTTCCAACCGGCTGGTCAGTAACAATAGCTCGACATATAAGAAGTGCAGGTTACCACTGGTTAGCGAGTCTTGAGTTTATTGTTCAGTTTTGTAATAAGTGGAATTAAATCGGAAAATATATCCGAGTTTAGTTCCATTTTTCGCGAAATAAATTCGAAAATATATAATGTTCTTCTGATTTAAATTTTCACACTAGTATGAAATTCTGGAAAATGGAAAATTTATAATTTATAATTCCAATTATTGACCCGGGCTTAATTCCAATTTTGTTCAAATCTATACCATTCGTCCATACCACATCGATGCCCTAATTTCACTAATGTACGGTGGGTAATTTATAAAATAATTTCGTTAAATTCTGTAGGGCTGTCACTGATGGCTGGTTAGGCCTTAGCGCCTATGGTAGAACAACTTCAGCCGCTCGCCAATTCTTTATATAAAATTTATAGTAACTAATGCAAAATTGCCGAATGCAAGGTTGCTTGGAAAAAATGGGGAAAGCCATTTTACGATATTTCAGTTCGGCCCTAAAACAATGTTTTTATAACCGACATAAAATGGAACTGAAACCAGGTTTACGAGTTCCTACAAATTTATTTGGTGGCCAAAACGAGGGGAACGAATATTGCTTTAAAACGTATCGGCTTAACACGTTCAGAACAATTTTTGGCTATTTGTTTCAAATTTCAAACGAAAATTGAGCCGTTCTCTGGTGCAGTATTAAATAAGACAGACATTCAATCGATGAATGATTCAATTAGTATAGGGTGGGCCATCTAACTTTTTTTTTTGAACTAGCGGTTATTTTGAGTATAGTCACTTTTGATTTGACAGAAAGTTAGTTTTATCCTTCCGCTGAACGAAAATGGTTGTGTATTCGCTTGAACAACGCTGGAAAATATTGAAACATTACTTCGAAAATCTTGGCCAAAAAATCATTTTTTCGGATGAGGCGCATTTCTATCTTGGCGGCTATGTAAACAAGCAGAATTGTCGCATTTGGGGCACGGAGTACCCGCACGTGATCGTAGAGAAGCCGATGCATCCTCAACGAGTGACTGTTTGGTGCAGATTTTGGTCCGGTGGCATCATTGGGCCATTTTTCTTTGAAAATAAGCAAGGAGCCGCCGTTACTGTCAATGGTGAGCGCCACCGCGCCATGATAAACGATTTTTTGTTCCCGGCACTTGAAGAGGAGGACATAGGCAACATTTGGTTTCAACAAGACGGCGCTCCGTGCCACACAGCACACGTTTCAATTGATGTTTTGCGCACTGTCTTCGAAGATCGAAATATCAGCCGAAATGCTAACGTGATTTGGCCGCCTCAGAGCTGTGATTTGACGCCGTTGGACTATTATCTTTGGGGTGCCGTCAAAGATAAGTGTTACGCCGATAAACCAGCAACGATTGACCGTCTCAAGAACAATATTCGCATTGCCATTGAAGACATAATGCCGCATACCATCGAAAATGTGCGAAAAATATTGAGAACTTTTTGTTTTATTGCATTTAAAAAAAAAAAAAAAAATTATTTGGCCCACCCTGTATAAATCGGGTGCGAACTTTCAACAATTTTTAATATTATCGAAAAATCTGAAAAATTTGAAATAATCATGAAGAATACAAATCTCTTCAACAATTTTGAATGAACTGTAACATCACGTGAACAAGTACCTAATCTCGAAAATCTCGAAAAATCTCGAAGCAAAAATTCCGCTAAATCACTATTCTGTATAATAAGATGTAAAAACTCCCTGTACATTTCGAGAAATGCAGAGAAACACGGGAAATCTCGAAAAGCTCGCATAATCTTAGGATTCTACAATAATTCAAATATTCCAGAAAAACTCAGATAAACTTAAAATTCTAGAATAATCTTAAAAAAAAATCAGGAATCTCAGATATATGTATACACATATAATGACAATAATTTCGAATAACTTTCCAAATCGTAATTAAACTCCTAGATACACACGAATTATATCGAAGTCTATAAAATTTCGAATAACCAACTCAAAAAACTCGGAAAATACCAGAAAATATCGTAAATCTCGACATATCGAAACATAGAAGCATGACACTCAAGCTTAAATATTGCTGCAAGTTACATAAAATCATAAAAATTCTGATTTACCAGCCGGTAATATGACGCAATAATAACGTTAAAATTAGAGAAACCCTAGTAGGTAATCTTAATCGCTTAAAAAGCAAAATCCGGAAATTGAGACGCCTGGCGGACGATTATTTAATGTCTCTGGTAGGTAGCTGGCTTTTTCATAAAGCATTTTCTCAATACTAATTTACGATTTTATGCCTATGAAGTATATTGAAATTGTGGCACACAACGGGATGAATACTATATTTTACCAAAGCAGCACTAACCTCGAATACATCCCTACTGAAATAATGACATTTAGGGGAATTAAGTTGGTCAGGTTATTGTGTACTAGCGTTGATTGAATACATTAAGATAATATCACCGAGATTTTCGCCGCTACGATCGAGTAATGTTTCGACTGTCGTTTATAATAGAGAAAAAAATGTAGAAACTAGTTTAGCTTGATTGGGATTTTTTTTTTTTTTCAGCTACCCATTAAGGATTTGATAAAGAGCTAGTTTAAAATGGGAGTAGACTTTATTTTCATTTACACTTTTGGCTGCTTTTGGGTTTTGTGTGGTTTTGATTGTTAACCAAGGATTTTTACGAGTAAAGTTTATTGACCTATGTCAACCTATGTTCATATATAAACAAATATAAAAACAAACATAAATTTTTTACAAATCAATTTTTTAAGGAAATTGAAATTGGTTTTAATGTATTTATTTTATCAATGGTAATATGTATATGAAATTTAAAATTGTTATTGAAATTATTAAAATTAATTTAGATTAAAGATGATTTATTATATCGAATTTTTTAATTTTTTTTTTTTGGCATTTTTGACTTTGGCATTAATAATTTTAATTTTTGCTCGGATCAATACTTTCAAGATATGACGGATTATAATATCTCTATGCAGATCATCTGTGCATGCGACTTTAATTGAATTGCACATACCAAATAAATTTTGTAATACTTCTTTTTTGAAACAGAATTTATCGAAATTATCGGTAAAAATGTCCACTATTGTTTTTGTTATTTTAACAAACAACGCATTTGGTACTTTCAAACCACCATTTACAATATTATCATACTGACGTGAATCTATTAACAAATTGGCGGCTGAAGCTTCTTCAGAATTTTGGCAAATCATTAAATTTTCGCAACATGCACATTGAAATTTTTTTAAACAAGCATGAGCTATATAACCGTTGAAATATGACATTGACATACTGTTAATTGTTTGACTTGGATTTACTTCTGATGCTTTTTGAGAGTGAGAGTCTACGTTATTGTGTTCAATTTCATCCTCGAAATCAGAAACATCATATTCACAATAATTTGTTTCATCGTCGATCTCGCCCTGCTGCCCCGAGTCGAAAAGTAAATTTCCTATAGTTTAAATTTAGAAAGTGATAATTAAATTCATATAATTTATTGTAAACTGTTTTACATTTACTAACAGTGAAATATGGCGATTTTCACATTTACTATTTTGTAAATTCATATATAAAAATACGCCAGTATGTATGCTTAAGCATAATAAAAACTATGGAAACCTGCGTGAGGTTATTATTTTTTTATAAAGATAATATTAATAAAAATATGAAATTGAACATTAAATTACCAGTGTTGTTTACGTCTAAAGGTATAATTTTTAAAGGAATTTTATCTGCTTTTTGGTCTACTGAATTATTGTTGTGTGGTAGTGCTGGCTAAGTCTTAAAAATTTGAAAAAATGCATTAAACCAAAATATAAAAAAATATAAAATGTAGAAAAAGATTGGGAAATCTGTTATGGTTGCCATACTTGAAATGTCTTCCGTGTTTAGAAGTACACGTACATCGGACTGGCCGTAAGATGAAGTATCGCTGGACATCATGTGGTAAAAACACATTTCTTTTAAATTTTTATGCAAACGAAGTGCTGATGGGTTTCTTTCATAATTAGTCCTGATAACTGAAATAGTGTTTTCTATACAATCTGAATTTAAATTTGCTGTCAAAATGTATTTTTAATCGGTACATTTGATTAAGTCCCAAAGTTGCAAAATTCCATTAATTGACTGTTGCATTCCAGAAAAACAGTATTCAGCCATTCCATTCGATTTCTTCCAAGTAGCTATCCACTCAACAGATTGTTTTAAATTTTCTAAAATTTCTTCAGATTCTTCTGACAAGGCATTATTATTAGGAATATTTGAATATTTTATTTTCTTGTTAAATTAACAAACAATTTATTTAATCGGAAAAAAAATTGGCAGTGGTAAGAGTTATCGATTTTTCATTCGCGGTAAACAAATCTGTGTGTGCTGCCGCGTATATAGCTGTCGAAACATTATGACTGAAAACTTGAGTCGCAAGTTTTACTCTCATTTTTTGAAACGAATCTGGCTGTCAGTTTGTGCATTGATCTTATTACGCTATTTTCACTATTAAATAGTTTAACTAAAATACTCCATGATACTTCATTCTCACCAATTAAAAAATTTGATTTTAAAAGATTGTTTCGGAAACTTTTAAAAAGATGCACAACATCATATAAACAGAATATTTTTTTGTTCTGTATTGTCACATAAGGCTGAGAAATACTAACACCTAGTTGTTTGTATGCAGTCCTATTTGGCGATCCTTGATCGCAAATTACAGCGTATACGTTTATTTGATTTGTAATCAAAATATTTAGGGTCAATTTTAGAATTTCTGAAAGCTGAATTCCGCGAACACTACCACAATAATATCCAATTACCTAATTGCAAGAAAATAAAAATAAATTATTGAAACATGTTCCAATATTTTAAATTGTAAATGGAATACCTTTTTCCAAGGTTTATTGAATCCTCTCAACATAAATAAAAGAGCATATTCCGAAAATGATCTTTCGCGTCCTAGCTCACCTAGGTCACTAAAACCATATATACAATCCTCTTTAGTGTTATATTCCAACTCTGTCTTAATGCTCATTTCATCGAACACTAAAACGCAGCGTTTCTCGAGTTCAGGTGTATCTTTAAATTTCTCATTTAACATTTGTAAAATTTTTATAGAAATTACGGTTGAAAATTCAATAGTATTATACCATATCTTACTATGGTACTTGAGCTTGGAAGTGTAAACCCTTCTTTTAATAAAAATTTATAAAAGCTTGGTGACCTATAGTGAAATTTCAGAAATAGATCTTTTTCTTCTGAAGTCCATTTTGAGTTTACCGTATGCATCGTTTGAGCCTTTACAAATGTTTTTACACTTCCACTTCTTCCTTCCATTATTTTATTGAGAATATATTCGATGTCGTTTGTTAAAATTTCGTTAAGTTTTAATTTTTTTTTCGGGGTGAACGTAATAATAGTTCAGTAAGAATTTCATACTGATCGGTTTGTAGAAAGTTGGTAGAAGAAGTAGATATATCTAGAATTTCTGGTATAGGAAACTGAGATTCATGTACGTATGTATGTATGTTATTTGCTGACGATAACTCTTTAAATGGATTTCTATATGTTTTGGGCATATTTTCTTTATAAACTACAAGCGATTCGTTATTGTCGTTACTAACATGATCACTTACATTTTCATTGTTTTGACATATACGAGTATTAATTTTACAATGTAAAATTTCCGTTTCACTACTTAAATAATTTTTTGGTACCTATGGCATTAAAACTAAGCCTTGTTTTAAATTCACTTTTATTTATAAATTTTGGTTCGAAATGATCGGCACACAAATAAACTTTTTTTTTTTTCGAACATGCATATAGCGACTTGTTACCAAAATTTATTATCGTCTATCATCTTGAGGAATCAAAAACCTTGGAATCCCATATGATTTTTTGTTTAAACAATTCAAATATGAACAATATGCCATTGCCATAATAAAAATAAAATAACGATTAACTTTAATTTTATGTATTTCTACTTCCGATAAATGAACTGATGAAAACAAAAATCGATTTAGTAACAATATCAAAAATAATAACTGTGTTTTTGTTAACACTTACAAAGAAAACAGAACACAAGTAAACGAAATCAGCTTGTTCGCAAAGGATAAAACATTTATATCTATTGTGATAGAAAGAGGAAACCATCCGACGACTTATTGAATTATTATAAAGAATATTGTTTTAGTGTTGGTCATTAAAAAGCAAATCAAAATAGAAAAATAATGTGTTCTTTTCTAGCTACATCATTATAATGCAACCCTATCTCAGTTCTTCTTTAACCTTACATGAATTGTACAAGCTCTTCTTTAACCATGTGAAATACGAAACAAAAAATTGATGTTGTTGTTGTTTATCACAGTAATACTATCTCTATATGTTCAATCAACGGTACTAGTAACACCGAAATATCAAATTTTATGTTTAATTACCATTTTTTTACTGGCCCTAAACCATATTATGGCCGTCGACTTGGAACACGGCCAACTCAGTAACTAAAACAAAATGTTTTAAATTAGCGTTTCATACCTTTCATTTGCATCACTACTGTTCGTTTTGTTTAGGTATGAAAAATTATGTCAGTTAAATGGCCACCTCTAGTATTGATGCAAACTTCGGTTGATTTTTGAACATTTTCAATGATTTAGTGCAGTGTTTTGGTCGAAATTTTGGAAATTTCTTGGCATATATTGGTTTTTAGATCGGCAAGAGACTGTGGTCGATTGATCTAGGTACACAATTAGTGCAGACGCCGAAACCAATAAAAAAGTCAGTGCTGTGAATTGTCGCTGTATGTCAAAATTGAGACTGAACAACTGACATATATTCGTTTGAACCAAAAGCAGCTCCGATCTGAAGAATACTTCATCTCCGCGATGCGATTAATGCCGATGGCGATGCAAACACCGTGGGAAGAATAACAATTTTGCCGGCCACTTACATCGGAAACCCTCGCCACATGCACGAGTACGCGCAAGATGCGATGTTATATGTTACGATAATATGGCCGCCCAGACCTATTCATAACATTCCACTGTAACCGACAATGGATCGAAATCAAGAAGGAACTGTTACCCAACCAAACACCAGTTGACACCCATGACATCACTGCCATAGTTTTTAAACAAAAATTAAAATCTGTGATGGATTTCATCATAAAACCCCGTGGGTATGGCCAAATTCGTTGTTGGATGTACTCCGTTGAATGGCAAAAAGGTGGTCTACCTTATGCGCACATTTTGGTTTGGGTAGTTCACAAAATCAAACCGGGTAAAATCGATTCCATCATCTCAGCGGAAATCCCGGATGAAGCTCCCGGTTGTATCCCGGTTGATCCGAAATTGCATGCAGTGGCGGCTAAGAATATGATCCATCGACTTTGCGGAGTTTTCTACAACGACTCACACTATATGCTCTGTATGATCGATGACAAGTGTTCCAAACGATACACGAGAAAAAGGGCAAGATGTTGATGCGGACAATCGTTGTCGACAACTGTAACTCCGTCAAGTCCATGAAGTAGATATTGAAATATGTGAACAAAGGCAGCGATATGGCTGTTTTCGGTGTGGCAAATCCAAACGACGAAATATCTCAGGATCAGATGGGTCGCTAGAGCCCTACAGTTGTACACTCTAAAGACACCCTACAGTTATACATTTGGCAGTGCATCTGGAAAACGGGAAATGAGTATATTTCAACCCCAGAGAACGCAACGATCGACAACATTGACAAGCTTTTCCTCGGTTTTGACAATCAGATGGTTTCGCTAATACACATGGAATACATCATCGAAATCGTTTTAGAGTCAAAAACAAGGACCACCAGTTGAAGGATAGACAAATGTATTTGCTTCAGACGCTCTTCTTACTATCTTCTAACAACTGAGAACCGTTAATGGGCATCTGTGTACAACGAGTTAATACGCTTAAACAATGGGACAATACGCTCAAAGATTTCGTCATATCTTCATCTCCGCATCAACATCGCACATTGTTTGCGATTATCATTGATTTGTGGGTCAAATACAAGGACGACATGTCTGAGGATGTTTTGCATCGTGTGCGTCGCCAAACTTAAAATCCAACATTTCAAATGATAGCAGAAATGCACAATGAGGCATTGATCATTCAACCACGAATTATTGTACAAAGAGAGCAATAATACGGCACCGAAGCATTAGCCGAAGCAGTTCGAACAAATGTTCCGCAATTGAATCAACAGCAAAAGACTGCGTGTGACTCTTTGATGAAAGCTGTGAACAATGGAACTGGTGGCATTTACTTCCTGGACTCTCCCAGAAGGACTGGAAAAGTTTCTTAATTTCATTGCTTTTGGCGTCGATTCGATCGCAGCATGAAATTGTCCTGGCATTGGCTTCATTTGGAATAGCAGCGACTTGGTTAGAAGGCGGACAAACTGCACATTCTGCACTGAAATTGCCACTGAACATGCAAACGAACGAGCCACCAACTTGCAACATCGCCAAAAACAGCGATCCGGTAATTTTCGTCAGACTTTTCCTATTATTCCACGTTCAACTGCAGCTTAAGAACTAAACGCCTGCTTGAAATCATCAAATTTGCGAGGTTTTTTTTGTAACAAGATCGAACTGCAGATGTGTTTTCGAAGCAAATATTAGACATTGGTAATGGTAAAATCGCAGTTGACATCCCGACCAGATTCATCAGACTACCCACTGATTACTGCCAGTTGACCGAATCGAAAGCAGAGCTCATTCCACGTGTTTTTAAAAACATAGTGCAAAATTTCAAAAACCATAATTCATTTCATATTTTGAGCGAACGAGCCGGGACGGTTGTTTGCCTTCAAATCGGTTGACATAGATATCAACCAGGATGAAGTAGTCAACTATACCACAGAATTCTTGAATTCGCTGGAATTGCCCGGATTAGCACCTCACAATTTGCAATTGAAAGTAGGTTCAGTCATCATCATGTTGCGTAACATCAATCAACCTCGGCTGCGCAATGGAACGAGACTGGCTGCGAAAAAGCTTATGCTCAATATCATGGAGGCGACGATTATCACGGGAAAGTACCAAAGGAGAGAATGTTTTAATTTCGCGCATCCGGATGATTCCAATGGATTTGCCATTTGAGTTCAAATGGCTGCAATTCCCCGTGCATCTGGCCTTGGCGATGTTCATCAACAAATCAGAAGGCCAGTCGTTGGAAAAAACATAGTTCACTACAAAGTTTTCATTAAATGTTAACCTCATTTCTTTTCCATGTATTGGGATTCATAATCGCTTATGAGGAGTTACAATGAAATCAATTTTAGGAGGTCTCAGCTAGTCGAATGGAGAATCATTTAGACTATTTTCTTCCGGTTCTATGTTCTCATCTGTTGAACTGTTAAATTGGGATCGAAACTTTTATTTTGCAAAATTTGATAAATTGTTCATAGAGCTCAATAAACAATTTACTTTTATATTTTGAGCAACACGAGTATTCATAAGCAAGGCTACGGTTTGGTTGTGAGAAAATGTTTGTACCCAATTTCGGATGTTTCTCCTGTTCTAAGACTTCAAAAGTCAGTAGCTCTACTTAGTATGTAGCAGCCTGCATTATTTATGCGGAAAAATTCATATCGTAGGTCTGAAAACCTATCAGTAGTATGTTAAGTTGGGACACTGTAAAACTGTTTTATAGTAAAACCGTGTTATACAAACCGTGTTAAGCACAATTTTTGGAGCATTTTGTGAACCGTATTATAACGAAACCGTGTTATGAATGTACCGCGTTATAGGAGGGTTACCTGTATGTGTCAAGTAAATGATATACAAATTTAGAACTTCATGCAGCAAATGCCTTTTGAATCTGTGAACTCATCAAGAGCCATAGAAAACCACTCGAGATTTTTCCGGAGTTCCCAAAGAATAAAACAAGTTGTGAATATTATTCTATTATGACAGCCACATTCGACAATATTTACAAACAAAAAGGATCAGAACACTGTTCCAGCACCCACTAGCAAAATCTAGGCGTAACATAATCCACAATCAGTGAAGAATTTGTGCGTAACCTCAATAATAGCTAATTTCATTTTAATGGTTAGAGTTTTGTCCAGGGTGCAAGAATCACAAGCTTGATTCTGATTGTTCAACCACTTGCCTAGGTAATCGGCCCTGAGTAGTCTCATCAAGCTTTTCGATGATTTTAGGTTAAATTTTCTAAAATCACCAGGCTAATTTAATTGTTAGGCTACGCTTTTCGGCAGCAGTTTATCGTAAAAGAATTTCTCAATTTATGGTAAAGCAAATTATCGTAAAACAACGGGATCGAATGCCAAGTTCTGGAGTGTGGCCAATTAGAAGGTAATTCATTTATTCGTTAACCGATTAGGATGCAATTCGACTAGTACGATCGAAATAAGAATTTAAAATTATTTTTGTATGGCGTTCTGGAATACAGCCAATTAGAAGAAACTCGGATAGTTCTTAACCGATTATGGTGAAATTAAGAATACATTTTTGAGCAAGGATTTTGGTCGTAAAATGAGATATGGGTTGAAATTTTCTTCTTACAAGATGCTCAATAGAATTAAATCAAAAATCAAACAATTTTTGAAGATATATGATGATGCCAAACGGATTCAAATTAAAAATTTCAACAACATTGGCCATACGAGTTCACATTTCGTGGGTAGCTGCTTGTATTCTAGAAAATGTGATTGAAAACCTGTTTCGTAGAATCATAAAAGTAATATTCATAAATATATAGCAAAATCGTGAACAATGTGAAAAAATTAATTAACGGAAATAATATTTTCTGAAAATTTAATAATAGAAATGAAACAAAAATAATTTCATATTATTAATTTTTATACTGGAAAATAAATTTGAATCATTTTAATTTCAATTCAAAACCAATCAACCATGCATATTTGACCTGTCCTACTTAATTATTCTCAAAGTGTCTGTTTGGGTATGTTTACGCATACAAAAAAAAAAAAAAAAACGAAATCAAAGCACAAAAAACTGCAACCCCTCATACCACTGTATAATTTAAATGTATTGTAAACGAAACCCGCGTAAATTTATATAATTTCGCGACCGTGCCATTTAAACAAATATTAATAATTTACTCTCCTATTCCACCATGTAACCCAACCTCCAACCAAAAACGATACGGTGACAACAATAATGGGGCAGAATTTTATTTATTTTGATTATTATTGAGGATTAATTAATTCTATGTCATGTAAATTTAAGCGAAAAACATTTTTGTTTTTTTGTTTTTGTCTGCTGCCGCCTTATTTTGTTATTTTTTGTGACAACGTAAGCCAATAAGCCAATTCACACAACAAAGTGTTGTTATACACTTCCAGGCGATATTATTATTGCCTTGATGCCGAAAATATAGGAGGGGGGGATGTCTGGATATAGAGATGAAAATAAACGCGACCAATCAATTTATAAATAAATCAATAAAAACATTTTTTTGTGGAAAAATTAAATTTTATATGTATGTATGTGTGCGTTTTTTTTTTGTTTTTCACTTTAAAGATAAGAAAATAGATAAAAAAATTATATAAAGATTATAGAGATGTGTAAATATAGATATACATTATTGAATGAAAAATATATTTATATTTAATTTCTGTTTTTGTTAATTTTAATATTCAGCGGGTCAGCGCGATTTAGATAAAAAAAATTACATTTTCAATAATCTTCCTTCGAAAGTCCAATTAAAAGCTTCTTAATTAATTTATCTCGTAACAATATATAGAAAATTTAGTGAGAGCGGGAAGATTTATTTTTAGAAATATTTTTTTTTATCTATTAAAATACCATTCAAAAAAAACCATAATTATTTATTTTTATTAAATTAAATTAGTTTTTAGATCCAAATTAGAATTTTTGCGATTTTTTATATACTGTGTTGTACATATATAGATTTTCAAATTTGTTCGAATAAAAAAAATTATTTGTTGATTCGATTCAATCGAGCGATAGCGAGAGATAATGATTTTTTTTTATGTTTGATGGTTCATAAATTTGTTACAAAATATGAAATTTGAATGAGGTGAATTTGTCGTAATTTAGTTTTGAAATTTTCGGATCCATTTATTAATCTTCTTGAATCGAGTACTGTACTAAATAGGAGGTAAACTCAAAAGGAAATGAGTGTGGTACGTGCAATAGTCATTGTTTCAGTCTGAAAGATACCTACTCGGGGATGAGCGGGATGAGCCTGATTTTTTTTTTTTTATACCATAAAATGTGAAGCTAAACACAGTTTATTGAATGGGGGGAAAAAAAAGGTTAAATACATATTTAATATTTTGTCCGGACTTAAAGCCAAGAATAAAATTTAGTTCTTGACTTATATACGAAGTTTGAAGATGTTCTGTTGTATAGCAATGATGTTATTTACGACCAAAACTACCTCTAACGTTCAATATTTGAATGTTAGTAAGTCCGATATTTTGAAAAGATATAAAATCAAGAGCAAAATATAGATTATGAATTCTTGGAGCTTAAAATCATTAGATTTGATCAAAATCACCTCAAATTCCAATTTAACCGCTAACGTACAATGTTTGACAGTGATAAAAACCTAACCCTTGTAGCTCTCTTGGAACATTTTCCAAATTTGTATAAGCCAACAACGGTGGATTAAGGAACTGGAATTAAGTTTATAGAAAATAAAATATTGAAAAAAATATCGAACAGCCAAAATCCCCAATTACTATGTTTTTGGAGACAGTGCTAAAATCTCCCAAAAATTAAACTATCGAATAAACAAAATATCGAATAAAATTTTTGATTCAGTTTCACAAATCGAATTTTAGAATCGCTTTTGTTGAATTTAAGTAGAAAATATATGGGATCACTACATTTGCCTAAAAAAAACCAGAAATTTTAAGATCCAGAATAATTGAAAATTAAAAATCCAGAAAAAAAAAATCCCGAAAAAAAAATCTAGAAATTACTAAAGAAGCAATCCAGAAAAAATCCAGACGAGGCATTTCTATACTTTTGTCGTCACTTGAAACATTTGTAGTACATCTATCAGAAGAAGCGATATGAGCGATACAATTCCTTTGATCTGTGTCTGCAAGGTTGACGAAGCATTGCGGAAGAATTAAATCCGCAATTCGCTCCAATAGATTCGTCGATACTATACTAACCCAACGAATTAAGCCAACCACAAAATAATTTGAAACATTTGTGGTACAACAATCCGTAGAAGCGATATGAGCGATATAATTCCTTTGATCTGTGTCTGAAAGGTTGAAGCAATTTTTATTACCATAAATATTAAGAACTTTACGGAAAAACTCAAATTTTAAGGCCATTTTATGAATTTTAATTTTAACTTGGGCCGCCGCACTTTGATAATTGTGTTTCTGGATTTCAGTTTTCTGTATTATTTTTTTCTAGATAAGGTAGCCAACCCAAAATATATTTTTGGGATCACTACATTTACCCAAAAAAAAAAAAATCCAGAAATTTTAAAATCCAGAATAATTGAAAAACAAAAATCCAGAAAAAAGTTAGAAATTACCAGAAAACCAATCCAGAAGAACCAAATAAATGAAAAAAATCAATTTTACAGGCAGTTTTAGACCTTTTTTACAACTTGAAACATTTGTGGTACATTTATCAGTAGAATCGATATGAGCGATACAATTCCTTTGATCTGTTTCTGCAAGGTTGATGAAGCATTAACCAATTTACTATACTAACCCAACGAATTAAGCCACAATTTTACAAAATTATATTAATTATTCGGGATTCGAGATAATTTGCGATTTTGATTTGGAGAATTTAACATTTCGATATTTCGAAATTCGGGATTTTGAAATTCGACATTTCGATTTCGAGATTGTGATTTCGATGTGACGTTTGTCGTTGCGCCGCAAATAATATTACAAAATTATATTAAATATTCGAAATCTAAATACTTAAAACAAATCTAGTCTATTTGAGATTGCGTAAAGAAAGAAATATTTTTGGACATAATTCGGTTTGAAAAGATTATTCAAATTATTAATAATTATGATTGGTTAAGAAATGACTTTATTGAGTACTTTAATCCTGGAGAGCTAGCAGTGTGTCAAGCTAACAACATTATAAACAATTTAAGTACAAATTCAATGACTACAAACATCCGCTGACTGTAGAATATATTTACCATCCAAAACTGCGGAAAAATCAAAAATTCATCGGGCAAGATTAGCTAATTTAAAGGAATCAAATAATTTAGCTGAAATTAATATTCCCGAATACCTTAAATATTTCGATGGAGAGCGGTTTGTATTAAAATAATCCGATTTTAATGATCAAAAAATTATATTACTTGGAACCCGTTCTAGTTTAAAACTTTTAGGTGAATCTAATTGCTGGTTGATGGACGTAACTTTTCATGTAGTGCCACAAATAATGCATCAACTATTTACGATTCATGGAAAAATTAGAAAATGAATGTGTGCCGCTTGTATTTTGTCTGTTGAGCAGCAAAAAATAATAAATTAGTTTTTCTATGAACTTTTAAAATTAGCTTGTGATTGGAATATTAAGCTTAATCCAACTCGCATAATAACAGACTTTGAAAAATTCATCAAATAAATTATTTGGAGAAAGCTACTAAAAGATCGACTTGCATCAAAATATTCAAAATTTCTTCAAATTTCATTTGTACCCAATGAATAAATCCCTGAATATTTTTTATCGTTTTTTTAATAGTATTACCGACAAAAATGTAAAACGTATAGTATCTTGGTTCAAAAATATATACATTTGTGGCGCAACAAATAAAAGAAATCCTTGGTATAAACCAAACTTCTGGTCAGTACTCAGAATTGTGCTAAAAGTACTATACTACTACTATAAAAGTAGTTGTAGGAAAGAAAAATGCCGGCATCTATCAAATTATTCACGATCTCTCTAAGGAATTGATCATATCCAAAACTAACATAAAACGAATACAAATGGATAAAACCAAGCCGTTGAATAGGAAAAATTTAATTAAATACAAAAAAAATTAGAAGAGTCTTGAAAAGGGGGAATTTTTGAAAAGCATTGCGCAAAACATAATCATTTAACAAATTGTTCGTGAAAAATTTAAAATGGACCAACAAATTAAAAATTGAAATACAAATTTAAAACATATTTAATGTATTTTGAAACTAAATATGAATTTTCGATATTTTGGATTTTCGATTTTTCGTTTGGCGAGCTTTCAACACTATCCCAAATTATAGTAGAAAGTAACAGGTTGGGTATACTATTAGATCATGTTTTCCGAAAGGGGACAGATCGAGCGAAAGTAGTATAATGGTAAATACATTTGCCGCTAGTTGTCACTATTAAAGCAGAACAAAAGTACTTCACATTTTCCAAAAGGTGGCAGCACTAACCGACACCATTGGTAAACTTCTTATGTATTTATCAATACGTATCGTACCTTTCTTTTCAAATAGATTAACATAATTATTTAAACAAATATTTATAAATAATTTAAACTAAATAAAATTGTTATTAAATTATTTTAGAAAATATTAAAAAGGAATTAAAAGCAAGAGGGGCGAAGACAACTGGAAACACTCCCATAGTCAAAAAAAGAACTTTATAAAATAATTTGACAGTATTATAAGAAAAATTATCAGTAGTAGTGACATCTAGCTCCAATACAGTTTTCTATTATATTAGTAGTGACAACTAGTGGCATCATCTGGAAGGTCATGTTTTCTAACAGATGGCACCGCGAAAGTAGTATTTTCTTGACAGTTAAACAAAACGTCATATCGAAATCACAATCACGAAATTGAAATCTCGAAATCAAAATCCCGAATTATCTCGAATCCCTAGTTAATAAATTGATTTTGTAAAATTGTTTGTGGCGCCGCAAATTGTTCGAGATTCGAGGTTAGAATTTTTAATTGTTTATTAATTAATACAAATTTTATAAATGTTTATAATTTTGTTTATGTAATGTTATGGAAAATCATACTGTTTACGTATAACTTTGTCTCCCGAAAAAAGCACAAAATAAAATCGGCAACATAAAAATCCAGGAATACAATTATCAAGTAATTAAAATTTATAAAATTTCTAAAAAATTCGATTTTTTCTTAAGAGTTCTTAATCTTGAAAATCGGTTCGTCAACTTTGCAGACATGCTTCTACAGATAGATATACCACAAATATTTCAAATTATGGTTTGGTTGGCTTAATTCGTTGGATTAGTATATAATGGACTAATGTTTTGGAGCGGATCGCGTTTTTTGGTTAAATTGGTAAATGCCTCGGGTTGGCTACCTTATCTATTGTTTGATTTGTTTCTATGACGTAGTTAAATCATCGATCATTATTGGTCTGTATAGCTATTGTTCGTATTGTTATTGATTTTATGGTCTAACACGTATTGAAACCCATTCATTTTGTAGGGCAGCCCGCAACGGTGCACTATAAATTACATTTACATTTTGTATCCAGTCGCAGTTATTTAAAATTTTATTTGGCATTACTCAGCGGGCAATTAAAAACGCATAGCGCATAAAGCAAAAGTTTAAAACAAAGTAAAGTTGTTTGTAAATGGCTGGCAAAACGTAGCTTAAATTGAAATACAGACAAATTTATTTTGAATGAATTACATGTAATTTGGAGAAAAAAACTCTGAAATTTTCAGATGGTCTTGCGGTTTTCCTTAAGTCCCTTACATTTTCTGAAGGGTTTGCTCTAAATTTTAAATTAATGATGAAATATTAAATTGGATCAAATTAAATTTAGTGTTTCATCTGGCGACATTTTTTTTTTTTTTTTTAGTTCAAATGATCTTGTTGATCTGAAGATCTGAATCTCGTTTGGAAATTCTCGAGGAAAGTTGTTTCGAAGAAGAAATTTCGAAAAGAGATAACCCTACTTGAAAATATTGAAGTATTTATAAACGGGACAATTGTAAACATCTCTCGAGATATTCTATCCAAGGTATTTATTTCGAGGTTTCCAAAAAGCTACACCGACTTTTAATTTGTATCACTACTTTCCATCACTGAATTTCATGCGAGATTTCGCTGATGTCGAGATTATTTTTCGCCCTTATGATATGTTCCGACTTCTTCCTCTAAAATATTTTGTTATTTTTTATTTTTAAGGCATTTAAAATCTCTTTTCTTTCATAGAAAAGTGAATTTATATTACATGGCTAACGGGAACCGTGCATATTCTCAAAAGTAAAAAATGTCCCGTTAAAATGGAAGAACACATTTTTCGTTTTTTAATATCTACAGTATGAAAACGGTTTTGATGAGTTTTCTTAAAAAACACAAAATTTTGAAAATGGTTGGCACCATTCTTTAAGAAAGTGATGCCCAAGCAAAATGTGTATATTCAACAAATTTTCAAAATAAATTGAACATTGAAACTTCGATAAAAACAAGTCAGCTGGGCAACGCGGTAATTATTTATTTATTGGGGGAAGTGGGGGCGGGGGCAAAATTTAGCGAAAATACGTATTTTGCTTGGGTATCGCTGTTTTAAAGTATAAAACGAATTAAAATAATATTTCAAAATTTTGTTATTTTTAAGAAAACTTTGTTTTTGGATTTTGAGGTATTTTTTGGGGGATATTGCCAAAAACTCATCCCTAACATCTTTTGACTTTTTTCTTGCTCAAAATTTTGTAAAATCTCAAAACCATTTAATGTGTCGAGATTTTTTTTCGGTTTTATGTCTTTCGAGATTTTTTATTTTCGACATTTTGTCCCATATAAGATTCTTTCTTTCGAGATTTTTAAAACGGATTTTCAAGATTTTGTTCTTCCTAGAAAACGGTAGGTCCCATCCATGTTTTGTACAAGGTTTTATTTCTGGACACAATGAAGTGAGAATTAAGAAGTAAGGGCAGACAGTTGATAACTCTTCACTTATAAAATTTATTTAATTACCGAGCAAATGTCTATAGTGGCGAAAGCTCTGTCATATGCTAATTCTAAAATTTTATACTTATTGTGAAAGTTCCATAATATTCGAAATAGCTGCTTTTTAAATCTAAAAATTGAATTGGCTGACAGAATACTTTGCAAAAACAGGTTTTACTTATTCCTAGTAAGTTCTAAATTCATCGAAATTGCTAATAATGCGTTTAGGAAATAATAGGAAGCTTTCATAAGTAAATACTTTTGCAAGCTTCCACATCAAATAAGAAAAGCTTTTATTGGTCGATCTATAGTTTACCCTGTTAAAGTTAGCCGAAAGATTCCAGCCGAAAGTGAAAAGTCGATAATGCAGATTATGTTATTGACATTCCAGCCGAAAATAAATCAGCCTCCAGAGTGTTACGTTTAGAGATAGATTGGATTGATGTGACTTGTCAATAGCTATCGCAGGGAAAAAATTCAGTTCAAGTTTCCCGTGGGAAATCTCGGAAAATTCGATTTTCCAAAAATTATTAGAAAATTTGTATAAAATCAGCCTCTAGAGTGTTATGTCTGGAGATGGATTCAATTGATGTGATTACTCAATAGCTATTGCAGGAAAAAAAATTCAGTTCAAGTTTCCCGTGGGAAATCTCGGAAAATTCGATTTTCCAAAAATTATTAGAAAATTTGTATAAAATCAGCCTCTAGAGTGTTATGTCTGGAGATGGCTTCAATTGATGTGATTACTCAATAGCTATTACAGGAGAAAAATTCAGTTCAAGTTTCCCGTGGGAAATCTCGGAAAAATCGATTTTCCAAAAATTATTAGAAAATTTGTATAAAATCAGCCTTTAAAGTGTTATGTCTGGAGATGGATTCAATTGATGTGATTACTCAATAGCTATCGCAGGAAAAAAATTCAGCTCAAGTTTCACGCGGGAAATCTCGGAAAATTCAAAAAAAATTCTAGCCGAAAGTAAAAAATGGATGAATAAAATCAGCCTCTACAGTGTTATGTCTGGAGATGGATTGCATTGATGTGACTTGTCAATAGCTATAGCAGGAAAAAATTCAGTCCAAGTTTCCCGTGGGAAATCTCGAAAAATTCGTTTTTCCGATTTAGGAATATTTTCTAATAATTTTTGGAAAATCGAATTTTCCGAGATTTCCCACGGGAAACATGAACTGAATTTGTTCCTGCGATAGCTATTGACAAGTCACATCAATGCAATCTATCTCCAGACATAACACTCTGGAGGCTGATTTTATACAAATTTTCTAATAATTTTTGGAAAATCGAATTTTCCGAGATTTCCCACGGGAAACTTGAACTGAATTTTTTTCCTGCAATAGCTATTGAGTAATCACATCAATTGAAGCCATCTCCAGACATAACACTCTAGAGGCCGATTTTATACAAATTTTCTAATAATTTTTGGACAATCGAATTTTCCGAGATTTCCCACGGGAAACTTGAACTGAATTTTTTTCCTGCAATAGCTATTGAGTAATCACATCAATGCAATCTATCTCCAGACATAACACTCTAGAGGCTGATTTTATAAAAATTTTCTAATAATTTTTGGAAAATCGAATTTTCAGAGGTTTCCCACGGGAAATTTGAACAGAATTTATTATTTCGACAGCTATTGACAAATCATATAAAAACGATTCAGCTTTAGATATATACTCTAGAGGCTGATTTTATTCCAATTTTGTATATTCTTCTGATTTTCCGATATTTTCTACGAATCAAAGTTTTACACGTAAATTTATTTACAAAAATTTATATTTATAGATTTCTATGTATCCTATTTATTTTCGGCTGATAACTATTAAATTTTTTATTTTCGGCTTAAATGTTATATCATAATCTGCATTATCGACTTTTTACTTTCGGCTAGACAATCTGCATTACCATTTTTTTTTTACTTTCGGCTGGACTAACACAATCTACATTAACGACTTTTCACTTTCGGCTGGCAACTTTCGGCTAACTTTAACAGTATCTATAGTTTTATTTCTCAAACTTTTTTGAAGCTTTTCAATACTAAACTAAACTTGCTTCATCTCTTGCTTCTTTAACAGCTTACATTTGGAAAATTTTGGGCTTACAAAAATACTTTTAGATTTTCTGTTAAAAAGTGCCGCCATCTTATAGGCGGATTACTGTATTATTAAAAACTGAAAACCACCCATCTCCGAAGCACAAAGACCACTCCTGATTTCAACGAAATCTTTTGGACTCGTTTTTAAAATCAATTTAGAAAAAAGTTTTTGACTTTATAACATTTGCTTGGTGTTTATTTAATTGGTCATGACTGGCGTACTGACAATATCTTAAAAGTACTTCTACCAATAAACACAATCAAGAGATTCTAGATACGGAGTATATTTTAGTCTGTAATGTGTATTGCTTAAAGTAGATGCCAGTTAAACAAAGCTCGAACCCCAGTTATGTACTAGTATAGTGCTTGATGGGAAGCTGACTGTTATGCAGGGAGCCCGTTCTTATTAAGTATATTGAGAAAAAATACAAAATAAAATTGGATAAATATTGAAGTTTTCGAAAAAGATCACTTCCGCGGTTAATCGAGGTAATTTAATAAATGATGAAAAATGTGGACTAATGGTGGATCCATCCTTTAGTAATTGTTGAATACATTTTCTTAAGAGCTCGTTCAAAACGATAAATTACGACAAATATCTCAGAAAGTCAAAAGATGAAAATGGATAAAAAAAAATCGTGCGATATTATAAAAAGTACCAATCGAAATGAATAAAAATAAATTAAATGTGAAAAAACAATTAGAACAAAATTAAATTAAATTAAAATTAAAAAGAAACCAAACCAACAAAAAAATGTGTGTGTATGTGAAAATTGCCGAAAAAATCACGAAATTATTTTTTTTTTGTGTATAATTGCGAATGTAAAAAAAAAAAAATTATTGATGTACAAAAAGAAAACCGAAAATAGAAGAAAGAAAATTAAATAAAAATGAAAAAATTAATAACTAATGGGGTTGGAAATTTTTTTCATTTTTGGTTTTTTTTTTAAACATTCAAAATTTGTTTTCTTTTTTTTTTTTTTAGTTTTTTTTTACCATGATAACAGCGCCGCCCGCTATTATAACACGGGCCGTATGGGAGACTTGTCCCTCACCATTGCGCGCGATGCACGTGTAGTCTCCAATATCCTCGTGTCGTATTGTGGATATCCGTAACTCGGTACCATCATTAAAGATACCAACAGTGGAACTAGGTACAACCGGATTTGCATCTTTATACCATAAAATTTCTGGTGTTGGTGTTCCATCGGCTTGACAATTTAATATTATTGAATCTCCTGCAAGTAGATGTTTAAAAAAAAAAAACAAAAGCGTAACATAATTAATGAAGTATACAAATAAATTTTTTGGTAAAACTGCAAAATATTATACATATGTCGTTTGCACACACACACATATACCATATTCATTCGTACCATCTAACAAAATCAGCCATTTAGTAAATTCATTTACATTTGTAAACTTTAATTTTTCTAGGAAAACTTTTTTGTTGTTGTTGTTGTTGTTGTGTTTTCTCTTATCTTGCATTTCAAATAATAATAAGAAAATCAGAACATTTATTTTTTCTTAAGTTTTCCAAAACAACTTTTTCTGTTATTTTTACTTCAGTAAGAACCCCACAATTCCCCCCTTCCCCTTTCATGACTTCATTTTATTCCTTCCATTTTCTCTATAGAGCTCGTTGTCTATGGATTGTTTTAAATAAAACCGTAAAGATCGATTAACTAGAAAAAATAAAGTTACATGAAAGTAAAATAAAATGCTTTAATTGTTTAAAAAGCTTTTAGCATAATTATTAAGAAAAACAAGAAAACGACAAACTAAGCTTTTTTTTGTGTATATGTATAGTGACTTGCTTGCTTGCTTCCTTGCTATGAATATGTAACAAAAAATACAAGCATGTACATACGTATAGACAAAAAAAAAAAATTTAAATAAGTTTTATAGTTTTTTGTGTAGCTTTTTATTTTCTCAGACGATTAAGTGGCGGAAATTAACTTATTTATTTCTTACTTATAAAATAAATTTTAAATAAGTATCTATGTTTACATACATACATATATACATACGTACATATATAACAGTATGAAAATATACGACATGTATTTTAAAGACTCTGGCAAAACGATTGCCTGATTGTTACAAATTTAGAAGATTTTGATTTTGGGATGGGTTAAGACCAAAATAACGACTTATAAAATACCAAGCATACATCTCCAAAAATAGAGCGTTTAGTTTAATTACAGTTTCATTTTTTTTATATACAAATGAGACAGATGGATTCCAAATTCGAGTAAAATGTTTCGGACTGCGGATTTCGCTCCGATTTTCTTATCCCAAGAAACCTGATTATTTTATGGAAACGCCTTATGGCGCTAACGATAAAATATTTTGTGGTTTACAGGACTCCAGTTTACTAAATTAATAAATTAAAATTTTATTTACTCCCTTACTGTGAAATTTATTTGGTTATTTTTTTAGTTTTCTTAAGATCGATTTCGATCATAAGTAATCATTTTCTGACCAATAATTTCATTTCCACCTACTGCACCTGCTACATCCGTGATCCCCAGAAGACCCCCAGAAGAGGTTCCCAGCAGGCCAAGGGCACGTACTTGGCTGCTATCTGAACCTGCTAATCCTGATTAGGTTTTGAAGATCATTCAAGCCAGTAACCCGGATCTTCCAACCAATAATTGAAAGATCGTTAAGTAAATGGAAGTAAAAGGAGGCTCAAGATTATCGATAATGGTAATTAATAACGAGTCCCTAGTACTTCTGGACAAGACAAAGGGAGTGGTGGACTTCGGTTTCGGGCCCATCACCCTCAATGTGGACAAGCAGATGCGGCGGCAGCGCGAACGGAAGGCTAAGGTGTTTATGGTGACAAGCCACCCAGGCCTGATATAGCTACCAGCAGTGTAGTAGAAGAGGCGAGATTAGTGAGTTCAGTAACTTCGGCTTAGGACCGGTGTGAAGTATTTCACACAAAGTGTAGCTACACAAATTAACGAAAAGTGTAAGTGTACTGAAAAAGTGTAGGCCTACATAAAAAGTGTAAATAAGAAGTAGAACCAGGGCCTTATTGCACCAACTACTCATCATTTATTACTTGTCAACTTATCACTTATTACTTGTCATAAGTTAGTTTTTTTGATAATGATAAGTGATAAGCGTTGTACATCAGATTGTCTATAACTTATCAATTGACAAATTATCAAATTTTTATGATAAGTTGTAATGATCTATACAAAAATACTATAAATGTGATAATGTTTGCAAAATGGTTTTGTACCTATATAGCAAAAAAATTAAAAAATTGTTATTCTGTAATTTACACGTACATATGGTATATAAATAATACATGAAGAGAAAACTTTCTCAATTGAGAGTTCTTTTTTCAGTGTTTAGAATCAATTGCAAAACTTTTCTTTTGTTGCTTTTAAAATAAATTCTCTTTTCTAACTGTAAATAATTTTTCAGCAGTACTTAAATGTAAACAGTTTATTTTCATAACAAATGAATTAAGAGAATTCCTATTAACAAATAAATTGAATTTAACCAAAATGATTTTGCACTATTCGACTCGTCCGCTTATGAGCACGATTAAATCTTTACTCTATTGCACCATCCGGATTTCTTCGCATTGTCACCCAAAATCACAGCACCGGGGAACGGACGAAAACAAGACTCAAAATTGCTAAATAGCCTTGTATTTCGCCATACTCTGTAGTCATGTACACTACCTGGCCAATTTGAATTTACTGCATAAAAGCTGAGATTTTCGTTGCATTCAGTGTATATTTTCCATGTCGATTCGCAAAGTTCTTCATTGACCGTAGGTGCATCTGTATTAATCATTGTTCCATCGAAGCAACCAGCTATCTGAGGATAACTACCCATCTCAAGAAACTTCTATCCTGGACATTCCTAACCAATGCAGTGTTGTTAGTATGCTGCTATAGAGAATTGAATGCGCAGTTTCGGTCGCTTCCATGGTGCAAATTTGCTCCGATTTTTAATAATACGTGCTCAATTTGTTCATGTGACAAACGAAAATTTTTTATCACTCCCGAGTCCAGAGAATATTTGGTTCTGGCTTTCACTAAATGGCTTACAATAACCGCAAAAAAAAAATAAACTCTTATCAATTTATTTGATTAGTGACATTTTTCTTATTGATATTTTTGATAAGTTATCATTAAAGTAGTCGATTATTGATAAGTTAAAACTTTTGATGCAACAGAACTAAGAAAAAATTATCAAAAACCTCAAACTTATCGCTTATCAAAATATTACTTATCATTTATCATTTCGCAAATTGGTGCAACTTAATTTTGATAAGTGAGTGCTTATCACTTATTATAACTTAATTAAATACTTATCAAATTTCAATTTGGTACAACAGAAAATTATCAAAACTTATGATAAGTTGATAAATAATTAGTGATAAGTAGTTGGTGCAATAGGGCCCAGGTATGGGGCGATATTACCATAAAGTGGACAGGCAAGCTATCCGAAAAAATTTTCCTTATTAAAATAAAAAGGGTTGGGTAGTCTGAGATGAGATTTTGGAAAATGGTCATAGTGTAGCATCAGGTTTGGACAGTTTATTTGATTTTCACAATTTTCAAAATAGCGTCGAACATACCCAACCCTTTTTATTTTTATAAAAAAAATTATTTCGGATAGCTCGACCTGTCCACTTTATGGTAATATCGCCCCATACCTGGTTCTACTTCTTATTTACACTTTTTATGTAGGCCTACACTTTTTCAGTACACTTACACTTTTCGTTAATTTGTGTAGCTACACTTTGTGTGAAATACTTCACACCGGTCGGCTTAGGGCTGATTCAGTTAGAGGAGGAGGAGGAGGGACATGAGCCAAGGACCTGGTTAACCATGGTAAGGGGATGGCGAGACGGGAGATATATAAATGTCGATAAGTTCGAAGAATAACTTCGATATTTACCTACAGCTAGATAAATCCATAAAATCATTTTCGAATAATATCGAATATAAAATTTAGAATAATAAATTTAAAAAGCTCAGAATGTCAAAAAAAATATCGACCGATCACTATTCTATAACTCACTCAACTCATGTCTATCTAGCAAATAATTTCGAAAAGTTCGAATAATCTTGTAAACTATCAATACATAATGTCAAAACTGTTGACATATTTTGATAATTTCGAATATGTTAGACACCAAGCAACTCAACCCTAATCAAATTTAGTTATCTGGATGTGATAGTCTTGAAATCTCGGCAACCAAAATATGGAATTAGACCAAATATCGCTTAAAAACGAAATTGCGACAAAACGTCCAAAATAATTAAATACAACTTGCAATATAATTGAAGTACAGTAGGCGTACACATGTTCTGGCGGATTCTAAGTCTTCGTGATTTTTTCATAACTCGGTTCACTCGGTTCAATCAGTAGCCGCCACTGAGAACCCATGCTTTTTACGTGTTATCAAAATTTTTTTTTGTAAGACCGCAATGTGCAGGATGGTCTAACGAAAACTAGAACACTAAGCAGATACTTTCAACAATAATTTTAATTTTAGCCCCAATTTCTGAATAATGCAATTTGGAGTGCCAAAAGTCATGCCTTTAAGCCCTAGAATGATTTTGGCGATTTCGAAATCAGACCCAGAAAATAATGAGCTCAAAAAACAACGGAAAGAGAAGTTGCAACCAGGAAAATAAATGAAGCCATATCACCTCAAATGATGACATAGGTTGTTTGAATCTGGAGAGCAAATTGTTCCCAATCAAAACTTAAATTAAAAGATAAATTTTGTGAAATAACACAAATCATTGGCATTTTGGAAAAAAGCCCATCGGAATGATTAATTGAAGTATAATTTGGTCGAGAGGCAAGGTTTACGGAGGTGGGAACGTTATTGCTTGAACCAACTCGAATGTGATAGAGCCTTACTGCTCCGAAAACATGCCGGTTTCATTTATTTTTCAATAAGACAACGATCCTAAAAATACTACAAAGTTAATGCTGTTAATTTGGTGGTTTGGCATCTATTGGAGGGGGGATCAAATTTGAGTAGATTAATCTACCAGCTCCGTAACCTTCCAGTAGGGGCGCATCACGTGAGCTGTTCTGGTCTTGTCATTAGGCAGCTGCGTGATGGGTACAATTGTGTAAGGAGTAACCTGTTCACAATTCGCAAGTGTACGTGCTGCCTCCTCGTGGCAACCGCTGGTAACTAAGGCCACTTGGCACATTTTTGGCCATTTGGCACAGGCTAAAGTACGGCGCTAAAGGAGAAACCCTTGACAAAAAACCCTAATCTAAGGTGGAATAGCATATGCCGAAAGATGAATGGCTGATAGGTTAATCAGCCCAAAATATGCGGACTCTGGATACCAGGCACCCTCCAGTTTTATTTAGCCTTCCTGTAGCAAAGCTGGGTGACCTACAGGCGATTTGCAATTCCGAGCAACTCGTAAGAGTAAAATCAAACGGAATACGGGGCAGGAGTAGGAATATACGGGAGTGGGGCAACCCTCTCGAGGTCCTTGAGCTCCAATGCTACCGTCTTTCTAGCGGAACTACATGCTGTAGTAAACATCTAGGAGGGAGAGCAATAAGCCCAGATAGTATGTATCACGTACAGGGAGGCAGTATCGTCAGGTTCATTAAGAACCTGAATATTGACTGGACTGATAACTAAGCAGGGGCCAGCACAATAGATCTTTTAGGTCGCAGTGCGAAGTGGCTGATCGCCCGCATGGCCCCCCCCCAATAATAATAATAATAATAATAATAATGCTGTTAATTTACGAATCAAAGAACAAATGTTTTGGACTGGCCAACGCACTGACTGAAACTTATGGGCAGAAGCTTGGCAAGGATTGAAAAAGAGAACTTTCAAAAGTTCAGCCGAACTGTTCCAAAATATTGCGGAATTCTGGTAAAACATTGGAGTGTCATATTGTCGACAGTAGCCTATCTTCCAAAATGGACTACGGTGCCGCAAAATTCACGAGCATTAGGCACGTGCCTAGTGTGTCCAGGTGTTAATCCGCCTCTGACTGCGGTAGCAGGAAATATATAGAGGTAAGTAAGGTAAAATGATTATGCTCAGGATAATTCAAATTAACCTTCACCAATCTAAGGCTGCTTATGCGATAAGTTTGGATGAGGATGTGATATTAATCCAGGAATCCTGGATTAACAATAATAAGATTTGAGGCCTCAGAACCAAGGGGTTCAAAATTCTATGTCTCTAGTAAGTCTGGGAAAAACAGCTCTTGTATTTTCCTTCTTTCTCAATATAGCAATGGTGCCAGCCTGGAGGTAGGCAGTTGCAGATTCTGGCTGGTTTCAGCCTACAAGGACCGGGAAAAGGAGGTTCCTCCGGATAACTTGAAGGAGCTGATCCTCGAAGCAGAACAAATGAGATCTGCTTACCCATTTTCTAAGCCTAGGAGAAAGGAAAAATCTGAAGGGTGGTCCAGGAAACTGGAAAACTATCGTAAGGCTTATCGGACTGCCTTTAATAGAGCAAAAGGTACAAGGGAGGCTCAGGATTGAGACTAATATAGGTAGGAATTTAGAATTTATAAGAGAGAATTAAGGAAGACACAAAGGAGGTCCTCAACATTCTTCTGTGATAAAATGGAAGAGGTCTCCGAAACTTCTCGCCTTAGGAAGATGCTTTCTAAAAGTACAAGTACACGTACCAGTGTTTTGGTTAAACCGAACGGATCGTGGACGGCTTCTAGTGGAGAGTTTTTGGAACTTCTCTTCGAGACTTACCTCTCAGAGAGCTTTGACGATCTGACGGTGCATAGTAATCATCAGTAAACACTTTAAGTGTGCACTGAGTACATCGTACCTAGGAAACGGATTCTACGGGGACTAAAAGGTTTTAAACCATACAAATCGATTGATCCGGATCTGATTATACTAGCGGAACTTCAAAACAATTCAGTAATTACTCTTCCTTATCTGGAAGCTGTGTTTAGAGCTGGTTTATATCCCTAGCTACTGGATAGAAGATTAATGTGGTCTTTATGCAGGATTGTTAGCGCAGAGCTGGGGGATTCCACCATTAGGAGGCGAGTGATTAGGGAGATCCCATAGGGAGAGGCCTTGTCGCCTTTTTCCTGGAACATAGTGCTAAATGGGTTATTACTGGAACTGGAGAGAGAGGGTATTGAAGATTATTCAATGGAAGTATCTTAATACGAGAAACGCGACTTAAGGTAGTGCGCTAAAGGATGAGTTGGAGAGCCTTGACGAGAAGGGCTTCCGGCCCATGTTCCCTTCAAAGGAACCCTGGAGGAATAGGTCAATATTGGAAACCGAAGCTTTGCAACTCTTCATATACGGCTCTAAGGTAGACGGCAAAGCGGGAGCTGGAACATTCTGTGATACATTAAATGTGAACATTTCTATTCGACTCGCTGGCCTAAACTAGAATTGGGGCGCACCAGAACGATCGTAGGAATACTCTCGGGGTATCTTTTTGGACAAAATGCCAGAAGGCTGGGTCTTGAGGCAAATCACTTCTGTAAAATATGTTTAGGCGAGGAGGAGGAAGGGACGTTGGTTCACTCCCTTTGCTCATGTTCGGCATTAACGCTTAGAAGTCACAAACGTTACATATGTAGCTCTAAATGGTTCAAGTAAGTGCGCCTAAGTAGCCACTGCAACCTAACCTAACCTAACCTAATTTCAGCAACACATCCGGAACTCATATGATAATCCTATTTGCATCATAAAAACCGAGTTCCACCCCATTTAGTTGAGAAATGGTTTAATGGTGTTGAAATTAGTCATTTTCATCATACAAACCGAATTTCATCCAAAACACTTAAGAAATGGGTTAATTCTATCAAATTACCCATTTTCCAGAGCTACATCCGGAAATCATATTGGAATTCCAATTTCACCATATAAGCCGTTTTTCATACCAATTGGTTAATATATTGCTGAGATCATTTAAACTGGCCATTTTTCAGAATCCAGGCTTTGTTCCATTCAAATTGCCACTGAGTTTCACTCCAATTAGTCAAGAATTTAATGGGCAAACTGTTTGTTTTTAGTAAATGGATAAAAACATAAATTATGTCTGGTATTGCGCTAACGCCAATTCAATCAAAAATGGGTTGGTTCCATTGAAATTGGTCATTATCCAAAACGAAATCTGAGACTCTTATTGAAATCCATTTTCATCATATAAACTGAGTTTCATAAAAATCGATTGAGAAATGTCTTAGCATCATTCAAGAAATGCATCCCCTAGTAATATCCGGAACTAATTCTGGAATCCCATAAAAATAACAAAAGACACAAAACAAGAAAGAAACAAAAACAAATGCAACGACTTTAATTAGAAAAAAAGCAACCTGGGCCGACATTTTATGAAATAGTGACCATTTTTGAATAAAATTGGTCCAATTCAATCTATTTAGAAGGAAACTAACAATTTCCGCCATATTGACATCTTAGAAAAGTGACAATTTTGATTCACAATGAATGTTTTCATAATTTTCGGTTACAATTGCTTAAAGTTTCACGATTATAACTTACTACATTACAGTTATGTTTTTGCTCAAGTCCAAACTACTACTATACTTACTCAGATTTCTGTTCAAAATTTAATAAACCTTTTGACGCAAACTAGAGTTTTAAATTCTATTCTAACTCAGCATTTCTAATAACACTCGAATTTTTCTTAAATGCACTTGCAACTAAAGCTTAAGTTGTACTCCAAATTTCTAATCAAACACATTAGACAAAGCTAGGTTGGAATTTTTACTTTAATTTGTAAACAAAATATCATTAAATTGCAACCAGAATTTTGTGTTTTATTTAAATTGCATTCAAATTTTTGCTCAAACTTTCGATTGGATTGAAATTACATTTTTAGTCCAAACTTTGTTCGAATCTGATTTTACCCCGTTCTAAATAAAAATTTTGCTCGAATAATTTCAACTAAATTTGTAAAATTCACTCAAACTGTTATTAAAGGCATTCCAAACTCAAGTTTTAAGCTAATTTAAGATCATGTATTTGCTTAAACCAAATTGTAATTTAAACTATATTGCTAATGTAAGTTCCTACTTAAGATTTTATTTAATTACGGTTTAAAATTGAAATGCTTCTATTATAAAACAAAAAGCCACAGTGGTCTGGAAAGACAGTAAAGTTTGGCCACCATGACCCGCCCAGGCAATAGACAAATTATGTTCCTTGGACCTTGAGAACTTAGAAAATTACCCCCCCCCCCCCAAATCGCCGCTGATCCTTTTTTACTCTTTTCCATACTTTTTGCGTGCTGAGAAAATGCGAAAATTCAATGCGAAATTCCGCGTGTGCGTGTCCGGGAGTGACATTAACGGGTATACACTCAAGTCTCTAGGTACGGGGACTCGTCCTACATGTATGTGTGTGAGTAAAATTAGTTTATTGTTATAATTCATGAGATATATATAACACAAATGCAAATAACTATCAATTTCAATTATTCAAACACTTGAAATGAGTATAAATATATATTCATCTTCCTGTTGCACAAATTAACAGGGTACAGCAGCTTCCTAGTCCTGTAACAGATTGGAGTTAGTACAAAGAATTATTGAATAATATAATGAAGCCTCTTACGAATTAAATGTGTTTTGAGGAAAATTCTACCACTGCTGATCTCAATCTCTGGGAGTATTGTGGGTACAAAATATTGTTGATCTTCCATCGATTCCAGAATTTCAAAAATTCATGATGAACTGACTCGCCCGCTTGCTCGGACCAGACACCGAATCCGTGGCCTTCCCTTAGAAAACTAAGGCTTTCTTCTACATGGCGAATCGCTACGTGAATCTTTCTCAATTCATCTATATATTTTGCCAAATTTTCTTCATTTCTCCTGATACTGAAACAAGCTTCTACAATTTTGTTCATTACTTGGAAAGCAGAAACGTAGGGTATCATGATTAATTCACCACGAACTGCTCCACTAATTTCTTTATCGAACAATTTTCCTGGTTCCTTAAGAAGCTTCCTACAGTCGTTCCCTTCAAAAACTTCTCCGTGATAGTTTTTGGATATCAACTTGAGCCGCTGAGGCCATAATATGGCCTTATCCCTGCCTAGCAAAGGTACGAGCCCGTTCCAGAACAAGTGATTTACAAACCCTTGTAGAATGTGAAGCTCTGGGACAACGCACTTTTCCAAGACAGAAACACTCGATTCTTCGGTAAAAAGCGGCTTATTTATTGTACTATTACTCCTTGAGGCCTGTTTCTTAATATTGCCAAGTGAAACGAATTCCTGGTAGTTTGATTCTAAATCTCCGTAAGTTTTCAATCTATAAACATCTTGCTCTAAATGAAACATCGTTTAAGTCTAATTCACGCTCATTGTTTAATTTCCCAATATCTAGTTCTTTTCGACTCCTGAGATCTTGAAGACGCACGAAACAATATGGGCAAGGAAAGCTCAATGTAGCCGTTTGTTGACCGTTTACTAGCAGAAGAAGCTTGAAATCTGACAAGAATTTGAATGGAATAGAATTTATTCTAATCAAATCAAATAAAATTTTCACGTTATCATAAGTTTCAATGATTAGGGGGACGATACCCAACATTATCAACTTATGAATTCCTGTTAACTTCCCTTCATTGTTGTTTGAGTCTAATTTTTGTTTTTTTAGAACCATCATCTGAATCTATACATAGATAATCTTCTGGAAGAATAGTCATACAAATCTTGAAGAAGTCTTGACAATTAAATTTCTTCTTACTAAAACACACTCTAATATTTCTTCGGCATCGGCCCACACTACTGGTCTTTCTTGTTTATTTATATTTTTATCGACTTCGAAACTCAAAATCGTACTTTTATATACGTCATCTAATGCCTTGGATTTTTTTGACGCTTCTGCTAAATAATTGCTAGGAATCGATTTTCGACCGATATTATTTCTAATGAAAGTGCATAATTTTTTCATCTGTCTACCAGAGGTACCTGACTGAACTTGAAAATCAAACAAATTATCAGATGAAAATTGGGCGTTTATTCCTTGCTTTTTCAGATCTCCATTTTCACCATGGTCTTATTATCGGTAAACTGCATTTTTTTGGACACCAGTGACGTACAAAAATGTTCTTGTTGTGTTGTAGGAAGAGTCTCAATAAACTTTTCAATATTAACTCTCTTACGAGCGGGCTTACTTTTTGAGCAGCACACGTATCTGATGCCTCTACCAGTACGTTGGAAGCAAATATTACAAATTTTAAAAGTCGAACCGGATTTTTCTACCGGCGCACGCATCACTTTAGTTTCAGTTGCTTCAGGAGATTTTTGAGCATACATGCCATTTTCAGATGGTATTTTTGAACGTGATATTATTGGTACACCTATCCTTCTTTTTTTGTCACCTTTACAACATGCAGTTTGGCATATATAACATGCACAAGAAACAACACTTGATTCACCACCGTACCTTGTATTTTTAACCAAAATAATATCTTCGTAGTTGGGCATGATTTTGAATGATCGGCTTGAGTTCTCCGCGCTCTCTGGATGTAAGGTTTCATCTAGAATTCTTCGACAATTCACACAGATACTAGTCGGAAATCGAGGATCGGACAATCGAAAATTCACATTTATACGACTTTGTATCTGCTCCTCGCGACATGGCGTTATTCGAAAATACTCTAATGTTCTACCACTTAAAACAATTTTTCGACCACAAGGTGTACAAATTTTCCTTCGGTTTTCGCTATGATTGCATTTGTGATCGCATTTACTGCCCATGTTTCACAAAATATAAAATAGCAAATGAAGACTTATAAATGTTAGAAGTAATATTCAATATGTGAAGTGGATAATATTTCACGCACGACTGACTTGGAAAACGCGAAAATTGTTTTTGTTGTGAAAACTCGATTTGAGCGCTCACACATACATGCACACGCCTTCATGAAAGAAACTATCATAAAAATACAGTGTGACTTCATGAATTCTATCTGAAAGCGCATAAATGGTTCATACACACAATCAAACCCACACACACACGTTCACTCACCATGTAGGACGAGTCCCCGTACCTAGAGACTTGAGCGTATACCCGTTAATGTCACTCCCGGACACGCACACGCGGAACTTTCTAAGTTTCTGCGCGCTTTTAATTCCCGAAATCATTGAATTTTCGCATTTTCTCAGCACGCAAAAAGTATGGAAAAGAGTAAAAAAGGATCAGCGGCGATTTCGGGGGGGGGGGGGGAGTAATTTTCGAAGTTCTCAAGGTCCAAGGAACATAATTTGTCTATTGCCCGGGCGGGCCATGGTGGCCAAACTTTACTGCCTTTCCAGACCACTGTGAAGCATTCAGATTTTTGCTTGATTGCTGATTTTCTAGTTGAACTGAATTTGTTGAAATCGTCTTTAGAATTTAAGCTAATTTTCTCTCTTTAAAATTTCGTTATCTTAGTTCAACTTCGAAAACAGCTTGGAACTAGATTTCTGGCTAAAAATAGTTACTAGTCTGAATGCCACTTTCATATTAAAAGGAAAATTAAAATAATCAATAGTGAATACCTAAATATTTGTTAAGACCTTAAATTTCACTCAATTTTTTATTTAAATTTAATTTAATGAGCGTGATCAAAATTACAATCAACATTCAAGTACAATTTGGAAGTTTAACTTAATTTCGGATTAAAATATTATTCTAAGTTTATTCAAATCCAGATGGGATTGTATTCTAATTTTATTCTGAATGCATCTAAGATTTCACTCGAATCCATTAAAACTATTTTCTTTTCCAGTCTAATTTTTTGATCCAATTAAAATTGGTTTCAAAATATGTATTTTGGTTTTATTATGTTTCTACTTTTTCCCACTTAGACTGTGCCCGAAATCTGTGATAAATATTTTTTAGTACACATTTTTGACATTTATTTGAAAAAACCGCATACACCCAAATTATTGCGGTCTTTTGCTATGATAATTTTTGACACAAACAGAATAATTGTTCGGTCGACATTTAACATGGTCGCCTTAACATTTTATATCATCAAAATAAAATGTCAACTAGTCAATACGATAACATAATATATCGTTTGCAGCAACAAAATAATAGCTACATGATAATTTCCCATTTTCAACAGCTTGCAGACAATTATTTTCTTCTAGTGTACATCAACTAAATTTTCTTATTTATATAGCATATTGATCTATCGCTTGACAGATTATTGAACCACCACATCGTTAACGATATATTTTAATCCGTAATAGAGGTGATTCCAATATTTTTTAGTTTGCGTTGCAATTCTGATTTGAGACCACTTATGACCTTCCCATTTTCTGTATATGAACCTAACTATCATATTAAAACTATCGTAAAACTATTGCATTATGATCATGTTATACTACGCCCTAACAAATACAGCCCTACGCTACCAATTCTATACGTATAAAAAAAGGATTGCTTGCCATTAAAATCAAACAACAAGGGGAAATAATTCAAAAAATTATTACACAATTCGGGCAGCGTAATAAAAGTTTGTGAATGTAGGGAAATATTTTTCAAATAAATGTCAAAAATTTGTACTAAAAAATATTTATCACCGGTTTCGGTCACAGTTCAGATCTTTGCTCGAAATTCTGATTTTATATTCGATATGTTGAAATTCACAAACGTATGTTGACTTTTCTTACGTGAATTGGCACTCAATATTTTACTAAAATTCATGTTCGAATTCTGAATTTTTTCATTGCTAAATTAAATTTAAAATTTGGCCTAATTATTCTACTTAAAATATCATTTATGATTTTTACGTCTTTACGTCAAATCCATCGTGTTTTAATTGTAAATCGAAATCGATTTCTAATCTACAATACCATACCTTTCGGTTTTTTAGTAATTCACACTTAGACTGTGCCCGAAATCTGTGATAAATATTTTTTATTAAGAATTTAATTTGTCTGTCTGTAATAAGTTGATTTTTCGGCATTCTTTATAGACAAATATATTAATTGTTCATGGCAATCCCAATATTTTCGATTTGGTAAATCAGAAAAATATAGAGGCCAATCGCTCTTAATATATCTACTGAAAAAAAGTAGAAATATCTTCCCCCCTCCCCGTAATTTTGGCTGAAGGCCCAGAGTTATACCAATGTATAACTCTGCAAAAATGAGAACCCTCATAATTAATTATGGCTCTTTCATTACCTTCAAAATGTAGGTGTGAAGGTATCCATTGTATAATCACCTCACTCTCACAAGATTGAAGGTACTCCTCATACATCATTTCTACAAACACACTGCCCTGAGTGTCCCTCCCTGTTTTATCAATTCTAAACCACTCATGGAATCGGAGAATAGAACTACTCTCCTCCTCCCTTCATTCATTGCCAACTTGATTCCTTCCATAACTCCAATCAACATTATACAGATGCTACCATTCAATCTTAATATTTTCTCTTTTTTCATTGCCGGAATGTAAATTCCTACACCCACTCGATCCTCATTAACACTAGTATCTCGTATATACTTCCACATGTGCAAAATAATTCAGTTGCATTCTTCGAAATTCTCTCTTAACCGATAAAACTCATTCATCATCGCTTTTGTTATGCCTCCAAAATTCAAGCACACAGCAAGATTTTCGGGAGGAACTTTTGGACCCACTTGTCTAATTTTGGAATATATATCATATTTTCACTAACACATTATCTTTGATCAACATTCGCACAGTCTCTCGCACGGTGATCCATTCCCTCTTATAATTAAGAGGTGAATTACCCATTTCGGACCAAAGAGTATGTATTGGGGTAGAATTAATCGCCCCCACCTAGTCAATCTTGGATACTCAATTATCTCATTATAGATTCGCACGCACATCAATTCTTTGATTCGTTCTAAATGCCACACTATTACATTAAATATTTTTTAGTACACATTTTTGACATTTATTTGAAACAACCAACATACACCCAAATTATCACGGTCTTTTGCTATGATAATTTTTGCCACAAACAGAATAATTGTTCGGTCGACATTTAACATGGTCGCCTGATAACAGAATCTATTCTTTGCAGCAACATAATAATTTTCAACTGCAGCAGCTTGCCGACAATTATTTTCTTCTAGTGAGATGATTTGTTCGTGTATGTTAACTAAAAGTTAATCTTATTTATATGCCATATTGATCTAGTGAATAAATGTGAGAGCTACCACTATCGGCTGACAGATTATTGAATCTATTATAGAATTAGTTGATCTATTGATTTAAAACGTTGAATTCTATGCACTAGGTTGACTCCAATATCTTTTAGTTTTCGTTACAGTTCTGATTTGACACCAACCATGACATTCCCACTTCCTGTATAAAAGCCTAATTATATCGTTATATATTTTCAAAAATGTTATGCTCTAACAAATACAGCCATACCCTACAGTATATAATATAAAATGAAAGCGAATTCGAAGTGTAACAACATGACAGAAGGGGAATACTTCAAAAATTTATTACACAATTTGGGCAGCGTAATAAAAATTTGTGAATGTAGGGGAATATTTTTCAAATAAATGTCAAAAACTTGTACTAAAAACTGTTTATCACAGGTTTCGGTCACAGTCTTAATAATCAAATTTATATTCAAAATTTCCCTCAAACATATGATGTCCCTTGTTCGAGCCCATTTTAAATATGAATAGCATTAAAACTGTTGCTCAAGTGCATAAATGGGGTAGAATTACATTTGCTACGTTTTTATAGTTAAGGAATTTAAACGCTTGTTTGATTCATTTAAATTCCGATGAATTCTTTTACATGCATTTCCATATTTTGCCCTAATCAAATAAATGTCACAACGTGGATTATTTCATTTTTGATAAAGACGAACGAATAAAACCTTAACGAATAAAAACAATAATCACAAAATTTGCTTTCTAGAAGAATTGCGGATCGTCAAATAATATGCAACAAACTACTGAGATATTTGATATTTGACGTAAAATATTTTCGATTAATCAAATTTTAAGCTATGAAAGTCGAATTACGTTATTCTTGAATAAAAATTAAAAATATGTGGTAACATGTATAGGTCATTCGCTTTTATTTGTTCTAACAAGAATAACTATTCAACAAATTTTTGGTTTGGATTTCTCCAAAAAAAATATTTTTTAAGCCTATTGATGACCTATCGACCCATTTTCTTACATTATCAATTATTTTTTTTTTGTGGGACAATTAGTATCTTGGTTGCACTACCTACTCTGTAATCGAAATTGGTTTTACATGATTTTGGAAGATCTAGAACAAAACTGACTAGTCCTTCAGTTTAACAGAATCTGAACAACATTTTCGAGCGGTTGACATCTTATTATTATTCTTATTATTATTACATTCTGAGCTTGATAAATTCATACATTATCTTGTACTCATTTTTCCCCATTTGTAATAATTCATTCAAGTTTCTTGCATTCATAAGAACATCGAACATTCCTCTATTTTGGCTAAATTTGGAACATTTTAGAATTAAATGTTCGAAGTCCTCCACAACCAAACAGCTTTCACATAAATCATCCCCACCCAAATGACGCTTCATTAAGCATTCTTTGTATCATGGTAGTGTCTTCTTTGATTTCCTTAAAAAATGATTTTCTCAAAGGAGCACTACACCATTCAAAGTACTTGTTTCCTTTTACCCTACTCTTTTCCATAAATTCATTCTCCCATTTTCTCCACAGATTCTTCTGAAACATCCGAAGTACATCTCTTGCATCCATGAATTCATAATCTGTTATCTCCTCAAGCATACAACCCCTTTTTGCAAGCATATCGGCTCTTTCATTACCTTCAATCTGTAGGTGTGAAGGTATCCATTGTAGAATCACCTCACTCCCACAAGATTGAAGGTACTCCTCATACATCATTTCTACAAACACACTGTCCTGAGTACCCCCTCCCTGTTTTATCAATTCTAAACCAATCATAGAATCGGAGAATAGAACTACTCTCCTCCTCCCTTCATTCATTGCCAACTTGATTCCTTCCATAATTCCAATCAATTCTACATTCATTATACAGATGCTACCATTCAATCTTAATATTTTCTCTTTTTTCATTGCCGGAATGTAAATTCCTACACCCACAATTCAATTGCATTCTTCGAAATTCTCTCTTAACCGATAACTTATTCACCATCGCTTTTGTTATGCCTCCAAAATTTAAGCACACAGCCAGATTTTCGGGAGGAACTTTTGGACCCACTTGTCTAATTTTTGGAAAATTTATTCATATTTTCACTATCACATTATATTTGATCAACATTCGCACAGTCTCTCGCACGGTGATCCATTCCCTCTTATAATTAAGAGGTGAATCACCCATTTCGGACCATAGAGTATGTATTGGGGTAGAATTAATCGCCCCCAATACCACTCTAGCACATGCATTCTCAACTTTCATTAATTTTTCAAACCCGACCTTCAATCCATCACCATAAACACTTAATCCATAAATACAAATACCTTGTCAATCTTGAATACTCAATTATCTCATCATAGATTCGCACATCAATTCTTTGATTCGTTCTAAATGCCATACTATTACATTTTCTCGAATTCACCCGCAGATTTAAATCATTCAAACATTGTGTTACCTGAAGCACACATTCCTGAGCTCGATTTAGGGCCTCGCCGATAGTTTTGCCCTTGCCGATTAGTACAAAATCATCTGCAAATTGCAAGATAACTTTGTCGGGGGCATTATACCTATGAATTGAGCTCGTATACATATTGAAGAGGGTCGGACAAATTTTGCTCCCTTGAGGGAGCCCAATATTCACCGCTCCCTCCAATCTATAACCTCTTCCACACAAAACAAACTTACGCTCACTCATAAACTCATACACCCATTTACAATTTTTCCCAGGAAATCCCAGGTTCAAAAGAACCTGATATAGTTTCCCTGGAACCACATAATCATACGCTCTTTCAATATCCAAAAATACTGCCACAACAAACTTCTTTTCCTTTCGTACTTCCCACACAAATTTTTCCACACATTCGTTTGCAGAATGGTTACGTCGGAAACCAAAAGTGGTCTCTGGCAATAAACTATTTTCATTCATAAATTTTTTAAGCCTGCCTTTTTTCATCACGTGTGCTGTTCTGGCCTTGTCATTAGGCAGCTGCGTGATGGGTACAATTGTGTAAGGGGTAACCTGTTCACAATTCGCAAGTGTACGTACTGCCTCCTCGTGGCAACCACTGGTAACTAAGGCCACTTGGCACATCTTTGGCCATTTGGCAAAGGCTAAAGTACGGCGCTAAAGGAGAAAACCTTGACAAAAAACCCTAATCTAAGGTGGAACAGCATATGCCGAAAGATGAATGGCTGATAGGTTAATCAGCCCAAAATATGCGGACTCTGGATACCAGGCACCCTCCAGTTTTATTTAGCCTTCCTGTAGTAAAGCTGGGTGACCTACAGGTGATTTGCAATTCCGAGCAACTCGTAAGAGTAAAATCAAACGGAATACGGGGCAGGAGTAGGAATATACGGGAGTGGGACAACCCTCTCGAGGTCCTTGAGCTCCAATGCTACCGTCTTTCTAGCGGAACTACATGCTGTAGTAAACATCTAGGAGGGAGAGCAATAAGCCCAGATAGTATGTATCACGTACCGGGAGGCAGTATCGTCAGGTTCATTAAGAACCTGAATATTGACTGGACGGATAATTAAGCAGGGCCAGCACAATAGATCTTTTAGGTCGCAGTGCGAAGTGGCTGATCGCCCGCATGGCCCCCCATAATAATAATAATAATAAGCCTGCCTTTCATCATCCCATTCACCATTTTAATAAAAACATTCAACATACATATTCCTCTATAGTTTATTGCCAGATTTGTGTCGCGATCCCTTTTGGGAATTGGAACCACTCTGCAATCCTTCCATCTTTCCGGTATCTGAACACTCATCCATACCATATTGAGAATTCCAAGCAAGATTTCCTTTGCTTCAACGCTCAACAGCCCAATCATTTTATAACTCAATCTATTTATTCCTGGGGTCGTAGATTTTGCTGTTTCTAAAACCCTCAGGAACTCATTCCATTCAAATTGCACACACATTTCATTCAACTTTTCACTAACATCTTCAAGTAACACCCGATCGTTACTATCACCTACATTATTCTGAACAGTTCACGTGAAGTATTTGCTAGATCATTCCTAAAAAAAAGTTAGGAACGTTTTAGGAAAAACTTCACGAATTTGTGCAGAAACGTGAAATTTTTCCTATTCCTAAATATTTGCGAGTGTATTTGTGTAAATAATATACAAAAATTCATTTTAATTGGGCATTTTATTGGTTGTTTTATTTTTATCGGTTAATACGATTATTATTTATTATTTGTAGTATTTTATTAATATTTTAGTATTAAAAGGAAAAGCACACTTGGAAACAAAGTAATCGGAACAAAAAATTAATGAAGTTGCTTCCATTAGGCATAAAAACCTCTTGAATTTTCTCAAACAATTTCCACCTTATCCCATTTTGAGCAGTAACCCATTTACAATAAAATGTACAGCAAGAGGTGAAATAATTAAAAATTAATAATAACGAAAACGTTAATAAAAATAATTTAAAAAGCTACGTATTGCCCCTGAATCATCCCACTAGAAAAATGTTGACTTAAATAATCCTGCTGATTATAACCTTTTAATTTGCAATGGAATTGAATTCCAAAGATAAACTCCCCTAACATAAAAGGATTTGCTTAATGACCTACAAACATTTTTGGCCGGAATAAGGAGGAAGTTAGAGGAATAAACCCTACTAACCAGCAATTTCCTATAAAGATAACAAGGCTCCTTAGCTTTGAGAAGTTTAAAAATCAAAAGACAAACACACAAATTCTTATACAATATTGTGGCATTTCAATTTTATAGTTTCCTGTTTTGCCTAAGAAGAGCTCAATTTACAACAAAACTATTTTGAGTTATAGTATAGGATTGAACATTTCTGAATTCACTTCCACTATTTACTTCCCGAAAAGCGCGCATTCTAACCGGAACCAATTATGAGTTACTGTGGACCAATTCTAAAGGAAAACATACAGATTTTTCGAAATCAAGGGGAATAGGTAGTTAGGATTGAACAATTATGAATTCACGTATATTATGATTGAATACCGATTTTCCAAAATTTTCCTGCTGTTCCTGAAAATTAAATCTTTTTAAATCTCTATGGGAACTGTTCTAAGGAATAAAAAAAAAATTGTATTTTTTGATTAATTTTTTTAATTCATACTTTATTATGCTTTATTTTAGTTAACAAATATTATTTTATGTTTTAGTAATTGTTTAGTTTATTACAGAATATGCACTGACTATTTTCAAATTCTAAAAACTTGCAACATTCTGGGTTCTTTTACAATAGTTGCATTGCAGGGTTTTTCCTCCTTCCAGTTTTCCGAAACAATAGAAACAGTTTTCCTCCATGTTTTCTGAATTTTCCGCCAATCTGTCCTTAAGCGTTTGCCGATATGTTTGGAGAGCTAAATGACTTGAACTCTCATTATCCGAATGCATATTTTCAATAATGATGTTTTTAACAATATGTTCGGCGGCATAAATCACGAATAATCCACAGTTATACCCATCGTATTGCTGTGGTAGACCTTTTCCTGGCACTATTTTGAAGTGTTGTGGTACTCTTTTGTAATAAAGAAGAATTTCTTTAGCGAAGTGTCGCACCTTTTCGCCCATTTGAAAGAGGGATTTATTCGGGTTCAACGGGTCATATGTGATAATTTGGTTTTGTTCAAAATTGATTACGTATACAGTCCAATGAATATTACTGCAGTAGGGAATCACTACAAAATTATATCGATTGCACAAGCTTAACTCTCGTTGTTTATTGTCATCTAGTGCTTTGTAGGAAATTTTATCATTAAAAATTTTCATAGCCGCATAATGGTCTATACAAACACTATTACTGTCTTTTAGAGTAACTGAAATGGCGTTGCAAACAATGTCACATGTAAGAAAATTTGTCCCACTTAATGAAGTGAAGCACGTGTTGTACACACAACTCTCCCATAGACCGTAATATTTAAATTTAAAAATTACTAGGTGAAAATTTAGTTCGGACATTTTTTCGTAATAAGCGTCAGGCATTCGATTCAGTATAATGGTTTTAGGAACAAACCGTTGTAACGCTCGTTTGCTTGCATATTTTGATTCCTGATGCTTACACTTCTTGCGCCAGTTTTCTTCATTGTTACCATCTGGACTTTTTTCATCGTCTCTTATTGAAGAAAGTGGAGTTGTGTGTGGTGTAGTTTTTTGTTTGGTTATGTTTGATGGATTAACAAACTGTTTTGTTCTGATATTATTTGAAAGTGGTCCACATTCTACTGCTTTTAAAAGCAACGAAGTTTTCTCCTGAAGAGCAACGACAAAACGTCCAAGTTTCATATGCAATTCATTGAGAAGATTATTTTTTAAAATATTGAACCAATTTTCTATTGGGCCGTTAGACACTCGACATTTCAATCCAAATTTTTTCAAAAAAATCGTTGTCCACAATGGTAAATATTTCATATATCTCTTAATAAAGAAATAAATAAAATCTTCACAAAACATTTCGTTGAGCTTGCCACAATCGTCACACTCTTCTAACCTAATTAACACACTGTTATAAATTGACTTATATCTTAAAGAAAATGGTGAATCTTCGAAGCAAGTACCCTTTTCCAATTCATAGTCTTTTCGTATGTTCTCCATTATTACAAAATTTTGCATTTATAAGGTTAGCCAGTTTGTTCTGCGCTTCGTTAAACAATTTATTCTCGTGTTTGGAGCAGCTTAATACACAAAAAATTTCAAATAAAATAGCAATCTCCAGAAAATGTTCACAATCAATCAATAGAAATACAAAAATCATAATATGTTCCCTTAATTTGTTTCGGCAGTTTGGTATTTTACTTTTTATTTGCCTTATTATAATCGCCGCAAAGTGGGAACAACAAATAAAAACGCCCACTTTTTGCTTAATTTCGACCAAATTTGTCAATACGTCATAAGCAAATTGCAGATAAGTTTTGACGTCCATCAAATTAATTTTTGCCAGAATTGAATTTATAAAAACCCACGACCAGAGTCAGTAACATAAATTTTTGGAAGTTTTATTTTTGGTTTTTGCAAATCGACTTCGCTTAAGAAATACTCTAGGAAAATATTTATTGCTGATTGGTCATGACGTGCACTTATTAATTCTGCAAGTGGGAGAATAATACCGCTTACTTTAATTACGCATGCGTAATAATAAATACGACAGTAATCGTGGTTAGTGCAACATTTAGGGTTTATAATTAAACTGCCTGTTGCATCTATATGGATAATATCTATGTTATACAATAGTTTTAAGGCTTTATTTCTCAAAAGGATGACGTAAAGATCGAGTACTTCACAACCTTGAATTACATCGGCCATTAGTTTCCGTTCTGAACGAGCTTTGCGTAGATTTATTGCTAATACAATGTCCTGAGTATTTCCTCTCTTTAATAAATCTACATCAATATTTTTCAGTTGCTTTAAACTTTGTAAGTAGGCATGAGAATGTTCCAGTTCATCTTGAGCATCCTTTCTACGACTTCCTCGTAACTGTACAAATTTTTTAATTTGTCCGTAGTCTTGAAGGTCTTCTCCTTTAGTAAATAAATTCATAGTTTTGAATGTATCAATGACAAATTTAAATTTTTGTCGATGGTTTTCATATATACATTTTGCATACTGCGTAACGGTATTTTGTCTTTTGTTGACATTGTAGGTTTGAAACTGTAAAACGCAGGAATGTTTAGTTGCTGTTAAAGCATTCCTAATTGAATTTCTGAGACCTTCATTGTTCCATGATTCTTTTAAATCAAGATCAATCAACATCTGTCCGCGAGGAAACCAGGTAGCAGTATCTACTTCATTGACTGCTTGACAATTTCCATAGTTTCAACATTTAAATTGTTTGAATCATCAATTATATTGAGGTATGCAATTTCATTTGGATTTTGACGATATTCTGTCATGTTAAAAGACATAGGGGTTGCAATAGCATTGTTTTTTATGCCATCATGATCTTGTGACATTTTAAGCAATTTTTATAATTTTAATTTTTCACACAAACTTGCCCATTTAGTGGTTTTATTTCTTGGGATTATTGTATTTTTTAAATTTTCGCCAAACAATTCTTTTGCCACACTTTTAAACTTAGCTTCGTTTTTTTTTAAATTTTTAATTTTTTTACTGTAGTAAGTTTGTTTAGGACGCGGTTTGGTTTTTTCTTTAACTTTCCATTATGTTTAAATTTTTTAACAATGGAAAAGCAAAATAATAATTTAACACTAGTATTATCAACTTCACTCACAAAAGAACCAAAAAAATAGAAAATGCAATAATAAAATAAAATGAAAAGAATTAACTCAAACAAACACTATTTCACACACAATAAACGTTATAAAATTAGATAAAGGAAAACTGTAAATTTACTTTTTTTTTTTTTTACGTTAATATTCACGAAATAATAAAATTAAAACACTAGAATATTATAATTTAACCAACTATTATTTAATACTAAACGTTAATTTTAATAAACTCTCGAAATGTTAATATTAAACTCTAATCAGCTTTAGTTATTTTTATTATATCTATAAGACTTTAATTTTCAAATTGTTTCCGAATCACCACTATGACTTTTTTTTTAAACAATACTTTCTTTGAATCTACTCGTATAATCGTTAGTATTAAATTGAAAAGCGCTAGGTACAATTAACTAATTAACACAATTACACTATTTTCACAAATGCACATGCTAAGATTTTATAGTTTTCAGAATTATTATTATGGTACATAGTCTTTTAAATAAATATTTCTTTAATTTTAAATTTTGTATAACTTTTACATTTATTTTATTAAATTTTCATTTCAACAATATCTTTTATCCGGTAAAAATAACTAGAGTCACAAACCCAATAAAGCGGTAGAAAAATCGTCATTTAATTTTAAAATTCTCAAAGTAGGTTTCGTTTAGAATGCGCGCTTTTCAGGAACAGCAGTAAAATTTTGGAAAATCGGTATTCAATCATACTACACGTGAATTCAGAAATGTCCAATCCTAACTACCTGTTCCCCTAGATTTCGGAAAATCTGTAAGAATTTCCTTTAGAATTGGTCCACAGCAACTTATAATTGGTCTCCGTTAGAATGCGCGCTTTTCGGGAACAGCAGGAAAATTTTGGAAAATCGATATACAACCATAGTGGAAGCGAATTCAGAAATGTTCAATCCTAACTACCTATTCCCCTAGATTTCGGAAAATCTGTATGGTTTTCCTTTAGAGTGGTTCTGTAGTAAGTAATTAAATATAAGTTTTTGTTATAGTTGCTGTAAATTAGGTTAAGTTGGAAACAGTTTTAATTTTAAAATAATTAATTTAACCTAATAATTTTTTTTGAGTTATTTATAATTAATTTTATTAGTTTTGAATAAAATTGTATTGCTGTATCTTAGGGAGATAAACTTTTTGTTCAATTTTTGTTTGGTTAAAAAAAATTCTTTTAAATAATTCGTAATATGAATTTTTCGTTTACAAGTAGTTTTTTATTGCGAAGTTTTTACACATACATTCAAATGATTTGTTAATTTTAGGAAACTTACGAAAAACTTCACAATCGTTCTGAACATCCATTACCTTTTGTAAGAATTGATTTCCTTTTTCAGGATCATCCATTACAACGTTTCATTCATTCCCCATTTTACCTTTCACTCTATTAAATTTATTCCATACATCTTTAGTTGTGGTTCTGTGTGTCATTTCTGACACATAGTTGTGTGTCATTTCTGACACATAGTTCCGCCAACTTCTCCTTTTTGCTCTACGGATAGCCTTTTTCATTTTTCCATTAACCCATTCATTCGCTCTTATTTCAAAATTGCACATTTCATTAACTCTCTCTATTTCACCCTCAAGCTGGTTTGCATTCTTAGCTTTCTAATATCGATGGCGATTACGTCAAAATTTTGCTTAAGAATAAAATAAAAAAGCGTTTCGTTCATGGTCGTCCTATTCAGAGGTGAATGTAGCCATCCATCATGTCAACAAAAAAAATGTAAAAAAAATACTTCTGTCACTTTAACATTTTTTCATATACAACCACAAAATTATTATGAAAGCACATCACATCCAATTTTACATGGCAACTTCATATAATAAAAATAATTAATTCACTTTAATTATAATTTACGGTTTTCCCTTTCTTATAATTACTTCAAAAAAAAAAAAAAAGGAAATTTGTCATGCACACAAAGAGGCAGTCACCCTCCTCCATCCACACAATATTCATTTATACATGTATGTAAATAAACATACCCACACATTTTGTAATGACACAAAAAAGCTCTACATTTTGTTTTATATTCTATTTTGGTGAGCAATTAAATTTAATATTAGAAAACTATAATGAAAATTGAATAGATTCTTGTACATAAACATAATTATTTATTCATTAACCATACAAATATCTACAAAATGTATGTAAAATACCAAATTTTTAAGTTTTTAAGTACTTTTTGTCATCTTAAGAGCTTTTTTATGGGTTTATTTATTTAAAAGATTTTCTTTATATATAAATTAATAATTGAATCAAAAAAAAAACTTACCTAAATTTACATAAATTATATCTTCTGGTGTAACACTAAATCTTGGCGGAGCATGAACATACAAATGAAACCATGTACCATTTTTATGTTGATTTGGTGAACGATTTAAAAATACTACTTTGCATTCGTACCACCCTTGATCGGTTTCACGAATATTTGTTAAATTTAATGAGGCAGCACCAAATGGTGAATCAGGTGATACTCTTGATACACGTCCCTCGTATCCTTCTCCACTATGGGTTGGATAATTTTCATACCATATATAAATTGGAATTTCTTGACCCTAAAGTTTTTTTGCGATTTTCATTTTTTGTTGGGGTTAGAGAAAAAATTTTTAATTAGAATTTATAATTTCAAAAATTTATTTAAAAAATATTTTTGTATGTAGTAGATGTATATATTGAAAATGTATTTACTTAATTCTAAAATTTTTTTATATATATATATATATAAAATGTATTAGTAAATAAACACATTTGCACAAAATTTACAAAAAAAAAAAGCTTTTTCATTACAACAACAAAACTACATAAAAACTTTATAATAATATAATTCTACAACCATAGATACAGAGAAACACAATCACAGAGAGCTTTTAATTTTAATTTATTCATTTATACACATAATAAAGAAGTTTTTTGTCTATAAACACAGGAAAGTACAAAAGCACCGGTTTGTTGCGATATCCTGTTTTCATTGTAGTATACATATGTTAGGTATGTATGTACATATTTAAAATAGGTAGAGGAGAGCTTTTTGTATATGCACCTAGATATAAAATAAATATGGTATGAAATTAAAATTAAAAATAAAAAAATTAAAATTAATTATGTTGATTTTGTCATGAATTTAAATATTTCATTATTTTAAATACAAAAAAAAAATCTTAAAAAAATAATTGGATTTTTTTTTGTGTGTTCGTTCGTATTTAAATTATGTTTCAAATTTCAAATAGAAAATTCATTTTCAGATTTGAATACAAAAAAAAAAAAAAAAAAAAAAAAATCTAAGAAAAGAAAACGAGAAACAGATACGAAAAAGCTTTCTGCCTTCAAGGTAAATGTGCTTTTGAAATGTGAGAAGATATATAGTTGATAAGATATGAATAAAATATGGCGTATTAAGGTTACAAATGATGTATAAAAACAAAAAATGTTTTTTTTTTTTTTATTTTGTTTAAGATAATCATCATCATCAGCGGCAGCCAACATCTCACAAAGAATAAGAAGAGAATTGTGTGTGTTACTTTTGTAGTTATGTTTGCTTTGGAAAATATACGTATATGATATGATGGCAACACAATTTTTGTTTATTGTATTTTATAAGCTCTTAGGTTAACAAGGATTTGTAAATTGTATATACATAAATACACGATGGTGTAGTGTGTGTCATTATAGAGTGAACATAAATATAATATGTAGTAGGTGAAAAGAGGTAAACTCCTTGAGTTGAGCAGATCATGAAAAATTCACAAATTGAGATTTTTATGCTTCTTGTATAAACATACACGATTATATGTATACATATATGAAAATAGAGCCGGCTCGAGATGTGTGCGAACTGTGCGGTCGCGAATGTATTGTGCCCTTCCAAATTATCTCCTGATCGTAAATATCACCCTGATAAAAGATTTGCAGTACAATATTAGACTTCGTCCTATAGTAGCAAATAGAATCAGGTGATACATCATTTTTATTTACATATTTGGAGAATTTACTGAAGTAGGTGAAAAATTCAAATAAGCGTATGAATAAATAATTAGCAATGGCTCCCTACCTTCCTTATTTTCGAAAACAAAATATCGCTTACGCTGCATAGATTTTAGTACTGCTTGATCTGTTATCACAATTAAGTTCATCGTATAAAGTAGGTAAAAGCTCAATTGTACAAAATATTAATTTTACATGTAAAGTAGGTGAAACAAGTTTATGGCTTACTAATAATTTTTTTTTTGACGTAGAACTACGTCTATTAGCGAGGTACAATATATAAGTAGCATATAACTTTGTGAGACTGCATTTGAAACTGCATGTTTTGTGGCTTGCCATGTCGTTCATAGCAGACACTTAAAAATATTGACATCTACAAAAAATCTTTTAACTTTAAAAGTAAAACCGCTAGGAACTTGAGTTTATGCATGTGAATATATGCCATCTATAACAGCTCATAACCACAAAAATCGTGACGAAAAATATCCAGGTTCAAGAATTATGGTACATCAAAGTTTAAATATGAGTTGAGCAAATATGAAACCTTTACAAATGCTTAAAACCCTACAACAGTTAAAAAATTTTGTTATATTATTTGTCATTTCGCACGTGGCATATTAGAATGTATTTCTAGTTTTTGTAATAATAAAAACTGCCGAAAACAATTGATGTGCTGAATTACATATTTAGAATTATGTATTTAATTTAAAACAAAATTTTGACAGTTTTTGAGTTAGTGAATTTTGTTTCAACACAGCAGTGCATAAATAAATAATAATTTACATACGTTTTTGTAAAATTAACCAGATTAATCGACATTTTTATGGACCCGAAAAGACGTTTGACTCATGCCGACCGTTGCAAACGCTATCACGATGCCAAACGATCACTTATAAATAAGACCAATGCCAAACCCCCTCGTAACAATCAGCCCATTGCGACTACCTCTAGTGCACAAGTCGATGGCGCGGAGGAGCCCGATTACGTAAAGCCAATAACTTATGTGAATTGTTATAAAAAAGCAACCGCGACGGTGAAGGGTTGGTTGAATTACCTTATAAGACCATTACACAAACACTTCAACATTACGATAAATCCAGCAGCGGTTAATGAAGCCAACTGGCAGCGACACACCGATGAAGTAAATTTCTCACAGAATGATCTGAACATTTTAGAAAAGATAGTACACAATAACGATGCCGAGTTGTTGATTGGTCATCAACACACCATGATATGGAATGAAGATCAGTGCTTGGATATAGGTTCCGGTATGAATCAACAGCTATTGTCGATTATCTAAGATGACTATGCAGAAGAAATATCTTTTCCGGCGATTTACTTGCGAAGAGCCAGAGTGTTTCGGCAGGCTGTGCGCGTGACACCATTTATGGTGGCAACGAGTGAGGTGCACCGTCGTGATCCGAAAATCCGCAACTGTGCTCCGATTTCGTTGGTTGATACCTCTATCAATAGGCGTTGAGACCTGTAATTGACATGCCAACGGCTACTTAGATCGCTCGAATAGTTCTAAACATTTCGTGAGAAATTCAATTTTATTGAAAATCAACTGGACTATAGGCCACAAATTCAGAGCCCAAAAACCGAAAATCTGCAACTGTGCTCCGATTTCGTTGGTTGATACCTCTATCAATAGGCGTTGAGACCTGTAATTGACATGCCAACGGCTATTTGGATCGCTCGAATATTTCTAAACATTTCGTGAGAAATTCAATTTTATTGAAAATCAACTGGACTATAGGCCACAAATTCAGAGCCCAAAAACCGAAAATCTGCAACTGTGCTCCGATTTCGTTGGTTGATACCTCTATCAATAGGCGTTGAGACCTGTGATTGACGTGCCAACGGCTATTTGGATCGCTCGAATATTTCTAAACATTTCGTGAGAAATTCAAATTTATAGAAAATCAACTGGACTATAGGCCACAAATTCAGAGCCCAAAAACCGAAAATCTGCAAATGTGCTCGGATTTCGTTGGTTGATACCTCTATAAATAGGCGTTGAGACCTGTAATTGACATGCCAACGGCTATTTGGATCGCTCGAATATTTCTAAACATTTCGTGAGAAATTCAATTTTATTGAAAATCAACTGGACTATAGGCCACAAATTCAGAGCCCAAAAACCGAAAATCTGCAACTGTGCTCCGATTTCGTTGGTTGATACCTCTATCAATAGGCGTTGAGACCTGTAATTGACGTGCCAACGGCTATTTGGATCGCTCAAATATTTCTAAACATTTCGTGAGAAATTCAATTTTATAGAAAATCAACTGGACTATAGGCCACAAATTCAGAGCCCAAAAACCGAAAATCTGCAAATGTGCTCGGATTTCGTTGGTTGATACCTCTATAAATAGGCGTTGAGACCTGTAATTGACATGCCAACGGCTATTTGGATCGCTCGAATATTTCTAAACATTTCGTGAGAAATTCAATTTTATTGAAAATCAACTGGACTATAGGCCACAAATTCAGAGCCCAAAAACCGAAAATCTCCAACTGTGCTCCGATTTCGTTGGTTGATACCTCTATCAATACGCGTTGAGACCTGTAATTGACGTGCCAACGGCTATTTAGATCGCTCGAATATTTCTAAACATTTCGTGAGAAATTCAATTTTATTGAAAATCAACTGGACTATAGGCCACAAATTCAGAGCCCAAAAACCGAAAATCTGCAACTGTGCTCCGATTTCGTTGGTTGATACCTCTATCAATAGGCGTTGAGACCTGTAATTGACGTGCCAACGGCTATTTTGATCGTTCGAATATTTCTAACCATTTCGTGAGAAATTCAATTTTATTGAAAATCAACTAGACTATAGGCCACAAATTCATAGCCCAAAAACCGAAAATCTCCAACTGTGCTCCGATTTCGTTGGTTGATACCTCTATAAAGAGGCGTTGAGACCTGTAATTGACGTGTCAACGGCTATTTGGATCGCTCAAATATTTCTAAACATTTCGTGAGAAATTCAAATTTATAGAAAATCAACTGGACTATAGGCCACAAATTCAGAGCCCAAAAACCGAAAATTTGCAACTGTGCTCCGATTTCGTTGGTTGATACCTCTATCAATAGGCGTTGAGACCTGTAATTGACGTGCTAACGGCTATTTGGATCGCTCAAATATTTCTAAACATTTCGTGAGAAATTCAATTTTATAGAAAATCAACTGGACTATAGGCCACAAATTCAGAGCCCAAAAACCGAAAATCTGAAAATGTGCTCGGATTTCGTTGGTTGATACCTCTATAAATAGGCGTTGAGACCTGTAATTGACATGCCAACGGCTATTTGGATCGCTCGAATATTTCTAAACATTTCGTGAGAAATTCAATTTTATTGAAAATCAACTGGACTATAGGCCACAAATTCAGAGCCCAAAAACCGAAAATCTGCAACTGTGCTCCGATTTCGTTGGTTGATACCTCTATCAATAGGCGTTGAGACCTGTAATTGACGTGCCAACGGCTATTTTGATCGCTCGAATATTTCTAACCATTTCGTGAGAAATTCAATTTTATAGAAAATCAACTGGACTATAGGCCACAAATTCAGAGCCCAAAAACCGAAAATCTGCAACTGTGCTCCGATTTCGTTGGTTGATACCTCTATCAATAGGCGTTGAGACCTGTAATTGACGTGCCAACGGCTATTTTGATCGCTCGAATATTTCTAACCATTTCGTGAGAAATTCAATTTTATTGAAAATCAACTGGACTATAGGCCACAAATTCAGAGCCCAAAAACCGAAAATCACCAACTGTGCTCCGATTTCGTTGGTTGATACCTCTATCAATAGGCGTTGAGACCTGTAATTGACGTGTCAACGGCTATTTGGATCGCTCAAATATTTCTAAACATTTCGTGAGAAATTCAAATTTATAGAAAATCAACTGGACTATAGGCCACAAATTCAGAGCCCAAAAACCGAAAATCTGCAAACGTGTTCGGATTTCGTTGGTTGATACCTCTATCAATAGGCGTTGAGACCTGTAATTGACGTGTCAACGGCTATTTGGATCGCTCAAATATTTCTAAACATTTCGTGAGAAATTCAAATTTATAGAAAATCAACTGGACTATAGGCCACAAATTCAGAGCCCAAAAACCGAAAATCTGCAAATGTGCTCGGATTTCGTTGGTTGATACCTCTATAAATAGGCGTTGAGACCTGTAATTGACGTGCCAACGGCTATTTGGATCGCTCAAATATTTCTAAATATTTCGTGAGAATTTCAAATTTATAGAAAATCAACTGGACTATAGGCCACAAATTCAGAGCCCAAAAACCGAAAATCTGCAACTGTGCTCCGATTTCGTTGGTTGATACCTCTATCAATAGGCGTTGAGACCTGTAATTGACGTGCCAACGGCTATTTTGATCGCTCGAATATTTCTAACCATTTCGTGAGAAATTCAATTTTATTGAAAATCAACTGGACTATAGGCCACAAATTCAGAGCCCAAAAACCGAAAATCTCCAACTGTGCTCCGATTTCGTTGGTTGATACCTCTATCAATAGGCGTTGAGACCTGTAATTGACGTGTCAACGGCTATTTGGATCGCTCAAATATTTCTAAACATTTCGTGAGAAATTCAAATTTATAGAAAATCAACTGGACTATAGGCCACAAATTCAGAGCCCAAAAACCGAAAATCTGCAAATGTGCTCGGATTTCGTTGGTTGATACCTCTATAAATAGGCGTTGAGACCTGTAATTGACATGCCAACGGCTATTTGGATCGCTCGAATATTTCTTAACATTTCGTGAGAAATTCAATTTTATTGAAAATCAACTGGACTATAGGCCACAAATTCAGAGCCCAAAAACCGAAAATCTGCAACTGTGCTCCGATTTCGTTGGTTGATACCTCTATCAATAGGCGTTGAGACCTGTAATTGACGTGCCAACGGCTATTTGGATCGCTCGAATATTTCTAAACATTTCATGAGAAATTCAATTTTATTGAAAATCAACTGGACTATAGGCCACAAATTCAGAGCCCAAAAATCGAAAATCTCCAACTGTGCTCCGATTTCGTTGGTTGATACCTCTATCAATAGGCGTTGAGACCTGTAATTGACGTGCCAACGGCTATTTTGATCGCTCGAATATTTCTAAACATTTCGCGAGAAATTCAATTTTATTGAAAATCAACTGGACTATAGGCCACAAATTCATAGCCCAAAAACCGAAAATCTGCAACTGTGCTCCGATTTCGTTGGTTGATACCTCTATCAATAGGCGTTGAGACCTGTAATTGACGTGCCAACGGCTATTTTGATTGTTTGAATATTTCTAACCATTTCGTGAGAAATTCAATTTTATTGAAAATCAACTGGACTAAAGGCCACAAATTCAGAGCCCAAAAACCGAAAATCTGCAAATGTGCTCGGATTTCGTTGGTTGATACCTCTATCAATAGGCGTTGAGACCTGTAATTGACATGCCAACGGCTATTTGGATCGCTCGAATATTTCTAAACATTTCGTGAGAAATTCAATTTTATTGAAAATCAACTGGACTATAGGCCACAAATTCAGAGCCCAAAAACCGAAAATCTGCAACTGTGCTCCGATTTCGTTGGTTGATACCTCTATCAATAGGCGTTGAGACCTGTAATTGACGTGCCAACGGCTATTTGGATCGCTCAAATATTTCTAAACATTTCGTGAGAATTTCAAATTTATTGAAAATCAACTGGACTATATAGGCCACAAATTCAGAGCCCAAAAACCGAAAATCTGCAAATGTGCTCGGATTTCGTTGGTTGATACCTCTATCAATAGGCGTTGAGACCTGTAATTGACGTGCCAACGGCTATTTGGATCGCTCAAATATTTCTAAACATTTCGTGAGAATTTCAAATTTATAGAAAATCAACTGGACTATAGGCCACAAATTCAGAGCCCAAAAACCGAAAATCTGCAACTGTGCTCCGATTTCGTTGGTTGATACCTCTATCAATAGGCGTTGAGACCTGTAATTGACGTGCCAACGGCTATTTTGATCGCTCGAATATTTCTAACCATTTCGTGAGAAATTCAATTTTATTGAAAATCAACTGGACTATAGGCCACAAATTCAGAGCCCAAAAACCGAAAATCTGCAACTGTGCTCCGATTTCGTTGGTTGATACCTCTATCAATAGGCGTTGAGACCTGTAATTGACGTGTCAACGGCTATTTGGATCGCTCAAATATTTCTAAACATTTCGTGAGAAATTCAAATTTATAGAAAATCAACTGGACTATAGGCCACAAATTCAGAGCCCAAAAACCGAAAATCTGCAAATGTGCTCGGATTTCGTTGGTTGATACCTCTATCAATAGGCGTTGAGACCTGTAATTGACGTGCCAACGGCTATTTGGATCGCTCAAATATTTCTAAACATTTCGTGAGAATTTCAAATTTATAGAAAATCAACTGGACTATAGGCCACAAATTCAGAGCCCAAAAACCGAAAATCTGCAACTGTGCTCCGATTTCGTTGGTTGATACCTCTATCAATAGGCGTTGAGACCTGTAATTGACATGCCAACGGCTATTTGGATCGCTCGAATATTTCTAAACATTTCGTGAGAAATTCAATTTTATTGAAAATCAACTGGACTATAGGCCACAAATTCAGAGCCCAAAAACCGAAAATCTGCAACTGTGCTCCGATTTCGTTGGTTGATACCTCTATCAATAGGCGTTGAGACCTGTAATTGACGTGCCAACGGCTATTTGGATCGCTCGAATATTTCTAAACATTTCGTGAGAAATTCAATTTTATTGAAAATCAACTGGACTATAGGCCACAAATTCAGAGCCCAAAAACCGAAAATCTGCAAATGTGCTCGGATTTCGTTGGTTGATACCTCTATCAATAGGCGTTGAGACCTGTAATTGACATGCCAACGGCTATTTGGATCGCTCGAATATTTCTAAACATTTCGTGAGAAATTCAATTTTATTGAAAATCAACTGGACTATAGGCCACAAATTCAGAGCCCAAAAACCGAAAATCTGCAACTGTGCTCCGATTTCGTTGGTTGATACCTCTATCAATAGGCGTTGAGACCTGTAATTGACGTGCCAACGGCTATTTGGATCGCTCAAATATTTCTAAACATTTCGTGAGAATTTCAAATTTATTGAAAATCAACTGGACTATAGGCCACAAATTCAGAGCCCAAAAACCGAAAATCTGCAAATGTGCTCGGATTTCGTTGGTTGATACCTCTATCAATAGGCGTTGAGACCTGTAATTGACGTGCCAACGGCTATTTTGATCGCTCAAATATTTCTAAACATTTCGTGAGAATTTCAAATTTATAGAAAATCAACTGGACTATAGGCCACAAATTCAGAGCCCAAAAACCGAAAATCTGCAACTGTGCTCCGATTTCGTTGGTTGATACCTCTATCAATAGGCGTTGAGACCTGTAATTGACGTGCCAACGGCTATTTTGATCGCTCGAATATTTCTAACCATTTCGTGAGAAATTCAATTTTATTGAAAATCAACTGGACTATAGGCCACAAATTCAGAGCCCAAAAACCGAAAATCTGCAACTGTGCTCCGATTTCGTTGGTTGATACCTCTATCAATAGGCGTTGAGACCTGTAATTGACGTGTCAACGGCTATTTGGATCGCTCAAATATTTCTAAACATTTCGTGAGAAATTCAAATTTATAGAAAATCAACTGGACTATAGGCCACAAATTCAGAGCCCAAAAACCGAAAATCTGCAAATGTGCTCGGATTTCGTTGGTTGATACCTCTATCAATAGGCGTTGAGACCTGTAATTGACGTGCCAACGGCTATTTGGATCGCTCAAATATTTCTAAACATTTCGTGAGAATTTCAAATTTATAGAAAATCAACTGGACTATAGGCCACAAATTCAGAGCCCAAAAACCGAAAATCTGCAACTGTGCTCCGATTTCGTTGGTTGATACCTCTATCAATAGGCGTTGAGACCTGTAATTGACATGCCAACGGCTATTTGGATCGCTCGAATATTTCTAAACATTTCGTGAGAAATTCAATTTTATTGAAAATCAACTGGACTATAGGCCACAAATTCAGAGCCCAAAAACCGAAAATCTGCAACTGTGCTCCGATTTCGTTGGTTGATACCTCTATCAATAGGCGTTGAGACCTGTAATTGACGTGCCAACGGCTATTTGGATCGCTCGAATATTTCTAAACATTTCGTGAGAAATTCAATTTTATTGAAAATCAACTGGACTATAGGCCACAAATTCAGAGCCCAAAAACCGAAAATCTGCAACTGTGCTCCGATTTCGTTGGTTGATACCTCTATCAATAGGCGTTGAGACCTGTAATTGACGTGCCAACGGCTATTTGGATCGCTCGAATATTTCTAAACATTTCGTGAGAAATTCAATTTTATTGAAAATCAACTGGACTATAGGCCACAAATTCAGAGCCCAAAAACCGAAAATCTGCAACTGTGCTGCGATTTCGTGGAGTCACACCACAACATATATTGTACATGGCGATGAAGATATTAAGGTTACGTGTAACGGGAGGACTGTATAACACGTTCAAGTGCCAGGACCGACAATTTTTAGAGGAGTGCGTTGAAAAGAATTTGTCTTTCTTGAATACCTAACTCGGTACAATATTGGGCCCAGCGTAAGAAAGACCTATTGGCTATGATTATGCAGTTAGGCAAACCGACTATGTTTCTTTCGTTAAGTGCTAATGAAATCCGTTGGCCCGTTGACTTAAAGCTTGCATTGGAGCCGACCTATTGGAAGATGACCTATTGGATCCTTTGCAACAATTAAATGCCCTGCAGCGTACGAACCTTGTCAATGAAGACCCAGTAACTTGGTAGGTAACCGTACAGTAAAGGCTTCAATGCTTTTGGTCGATATCGAGTCGTCGATTATTTCAAGCGCATTGAATTCCAACATCGAGGTAGTCCACATGCTCACATACTTATTTGGCTGGAAAACGGTCCCAGAGAAACGGTTAGTGAACAGATGCCTGAGACAGTAAAACCCTCACCTCAATTACCGACCTCTGCTCCGTGTCCAATGACGACAGTATGTTGAGCAAGGCACGGTATGCGCGACAAATACACAAACACACGTTCACATGTTATAAAAAGAATAACAAGTGCTGTCGATTTAATATTCCATACTGGCCAATGGAAAAAACAAGATTACCTATCACCAAAGGCGACAGTCGGCGGGAAATTTTAGTTAAACGCGTGCGAAAATTGCGGGAGCTACTGGAACAAAAATCTTATGATACGTTGGAAACATTCTTAGTTAACGGAAACGTAACATTACCGTACTATTTAAGCTGTGTGCAGGCACCATCTGTTATGTTTAAGCGAGGAATGAGACAGCTATGGACAAATTCTTTTAAACCATGGATCGCTACCGTGTTGAACTCGAACATGGATTTACAATTCATATTAGAGGAGTACTCTTGTGTAGCGTACGTTGTCGAATACGTGAACAAAACCAATCGAGGCATATCCAATCTTCATCGTCAATTGAGTTGCAGAGCGAGAACCCGGATCATGATTACACCACTCTTCTTAAGACGTATTTGCTGCGTATACCAATGTCTGAATCAAGTAGTGAAGTGGTCTTTGTGCCGACAATGTGGCCTCACGAGCGTACTTAATCCCACAAATCAATCAAGCAGATGAATGACGAAGGAGTTGCTAAAGACTCTACATATGTGTGGACTTAAAAGTATGAATTACGAAACGACATGAACGAGGTTTGCCTTGCAGATTTCGCGGCATGGTACTCGCCAGCTAGAACTTACCGAGCAATGACCATCGCCACAACTATGATATTTGATGTTGATAGTAATGAAAGCGATGATGGCGGTGACAATGAAAGCAATAATGCCAATGTAAACGCTATCGAGGAGAATGCTGTTAATGCGCTATACCGAAAACGAGACAAAAGCCGTGTTGTTAGATCCCGGTAGTATGATATAGCCGATCTGATTAACTGGAAACGAGAGATTGTGACATTGTATGTTCCATTCCGAAACGAATTGTGTGACTTGCTGTAGACAGAAACAAGTTTTTGCAGGCGTACGATGAACAATTAGACTTGATCATGTCTAAACGTAAAGAATACGAAGTTGGAATGAATATCGAACAAGCCGTTGAGGAGTATCGCAAGATATTCATTGAAATTGATGACGAAGTAGAGCAAGCCGAGCAGAAACGCTAAGAATTTGTAAGAATAGTTGGTTTTGAAGAATCAAACGACGATGATATCGCGAAATTCGCGAAAGGAATCATACAACCGATTTGCGCAGACTCAAAATTCGACGCACAACGCGTATGTCGCTTGTGCAACCACAGGCAAGGCTGCAGTGGCCATAAACGGAACGACAATACATTCTGCATTCAGAATAACCATGGCCAGAAGACAGAGTGTAGCAGCTTGGGACATGAAGTACTGCAAGCTTATCGCAATGTTTTCGCTAATGTAAAAGTAATAATAATTGATGAGGTTAGCATGATGAGCGCAGATCTACTGAATATCGAACAACCTCTGCTCGGAGAGATTGGATTAGTTGATATGGACGACAATACAGACCATGAAGCGGTAATTGTGGGACAATCGAGTTGTGGGGCGAGCCGATTGTGGTTCCAGTTCGACAATGAAAAAATTGGTGCAACATTACGCCTGAAGGCTAAACCATACGTCGTGAGAAAATCTATGTCGCCTAGTTGGACTCCGATTTCCAAGCGATCGGCTACCATTCAGTTAAAAGGTACTGTGAAATGTAAAAGACTCCAGTTCCCCCGCGTGCCAGCATGCACAATGACCATACATAAATCGCAGGGTGGTACATTCTCTCAAGTGGTATTCTACTACAACAAGTCACAAGATCAGAAGTTGATTTATGTAGCATTATCGAGAGTCATGTCAATCGATGGCCTCTTCTTAACCAACGCCAATGATAATTTTACGTTCTACCACACTATGGAGAATAACAATCCAAGACTTCGGGATTTGTGATCCGAATTAGCAAGGCTAGACAATCATCGCTGTTGTTATGAATTTTTTTTTTATATTTTGGTTTAAATAAATCAATTATTACAAGAAAATGAAAACGATTTACTTAAACGATATTCATATATGTTGAAATTGAAATATTTAAGAAAATATTTCAGAAATCATAATTAAGAATTTGAAACGTTTTCATTTAAAAATTTGTGTTAGGAAAAAAAGTGATTTCCCATATGCTTTGTTTGTTTTACTATGAAAAGTTTCGTTTTTTCCTCGTTTCTAATTCCCTTATAAAAGCTAAGATTTTTTGATTATGGCTCTATAAAATACAAGGTGTTCTGAGCAAACACGAGGCACAATCAAACCTACTTTGACAAATATTAAGAAATTTGCGGATGAGAAAGCTGGTGAACCACCACAGAATTAAGTAATCAACAAAGAATAAATCGACATGAGGCTTGAGAAATTGGGAAAGTCATGGAATGAATTTCATGACATAAATGTTTCAATTGCTATTTTGTCTACTAATAGTCAACAAACCAAACTAGATACATTTGAAGAATCGTTTTTCGACGCTGAGGCCATACTGCGACGACTATTGAAAGCACCTCTGCCAAGCGTTAACCCATTACCAGAAAATAGTTTAGTAATCAACAGAACATTTTTTGATTTCGATAAGTTGCATTGTTGATGTACATTTGCCTCGAATACTATTCAAAACAACGAGTCACTTACAAATGTCAATAAGTTTCAATATATAATATGGCCGAGTTATTGCGACCATTGTCGGTATGCGATGTCACTGATCAAATATTAAGGGGCATTCGATCATTGGGTAATGAGTGGGAAAGTCGCGATTCTTGGTTATTATATATTTTGTTAAAAAAGATTCAGAAGCACACCAGTTATAGGTAATCCATTCCACCGATAATGCAAAACCAATAATTTATGATCTATTGCAATTCTGGAATCAAACGGCAACCTATAGTAAATAATAAACAATCGAGCACGAAGGTTCTTGCTGCTATAAATGAAAACATTTAATTCTTATCCTATGTGCAAGGGTAATCATCCATTATATCGATACTTTAAGATCAAAGCAAAGAGACAATTTGTATTAAACAATAAACTATTTGGAATTTGCTTACGTTCCGGTCACTATTCAAATGACTGTGAATCCGATCGAAAATGTTTGATGTGCGCAGAAAAACACAGCACACTACTACTCTAAGTGGTTATTATTGAACCACACCTTAGTTTCTGTTAAACCAACGAATACGTCAATCATTAATGGTCATAGTACAAATGGATGGATGTGCGTCCCACAAAACAAATTAAAAACGAGGTAACTTATTTTAATAAGACAGAACCAGTAGCAACTTATAAATCCAATTATTCACAAGCAATTTGTTCAACAACAGCTTATACCTGCGAAAATTGGTCATCTTAAGCACTATTGTCCACAATGCAGCTGAATGTCATTGATTAATCATTCAAAGGGCTAGAGCTTTGCTGGATAGTGGATTTCAATTAACATTAATAACGGAGTCACTGGCAAAGCGACTTAAATTATGAAGGTTTCCGACGTCCTTGACACATTGACTTGATATTGGGAAACGATTTGTTTCTGGATGTACTATTATCCGAAAAATTTGTTATTTAATCAAAGGTAATATAGCACAACATACGAGATTCGGTTGGGTTATTGGTGGAAAGTTGGTAACAAAAGAGCCGACTGAAAATTCCGTTCCATTTCACAAAATGACAACAACAAATCAGGATGAACGAAATCTTGTAGAAAAATTTTAGCAAATTGAAGAGGTTTGTACTGACAGACAACCTAAATTAGACGATACAAAGTGTGAAGAATATTTTAAGGATACAACACAGAGGGAAGAAGATGATGGTTCGATTGCCTTTCCAAACAACATCTCAAGTGGTAGAATTATCCTTGGTGAGTGCTGAACGATGACTGTTATTATATGGAACGAAAATTTGAGAGAAGAAAGGAATTAGCAATTCAGTATAGTCAATGGGGCATATTGAACGTATTCCAAGTGGTGACCTAAATTTTTATAAGCCACATTTTTATTTGCCCCATCACGCAGTGCGCAAGTATTCGAGCACTACCACGAAACTGCGTGTAGTTTTCGATGGGTCGTGCAAGTCATCGTCTAGTGAATCAATCAACAAGATTATATTACCTGGTCCAACCCTTCAAAATGATCTCACCTGCGTACTATTACGTTTTCTTATCCATTCTATTGCTATATCGGCGGATATCAATGTATCGCCTAATGAAAGTTGAAGAGAAAGATCATCACTTTTAGGGAATTGTTTGCCGTGACGACCCAAATAAGCCATTTTAACATTATAGGCTAAAAACGGTAACTTATGGAATTATTAGTGCTCCATTTCTAGCAATTCGCACGATGCTACAATTAGCGAATATTCATGAATCAACTCATCCAAACGCTGCTTCAATTATAAGGAAAGATTTTTACGTTGATGACATGTTGACTGGGTGTGAAGAGCATGGCAACAACACTAGTAATTTACCACCAAATATCGACATTGTTGCACGAAAGTGGTTATACAACATTATAAGGTTTATCAAACGGAGCATGTAAAATTAACTAAACGAAGTGAACTTTCCGAAGCATCTAGGGTGTTTGATCCTCTAGAACTTCTAACACCAATTACCGTTTAATTCAAGATCTGATTTCAAGAGGTTTGGAAAAGGAAGATTGACTGTGATGAGGAGCTTCCTAAAGACATACATAGCTGATATACGGCAAGATAGTAAATCATCATTAAAATTATTGGAAGCTATCGAAGTCGGTCGATATATTAAAATATCACAATTCAGAACACGATTAACTATAACCGAGGTTGACATAATTGCGACTAAACACGAAAAATTTAGTAGACCCGTTCTGTTAAATCGCAGGAGAAAATAAAAGGGGCAGTTCAATAAATCTGGCGCATTGTTATTAAATAAATATTAATTGCAAATTATTTCTAAAATATCTTTATCGAACTTTCATTTTCAAATCAAAGTTTCTTTGACGATGTAAAATAGTGCTTGCTAAATTTATCTTTAGTTTCACTAGTGTACGTCAGATGTCTATAGTTGTTTACAGAAAAGTACGAAAAGAAAAATTATTTAATCACAAAATTAACAAACGTTCTTAATATTTTGTGAATTTGCTTTGCTCTTTCTATAATTTTTGAGCATCAAATTCGTCGACTTAACCAGATTTGTGCTGCCACCTATGTTATGTGTATTGACTTAGTGACCAGACGATTTGTAGAAGGCTTTATTCAATTTGACCAGAATGATGTTGACTATTTGCTTTGGTTAAAACCATGAGCTTTTATAGTACATAATTGTTCGCTAATTATAGCAGGATGAGGTTGTTCAGAAAATAATCTTGTTAACAATTTACGAATGAATTAACAGTACTGCAACAATGTAAAAGCCAAAGCCTAGAAATTTGATTCTACTTCAGTAGGGTCAGTATTTGAAATATTAAGCTCAACTCAACTTTGTACTCGATTTCATATTTTAGTATTAAAATATGTCTCAATTCTCGATCAATGAGCTTTTTCAAAGAAAATTGAAAACAAAGTCCCTCATGATTCAAAAGCACTTTTATTAGAAGCTTCAAATTGGTCCATTGCGCTCTTTCAATTTTTAGCCACTAAATTTCTCCTTTGAATCCGCCTTGCTCAAAACTCATTTCCTTCATTAGGATTTAATTTACAACTCCCGTTTTCAATCAACCAAATGAAATTATAAAAACGTTAAAAAACTGTTGAAACCGTCATTTCGAATGATGAGCTTTTTTCATGCTTGATAAAATTTAATAGTGACCTTATGATAGGTTTTAGATTTTTAGCAAAATATTTACCAAAACCTAAAAGTCCTAAAAAAACTTGAAAATCCCAGAGCGCACTCAGAAATTGTGTTTTTACTGATTTCTATAACGTCAATAAGTTTTGAAAGCTGCATATGATCAAAGTCTCACTAATTTTTATAATAATTTTAATGAACAAAAATATCGATCAAAAAGCTTTTTACAAAGCTTAAAATATTTGAAAACTAAACCATTACTAATTTATCTAAAATAGGAATCTTATAGTCTAAAGTAATGAAGTTTCAAAATCAGTAAAAAATTGAATTTTTTAAGGTTAACAAAAATTAGTACACCGTCTCAATGAGCTTTCAAAAATTTGAAATTAAAAACGAGGATCACGTTCACTCAGTTATTTCAAAAACTTTTATCGAAAATCTTAACAATTTTAAAAGCTTTAATAAAAAATGGCGAACACATTTACCAAGACAATGTGAAGTAAATTGTCACTTCAAAAATTAATTTTTTCTTTAATTTGTTCCTTTCCAAATTGTACATTTGTTCGACTGGGTGACGTTTATCATGAGCTTTTGGAGTAAAGTTTCAATAAATGTTGTTTAAAATGTTTGGTTTATAAAATTTTCAAGAGTTTTCTCTTCTGAACTGTTTTAATGAGAAGAAAGATTTCCTTTAGACTAGACTGTCTACGTGAGCTTTAAGCATAATTTTCGATACCTCAGAATTGAATTGTAAAGCTTTTGACATATTCGTACAAATTATTAAAAAATCAAAAATGGAAAACTTTATATTCAACGTCGTAAAAAAAAAGCTCGTTCGACGAAATGGATACTTTAAAGAGCCGTCTGAAGTAGCACCAACACCAGGTCACTTCTTAATAGGTGATTCACTATTTGCCATTCCAGAACCAGATTTATGGCATGAAAATGTAACCTTAGGAAAGCGTTGGAAATTATTATAAAGAATGGTTTCAAGTAACCAGAAGTCAAACTAGATGACATTGTTTGGATTATAGATAACAACCTACCACCAACTATTTTTTTTTTCAAACCTAGACAAGTTCTGTACGCATTTAGGGAGCGAGTTGAAATGGACTTAGATAGATTACAAAATAAAGGTGCTTTTACACCTGTTCCAACTAGCGATTGGGGAAGACCACTTGTTCCATTCGATTGTGTGCCGATTACAAGGTAACCCTAAATAGATTTACTATTGATAATAGACATCCTTTGTCTATGATTGAAGAATTATTCAATCAATTGCAATCATTTTCGCTACGAATACATTTTTTCAATATTTAATTGGTAATACGTTCACTTTGAAAACAGGTCATAAACCGTTGTTAGGTCTTTTTGCTGAAACATTCGGGTATCCTCAAATGGCAGCCAATCGAATTCAGCACTGGGCTGTATATTTGTCCGCATTTAAATATCAAATGCAATATGTTAAAGGGGAAGATAGTATGGAACCGGACAACAATTACATCGAAAAACGAAATCTTATCCCAAGTCCTCCGAGCAATTGAAATGAACGATTTTAAACATTTAACGGAAAATCAATTCAAATTCTATATGAGTAAAAAATGTGAGTAAGCGGAATCAGATATAGTGATGAGGAGACGTCACATTATTATTTTCAAATCCTTGCGTACTGAAATGCTAAGGAGCACATTCATTAATCTCGTTTAAGAATCATGAAGAGCAAGTCTATTGCTCGTCCATATATGTATATGGTAGCTGGGAATGGACGCAGAGTTAGAGAACTGTCAATCCTCTTTATCAGTAAGACCAGATCCACCCAAATGTTAACTTATCTCGTGGGAAAATACAGGACAAATATGGTGGAGAATTCACATCGACTATGCAGATCCGAAAAATAATAATCACTATTTTGTAATTACAGAACAACAACTTTTTAGAACAAGGGATATCACTGCGGAGTTTACCGTAGCAACTAACCTGACTAGCTTTTCCCATTAGCACGCACTCTATATTAAATACACTGGAAACGTGCAGTTTAGAAACAAACAATGGAAGATCATTGTGTATTTTGACATGACAAGCTCGTATCAAACTTTCGTGAGAAAGTTGATTCAGCTTTGTTTGAACAGATCCATTAATGGCGCATTCAGGTCTCCCAACATATTGGCATCAAAAATCAGCGTTCAGTTCTCAACGTTTTGGCTTGGTTTAATGCGCAAATTGACACATGCTCAATAATAACAAGCCAACTGCAAAATATACCACGGCAAAAATTTCAGGCGAAAAAGAGGTGCTATTAATATAACAGGAGATATAGCAAGCGAGTTATTTGGTACACCAGTAAGCTCAGAGTGATTCAGCTTTGGAGGTCGTTTAACCAGCAAGTAAATGAGCATTTCAACTATCTAAACGAAATCAACAGATTCATGACTGTTGCGATGCGATGTGGAATGTATTTTTTCAAATCTGGTTTCGCATCCTTCCATTTAGTACGAGATTGAAGTGTATGAAGATACTCAACGGAATAGCACTTCCAAAAACTTTGTATGGCGAGAGTAAGCTTTTTCCATCTACACAGAGGGTTCTGTTAGTTATTCGTTTCAAATTAGTCTTAAAGGACTTGACCGCGGACTCCCATAAACCGCCGAAATTAGGGGCACGGGGAGGTATGAACTTCCATTGTATTCCCTTTGAGCAACAAAAACTAACTAACGTTTCGTCTTGTAATTGTTTATTAAATTCTAGCAAGTGTTTCCTCAATTCATTGTCAGCACCAACGAATGTCTTGGCATTGTCTGAATAAATTGATTTGATTTTCCCTCTTCGTGAGATGAATCGCTTCAGACATGAAATAAACGATTCCGAGGTCAAATCAGTCACGATGTCCAGGTGTATAGCCTTGCGGTTGCGAAACAAACAAAGGCTGCAACAAAGACCTTTGAAGCGTTGGATTTCCTGATATACTTATTTTTAATCGAGAATGGGCCGCAGAAGTCCACTCCGGTGTGATCCTCTCTGGAGGTAGATCACCCATAATTTGTTGCAGCTGGACCGGTTTAGCCTTAGCACATACCACGCAATTTCGAACTACTTGTTTGGATATTGATTTCCCATTAATGGGCCAATATTCCTGCTCACCAACGATAATAAAAGTTGTGGTCCAGTGTGCAAATTTTGTAACAGTATCTGATGTTTAATGTCATATGCTAAATTTGATTTAGACAATCGACCACCGACCCTGATCAATGAATGTGAATCCAGGAATGGATTCAGTTGTTTTAATGCACTGCTGTTAGATATCGAATTTCCTTGTCTGAGGTACTTAATTTCTGTTTTGGCTAAACTAACAGCTTCTTGTTTAAATTCCAACTCCTGCGGTTTGTCGAATCCATAACCGTCACGCGACCAGCCATATTCATTCATATGATACAAACTATCAGGACCACACCACCATAATTTTGCTGATTGTAATTCAGCAGGTGATATGCCTCTAGTTAACAGATCGGCAGGGTTATCACCGGATGGAATATGTTGCCACGTGTAGTTGGATGTTGTTTCTTGTATGTCATTAACCCTGTTGGCGACAAACGTTTTAAGCTTGAACGGAGCGGTATTAATCCAACATAAAGTAATGGTGGAGTCTGACAAAGTCTATATTCATTGATTTTATAACGGTATTGACAAGTTTAGAGAGCAAAAGAGCCCCGCAAAGCTCTAGCCTAGGTAGTATTAAAGATTTCAGAGGAGCAACTCTCGATTTGCTGCAAAGTAAATTTACAGAAATATTGTTCCTGTCATCAATGGTTTTGATGTAGACGCATGTACGTAATTCCGTACGTATTGAATTAGGGGAAATTACACAACGGCCAAGTTTGATTTAGTTCACTGCACATAGATCCAATCGGTGCACTGGTCTAATGTGAGTTCGTCATCCCAGTCTACTTGCAACTTCCACAACGACTGAATTTGCATTTTTGCCAAAATAATTATAGGTCCCAGCAGACCCAAGGGATCGTACAGTTTTGCTATTTCAGACAGAATAATTCACTTTGTTAGTATTGTAAAACGTATGGGTGGAAGGATGTCAAAAACAAAAATATCTTCATCTGGAATCCAAGTAAGACCCAACGTCTTGATAGATTCAGACCCATTAAACTCATTTTTATTAAGTTTCTCTCGATTTCGTAGCGGTATAGAATCAAGCAATCTGTTACTGTTTGCACACCACTTGTGAAGTTCGAAACCATCTGTCTTCAGCATAGAAATTAGTTCGTTTTGAATGTGCAACGCTCCGCCTAACGTATCAAAGCCAGTAAGAACGTCGTCCACGTAAAAGTCGGGTTTGGTAACCTTTGATGCACTGGGCAAATTATGTTTTTCATCCTCAGCTAATTGCATTAAAACCCGAGTAGCCAAGTATGGCGCCGATGCTGTCCCATAAGTGACAGTGAGCAATTTATAACCTTTTATGAGTTCGGCATCCGTCGCACGCCAGAGAATGGTCTGCAAATTGGTCTGGCTGGGATTAATAAGTATTTGTCGATACATTTTTGAAATATCGGCAGTAAATGCGTACCGGTACTTCCCGAATCGAAGTACGATGGATAACAAATCTTGTTGCACGGTAGGGCCGGTGAGTAGTATGTCGACGCGTCGAAGACCACTCGTAACTTCGTGCTCGAACTCGAGTTCGAGGTTTCAGGACGGCGTGGTGTGGCAAAAAGTGTTTATGGTTCGATTGATTTGGGCTTTCTATCATATGACCTAAGCTAAGATACTTATTAATGAATTCCGTATATCCCAGTTTTAGCTCTGCGTTAGAGCTTAACCTTTTCTCAAAATATGGAAAGCTTTTTAATGGACTTGTTTTCGAATGGTTTCAATCTCCTAGAATTTTTTGATTAATTGTGAGAGTTCGTCGAAACAAGGATTCATGAATTGTCGGAATATCTTGGTTAACTTTAATCTGACTCATTCCGAGTATTTCAAAAAATACTTCTGCACCCAATAGTGCTTCCTCTGGTCTTGAAATGTAAAAGCTGGGATCAGCCAATGCCAGATTTGACGGTATATTCCACGATGAAATGTTCAAACTTGTTTGTGGCAATGTACCAGATATTTGCGGAACAACTAGGAAGTTTAAAAATTTGTTATAACGGCTTGAACGAGATTTAATTTTTGTTGAAACACCTTGGGATATTAATGTCTTTGTTTGATTGATACCACTTATCGTCAAATTGATAATATTAGTCTTGTCAATGCCAAGTTTATTTGCTAGTGATGGAACAATAAAATTGGATTGACTACCTGAATCCAAAAGTGCTCGGCAATTATGATAGTTACCTGACTTGTCTTGAATCTGTATTACTGCTGTTGACAATAATATTTCTGTACTTGTCTGCAATGACTATGGCAATTCAGACCGAACTTCAAAGAGGTTCAACAAAATTTAGTTGAAGCGGTTCTGGATACTCAGAATAAGGTATTTAGTAATGTCATTCTAATACCACCACAATTACTAAAAGAAATCAACCAAATAACACAGATGTAGGTCTGCCGCATTACATCAGCTGAAGTCTTGCAAAGGACATCAGAATGGAGAATACTCTATTTTGGAGCTGGAAAATATAAATTGTTTAAACCTTTACCTTTTCCAACTTTAAGTGCTACTTTCATACATTTCAAACCATCAATGGACCCAGTTATATTATTGCAAACTCATTGATAATAATTGCGCAGCATCGAAACAAAGAGCAAACAGGTCACAAACCAATTGGTTAAAACTTAAGAACGATAGCTAGCACACCTATGTAAGATCAAAAGAAGGGCTCTACAGCAAAAAGACGACAATCTAGCGGCCCCAGCAACTGCCAGGTAGATATCCGGGCTTGGAGAGTTATGTACACCAAAAAACTCAATGCGTATTTTAATCATAAAAACGGTAAGCGGAAAATAACAATCAAAGTGAAATTAAACACAGGGTAAGCTGTCAAATAAATGGTTCTTTGGATGCGGCATTAAGCTGCTACCCTCCATCAGACACTAAATCACCCCTAAGTTCCTTATTAAAAATAATAAGCGAAATCAGTAAAATTAATAAAGCAAAAACTGAAATTGATTGCTAATTGGGTGGGTTTCGAACACGTGCCACACACATTCATGAATTTCCGTAAAACCGAATCTATAAAACAAAAAAAAAAAAAATTGTGACCACAACAAAACCGTAAAATCTCAATTTGCTTCCATCATAACCATAAAGTCTATAATAGGTTTGTAAACATAAAAAACATTCTCCCCGAAATTTTTTTTTTATTTCATCCTAAAGGGCAATTGAGTCCTCAAACAGAAAACAAACAAAATATAAATATATATTAGCATCCTTACTACCCCACACATACACACACATATAAAAACTAACCCATAAAAATAATAACGACAATAATATTCAGTTAAATAAGTTATAGATTAAGCTTTAAGTTCCAAATACCATATAACCCAAAAAAAAGCACAAAAATCTGATAAATCGTCATTTTTTGTTTTCCATTTATTACTATCCTGCGCTACATAATACTACATACCCCACAAATACACAAATTACGTATATGAGCTTTATGCCCTCATCTCCTAAAATAAAAAAGTAAAAAAAAAATTTGGCGCTAATATTCAAAATGAAATCCATAAATTTTTTCCACATTACATAATAAAATATGTAGCACAAACATAATCATAAAACATATTTTTATAGCGTACACACATAAAATGGAAAATTTGAGAGATTCAACCATAAACTTTTTTTTTTTTTTTTCGTTTGTAATGTGTATAATGTACGTAATGAAAATCATCTCTCAATGTACTGAATGTGCTTATTTCATACATAGTATTTCGTTATTCCGGTCGAAAGATGAAAAACACAAAAATTTTTATTTTTATGTAGTTTTTGCACTTTCCGTGTAATATAGTAAAAATGCATTGGACTAAAGATAAAATGAGCGGGCGCGGAAGAAGCATTTTTCATTTGAATCCTTTTAAACATATATCACTATGTTGTATGTTTAACACAAAAAGCTCACATAAAATACGGTAATAAATTTTAGATAAATATACATAACGATTGTCTGTGTCTGTTTGTGTTATCTCAACTATACATAATACGGAAAAGCACAGGTATATTGATGATAGGTAATTTATTTAAAAACAACAGCATTTAAAAGGTTATATACGAGATAATGAGATTCTAATACTATAATTACTAACATTGTTTTTTGACCAATCGACAGGATACTCGTCCGACCGTTAGTGTTAAAGATTGATGAGCTTTTATTTTATTTTCATCTTAAACAACAAATTATTATTGTTAAATGAAACCTTTAACATTAAATTTAATCTATTTGTGTATGTATGTATGTATATCGAAATAATAACATTCCAATTTTGGAAATGGAAAAATTATGTAGGAGTTATATTAATAATGATGACGTAGAACAGTTGTTGCGGGATAACCAGGTGGTGGTATAGTAACCGCATAATCAATATCATATAAACAACAACACCATATAAATAAACATAAATTATGTAATTCTAATTTATTGTGATAATTAAAAAAAATGTTTAATCATAAAAAAAGATGATATTCCCTTAATGTTTTAAACTGCATTAATGTAATATATATACCGAATAAAAATAACAGTAATGATAACCATAATTATTAAATATGTATGTGAGACGAGAGAGATTTATTTACATTAATGTTTATAAAATAACATGAAACATAATAAAATATTTATACTAATCCAACTAACACACAAAATGTCGACCTGTTTTTTGTTTTTATCTGTCGGCAATAAATTTTAAAATAAAAGCTCACAACAATATCAAATCGAATTATGTGATAGCCTCCTTATTGGAAATGGATTGCCTATAGCCCTATAGCCAATCTTCTATACACAAAACTATTGTTGTAGTAATCGATTTTAACTAACTACCATTTTTACTTTTCAAATCACGTTTAGCAAATTATAATAACATTAGAAACTAACAGAAACAAAAAAAAACCGAAGAAAAACTTTAACGCACGTGATAAGTCTTTCCAAACGATAAAAACAAAAAAAAAACGAATACGGAGTAAATTCACTATGATTTGTAATTATTACATGTTAAAGTGGATTTTATAGAAAATTGTGTAACAACCAGTTTTCTTTTTTTTTTTTTGGAAAATAAAACAAAAGCCACAGAAAAACTTTGAAAGCTTTCATAATTAGAGAAGAAATTTCAAAATTATATGACGTATAGTATTTTAGTAGTATAAAAGCTTTCACATTTAGAACGAACTTTTTAACGAAATTATATGGTTAAAGTTTAATGTATGGGAATGTTATAAAACAATGTAAATGATTTTTAATTGGTTTTTGAATTGTAATGTTAAAAGCTTTCACGATTATATATCGGAAACTAGAGCTTTCAAGTTCTGAAACTTTTAAGTATTGAAACTTTTATTATAGTCAACGAAAATATTAAAACTTTTGGGATTATTAAAATTTAGACACTTCTAACTATTGTAAGAAAGATGGAAACTGCTCGGAGACTAAATGAACTATACCCAAGGTTGAATAGGTCAGTACAAAGAAGAACATTTTTAAAATTAAAATTAAAATTTTATAGAATTTCAGAATTTCATAAAATGTTTTAATTTAATGAATGTGAATAAAATATTATTTCAGAAGTTGTTGAAATATCAAAATTCTACTCGAAAACTTTCGAATTTTGACGACAAAGTTCCGAAAAAACTTGAATTCAAATTTCAAGTGTTTTTTTTTTTAATTCTGAGATTTTACAAAATTCAAAATTTCTAAATTTAGCCCAAAAGTTTACAGAAAGATAAAAAAATAAAAAAATTTGGTAAACTACAAATGAAATTTTCAGAATATACATATTTTAAAGAGAAGTCAAAATTTTCTAAATTTTACCTAAAAATTTAAATGCTTAAATCTAAGATTTTCTGATGAAATTTCATTCAATATTCTCAAATAAAAAAAAGTTAAACTACCTAAAAAAAATCTGGCTAAATTCGATAATTTCGTAGGTCACAAACACCTGAGTTCCTAAAACTCTAAAATATAAACGAATTTTTGAAATTTGGTAAAAGCTTGTATGATAATTGTGAAGTTCCTTGATTTTTAATGAATTTCCTTTTAAAATAGTTCCAGAATTGGTCACAATATCTAAAATACTCAAGAATTTCGCGAAAGATTTCCCACATTTTTGCTCATTTAATCTGATTTAGTTGAGGTCAGAAATTAGGTCGAAAGTTTTGGTAATAAAGGATTAAGACTGTAGAAGTGGGTAGCCTAAAAGTTTCAAAAATGAAAAGATGGATTATTGGCTCATGCCGTGAGCCTGCCAACATATCAAATTTTCTGAGTTGTCCGAAGAGAAGAAACCAATGTCGGAAGAGGAACACTAAGCACAATTAGCCCTAGTCGAAACTATAATAAAACAAAAATGTTTGGAATGCGAAGAGAATAAAAAGAAGGAATCGTTTGAATGGGAACGAATCGCATCAAATCGGGCAAATATATGCTCGAAGCAAAAGCCCGAATGGAAGAATTAGAAATGTAAAAACTTATTGGCCAGCGAAAACGTGAAAAGGCTTCTTGTCCAAATCAATCGAATAAAGCGGAAACGCAAACTTCAATCTGGCCAACCTGATTTCGCCGTTGCTACCGCCGAACCTGAAGTTTTGCCGCTGCCACCACAACCTGCACTTTTATTTGTTCAATTAATATTAGGGAGAGATATTCCATTTGAACATATGAAAAGTTTTTGATGAGAGTGACTACGAGAAGCGATTAGAAATTTTAGGTAAGTAATGATCATTATTATCTTAATTTATTGTAAAATTCGTCGAATCGGCTTGTTTAAGAACAGCCGTTTACTGGAACTCGATCTTTTCACACAAGATAGTTACTATAATGAGCGCATTCACCACCAATTTTTTTAGCAGCAAATAACGCAAATATCTCTTGCAGCAAATCGTTAAATTTGAAGATTATTGCCCAGATCATTAGTCCATATTATAAAATAATTACTTTAATGTAGCTTAAGCTAATTTATTAGGTCACTCAAATGAAGCTTAAAATAGTATCATAGCAAAGTTAGCTTAAAGCTAATGTTAGCCGATTTAAAAGACTTTAAGTTGAAACAATTTGGCTTGCGTTTGTGAAGTGTTGTTAAAACAATTTTTGTTTAGACTGATTTAGCTAATACTTTCGTAGGGCTCAAATCTATTATACATGATCCTTAAGTTGTACTAAATTTTCAATAATATCTAATATTGTTATGGAAAATTACTTCCCAATGTCCTAGAGTCTCATGCTATAGCTCTAAAAATCACAAAAAAAATCTAGGCGGCCCCATTCTCCTTAGATTTTGAAATTATGACCTCCTACAAGGTCAAAGGTCATAAAACACTTTTTAGTGCTTTTCTTATATCTCCAATTTACATTTTCATATTTTACACCTAAGTAGCCTAAGTGATATAGGTGTTGGCGATTTGAGATAGTAATAACAAACTTCGTTTTCTTACTGAAAACGTTTCGGCATTTTATTGGTTTAATACGAATTGAAAAACAAAAAATTTTGTATTGGAAAACAATATGTATGTAATAAATTTTGTAAAACTGGTAATCAACATTTAGGCTGATACAGCAAATTATTTCATTCAATATTTAAAAATTTCCTAAAAAAAAATTCGGGTTCGATTGTCACCAAGGACGTTTTGAATTATTTATTTATTTTTTATTTTTATTTTATAACGGCATTTCAATGCATCATAAGGAATTAAAAAATATAAAATTTTGTATCCTAAAGCTTTAAGATGGCAGCATTAGACAATTAGGGTTTTTCTACATTTTTTTCCTATCGAAACCATAAAGTGAACCAAAGCAATTGTCATGGTAATGGGAGTTTTTTTGTAATTTCTTTGTTTGTTGTCATGGGAATGTAGTTCTATAAATCTTTGATTTACTCCATAAAAGGAGAAGGGGGAGCTGTTTTACCTGTTGCCTCTACAGGAATTGCAGCAAATCTGCTTGATGGAGGGAGAACTTACCATTCTCAGTACAAACTCCCTTTAGACTTACATGAGGATTCTTCCTCAAACTTTATAATATCAGATACAAGTGTCAGTGCTGATATTGAAGCCATCAAAAAATGCTAAGCTTTTGCTTTGGGACGAATGTACAATGACCCCTAAATACGCATTGAAATGTGTTGATAAACTCCTAAAGGAGATAATGCGAAATAATCAACCTTTTGGTGGTAAAGTTTTGTTGCTTGGAGGTGATTTCCGGCAGTGCCTTCCAATTATTAAACATGGAACGAGAAATTCTATTTTAGAAGCAACTGTTAAAAGATTTCATCTATGGAGAGACTTCCAGACTCTAAAACTAAAATATAATGTGCGGTCTCAGGACCCACCATACAGTGAATTCCTCCTTAAGATGGGAGTGGAACATTAAAAAACCAAGACGGTATTGAGGACGATGTTATCGAAATACCTCAAGAATACTTTTCAAACTCCTTAATAAAGGATACTTTTGGTGAAAAGGTAACAAAAGATCAAATCCCACAATTAGCAAAAGCTGCTATTTTGTGTCCCAAAAATGAGGATGTGGATAAATTAAATGAGGAGGTTCTTGATATATTAGAAGGAGAAAGCAAGACCTACATTAGCATTGACCAAGTTGTGTCTGATGATCCTCAGGAAATTGATAATTTCCCTATTGAGTTTCTTCATGGTCTTACCCATTCCGGTATGCCCCCTCACAAGTTAAATCTTAATGTTATTGCGAAACCTTAACACAAAAAGGGGACTTTGCAATGGTTCCAGGTTGGTAGTCGAGAAACTCCAACCAAACCTAATTAGAGCAAAGGTACTTACCGGTGCTGCGGAAGGGAACTTACTGTTCATTCCCAGAATAGACCTTACTCCATCTGATGGCGATCTCCCCTTTAAAATGAAGAGACGCCAATTCCCTGTGAAATTGGCTTTTGCATTGACCATCAATAAGTCTCAAGATCAAACACTGGATAAAGTGGGTATTTATTTACCTGAACCAGTATTTAGTCATGGACAGCTTTATGTAGCCTTCTCAAGAGTGAGTAGAGGATCTGACATAAAAATACAAATATTTGACAGTCATGGCCAAGGTAGAATTGGTCCAGACAAAATAAAAATTTACACTACGAATGTTGTGTACAAAGAAGTTTTCAGTAAGAGCCAGCGGTGGCTCTTGACAAATGTACCGCCCGTGCTTTCTCCAAGTGAGAAAGCCTGTGGGGTAGCAATCAGAGGAGGGTCCACGTCCCCTGCCCTGGGTAAATTTCAATGGAAAATCCTTTTTGTATAATAATTCAATTACCACATTATAAATTTAATTGTGCATTGTAAATTATTTTGTTTTGTGTTTATGGTGTATACAAGTATGTGTATATGGCATAATATGGCATATTGCAATGAAAATGGAATAATAAAATGGATTTTAGACGAAGTATTGCAATATGGCCAATTAGGGTGGAACTTGGCTTTCTGAAAATGATTTCTAGATGAAGTTCTGGAATAAATAAAACTAATCTGGAACTTGGCTATTTCTTAACCGATTATGCGGAAATCCATTCTCGTAATAGAATTTTCCTTCAATTAACGAATTTTCCTTTAAACCTTCATCTAATCGAATTTTCTTTCAATGTGCCGTAGTGCAACATATGCCGTACTGAAAAATGCCATTTTAAAATATGCCATAGTGTACCATATGCCGTAGTGGTAAATATACTGTTTTGTCATATTCTGTAATGAAATATGCCATATCAACCGAGATCCGCATGTGACTTAAGTTTTCTTGATCTTACCGCATAAGCTAGAATTTCAGACGAAATATTTTTAAATGAAGACATGCTTAAGTTAACCGACTAAACGTTTAAAATTTAGTCTAAGATGTAACAATGCTTAACATTCGCCCAAGCTTAAGTCTCATTTAGATAATTAATTTATTAAATATTGGATTAAGCCATATAATTGTAACATTAGGTTAACGTAAAGCCAAATTCTTCATTCATTTATGTTGACGTTACATGTTTTTATAAGACTTTTAAAAACTGTTTGGCTTAACTTAATCCTCTAGAATGTAAGGCAATGAAACCAAACAGTCTTACATAAAGCATAGCTAAGTTATTGAAGGTTGATTTAAGTGATATAAGTCTTTAAAGCCGAATATAAGTAGATTTAATGAAAGTTACTTAACTTTAAGCATTTACAATTTTAATTTAAAGTGAGATTAAGTGCTCTTTGACTCGCGAAAATATTCGTGCCAGCCGGCAAATAGCGTGAATATTGCAGCAAATCGACAAATTTACAAGAACAGCGATATTTCGCAATGTAATTCTAGATTAAGCCTTAATCTTATAAACTCAATCCTTTATTAATTCACATAATATTGGCTAAAGTCGCATTATTTAACCCAATAATCGAATCTCTTTTCTATTCAGATAATTAAGCTGCTGAAGTGAATTGGACGTATCTTTGATGCAATTCACTTCAGTGGCAATAATGCTGTTATTTTGAAGGTATTGCTGAACCGTTACAGCTACGTGGACTGAATTTCCGTGTGATTCTTATTTGAGTAAAGTCTTTGTGATACGCAATGTGTCGACTTTAACCGCCTCTAACTCATTAAAGTATTCCTTATTTCAAAGAACCTTTTATTAAGGAGTCTTCACGAAATAAAGTAGCAACAGATAATTGCAAAAATCTTATATTTAATTAAATTTATGTAAAGCTTGTGGAGTTATAAATTTTCACATCTAATTAAGCGGACAACAATTGTTAGTTTTATAAATTAGTTTGAACTGGCGAAGTCTCGCATTTTTTGCGGAGCACCTGCCATTAGGTCTCGAACCAATGTCTTGAAGGATACTGCGCCCATCTTCAGCAAGTCACACTTGATATAAGCTCAGTACCATCCAATAGGTTGGAGGTCTGGGCAATTTTGCGGTTTCATTCTCTTTGAGATGAACTTGAGCTTTTCCTTATCAAGCAAACTCAAAGTGTCGAGATGGTAGTGTGCTGACGCTACATCTAGCCAAAATAAAGGAAGAAATTCATGTTTACGATACAGTCGATATTATCGCCGTTTATTGTGCCAATTGTCGTATTTTTTAGGTCACATAATTCTCACCAAATAAAAACGTGAACAACTGCGGCCCTGGTAAAGTCTGCAAGTTTTTTTTTTTTATCGTTCTTCAAGAATCATATTTCATGATTCTAAATCGTTGTCAACCTAACAGAAATCAAATTTAGTAAGATGACATAATAAAATGTTCTAAAAATAGAAAAGCTTTTATAAAAAAAGCTGATTAAAAATTAGGAACAGTGGGCTTCAAAGAAATGATCTAATTGATAATATTTTAAAAAATTGAACAAACTGGACCAATTTTAGGTTTCAATAATAGACATTCGCTGGAACATCTCAAAATATATAAATACTTTCCTTACACAAAGCACAATTCTAGTAACTACTACTTGAAACTGTGCTAATACTAGTTCTTGTTATTCATTCTAGATATTTTCTAGAAAATATAAAATGTACAAATGTATAGAATAAATTTTCTTAACGAGAAATTCCGATATTTTTTATTATTCAAAGCTTCGAGGAAAACTCAAAATAAAAGCTTATAAATTCTCATATAAAATTTTCTGCATAATGGATATTTCTACATATGAAAAATATTTTAATACCGGAATTAAAAACCTTTCAAACATGCACACTAAATTTGATTGGCATCACAAAAACGCTATAAAAACTTAAAAGCTTTCACAGAATTAATCAAAACTACAGTTGACATTTCGTTATATGTAGATCAGATTATTGTTTTAAAAGCGAATACATAAAAATTTTAATAATAATATTTTTGTGCTTAATAAAAATGGTGAGCTTTTAAATACTATTAATTTTGCACGGAATACGACGAAACTATAAAATTTTAAAATATATTTAAACTTTTATTATCCAACCAAATATTAAAAGTTTTACAGATGTGTCTCGAAAAAAAAAGAAAGAATGAAAGCTTTCATTATAAGTTGATAAACTATAACTATTTAACTCGATACAAAAACAAAATAATTTACTATTCAATCCAAATTAAAGCTTTTATAACTAATTACTTATTTAAACTTTTTATTAAACACTAACTGATCGATACGAAATTGAACTACGTACACGTACAATGTAAAAGCATAATAGCTTTAAACATTTTTTTTAAGCTCATCGGTAATTGAAGCTTAAAACTTATTTTTGTATAGACCATCGAAACTGAATTATGGCGTATAAAAAACTAAAAACTTTTACATGAGATTAAAACAGTGTTTTATGTAGGAGATAACAGCTTTTATGCAAATTTCAGTTTTTACACAAAATTAGGATAAATAAGAACATGATTACAAAATTTAAAGTTTTAGTTTTTAATGATATACGACAGAGAAGAATGTTACTAGAATTTAGTCTCATTCAATTATTATTTCTAACAAGAGTCGGTATTTCGTAGTAGAGGTTGTTCAGTCAAACAAAAGAGGCTCCATTTTCGTAGTGCTTCCATATTCGCACAGATAATTGATTTTTAAATTAATAAATTTGATAAAATTTAGTGCCAATTTGTTTCAATGAACAATTTTCAACATCCATTCCAGACCGTGTTTTCCTTCTAATTAAATACTTTGAAAAATAAAGTTCAAAAATTCTAGAAAAACATCAAAGGGTTTGACGAAACTCCATCTAATAACCAGTTTTTCGTTTCTGATATTTATTTATTCAATACATGTAGTAATATTGGAGAATTTTAGCTATTGACAGGTTTTTTGCAGGAAGTATTTCCTTTAAGGCTCGAGTTTTTCTAAGTATAACAATACATTTTTCGAGAAATTAATCAATAAGATGAAAACTTCGATAAAAAATGTTTTACCATTGGTAGCTAGTAACTTTCAAACATTTTCGCAAATTTAATATTTTTTAAATGAAGCGCCTAAAAAAATTGCAAAATTTTATTCGATTTTAAGAAACTTGCAAAGTTGAAAGTTTCCACCTTAATTAAAAAAATTAAAAGTTTAGAAATTGGATAATTACATGGATTTCCATTAGAAGCCTACTTCAATTGGATTACGCTAATCACCTGCTTGGACATGTATCATATCAAATAAGTATGCGATTAAACTATCATATGGATGTTGTAATGAAATAAAAGAAGTAACCATTTCGGTGGGAAATTTCGACTAAATCACGTTTTAGAATCCAAGACAGAAGAAAGTTTCCTAAAATTTTCGAAAATTTGGTTATATTTTGTAATCGTACTTCCAAAATTAGAGTGTCCTCTTATAAATTTCTCATAAATTTTTAAGTAGGTGAAGGTGCTGAAGGTGGTAAAGGTGCCGATCAAGGAAATTGGATGTGAATTTTGACCGCGACTATTTGGATAACAAATATTTATGTCATGGACGTTAAAAAGTCACAATCCGTGTTAATTCATCAAGTTATTTGAATTCAATTAAGGCCGTAAGCTCAAACAATCTCAAAAGAATCTTTTGAAGCTTAACATTTAGTCGCGGCTTATGGTAAATTTACGATAAGTTACTTTATTCTTCTATTCTTTTTTAGTTTGTTTAACGATTATTCCTCAGTTTTTAGAATTTTGACGATTGGTATTAAGCAACCGTACCAATTTAAGAAATTCACAACTTTACAGATCTTCAAGATTTCTAAAAGTCAGAAATGTGTTAATTTTAGAATTGAAAGAGTTCGAGGAATAAAGAAACCTTAACCCTCCTGAACGCCTTGTACAATATATTGTACAGCAACTTTTATTGCTTCGACTAACCGGTATTTTTAATTTTTGGCTCATTTCCCTTTAAGGGCAATTCTTTAAGGCTAAAGTGTAATATGCACAAACGTTAATCTTGGCCAGAATCTTAACTTCACTTTATTTTATTTCATTATTAATTATAAAAGGTGGAATGTGCCCGGCACGTCAAGGGCAGCATTGGCTGAGAACGCTGGCCGCGGTGGTGGGGTCACTGGGGCGGGGAAGGCCAGGAGACCTGCCACCTCCGATACAGGGAGACCAGCCAAATCGGGCCGAGGAAAGATTGGGAAGAGCCATGGGCTGACCTCTAGAGGAAGGGTGGCACAACAGCAACCAAGCAAACCAGGCTCTCCGGAGCCTAAGAAATAAAAAAAAACACACTCATTGTGATACACACTAAACCTACAACAACAACGAAACTGAGATTCGTGCAGATTAATCTGCTTCGATCGAAGATGGTTACAAACAACCTAAACCGTCATTTTACGCAGGGTTATAAAGCGTTACACCACCCACTGCTTCATGGCGAAGTACGACCCGAAGTGAAAGAAGGCGTGAAACCAGTAGCTAATGGCGCTTTACATTGTAATGCACAACGTCGATCGCCACAATTACCCCTTTTCCGAATCATTCCAGTTACTCTCCGCGGGGAAAAAGCATCAGCAAATACGTTTGCTTTCCTTGATGAAGGCTCATCTTTAACGCTCTTAGATAAAGAATTAGCGAAAGAGCTCGAATTAGAAGGAACACCTGAGAGCTTGTGCCTGAGATGGACGGCAGACACTGTTCGAGAAAAAAAGGATTCTAAGATAGTTTCGCTGCAAATATCGGGAAACTATCAAGGGAGTCGAAAATACCGCATCAATAACGTCAGAACCGTCAGTAGTCTAAATCTACCGGTGCAATCCGTGGCAGCGCAAGAAATGTCCGCTAAGTACCATCATCTACGGGGAGTTCCGATCCAGGATTACTACCAAGCCGTCCCTCGTATTTTCATTGGGATTGATAACTGGAAGCTAGGGATACCATTACAGGCGAGGGAGGGAACCTCACAGCAACCGGCAGCTACCAAAACAAGATTAGAGTGGGCTGTGCACGGTTTTTACGATCAAACAAAGCAGCCGATTCTAATTTGTCGTCGCCCCATTACCATTATAGTTTACAAATGCGTGATTGCAACAGTGATCAGCGGATGGAGACTATGGTTCTCGTCTCGTTAGAAAGCTTCGAAGCCTGACATCATTTTGGAAACTAGCATGGAAACGTGCGCGCGAGGTATTAGAGACAACCACGATCCCCATCGAGAGATGGAGATGGAGTACGGCTCCCAGATAATTTACCTATGGCGCAAAAACGATTAGTGTGTCTCGAAAAGAAGATACAACGAAACCATGATTTGGCCGAAATCTTAAAGGAGAAAACTCGTGATTATCTCGCCAAGGGTTGGTATCTACCCATATTTGCGGTGAATAATCTGAATAAACCGAATAAAGTTCGCCTTGTATGGGTCGCAGCCTGCAAAGTCAACGGAATATCGTTGAATTGAGTTCTCATGAAGGGTCCAGATCAACTTGCAGCTTTGCCAGGAGTGATTCAAAGATTTAGGGAGAGAAGAGTGGCCATCTGTGGTGACATAAAGGAAATGTTTCACCAGATACGCATTCAAGAGGCCGATCAACAATCACAACGGTTCCCTATGGAGAGACGGGGACCAAAGTAAAGAACCTGACGTTTATGTGATGCAGGTTATGATGTTTGGGGCGACTTGCTCCCCCAGTTCGGCGCAGTATGTGAAAAACGTGAACGCACTAAGTTTTGCAGAAAAGTATCCACGAGCTTCTGACGCAATAAAAAACAACCACTCTGTGGACGACTGGTTGGACAACGTCGACACCCCGGATGAAGCCATCGAACTAGCAAAACGGGTCAAAGAAATACACAAACATGCAGCATTGGATAGTGTCAGTACCACGTCAGAGGCAAAGAAAGACCTGAACATCAGCTCGGCAATAGAAGGCGAAAAGGTACTAGGAATGTGGTGGAACACCGAGACCGACACATTTAGTTACTCATTATCTCATCGACATCAGGGTAGTAATCTCTTGTCGGGTGAGAAGCGACCCACCAAGCGTGAACTTTTAAGGACTCTAATGTCCGTATTCGATCCTCTGGGCCTCTTGGCTTTTTACTTGGTTTACGCAAAAATTGTATTGCAAGATTTTTCGAGATCATCGATCGGCTGTGACGAAAAGTTGAATGACGAACAATTCGACAAGTGTAAAACTTGGATCCAGTTGTTACCACAGATAGCGCAGATACGGATTACTCGATGGTATGGAATACGAGCCCTCGACTTGAATAACAAGCGGCGGGGCTCGGGGCCCGACTAGCTAACAGCATTGGTGATTCCCATTCCATCCACATTCAAGAGCGTATATTCTGGTCCGATTCAAGAACGGTCCTCTGCTGGCTACAATCCGACCATCGTAAATATCACCAGTTCGTGGCACATCGTATTGGTGAAATAAAGGAAACCACGAAATTAAAGGAATGGAGGTGGTTTCCCACCAAAAATAATGTATCGGATGATGGCACAAAATGGAAGAAACTGTCAGATTTCAATTCATCGAGTCGATGGCTGAACGGGCCTGAATTTCTTCGACTAGCTGAACCATGGTGGCCCAACCAAACCCAACCGCGTAGGACCTATCACTCAAACCGAGCTTGTTAAAGGAAACAATGAGCTCTATCGTCGAGCCCAGTTTGATGCTTATCAAAAGGAGGTAGAAATCCTGTTATGCAACAAATCGCTTCCAATAGATGAGCAAGTGAACATTCCGGAAAGCAGCCCCATTTATCGGAGTTCGCTATATTTAGACGGCGTTGGCATTTTAAGGATGAAAGGGAGGATTAATGCTTCGGAAGATGCAGGTAGGAATCAAAAGCGACCAATATTGTTGCCGAAAGGTCACAGGGTGACTTATCTGTTAGACATGTCATACCATCGAAAATACCACCACCATAACCATGAAACCGTTGTTAACGAACTCCGTCAGCAATAAGTAATTCCAGGCGTACGACAGGCATTGAAAATAGTACGATCTTCCTGCCAGAGATGTAAGAATCAGAGGGCCCTTCCTCGTGAGCCACAAATGGCGAATTTATCAACAGCTCGGCTTGCATCTTTCACTCGACCATTCTCTTATGTCGGCATAGACTACTTTGGGCCGATGAACGTCTCGGTTGGACGTCGTACGGAGAAGAGGTGGGGAGTCCTGTTCACTTGCTTGACGACATGGGCAGTACATCGCAAGTTCATCGCAAGACGAGGCGCGCCAATTAAAATACGCAGTAACAATGGAACGAATTTACGCGGAGCGGAAGCCGATTTGCGTCGCGCCTTAACTGAAATCGATCAGAGTCGACTTCATGCAGAATATTCAACCCCGGGTTCCAAATGGCTGTTTAACCCGCCAGCGTCACCACACATGGGTGGCTGCTGGGAACGTCTGGTACGCTCAATCAAAAACACTTTATACCAAATTATGCCTCAGCGAAACCCAGGAGACGAATTGCTTCGAAACTTGTTAATAGAGGTTGAGTACAATATCAATTCTCGTTCGCTAACGTTCGGCACTAAACCTCCAGGCGAATTCAATGATAACGACCGAATACTCAGAAAGAATTGGCGGAAGTCGCAACATTTGGCGAACATATTTTGGAAGCGATGGTTAACCGAATATCTACCCACTCTGACGAAGCGAACGAAATGGTTCATGCCTGTAAAACCGATTGAAAAAGACAACGTGAGAAGTGCTGTCGTACAAACCTCTAGTGGCGTCTACGAAAGGCCGGCCGTGAAACTGGATGTATTGGATGTGCAACCGGAAAAGGTGGGCAAGCCGACATCATCTAGGGAGATGAGCCAACTTACCGGGTTGGAGAATGTTGCCACATATTCAACCATGTAGCCAGCCCTGTTTTATGGATGCGATCGTGCTATAAAAAAAAAAAAGAATTTTACAGCAAAAAGGGCAGGAGATGAAAAGAAAGGTAGTGAAGTCAACATCAAAAATTAAATTAAAAAGTAATTTTGTAGCGGAATACCAAATATTCCAGCTAATAAATAAAGTGTTTATTGATTTAATCCAGAGAGTGAACCAAGCAGCATCGATCCACAAAAATCGATCACCACGAGGAATATTGCGTCATCTTGCAATAACACCCCTAATAAGATAATAAATTTTCTTAACAATGCAAACTCTAAACTTCTAGTAACACCAGGTATCAATATATTAATATTCGTATTGGAATACTGCAGCAAACAAACCAAAATCTTATTCCAGAAACCTATGCATATACATATGTACTATTAAATTTTAATTAAAATTATTTTGGTTAAAAAACGATAAATCAATAAAAATAAAAAAAAATTCACCACGAACCGAACGACTAAACAGAAACACATTTCAAATAAAGCCTCTTTTGATATTTTAAATACCGCATGAATATACGTAGTTAAACAAAATTGTAAATTGATTACCACTAAACCAAACAAATTCCCAACAAAAATTGTTAAATTCAATTTTGTATAATAAATAAAAAATAAATTTGAAAATACATAACAAACAATTAATTCAAACCACAAAACAATTTAATCATAATACTAACAAAATAAATTAATAACAATGTAAACGCGTTAAAATTTAATAAAAAAAAAAAAATGTGCGCTATTTATACATTTGATTACTCACTATAATAATAAATTAAATTAATTAATCAAAATTAATTGAAGGCGATTTACATAATATGTGTGTACGTGTTACGGTGTGGTACACACCCAAAGTAAGTGCAAATTATTTTTTATCCGTGAAATTATTTTTTGCTAATTAAAAAAAAAAAAAGAGGAAGTGAAGAGTAAAGAGTGTGCACAATAATTATACATATAAATTAATAAACTAAACTTACTAAATTATAAAAAATTATAATAAAAATATAAATTAAATTTTTGGTTCAGTTCTGCATCTTCTCTCTCTCTCTCTCTCTTGTTTGTAGTTTTGTTTTTTAGATCGAATTTGGCACTATATAAATGGGAACCGAATCCTCGTGTCTAATAAAATCCCTAATTCTTGCACATTTTTTTTTTAATTTAATTTAAATAAAAATTAACATGCTTGAATATTGATTTGGCAAAATATTTTAATTAAATTATATATCTACAAAATTGGTGGATCGAACCACCCCAACAAATTTTTTTTTTTGATCATTCCAAAATATAATTAAAAAAATTAAATTAAATTACAATAAAATAGGAAATTTCTACAAAAAAAAAATAGAAAGAATTTTTTTTTTTCGTTTTATTCACGTCATACAAATGAAAAAACAGAAAATTATTTTCTTGCTGTTGTTTAATAATTTTTTTTATATAACATTTTATATATTATTTTCGTAACAAAAAACAGAAAAAATACTTTACTGTTTCTTTGGAATGTTTTATGTTTCTTAATATCAAAAAAAAAAAAAAACAATGGTATGTGATTAAGAGAGCAGAGAAGTTTTTGATATCGTACCGTTTCGCTCACCTTCTTCTCCCACTGCAGCACATATGGTACCGGATGATCGCCAGGAAATTCAACGTGACAATTAAATACAACTGATTCTCCAAGAATCGCTGTAATGTGTACAGCATCCTGTTGTCCTGTAAAATCGAAACAAACAAACAAAAAAACTCGATTTTTTTATCTCTTTTATACAATTTTGTATGTACATATTTAAAATACACGGAAGCGCGCATGTGCGATGGAAAATTTATGGTACTGGTATATAAAATGTATAAATATAGTGATATATTGAAAAACCTATTATTTTGACTAGACTAGATGGCATTTAGGAAAGGAAAAAATAAATAAATTGTATATTCCTTTAAATATTTTAAAAATAGAGATGTGTTCAGTCAGCGGAATATTATTTAATAATAAAAAAAATATAAAAATTCTGTGACGTCAGATAGGAAAACATATGTCTCACTCACCAACAAAAAAATTTATAAAATTTGCTTACCTGATGGACTAGAATTTGCTTGGGTTTTACTTAAATTACTTATTACATAAAAAATCACAATAAATTTATATAAAATATATTTTGTGGCGAACGATCGCGACCGGCTTAATGCCTGACACCACCGGAAAGACCCAGGGTCCGCGCGCACGCCCATGCCTCTGGTCCCATAGTCACTGCTAACGCATCGTCGTCATTGCAGCGGCGTCACCTATTTAAAAAAAAAAAAAAGTTCAGGTATTAGTTCAAATGCAGGTACACACAGGTATAATTTATTTAATATGACCTCTACGATAACATTAAATTCAATATTATTCACAAAGGCACACAACAATTAGAGACAGTTCTCTAAACCTTTTTAAATTCATTTTTGTTTAACATTTTTGCTGCGGTTGCCAAGTAAAGTTAAATAAAACAAAACACAAGAAAAAAGGAAATTATAATAAGGGTTTTTCTTGCAAATTGTATATGTACATAAGAAAGTACAAGTGTGTAAAGTAATCCCAAGGTATCTAATAAAAACAACAAAAAAAAAAAATTGCCGCAATATTTATACATCTACGTATATACAAAGCTGTATAATGTGTGTGAAACCATATTATGGATGATGTCGATATCTCAAATTACCAAAATATATTTGATTATAATAAATTTCATGGACACCCAAAAAATCAACATAATGCCAAAAGCAAATATTAATTGGGTTTCATTTACATTGGTCATATACCATGTATATTATTTGGTTATGGTAGGTCTTAGTTATACATATTGTTATTGATTCAGTTTTTATTATTTATATGTGTACATAAATAATAAACTTTTGTTTGTACATATATAAAGTGCTGAGGTGTACATATTCGTCACGAGGACATTAAGCGGTTATTTTTATCCATATTTAAATTTCCTTTATACATAAACAGCACGAGAAAATCCACAATCGATTTCTTCCCACACACACACACTTACATATATAATAAACATTGGCACACACATATATTACATAAAGCACACACAAAACTTATTCAAACATTTAAGACGAACGAATGAACGAACAAAGTCTAAAACAAACAACCTTATATCCCTTGCACACAGTACAATGTAATAAAAAAAAAAATAAAAATTCCCAACCATAGTAGAAGTACTCCGTGCGGGTAATATTTTATCGTTATATACAACACCACAACATGCGACCGGAGACAGAAAACAGGTGCAACATTAGTGTTGCAATTAATGTCGACATTGTAAACACAGAACACAAAGAAAGTAAAATAGCAACAACAACAACAAACAAAAAAATGAAATGTTGACATTTTATTTACTTTATTATTTTTTCCCATTTTCTTCTTGTATTCTCTGTTTTAACTTTTATACCACCATATACAAAAAAAATAAAAATACAAACTACAATAAATTACCTGTTTTTCCAAAACATTTTATATACAAATTATTTTTTAATTTAGCAAAAAAATAATTAAATTTTCACACACCAAAAATCAAAAATGGAAAACTTTCGAACAAAAATAAAAAACTCGCACTGTGTGTGTGAATTATAAATAAACACCAGAACAAAAAAAAAAAACAAAAATCTAAAGATTTTTCCGTTTTTATTCGGGCGTGGTCTGGGATGGTCCAAACAAAATATTTTTCTTAATTTATAAAAATTTTTTTTCTTTTTATAATTAAACTTTTTTATTCTTCTCTAATTTTCCAACTTTTTTTTTTTTTTTTTTTTTTTTTTAACTAAAACTTTTCATTTTTTTTATTTTCTCACAAGTTTTCACATACATGCACACACACTTTTCAAATTGAACTAAAAATAGAAAATACAAAAAATAATTTTTTTTTTTTTTTATTCCCCCAAAAGCACACACACACAACAATTTTTGCAATTTTCCACACTGGAAAATTAATTAAAATAAAATTATAAACTTTTTTTTTAATTTTCCTCTAGTTTTTATTTAGAGTGTCGGCAAAAATATTATTTTATAACTTATTGTGAATTTAATTTAAATATTTTTTGTTCGAATGATGCCTGGAAACTGGGTGGAACATACCGAATAAAAAATCATCGAACCTAGAGAATCCCCTGTTATTTTAGATGTATATACTTGGTTCGAGCCTAACACACAGTACGGTAATATAAAATGTAAAGTAAAAAGCACACACAATAAAATAAAAAAAAGGAAAAAATGGAAAAACGGACGAATACGAAAATTGTCGATGCGATGCTGATTATCCTTTATTTATTTTTTTTTTTGGTTCGTGCACACCACATATACTCTTCTGTGTGTGTGTGTGTGTGTGTGTGTTGTGTTTTGTATAATAATAATATGTCAGTGGATAACGACGTCACCCAAAAATACGAAATCGAACATATCCAACCAAAAAAAAAATAAATCCCGAGTATGCGCACCAAATATCCTGAACATAAAATTTCAGGACACACTGTGTAGTAAAACATAACGAAAAATACAAACTTATATCGAATGTTTTATCATTAATATTTTACGAAAGAAAATCATGAAAATTTTAACCTCCAAAGAGAACTGAAATATGTATACGGTATAAAAGAGTTTGTGTGTGTGTGTGTGTAAACAAGATTAAAATCAAATATGCACACAAACACACACACACACACACCTAATATAGTATAAATCCATTTAATTATAATATACATATAGAACCAAAATTAGTCCTAACAACACTAAAAAGGAAATTAGGTGCAAGGTTATGCAAAACATATTCATAAATCGATTGCAAGGATATCACCTTGATATTTAAAAATAAATTTTGAAATCGCGTGATTTTACATACAACACATCACCTTCAGGATATACACAACACGTACAAGAACAAACAAATAAATATTATCCTGTGAGGTCGTTCAAATTATTATAATTACACCGGTAATATATAAATAGTGTACATACATTTTTTTCCACATTTCCACTCCAAACAACAAAAACGAACACAATATAAAATTGGATAAATTAGATTTTCAAGGATTTTTTTTTTTTTTGTTGTAATATCCAACAACTATTTTAATTACCATATTACTAACTAAACACAATTTACATTTTTTTTTTTTTTTTTTTTTTTTTTTCAATTGGAAAATGGATAGGAAAATTTTTGTTGTATAATAAAATTATAAATACATTTAATTTATAAATAAGTGGCGCTGAAAATGATAATAAAAATAAAAATAAAAAAAAACAGCAAAATGGGGATATTTGTCTCGCGAATTCTTTTGTAACAAAAACATTTCAATGATGATGCATTTACGTGTTTTTAAGTTTTTAGCAACAAATCAATAAAACATTTCTTTGTTTTAATGAAATTTTTTTTTTTTTTTTTTTTTTGGTAATTAATTATTTGAAGTAAAATGTTATTTGTAATTTATTAATTTTAATTTAATAAAATTATTTTATTGTTTTGTAAATCAGTGAACCTAAATGTAACAACGCGTACATCCATTATAAAGGGACTTCTTTCGCAATAAAAAATTTACTTTACAAGATTGCTTCCAATTTAACTTTGAAAAATATCCTTTGGTTATTTTTCTTAACCACAGAATTTTTAGCCTAGTTCTGCTTATTGCCTCTACCCTAAATTTAAACCACATTACTTCTCTTGATTCCAGTAAGTGTTATTGATTCGCCACAAAGCAATAGAAAGCTTGGAAATAAGGAAACCAGATAGTCAATTTTAGATAGACTAGGTGGTCTATATAATTTTAGGTCTAGATAGTCAATTTTAGATAGACTAGGTGGTCTATATAATTTTTAGAGAGAAAGAAATCGTTCCTGTTGCTATTAAATATTTTCTTAAGATAGACCTAACAATTTCTTCACGGTTGCTGAAGTTGAAAAAATTCCGAGTAATTTGTTGTGGATGTCTTATCCACATATTAAAGAAATACAATTATATTAAGATTTAACATATATACTTTATTAGTGTCAAGATAGAAATAAAAATATCGCACTATCAAAACATTAATTAGTTATGATGTTGACCAATAGGGTGGATTGAATCTTCTATTTATCGTACTATTTTTTTTTAAAGTGGAATGACAAGAAACGTGTGTGCACATCATTCTATAATTATAATAATTATAATAATAATAAATATCAAATAGAAAATATTACACAACCTGGTTTTAAATAGTATCCAACAGGTTATGGGCCCAGGTATCGCCAGTAACAAATCATAAGCGATAAACAGTGTAATTAAATTCGTAATTAATAATTTCTCCATCGAAAATAAATTGGCAGCCATCTTTTATGATCGCATAAAGTTCGCGACATATATAATAATTTTTTGTGAAGTTAAAAATATTATTGAACGTTATAATGGCTGATGACAAAATTGATGTTATGAGCATCACGAAATTTGATGGACGAAACTACAGGCAATGGAAATTTCAAATGACTTGTGCACTCAAAGCAAAAGGATTGCATGATATTGCAAATGGCGTTAAAGTAATGCCCGAAATTGACAAAGCAAATGAGCGTCAAAACTGGATAAAACAAGATGCAATAGCAATGTTCACATTAACTTCCGCAATGAATTTGCACCAAATCACGCTCATTGAAAACTGTGAATCATCGAACGAAATTTTCACCAAATTGAATTCAATATATGAGTAAAAAAGTGAGACAAATAAGATGCTGGTACACGAAAGGTTTCATCAATATAAAATGGATTTAAATGATTCGATCTCGCAACACATTGCGAAAGTTGAATATCTTGCAAAACAAATAAAGGATACAGGTGAAAACTTAAGTGACATTGCAATAATGACAAAAATATTAGGAAGTTTTCCAACCAAATATAGAAGTTTGAGGCAAGCATGGTTATCAATGGATGAAACAAAGCAAACCATACCGAATCTCACAGCAAGATTATTAGATGAAGAGGCGAGCCTGACATCATACGAAGATACAGAAACTGCATTATCAGTTTCCACCCGAGGGTCGAGTAAGCCAAATACAAATTCACACCATCCGAAATACAATAAGGGTAAGCGGCCTAATGTAACCTGCTACAATTGCCAGAAAAAGGGGCATTTTGCCAGTGTCTGTCGAGCTCCAAAGAAATTACGAAATGAAAAATCATCAGAAAGTAAGGAGAAAAATACCCAGTCAAATGTTTCAGCATTTACGATCGATATCAATAATACAATGTTAAATACATTTGACGATAATGAATTCTGGATCATGGATAGTGGTGCATCCGCCCATATGACTCATAAATTGGAATACTTCCACACATTTGAGGAAATTAAAGACGACACGACCGTCAAACTTGGAAATAACCAAGAGCTAATGGTGAAAGGAAAAGGAACTGTCAACGTTCAAAAGCTGTTATCCGGAACTTGGCATGATTCCACAATAACCAACGTACTATTTATTCCGGGACTGAAGAAAAATTTATTTTCGGAAGGCGTCATTACCTCAAAAGGTATGAAAATAATCAAGTCAGGCAGCACCGCAGAAATTTTTAACGATTCAAAATTAGTTGCAACTGCAATAAAGGAACCTAATAATCTCTACACACTACACTTTCGAACAATGATCAACTCGGAAGCTAATACTGCCCATTCAAATGCTGTAGATAATTTAAAGATGTGGCATGAGAGACTTGGTCACATAAGTAACAAAACACTACTGGGATTAGTGACAAGTGGATCAATCAAAAACATTGACGTCTCCAACATTAAAAATTTCTTTTGTGAGGCATGTACATATGGTAAACAGCATAAGTTACCATTTAAGACAAAGGTAAATCGAGAAACAAAACCAGGAGAGTTTATTCATAGTGACATTTGTGGACCTATTCCTTATTCAAAGATGATTGTTCTGGATATCGTGTTATATTTTACATAAAACACAAATCAGATGCATTGACCTGTTTTAAGGAATTCGTCAACTTGGTGAAAAATAAGTTTGGCGAACATCTCAAAGTTCTACACATCGATAATGTCAAAGAATATTGCAACAGAGATTTCAATGAGTACCTAAAGAAAACCGGTATCATTCTAGAAACAACTGCTCCATATACCCCAGAGCAAAATGGAAAAGCAGAAAGGGACATGCGAACCATTGTTGAATGTGCTCGTTCCATGTTATACACAAAGGATCTGCCAACTTATTTATGGGCAGAAGCCGTTAACACCGCTGTTTACATTCTAAACAGAACCCCAAATACGCAGTCACCGAATTCCTCACCATATGAGAAATGGACCGGCAAAAAGGCTGAATTTGATCACATCAAGACTTTTGGTTGTGATGCATATATGCATGTGCCGAAAGAACTACGAAACAAACTGGCACCTAAAAGTAAGAAATTAATGTTTGTTGGATATGATGGAAATTCCAAAAACTATCGTCTTTACGACACAGAAACGAGAAGGATTAAAATATCAAGAAACGTGATATTTAATGAAACAGCATCTGTGGTCTTCCCAAGACAAAATACTGTTCAAATAAAAATATCTGAAATCGACTCAGAAAACAATGAAGTTATTCCTGACATCGATGAGGCTGAAGAAATTAACCTGCAAAACGAAGTAAACATGGAAGGTGAATTGATTAAAAGTCAAATTGAACATTTTAAGCCAAGTGATCACAATTCACATGCATTACGTGATCGCAGAAATATTAAGCCACCTGCACGATATGACCTAAATATGGTTGAGATTAAAATTCCTCAAACATATGAAGAAGCTATGGCCAGTCCAGAAGCAGAACAGTGGTCCAAATCTATCAATGAGGAATTGGAGGCATTAGAAAAGAACAACACTTGGAGTATTGTTACATTACCGTCTGGTAAGCGTACAATAGGATCTAGATGGGTATTTAGACTCAAACACCATCCAAATGGAGAAATATCTAGATATAAATCTCGATTATGTGCAAAAGGATTTGCTCAGAAAGAGGGCGTTGATTATAATGAGACATTCGCGCCAACCATTCGATTTGATTCGATAAGATTGTTGCTCGCCATGGCAGCACAAAACGATTTTGAAATAATGCAATTTGACATTAAAACTGCATTTTTATATGGTGACCTTCAAGAGGAAATTTACATCAAGCCACCAAAAGGATTTGAAATTGAAGCAAACAAAGTGTGCAAACTTTCCAAATCACTATACGGATTAAAACAGGCATCCTACTGTTGGAATAAAAAGTTTCATAACTTTTTGAATGAATTCGGATTTGTCCAAAGCAATGCGGACAAATGTGTATACAGAGGATACTTCAACAAAAACGAAAAAGTGCTATTGGCACTATACGTCGATGATGGCTTGGTGATTGCAGAAACAGGAGAAGCATTGCATGTTGTACTGAATCATTTAAAGGATTCATTCGAAATTAAATTTGATCATCCGGACTGCTTTGTTGGCATGCAGATTGAAAGAAACCGTTTAGAACGAACGATATTTATTCACCAAACGAGCTATATTAAAAACATCATCAAAAGATTCAATCATGACACAGCAAAACCCATAAGTGTTCCAGCCGATTCACATGCACATTTGAGTTCAAGTGATGACAGCGAAAAAGGGGAGATCGCAGTTCCGTATCGCGAGGCTGTTGGCTCATTAATATTTGCAGCAACAGTAAGTCGGCCAGACATTTCATATGCAGTGGGAGTCGTGAGCAGATTTTTGAATAAACATACGAACTCACATTGGAATACTGTAAAGAGAATAATTAAATACCTCATTGGAACATCGGATCACGGGATTTTATACAAACGTACTCAAAGCACATCCGTAGACTTAGTTGGATATTCTGATTCAGACTTTGCGAACGATCTGGATACTCGACGATCAACTACAGGCTACATCTTTACCATCAACAATGGACCAATTACATGGTCAAGTAAACGACAACGTACGGTAGCGCTTTCCACAACTGAATCCGAATACATGGCAGCATCAGAAGCTACAAAAGAAGTTATTTGGTTACGCCAATTACTACAGGATATCGATAATCCTGTGACTGAACCGTCAGTAATATTTGTGGACAACCAAAGTGCTATACGTCTCATTCATAATGCTGAATTTCATAAGAGGACAAAGCACATAGATGTGCGATATCATTTCATTCGAGAAAAACTAGAAAATGATGAAATTAACATTCAGTACAAATGCACTGAAGAGCAACTTGCTGACATACTCACCAAACCATTACTACCGGAACGATTTAAAAATCTACGACGTTCATTATTCATCAAAGCAAATGAATAAGAAAATATTAAGTGAATTAGTTTTTTTTTACTTGTTGCGATTTTTGATAGTTACTCATTTAGTGGGAGTGTCAAGATAGAAATAAAAATATCGCACTATCAAAACATTAATTAGTTATGATGTTCACCAATAGGGTGAATTGAATCTTCTATTTATCCTACTATTTTTTTTTAAAGTGGAATGACAAGAAACGTGTGTGCACATCATTCTATAATTATAATAATTATAATAATAATAAATATCAAATAGAAAATATTACACAACCTGGTTTTAAAAGGTATCCAACAATTAGTATACCGTAATACTTGATACACGAGGTTTTATTCCATCCCCCAGAGTTCCCTCCACTATCATTGATATATCACCATCTAATAAATAGATCATAGACATACTACATAAACATGGAAGTGCTAAGTCCAATAGACATATAACATAATTACTCGTAATCTGATTTAGATTCTAATACATATTTAGAGTTAGAAGAAAATTTTGCTAAATTTGTTTGAAATAAAAGCCTTCGACACCAAACAGATTTTAGTGTTTGCTGGGTTCATTTATTTGTAAATTGGAATATACATTTTGCACTTCAAGTTTACCCCTTTTACAAATCAAATTAAGCATTTAGCCAAACAAATTAAACCTTTTACAGATCAAGATTTGATTAGAAAAGGCTGTATTTGATTGGAAAAGTTTAATTGTGATTGACAACAGATTGAATTTCTCTTGCAGAAGGTTAATTTAATTTGAAAAAGGGAGCAATTACTCATCTGCTTTGCTACTAAGCATCTTGCGAAATATCATTTTGATGTTCATAAAAATCAAGAAGAAATTGTTGAACCTTTCTTCTTAGAAAAATATCTAACCGCAACTGAAAACTATTTCTTGTTTTCTTCATTAAGTGTATATACTTTAGCCAAACCCGTCGGTCTCTATAATCAATTAGCGGTTGTTCGACTTATAGTTTCTGATTTACTGGATATTTTGATTACCGGTAAACGGTAAATAAAAATAAACTATAAATAGACACAAAATAAACAAATAAATAGACATACACACCCACACAGAATTAAGCGACGCGGTAAAATTGTGGATGCCTGGTACATAAAAGTTTGTACCAGGTAAAGCGGTACGTACCTTATTATTCATTTTAAAAATCAAATTTTTCATTGGGAACGTATTTATCCCCGTCATACTAAAACAATTTTTTTTTTCGTTTTCTTCGTGGTGTGCCTTTTATATTTTTCGGGCGGCGAGCAATTCACTAGAACAATCAAGCACAGTGATTAGAACATGAAGGAGTGTACAGTGTGATACAGTTCACACAGGGTGATAACCTACTCGCAGATGATACCATATACATGGTGGTTATACAAATACATTGCGATTTTCAAAATATTTTGGCATTTCGGCATAACGGAAACATCACCATAATTTCATTGGGAATAATTAAATAAACTAACAGGAACGGTAATTCAATACAGCGACAACGACCATACAGTAACGAGAACTAAGAAACAAAAGAAACCATCATCTACAGCAGCAGCGGTAGCAGTAACGACGAGAACAAAAGCTAAGTGTTCTTTTTATACAAAAACAAAAAATTTTATTCATTTTTTATCATACATTTTTGAATAGTTCAGAATTTATTTGTTTTCAAACACAAATTATCAATTGCATACTTAAAGTAAAATATTCTTTCTATTTTGTTTTTCAAATTTTAAAAATTCGTTGTAAGTTGCTCACCACTTGCTCGGGAAAATTTTACATTAACAGAAAATTATTATTATTTTCTTTATTCCAAGGCTGTTAAAATTTCATTAGTTATTATTCAAACATTTTTCTCACGTTCGGTGGTTATAGACGTTTTTTATTTTTATTTATTATTATTATATTTTTTTCTTTCCAAAATACTTTATTGAAAATTTCAACGAGCCCCTCCAATACGTAGTGGCACGCTCGTCCCGTAATTGGAGGGTATCTCGAGGCTTACGAGAGCGGATTAAAAATGAAGCTACCTAGCGCTAGATGGCAGCACAAACACAAAAAATTTTTGTTTTTTAGAAATTGCGATCTGTCAAACGTCAGCTGTTAAAATTTCACCCAAATTCATCGATTAGTTTATTTGTTGTAGTCGTTTGAAGTAAGCAACTTTTGTGTTTGTGCCTTCAGCAACAAGGTACCCATTCCTATATTTTATTATTATTTTTACTTTCTCTTACTCTAGTAAAATAAAGTACATATAGTAATCATGAAAATTTTGGACCTTGAGATTTTTAGAGATTTATTTGTTTTGAGGTCCCCTGAGTCCAAAAAAGTGGGTTTCGAAATGGTGTCTGTCTGTCTGTCTGTCAGTCTGTCAGTCTGTCAGTCTGTCAGTCTGTCAGTCTGTCAGTCTGTCAGTCTGTCAGTCTGTCAGTCTGTCTGTGTCCTCTCTACAGCCCAGATGGTTTAACCAATCGTACTGAAACTTCAGATTTAAGCTTTAATGATAAATGGGGAGGTCCAAGTGAACTCCAAATCGGCTAACCGGAAGTGGCCACTCCCTTGGTCCATAAAATTTATTTTGCAAATATCTTAAAAAGTATAAGGTTTACAAAAAACTACTTAATTCAAAATGTTTCCAAAAATTAAAAACAAATAAAAATAAAAAATAAAAATTAAAAAAAAAATTTAAAAATTTAAAAATTAAAAAAAAAAAATTAAAAAAAACAAAATTAAATTTCTCAAAATTCTCTGTTCGTAAAACAAAGTCGTGTGTTGGCCACACCTCCATTTTTTAACTAGGTATTTGAGGGACCTATTCTATGTGCTAGCCATACCTTTGTCATCATTGTTGGCAATGGCCGATATTGGCCCTTGGGAGTTGAGTGCGATTTCCAAAAAATAATTTTGCAGAACTTTTATTAAACGAACGATTCTTATAAATTAGGGTTTTCTAACTAGGTAATTAAGGGGCCTATTCCATGTGCTAGCCAAACCTTTGTCATCATTGTTGGCAATGGCCGATATTGGCCCTTGGGAGTTGAGTGCGATTTCCAAAAAATAATTTTGCAGAACTTTTACTAAACGAACGATTCGTATGGATTAGGGGTTTTCTAACCAGGTATTTGAGGGACCTATTCTATGTGCTAGCCAAACCTTTGTCATCATTGTTGGCAATGGCCGATATTGGCCCTTGGGAGTTGAGTGCAATTTCCAAAAATTAATTTTGCAGAACTTTTACTAAACGAACGATCCGTATGGATTAGGGTTTTTTAACTAGGTAATTAAGGGGCCTATTCCATGTGCTAGCGAAACCTTTGTCATCATTGTTGGCAATTGCCGATATTGGCCCTTGAGAGTTGAGTGCGATTTCCAAAAAATAATTTTGCAGAACTTTTATTAAACGAACGATTCTTATAAATTAGGGTTTTCTAACTAGGTAATTAAGGGGCCTATTTCATGTGCTAGCGAAACCTTTGTCATCATTGTTGGCAATGGCCGATATTGGCCCTTGGGAGTTGAGTGCGATTTCCAAAAAATAATTTTGCAGAACTTTTACTAAACGAACGATTCGTATGGATTAGGGGTTTTCTAACCAGGTATTTGAGGAACCTATTCTATGTGCTAGCCAAACCTTTGTCATCATTGTTGGCAATTGCCGATATTGGCCCTTGGGAGTTGAGTGCAGATTTCCAAAATATAATTTTGCAGAACTTTTACTAAACGAACGATCCGTATGGATTAGGGTTTTTTAACTAGGTAATTAAGGGGCCTATTCCATGTGCTAGCGAAACCTTTGTCATCATTGTTGGCAATGGCCGATATTGGCCCTTGGGAGTTGAGTGCGATTTCCAAAAAATAATTTTGCAGAACTTTTACTAAACGAACGATTCGTATGGATTAGGGTTTTTTACTTTCTTTTACTCTAGTAAAATAAAGTATAGTAATCATGAAAATTTTGAGCCTTGAGATTTTTATAGATTTATTTGTTTTGAGCTCACCTGAGTCCGAAAAATTGGGTTCGAAATGGTGTCTGTCTGTCAGTCTGTCAGTCTGTCTGTGTCCTCTCTACAGCCCATATGGTTTAATCTATCGAACTGAAACTTCAGATTTAAGCTTTTTTGATAAATTGGGAGGTCCCATTGTTTTTTACTCCAAATCGGCTAACCGGAAGTGGCCACTCCCTTGGTCCAGAAAATTTGTTTTGCAAATATCTTAAAAAGTATAAGGTTTACAAAAAACTACTTAATACAAAATGTTTCCAAAAATTAAAAACAAATTAAAATAAAAAATAAAAAATTAAAAAAAAAATTAAGAAAAAAAAAAATTCTCTAAATTCTCTGTTCGTAAAAGAAAGTCGTGTGTTGGCCACACCTCAATTTTTTTTTTGGATTTTGGTATTTACTTGCAAGGTATCCATCCCTTTGTTTATCTTTCATATTAAATATTTGGTGTCTTGACTTGATTACGTGTCGGGAACAAAAAAATTCTTTAAGAGAATTTAGCGCATTTAGTTAAAATGGTCAACGGTGAGGAAACAAAAGAAAGCTCAAATACAACCCAACAAATGGAGACAAGCACGCTAGATTCCTTGGAGATATCAGCAACAAATAGCAATTCAGTCAAACTGCAACCATTCTGGCCACAAAAAGCCCATAATTGGTTTTTGTTGGCAGAAATTCAGTTTAATCTCCAAGGGATTAAATCCGAGAAACAAAAGTTTTTACACACATTGTTGACCTCTTTTATCACCTGAAACATGTGATACTGTTTCGGATTTCTTGTCGAGCCCTCCACACACAGACCAATATTTAGCTTTGAAAATAATTTTGTTGGAGCGATTAGCGCCATCATCGGAGAGGCAATTGGAGTCACTCCTCTCGAGCCAAGACGTCGGTGACCGTAGGCCCTCCGACGCGTTACGTCAAATACGCACACTGGCAGGCAAAAATTTTAACGAATCAATTATTAAATCGCTCAGGATAAGAAAGATGCCAGAAATAATTAAAATTGCCCTTATCGCTCAGCCAGACTCGATGGGAACTGACGCTCTGGCTAGAACTGCCGATAAGATGTTCGAACACTTAAATATCGGCCAACAAAATTTAAACTTGTCCCAGGTGGATAGACAATCTCGTCCAACGGTACGCAGTGAACGGGTTCCATCCAGCAATCAGCTGAGACCGATCAAGGGGATCACACGGATCATCTCGTTCACGTTCACAGTCGCGATCCCGCAGTACCAGCAATTACTCTCGCCGCCACGGCAGATGTTGGTATCATGTAAAGTTTGGGCCCGCAGCAAAGAAATGCATTCCGCCTTGTAATTTTAATTCGTCGAAACACTCGACGGCTCAGCACATCGATAATTTCGATGCTGAAGCGTGTAGTTCAAAAAACTACCAGAACACAGGGTCGGGACCCCAATAAACCCTAATTATTGTATTTCTCGGTTATTCGCTTTCGACCGAATAAACCGAATTACCTATATTTAGTCGACACTGGCGCTGACCTTTCGGTTATTCCAGTTTATAATTTTAAAAAAACATACAATATGGTGAAACGAAATTCAAATCTAGTTTTGTCGGCCGCCAATGGCACCGAAATCCACACTTATGGCACAAAATTGCTTCAGTTGGATTTGGGACTAAAACGAACCTTCACGCATGCTTTCATTTTAGCTGCTGTGAATCGTCCCATCATTGGCGCCGACTTCTTGTGTAAATTTGGATTCTTGGTTGATTTAAGGAATAAATGGCTGGTTGATTCAGCGACAAAGCTGTCAATCAATGCCAACATGGTTCACGTCGACACACCGACCCCGATCTATTATTCAATCACCAACGGCTACGGCTCTTTGCTCAAAAAGTTCCCTCAACTTACAGCAGAGCCAAATTATAAATTGCCAGTCTGACACAATGTGGTTCATCACATTGTCACAGCAGGTCATCTGCCTGTGTCAAGACCAAGAAGACTAGATCAAGTCCGCCATAAAGCCGCATTTACGGAATTTCAACATATGGTGGAATTAGGGATTTGCAGGCCATCGGCATCTTCCGTATCGTGTCCATTACACATGGTTAAGAAGAAAGATCTCGATTGGCGACCATGTGGGGACTACCGACGATTAAACACGGTGACTACACCTGATCGTTATCCTATTCCTCACATTCAAAATTTCTCCATGCACTTACATGGATGCAAAATTTTCTCGAAAATCGATCTTGTCAGAGCGTATCATATGATTCCCGTTTCCCCTGAAGACGTTTTTAAAACGGCAATAACAACCCCCTTTGGCCTGTTCGAATTTACTCGAATGCCATTCGGTTTACGCAATGCCGCTCAAACGTTTCAGCGATTTATGAACGAAGTTGTTCGAAACTTAGACTTTGTTTTCGTCTACATTGACGATATTCTTGTGGGATCGCAAACTGAGGAACAGCACAAACTCCACCTGGAACAACTCTTCCAAAGGTTAACTGAGTTTGATGTTCACATCAATAGTTCAAAATGCGTCTTTGGCGCATACACTCTTGATTTCCTCAGCCACAAAATAACCCCTAATGGTATTCTGCCGTCTGAAGAACGAATTAATGCTATTAGAGAATTTCCAGCTCCAAGCTCAATTAAGCAAATTCAGCGGTTCATCGGTATGGTAAATTACTATCACCGATTCATACCAAAGCTTGCTGAAATACTCGCACCAGTTCACAGCCATTTGGTCGTACTTCTACGTAAACCCAAAACACCCAAGAATTTCTCTTGGACTGACGAATGTGAACAAGCATTCACGTCACTTAAAGCTGAACTTGCGAAAATAACACTGCTTGCACATCCATTGAGTGATTCGAAACTCAGTTTAACTACTGACGCATCAAACACTGCCGTTGGGGCAGCACTGCAACAGTATAATAATGAGTGTTGGGAGCGATTGGAATTTTTCTCAAAGAAACTCTCGGCTGCAGAAAATAAATATTCCGCATTTGATCGGGAATTACTCGCAATATATCTGGCAGTGAAACACTTCAGATATTTTGTCGAAGGTCGGAACTTCACTTCACCATTTTTACCGACCATAAACCTCTGACTAGAGCAATTCAGTCTAAAACTGAACGTAATCCGAGGCGAGCTCGCCACTTGGATTATATTAGTCAATTTACCACGGACATTCAGCATGTTCACGGACATGACAATGTTGTTGCAGATACACTCTCTCGCACAACAGACAATGAAACGGCCGCAGTCGAGACACAATTCGACTTAAACAAAATTTCAATTGCACAAAAAGCTGACCTAGAACTTCAGAATCTATTTTCTGGTTCCGAATGTCGCTCCGGTTCATCATTGCAACTGGCGCTTTTTAAATTGCCTGGCCTCGAAATAATCTGCGAAACATCAACTGGGTATAATCGCCCATTTATCGAAGAATCACTGCGTCAAACCATCTTTGACACTTTACATAACATTTCGCATCCTGGCGTCCGTGCTACTCGTAAATTGATTACTGCTCGATATTTTTGGCCTAGCATGAACAAAGACGTAAGCCATTGGGCCCAGTCCTGTTTATCCTCCCAACGTGCCAAAGTACAACGGCATACTAAATCATCCCATGTACAATTCCAAATACCATCTGGTCGTCTTGAACAAATCCATATAGATATAGTAGGACCACTTCCTCCATCTAATGGATATACTTACCTGCTAACCTATGTCGATCGATTTACTCGACGGCCCGAAGCCTACTACATGACCAATATGTCAGCTGCAACCATTGCCTTGACTTTTGTCAACAATTACGTTTCACGATTCGGCGTGCCCCTTAATATCACTACTGATCAAGGAACGCAGTTTGAGTCAAAGCTTTTCAGCGAGTTAACAAAACTCCTTGGCTCACATCGGATTCGTACAACGGCCTATCATCCTCAAGCCAACGGCATGGTCGAACGCTTCCACCGGCAACTCAAAGCTGCGTTAATGGCCAGAGGAAACACGATCAATTGGAGTTCGGAAATACCCATCGTATTACTGGGGATCCGAGCAACAGTAAAAGAAGATCTGAAGTGCTCACCAGTCGAAATGGTTTATGGACAAACCATCAAGCTACCAGGCGAGTTCTTCGTCGAAAATCCTCTTTTACCTTTACCAACTAGTGACACAATCATCGATCAACTCCGATACACAATGCAAAACCTTATCCCAAAATCAACTCGGCCAAACAAGCCAAACAAGATGACGTTTTTGTTCCCAAATCACTTGCCAACTGTGATTTTATGTTCGTAAGAACGGACAAGGTTCGCACAGGCTTATCTCCTCCTTATGAAGGACCGTTTAAAGTTAGACCGGCTCAAACCGGCTTACGGCATACTATGTTCCACTGATGCGAAATCAGTTTCTCGACAACATAAATCAGTTCATTTTCAGCCTAACACTGAACTTCCTTAAGCAGGGGAACTCACTCGCGGAGGAGTCCTGTAGCGGCTCACGCATTGCAATCAACAAATTAATTATTTGTTTATATAAATTGCAATACATTCACCACCACAAACACATAGGGTTTACGCATAAGATATCTCTTTGCGTAATGTATTTTCTTTCACCATCTAACGAGATGACATGTACACAAAAAATAATCGAACACTAAACTATATTTTGGGACATTTGCCCCATCTCGTTAACATTATTTTCCACAATCTAAACTTGAGTGATATTTCTCTGTGGTTCCATCTCGTGTTCAATAGAACATCAAATTTTGACATTACGATTTTTCTCGTGTGTCAACACGAGTTGTATTCCTGACACAGCAACACAAAATAAAACAACTTCGCGAGAATGATATTCATCGCCTGGTTATTGGCATATTATCTAATTTTTCCTCCTTCGTGGTACAAGTCACAAGACATTTTTGCTAAAATAAAATTAAAGTCTGATTATTAAAAAAATAATAATTGTTATTTACGGTAACAGTGGTGGGCAATATTTTCATTTTGGACTCGTCCAATTTTGTAATTAAATATATAAATAGACAAATACACATAATAATTATAAAGTTAAATTAAAGTGAGTGCGTCTTTATTTACGATCATTGGGTGATACAATCACATACCTTGGCGTTCATATTCGGGCATATCAACATAAAATAACGTGTATCGTGGGACGATACGCGACAATTAAATTACTTTTACGTCATCATGTATGTATGTACGTATGTATATATCATGTATTATGTAAATTATACCCATAACAGGTAATGACTATTTTCCTACGTCGAATTATAAATTATTTTGTTCACGGTGTGGATCGACACATCACCATGTAATGATTTTATGATGTATGAAACGCAGGATGTTTTAAACCCTGCAACAACAATCGCCTACGCCACTGACCATCATGACACAATTATAGTAACATCGAACCATTACACCACCATACCATCATAACATCACCATCGAACCATCATTCGACATCATTATTTAATCATACTATAAGGCCATCATATTAATAAACCGTCATACCATCATACCGTCATTCCATCATACATATCATCATACCATTATACCATTCCATCATACCACCATAACATCAAAACACCATACCATCGTACCATCATATATAAAACCATTCCATGATACCATAATACCACCATACCATCATACAATCAAACCATCGTACCATCGTACCATAACATCGTCATACCATCCACCTTACACTCATAAACTCATACTATCGGTTCTCGAGATGACATGGGTAAAGGCAGACATCCAGATAGAAGGAAGGTCATTCTTTTTTGCTATTTCGTACTCAGGCACTTTCAAAACGTCGAGAAAAATGGTTTTGAAACCAACCAAATTTTTGGTTATCTTTGACAGGATTTCTCTACTTCCTTTTAGATCGAAGTAAATTTATTTTATATATAAATTTGTAATTCTTTGCTTAAAAAGAGTTTAGTTGATCCGGTTGCTTGAGACCATCACTTTTTCGATTCGATGTTTTTCAATAATTGCGGCATTATTCGAGCAGGGATTCTTGCTTTTATTTCAGTTTTGCGTAGCGTGAGTTGAGAATAGCGTTTACATATCGATAAAGTGATTCTTGAAATTCGAAATTATTTGATATATTTGGATTAATCTAACTATGGTTGTTATTACAGGGTCATGCCAAAATTTTTAAATATAATACACAAATAAATAATCAGACCTTTATTGTTCCAGCAGGGTTCAAATACGAATAAGTTTTCTGAAGATAAAATAAATCTCGGTTAATTGGACCTATAAAATGAACTGAATCCAAGATATTTAAACGCTAGATTCCGGCTCCGTTTGCAAAAGAAAATCGTTTGGTGGACCGACCTAAATTCATTGTTAAACCTATACACAAATTACGCAAATATTTTATAATTAATTGCTTAGTGTTTATAGAGGCAAATCTGGAAAATTTTAATCTTAAAATTTAGTACATACCATCAACAGCATCTTAACTCTCATATTTCAAACTTTTATTTTACAATCAAAAGTACTCTGGTTCCATTTAATATTCTTAATTTTTAAAGAAAGTAATGTGATTATATATTTAACAACAAAACAGTCTCATTAAAATTAATATCATCTCATTTGATATTTTGAATCTTGAATTTCCCTTTTCATATTGATTATATTTAATTTTCAAATTGAAAAACCACCTGCTCTTTACTCAAAATATTCAAACTTTATAACAAAAGCGCATTCGCCATTTGGGATCAAAAACAAAGCGAACGAACCTTTTCTTTATGTATCCGTAATCCGTATTCAAAAATCATCTATCATTCACAAAATCAATTTTTTGATCTCAAGAAAAACAAAACGGAAAACATTTTCTGCACACACACATCAAAATCGTTATTATTTGCAATAAATTTCGTTTTATTATTTTTATCTTGCTGTTGGATGAAAAATCAAAGGCAGCTATTAATGTTTAGATGACATGAAACTGGTTGTATATATTTACATCGTATGCGAATGTACATACATGGTTGTGTATGTGTGTGTGATCTGGTTTGGGAAGTTCACAAAATGACGATATACTGATGATGATGATGATGGGTGAGGAAAGAAAAATCTGTCACTGACATACCAAAATCTTTTGTTCAATTCAATTTCTTTCATTTTTCTTTTTAAATATTTGTGCTGCTCTGAAATATAGTTGTTGTAAAAAAATATACAAAAAAGTGTATGCGGAAAATACGAGGAGAAAAAATCCTTTCGTAACGCAGCACACAAAAAAAAATAAAGATTTATTTCTTTTCTTCTTAACATTTTTTTAGCCATGTTGATGAAATGAAAATTAAACGCATTGAATGTGATTTCGTTTCGTCTCGGCAAGGAAATACATACGTATAGAAAATCGGTAAATTTACGCAATATAGGTATTACAGAAATGATAAATTCACCTTTGCTTTTACTGACACAATTTATATTTGTCATTTTGTTGTAATATAGCGATGGTGGTGATGGTGATGATGATGATGATGATGGATTGATGGTATGATTTTCGTAACGCGCCTCCCTTGATTGAGCATTTTATTTCATCCTCTCTACCCCACACCATTGCATACAATCATATGTATATATAATATGTATACAAAAACCACAAGATTTTTGTGATGAAAGAAAAAGAAAATGAATTGTAAATCAAAAGAAAAATCACGATTTTGGTACGACATTTATTGTCGATTATGGTAATTTTTTTTCTTAACTTCATTTTCATCTCATTCCATACCCCCCACCACAACCCTCACAAACCATGAATAATAAAATAGTTTGTATAGAATATCAAAGTGGTTGTTAATGAAACTCTCAGGCTAACTCTACTTAGGTACTGCACAATTATAAGTTTTTTTTTGTTTTTTATTTGACGTAATAAACGGAATGTCAAAATCAAAATAAAACTTACAACAAAATATTAATAATAAGAAAATCCATTAAATTTATTTAACTATAAAAAAAGGTTCATAAATTCTTCAAAATAATAAACTACATTAAATATAAGTATGTATTTCGCATTTACTAGAGGGATAAAAACAAAAGAAAATCAAGAATTTTCTATTATGTACTTTGTTCATCCACCCATTTCAGATATAATATTTACTTACAACAATTATGCACAATTCATTCAGTGCGGCATTCATGATTCTTTCGTACTTGAAATGAGAAATTAGTATTTAGATTTAAAATGAGATAAACTGATAACATTCAGGCTAATTAGATAAATTTTATGAATATAAAAATCTGAAAGCCTTTTTAAGATTTAAAACAATAAAATAAAAAAATATTTTCAAACCGAGCTTTTAAAAACAATTCAAAATTTTTATTGTATGAGGGGGAAAATCTACGAAGCTCTTAAAGCTTTTAATGTATTTCGGAAATCCCAACTTTATAAAAACTTATCTTTCGAGAAAATGTACAAACAAAAAAAAACAAAAAAAAAATTAAAAGCTTTCAATTAAATATCACTTAATCGTTATCAAAAATCTCTATCTCCAGCAAAAGTTTAAATTAATGATTTTGCACAGTAATATGAAAGCTTTCATGACGAGTTGCGTAAAAGCTATTTGTTAGAAATCGTTATATTGTAATAAAATAATTTGTTCGACAAAACTGATAAAGCTTTAGCTTTTTTTGTAAATTGAACCGATCAATCTTCCATACTTCTACTTTCTAGACTTTTATTCTGCTTAACAATTCTCCCAAAACTTAATTTTACACATATTCAAACAGGCGTATAAAACAAACAAAAAAACCCGTCACCAGGGTTGTTGTGCTTGTGACTTGTGCACAAAGATTCTAGCACAGAATAGGGTTTAACGAATACTGCTACCAAATACTCTGAGCGAATATGTGGCTAAGAATGAAATAATGGAAATTTGTTTCCAAAATCTCAATATAATCTAACTTTATACATAATTTCACGGTAATCAGGTTATTACGACCCTAGGTAAATTAACATAAACCTGTGTGAACACTTTTACAAAACAGTGTAGCTACACAAATTAACGAAAAGTGTAAGTATACCGAAAAAGTGTAGTTGTATATAAAAAAGTGTAAATAACTAGCAGAACCATAGTGTAATGCTTTCAAGATAAAAAGGGTTGGTCATGTTCGACTATGGCAATTTTATATTTTCTCAGATGCCAATATTTTCATAAAGTGGACAGGTTTAGCTTCCCGAAAGAATTTTTGTTATTAAGATAGTAAGGGTTAGGCTTATTCGACGCAAAGTAATATCTCTGAGATTTTGGGAAATGGTCTTAGTGTTGAACATTTCGTCATTTTCACAATTTGCAAAAATTGGTCGAAAATCGAAAGCTTAGTGTGTCCTTATACGCTATGATTTAACTGTGCATTCAAAAGGAATTTAATGTTAACTAACCACTTTAAGTTATAAAGAAACCGGATGAGTTAGCTCGTGACTGTTCAACAATGCGTTAACTATAATCTTAGTCGCACGACGAATGTAGGTTACCAAAGCGAGAAATGGCATGAAAAATTGGTGTGACTAGCTGGAGTCGTTATTATAGCACAAGGGATTACAATTTTCAAAAATTTGTTAAACACCCACCCAATTTATCTTAATAATTTTTTTTTTTTTTCAGAAAGTACGATCTCCCTTCTTTATGGGAATAGAGGCTTATACCTGGTTCTGCTACTTATTTTGCTTTTTATCTATCCTTTTTCAGTACCCTTACACTTTTTGTTAATTTGTGTAGCTACACTTTGGTTGAAATACTTTACACCGGTTTAACATGAGACTCGACCCTATTTGCTTGCAACTTCAGCACTTTGTTAGCAGCACTTTTGTAGCTTGAAGATTTCGACTATGCTGATGGTATTAAATTGAAATTAGAATAACCGATCCCGGCAATATAAGAAAAGGCGGTTTGAAGGATAATATGAATAAGAACAAACTAAAAAGAATTGGCACCAAATACCTGAACCTTCTTTTCTGAGTTACAAATCTGATTATTCCGCCAGGTTCTGTTTTTAAAGTCAATAAAAGCGCGTCGCTATTATGGATCGATTTTCGTTTTTATATTTATAGCCGGAAATTCCCTATTATTATTTCCACTATTACAAATGATAAGGGTGGTTCGACATTTCTCAAAACTGGAGTTTCTTTATTGAATACAAGTTTGGGCTGGTTATACTGGAAAATATTTAAAAGGGCATTTTATCTTCTGGATAAACATAGTATAACCAACATACGTCTAGTAGTGCCCAACAAGGCTCTAGAATTTGATTATAATTTTCGATAGTGAGATAGATTCGGCCTACCCCCCTTGAAGTAGTCAATTGTTGCTTTTAACACTTATTAAAGCACGGGTCGACCGGTCTAGCCTCCGTGTGTCTATGATGTTAATATTTGTTCTAGAGCAGCAACTTTGAATTATTGCTGGAATAACAGACACCCATGCCTGAATAAGCAGAAACCATGTATTGAGTCTTTGTGTAACTATATAATTCGACACCGTTCCACCGATTTCCTCCAAATTCCTCAAAGATATATATTTTGACGTAGGGAAAATTTTAAGACCAGAATCGTGAACCAGCTGAATGCTGCCAAGAAGGGTATTTTGGAGAAGGTGTTGGGGTAAGAAAACGAGGAGGTGAAACCAAAGTTCCTCGGTAAGCAGTTCAGGCTGAGGTGGGTTTTGGTTACTTGTCCCAATACGGTCACTGCTGAGTGACTAAGAGCCATCATCGGAAATGTAAAACCATGGGAAGGTGCCTCGGAGCTAGACTGTTTTTGGGACCTTCCCAAACAGCGCAGAGATACCGACGGGTCGGGCGGTCGGCTACTTGGCATTATTAAGAGCCAGAATGAGGATGTAATTCTTGTGTAATCTCCTGGTAGATTACTCGTCCAAAGAAAGATTGAAGCAAGCTGAATGCGGTGTAAACTAAAGGTTTGATCTGGTCCAGCTTCACCCGACGGGAAACCAGGAAAATATTAACCTTGCTGCCAAAGATAGTCCGGTTGCGGCTTCTGTGGATAAGACCCCGGTGGTACAGGCCTTATTTAAGAAGCAGCAGAGGCGGGTACAGGAAAGGACAGGAGGATAGAAGTCTAGTAAAAACTACGCTCCGATGGAGAAGGGCGATAAATTGGAGGGCAAATGTTAGCCACCTGCCAGTCTGGAGGGGGGAAGAGGAAGTGAAGATAGCAATTCCGCGCATTCACAGTCGTCGGTAGCCCATCCATGTTGCCGGTGACAACAAAAAATAATATAAATTTTCCTTAGCCGCAGGTTTACCTGCCATCACGTAGACATAGCTCTGACTCAGAAGCCGTTGACTATAAGTAATAAGTTAAGGGATTGCCTAAACAAGTGGGTAAGTAAGTTGATTTTTGATAAAGGAACTCAGAGTCCTAGGGCTAGCAAATAAATCATATTCCCATTCCAGAGTTCATCTCCAGGAACCTAGTGGTGCTAGCGCGATTAAAGAAGTCCTGTGCAGAGATCATTGCAATGGTATAGGACTACTCCAGAGGGCAGACGGGAGTTTGAATGAGAACCGAAGAATTTTTGGAGATCCATGTTCCAGCCCCTATAGTGATGGAAGGCCCCTACGATGATGAAAGTGAGGTAATTTACGTTCCACACAACAGAGTCTGGAGTCTTTCTAAGAGGATTTATTACCACCCGCTGGAGATGATGGTATTTTCCAAACCTTACTGCAGAAAGGTATTGAGGATATTTTTCGACCAAATTATGCTTTTAACTAAATACCACAACTTTGGAAGAGGGTAAATGTGGTCTTTATACCAAAGTGTAGGTGCCGTCCAGACACACAGCCCAAGGGCTGCCGCCAAATTAGCATCACATCGTTTCTGCTCAAAACGATGGAAAAATTTTATGTCATCAAATTAGAAATGAAAATCTTATAAGAAACTCTTGAGGCCTAGTGAAAAAGTGATTGCTGGAAGAGGAGTCGCCCTCTATACATTCGTCGTTGATATTGAGGCGGCTTCTGACAACACCTACAATGATTATATAGAGATTGCAATAGAGACAAAGAAGATTCAAGGAGGCGTTTTGCTTCCGTTGTTATGGTCATTGGTTATTGACAGCCACTGACTCTTCTGAGTAACCATGGATATGATGTCCAAGAATAAGCGGATGATCTGGTAATTGTAATCAGAGAAAAATTTAATCAAACAACCTCCGTCCTCATGCACGATGCACTCAAGAAAGTATGGAATTGGTGTGTCCAGGATGCGAATGAAGTTTATCCTAAAATAAAACTAGAATTAACAACAACAACAAATTTACATATGTATGCGTTTTAAAAAGTATACATTCGGGCGAATAATATAAAATATTTTTCTATAATAATATCCGAATGAAATACATTTATTTAATACCGATATTTCCAGATTTTCAATGATCGGCAAACATGTCATCGGTAGGCCTGTGCGTCTACATTAACCATGCCAACCCGTTTAAAAACTCACTAACCCGTTTGAAAAGCTATTGGGGTTTACCTAGTTAATCCTACATTTTTTGAAAATGTGACCAATTTTTATTTTAACAGAATGTCTAAGAAAATCGGTCACATTTTCGAAAAATCTAGGATTAACTAGGTAAACCCCAATAACTTTTTAAACGGGTTGGCATGGTTAATGTAGACGCACAGGCCTACCGATGACATGTTTGCCGATCATTGAAAATCTGGAAATATCGGTTTTTAGGTATTAAATAAATGTATTTCATTCGGATATTATTATAGAAAAATATTTTATATTATTCGCCCGAATGTATACATTTTAAAACGCATACATATGTAAATTTGTTGTTGTTGTTAATTCTAGTTTTATTTTAGGATAAACTTCATTCGCATTGTTAAGGAAGATTTAAGTGTCAATTTAAACAAAACGATTATTGTACTATTGTACCTTTTAGGACTAGGACAAAGCTTGCGCTTAGAGCGCCGTCGTTAAACGGTACTAGGGTTCAGTACTCCAATGAAACTGTGTCAGAGACTCTTTGAACGAAATTGGCGATTACAACGAAAGATGATGTACTGGTGAGTTTTAACAATCATTATGCACATGATCACGTACGCATCGATAGTATGGTGGCCTGAAGAGACAGGAGCTCAAACTTTACTGAATAAAGGTCAGCGCATAGCCTGCCTCGGTATATCAGGCTCAATGAGAACATGACCTGCCTTCCTTTTTTGCAGGTCTTTTCTTCCTGTTCTTTTTTAGGATCTAGTCAGTTTTTTCTCTTAATTTTTCTTCGTCAGTGTGGAACTCTGCAGCTGTTCCTCTTGTGTTTTAGCTTGTAAAGCATTTTCCTTACAGAATTCGAAAGCATCCTGCGAGTGGTACCGGCCGATAAGTCGGTTAGGGCTTACCCCTGTTCTGTAGCGGACATTCTGAAAACTAATAAAAGGTTGCGTTTGGTAACACTATTTTGAAATACGTTGAAAAGTTACTTTTGGTAACACTATGTTGAATTAAGTTGCCATCTTGATGGGTTGTTCTAAAATAGAGTGTATGTAAAACGAAGGAGAAGAAAAAGGTTGAAATTGTTATAAGCGTCCTCCTAAGTTAAAAATAAATAAAAAATAAAAAAAAAGAAGAAATTAACGAAAGATTTATTAATGCAGTCCACTTAAGTAGAAGAGTAAACATTTGGTCGAATCGAGCCGGATTATATTGGTTATGTAAATAAAATACAGTGAAGTGTGTTAAAGTAAAAGTTAGTGTAAAATCGAAAAAAAGCAGAAATGGCGTCACAAGAGGAATTGAAAAAACAAGTAGTGAAACGAAGTAGCGTAAAAAGACGACTAACGGCACTAACAAAGTACATAAATGAATTTACTGCAGATGTAGAGCCAAATAAAGCGTTATATTTGTTAAAAGTGAAAATGCTTTGTATGGACGAACGCAAGAAAAATTAGAGAAATAGCGTGTACGATGGGTGATGAAATGCAAATGGAGGCTATAGAGGATGATAGTATCAATTTCCAAGATACTTTTGCTGAGATTAATTACGCATTTGCGTCATTATTAAATCAAGTTGAGAGTGTACTATGCCCCCATTCCAGAAAACGTGTTTGAGGATGAATCTAATGCGGACGAAATAAACAAAACTGTGATCAAAGTTCGACGTCGTACAAGTACGTCATCAAATGAAAATATTAACACCAAAATCGAAGTGGCATCAGCTAATGGTATACAAGAGATGTAAGAGGAAAGAAGTATCTCCCCTACTCGTGAAAAGCAAAACAAGCAGAACAAGGATCAACTTACGGTAGTGCATGAACATACTAAAAGCGTATCAATTGTGGAATGGAACCACAATTGTCGTATAATGCAGACATGCTGCCGAAAATTTCGTTACCCACATTTGATGGCGATCCAGAAGGATAGTTGGGGTTTCGAGATTCGTTTAAGGAATTAATTAAACAAAATCCTACAATCACCGATATGCAGAGATATTATTATCTTAATGGAGCTTTGTCTGGAGAGGCTAAAAGAGCAATTGCAAATATTGAGTTTTTATCAATTGGTTTTAGCCTGGCATGGGAAACACTCGTGGCAAAATATGACGATAAGAAGAGCATTTTGGATAACCATTTTAAGTCATTTTTTAAGATGAAATATATGAACAAGGAATCAAGATCAGAAATATGCAGAATAATGGATGAATCTCAAAGACCGTTGCGAGCATTGGGAAGATAAGGCGAAAATTTAAGTGACGCTTGGTGTTGTTCATCAGCTCCTTATTTGGCAACGAAAGTGTTGAATCAATTAGCAAGGGACCAGCAAAACCGATATCCGTTGGCAGCTAAAGTGACACGAGAGTGTTTTTACGTGGATGATTTGTTGATGTGATAGTATGGAAGAAGCACTACAACTTCAAGCGGAACTGGTGAAGATGTTTAAAGGTGCTGGAATGAAGTTGCGAAAATGGACATCTAATACAACCGCTTTGATGAATGCAATTCCATTGGACGATCGAGAACAATTGAACAGTCCCAATGAAACAATTAAAACATTAGGGTTAATGTGGGACTCAATAAGTGATCAGTTAAATTTCAACGTGGCTACCAAAATTCACAGCTCTGCTACTACGAAACGAGAACTACTGTCAACCATATCCAAATTGGTTGATCCTTTGGGCTTGATCGCACCAGTAGTTGTGACAGCAAAAATTTTGATGCAAGGGTTATGGATTGCAAAAATAAATTGGGATGAGTTGCTGCCCCCAAATATTCAATCGACATGGAATCATTTATACATCAACTGGCATTGTTAAATTCGATTAAGTTTCCAAGACACATTGTTATACCAAAAGCCAGGTCAATTGAGATACACGGATTTGCAGGCGCGTCAATGGTAGCGTACGGTACATGTATTTATTTAAAATCAGTTGGCGAAAATGACGAAATATCTGTAAAATTGGTGTGCAGTAAATCCCGAGTAGCTCCATTGCACACAACAACTATTCCACGATTAGAATTAAACGCAGCAGTATTACTAGCAGAATTAATACAAAGGGTAATCAAGTCGTTGGATCTTCCGTCAGCAAAATGTACCCTGTGGAATTGTCAAGGATTAAAACACCTCCGCATGAGTTAAAAATTTATGAATCACATCGTATAAGTAAAATCCAGGAAATTACGTCACTAATAAGATGGCGGCATGTCAACACCAAGAGCAACCCTGCGGATGTGGTGTCGCGGGGTATGTTACCAGCAGAATTACGTGACTGTGCAATTTGGTTTCATGGGCCACACTTTTTGAAATGTGCTGAAGACACATGGCCATCAAAATTGATTTTACCATTGACCAAGACGCCGGAGGATACAACCGGGAACGGTTCGCTTTAACAAAATATAAATAATTTCAAAATATTTTAAACGTTGAGCGATATAGTTCTATGACGAGACTAGTTCGTGTAGTTGCCTGGTGTGGACGGTTCTTTTATAACTACACTACAAGGGATTTAACAACGCGCAAACGGGGTTTGCTGAATTCAGAGGATTTGGACAACGCTAAGAAATGTTTATTCAGAATCGTTCAAACCGATAATTTTGCATCTGAGTTTAACATGCTGAAAGCAGGCCTCCAGTTGGAAAAAATCCAATAGGTTGATACATTGCACTCCATACATAGATGAAGACGGGTTAATTCGAGTTGGTGGTCGTCTTGAGAACAGTAAGACATTACCAATGGAACAGAAACATAAAATTATTCTGTTTCGCCATCACATTACGTCGTTGCTAATTAAACAAATACATCTCGTAAACATACATTGCGGAATTAGGCAAACATTATATATTTTACGGCAAAGGTATTGGTTAATACATGGAATAAAGTTGATAAAAATTCTTCCACGCACCCGTAAAGAATCATGTCGATCTTTTTACGTTACGGGCTTAGACTTTTGTGGGCCATTATCAGTGCGCTACAGAAATCAACGTAAGGAAACTTATGCCAAGGTCTATATTTGCATATTTGTTTGTTTTACCACAAAGGCAGCACACCTCGAGGTGGTGGAGGATGCAACTGCAGATGCATCTATGGCTGCCTTGAAAAGATTTATTAGCAGACGTGGAAAACCGACAGAAATATGAAGTAATAACGGATCCAACTTTATAGGAGCAAAGAACCAATTGCAACACATGGAAAACATGTTTAAAGCAAAGCATCACGACATTATTGATTATTGTTCAACAGAGGGTATAAAATGGCATTTTATTCCACCACGAGCTCCTCATTTCGGAGGCATTTATGAATCGGGCGTGAAGGTAATCAAAACCCACATGAAAAAGGTAATCAGTCCGCTTATTATGACGTTGGAGTTCCTGTACACTTCGGTTGTTCAGATTGAAGGGATAATGAATTCGCGTCCCTTATGTGAAATGTCATCCGATCCTCATGATCTGCAACCATTAACTCCTGGTCATTTTATTATTGGCACAGCAATAAATGCAGTCATGTAACCAAACACTTGTGAACTACCTTCTAACCGTCTCACTCAATGGCAACAATTAACCCAATTAGTACAGCAGTTTTGGAAAAGATTCTGGATTCTCGGCTGGAATCACAACCAAATTTACAGCCTAATGATTTGGTTATTGTAAAAGAGGACAATATGCAAGGCACTCATTGGCTCATCGGGCGCGTAGAAAGTGTTATAACGGGCATTGACGGAAAGGTGCGAACAGCCATTATTCGTACACGAACTGGTTCAATGAAACGGCCCATTACAAAGTTGGCCAAACTTCCAAGGGGGGAATCATCTTGATTTACTTTAATATTTATGTTGTTATAATTTAATCGATGTATAATTATTATTATTATTAGCTGCTACCACATGTAACAATTTGAAGCGTTAACATTAAGTTTGAGAAGGGGTGTATGTTCTGTAGCGGACATTCTGAAAACTAATAAAAGGTTGCGTTTGGTAACACTATTTTGAAATACGTTGAAAAGTTACTTTTGGTAACACTATATTGAATTAAGTCGCCATCTTGATGGTGTGTTCTAAAATAGAGTGTACGTAAAACGAAGGAGAAGAAAAAGGTTGAAATTGTTATAAGCGTCCTCCTTAGTTAAAAATAAAGAAAAAATAAACAAAACCAAGATATTAACTAAAGATTTATTAGTACAGTCCACTTAAGTAGAAGAGTAAACAACCCCTATGCGCCACTTGGGGACCCGCCCGATGGGAAGCTGGAAATTACACACAGGGTGTTACAGCTCAACGCTGTAACTGTTGATTTCAAATTTGATTACTGAGTTTGAATTGGATTGCACGATAGTTGGTAAAAAATTATTATTTTGGTATTTCTAAAAAAAAAAAATTGTTCATTTTAAGTATGAGCATTTGTGGTTGCAATTAGTTTTTTTTTGTGGTAACTCACTAATTCATACAAAATTTTAAACTTTAAGTCTCTCTAAATAATAGAAACCATCAGTTCAACTTAGGGAATAAAAAAAACAAATTCAAAAGCTCTCATATAAAATAATTGTAGATGATACAGATTTTAGCTTCCGACAACGATACACATAAAATATATTTACAACTTTATGTTACGAGTTCCACTATTATATAGTACATATTTCATGATATTTTGAAACCACCATAAAATTTAAAAAACCATATAAATACAGTTTAATATAATTAAATACATAACACATCCATAATATATTCCCATGAAATTTTCCCTCAACAAAAACTAAAACTAAAATGAAAAACTTTAAAAAGCGCATCTACATAAACATTCATATTTAACTTTGACAATAGACTGAATGAGTTTTAAGTACCAAAAATTGTCATCCAAAATTGCATCAATAATTTTTGTCTATATAGATAAATTTTTGAAAGTTTTAACTTTTTTTTTGTTTTATAAGAAACTTTGTTGTTTAAATTTCTTCTAGTCACTAAAACCCTGTGTACAAAGTTTTTCTTTTATGAAAAATTCTTTACTTTCTGTATAAACATTTTTCTGCTGTCTATAACCCAAAACATTTGCGCCAAGTTTTTTACTTGCTGCTCTGCTGCTTCCCAAACAAAATATCGTATACGCTATATGTATATCTTCTGTACAAACTATTTTACAAACATCATCTCTCATTGGAATTGTGCTCGCTGGAAACAAAACAAAAAACTACTCTACGAGACAAACTCTGGAAAATTTTTCTCTATATTAGATTTTCTATTTTAATATTTCATCATAAGATTTTTCATTGTTGTTGAATTTTCTATTTTTTATTTGATTGAATTTATGTATGTATGTATATGTATTATGTGAATCGATTGAAAATGTTTTTCACGTAATTTTGTGAAAAATTTCGATAATACAAACACATTCACAAGGCAAAAAAGGATAACATAAGATATTTTTGTTATGTATAAACGAAAATTGAATTTAATGAAAATTACTATCGTATAATAATAGATGTATATGTACGTACATATGTACATATACAGTTTTATTATTTCTGCTGAATTTTCTTCGTCTTAGACGTTTTCGATGTACAACATACGAAACAAGTAATGTATAAAATTGACTTTCTTATTATTTAAATAAATAAATAATTTTTCAGGCTTATATATACCATAAACATGTATTTTGAAAATTTTTTGGAACAAACAAAGAAAATGCAAAGTTATGTGGTTTTAGTGGTGAAAATTTTATATGCTTAAGAATAATTTTAGCTTTTCTTAAAATATTTAATCGAAAGGTTAATGTTATAAATTTTAATCTATATATGCATATTTTATGATTTTTGTTTTTGTTTTTTTGTTAAGAAAAAGTCGAAAAATTAAATGAAAATTTAATGGATTTTGGGTAAATACTTACATACATACTCGTATATAATAAACATTTGAGGCAAAAGGTCATATACGATTTTAAATTTTGAAAAGAAAATTAGCTTTCTTACGGGAATGGGTTACAAAAAGGTTTTGAACCCTGTTGAACTAACCGCACATCAACACGATGATGATGATGATGATGATGTTGATCGTTAAACAACCATTTTCAAATGATTTACATATATATTGGAGTTATAATGTCATTGCACCAATAAAACTATACAGGGTGATTATTAAATCTCTGTTTTTTTAAGTCGCCTTTAGTGAAATATTTTAATAACCACCCTATCCATAAAAAAATATTCATTTAAATAAATTAAATTAATCATATTATTTTCAGTAAATACATTTTTGAAAACAAAAAGCAATAATAGTTATAATAGTTTGTGGACAGAAACTGCAGTGGTTTTTATTATTAAAAATAAAATTTGCAAAATAAAAAATGAAGAATATTAATAATGCATCACATTTAAATTTCCTGGATTACAAGTACATATACATATGTATATATAGTATGTATACATAGATTGTTGGGATTTAACCAAAAAAATATAAATTTAATTTTGTCAGATTTGTCATTTAACAACAAATCATTAAATGAAATCAGTCTATATGAAAACATTAATTATATCTGCGGTAAAGATAGAACCAACCAATAAATCATCCATTGTGTTGCGCATTTTTAAATGAAGCAACCTTTAAATGTTTATGCTACTTTCTCAATTGTGTAATTTTGATTCACGAATGACAAATTATAAAATTAGCGAGCACTCGAAAAGAAAGGTGGAGTAAATATAAGCAAAAAAAAAACTCAGTTTTCAGAACTAAACATCAAAACAAGTAAAATTATAATTATATCTCGAATTTTTCTTCTTCTCGAAGAAGAAGTGTTAAATTGCTAAAATAAATTATTTTAAACTGCTTACATTTCATAAATATTCGTCGCATTTTTTAAAAAATTCGCAAAATTCTTTTGATTCTTAAAATACAAATGTAATTAATAAATTTCTTGAAATGCATAAAATTCTTTGAAATTCTTCAAAATGTTTCAAATAGCGCTAAATACTTTGAATGGTTTAGTTTTCTGAATTTCTTTAAATTCTTTTCCGTTCAAATAACACAGTTTGTTCTTAGGGTCAAGTCTTAAGTTGCCATATTTTTAATTTTCTTGTTTTGAGATTAAGAGTTTTATATCCGTTTGAATAATTTGTGTTTCTGTTAATGACAATAATATTAAAGGATTTGTTCTAAAAAGCCATTGTACACTTATTCTGTGCTTACAAAAATATAACATTTACAGACGTTTGTATATAATGTAACAATTTTCCTCGACTCCAAATGTACACAATTTCACTTTCGCATTCTCTAAACGCATAAATTTCAAGGAATTTTCAAATAAAGTTATACATCCGAAGTTCTCATGTGCTATCTCTTTCTCTCCCCCCTCCTTAAATTGATGGGCTATCCTTACCCGGGATTACTTTTTTCGCATTTATTTAATCGACACCATACATACGAATATTGGTTACTTTGCCGATTCGTAGTTTTGAAATATAGTAATACACCCGCAACTCTCTTAGGCCTGCTCTCCCTTTACAATATCTTGTACTCAACAGCTATGGTTTTAAGTTTGTCCGATTCTGCTTGGAATACCCTTCTCTCGGTGTGCTTAATTCTATTTTTTCTTTTTCTGACGAGAATTTCAAAGGCAATTTTAAAAGTTCACAAATTTTCGACCCTACTTTTCAAATTTGTGAACTCCCCTTATTCTTCCTAGCATGAAAATTTTAGACAGAAATTCCTGGTATTTTCGCGTCATAGATCATATTTTACTAGCTTCTTTTGTATACATTCTAGGCTTCTGGTTGTCTACAATAATAAGAAGAGGATTAACCAACGAAAGACTTGATTTTTTTTTAGTATGTGAGGATTAAAGTTGTGATTAGGATTTTACGTTTTCCTTAATGTGCATGCACAACCGCACACTTACAGCGATATTGTCTACGAATACGGTTCTTCATATTTGAGTATATGTAAACTGGTCGTGCATACCACATTGGGTTGAATAAGCTAAAAAAAAAAGGTTCATGAAACCAGTCACATATCAATCAATAGGAATTCTACAAACTTTCGATGCAGCTCGTTTATAAATTCCGTTCTTGGTTTTAACTCCAGCTACACGAACCTTACCATCGGTACCTGGATACAACGCTACGACCAAACCCATCACCTAATTCGCAACTAAAGGACTATCGTTCAAGAGAAGAACAAGATCGCCCAACTTCAAGTGGTTTTTCTATCCTTCCATTTAGTACGACATTGTAAAGTATGGAGATACTCGATTGAATAACAACACTTCCAAAAACTTTGGACTGCGCATGTTACTTTCTTCCATTTACTAAGTGATGATTGTGAATTGTCTAGAATTGGTTCAATAATGGTTTTCATAGAACCACCTGTCAGAAAATGGCCGGGAGTAAGCGGAAGTGGATCGTTAGGATCAGATGATAATATTGACAATGGTCTGGAATTTAATATTCCTTCAATTTGTACAATAAGAGTAAAGAACTCTTCATATGTATAATGCGTTCCGCTGGTCACGAGATTGAAGTGAGATTTAAAAGATTTAACTGCGGACTCCCACAGACCGCCAAAATTGGGAGCCCGTGGAGGTATAAACTTCCATTCTATTCCTTCAGTGTTGCAGAAGTTCAGAATAGTGTCACCTTGTAATTGTTCGTTGAAATTCTTCAAACGTTTTCGCAATTCATTATCAGCACCAATGAATGTTTTGGCGTTATCGGAATATAGAGATTTTATTCTTGAGACATGAGATAAAGGCTTCTGATGAAAGGTCATTCGCAATATCCAAGTGACTGATCCTTGACTTGCTACAAAGTAAATTGACTGAAACTTTGTCAATTTCGTCTACAGTTTTGATATACACCCATGTAATTCTGTACGTACTGGAATCGATGGAATGACACATCGGGCCAATTTTATTTCGTTTACCATAAAAAGTTGAGATTGAAACTGATTCCAAGCGATGCATTCGTTTGGAGGCAGTTCCTCATCCCAACCAGTTTGAGATTTCCATAATAATTGTATTTGCAGTTTTGCAACAATAATAATAGGTCCTAGCAGAACTAAGGAATCGTAAAGTTTCGCGATTTCAGAGAGCATGATCCGTTTTGTCAAAACTTCATTATGCGTAATAGAAGGAATCTCAAATAAGTAAGACCTAACGTTTTAATAGATTCGGAACCATTTAAATTCATTTCTTTTAAGTTTTTCGCAATTTTCCAACGGTATACAGTTCAACAGCTTAGAATCGTTTGCACACCATTTGTGAAGTTCAAATCTACCAGCTTTCAATAGACCAATCAATTCTGTTTGAACTAGTAATGCTTCTTCTAACGTGTCGAAACTTGACAGCACGTCGTCAACGTAGAAGTCCGTCTTTGTGATTTTAGACGCATTCGGAAACTTATCTTTCTCGTCATCCGCCAATTGTATCAAAACGCGAGTAGCCAAGTAAGGTACTGACGCGGTACCATACGTTACTGTGAGTAACTCATAAGCCTTTAAAGGTTGCGTACAATTTGGGCGCCAAAGTTTTGTTTGTAGCTTTGTTTGGTTGGGATCGACAAGTATATGTCAATAGATTTTAGAAATGTCAGCAGTGAAAGCAAAACGGTGTTTTCTAAATCTAAGCATTAGTTGTATTGCTTTCACCAAAAAATACAAAAATTACAACAACAATCCTACTAGATAGACCAAAAAATAGTTTAGCTAACCCAAAAAAAATTAGTGGTTAAACAAATCTTAACCAAATTTTTAGTTTCAATACCTACCACAAGAGTCGAATTGACAAGAAAATACACGAAAACAAATTAGACCAAAATTTGATTAATTTTTGCTGTTGCTTTGACCAGCCGTTAACCAAATAAAATACCCAGAAGCGTCGAAAACAACTCTGAGCTTAGTGCTAGAGCTGGAGGGTTTAAGAACGGCGTGGTGTGGCAAAACATATGAATCTGGGATTGGAAAGTTTGTTATTTCCTTCAAATGGCCTAAGTGTAAATATTCATTAATAAATTCTGTGAGTCCAATAATACTCTGCAATCGTGATATTTTCCTGATTTGTCTTGGATCTTAACAATTGCTGTACACAGCAAAACCTCTGAATTTGCAGATGCATGCATATTTTGAGAGTCCTGTTTATTGCCAATTGTTTGTTGGTCGACTGAATTAATTCGTAAAGAATCATGCAACAGGGTATGATGTTTGGAATTGCATACTCTGCAACCACTTGACCTACAATTGTCTACGGAGTGGGATGTTCCCAAACAGTTAATGCAAGCCTTCAGATCTTGGGCCTTTTGTAATCGATCTTTAGTTGATAATTTAAAAAATGATTGACACATAAATAAAGGATGGTATACAAAGTTTTACGGGCCGCAGTAACCTCTCAAACATGGTTGTTTGAGAGGTTACTACGGCCCGTAAAGCTTTGTGAAGTGTATTTAGTCAAATTAATTTAAAATTCGATATACACCATGTAAATAGTAGGAATTTAAAGTTTTTTATGGTATGACATTGAAGTCTCGATAGTGATAGTTATAGTGATAGTGATTGCTCTATTGATTCCACGGTACATAGAACTTTAGATGCTAATGAATTAGACGAATTAGTCGAAAGTTTTAGTTAGTAAATACATTCAATATACCCGATTCTATCAAATATGTGCCTAGATATGAGTAAAATCGCCACACATTGTATGATTTCATAGACAACAAAAACACGGGGGAGGCCGACAAAGTATTGACGATGTATGGAGCACCTCTGTGTTGGCCCTCAATTTGTGAAAACTATCCAGATAAGAAAAACAGGACTAGTCTCATTCGCGATCTGCATATGATACATCAAGATACATTGGAACAATATTTTTCGAGAATTATAGATACTCAGTCCACTATATTCTCACATATAAGGTTAAACGAAGACGATGCAAATGTTAGCATAGGAAAAAAACTGAACACATCGGTTCAATAATCTAAAACAGTAAATGAAGCATTCTCATTATGCATGACAGAACAGAACATACATTATCTTAAAAATAAAACACAGACACATGTTCCTGCAGTAACTCTTAACCGGATATTACATTAACAACCCTTTCCTAACCTTGTTTGACAACCATATATCAACCAACAAGCCCGATTGCAAATGACGCATTCCAAACAACTTTGGTTGTAATAAACCTCAACAATAACAACAACAACACACTTTTCAACTCACCGGTCCAAGATTCAAAAGCGAAGAACTGTTTAATGTAGAAAATGACATCTTGCATTTTCACCATGATCAGCCTCCGAAACCCCTTAGGGTATATACATTTGAACACCCACCAATTTCCAATGTTACTCTACATGAATATTAAACTAAATCCTAAAACAATTCTTAAAATGCTCATAGATACGGGAGCAAAAAAATCTTTTATAGATCTAAGGTATATAGATCATGTCGATAAGCAAGAGGGCGATGTCTACATTAAACCAATCCATATAACTTCTCATTATACCTGAAGGTATATATGAAGCGATAGCTCTAGTTGAATTAGTTAATTGGTCAAATAAAAAACAAAAATGTTTTGTTGAACAACCTATAAAAGTTGAAAGGTTACAAGATAAGTAAATATTGAAATTTATCAAGCATGATATCAATCTTACAGGTATCCGTATATTCACAAGGAAGAAGTACGTAAACAGATTGATAAAATATATAGCGCTGAAACCTCGTAAGGTGATCAGAACTTCGGTCTTGATTATTTCAACACCCAAATCAATCATAAAATGAACCTATTAAGTCAATCTTCAGCTTAACCTAGAACTCAATTTACAACACAACCTCTATCTCAATCACAACACAATCCTAAACACAATCAAAAATTAACGACCAACCAAACCATCAATTAAATCACCAAATCGATCCTTAATCAACTTGGAAATCAACCGTTAACCTAACTCCAAATCAACCCTTAAATAATTTCCCAACCGAACAACTCACACCACAATACAAGCTAACTAAATCCTAATTCTACGTCAAATCAACCTGTTCCCAAATATTTTAATGCCAAAAAAGATTTCTCTAAGACAAGATCTGCCTATTATACAACAAAGTTTGTTTGGGTGGATAATCTTTGGCAAAGAAAGTATGCATTTGAAGCATAATTTCTCATTTCATACTTCATTCATTCAACAAGAGGAAGACTCCATTTCTCCGTTGTTAACAAAGTTTTGGGAGGTAGAAAATCTCCCACACAAGAAATTCTTGTCAGCCGAGGAGGAGAAGTGTGAGAAACATTTTCAAAGAACACATTACAGAGATACTAACGGAAGATACCATGTGTTTCTGCCGATGCAGACGGGCATTACACTAGGTGATTCAAAACATATGGCTGCTAAACGGTTTTCGTACCTTGAAAACAAACTAAACTCCAACTCTGAATTAAAAGAGCAATATGTTTCATTCATGAGAGATTACCTCGAGTTAGGGCATATGAGGGAAGTTAACGAAATCGAGCAAAATGATGTACCAACTTATTATATTCCTCATCACGCCATCCTACGACCAAACAGCTCATCCACCAAGTTAATCGTATTTGATGCTTCGGCAAAGAGCACAAACGGAATTAGCCTGAATGATGGAATGCTTGTGGGAGCAACCGTTCAATCAGAATTGTTTAACATCATATTACGTTTCCGAAGATATCAATACGCCTTAACCTCTATGACATAACTAAAATGTACAGGCAGCTTTACGTCGATCCCAGTCAAACTAGTCTGCAAAGGATTTTATGGAGAGAAAACTCTAAAGATCCGTTAAAGACATTCGAACTTGCAACGGTCACATATGGGACTGCAGCTGCCCCATTCTTAGCGACCAGGTGCATAAAACAATTAGCTTTTGATGGACAGTCGAAATATCCGCTTGCATCAAAGGTACTATTGAACGACACTTATGTCGACGATATTGTTACTGGAGCCGATACGTTGTCGGATGAACAGAAACTTCAATCAAAACTTTGTAAATTGACACAAAGCGGTTGTTTTCATCTGCACAAATGGTGTACAAATGATGAAACTCTCCTTAGGAAAATCCCTTTGGAAGACCGCGAAGTAATGAATGTAAACAAGTTTAATCGTGGGCAATGCATCAAGGCACTTGGATTGCTTTGGCAGCCTAAAGAAGATGTTTTTACATTTAAAATGTCGGAATTCGATAATGAATTACGAATGACAAAAAGGAAAATCCTTTCGGACATAGCGAAACTATTTGATCTACTAGGTTTATTAGCACCGATTATTATTTCGGTCAAAATCCTAATGCAAGACTTGTGGAAAAACAAATTAGATTGGGATGACCCTGTGTCCATCGACATTAAGCAAAACTGGCTATCATTTCGAAATAATCTCACCACTATACATAGCTAATATTCAATTACCACGATGTATATTTATAAAAGAGTCAATTGCAAAAAGAATAGAACTTCACGGATTTGCAGATGCATCCGAAAAGGCCTACGGAGCCTGCATTTATATAAGAACATTTGATGCAGATGATAATGTGAGTGTAAATTTGGTATGCAGTAAGTCACGGGTAGCTCCTCTCAAAACGATCACATTGCCACATTTAGAACTATGCGCTGCACATTTATTGTCCAAAGTAGTGAGCGCAACAATTGAAGCTTTGCAACTTAAATTTGACGATGTGATGCTCTGGACTCGACAATTACTTTATACTGGATTTCAACGCCCCCTCATAAGTTAAAAACTTTCGTTGCGAATAGAGTAAACGAAATTCAAGAGCACACAATCAATTTTAATTGGCGTCATATTGCATCTCAGTTTAATCCAGCGGACATCGTTTCACGAGGGGTATTATCTCATCAGTTGAATGATCTTCAGTTTTGGTGGAAGGGTCCACATATTCTACAAGTAAAGGGAATTATTATGGACACGCCAAAGATTAACATAAACCCCGATAATATTGATCTTGAACTAAAACCAAACATAATTGCAACAGTTACACAAATGAGTCATGAGGATGATAAAATTGGTGAATCATCAATTTTCAATAGATTTTGTTCGTACCAAAAATTAGTCGCGTAACAGCCTATTGCCTTCGATTTGTTAAGAAATGCAAAAAGATGGCAAGCGAAACCAATGATCCAACTGTTCCAGAATTAGAAACTGCATTGACATCATTGGTTAAAATCGGCTATTGTCATTAAATAAAGATATTCCAAATAACAGTAATTTAAAAACACTCACTCCATTTTTGGATAAAAAGAACGTGCTAAGAGTGGGAGGCCGATTACAAAATGGGAATTTGGATTACAACTTAAAGCATCAAATGCTATTACCATCAAACCATAAATTCGTGGAACTAATTTTGAAATTTGAACATGAGAAGCAGTGTCATGCTGGTCCACAGTTACTATTGGCCGTAGTTCGTCGAAAATTTTGGCCACTCAATGGGAAAAGCATTCTCTCGCACAAAATTCTCTTTCAAATCCAATCCCATTACCATCGCACATGCAAAATTCCATTAAAATCAGTTAAAAAATGGACAAGTTTTATCCTAACTGACCATTATCCAGAATTTCATCTAAAAATCATTTTAGAATCCCAATACTTGTCTACCTATCGAACTTCATCATAGTCGGATGAGAAATATACAAGTTCCCTCATATTGGCCATATTCCAGAACTTCATCCAAAAATCATTTTACATTCCCATTTCCAACGCACATGTCGAATTTTGTTATAATCGGTTGATAAATATGCAAGTTCCATCTTACTTGGCCATTCATTTAATTTCCTAATGGTTTAATTTGAAATGTAAAAGGTTCAATTTGAGGTTTGAGATATTAACAATGACCTTTCTTAAGTCTTAAACAATATTTGTGTAATGTTTGGTTTAAATCGGTCAAGTCGTGTGGATTTGTTTAAATATCATACACAGATGCTGTACATACATACAAACACTCACTTTATTTTATAGATTGCTCAACTGCTCACTAAACACTGGTCCAACACCACCTCAACCCCAATTGAACCATCAACCCAACCGCAAACTCTCAAGTCAAGTGCTCACTATATCTTAACCTAAACCCAACTCAACTCCAACTCAACTTCAATTCAACCCGCAAAATTGATCCCTAACTAAACCTTCAACTCAACCCCAAAACCAAAATCCAACTCAATATTCAAACCAGCATATATAAAAATTAGTAAATATTATCGTATGGCAGGTATACCTTACCATCTTGACGCACAGGTTCCAAAAGCTTTTCAAATCTCGGCCTTGACCATAGAAACAGATTGACAAAAAAAAATTCTAAATCGAACAAGCCGTTCTCGAGATACCCTGGGTACAGATATACAGATATTCAGCATCCAGACAGACGGACAAACATTTTTTTTTTTTTTGCTTTTTTAGACTTAGGGACTTTCAAAACGTCGAGCAATGTGATTTTGGACCTACCAAATTTTAAGCCAAAATGAAGGTTAGCTATTGACTACCGTAAACTCAATGAACAAACGGTAGACGACCGTTCCGGATATAACGGAGATCCTGGATAAGCTTGGAAGATGTAAGTATGTCGCAACGCTTGACTTGGCAGCCGGATTCCACCAAATCGAGGTGAATCCTCGTGACATTCGAAAAACAGAATTTACGATCGATAATGGACACTACGAGTATAACAGTATGACATTCGGGCTGAAAAATTCACCAGTTGTCTTTGTTCAAGCTAACTTGAAAGTGCAGTTGAATAAGTCAGAATTCTTGCAGAAAAACGTGGCCCCGTTAAAACACATAGTCATTTCAGAAGCAGTCAAGCCCAATGCCGAAAAGATTGAGGTAGTAAAATAGTGTCCTATTCTCAAAGCTCCGAAACAAATAAAGGCTTTTTTAGGTTTATTGGGATATTACCGGAAATTTATTAAGGACTTTGCAGATTTGACAAAGTTCATGACAGAATGCCTTCAGAAAGACAAAAAGGTTACTATGAATCCGAGTATGTAAATTGTTTTGAAAAATATAAAACCTTACTATGTATGTAAAAACCCCATTCTTCAATATCCGGATTTCTCTAAAACAGAGCAAAACTAGTCTACCATAGAGAAGGAGCTCTTCGCCATTGTTTAATCAGTTAGATATTTTAGACAATATCTGTATGGAAATAAATTTCAAATAGTTAACAACCAAAAGCCGGTGACTCCCGTAAACCGTTAACAACCAAAAGCCGTGTTTAAAAAGGTACCAAAAACACCTATGCTGAATTCAAAGAAATAAATGTTAATTCTGGTGGTGAATCTTCCCATCAATTGCAAAACAGATGCAATACCAACTACTAATAGGATTCTCTAAAATGTGAATATTTTGGTTCTTTTGAAATATTAAATTTATTTTGGCATTTGTTGAAACTTCTGAAAATTTGAGTTCCATGTTGAAAATTTGAATTTTCAATAACAGTTGAATGCTAAAAATAATTAAATTACGTTCGCTTGAACGATTAAATTTATGTATGTTAGTTATTAAAAATTTTATTTTACGACTCTAAATTTAAATTAAAACTATCGGTTTTTGATAATTTATTTATTTATTTTTTTTTCTGTGCGATTCATTGAGCTTTGAAAAATGTTTATACCATAATCATTTGCAACATACAAAAAAAAATTTTAATAATTTACAGCAAAACATTATGGTTTTAAATTTTCGTTCTAATTCAATGATTTAATGAAGTTAATCAATTTTTAGTGGGGGCGACCAAAATTGACCAAACAAAGGATAAAAAAATAAACTTTATACTTCCGGCTAAAAGTTTCACCAAAGCTTATTAAATTATTGCCCTCCTCTAATTCAAATAACCGTGTGCATTTTGTATTATTTGAAATAAACAAACCGCATACCACTGTTACCAATCGAGAAACATATTAGGGGAATGAATTACGAAAAAAAAAAAAAAATCCCAACCTTTCCGCAAAAATTCAATATCACAAATATCTATTTTCCTGATGATTAATTTTAATCATCAGTATTTTTATTTTCGGCTCTCAAACACACGTATATGTACGTACACATCATTTGTAAATATATCTAAAAAGCTTTCAAATTTTTTTTTTGACAAAATGAAAAATAAAATTCTATTTCACATACGAGAAAACATTTTTATTTATTTCATTTTGTATGATTTTCAATTTAATCATAATTAAAAATCTAAAGCCTGAAATGTAATTAAACGTAAAGAAAATTAAATGATAGTTTTTATTTTTGTTCGGTATATTTCTCGTGTTTAAGGGGTGGGGGTGGGAATTCGATCATTAATATATTGATTGATTTTCCAATTATAATTAAATAAAGTAATTAAATAAAGTAAGTAACTATGCACTACCACAACTTAGATTACCGCAAAACTATTGATAAAATAAATTATATCCACCAAACTCCTTCTCGTCGATATATAAGAGCTCGAAAAAAGATTAAAATTATAAAAATAAAAAAACAAAAAACTATTGAATTTTTAATTAAAGTTTATTACTTAAAAGTTAAGTTTTCTTTATAGCATGTTGTTGTTGTAAATGGAGAAAATGTAGAAAGCAACAATTCAATTAAATTTTAAAAGATTATCTCGTGTTTTTTATTTTTTATTTTGGAAAATTTGTTGTTGTTGTTGTAATTGGATTTTCCCGTTCAACTGAATAATAATTTTTTTTTTCTAAAGATGCTAAATATTCATATCAATATATAAAAAAAGAAAAAAGTAGCAGTAACACCGGTAGCAGCAACAGCAGCAAAAAAAAACAACAAATTAAAATTAAAAAAATTAAAAAAACTTTTTAATTATATATTTAAATTATAAAATTAAATATTTATAATATTATTATTTAACGCATTCGGTTTTAGTGTGGAAAACCGATTGGGGAAGCGCCGAGAAATGAGATGGCAGCAAACAACTACGGCAAAAAAAATTTGCAGAATAATCCACCAGTATTTGAATGACACCATGGGGAATAAAAGGCATGAGTGCGATTTGTGTGTTGCGATTGCGATATAGAAATCGATTGAATATACAAAACGCCCTTTCTGTTGTGTATATATGATATACGTGCTATGCTGTATAATATGTATAGTATGTATCGTTAGTGTAAGAAGGATATATGGCAACAAAAACAAATACTTGGGTTCGTTTTTATTGTTATTTTGTTTATGGAAAATTTAATAATAATAATAATTTTTATTTTTTTGTTTTTGTTTTTGGGGGGAATTTTTCCAGTTTTTAACATTATTGTATTAATATATAAACACTGGCTTTATATTGCTGTACCTCGAATTACATGGTCGATGGGCTTTACTTATACGTTACGCGGGCGGTTTCATTTTGGTTTTAGGGATCAGGTTCCTAAAATATCTACTTACGTATTTCTATTGCGATAAACGTTGGTCGGAGTTGAGAAGAAAGCTTAAAAAATAAAATCAATCTGCTAAAAAGCTCAAAGAAATTAAAAAAAAAAATCCAGCTTTTCTTATATATTAAGCTTATCAAAGCACAAAATTAAAGAAGAAAGCTAGATGGCGTATAAAACTTATAATTACGTAGCGGGCAAGCCTAATTAATGTTCAGAAATGAGCTTGTAATTTACATGAAAAAAAATGTAAAATCTTTTGTGAGCTTTGCTAATAATTTAAAAATCTGAGAATTCTTGATAAATTTAGTTTATCGCTACTTCAAATTTCTTTTTCAACAATTCAAGTGTAACTAACTTCAATTATTTAAAAATTGTGACAAAAAAGCTCATAAACGAATGAATTTAAATTGTGAATCTTAAAAAACAAGTATCAAGAGACAATAAAGATAACATTTTACTAAAATCAGATAAAATGATCAAATCATAAAAAATTTAAGAAACAAAATCACCAATTATTTTTAACGTGTTTGGTAAGCGTAAGCAACCTTAAAAAATTCAAAAATGTGATATGATAATAAAAGTTTCGTAATTAAATTGTCTTGTTAGTAAAAACTCTAAATTTCTAATACCTAAACCTACCAGCTTCTATAAAAACCGTTAGATCTGTAAATAAAGCTCATCAAACTTGAGGAATAATTTAAAGAAATCGTGATTGACATGTAAATGCAAAAAGTTCAGAAAGCTTTAGTTCAATTGAAATTCCACAATGAGTTTCTAAAGTAAGATAATTTCGTAGAAATTAAAAGCTTGTAGATTAGAATATTTCCAATTTGAAACAATTACTTTCTAAAAGTTTGCTTTCCTCAAGAAATTAATGATTAACGAATTAATAAGTTAAGCTCATCTAAAAAGAAATTTCTAACGCTCGCTTAACACAAAAATAAAGCTCAAAAAATCTAAATCACAAGCAGTAAAAGCGTACAACAGATTTTTGTATGAGAACAGCTGACAGAGGTTAGCTAGATATGTAGAAAAAGCTCACCAAATCAGAAAGCTTTAAAAATTATAAAGCTCAATTAACGTTTTGAAAGGTTTCTCTAAAGTATCAAAACAAAATTTATTTGTTAATTTCTTTCAAAAGCGATCAGGGCTGGAATTCAAATAATCTTAACTTTTACAGTTCAACCGAATAAAGTTTCCAAGATAAGCTAATTCAAGATTTCAGCTTATCCAACAAAAACGCCCAAGTCAAAATCTATAAAAGCTTCATTTATTGTTTGCTTTTATCAATATTTTTAAGCTGGGAAAATTCATAAATGTTACATTTTCTTGGCCGGTGTAAAACTACAAAATTGCCGCCATTTTGTTTTTAAATTTTGTTGACCTCAAAATCGTAGTCAGCGTCCTCGAAACCCCCTTTTTTGACATAAGTATTTTCGCAAAAAGCTTACAACCGATTTTTGTATGAGAACAAGTGACAGAGGTTAGCTGGATTTGTAGAAAAAGCTCACCAACTTAAAAAGCTTTTACAATTCTTAAGCTCAATTATCGTTTTGAAATGTTTCTCTAAAGTATCAAAACAAAATTTATTTGCTAATTTCTTTCAAAAGGCGATCAGGACTTTACAAAACCCAAAATATTCCAGTAAAGTAGTTGTAATTCAAATAATTTTAACTTTTGCAGTTCAACCGAATAAAGTTTTCAAGATCAGCTTATTCAAGATTTCAGCTTATCCAACAAAAATGCCCGAATCAAAATCTATAAAAGCTTCATGTATTGTTTGCTTTTATCAATATTTTTAAGCTCGGAAAATTCATAAAATGTTACATATTCTAGGCCGGTGTAAAACTACAAAATTGAGTTAAAAAACCTGAGTCACTATTTTAAGGCCGCCATTTTGTTTTTAAATTTTGTTGACCTCAAAATCGTAGTCAGCGTCCTCGAAAACCCATTTTTGACATAAGTATTTTCCCAAAAAGCTTACAACTGATTTTTGTATGAGAACAGGTGACAGAGGTCAGCTAGATTTTTAAAAAAAGCTCAGCAACTTGAAAAGCTTTTAAAATACTTAAGCTCTTTAGCTTTACAAAACAAAAAATATTCCAGTAAAGTAGTTGGAATTCAAATAATCTTAACTTTTGTAGTTCAACCGAATAAAGTTTTCAAGATATTCAGCTTATCCAGCAAAAACGCCTAAATCAAAATCTATAAAAGCTTCATGTATTGTTTGCTTTTATCAATATTTTTAAGCTCGGAAAATTCATAAATATTACATTTTCTTGGCCGGTGTAAAACTAAAATATTGAGTTAAAAAGTCTGAGTCACGATTTTAAGTCCGCCATTTTGTTTTAAAATTTTGTTGACCTCAAAATTGTAGTCAGTGTCCTCGAAAACCCCTTTTTGATTTAATTATTTTCGCAAAAAGCTTACTACTAATTTTTGTATGAGAACAGGCGACAGAGGTTAGCTAGATTTGTAGAAAAAGCTCACCAACTTAGAAAGCTTTTAAAATTTTTAAGCTCAATTATCGTTTTGAAATATTTCTCTAAAGTATCAAAACAAAATTTATTTGGTAATTTCTTTGAAAAGGCGATCAGGGCCGCCATTCTTGAAATTCGATCAAAAAAAGTCGCCTGTGATTTTCTAGTGAAATACGACATTTCAGTCGAAAATTTAAATTGTTTCATACCAAAGTCACCGGCACCTTTTTTCTGTGAATTTCAAGAATACGGGCCCAGCGCTTTACAAAACACAAAATATTCGAGTAAAGTAGTTGGAATTCAAATAATCTTAACTTTTGCAGTTCAACCGAATAAAGTTTTCAAGATATTCAGCTTATCCAACAAAAACGCCTAAATCAAAATCTATAAAAGTTTCATGTTTTGTTTGCTTAATGTAACATTTTCTTGGTCGGTTTAAAACTACAAAAGTGAGTTAAAAAGTCTGAGTCACTATTTTAAGGCCGCCACTTTGTTTTTAAATTTTGTTGATTGATTGATTGATTGATTGCGATGTACGATCAAGCATTAAGCAAGTCTCCCGTATTATAAATGCGAATACCACACCACTATACCCATGTTACATAACACGACACCATTCTTCATGAAGCCAAACATAGCAATATTCACCCCGTAAAGAAAGGCGCCACATCGATAACCACACAAGTCTAATAGTTGTGATATCCGCCCCTGGCCAGGCCGCCGTCGTACACCTTTTTTACATATAACAAGATCGAGGGGTGGGAAAGGAATATTAGCAACAAAGACTCAACCCAGTTCCAGACACCTATGTAGTTGATAGTTACTAAATTTGTTAGTAATAATATTTTTTAGTAATTTATTTAGCACAAGACAATACAATTTAAAGTTCATCTACTGCTCCAACCTGTAAGAAGACACAATGACAACACAAATTTCCTGGTGCCGCAAACTCTTTTTTCTGAAATGCTGTAAACAATTATTATTATTCCCTCCACCATTTTTTCCATCGGCGGTTGTGAGGGGGGGCGAGATTTCGTAAACAAATTTTTTCGTTGGCTTTGCTTAGATTCGAACTCCGGACCTACTTCACTCCACTCCATCAGCTTACTACCTCGGCTATCTCATCATATCTAATAAATATAGGACCTGAAGGGGCAACAAAACCGTCAACCAACTGACTACTGGCAAACCAGAAGTGTCGTTTCTCTTGAATTGGAAGTTCCATTGAATGGTATACTGTTCACATATGTTGGCATGATATACTGCCCAGAACTCAGATTCCAAAAAATCTTTGATTGTCATAGATGCTCTGGATTACCAATTAATATAATTGAGTGACAAAACGAGGGGCAGTACTCGAAGTATTTCGTAACTGAAACAAATTGTATTGCAACTGTTCACATATGTATTTTGGCATAAGGACCCCCAGAACTTCAATTCGCCAAAAACTTATGACTGCCATAATGCTCAATCCAGAGCCAGTTAATATAATTGGGTGACAAATCGAGAGGCTGTTCTCCAATTATTTCGAATCGAAACCAATTGAATGTCAAGTTTCGGTGTTAACGTTTGCTTAATCTTTAATGACCAAATAAATATTTAAATTCCAATTCGATTTATTGTCGTAGGCGTGCGCGTAAATGCATAATTAACTTAATTAATTTTAGAGAGTACAATACTTAACTGTCACGATAGCTTTAGCTGTCATGAGAGTATTTTTTGGGATGAACTTAAATAGCGTCATTGCATATAAATACTTTTTTGGGCTGACACTTGTATATCATGAAAATATGTATTGTGCTTAGTGTTGCCATAGTATTTTTTTGGGTTACATTTTGGGTCAACTACACATACATTTTAGCGATAGTAAAAATCGAACGAATTTATTATAGAGACTGACTGGTTCGGACCAAGTAACCTAGCCAAGTTGATCCGAGAAAAATGCGGTGATTATTTTTCTGGAGAAGGACCAGCTGAGTTTCAGCTTACCAAAATATAATAGATAACCATTGTTTCTTAAATATATTATTATTCTGCGGTTATTTTTGTTTTGTTCTTGATTATTGTTTCATGTCAGAACAAACATCATGCCATTTTTGCCTGTTAATTTTTTATTTTTCGTTTTCGTATACCTAATTCACATAACGCAACAAAGAGATACAATTAAAAAAAATGTCAGTCTTTCAGTCTGTCGCTCTGTCAGTCAGTCTGTCTTTGTCTTCTCTACAGCACGGATAGTTCAACCAATCGAACTGAAACTTCATATTTAAGCTTTTTTCATAATTTGGGAGGTCCAAGTGAATATTGGCCACTCCTCTATTTTTTGTCCTTTATTCAATCGAAGAAGTATAAAACAATATCAATAAAGAGTAAATCAACAGAGTCCAGTATTGTGCGATTAAATCCAATATTAACAACTCAATCCCTCAATTAATGTTAAACAAATACATGACAATGAATAGCTAATAAGTATGTAATTATAATCCAATTTCGCGCCTGGTGAAAGCGTTACAAAAGCGTATAAGGTAGACTATCAAAGAATAAGCAACAGGAGTAAAAAGTTTTATTTTCCTTATAAGGTTGTAAGGCTAAGATGGGCTGAATTAATCACTTAAAGATAATTGTAACAAATTTAATTGAAATAAAATGTTAACCGTTAATAAACATTTTATTGTATTAAAGCTCTACCAGAATTAGGTGTTCAGAAAGCATTCATAAAGAAACAATTTTTAACAATGATACTTACTATAAGATTGTAAATAAAACAAATGAAATGAACAATCGGTGAAAAATCTTTAGTATTTCCTCAGGGCCCTCAACGTTCGAATTATGGCTTTAATTTAATTTAGTATTAACTGATTATCTAATTATATTTTTCAAATAAAAATGGATTTACAAACAAATATGGTTGGTGAGATTATAAGAAAACCTTTAATAAACTACTCTCCATTAGAATCTTCAAGCAATTAGAAGAAATAACAATTAAATCATAGACCATAAGAAAAAATAGGTTTGACTCAGCATTATTTAAGGGTTACCTAAATCGGTGACCAACTATTTTCCGACTTGAACGTTCTTTGCAGAAAAATGTCTTTTTAAATTTTTTTGTACACTACCCATGTCCCTCTTTGCCAAATAATATCTTTGGCCAATCACTTCATTCACTTAAATCACATAACCGCACCGTGAATTTAAAACACTTAGTTTAAGAGATTTTAGTTTATTAATGTTGTTAATTTTTTTTAGCAAACACTTCTTAATTATTTTTTACGGTTGCGTCACTTTTCTGTCATTATAATTTTGATATTTTTGTTTTCTATTAATTTTAGCCCAAACAACATAATTAAATCGCTTTTATTTTGCACATAACTTTGTTTTATACTGTTAATTTGTGCTTCAAATTTAGCTGCAAAAGTCACATTATTTTATAAATTGATTTAAATACACAAATTAAACCGAAAGCGATTAACCCGAATCGCTTCTACTGTTATTTGGTTAAAATTCAAAAGTTGACTATACATAGGGCGCATCTAGCCCACGTAGAGTCTACATTTGAGATAGTCTAAAATGTAGACTAATCTTATTTGTAGACTCTACATGTGCTGGATGTAAATATCTACGTATCTATTTTGGTTTTTGTATTGGATAACTTGTTGAAATTTCGTAATAAATTAAATTGACATTTTTCTGTGAGTTGTTTTTAATTTTTACCAAATAATTAAATTGGAGGAAGTTTTAAAAAAGTTGAAACCTGTTGATAATCCTCCATGTTTATTTTTGGTTTATAAACATGAACTAGTAATACAAATGTTTAAAAAAATCCAAGTCTCAAACCAAAATAATCTACATAAAAATGTAGACTAAAATTTTTTGTCTTACTAAAACTCGTAGAGTCTACATATTTTTACTGAGATTTTTTGCATCCAGCACATGTAGACTTGTAGAGTCTACGTATTTTCGGTAGACTCTACGTGTGCTAGATTAATCCGAACGATCTAGAATTAATCCGCCCATAGTTTATCGATTTTTTCGTTTTTATTATTTTCACACAGATACATTCAACAAGCACCGACTCAATCTTTTAATTACTGCTTTACTGTAAATACCTTCATACCGGTTGTAATAATACTCACTTTGTTTTTAAATTTTGTTGACTGAAAATCGTAATCAGCGACTTCAAAAGCCCCTTTTTGACATAAGTATTTTCGCAAATTATAGAAATTTCAAATTTTTAAAAATTGGCTTATACATGAAAAATGTTTTCAGTTTTCCGAGGCGAAAAATTGCGACATTGATCTAGGCACCAATCAGAAGATAATGAAAAATGTCACATTAAAATTCTTGCTTCGGGCAGTATTTACTTGTGATTGTAATTCATTGGTTTTCACAAAATTTTACTTCGATTCTGATATTAGTGGTTTGGTTGGTCCTAATTTTGGTAATAGCCTGTTGCTCTTTTGATACATTTAGGCTTTGATTTTATTCCTTACTTAGTTAAGAATTAGTCACAAAATGTAAGTCCGATTCCACTGTTAAGGGTGTGTTTAAGCCAAAGATTAGTACTGATGGATTTAACCGAAACATCGGCTAACAATTGATATCGATTAGTTGGCCTTAGTTATGCTGCATGCTTAATACTGATTTTCAAATGGTTCAGTTGTTCTTTTTATTCCTGACTTAAATAAGATTTAACCACAAAATTTAACGACGGTTTAGGTTTAGTACTGATTTGGATCGTTGTGAAGTTTTTGGACACATTTTTGGACAAATGTTTATGCGAGTGTACATACTTCTTTTAACACTGTATTTAACAAAAATAAAGTTATTCAAATAAAACAAGCCTCAAATAATTTCTAATATTCATTCCCAATATGCTTTTCAACAAATCAAAGAACTTAGCACCACTTTGATATTTTGATATGAGTTGTAGGGCTCTTGCAAAAAAATTTAGAAAATTAACAAATCGATGAATTTCGTTTGGAATAAGGACGTTGTTCTCTATTACACCAAATAGCATGAATCTCAGAGATTGGCTCATATAGTGACTATATAGGTTGTAAAAGGCATACATTGCGGAATTGGAATCACTTAGTGCCATTTCGATATGAGCCGTAGGGCTCGAAATTTGTCGATTTGTTAATTTTCAAAATTTTTTTGCTACCTATATAGTCACTATATGAGTCAATCTCTGAGATTCGTCCTATTTGGTATAATAGAGAACAACGTCCTTGTTCCAAACGGAATTTGTCGATTTGTTAACTTTCAAAATTTTTTTGCAAAAGCCCTACGGCTCATATGAAGATTTCAAAATGGCGCTTAATTTGTTGATTTGTTGAAAAGAAAATTAGAAATGAATGTTAGAAATTATTTGAGGCCTATTTTATTTGAATAACTTTATTTTTGTTAAATACACTGTTAAGGATGTAAACCCGCATAAATATAAAGTATGTCCAAAAACTTAATTTTTCTAAAATCTGAATTTTGCCCAAAAACTTCTCAGTACACTCGCTTAAATTTGTGTCCCAAAAAAAAAAAGTGTTCAAAAACTTCACACCGGTCTTGATTTGGGACATATTTTGAAAAACTCGATTCTGCTGTTGGGGATTTAAATTGAAACATCCAGTTACGACTAGCTGGTTAGCTCTCAAATGTCGCAAAATTGTACTTCGACTCCACTCTTGGTGGTATATAGGGTATCCAATACCGATTGTCGAGTATCCGGTTATTCGAACATTTTGATCCTTTCTTGAATATTCGACTAGCCAGATAATTTGACCGATTACCCGGGTAATTTTATTGCGGAGCACGAAATACCTACGCGGGAATTTACCCCTCCGAAAATTTGTGGGTGGTGAAATTAATTTTATTTTCAATATGAATTAAATCCGCGACATCCAATTTTTTTAAAATGAAATAATTTCACGCGGATTTAATTCAGTTTTTAAAAGCTAAGTGTCGCGGGTTTAATTCATATTGAAAAAGAATTATATTGAAAAAGATCAAGAATCAATATCAATATTAATCAAGAATTTGATTAATAATTAAAAATTCATCAATTAATTCTCCGCAAAAAAATGAATTAATTTCGCGCCGATTTAATTAGGTTAGGTTAGGTTAGAGCGGCTGCCAAAGCGCACACTTAGACCGATGACGGTCCGTTGTGATACCAAGGGATCCTACTCCCATTCCACCTTCACTGGAACCAATTTGAGCTACTTATGTAGCGTAAGATATCTCGCACATTGCAATTCTTGAGATCCATAAGGCCGCCCAAACTATACTTGCCCAGATATTTATGCCTCCTGTAAGCTAGCGCCGGACATGAGCAGAGGAAGTGGCTCAGAGTCTCTTCCTCCTCCTCATCCATGCAGCTTCTACAGAAGTCATTTTGCCAATCCAAGACATTTCCACTCACACACGGCAGAGAATCGTGCAGCCGTAGTTGCCGCTCTCTGCTTACCAAAGATGTCGACAGGAAGAAGGTAGAACATAGCCTCCAGAGCACGTGTAGGGGTTGTCCTCAGTGCCCCACTTATAAGCAAGCAGGCCGTTCTCTGTACCTTCTCTATCTTATTCTTATAAGTTTTCTTGTCTAGTGCTGGCCACCACACACTCACCCCGTACATCAGAATCTGTCTGAATACAGCGGTGACAAGCCAGTGTACCAGCTCTGGTTTTAGAACCTATCACCTTCCGACGGCATTCCTACATGAGTACTGAGCCATAATACACTTCTTTACCCTCTCTAAAATATTGGGCATCCAATTTAGCCTACTGTCCAAGATTATGCCCAGAAATCTTGCCTTATCAGTAAAGGCCCGTGCCGTGTCATTTAAGGTAGGAGGGGCGACTACCGGAATTTTATATTTCTTGGTGAAGAGTACCAGCTGTGTTTTGGATGGATTTATACCCAGCCCACATTTGCTGGCCCACTTTGTAATGATTACGAGCGCGTGTTGTATGACCTCCTTAATCGTGCCTAGGTACTTCTCCGAGATCGCGATCGCCACGTCATCTGCATACGCTATCACTCCTATTCCCTCCCTCTCCAGTTCCATAACTAATCCATTGATAACTATGTTCCAGAGAAGAGGTGATAGGATACCACCTTGCGGAGTTCCTCTAACTACTCGCCTCATAATGGTCGCCCCATATCCGCGTTAATAATCCTGCCTTCTAGCATCTGATTTATCAATCTCCCTAAGGGGTTGTCCACACCTAAGAAAGACAGTCCTTCCCGAACTGCCTCCGTCCTAACATTGTTAAAGGCGCCCTCTATATCGAGGAAGGCTACCATACAGTACTCTTTCGAGTGGATTGATTTCTCAATTGTTCGCACCAGGGAATGCAGAGCCGTGTCCACAGATCTCCCTTTCCAGTACGCATGTTGAGAAGTCGCCCAATTACTGGGTTTTATTTTTGCACGTATGTACACGTCGATCAATCTTTCCAATGTTTTCAACAGAAAGGATGATGGAGTTATCGGTCTTAGGTCCTTTGGGTAGGCCTGTGAATTCTTTTTCGTTTTCGGGATGAAAATCACCCTAACCTCCGTCCATTTCCTAGGAATATAATTCAGTGTTAGACACCCCCTGAAGATCCTCTCCAGCCATGGGAGAATGATCGACGAGTGTTTTTGCAGTTTCGCTGGGATGATACCGTACGGGCCTGCCGATTTAAAGGGTTTAAAGCCGTTTAGTGCCCATAGGATCCGGTTCTTGCACACGATTTCCTCCGGGCACCCCGACGATACTCTTTCCCCCTCCCCGCCAAGCTCCGTCGGCACATCCACACTACCTGGGAAATGGGTATCCAACAGAAGCGCCAGTGATTCCCCAGTAGACGTTGTCCACAGCCCATCAGATTTGATTAAGTAACTAGGGCTCGTTGGACTCTTAGATAAGATTTTCCTGAGGCGCGAAGTCTCCGAAACACCTTCCATTTTTTCACAGAATAGTCTCCAAGACCTCCTCCGCGCCCTTCTTAATTCCTTTTTATACCCAGTCCTGAGCTTCCCTAGAGCCCTTTGCTCTATTGAATTAAGGTTTAATTAAGTGTTTTAAAAAATTGATGTCGCGGGATTAATCCATAATTAAAAATGAATTAATTTCGCGTTGAAAATTTGCGCGAAATTACTTCATTTTTTGTAGCGGAATTAATATCCGCGGGCTTAATTCACGGAGCCATATGGTTCCAAGATTTAGTTAAACAAAATTTTACCTCGATTTCGCTCTTGTTCGTGTGTCTAAGCCAAACTTTTTTCGTGACATTTTTTAATTAGTACAAAATATTGTCACGAACAAATTTGCGATTCTGATGAAATGAGATATAACATTTTTAGTAGCTTAAAGCAGTTTAGAATTCATAATGCAAGAAATTATTTCCAACTTTTTATTTAAACAATACACAGAACAACAGTCATCGACATTAAAACCTCGAATTTCGAAAAAGTCACTTGATCAGAATCTACCCCATTGGGGACCTATTTGTGAATTCGATTCGAACGTGTTCAACTCTTCGAAGCATAAGATTCGTGTTTGATTTAAATAAGAAACGAAGGAATCTGGTCTCGAATAGGTTCCAATCGAATTCACAAATAGGCCCCAGATTTTTTTTTACAAAATTCAAACTCGATTCTGCACTTGGAGGCTTGATTATGACTACTTAGTTGTTACTGATGTGTTTAACTGAAACATCGGCTAAGAATTCAGATCGTTCATCATTTTGTTAATTGTTAAGTTTAAGCCAAATTTTAGTATTTACTTGTTAATGAAGATGTTTAATCACCAGTTGTGTTGAAAGACCAGTGATTATGCCCTAGATTTTAGAAGACTGGTTGAGAACAGATCATGTGACAGAAACTCTTATGACAAAATTTTATTTTAATTATATGCTTGATGGTACGTTCGATTCTCTCTAAATAATAAGTCAAATTTTAGTACTTCTTGTTATTAAGTAATTATTTGTTACTGGTCGGTTTAATTGAAACTTCGGCAAAGACCTGATATTGATTCGATTTTTAAACGGCTTTCAATTTATCCCTCGTTTAGTTTCGATTTAGTCACGAAATGTAATCCCGATTCCACTATTGAGGGTTGTTTAAGCCTAATATTAGTGTTTACTGCTGGGTTTAACTAAAGCAACGGTTAACAATTGATATCAATTGGTGAAAGACCAAGACCTGGCAACCTTGAATTTAAAACTGATTTAGAACAGATTATGCTCTTGACGGTTTGTTTAATGTAATTCTAGTACATGCTTGTTGCAGATTGGATTTATCATTGTACAGACTTTCTTTTTATTCCAGACGTAGATAAGATTTAGTCCAAAAATTTAACCTTAGTTCCACTTTTTTGATGGTGTATTTAGGCATTTAGTATTTAATCAGACCTGTCGAGGGGCTTGGTTAAACTTAATTTTAGTAATTTATTCTGATGGGTTTAAATTGACTCGTAAGTGGCGGTTTTTTTTCATTGTTAACGTTAAGTTTAAGCCTAATTTTAGTACTTAAGTGCTACTGATTATGTTTAATTGCAAAATTGGCTAAGGCTTCACAATAATTGTTGAAAGATCAGTCATTCTGGCCTTAATTTAACCATTGGTTTAGAACAGATTATGCGACAAAAACTCTATGGTTTGTTCAAACCTAAATTTCATGCTTGCATGATGGTCTTGTTAGTTGATTTTTCATCAAATTGTTTAAGCTTGGATTTTATTCCTGACTTAGATGATATTTCATTCTAAATAATAAGTTTAAGCCAAATTTTAGTATTTAATTGAAAAGATTTAGGCTTCCAAAAGTAATATGGTCGAAGGGGTTCAGAAAAACTATTCGCTTGGAAAAACTATTTTCCCTGATAATGATAATGACAGAAATGACCTCGCAGGAACCAAATATGGTAACCAAGGTATAATGTATTCCTTCAAGGCAGCCTTAAATTAGTCTTAAAAGATTTTCGAAACACATTTTCTCCTTGAATTGTACGTACATTGTAGTACAAAAAAAAAAGCTTTCCTTTATACAAAACTTAAAACTTATCTAATGCTCAACACAAAAAAAAAACTATCCCTAATGATGATGATACCAGAGATGATGTAGCAGAATAAAATAATCTAGGTTATTTTTGTTATCCTCCATCGTAATATTTTCCCTCTAAACAAAAACCTCATCTTAATTATGACATTCCATCACGTGTTTCACATTTAATCAAAACACCACTACCAAAAAAAAAAAAAAAAAAATATCCAACAATCGCACACATCTCTCGACCAAAATATAACAGTGTGTATCGACCAAAAAGGGCAAAAAATTATGAAAAATATGCAAAATAATTGTTCCGATTTTCTTTCATCTTCCACATTTTTTTTATGAAATTCGATGCAAGGGTGAAATACAAATCAGTTTTACAAATAAAGCAATGATAATGAATTGAGCTTTTCACCCCTATATCTACCATATATATGTATGTGTACATACATTTTGATTTTTTATAAAGCAACAAACTTTCAGGAGGTCATTTCATAACGCGTATCGAATATCATTTAACCGTTTTGTTTTTGTTCGGGAAATTACATTTTTCATGAAAATTGTGTACACAAAAAGCAGTGAACGTATTTTTAACACATCCATACAACAAAATGAGTATTCAATTTCAATTCATTTGTGTACGAATTATTATATGTTGCGCGAAATTATTCAACTTGAATCTATGCCTAAATACATATGAATTAATTGACACCGGGACCGAGAACGATCACCACCACCACAACCACCAAAAAAAACGGTATTGCACATATTGTATACATTATACCATTGTGTAATCAATTTAGCACCCGTCATAAACACTTTGTGCCTTCTAATTTCTTATTACAACATTTATATTGGGATTTTTTTTTTCATTATCCTTTCCGTTTGTGCTATATCGCATACATACATTTTTTTGGCAGGATAACCCATCGATAATGTATCATCAATATTTTTTTTTTTGTACTCTTCGTTCGAATATAATAAATATTTTATCAGATAATCGATTGTGATAAAACAAATTTTTGGTGTACAACGATATAATGTCACGCGGGGTGATAAGGGGAGGGGATTTAAGGCAGATGGTAAAAGCGCCTTATATTATAAAATAAAATCAATGAATGAGGTTTTTGGTTGGAAAAAAACTTTTACCTGCTTGACACAAAAATTTCATGCACCTTTTAAGCAAATGAAAATATTTTACATAATTTCACCTAGAAATAGGAGTACGTGTAAGAAAAATGTCTTAATCAGGTCTTATATACATATATACATATAAATATACTGCATTAGTAAACAGAGAGATTTAGCTACAAAAAAAAAAAATGAAATCAATTATTCACAATTTATTTTCTTATTTTCTCGTTTGATTAATTAAGGCGCAGAATTTCCTGTGTGCCGAAATACACAAAAAATAAATTAAGAACCATTGAAACGAAAATGAATGGTCATTATTCATGAATTCGTTCGTAGAAATGGAAACAATTATAGATTTTATTATTTTTTCAATCATCCTAATGTCCATTCCCTAGATTTATATCGCTATATATATATATATATATGTATATAAATATAATGGTTTAACTAAATATTTCTTTAAGACGACTCGAAGATTTGTGAACTCCTCGTTTGGCAACAAAACTAAATTTAACTACAGGTAAAAAATCGCCCGTTTAAAAAAAAAATTCTTCTCAACAAACATTCATCTCACATAATTTACCTTCCATACTTTCTTTTCTTCGAAAAACCCCCTTACTACCTCTTGAAAATAAAAGGAAATTCCATCATTTTTCTTTTTTATTTTGTAGCATTATAATCCATATACCTGTGTATCAGGTGTATCAAACACAAGGATTACATATTTCTGGTTAATGATTTAATGTCCAGTCATAAAGTAAGTTTGAGTCGACGGCGACAAGATCTCACTACAAACACCTAATTTATTACAAGCACAGTAGGTTCCTGATAAAATGTCGGCTAATTTCATTAAGAGTTCACGATCCCTGGTTTATGTACAATAAAAAAAAAAAAAAAAACTAAGACAGAAAAATAAGTTAAGATTGATTCGTTGGAAAATAAAAAAAAGGAAAAACTTTGTTAAATATTATTATTATTTTTTATATTTTCCATTTTCATGGTTCCCATCAAACCGAACGTGGTAGATTTATCATGAGAAACAGAAAATTTTCTCCCATCTCAAAAGACGACGAAAAAACGAAAAAGAACACCAAAAACAACAACAACAACAACTACATAAATCCAAATACATACATAATATTATTTATGATGATGAGATGAAGACAAAAGAAACAAAAAAAATTGTTTTTGTATTTTTGGAAATTTTCTTTTTTGTTTTTGGGAAAATATAAATTTTCCAAATATTTATTATGTACATTTTCACCTTTTTGTTTTGTTTTTGGAAAAGAACTTTATTAGAAAATTAAATGACAACCATTCTTGGATCTGAAAACGTGTTTACATACATACATAGATACATATTGTTATGTATTGTTGGAAAATGCAAAGTGGAAAAAATATATTATTTTCCGGTTTATGATGGATTTTTTTTTTTTTTTTTGTTTTACCATTTTGGGAAATAAAAAAATAAAAATCGTATAAAGTTAGGGTTACCAGATATTAAAATTTCATAACCGGCAAAACTATATACGAGCGTATTTATGCAAAATACGATATGCGGTTGAACCATACGAGTATAATAATATGTGGATAGGATATGTACATATAGTAGAACATAATATTTCTGTCATAATCAGTCGTTTCTTTAATAGAATCCGGTGATGGTGTGGTGGTAGTGGCAGAAAAGTTCCCTAGGCAATTTCTGCTGTCACTTAACCTAGATGCAAATATGAACATAATATTTTGTAGTCTTGGAGATAAAAGCTGACTTTTTCATAAAGAATTTTCTCAAAGCTTAATTATAATTTTTTTTTTTTGTTCTATTCATTTTCCGGTGAAAATTGTAGCTTAGCTGATGAGTATGTCAAATATGCGAACTTAATTATTTCTGTTTTACAAAGTTATAGTTTTATTAGACATTGGAAATTGAAACATGAGATTCAATTGCTTAAACACTGTAGTCAAAAATCAAATAATAATTTGAACCCTACATTGAATTTGATACTTCGGTCACTGTACAAAACTATATATCGATGACGTAATTATTATTCATCTCATTTCGGTTATCTAAAATTATAAATTATTGTACCAGTATAGAATGCACTCTCGTTGAGTACTGATGGTGATCATTAAATTGCGCCTACGAGATAATAGTTGGCTGATCGGATTGCAACATTGCAACGTGTTGTCTCAACCAACAGGAGCTAAACATCAGTTTTACAGTCAATTGTCTACCAGTTTGAGTAACTGCAACGTGGTTGTGCTAAACCAACTAAATTAACAAACAACATTTGGAAAGCGGTAAAGCAAAAATCAGCCGAAATAGCGGAAAATTGATAACAGCAAATATTAACGGTGTGTTTGGAGTTCCATATTATACAACTTTAACATCAGATTAGTATAACATTTTATTTTTAACATTTACCATTTTATTTAAAAATTTTGTAAATTTAACGTTCACCACTATTGTACAATCTAAAACTTTATTAATTTAAAATTAATCGGGATCTTATTAGATACGTTATCGTGATAGATATTATTGGTCGAAAATTTCTTTTAGTGGAAGTCAATTTCAATATTCGTTTTTCTTGCTATCGTGGTAATTTTATTTTCATATACACACTTAATATGTCGAACGACGATAAACCTACAGTTAAGGAAAATACTGAAATTATCGCAAGAGTCAAAATGCCAAATTTTTGCCAGAGCAACCCTATGGCTTGGTTTGCTTTAGTGGAATCTACCACCATGTCTTCACGGCTCTTCCAGAAGATGTAATCAATTCGCTTACCGATTTAATATTCAGTCTCCCAAAAATCAATAAAAATGATCACATTAAATCGATTATAATTAACATTACGGTTAACAAAATTGTTAAACGGTATTGATATAGGTGACGAAACTCCTTCTCAATATTATCGAAAGCTTGAGAATATCTCTGGATCGACAGAGATAGTTACCAAAAATCTGTTAAAGCAAATTTGGATGAATGGATTACCACCTGCATCAAAAAGCGTTGTACCTGCTTTTAATCAGGACGATATCCCCAATTTGTTAAATACGGCAGATAAAATTCATGAAGTCGAAAGATCGCATGCTTTATAGGGGAGGTCAGAAACATTTCAAGTTCCTCTATAGTTTCAACAATCGAGCAATTAATCGACAAAAAAATTGCACAGTTATCCATTGCTTCAACTTCCCAAGCGTTTAATAGGGACAGACAACCATTTCGAAATGATCATCGAAACCGATCTAAATCAAATCGTACTCGAAGTACTAGTTAGGTAGCACGGTACCCTTATTGCTATTATCATTTCAAATTTGGCGCAAAAGCAAGAAATTGTATGAAACCTTGCGATTTCAAAGATCCTAATAACCAAAAAAACTAGTACCGTCCGCTGTTTACGAGGCAAACAGCGGTAACTTATTATCACAGCGTTTATTCATAAGGTATAAGGAAACTAAATTAATATTTTTAATCGATATAGGGGCCGATATATCGGTAGTACGTCATCCCTCGCAGAAACAAAAATCCAGATTACTGTTTAGCCGCAGCTAATGGTTCCAATATTTACACATATAGAACTCAGTTACTAAATATAAATTTTGGTTTACGAAGAGTATTATTGGGGCAGACTTTCTTAGTAGATTTAATATTCTGGTAGATCTTAAACGAAAAATGATGCTAGATTCGAAAACATCGGTATCAGTAACAGGTATCACAACATCGGTCCCTCGACTCCCAAGCATTACTGCATCGAAAATAAATTTGGAGTATTGCTCAAGAATTATCCAATTCTTACTGCATCTCCTGACTCTATTGCTCCTGTTAAACGCAAGGTGGTCTACTATATTCACAAAAACGGTCAGTTATCATTCTGTAAACCTCGACGTCTAAATGAGAATAAATACGTAATAGCGAAACACGAGTTTCAACATATGATTAATTTGGGAATCTGCCAATATTCATCATCATGCGTATCGTCTCCTTTGCATCTCGTTAAAAAGAAAGACAATAATGATCGGAGGCCATGTGGTGATTACCGCCGGTTGAATGCATGTACAGTGCCCGACCGGTATCCAATCCCGCACATCCATGATTTTACGATGAGACTGAATGGTAATACTGTGTTCTCCAAAATTGATCTTGTACGAGCGTACCATCATATACCCGTAGCTTTAGATGACATTCAGAAGACGGCCATAACTATACCATTCGGACTCTTCGAATTTCGAAGAATGCCTTTTGGGCTAAAAAATGCGGCCCAGTCTTTTCAAAGATTTATCGATGAAGTACTACGGGATTTAGATTTCGCTTAAGTGTTTCAGCGGTTAAGTGATTTCGATCTTAAAATGAAAGTTTCAAAATGTGAATTGGGAACAAACTCTCGATTTTATATCTCACGTTATTTCGAAAAATTGATTAGTGCCTTCTAAGCATCGAGTGGATGCAATATCTGCTCTTCAACCACCGAAATCTATCAAAAAATTCAGAAATTTTTAGGAATGATAAACTATTATCATCGATTTCTTCCGAACATTGCTAATATTCTTGCTCCCATCCATACACATTTAGCGGAATTGCATAAACTCCCTAAACATAGTAAATCATTTTATTGGTCAGATGATTGTCATGACGCGTTTGAACGAGCAAAATCGGCTTTATCTACGGTTACACTGCTAGCTCACATAATTAGTGATGCAAATCTGAGTGTAACAACAGATAGTTCGAGTGTGACCATTGGTGCAGTGTTGCAACAATTTAACCCTGAGAACAATATTTGGGAACCACTTTCGTTTTTCTCTCGAAAGCTGCAAGCAGCAGAAACCCGATATTCTGCGTTTGATCGCGAGTTGTTAGCTATATACTCATCTATAAAACATTTCAGGCATCTAGTAGAGGGTCGACAATTTTGTGTGTTTACTGATCACAAACCTCTCGTAACTGCAATAATGTCCAAGATGGAATGAAGCCCTCGCCAAACGAGGCATTTAGAGTATAAAGCACAATTCACCAATAACATTCAACATATCAATGGTAAAAATAATTATGTCGCTGATTATCTTTCTCGATCATGTAGCACCGGCAATGCAGTAATCGAACATACTGGAACAGATATCAGGAAACTTATTTCTGAGCAAGAAAATGACGATGAACTGAAATCGATCGTCTCCAACTCAGATAAAAATAAATGGAAAATGGAAAACGTTATTCTTTCAAAATCAGATAACAATATTTGGTGCGAAACTTCATTAGGAAAGAATCGCCCGTATATTCCAAGTTCGATGAGAAAAGACATTTTTGACACTTTGCACAATTTATCACACCCCGGAATTAGGACCACAAGATCATCACGATATTTTTGGCCAAGTATGAATATCGATGCAGGATATTGGGCGAAAAACTGCATAAACTGTCAAAAGTCGAAAGTGTATAGGCACGTAAAATCCTCCATACAGCCTATCGTTCCACCAGAAGGTCGTTTTGAACACATCCACTTAACTATTATTGACAGGTTTACAAGATGGCCCGAGGCATATCCGAAAAAGGATGCAATTGCGGCAACTGATGATCGAACGTTTATCCGAGAACATATTTCTCGTTTCAGAAGCCCGCAAGAAATTACTACGGATCAAGGGGTTCAATTCGAATCCAAACTATTCGCGGAATTAAATAAAGTTATAGGGTATCACCGAATCAGTACCACAACATACCATCCTGCACAGGCAGCTGAAAGAATTTTTGATAGCTAGGTGTAACACGGTTAGCTGGACGGATGAATTACCTCTCGTCTCTATAAAGGACGATTTGAAATATTCAGCAGCAGATTTGGTTTATGGACAAGAATTAAAAGTTCCAGGTCAACTCGTAGTGAAATCGCCTACAAATGAAACTATTAATCCATCAAACGTTGTTGATAAATTACGAGAATATATGCGTAATTTGAAACATTAGCCACCTCGTATCCCTAGAGTGGATCGAGTTAAAGTCGGTTTAGAACCTCCTTACGAAGGTCCTTTTGAGGTAGTCCGTCGATTTCGGAAATTTTTTGTCATAAATGTGAACGGCAAGCAGGAATCTATTTCCATAGACAGATTAAAGCCTGCCTATAACATGACATCTCTAAGTTCTGCAAAGGGCGAAACTAAACACAGAGTTGCTTTTCGCGAGCGCGCCATTATAAACCATTATTAACAAATGTATGATTGTCGTTTCTACTTTTGGCATATTACGAGTGTTTTTCGAAATTTAAAACTTATTGCCTTTCACTGCGTTCATATGGAGAGGGGGTTATGTAGTGATCAAATAATAAAAATTATAAATTATTGTACCAGTATAGAATGCGCTCTCATTGAGTACTGGTGGTGATCTTTAAATAATAAAAATAAATATTATATTGTTTAAATATTGTAATCATAAAGGAATATTTAATTAATTATAAATTAATAAAATAAAATAGTTGTGCGTGTGTTTTATTTATCAAGAACACATAAATCGTATAGTCGATGGAAAATATCGCTACCCCGACATACGATAACACCAAAATATGGATGCCAGACAAGAAATAAGTAAGGAAGTCTGGGATTTATGCAATAGAAAATGGCAAGTTTTTTTATGAAGAGGCCAAAAGGGGAGAAAAGACAACTGACCAAACATGTATTACTTTACAGTTTAAAACTTCAGATCAAACTATCGAAAGCCGGACGACTGCATATGAATAACAGCTAACGCCTTTTTCTAGTTAGTCCTTCACATATATTTTCTTGAACCAGCATTTTCTTGGCTCACTAATAAAGTGATCCGTTTTAAGGCAACCAGAAAAATTAAGCCAATGTAGCTTCCATTCTTTTAGAGCAAAGTTTTTAAAAGATTAATGACACTCTATATAAGTGCTACTAACACCGCATGACAGTGTAATGTGTAGGCGAGTGTGCGCTCATTTATTAAGCGCGTGTTTACTCGTTTAACTAGGCACCACAAAGTATACAACTGTGGAAAATCCAACTTGGTTTTAATCAAAAAAAAAAAACAAATGAGAACAAAATAATAATAATTTTCTTGTAGATACACTCATTATTCTGAAACACCCTTTATTTTTTTTTTGACGTTGTCACTTCGACTCACTGATTGCTATTAAAAACTGACAATATTAACACCACTCAAGAGAAACAATGTCGTGAAAACTTCATGTTTTTATATTTAGATGGCGCGAATACTTTATAATAAATTGTCGACCTCAATTCGACCAGTTCTATAGTTCGAATGTCGGAAGGTCGAATCGAATGTCGAAAGGCCGAACGCCGAAAGGCCGAATGGCTCGGAAGGCAGAATGGCTCGGAAGGCCGAATGTCTAATAAGAGATTGGGTCGAAAAACCGAAAATGTTGAAAGGCTCAATGTATAAAGCCAATGTCCTTAAGTTAATTCAAATTGATCGTGATCAAATCTTGTCGGAAAAAAAATTTATTTATTTTTTTTTATTATAATTAATTAAATTTTTATTATATGACAAAAAAGAAACGTCAGAAGATTTTAATATTTAAGGCGATTTACTATTAAACATTTTTATAAAAAAATTTTGGTAAAAATATAAATTTTGAAAATTTTCATTGATAAAAAGATGAACAATTAAAATCAATTTCGATATAAACGGCCTTTCGACACAATCGGCCTTTCGACCTAGTCGGCCTTTCGACACAATCGGCCTTTCGAAATTCGGCTTTTCGATATTCGGACTTTCGACCCTTTCGGCCTTTAGATAATCAGCCTTTCCGACATTCGGCCTTTCGGCGTTCGACCTTTCGACATTCGGCCTTTCGGTCCTTTTCCGTGTAGTTTTGACAGTTTGACAGCAAGAAAGTAAACAAGCAAAATTGGGTTAAGTGAAAACATTAAATAGGTAAGTAAACATAAATGTATAGTAACATATTGCGACGGTGACACCTAGTGTGTAATAGAATAAGTTAAATTAATAGCTCAATATTTTACTGTACTAAATGGAATTTTCCATGATAAAACAGTTCTAAATGTTTCTACACTATTAGCACTGGAAAAGTCATGAACTATCGAGAAGTTTGGTTTGCGTATATAAAAAGGCGAACACGATCGAATTGGATTATTTGTATTTGAAACGCGATAGAGTAAACTTGTAAGATTATTAGTAATATTTGGTAAGCGATAGTGTAAAGATTAAAAGGAATTAAGAAGTGATTTAAAAAGTGTTTTAGTGTAAAATAAAAAGTAAAAGTGATCAAAAAATTTGAGAATAATTTATATAAAGTGATTTTGTGAATTTTTATTGATAAACTGTGTTGTAATAAATTTTGTGAAATAAATAAATTCGTTGGTGATAAATTAGATTGATTTTTTGATTTTATTCACAATCCAGTGCTACGAACCTTGAGTGACAAGGCAAAAACGTAACAATATTTAAACGATTTTGATCATTTTCCTTTCCTTTTTAGTACATTCATTTATTGGTGTTTGGGAGCAATTTGGTTAAAGTTTAGATTGGTGATCGCAGATAAGTATTTGAGTTGAAGATTTGGGTTTCTTTGGTAATTTGCAGGCCTTGGATATTAGGCGTTCCAGTGTCGTACCATTTGACATTTTCAGCTTGATCACACGTACTTTACCATTTTTACCAGGAAACCTATGTTAGTAACAAATGATAACAACATCATTTTCTTAGAGATTTTGTTGTGGTTGTTGCCACTTTGACCGTGTTTGTAAATATATGAGATACTCTCATTTCCAATGATGCTAAAAGTTTAAGGTGATTTTTCGAACCATATCCCATCGATCATTTGATGACAAATCCTTGTCATCATAATTATATCAGATACTTGTTGTAATAGTCGATGCAAAATAAAAGGCGAAGGTGTGAGTAGTAATTCGGTCGGTGATAATGACGAATACAGAGGACGAGTATTTAAAGCTGACTCAATTTGAGTAGTGAGAATTTGTTCTCCAATGCGGTGTACTCGTAGATATAGATGAATTTTGGTTAGTCGAACAACTGATTCCCATAATCAGGCGGTGAATTTAAATTGAATTCTGTCGTCCGTCAATTTAAAAGGCGATTGACAACGCCAACGAAGTTGCTTCCATTGTCGCAACATATCGTGTTACACAATTCACGTGTACCAAAAAAGTGTTTCAATGCCTATGACATACAGACAAAAACACATAGATATGCTTTTGCCTCTGGACTGGCTCCTCTTTTACGAATTGTTTGAACTGTGAAAGGGCCTGCAAAATCGATACTAACAAACAGCGCACTCATTCTCACGGCGATTTGCCTCTTCATACGTGGGCATTATTTGTGAATCATATCCATTAAAAGTGCAGGTCCCGGGTGACAATGGTCATTTTGGATTTGATGTACGACACGTTGACTTATTTTCCATTTTGAAGACAATATGATTGGGTGCTTCGTATTATATGGTGACAAGCTATTCTTAATTCGACCGCCATTCTCAAAACCATATCATCATCTAAGAAAGGTGCATATTGAAGGAGATGGCTGTTATTGACGATCGGCTTTTACTGTGACAACACTTTGTAATGTTGCGAAAACTATATGCGCTGCATCACTCTGCAGAATATTGGTTCTGTCTTATTAATTTCATCAACACTCAGCACGACTGTATTAGGTTTGACTTGACTGCAGGCACGAAATAGGTCAGTGTCCTTTTATCTCTGTCATGACTCCATGTCTGCTTTTTGCCCTGAGTTGCTATGTAGCTGGCAGTCTTAGTTGATTTCTCTTCGATATGTTCGGATATTTTAAATTAAAATTTGATTACACTGGCCAATATTGCTCTGATTGGCTTAGGAAGCTTGGTCCAGTCCACCATAACGGATGATTCATCAACTCGTTTAAAGAGATACCACGACTCGCGCAGAGACTGCTTTTGAACATCTTCTTGGTTCACTGGACAGCCAGTCCAGAACTATTTTGGAGTCAGTCCAAAGTGTTATACGTGGTATTTTAAGCTTCTAGCCGTGGTAAACTTACAGATTTCAGCAATGCGACCTTTGTTTTTGAACTTATTATGCGACATGTAATTTGTTTGGCTGTGCTAACACGCAGGAAAAGTACTGCTGAGTATAGGCTATCTCAATAGCATCCCTGAAGCCATGTACTTCAAGTTCATTGTCTTCGTCTAGTGTACTGCCCAGCCATCTGTTCGGTGAATGAAACTTGAATTCTTTCTACCAGCTTGCAGGATGGCACAAATATTGGGCTTGTCAGTAGCATATTGTTGAGCGACGGGTTCTGACCAATTTTTGAAGACGCGTTGAATACCACCCTCAGTAGTCAGTTTGATGGTAGTATTTTGCTCCTTTAATACCCCGTGGTGCGGCACAAAATATGCGTTGAGATCAACCAGACCATCAACCTTTCTCATATGACCAAGGTTGCAGTATTCAGCAAGAAACTCATTGTGATCAAGTTCTGCATCACTCGTCTATATAGCGCGTTCAGCTGAGAAATGGTTATCTGGTAATTGGCTGGTAGGCTGGTAGTTAGCAGCTAATAGCAGCTTAGCTTCTATTTTCGAAATAACCAGTGCGTTTACGATCATTTCAACAGTGTAGTTTGTTAACCTAGGTTTTATGCTTATTGTGACGATGCCTCGAGAGGTAGCGGCTGATATGTTACCAATGCCGGAAATATTTATTCGATCGTTGGATCGCTTTAAGCCTAGTTGTTGTGAACAAGACTCGGTTAAGAACGAGGCTTGTGACCCGGCAGTGACTTATGATGTCTCCGGTGACAAATAGCACATCTTGACTTTGAGTTGCAAAACTGAATACGGTGCCAAGCATTGAGACAGTTAAAGCAACGGTTGTGTGAGAGAATATGTTCTTGGCGTTCTTTAACTTCTAGAGCGTTGTATTTTGAACAATCGATAAAACGGTGAGTTTCCTTCATACAAAGTGGACAAGAGCTTGATTTTGATACAACAGCTTTTGCAGCTGTGGTAAGCGCTGTGGGATTGAATGTGGAATGTGTGGTTTTCTTCGTGACAGTAGGAGCAGCGGATTTGTTTGATACGGAAACAGCATCATGAGCTTCTGCTCGTTCATCTAAAAATGTCAGAAAATCACCAAATTCAAGTTTATCTTTCCTGACTGTTGCTTGCGCCCATACCGAATTCGTTTCATCATCCATCATCCGTTGTCACCCAATGTATTCAGACCTCGCAATACTTTATCTGCCGTATCATGTGCCGACCTTATATTCGATGCTGTTGCTCTAAATAGTTTTGGAATGTTTAGGAACTTCCGAATGAATGGCCTTTCTGCCACCATATTCATGATTGTGAGATGACGTACTACCGCAGCGGCTTCACCAGACAAATATCGCTTTAGCAATTGAAATTTTTGTGATTGTGTATACGTTTCAATATTATGAATAGCAGCGTTAAACAGATCAATAAAGCTTTGGAACTCGGTTGACTCACTTAAGAACGATGGAATATCGACTTTAGCATACTTGACGATATTGATTAATTGTTGCATGGTATAATCCAGCTTTTCATCATTGTGAAATGCGGTTGATTCTTGACGTTTGCATAACTCGGCACTTAATTTGGATATTGCTAGTAGATATTCGGCTTCTAATTCACAAATTTGGGGTTCCTCAGCTGCGGTTTCGAGTATGGTTGCTTCTAGTCTCTTTTAACTTTCAGCCACATTATATTTCACTGTACTATTAACTTTATTAAACAGCTGAACTGCAAAGCGGTATAACAGAATCTCTGACTATTTTTTCGAATAATGGTACAATACAAGGTAGTGTGGTATTGTAATTTACCAATATCGTTGACCGCGTGTTTCAGAATATAAATTTATAAATTGACACCACTCAAGAAAAACATTGTCGTCCTGCTTGTTGAAAAAAATATTGTTTTCCGGTCATATTTTTACATTCAGAAGGGTTAAAATTTTGAGAATCTTACGTCCAATCTTTGCTGATTAATCTGGCTGAGAGGCTTAATGTCAGTTCAATCATTTTTGTATTTCGGGTGGGATGGGGCAGGCGAATAGGGCTAATACCTATAACAATGAAGAGAGAAAGTGATCAATTGTGATGCGAATAACTAGGAAAATAAAACATGGAAAAATGCCATACATCGAGATAATGCTGCAAAGTGCGAATCATAATCTTGCAATTAGAAATTGAGCCAGCCGTAGCAGAAAATTAGTCACGACTAAAGAATACCCGTATACCATACTTAGTAAAAATTGAATTGGAAAATTTACGAGGATCAAATTAATTAATTAAAAAAAAAATTACCGGTAATTAAAATAACCAAAATGTTCACTAAATTCGTTATTCCAAGTTTTACTATGTAGAAGCCAAAACCTCGAATAAAATGTAACACCTTGCAACCAACTCAAAGCTATGAAAATTTCGAAAAATTCAAATAATTTGGAGAAAAGTTTCAAGAATTTATCCAACTTATCGAATTATTATTGCAAGTGTCAGGAAATTTCAGAAATATCGGACAATCTCTTAAATTTCAAATAAACTCCCGATCAATTTCAATAATGTTGAAAAAAAAACTGGAAATTATAAAATAATTCCTAAGATCCGTGATTATTCGAAATACCTTAAACTATCTGTAGTCCTCTAACATCAAGCAATTCAAAGTTGTGTGAAAAAATAGCCTTTCAAAATTCAAAAATCTGAAAAATCTCGAATAATCTCGAAAATTTCGTTTTTCGGCTATAAGCAATTCGACTATAGCTTCGCGAAAAACTCCAGCAAGTAAAATTGGTGGAACAATATTACACTAAAGAAAGCCAAACCGAAATTGAATTCGATTCCGGTTTGCGGTTATTCTCCTAACTTTTATTTTTTGAGTTCAGTTGATTTTTCGGCATTTTTTATAGACAAATATATTAATTGTTCATGGTAATCCCAATATTTTCGATTTGGTAAATCAGAAAAATACAGAGGCCAATCGCTCATAATATATCTACTGAAAAAAAGTAGAAATATCTTAGAGAACCCTCCATGTGGGGGCATAATACACACATAAATGAGGTTTCTCCATGGGTTTTTATATTTGATGTAGTGAATAATAATTCGCTATGTCAGTACGTTTTGGCCAGATACTTAATGTATGTGGCTAGAATGGAATTTTTTGTAGTTTGGTCGTAGCTGCCTGATGAGTAGACCACACTTTTCAGTACGAAACTAAACTACCAACAGAAAGAACTCATGGAGGGTTCTCATTTTTGCAGAGTGGTACATTGGTATAACTCTTTGGGCCCAGTGCTGTCGCTCTGAAAACTTTAAACGGAGTACTTTTCAAATTTTCAGGGGAGTATTTCTAGTCAGATGGAAGTACATACGAAATAGAATAGTTTTAGACCTTATACATACGTAATTCTTGGTGTTTTGGGTTTAAAAAAATCACGATCCACCAAATTATCCTAAAACGGCTTTTATTTTTTGAGCTAAATTACAATATTGAAAGAAAACTGTTTTACAATTTACAGAATTAAAAGGCTTTGACTTTTGAATCAATTGGCCCTGTTTGTTTTTAGTTTTTCCAAAAATTTAATTACTATATTTTTTATTTTCTATGTTATTTTTGAAATTTATGCATTTGTCTGGGATGCGTGAATCAGGGGAACTTGTGATGCCCGTTGAAACATTTGGAAAAAGAAATTGCCAGCAAGCAGCAAGAAATTCGTTAATTGTTCTTTAAATATGGGATTACAATACGAAATGCAATATTGCAGAAAAAATTGCACCAGTCTGTATCGAGTTATTTGGTTATATTACAGTGAAATTCTATTATGAATAAGCTGAAAAAGTTAATATGCTCGAAAAGGAGTTCCTCAAAACTCTAAAAGAAGATGTGCTGAATTTTTGCTTCAAGATTTGATCAAAAAAACAGCGTGTCCAATACAAGAAGATTATACCGAAATAAAGCGAATGTATGTACCACACTGGCTGGAGTTTGAGTGGATGGGTGAAGCTGAAGCTGCAGTGAAACTGAAGCTGCAGTGAAGCTGAAGCTGAAGTTGCATGAATGGTGAAGCTGCAGATTTATTAATTTTTAGCATGTTAAACCACTTCATCTTACACAATCCGCTATGAATGAGCTCCTGCTCAAAATAGGTTGTGTAAGTATGGGGTGGACTCTAAGCAAAATTTATGTATAGACAGACAAATAAATAATTACGTATTGGTTTAGAGCTCTTTATCTATTTTAGAATTGAAGCGTGAAGCTCTGTATGTTGCTCGATCTAAAGAGTTTTTTAAGGTGGCCACAACTCCCCATGAAATCACAGATATTTTTAGATTATCGTTTTGAGATTTTAAAGTTTTTCTCGTAGAAAAGAGTACCGATCAGCGGAAATGTAAGCAAAATTTTTAAATTTTTAACCTTTTTTTACCTAAACTTTACGTGGCAAATGGAAAATTTTTCTTAAGGCTGTAGTTTGGAACCCTTTTCATTTTCAAAAGCAACAGATATGCCAATTCAAATATGTCAAATATCCGAACATGTTCGTCATTTTCACAAAGCTAATTTTTAAGAATTGGAAGATATTTTGGGGCAATTTAAAGAAATGTCATTGCCAGACGATACCATAGTAGGTACCTAGGTTGATCAACTCAAGACTGAACCTGGACGACCTTTGAAAAAAATCGCCTTATAATAAACAGTACAATTATTATCTCGAAATAGGCGAATGTATTTGAATAAAATTTCAGGTGTGGCCAACACACGACTTTCTTTTACGAATAGAGAATTTTGAGAAATTTTATTTTTTTAATTTTTTATTTTAATTTTTTATTTGTTTTAAATTTTTGGAAACATGTTGTATTATGTACTTTTTTGTAAACCTTATACTTGTTAAGATATTTGCAAAAAAAATTTTCTGGACCAAGGGAGTGGCCACTTCCGGTTAGCCGATTTGGAGTAAAATTCACTGGGACCTCCCAATTTATCAAAAAAGCTTAAATCTGAAGTTTCAGTTCGATTGATTAAACCATATGGGCTGTAGAGAGGACACAGACAGACTGACAGACTGACAGTTTGACAGACTGACAGACAGACAGACAGACACCATTTCGAAACCCACTTTATCGGACTCAAGGGCCCTCAAAACAAATAAATCTATAAAAATCTCAAAGTCCAAAATTTTCATGATTACTATACATTATTTTACTAGAGTAAAAGAAAATAAAAAACCCTAATCCATACGGAACGTTCGTTTAGTAAATGTTCTGCAAAATTATTTTTTGGAATTCGCACTAAACTCCCAAGGGCCAATATCGGCCATTGCCAACAATGATGACAAAGGTTTGGCTAGCACATGGAATAGGCCCCTTAACTCCCTAGTTAAAAATCCCTAATCCATACGAATCGTTCGTTTAGTAAAAGTTCTGCAAAATTATTTTTTGGAATTCGCACTCAACTCCCAAGGGCCAATATCGGCCATTGCCAACAATGATGACAAAGGTTTGGCTAGCACATAGAATAGGTCCCTTAATTACCTAGTTAGAAAACCCTAATCCATACGAATCGTTCGTTTAGTAAGAGTTCTGCAAAATTATATTTTGGAAATCGCACTCAACCTTCAAGGGCCAATATCGGCCATTGCCAACATTGATGACAAAGGTTTGTCTAGCACATAGAATAGATCCCTCAAATACCTAGTTAGAAACTACTACTCCATACGAATCGTTCAGTTAGTAAAAGTTCTGCAAAATTATTTTTTTTGGAAATCGCACTCAACTCCGAAGGGCCAATATCGGCCATTGCCAACAATGATGACATAGGTTTGGCTAGCACATAGAATAGGTCCCTCAATTACCTAGTTAGAAAACCCTAATCCATACGAATCATTTGTTTAGTAAAAGTTGTGCAAAATTATTTTTTGGAAATCGCACTCAATCCCCAAGGGCCAATATCGGCCATTGCCAACAATGATGACAAAGGTTTCGCTAGCACATAGAATAGGTCCCTCAAATACTTAGTTAGAAAACCCTAATCCATACGGATCGTTCGGTTAGTAAAAGTTCTGCAAAAATTAATTTTTGGAATTCGCACTCAACTCTGAAGGGCCAATATCGGCCATTGCCAACAATGATGACAAAGGTTTCGCCAGCACATGAATTAGGTCCCTTAATTACCTAGTTAGAAACCCCTAATCCATACGAATCGTTCGTTTAGTAAAAGTTGTGCAAAATTATTTTTTGGAAATCGCACTCAACAATGATGACAAAGGTTTCGCTAGCACATGGAATAGGTCCCTTAACTCCCTATAGTTAAAAATCCCTAATCCATACGAATCGTTCGTTTAGTAAAAGTTCTGCAAAATTATTTTTTGGAATTCGCACTCAACTCCCAAGGGCCAATATCGGCCATTGCCAACAATGATGACAAAGGTTTCGCTAGCACATGGAATAGGTCCCTTAATTACCTAGTTAAAATTGAGGTGTTGCCAACACACAACTTTCTTTTACGAACAGAGAATTTTGAGAAATTTTATTTTTTTCTTAATTTTTTTTTTAATTTTTAAATTTTTAAATTTTTTTTTTTTAATTTTTTATTTTTATTTGTTTTTAATTTTTGGAAACATTTTGGATAAAGTATTTTTTCAAACCTTATACTTTTTAAGATATTTGCAAAACAGATTTTCTGGACCAAGGGAGTGGCCACTTCCTGGATTTGGAGTAAAGTTCACTGGGACCTCCCAATTTATCAAAAAAGCTTAAATCTGAAGTTTCAGTTCGATTGATTAAACCATATGGGCTGTAGAGAAGACACAGACAGACTGACAGACTGATAGACTGACAGACTGACAGACTGACAGACTGACAGACTGACAGACTGACAGACTGACAGACTGACAGACTGACAGACTGACAGACTGACAGACTGACAGACTGACAGACTGACAGACTGACAGACTGACAGACTGACAGACTGACAGACTGACAGACTGACAGACTGACAGACTGACAGACTGACAGACTGACAGACTGACAGACTGACAGACAGACACCATTTCGAAACCCACTTTTTCGGACTCAGGGGACCTCAAAACAAATAAATCTCTAAAAATCTCTAGGTCCAAAATTTTCATGATTACTATACTTTATTTTACTAGAGTAAAAGAAAGTAAAATTGCTAACTTGATTCATAATTTGGAGGTGCTACAAGTAATTGATTGATCATCAAATATATTGCTTAATTCAGATAATAAATTTCAATAGAATTTGTGCATAATCAAAGCAGCTCCATTTGGGGCATGGATGTAGTTTTTAAATAAAACATGGCCAGAATTCAACAAATATTGCAAGTAGTACAGATACTCCTTAGAAAAAAATTTGAAGAAATTACATTTTCCAAAGAAAAATTGGTTTTTACTTTCATAACGAGTCCAGGCCTTTATTACTACTATTGAAATTTTCTATCATAGTTAAGTGATTCTATCAGTAGTTCCTAATATAAAACCAAATTATCCACGCTCTGAAAATTTCTTGGCTCACCTCATTTAGCCAAATTAGAGAAATATTACGGAAGACCACTAATGAAATTTTGGTTGATGCTATTTATCAGAAACATTGTTTCACCAATTTTTTTTTACATAGACAACTAATCCAGGCAGTGTACTACGTCTCCAGCTTCAAATGGAAATAGGCGGGACGTTTGTGGATAGATTTTATAGTAGAATTTATATCTGAGATTTGAGATGTTAAGACGATTCTTTAAGTATTGCCTTATATAAAATTTATTAATTCCGGCCCTGGAAAATTCCTTTAGTCATATCTTTTGAGTCGAATTTATTAATTAAACCATCGCTCAATTTCAGGATAGTTTTTGGGTTGAAACTTTAAATCAAAAATGACATTTACCAGTTTAGTGAAATATATTGTCTGAAATATTTCCTAAATTCTATAAGAAGCTCCTTTTATAAAACCTATTATTTCGTGAACTGAAAAAATGTGCGGCCGTAGGATAGGGATCATAATTTTGAAAATAAAACATCGCCCAACTTGGAGAAGTATTTTGAAACACTACTCGTACTAATGGTATTTTGATCAATACCATAATATCAAAAATTAGATTTGCCAATTTTGGTTTTTTATACACAGCCAACTCAGACAATTTTTACGCCTCCACCACCGAATGGAACACATACACACACACCCACACATATTTGTCGATGTACTTTAGTGAAATTTTATTTCGAAGGTGTTTGGCTAATTCTATATAAATATTGTAGTTCCTAACCTTAAACATATTAAATCATGTTCTAAAGAAAGGGCTGGAGTTCGAATTAAATTTTATTGAAATTAATTTTTTTCTGGTCCTCCTAAATTTTGCGCTGGTCGCTAAAAAATGTAAGGATTTGAATGCATATTATTTAAAAACCAGGATAATGTAAGATATGTGCTGATGTGGTAGATGCCCACAGAAGTTTGAAAACCCAGAACACGTTTGATAACCCAGAGAAACCAGGACGTCTTGTCACCCTATTCTTACCTAGATCCTACATAGGCGAGAAAGAGAATGTCAAAATAAAACTGAAAGGCAATTTCTGCTGTCAATTTCTGCTGACAATTTAACCTTTCCAGACAAGAAAGATGCATGGGAGTCTGGATTTTATCCGAATGTTAACAAAGGATTTGATAATATTCATGCCAAATTTTTCATATCACACGACATAAATCCGGATTTCCATACATACTCGTATTTTTAGTTGGAAAAGTTAAATTAATGCAGAAATGTTCTTACAGTTTTTTTATAGAGGTTCCAGTCTCAGCTTAAGGAAAGATTCGAGAGCATTGTAAATCCATACGTCCCTAGTGCATTGATGTTTTTTAAGTTTTAAAAAGCTCAGAATTATCGTTTTGTAAGTTTTACCAACAAATCTTCAGATTTTGAAAAAAGAAAAGGTTTATGAAGTTGAAATAATTTAGTTCCCAAATTTGACATGTTAGAATTATGATTTGCTGCTAAAATGACAGACATATTACTGCAAGAAATCAGTGTTATGGGTTTTTGCGTCGGAGAATGACAGAAACCATTATAAATTGGCTTAGAAAAAATGATTCATAAAAAACCCAGCTATCTCCCAGAATATTATAATTATTGCGAAATGTGTAAAAGTATTATTAGTATAACAGTAATTAGAACAGGGGAGTACAAAATGAAATAGCGGAGTATAGGAGCAAGCACTAGGCGTAGTAGTACAAATACTCCGATTGTACTCATTTCGACAGCACTGTAATTGGGCCTTTAGCCAAAATTACGGGGAGGGGGAAGATATTTCTACTTTTTTTCAGTAGATATATTATGAGCGATTGGCCTCTGTGTTTTTCTGATTTACCAAATCGAAAATATTGGGATTGCCATGAACAACTAATATATTTGTCTATAAAAAATGCCGAAAAATCAACTGATTACAGACAGACAAATTAAATTCTTTTATTTTTTGATCCGAGTCCGGTTTTGGCTTGGGTTGAAAATGTGGAATTAAAATATCGTTCCAGTTATGGTTGTGGTTCAATATATTTTATTTATTTCGTTTCGTTTCGGTTTTCGGTCCATCAAAAATTTTGTTTTTCTCAGTTTTGGTGGTTTCGTTTTAAACTGAAACCGAAGCGTTGTATCTGTTTTGTATTCAAAACTGGGATTGAGACGGTTTCGAACTAAAGCATAACAAGAGGGAGAAAAATGAGAAAAGTGCATCAAATCATCAGTAATTTTGTAACAAATCCATGAAAATTGCAGAAAAATTATGATAGGTCACAAAAATCCCAGAAAAATTTCGAACAATCTCCTAAATTTCGAATAGGCTGTAAAATTCTCGTTTAACTAAAATTTATCGAATAATTTCAAAAACTCGTAACTATTTCGACAACCCGAGTCATCTGAAATTCCACTCCATTTATAGACAAATCCATTTTACTAAATAAAAATTATAAACAGTTATCGGGACATCGGGAAAACGCACCATCACTATACAGAAGAAAATTGCATTAAAAAGCAAACTAGCAAAAATATTCAAACAAGTTTGAGTTTTTGACTCAGACAAATTTGTAATTCAATTTGTTGTGTTATCAAGTGCAAAGATATCGAAGTAGAATACCTATTTATAGCTTCTATTGTCTTTTAAAATTCATTCTAGATACCTCCCATGAAGGACAACTTCTACTGAAGAAAGCAACTGTATTCATATAAACCGTTGCTCTAATGTTGCGGACAGATTGAACAAATGTATACAGCCGGCAATGATCTGACCGATGATTCGGATTTAACAGCCATTTACTGGAAACTGCATCGTTATCGTTGACAAATTCAGGCAAATAGCTGTTAAATGTTGACTCGAAATTTCGAGAATTTTATCGAAATTTTCCGCAATTTATGCTGAGAAGCATAAAAAACAACCAACAATAATTAATTAATTTCACGACATTTTCGGTGCGAAATTAATTCTTTTTTAATTATGAACTAACTTTTAAAAATTAAATTAAATCCGCGAGAAATTATTTCATTTTACAAAAAATAGATGTAGCGGGTTTAATTTGTATTGGAAATGAATTAATTTCGCCATATAAAAATTTGAGGAGTTAATTCGGTCCGCTATTTCCGGGGAGCTCCGAACCGATTCGAAGATTTTCAGATTACTAAGAACAAAAGTGAGCAACACAGGAGGCCGGACAATTTTATTACCAAGATTTCGTAGGAGAATTCTAACCAAAAAAATGAGACATTTCAAAAAATTTTGGCGTAAATTCCAATATTTTCCGACCGGATGAAAAACAAAACTATTTTTGTTTATTTTTCATAAATCGATGATATTTATAACAATTTAAATGTCATACTAATCGAACTATTGTTCTAAAGATTAATTGTTAATGGTTCAATTAATATCAAAGCCAAACGAGAAAAAATGTTTTTTTTTTTTTCATTTTATTTGGTTCATTTAACCTATAAATATAAAATGAAAATGAATAAAACCCATAACAAGTTAAAGAAAAAAAAGAACTGGATCTTTTCAGGGGATGAGAACCACCTCAAATCCAAATAAAAGAACCCCTAGCCCTAACCCAAATATATACAAAAATTTTGATTGTTCATTGATTTACTGTGTAAATGTACGATTGGGATGTTGAGGTATATGGACCAACCTGCGAATCAAATACAATGCATAGACTTATCCGTAAATTATGTCGCCAAGATGCACAGCACAGCAAAACCAAAATTGTCGCCCGATTTTTTTTTTTATGACGAATTATGTTCACTTCTCTAATCATCATCATCATCATCGTCAACATGAAATTCTAACAATAAAAGTTTTTATTTGTGCTTTCTTCAAAAATGTATTTTCGTATTTTTAGTTAGATATTCTTGTAAACCAACAAGAACAAATAAAAAAAAACCAACCAAACTAAAAGAAAATCAAATCTTTTCAATTTCATTGTTCATCGTCTTGTCAGATTTTATTTTCTTTCATTTCTCGTGGGTTTTTTCTATTTTTTGTGTGTGTGTATTTGTGTGAGTGTAAAAAAAAAAGTTATTTGGAAAAGACAAATCCTGAATTTAGGTTACAACACATCAAAAAAAAAAAAAAACGACAAACATTGTTTTATTTGTACATACATGTCGCGATTTTTTTTTTTTAGTTCAATTAAATGTTACGTCATGAACTTTTTATTGTATTTATGAAGATGAGAATAATTGAACATGGATTTAGGGAAAATAAGATAACCAAACAATTTTTTTATTAGGTGAACTATTTACTAGTAACCGCAAATATAATAACGTAAAGTGGTTTTTGTTTAAAGCTTTCATTTACTACACATCAATGTGTATTCAAACTTTCAATGAATGAATTAGTTTAGTTTGGCTATATTATGTACAAGTATAGTCTGCAATGAACTCTCGCACATCGACAAAAAAAAAAACAATTCAAAATTTATGCTCAACACAGAATAAAATAAAACAAAAAGCTCGAGAAAAAAAAGTTCAAACATAAAAATAAATAAAATATTAAATTGATTTTATTTTATTATATGTATGCAATATGTATGTACGTATGTATGAATTTTTCTTTCTGCTCCGCTCGTACATGGGAGTTTTACTTCTTAGTCAAATTAAATTAGAACACAAGCACAAAAGTAAAATTAATAAATAAAAAAATGAACAAGGAAAAAAAAAAAAAGTTTTTCATTGGAAAAGCTCTACATACAACGTGTGCTCATTATACATAAACATACAGATTTAAATGAACAAATATATATATACACGTATATATGTACATGTAAGAAAACACGAAGACGAAGACGATAACAACGACGAAGAAGCACACAACTGGTTTAACGATGGATTATGAAAACAGGCAAGCAAGTTGAATAATAAAAAGACGATTTCCATCGATACGTATATAGCAGAGAACAGAAGAAAACAGAAAAGTTCTACTATACATTACACGTTACACGATTTTCATTCTTTGGTCGTCGTCGTCGTTCTCTTGTGTGAGCTTTTTGTTGCTCGTATTTTTTTTTTTTTTTTTTTTACAACTAGAAAAAAACTTTCCACATAATTCCTCAAGTTGTTTGTTGTGTTTCATGCCATTGTTTATGGGCCAAATACGTATACATATTTCAGTTTTGGTTGTTATTATATTGTTTCAAACTTCAATAAGAATATCTAATGAGATTTTTGTTGTGTATTTGTTTTTTTTTGTTGTTTGTTGTTGTTGTAAGCTAACTATAAATACATAACTTATATGAGGTAAATTTAAGACACTCTGATATCAGTGTTTCATGAATATACGAAGTTCTATAGGGCTTTTTCTAAACTTTTTTTGGTTTTGGGTTGTTGCGTCGTTGTGCTTTTTATTTTTGGTTTTGCCTAAATATAACATTATTTGTGACTCTGTGTATGTGTGTGTATGTCCTAAATTTATCCTCTTTTTATTGTTAAATTTTATAGCAGAAGTTTAGCTCATTAAAAATTTATTGTTGGTTTCTTTTTTCTTCTGTGCGCTAAATGGGGGTCGTTTACCCGTACACTGTTAAATTTATAACGAATAATTTAAGAGAGCTTTGGATAAATTTATTCAAATCCATTGTTTAGGTAATTCAAATGGTTACTGTGTATTTTGGATTGGAATTTTATCACGACTTTTGTAATTTGGTTCTTTTTGTGTCGTAATTTAATGTTAATACTACGGTGGCTAATACTAGATAGAAATGGAAACTATATTTGTCATAATAAATGTTTTACAATCGAGTTTTTTATTTAAACCCTTTGGCTAATCTTCTTTTCAGAACATCCCGCCTCCTATCGAACGTTTCTAATTTCACTGCTGAATTTGACCAAAGTGGTATATGGTGTGTATAATGCCAACTAAATGGGTTGAATTTGATTTTCTGTGTTGATTCCGGTTCGCCGTATATTGTCATAAATCAGCACAATCGCCGTCCAAATTCAATTGCCTTATTTAGTACGAAGTAATTTTCTCCGTTTTGTTGTAAATGAGTTCTCGTTCGCCAATAAATTTTTCTTCAGTTAAAGTGTCTCGTATCCAGGTGAATTTTCCAAGTGTTCAATAAATTTCGATAGCTGCTTTCCGTGTCCAAATTGATGTATGTTTCCCAAAAAATATCGTTATATTATTACTCTCGTGTCCAATTAATTCCGGTAGATAAATAAAAATTTGCGGTATATATTTTATTTGTTAATTCACACTTTATTCGTCTAGTTTACAGTTGAGAATGAATAAAAAAATTGTATATATTTATTTTCTAGCTGTAAGATTATTTTATTACCAGTTTTTTGACATGCTATAAAAGCTGGTTTACATACTATAATCTTAATTTTACTTTACAATTAAACTTAATCAGCTTACAATTTTTTGAAATTAAGTACATCAGTGCCATCTAATAGAGAAAGGTTTCCCTAACTGGCTTACATAATTTTTTAATCAAATAAAGTTTGAGAATCCCAAATAATTACGAATTGTCAAAACGAATAAATATGTACTTATTTTCGCAGTGTTTGTTTACAAAATGAAATTAGTTTTAATATTGTGATATTGAAACAATTAATTAATCAATATAATTGAGAATCAATTTGGTTCAATACCTTAACATTATTGTGATAATAATAACACCAATTTTGATTCGAAACTATTATATAATGTTAACAATTTTGTAAAATTATTTTGTTATAATTGCTCGGTAATTCAATCAGCTGTTTCTCGTCTCAGATAAGTTTTGTTTTATTATTATTATTTTTTTTTTTTTAATAACTTGATACTTTGTGTTGTTTTTGTGTTGTTTTCAGGAATCGCTGTAAACATGGTGGTAATTTTATTAAATTTGAATCACTGTGTATTGAAATTTTCGGCGGTCAAATTCATTCGACTTTCAGTCTCCAAATATTAATGTAACGTTTTCGAATTCACCTCGAACTTTAACCTGGTCTTGACATTAAATTCAAAACTAAACAACTTCTAACAATTAGACAAATTATTCTTTAGACTTCAAATTGAAATGCATAGTTTGGTTTGGAAAATATTGAATTTGATAAACTGAAATTTTAATTTAATCAGACCAATTTGGTATAAGGCAAAAAAAATTATGTAATTTTAGAAAGATCGATTTCAGAAGTTTAACATTACTGCTTCGGTTTCTTTTTTATTATTATGCAACAAACTATTAAAAATGAAGAAGGAAGATAAATAACCGAAATCGATCTGTAAAAAATTACTTTACTAAAAACTGTGAAAATAATACAGAAATAACTTTTCTTTTTTTAAATAGTTAAAGTTATGAAAGTTCGTAAATAAACCGAAAAGTATAAATCCATAAAACAGATACTGAAAATCTAGAAAAACCTTCGGAAAATCTCAAAAATTTGCTGTTGAAAAAATCACGAAATGTCCGACCCGTAAATGTGAATAGTTATTTGCTAGTTTCGTTCAAGATGTAAAAATGGCTCACTTTAACATAGTTTGACCAAAAATGTATACAGAACAGAACCGATATGGTGAAGCACTAAGCCAATTAACTTGCAATCTCAGAAATATTGCGACTATAAAGGACATATAGAGGATAAATAAGGATTTCTTATTATGTTAAAAAAAGAGGGTTGATGATTAATTTTAAACTTTATTCCACCAACTCGTTTAAAATATCGGAAAATTTCAAGAATTCCAAAAAATTGAAATAGAATCAGCTTCTAGAGCGTATATCTCAAAATGAATCGTTTTTAAGTGATTTGTCAATAGCTTTCGCTGGAAAACATTTAAATTCAAGTTTCCTTTAGACAATTTGTTAAAATTTGATTTTCCGAAAATCATTAGAAATGTGACTTAGCTTTAGCAGAAAAAAAAATCATTTCAAGTTTCCTGTTGAAAGTCTGTGAAAATTCTATTTTCAAAAAACTGTTAGAAGCTTTGTGTAATATCAGCCTCCAGTGTTATGTCTGTAGATGAATTGCTTTGATGTGATTTGTTAATAGCTATCGCAGGCAAAATATTAATTTCAAGTTTCCCGTGGAAAATCTGGAAAAATTCGATTTTCCAAAACATCATTAGAAAATTTGTAAAAATTCAGCCTCTAGAGTGTTATATCTGGAGATAGATTGCATTGATGTGACTTGAAATCTGGAAAACATTTCCAAAAATCATTAGAAACTTTGTATAAAATCAGCTTTTAGAGTGTTTTGTCTGAAGATAGATTCCAATGATGTGACTTGTCAATAGTGTCCCGTGGGAAATCAATGTGGTGCACAGTTGAAAAAATAACTGTAATTTTTAATGCAAACATTGCATTATGACTCATGTAATACAAGTTATTATTAAATAGTAAAGTAATGATTGCATTAAAATGAATTTTGAGGCAATCATGAAGATTTCTAAAGCAGTATTTACATTAAAAGTTATTTTTAAAGCCACCTGCTCAAATTGAAAACTTACACCAACATAAAATTCGCTAAAATAAGCGGACTTAAAGGTACATACGAATAATAAATTCATGCATGTGTTTTGCTTTACTGATATAAAATTCACTAAAACAAACCGACTAAATGACAAATAAAACAATTGGGTTTCCTGAATTCGAAAATGCCTACTATTGCATGTCATATGTTAAATAAAGACTATAAAGTGAAGTAGCCCGCCAATGAACAAATATGAATGTTTGTTTTTTTAAAGTAAAGTGCTCTCTGAGATTTCGACTCTCAAGGCACCAAAAACAAAGGGCTAAACTTACGGAACTTTTAGTGCCACTTGCTTTAGATTTAATACTTCTACAATATCTTATTAATGTACATGTAGTAGTCTTTGATAAATTTTAATGCAGTTGATTGACGGTTCTTTGACAATTTGCTTTACATTCTAATGGAATATTGCATTATAATTTAATGTAATTGCTGCATTACAAATTAATGCAAATTGTATTAAAATTCTTTTAAATGTAAGCTTTGTATTATTTTGTAATTCAGCCTTCCACTGGACCTATATGTAATGCAATTTACATTACATAAGCAATATTTTTTTAATTGTGTGTCATGTTTCCTGTGGGAAATCTGGGAAAATTTGAAAAGGTTTCCAGCCAATCACCCTGTAGAGTGCTATATCAGAAGATGGCTTGCTTTGATGTGTCTGCAGTTATTATTTCATTTTCAGGACCGCTATTCTTGAAATTCGATCAAAAAAGTCGCCCGTGATTTTCTAGTGAAATTCGTCATTTCAGTTGAAAATTCAAATTGTTTCATACCAAAGTCACCGGCGACCTTTTTGGGTGAATTTCAAGAATACGGGCCCAGATAGTTGTTCCGTACAACAACCATTATTGTGATATGAAAATCTTATTTTTTAATCTATACTTAAGCGAATTTGGGAGCCACTCCAACTTCTTTAAATTCCAACCTCGTTGTTCTTCGAGGCCATCTCATTGTTTGGAAAATTTATCATTTGATGCGACCAGTTGTTCGTACAAGCATATGCTGCTGAATTTTATTTCCAAATTGTATTTGCTGGAAAAATTTTGAGATTTCGAAAACAATCATGGGTCCCAAAATGGACAAGTCGAAAGGAAAAGAGGAACGAAAACGGTTGAATAAATTATTGGGCAAGTCGCATGGTCAACTACAGAGCATGAAAAGTTGGATCGACTTTCACGGGATATCTGCTAATTTAGAAACTCTGGAGGTTCTGTGGAAGCTGACAGATTCCTATTACAAACGGCACTATGAGTATTATGAAGCGATAACGGAACTCGTCGATATATACAGATGAATGATCAGGATTACGAGCGGTACAAGTCACACCAAGGAAAAAATGTTTTCTTCAATCGAGCCTCCTTGTACTGAGCTAAATCAATCTTTTGTTGTGGAAAGAAATCCATCCAGCTCCCGAAATTGCAACTTCCTAAACTCGCGGAAAATTATGGCGAATGGTTAAACTTCAAAAACGAATTTACGTCCATGGTGATTGATGATAGAGATTAGTCACCGCTCTCTACAGGGCTCTTAATTCACTTCGCAGCAAGGATGGGCTAGCTGAAAATTTACTAATTTGCTTGATGCTGTCGAAATTGGACTCAATTACGGCCATCAAGTGGGAGGAGTCTACAACCAAGGATATATCAACATGGTAAGGATTTTGTACATTTTTGGAGAAACGTGCTTCCATTTTAGAAAAAATCTTCCATTTTAGAAAATTTAGAGTTACCGCGCAGTCATCAGCCGCTCGCTCATCTAATCAAAATCGTCGTAGCCTCTCGGCATTAGTGTCATCGAATCCGGTTATCTCCCTATATAAAGTGCAATTCACAGGATCATGCAATGGGCGCCTGTTCCAGTTTTTCTGCGCTCTCTCCCGTTTAGCGATATCAATACGCAAGCAGAAATCGGATTTACGTATTGTGCCTTGGCGGAAAGCATTCTGCGAGAAACTGTCGGGTTTCTGTGTGTCAACAGTGCCGTAAACGTCACCATATAATGCTCCATTTCGAAGCAGAAAACCCAGTAGTTATTCCAGTGGCTTTAGCGAGTTCGAGTTCATCATCTAATGCAGAAATTACCAAATGGTCAAACTCCCAGGAAGCACTTGTTGCATCAGGCGGTTTCCCAGATGATTCAGCTTTACTAGCCACCGCCATCATCAACGTGCCTAATAATCAAGATTCACCTTGATATAATGGGGCATCAGCAAACTTCATTTCTGAGAGGTTTGCGCAGACATTAAACGTAGAACGGCATAAACTGATAACATCTATAGGAGGAATCGGATTGGCAAGCACTTCATCCAAGGGTTTCTGTCGGCTCATCATTGAGCTCAGATTTGGTACAGCAGAGGAATTACCCATCACTGCGTTTATTCTTTCTAAGATCAGGTGAAGTAAAACTGGCTGACCAATCTATTGCTGCCTGGGAAAAAGATACTGGGTCAGCACCTTCCAATACTAAATTTGGTTCACATCATTCATTGCCTCGATCTGCCAGAACCGCTCTCAGAACTGAAGTCTCTTAGGAGATCGAAACATTTCCTGTTGCAGGATTGGAAATAAGTCCAAAAGATTAAGAATGTGAGGACCGTTATGTTCTTCACACTCGCCGAACTAATGATGGTTGTTACATTATCCGATTGCCGTTTTCGAAAAATCCATGATGTTTGGGCAAATCTTATAATATAACGATGCGCCGCTTTCTGAACTAGGAGAAGAGGCTTTACCGCTTGCCGAAATGATAGCAAGCTATTCTCATGTATATGTGTTACATGTAGACTTGCTGTATACAAAATATTAGGTACAAATACTTACGTAGATTATTATATATTAGATTACTATATATTTTTGAAATCGATAAAAAAAACTGGATGATAATCGATTCGGCCGCCTTAAGCTTTGCATTAAATAATTTAACCAAAATACCTTTTTTTTTGTTTAATAATAAATACCATTGAAATATCACAAAAATTATCAGCGTTTCAATTAAAATATCTGAAAGTGAGTGTAAAAATCACTAATTCCAAATTTGGTACACATTCCATATCTGTATCACACAGCAGACACTTATAACATTTGGTGACAGCGGAAAACTAGCGGAAGGCTAGCGGAAAATTATCGTTCAAAGTTACAGTACTTTCTGAAAACGGGTAAATTAGCTCAAACGTTTGATTAAAGTTTGCTATAGTGTGGAAAACTCAACGTAAAAGTTCAAGTACAATACCTATTAGGTGTCCAAAGTTTCATTTAAATGTCAAGGCCAACTCAACAATATTTGTTGGTTCCAAATTTACCATTTTGACAACAAAAATTGAAAAAAAAAAAAAAATTATAATCATCATATACATCGTTCGGAATTTGATAAATTATCATATAACCGCAGTATATTTCAATATCATACATCCATATGGCAGCATTCATCACATGTTAAAAATTAAACCATCAGTGATTACATTTGAAAATTTTCGCAGTAGCTGTTATATCAGAAACATAATTTTGCCTTATCATCAGCATCATAACGTGGAAAGGGCTCATTACATTTCATCAACAAACGGTTCAATTAAAATCGGGATTTCATTGGTTACCATAATCACATCATTAATTCGCATAATATGGACACTACAATTTTAAACAGCATCATCATCTTATATGTCACGGTAAACCACATTTCCAGCAATATCATCATTCCAACCTGGTATAAACCTAGGTAAAATATCTATGTTTCTAATTCTATTTTTTATATTTTTTTATTATTATTTGGTAAATCTGATAAATCGCCGATTTGTGGAGCTCAATTATATTCATGTGCTTATGAGCAAGAGAACGTCAATTCATTTACGGGACAAAATAATTATTATTGATAACGATGAAGAAGATGCTGAACAACAGGAAACCGTAAATAATCTTTTGATTAGTGATAGTTTAGATAAGTCTGATTGTAAGCTCGAAGCTTAATCCATCTCTGAAATAAGCCTTGAGTGTACTGATTCTGACGATTCTCCTAATTCCGCTCATTCCGTTAAATTTGAACCTCAGGTGAATTCAAGTCTTAGTAATTTCGAAACTAATCAAGGTATGTCGCTAAATATTGACCATGTGTTAAGATTGGTACCCGAATTCGATGGTTCGGTTAGCTTGCTAAGTAAATATATAAATGTGTGTGAATTTTTTTATAAGCCTCTGACGGGAAAAGACCAAAAAGATACATTTCTACAAATTGTTCAATCGAAACTTTTTGGTAGAGCTTACAAATTAATCTTATACAAGACGATCGAAACGTGGGAAGATTTGAAAACAGAGTTGACATTGCAGTTTGAAGACTCTCGATCAGTCGAACAACTACAAATTGAACTCATTAAGCATGTTCAAGGTCAAAATGAAAACGTTCGTATGTTCACGCGCAATATTGAGAAAACTTTATCTGCACTTAATAGTGCTTGCATACGTAGGGAAGACAAAAAGAGTGCTGAAGTAATAAATAGCTTGAACGAAGCAACTGCATTACGCTCGTTTCAAGATGGACTGCATCATTCCATTGCGGTCATAGTGAAAGCCTGTCGGTTCAAGACACTGAAGAAAGCTGTCGATAAAGCCATAGAAGAGGAAATGTCATTTATGAACAAACCCAGATTTCAGTCAACGTCTATTAAATGCCAATTATGTTCCAAAGTAGGTCACATCGCTAAAGATTGTTTCCAACTGAACAAGCCAAGTTCAACTCATACTTCAATCTCATCAAATTCTCGGAATTGCGTACCCAGTAATGGAAAACCAGTGACAAACTTTCAAACTAGCACAAATCCAGTGAGGTGTTTATATTCTAAAAATATAGGACATATGCTGAAAGATTGCAGAAAGCGGATATATAATAATCAGCGAAGAGAAAACTCCAATCCACCTTCACACAAAAATATAAATGTCGCGGAAAACTGTCAGGAACTCGTTCAGAAGAATCAGGATACAGTTGTCCGAGTTCAAAACCTGTAAATCTGTGCCTGTGTTCTTTCTCTACTCCCTCTGAACAGAGCGTAAAATTATCGGATTTGTTTAGGAATAATCTTATCGAAAACCATTTTGAAAATAATTTTGAACCTGATATTTCCGTACTAAATTGGTTTGATGAGAATAATTTCGAGGTTGCCACTAATTCTACTAATTCTGAGTTTAAATCTGTTAGTGGAGATATCGATTTGTCATCCGCCGTATCCGTTAATAATGAAAAGATCGAAACCAATCAACCAACGTCTAATGAATACCCAAAAATACTATACCAGTCATCAAATAATAATTCCGTCAATGCAAGATACGTCACTCTAAATATGGACATATCCGATAACCCTATTTTATACTTTCTTATTGACACAGGAACGGATGTCAGTCTTATAAAAAAGACTTCAGTTAAACCTAGAGCAGTTTGTCATCCCGAGTTTAAGTGTCAGAAAAAATTGAAACGTTAGCACTTTGTCACAGTAAATTATTAGTAGGTGATTCAAAAATAGACCAGAAAATTCATTTAGTTCTGGACTCATTCCCAATTCAGTCAGATGGTATTTTAGGAAAAGACTTCCTGCAAGACAATAAATGTATTATCGATTACAATAGTTCTACTCTTCAATTTTCGTTTCAAGGTGTAGAACATCAGTTACCGCTTGGTGGGTTGCCGAAATCAGTTGTGACCATTACAAACGGTGTGTATATTGCCAGTTCAGTAGTCAATTTCGCTCTTAACAAAGTTCCAATAAGTTTAGTTAATACAAACGATTACGCGATTAACATCGGACAGATTAAAATAAGTTTTGAATCGGTTAATTCCCATGAACTTTTCAACATTGAAAGTTGGAATCCGAACGTAGAAGACAAATTAAATAAACTCGGCAAGAATCTAAATTTCAGCCATCTAAATGGAAAAGAAAAATCATCTATATTGGAAATTTGTCGCGATTTCAATGAGGTATTTTATTTAGAGGGCGATACTCTGACAACTACTGATGCTTGCTGTCATAAAATTCCTACTGTACAAAATTCCCAACCGATTCACATTAAACCTTACCGCTTACCTGAGGCAACGCTGCATGTCGAAAATAGTACCAGTCCCTGGAATTCTCCCTTGTTAATCGTTCCAAAAAAAGTTGCCGGTGATCGAAAATGGCGATTGGTGGTAGATTTTCGTAAGTTAAACAACATCACTGTTGACCAATTTTATCCTCTGCCAAACATAACCGAGATTTTGGACCAGTTAGGCAAAGCAAACTATTTTACGATATTGGATTTGGCAAACGGTTATCATCAGGTTAAGTTACACGCTGACGATATGGAAAAGACAGCGTTTACCACTCGAACTGGTCATTTCCACTTTCTGCGAATGCCGTTTGGTCTAAAAGGGGCACCTATAACATTTTAGCATATGATGAATACGGTATTATTAGGTTTAAACGGTCTCAGATGTTTTGTATATCTTGACGACGTGGTAATTTACGGTTACGACCTTCGAAACTATAACTCAAAATTAATTGATGTTTTGAAACGTTTACGTTTATATAATCTAAAATTACAGCCTAGCAAGTGTCGGTTTCTAAAAACCGAAATTTGTTATTTGGGACATATTGTGACGAAGGACGGTGTTAAACCTGACCCATCTAAAGTAAGTGCTATAATGAAATACCCTACACCGACAAATGCTAAAGATATCAGATATTTTCTTGGATTTTCTGGTTACTACTGGAGATTCATTAAAGATTACTCTAAAATTTCAGAACCCCTGAGTCGATTATTGCGTAAAAATATAAAGTTCGAATGGAATGCTCATTGCGACGAAGCTTTCCATAAATAAAGGAACTCTGTTATGTCATCCCCTATACTGTAACGTCCACACTTCGGAAAAACCTTTATTTTAACCACGGACGCTAGCGATTACGCCATTGGAGCGGTACTTTCCCAATTATTCAATGAACAAGACTTACCAATTTCTTTCGCCAGTAGACTTCTTAATGATGCGGTGAAAAATTACCGTACAGTCGAGACAGAGCTTTTAGCCATTGTTTGGGCTACTCAAAGGTTCCATCCTTATCTATAAGGCAGAAAGTTTCTCGTTAGCACCGATCATTATCCCTTAATCTGGCTCAATAAAAATCTAAAACCTACTTCTCGTCTAATCCGTTGGCGACTGGAACTGCATGAGTATAATTACGACATAGAATACAAACCTGGAAAGATATAAAAATTTCTGAAGATTCTGATACACATAAATCAGATAAAATTATTGCAGCCATTACCAGAGCACAAGCGAAACAAGCAGCTGATAAAAACTCACGATACTTCTTCCGATAATTCCATTCAAGATATTGAGATAACTCAGCCTTCTAAATGTGTTCCAACTAATTTAACAATTCGAAAATCATTATCAGCTGAAGCAGATATAAATGAATTTATAAAGGAATTCCACATTACACCTCTTGGTGGTCATCAAAGATTTTCTAGAACTATAAAACGAGTCAAACAATACTACGAGTTTCCTTGTATGAATAAGCGAATAAAATCATTTATTAAGAAATGCTCGCCTTGCCAAAAAAAACAGAGTCTCTCGCGTAAACAAATGTGCAATGCAGATCACATCTACTTCAAAAATTCCATTTAATAAGATTTTTATGGACATAATAGGCCCAATGATTGTTTCCCATAAGGGTAACAAGTATATGTTAACGATACAGGATGACCTCACCAAGTACTCTCCCGCGATTCCAATAGTTTTACAAGATACTGACACGGTGGTTAGAGCATTTTGTGAAAATTGTATATGTAGTTTCGGTGCACCTAATTCCATTCACACCATTCACAGTCACAGATCAAGGATCTAATTTTATGTCTGAAATGTTTAGTAAACTCTGCATAATTCTGAAAATTAAAAAAATTGGTGCGTTGGAACGATCACACCGTACATGAACAGGGTACTTAAGAAATGTTGTTAAAGACGATCCGTTAGCATGGGATCAATGGATTCCTTATGCAATTTTTAATTTCAATTCAACACCACATACTTCGACTTCTTTAATGCCCATTGAACTTCTTTTAGGATATAAACCGAATCTTCCTAGCTCTATCCAAAAAGATACAAATCCAGTATATACTTACGATGACTATTTATCAGCACTCAAAGTAAGACTTCAACATTCATGGCAGGTTGCAAGAAATTCATTGATACGACATAAATCTAAATCCAAAGAATACTATGACCAAAAATCAAATACACCAAATTTTCGAATTGGGGATAAGGTGGATTGTGGAAAAGCTGGATCCGTTATGGACGGGACCATATGAGATTATTCAGATTTGTTCACCGCTCAATTCCTCCATTCGTTTAAATCGTAGAGTCAGAACGGTTCACAACAATAGACTAAAAATATTCAGAGATTAATCCAATCAGTATCACAGACTTATCGGAATAATCATTTTGAATTCGGAATATTGCATCTCTTGACGAATTGTTGTTGTTCAGATTGAATTATGTTATAATTGAGCAAATATGTAGTACATATATATGTGTTACATGTAGACTTGCTGTATACAAAATATTAGGTACAAATACTTACGTAGATTATTATATATTTCTGAGATCGATAAAAAAAACTGGATGATAATCGATTCGGTCGCCTTAAGCTTTGCATTAAATAATTTAACCAAAATACCTTTTTTTTTGTTTAATAATAATAACCATTGAAGTATCACAAAAATTATCAGTGTTTCAATTAAAATATCTGAAAGTGAGTGTAAAGATCACTAATTCCACATTTGGTACACATTCCATATCTGTATCACAATATCTGTAGACACTTATAACAAAGGCATTTGAACTAATTTGGCAACCGCAACAAGTAATGTTTTTCGGTATTCCTATTTTCGGATAAAATTACGAAACGAATTATTCTTTCGGAAATAGCGAATTTGTTTGATCCACTAAAATAGTTATGTCCAATTATAACACGTACAAAAATTTTCTACCAAGATGTTTGGAAGCAAAAATTAGATTGGGACAAAGAGTTAAATGGTATCAGCTGGTTGGAACCGATTTGTCACTGAAGTGGGCTCACTTGGGACTTTTACGATTTCAAGGTTTGTGTGCGGCGACCTCAAACGCAACTAAAATCAGCCTCTAGAGTATTATGTCTGAAGATGGATTGCTTTGGTGTGATTTGTCAATAGCGTCAGTTCTGTCAGTCCAAGTTCCCCGTGGGAAATCTGAAGTAAGGTTTTTGTATGGAAATTGTTATTTTTGAAGAAAATGTTAATTAGGATCAAAAAAAACATATAAAACAAAAATTAAATCGATTTATTGCATGCTTGGAAATTTAAGTCAGCAGCCGCCACTAATCAATTCGTTTGGAAGTATTTCGTATTATATAGCCAGGCAACGAAGACCAAAAAATACCAAATAGCGGAAATAATTCATGTAGAAGCCAAAATTGGCACAGTTGTAGGGGAAGGTGTCCTTAACAACATGCTAAAAGTACTGAGAGATGGAGGTGAAGCTTAGGATGGGGGTGAAGCTAAGGGTGGGGGGTCTCGAAAGGTCCTTTTTTCAATTTGTCGTTAATAACTCAAAAACCACTGCTTCTATCAAAAAAATGTCTATATACTAGATTAATCAACATAAAATTCTCTACAATAAAGATTCTCAACACATTTTTGATAGGATCAAAGCTTAAGGAAATATGGAGTAGGTAAATAGAAAATTTAAAAAAAACACGTCCCTTTATTCAGTTTACAATCAACCTCCTTGTTGATCGTGAGTCTTCAAAATATCTGCTTTTATTACACTAAATATTTGCACGCGTTTAATATAAGATTATTATTTCCAGTGTGTATGTGACTATGGCTGAGAAGTGTTTAATTTGTGAGAGTGAAGTTGAAAGTGATTTGTACAACGTTGGAAAAAAGGGATAGTTGGATTAGTGAAGGCAAGTGTGTTAAGGAAAGATGGGAAAGAGAAAGGTTTCAGGGGTAAGATAAATGGTGTTGTTCATAATTCTTGCAGAAGAGAATACGTCAAAAGTGACTCAATAAAAAGGTTTTTGCGAGACACTCTTCAGATGAACCTTCAACATCACGTGATGCTTCGTCTTTGCGTTCAGGACAAATGAAATTTGATTTTAAAACCAAGTGTTTTTTCTGCACGGAAACGTATAACGAAGAGAGGGAGATAAAAAAACCGTATGCTAAGCATCGAACAGTTTTTTATATTCACGGTTGCGTTTCACAATTCTATTTTGAATCGTGGGCAGGAAAGAAAGGATGAGTGGGGAAACGATGTAGTGAAACGTATCTGCACTGTTGGGGATTTACACGCAGCAGATGCAATATATCACGAAGATTGTTACAAAAGATTCATGCTAACCTCTGTACCTTCAAAAGGAAAAGCTGGACGTCCACAAGATGAAGGGGTTTCAGAAGCAATGGAAGAAATATATGATTATATTGAAAGGACTGATAATTGCCAATACCTAATGGACGAGTTGTTGGAACAGGTTATTGCAGGGGAACCACCACATGTGAAGACCATTAGAGTACTTTTAGTACGTTGTTAAGGACACCTTCCCCTACAACTGTACCAATTTTGGCTTCTACATGAATTATTTCCGCTATTTTTCCGTTGCCTGGACTATTAAATTAATTAACATGGATGATGATTAATCAAGTTCCGACATTCTATCGAATTGTCAAGAATTTTGAACTCTACACTTCAAAAAATTCTCAAGCAAGCAATAGTACTAAATTTCGGAGTCAAGGCTCACCTTACAAAGTTAGGGCGATATGACTTAATTAAGGACTAAGTCCCGACAAAACAAAATTAACAGGTCGCTAATTTTTGAATAACATACGGTAACACTCATCGCTTACATGATACACAATATTGACCTCACACAAGGTTAAAATTAATTTGATCTCCTATTTCACATGGAATAATTTTAATTGGTCGGAATTATTATTATTACCTTGAATGTGAAAATCATATACCTTTCAATAATTAATTTCAAACCATTGACCTAAATTTTGTTTACACAGAATAATAAAAACAAAAACAAGACTCAATTTTCCATGACCAAAAAACATAACACGAAAACCATTTAATTTAACAACACACCAAAAAAAAAACAAAAAACCCAAAACACAAATTTCCCCATTTCATCCATCCATTTATAGAAAGATATTGAATCTATATAGCTTCGTCCGCCTCCCCATCCCGTTCCAATAATGTGCGCTGTTTGTATGTTATTGTATTTATGTGTATACCGTTCTAATTTAAAGTCAATTAATGGATAAACAGTAACACAAAAAAATAAAAATAAAAAAGGGAAAATCAACAGTAATGCTATGTAGAGGGGTTTTTTGTGTTATGTGTTTTTCCAAAACAATAAATTGATAAATGACCAAAAATTATTTGTTTGAACAAACGCGCGATAAAAATCTAAACAAATTTTCTTCAATTTTTTTTTTTTTTTTTTTTTTTGTTCATATTTTCATCACTTTACGGTAATTTAATTATTTTTATTTTTTATATTGTTGGAAGTCAATTAATAAAATCACATTTTCACCCAAAAATATAAAAGGGAATGAAAAAAAAAAATTCACCTCCCATTATAATTTTCTCTATAAAGGTAAAAATAAAAACAAAATCGACGAAAAATAAGTCTTATATTGATTAGTTTCAACTTTTCTTTTTTTTGAAAGAATATTGCAAACTTTTTTTTAATTTTATTGGTGAATAGAAAATCTCTTATAAGAAGTGAAAATTGAAACATCAATATTCATCGTCATTCCGCGCGCATATAACAAAAAATAAAAATAAAATTGTTATCATCACCACTCATCGCCACCACCCACAATTTTCAATGTTTTTATATCCACCAATCATCTTTTATTTTTTTCAGATAAGATTTCTCGTATACTTGTGTTGTATACTATATACCTATTATATGCGATTTACAAAATATATACAGTTGAGCCGAAATATTGGGCAACTTCCGCCATTACATAATGATTACATAATTCAGTCGCAACTGTATCTGTATATCTAAATGTTGATAACATTAAGATTGTCGTTATGTGTTGTTTAATATATGTTAAGTCTTATGTATATTTATGTAGTACATAACATTTATTTTACAATATTCAATCGATTGAATGGGACCATTATATATATAATGGAGCAAAAGCTTTTTTAAAGGGGATGTTCGGTGGAAAAATTTTCCAACTATTGTCTACATAATTTATGTAGTATTTTTGGTTATAGACAGTACATATATGTACATATATACATAGTATGAATGACTTCTTATCCCAGGTAAATTCTTTATTTTTTATTTTTTTTAGTTATCTACACAAAAGTTTACGTGACTTCAATGAAAATTTACTTTTCCAATTTTAGATACATTTTCCAGCACATTTTTTTTTCTGTCCATATAATAAAAAGGAATCCAATTAGTCACTAGTATTTATATGGATAAGAATTGAATTTGATTATATTTCTTCCACACTTTTGGTCAGCTCAATATGTAATAAGGCGAAGATGAGTTAAAATTAAATATTATCACGTCGATCGAGAAAATTGTATAATTTAATTTCCTTGTAATTTTTCTTTTTAAAATGTGTACTCAAAATTTCGCTGCTGAGTATTAACTTAAGTATAATTTTTACAAATTTGATTTTTCAACACTTGGACATTTTGAAACCTGAAAGTATCAAAATCATGTTGAGAATTTTTAATGTATTTTAATTTAATCCATTGTTAATTTATTATTCAAGCCAATTTAAGAAACCCCTTTTTTCCATATAATGCTCCATTGTGCTAAAGTCGAAGTGGATTTTTAAAATAATCTGGTACCTTTATAGCCTGTGTGTGTGTGTGTACAACAACTTAATTATCTTTTCTTATACAGTTGGAGAAGAACTGTACACATATAACGGAAATTACAAAAGTTAACAAATTAAACTTATTTCTCGTTGCTTTTTGTGTGGAAAATGAAAAAATATTGTTTAAAAAAAATTATGTCAGTTGATAATCAAATGAATAAAAAGAAAACTGGAAAATATTATATTTCTCTCTACAATTCATAATAATAGCAAGCATGAAATTTCCTCCGAATAAAAAATAAAAAAAGATTACATAAAGCGTTCATAAATTCTTTAATCTTATCTCCGTGTTATTAAAAATGTATTTTGAACAAATAAAAAAAAAAAAAGAATTTCTTAAAGTTTTCTTCGTTTTGGAAACAAATAAAAATGTATGTTTTATGCAATGAAATATGTGAAAATCTAATATGGATTGAGAAAAGTTAAGTCAGCACAAAAAAAGTAAGTAAAATAACCGAAAAAGGATATCGATTGTTTTCGGATTGGTATTTTGTATGTATGTGTTTGTTAAAAGAACGTATCAGAAAGGGGATTATATATTTATTTTAATCTATTAAGGATTTCATTTGCCAAGCTGTAAATTACTAAATATTTATAAATAAGCTAAAAATAAAGATCGGCATTTTTGAATTCATAGGTTTAACGCAATAATTGCAGTGCGGAGGGTATCAGTCGATTTGGCTGCTTCAAGCCTGAGATGAAAGGAAATCTATACATTTCGTGATGGGGGTCACCACGGGGTCACCACTTTTTTATATTTTTATCTGAAAACTTATTTATCTTAAAATCATACAGCAAACGAAAAAAAATGTGTTATATTCCATTTATACTGTACAATTTTTGAAATATATTTGGATCTGAATATTTTAAATAAAACATCAAGAAAAGCACTCAAATTTTTCACTTCATAAAATTTTATTTTCAATCTTCTTTTTGTTTTTTATTCTTGAATTGTTCATTCACCAGATACTTTTTCCAATGCAATGAAACCATAAATTTATTGGTATATGTACTAATTTATAATTTTTAATATACTATACGGGACACCGAAGTGGTCTCGAATTCTCTTTTTTGTCCTTTCAACCAGTCATATCACATTTTTTTATGTACGATAGGACAACTGTTAATTAATTTTAAAGTATTGTTGAATGAAGAAATATCAGCATGAATGTATAACAACTCCTCATTTGATATTTCAGTTGAAGAAAGAGGTGAACATACTCGGCCCAAATTATTATTTTATATACTAGAGGATCCTTCATTATCACCACTTGATTTAATATTATACAACGCAAAATAGCAACAAATGAAAATTGTGTGCATTTTAGGTAAGCTAGCCCTTTTGTATTAGCTGAGTCCATTATACGTTGACTGATTTTACACGTTCAGCTTTAATAATGAATATTTAATATTTTCACGTTTTTAAATTGTAGTTCAAACTCAAGGCGACCAATGAAATACATTTTTCAAATGTAGCAAATTTTACGGAACTGATTTGCTGTTTCGATTTGGAACCAACACTTGCAAAGCTGCACTTTCTGCTTTTTAGGCAATAAAACCTTTAGACCAGTGGCGTAGTCTGGATTTTGGAGGTAGGGAAACACTTGACGTTAGGTAGTTCCAGAGCACTATTCTTGTTTCCCCTGCGAATTGAGAATTTATTTATTATGACTTTTTTAGACTATTTTGGTAATAGTTTTTCAAGAGCATACTGTAGCAATCGACACAGTATGCTTTGGAAAAATAATACCTAAACAGTCTGAAAGTGTCAGAATCCATGGGGGCTATTTGTTAATTGGATTCGATATTTTGTATTGGATTCTTATTTGAAATGAATCAGTGCAGTTTCATTGATATTTTTTTATTTATTTCTATAAAATTATACAACTAATAACCATTAAAAGATAAAATAAAAATAAAAATTTAAAGGAAGCCGCAAATTGATCTAAAATATCATCGTAAAAATTATGTCCTCCGCAAACAAGTTCCTGCTTGCTCAGAAAACAAACAATGTCTATATGTGAAAAATATTTTGCGAAAATCGTTTTGCAACTCGGTACTTTCGATAAATTATGCACACATACACACCAGTTTAAAGAAACTTTTAGTGTAACGAATTTAGTTTCGCAATGAATTTTCAGTCGCTAAACTGGAAGTTTTATTATAAGGAAATGCCCTGTGTACTAACCAAATGAGTAAGGAAAGTAGGATTCTTCTTTCAAGGCGGATTTTCAATACAAAGTTAAATCCATTAAGTTTGGGTGGTCACAAGTGAGCAAGTAAAATTGCAAGCCATCCGACGCCAACCTTGCAAATTACCGTCACTGCACCCTGTGGAAATCTATCATTGCAAACTTCTACTAGTACCTTTATTTTGTTTATATTTGTGAAATCTTATAAAATAGAAAAGTAATGACTAATAGTCAACAAAAATTAGAGGCGTTTCAAAAGGAACACAGCGTCACTACTGAGCAAATATCTAGATTAGCAAAATATGTTCAACAGTTACAGATTAGTTCAGACATTTTTGATATATTTGTTCGTCAAAAACGTACTAATAAATTGTTTAAAAAAATGTTGGTGAAGTGGAACGGGAAATATGTTTTATAAGCCATGATGAAGCCTCGGGAATTCATATATTCGAAGACATTTAATATGAGTTTAAATAAACAGAGTCGAAAGTTAAGCATAAATGATACAGATTTATCATTATTTGATACCACAATGAATACTGAAAGGTCTATGCAAGTGAAACTGACAAATATTAATGTTATTCCATTTAGCGGAGAATACACGGAATGACAGTTATGGGCCTTTATATGGGCACTATCCACGAAAATACGTCGCCAAAAGTTTCCATATCTGAACGGTTTACTACGGTTTCTGAACATAGCTGCGAGCATTTGGAGGAAACTGAACAACGGGATTCTTGATTCATTAATATGCTACTCATAATAAAGTCATGCGATGTACAAAAGGACAACTGTTAATTAATTTCAGGTGCTTTAAGATCAAATGCTCTAGAATCTCGTAAGTCGGAAAGTAGAAAGAGTGGTCCAAATTCTAATGGAAAACTTTTAGACGTGCGATGTAGATTTCTTAGGCAAAAGATCAGATGCTCTGGAATCTCGTGAGTCAGAAAGTAGAACGAGTGATCCAAACTCTAATGGAAAACTTTTACGATCGTTTGCAATCATTTCGGTAAAATGTGATGTTTGCGATTCTTACGATCATTTTTTGTATCAGTGTGAAAAGTTTTCGAATAAATCGATTGACTAGCGGAGAAACGATAGTAAGGAATGAAAGCGTTGCTTTAATTGCCTTTTGGACACTCGCTCAGTATACCAATATAAATCAAAAAGAAGGTGTCAAATATGTACAAAGAAGCATCATACATTGCTACACTTAAATCCAACAGATACAAGTTAACCGCACCAGGCATCGGACGTTTTATCAAGGAAATTTGAAGACAAATTTATTAGTACAATCAATGCCACCAACGGCCTTGGTTAAGGTAAAGAATTGGTGTGGAAATAAGGTTACATACAAGCTGCTGTTGGATACTGGATCCCAACTATTGTTTATCTCGGAAGCCTGTATGAATCGCTTAAAATTGCCAAACCGAAATGGACGTATTTAAGCGTCTGGTATATCGGAGCAAATCTGACAGACTCCACAAAGGGGACTACATCAATCCAGATGACCAGCCTAAACAACACCACGCCAAAACAACACAACACCACAACAACACCACACCAAAACGACTTAAGTCTATTGACTGGCATTGGATTATAGTTTCAAAAAATTACCAAATAATAAAGGTCAAATTATCGTGCAATAGACCTTATTTGGATGAGTTTGGTTGGACGCCAAGGTGATATTCGAACCACCGCTCTTCATTGTCTACAATATCAAAATATTCAGCTGATTTCAATATTGACAAAAAGTTGAGAGCCTGTTGGGGAATTGGAGGAGATTCCAAAGCCATCCAAATAACAAATGACGAAGAGGAAAGTGAAGTCTATTGTATTTTGTTGCTAATACCGTCAACGAAAGATCGTTGTGAGGTTGCCGTTTGAAGAACCCAAGCCGACCCTAGGAACATTGCTCAATTTAACAATTAGCGGGTTGCACGCCAGGGAGAGCAAATTTGTCAAAAGCGAAGAATATCAAAAGATATATAAATCGTTCATGCAGGAATATATTGAACCAAGATACTTGAGTATTTTTACCACATCACGGTGTTTTAAAAGGAGATAGCAGCAGCACAATGTTAATGTTAGTATTCGATGCACCAGCCAAAACCGGATCGACCGCTTCGCTCAATGATGAACTCCTAGTTGGACCAACTATAGATGCCTTTCTCACGAGTTCAGATATTGTCAAGATGTACAGGCAAATTTTATTGAATGATGAAGATCAGGAAAACCAAATGCACGTACAGAACCTGGTCACTTATGGTACCGCTTCCTCCTCGTTCTTAGCAACAAGGGTTATGAAGGAACTAGCCAGACTTAACCAAAATACATACCCGGCTGCCACAACTTTACTTAATGCTAACATGTATTTTGAAGAACTGATGATTGTGACCAACGATTTGAGGGAAGAAATAACTTTGAAAGATGATATAACTAAAAACCCTGAAGGCTGCGGGAATGCACTAAAGTGACTGAGTCGTTCAAGTGAGCGATGTTAAAAAACAGAAAAAATTGAATGAATTTCAAAACAGTGAACTATCAAAAGTTTTATTTTTCTTGGAAACAAACGCGCAGGAAAGTTACATGGCTTCAACAGTGATTTTTAATGAAAACTTTCACATATATGTAAATACAACACATACACGACATCTGTTTCTAGGACTACGGACCAATAGTCGGGTTAATTGTTCTTTTACCTAATTTTTAACAGTGTACAGGGTAAATTCAAATATTGTACTAAAAATTTGGCTAAAATATGAAAAAACCGTTGTTTTTAACTTTTTCATGTTTTACTGATTTTTGTTAAAATTATGCCGTTTTCATTATATGTATTAAATGTACGTACAGGTAATAAACGAATGAAAAGCCATAAAAATATTTGACGTTTTTCTTTGCACCTAATAGCCAGCGATTTCAACCGACCTCCAAATCATAATTTATCCCCATCAAACCATTTTTACTTCTAGAGAATTGGCACGCCAATGTAGGTAAATTTGTACTAAAATTAAAATTTACTGTGCTAAATGATTGACCCGGCTATTGGTCCGCAGCCTGGGTTGTGAAAAACTAACTCATATACGTTTTCAGACATTTAGGTTTTTCTGATATCTTTATGTTAAGGAACGATTCTATAGTTGTAGAATATAAAGCAATCGAGAAAACCAAGAAATAGAAGCTAATGTAAATGAAAATAATTTTATGCAGTGTAATATTTCATAGAGAAATAATCAAACGTTATTTTGGTTCCCTTTTGGAATTTTGTTTCAATTAGCGTTTTACATTTAGAGCGGGTAAATAGTTTTTTTTAGAAAACGATTTTGTTCGCTCTCCAGCCAATATGAAAATTTTAAAGATCTTTTAATGAAGCATATTAGCATTTTGAGTTAGAATTATAGGAAATCAGTGCTTCCCTTGCTCCCAAAGACGTTACGCCCCTGCTTTAGACTAATAGTTTGGTTATTCGTGGTGAACAAAAAGTACCTGAGTCTGCTTTAAAATTTACCTGGGTTAACGGTTCCATCCTTGTTTCAAAGGATATCTGTTTTATAATAGGAATTTGTTTAGGGATGAACAGTACGAAACAATAAAATTGTCCTGGGAAAAAGATGAGCAGATTTATTTGATATTTTTTTTTGTTTAAAATATTCCAATTCATAAATATTCAAAAAGTAATATTTTATAATCAAGTAAATAAGCTTTCAGAAAAAAATATAAAAGTGGTGACCCCCTTGTGTCAAAGGTCACCAGCATGGAATTTTCAGAACCAAACCTAATAAAAAATACTAATGATAACATTACATAAATGAAGAGTACATTCTATTTCGTATGAGCCTTCAATCATTCTACATTCGGTTAAGTAGTTTTTGAGAGCACATTGAAAATTTGAGTTTTTAACAAAATAGAAAAAATTCAGAAAGAATAATGATTCAGAAGGAAAGAAGACTTTTAGCGATTCCTATTCATCCTTTTCGGTTTGTGCCTACTTTGAAATTTAAATATATTAAGATTTATATCGAAGACAGTAAACGATAAATAATAGACACTTATTTATTGATATTTATACCAAGAGGCTTATATTTAAAGCAACAGTTACGCGACACACAGTGTTACGCGATTTTTACTGAGGTAGTAAGGCAAATTCACCCTCGGACTTTCCAGACTAGAATGGAAGCACCCTTTTAAATCTACATTATATTTCGAGTTTTTCGAGGAATAAAAGCTTAGTGTAACAACATGTAAATTTTTATAATCGTAATAAAAAAGCTAACTTTAAAACCCAATAATAGTATACAATCAAGCTACCTTTAACACGTTTGGACAAAAAAAAACCATTACATTTATTCATAGAATGAGGACTGACCCGTCCAAAATAAACGTTGATCGCTTTCGAAGGAGAAAAATACGTGAAATCACATATCCTTTATATAGAATCAGAAGTCATGTTTTAATTTTATGATTTTTACGTTTAATGTATAGCACTGAGTAAAATAAACAATTTATGCAACATGACAAATATTTAAAAATCGTATGCACTTGGTTATTGCTATAGAAAAAACAACGGGCTATTTTTGGTTTAAAAAGTTAATAAGTTATTATATATTGGGTTTGGAGGACGAACCTTACCGACAATAATTGTTTAATTAAAAATTGAAATTTATAATTTATTTGTTGACAAAGAAAAATACAAACAACTAGATTTCAATATAGCCATGTCTCGTGAACTTGATCAAAATACAGTTCTGTTAAGCTAATCATCTAAATCTGCCCTGTACGCTTTAAAATACATCGTTACTCATACACGGTAATCTTGTTCAAGATTCCATATTTAGACTTTTATGAATGGTCACGGCAAAGCCGGTGAACAAGGGCGGCTCTTTTAGAC